>LR746265.1:6454891-7802391 GCA_902729315.2 Spirodela intermedia
TACCCCACCACATATACACCAGAACGCCCTCCAGCTCACGCGCTCTCCTTGTCCTCGCCCTCGTCGGTGATTCAAATCAAAATGGCTTCTCTCTCTCTCTCTCTCTCTCTCGGGGGTTCAGAGCTAAGCCTCTGAACAGCATGGAGAGACCATGGGGAGATGTTGATCTACGCCGAACTAGGGTTCTTGAAGATCTACACTTCTCTGCAAGGGGGCTCTTCTAGAAGATGCTCGGATGGGCCTACCTTGAGGCTGAGAAGATTCTCTGAGAACTCGGTCACACAGTTAAGACTCAGTCAATGACGAGCAGAAGAAGAGCACATGTGATCGCAATACTTCCAATGTTCTCGTTCTTTGTAGGAAATTAAAGCATTTTTTTATTCTCAGCTGGAAGACTTTTCAGGGACTAAATCATTGAATGGAAGGAAATCAAGGTGGATCTGTGAAGTTCTTCGTAAACTTCGTCTTATTTTACGGACGCAGGAACTTCGTAGACCTGATCTTAGCTCATATGTTATATTATTATGACGAGACTGAAGGGGGGGGGGGGTTCGAAGGATTCCATTCCAAAAGCTGGCCGCTTTTTAGAATTCGTAGGTCAAACGGCACTGATCGGCGGCATGCGGGAGAGGAACTTTTGACTACAGGAACCGATTTGTGCGAAACTCTTTGACCTGATTCTGGGGAGCTTGACGGTGGTGAAGATACCCTGATGAAGGGTCAGTTAGAAAGACAGCTTGGGATGTCCGGCTAGGGCGCGACCACTGTTTAAGGAGGGATCAATCCATCTCAAACTACTAATCGCTCTCTCTCTCTCTCTATATATATATATATACTGAGTGGAAGCCGAATGGAAATGGGAGAGAGAGAGAGAGAGAGGAGACGAGACGAAACAAGATGTTGTGCCAGAGGGGTGTTTGCCCTCGGTGAGATGTGTAGGCTCCAAGAGTGTTTCGGGGCTCAAGGGAGGAAGAAGTCAAGAGTACCGTAGTGGAGAAGGGGGCCCTCCTGAAGGAAAGTTTCCTGCCATACGCGGCGGGGAGGACATTGGCGTGTGGCAGACGGGGTTCCTTCTTTCGGCCCTGCGGCGGGCGACGTCCCGAGGGAGTCGACTTTCGTGTGACTCTTTCGATCAAAGAGAAAAATTCTCTATTTCTTCTCTCCTCCGCTTCTTAATCTCGCTCTCTCTCGATATATATGTATATTCTTGATCATCACATCACCAGATGAGACAGAGAGAGAGAGATTAGCCCGTTTTTATCGTTCCTCCACTGCACCCACTTCCGTTGCCGCAAAGATTAATGAGGGACTTCAATCACTCAACCTACTATTCGGCGTTAGCCATTAATAGAGCGATAGGGCGTGAAGGAGTTCCCTGTGGGAACCTAGTCGCATCCCTCCTGCCGCCGCCGGTCCCCTCCCTCCCCTCCTTCCGCCGGTCCTCTCTGAGGGGAATCCTCGCGCCGTCGTGGCTCAGCCATGCCGTCGGTGCCCGCATATCTTAGCCGTATGTTGCGCCACGATACCGAAATCCGAAGTCCTTTTTCTCTCTCTCTCTCTCGCTATCTCTGTGTTGTGAACCAGGATGAGGCTTGCCGTCGTCGGTCGGGGAGAGATACTATAGCGAAGTATATTCCGAACTACGACATAACCTCCGAGAGTTGCAACAGTGGCGGGGACGGCCGAAGGGCCGCTGCCGGTGTCCGGCGCCCCTCCTTTAATACGCCACTGAGCCAATCAAGGCCGATCTCCATACGACAAGAAGACCCGTGACGTATATCCAATCCACTGGTCCTCATCCCCTATAAAGATTGCACTGTTCTTTGACCCAGGTTATTAAACTAGACGGGCATCTCCCCCCTCACGTGTGCCCACCTTGGCCCCTTTGACCGCTCCTCCCGCCCGTCATTAGCACCAAAGATTTGATTTTTAATCCGTCCAGCATGATTGATTGACCCCCAACCCCGGAGCGCTGAGATGGGATCGTCTCTGCCCTCCGCCTTGTCTCCCCTCCGCTTCCTCATCTCCTCGATTCTGACCAGACGGCGCCGGCAGGGGCGGCCGGCCCTACCGTCGGCGGAGCTCCTCCGGAAGCGCAACAGGGGCCACTGGCGCCGCTACGGCGCGTGTAAAAGATGCACCGGCGAGGAGGGTTTATCAGAGGCTGGCAGCAAAAGGTGCACATGTCCTTGTCAATCGCCATCTGCATTTAACAGCTCCCTCCGTTTCGACTGTCCCCCTTCCAGCACAAATCCTCTCCCCCCTCTCTCTCTCTCTCTCTCTCTCTCTCTCTCTCTCTCTCTCTCTCTCTCTCTCTCTTTAAATCTCTAAAACTGCGGCAACACAGATTTCTCTTCGGGAATAGATAGGTAGGTTGCGCCTCTGGCCATCCGTCTTCTTGGGGAGGTGGTGCAGGGAAGGGGAGGAGGAAGGATGCTGGAGACGGTGAAGTACCTCCTGGGTTACGCGGGACCCAGCGGATACGGGTCCAAGACCACGGCAGAGGAGGTCACGGCGGCGTGCCCTGACCTCAGCTCCGTCACCGCCATCATCACCGGTGAGGATCGCCACCCGTCGTGGCGGCGCCGCCGCCGCCTCTCCACTCTTCTTCTATCTTCGTCTCCGGTGGCGGATCGATTTGACACTGCTCCTCCGCTGTGCAGGGGCCACCTCGGGTATCGGAGCGGAGACGGCCCGCGTGCTGGCCATGCGCGGCGCTCACCTGGTCCTCCCCGCCCGCTGCCTCAAGGCGGCGGAGGAGACCCGAGGTCGGATCATCGCACAGTTCCCCGGCGCGAAGGTGATCGTCCTGCCGCTCGATCTCAGCTCGCAGGCTTCTGTTAGGGACTTCGTCTCTCGCTTCGAGTCCCTCCATCTCCCCCTCCACCTCCTCATGTAAGATGTGGAACCGGCCGGTGTTGATCCTCCCAAATGTTTTTCATTTCCATCTCGATCTCGTCCTGATATACTACCCATCTTCTCTTCCGATTGATTCTCTCCGGCAACTCCAGAAACAACGCCGGGAGGTTCTCCCACGGCCACGACATCTCCGTCGACGGCGTCGAGATGACCTTCGCCACCAACTACCTGGGTACATGCACCTCCACCTGCCTGTTGATCTTCTTCTTCTTCCTCGCGATATTCAGCTGCTGCAAATTATTAGGGCACTACCTGCTGACGAAGCTGCTGCTGGAGAAGATGGCCGAGTCTGCCAGGGCGTCGGGCATCCAGGGCCGTATCGTCAACGTGACCTCCAACATCCACGGTTGGTTCTCCGGCGACGCCATCCGCTACCTCAACGACCTCAACCGGAAGAAGACGTAACATCATCTACTCCCTCTTCTTCTCCTCATCCGATCAAACAAGAATCTCACACCGAAACTCACAACTCCTCCGCCGGTTGCCGCCGCCGGAGAAGACCAGCCCATACGACCCGACGCGGGCGTACACGCTGTCGAAGCTCGCTAATGTGCTCCATACACGGGAATTGGCCGAGAGGCTTAAGGTGCTGTCACCATTGCTTTCCCTCTGTCCCATCCATTGCTTTCCAGTGGAAAGAAAGCTGGTCTCATGGTGGTGGAATGATCCATCTATCTATCGATCTAGTGGTGGAATGATCCATCTATCTATCGATCTATCTGTATGTGCAGAAGATGGGCGCCAACGTGACGGCGAACTGCGTCCACCCCGGGGTCGTCAGGACGAGGCTTACCAGAGACCGCGAGGGCTTCTCTACAGGTGACTTCTGCGCATTAATCGAAAATCAAAATATGATCTCCAGCTGCTTGATTCCCATCCCTTCTTCTGCGGTGTCAGATCTGGCCTTCTTCCTGGCGTCGAAGCTTCTGAAGACGATCCCTCAGGTCTGCTTCTCTCTCTCTCTCTATCTCTCTCTCTTCGCTGGGTACTGAGTGACGGCGGAGGTTGCGGCGGTGCAGGCGGCGGCGACGACGTGTTACGTGGCGGTGCACCCTCGGGTGGCGAGGGCGTCGGGAAAGTACTACGTCGACTGCAACGAGGCGACGCTGGAGAAGCTGGCGACCGATGCCCGGGAGGCGGCGCGGCTGTGGCTGGTCTCAGAAGCCCTCATCTCCGCACCACCGGCCACCGCCGCCGGCGACGCTCTCAGCTACCGCTGCCGCCTTAGCTCCTCAGATATGCCCCTCTGAAGAGGGAGGGACAGACAGAACGGTCTCTCCTCGGCTATCCTCTCGCTGTCGCCATTAATGGCGCTGGGGTAGGTGGCGGTCCCTGTGGAGCGGCGGCCTCTGCAGGCTGGGATTTCAGTTAGAGCGAGAGGGCCGTACGACGACGACCTGCTCGAAAAAGGAAGGTGGGGAGGAGGGGAAAGGCTCCTTTTTGCCGACCCTTCCGAGCCTGATCTCATCCCCTCTGCGTGTATCCGCCTCTGCTGTGTTCGTTAGGATGAACAGCTCCCGCTGTGCTCACATGGATGTATAGAGTGACGTACTCTGACACTGAACCCCCCCCCTTTCCCCCCCTCTCTCTCTCCTCTCTCTATCTATCTCCTCTGTGCGTCGTCGTATCAGACATAGCCTGGCCGGGGAGGCGAGCTGCAGAGCGCACGTGATGTCGGTAGCCTGCGCATTCTCTCTCTTCCCATCCCCTGAGGGAGGCCCCCCCTCTCTCTCTCCTCCCTCGGGAAGAAGCCTGCTTCGAACCAGGCCCACGCCACCATGGCGCCCCCGGTGTTTCAACCAAGACGTCTAGAGAGAGAGAGTTGTGGGCTTTGTAAGACAACGATTGGGCCGTGGCCATCACTTTCACTGGGCCCGTAGAGTACTGCTTTTGTGCGCGTCATCTGTTGGTGGCGAGTGAGAGAAATCGGGGGGGCCGGGGGGGCTGTTCCACGTGCGCGAGCGACGGGTTTCCAAACAGCGTGGCTGGCCGCCATGCCGGGAACCAGATGGCGAATCCGCCAGCAGGCGCCACCATGTGGCAAGATGGCATCAGTCCACGTCGCGTCAGCAAAGCAAGTGAAACCCCTCTCTCTCTCTCTCTCTCTCTCTCTCTCTCTCTCTCTCTCTCTCGCATCTCTCTACGGCTAAGAAGGATACGGAAGGACAGGGCCAGTCCGTGCTGGTCCTAACCAGGAATCGCATCTGATGACCGAATGTGGGACCAGTCTGCGCAAGCCCTGGGTCTGTTGTGATGGTCCTCAAACACCCTCTACCGGGTCTTCTGACATTTGGTTACTATACCGAGATTCAAATGTTATATATCTTAATAGGCCAAAACCACTGGGCCTATCAACCCGGTCATGGTAGTAGCCTATTTAATTGACATTATTTTATGTTTTTAGTCAGAACATACTGTTACATGATATATTATGAATTTCTTGTCTTTTAGAATTTCACATACTTTGACAATATTTAAAGTTTTCATGAATTGTATCTTGTAAAACTTCTTTGAAAAATTGTATCAATTTTATTTGATGATATCCTAATTTTTAGCCTTTGACATTAATGACTAAACATAACATTTATAGCAATTTTTCTCCATACTCCAAAATCTTTATTTACACATTAACGTGATAAAATATGTACTCAATTCAAGACAAAATTAAATATTTGGGACATTGGATCTTAGCAGAAGGTGTGCCAAAGGGTTCACAAAAGATAAATGTAGTAATTAATTGACCTGCTCTTATTTGTCTAAGATAATTACAAAGCTTCTTCATATTAACTAAATTAATATCATCAGTTTATTGATAGGAATGATCGACCACACATGATTTTACCCAAAAAATAAAAAAAAATCATCTCTTGTGAGGTCCAAGCACATAGGCCTTCTAATGTCTAAAGACATTATTAACAGTAGCTCTTGTATTAGTTCTACTAGATTTCTTGTGAAATTTTGAGTTAGAAAGTGACACTTCACATTTTAAAGTCAGAGCAATGCTTGTGTAAAACTAGTGATGTATTGCATATTTTAGTCAAATATCATTATCATTAAGTAGGACAAAAATAGTATGTGAGAGAGAATTAATAGTGTGATCATATTAAAAATAGAAATATTATGTATTGAGAAGAAGGTTTATAATCTATATAAATCAACGAAGCTTGAACAAAAACAAGTAGTATGACTAAATGTTAGATGTAATTATTTAAAGTTTTAAGGTTTGACTTCAACATTAGGTATAAGGCTAGGGATAAAAATCAAGTTGCCAATGATTTTATAAAAGACCTAGATGTTTAGAGCACCACTCAACATAAGTAGGCTCATTGAAACTATTATACTTGAATGATTTCATGAAAAAATTAAAATAAATTACTATTGGAGACGATCATCGACAATAAGAATATTTCACTGCAATAAGAATATTTCTTCAAACATAGACATCTAGTGGTTTGGAATTATTTATAATTATACAACTAATCCTACATGAGTTTAACTCAACAATTGACATAATTTGGCTTTATTCAAAACTATAAAATTAGACAAAATGTATATTAAGTTAAATTAAAGGAGATGATTTATTAATACTTTCAAACGTATTTAATTTGTCAAAAAAATAAAATTTCAATAATATCTCCAAAAAAACTCTAACAAATATCTATTTCAAAAAAAAAAAAGAGACCACATCATAATGAAGTTAATCAAGAAATTATTCAAACATGATGAAATTACATCATAGATTGAGTAGGTATGTAAATTGTCAATAGGTTGAGCGTGTAATTTCTCTCCTCTAAAGCATATGTTTATAATGTTAGACATTATGAAGGTTTTACTTTATGATGTCACTCATCTTTATAGATTCAAAACATATATTCTTACATACCACAATTGGATCTTTATAAACATCTTTTGGAAGGAGTTATTCAAGATCTAAGAGGCACTCTTACAATGTAGTAGTATTTATCACCCTAAGTTGATGGGCAAACAAAAGTAATAAATTGTACACTCAAAGAGTACTTATGTTTGTTTCATTATTAATTGTCCAAGACAATAAAGTGTGTTATTTTTTGTTACACCTAAATCATTATCTATTAAATTTATTTTTTAAAAAAATAAATTAAAATAATAATACTAAACTACTAAGAAGATGATAATGAAATTAGGTCATTTCCATGGGGATGGTCAAACAATAATGATATTTAATTATTATGTGTTGTTCATTGATTCTAAAAATATGTAGTAGAACAAAAGAATTTTTTCCAAAGATAATTGTTATGTAATTAAAATGAGTCCCTATTTTATTGAAAGTAATTTCCCTTCCTTTGATGTTTGTGCCACTCAAAGATCATTAGAAGAAAAACCTAATCTAACTAAGTGTTTTTAAGAAAATACTAAATAAAATGTAAGGAAAATTTTGTTTCTTTATTGTGTCACCAAGTAGAGTATGCAAATAAGGTAACGAATCCTCCTATAATCCTTGTGTTCTAGAAGGATCAAATGAGACGAATGTAAGTTGAGATCTAATTTGTAGATGACAATGAAATGTCAAATAAATAAAATTGTTGATAGAATGGGGGTGGTTTTATTCAACTATTATGTCACCCAACAGATAGACACTTGCTTGCCATCACACTGCCACCATCATCACATTGTTGTTGCCATTGCACCACCATCACGTTGTCAATTGGTGTTATCATCATATTGCTTGCTTTCAACTCTCTATTGTGTCACCCAACAATGAGACTTTGGCTCATAGTCGCAGACCATGGTCACCACACTGTTGTCGCTGTCATCATCACCATGTTGTTGTTGCCACATAGTTACAATATTGTAATCAAACCTTAGGTATTGCATGCTATCCTCAAGTTCTACTACGTCACATATACCAAATTTTATGGTGCAGATCAACTAAATGTATAAATTGAATAATTATCTTGTCATCAAGGGAGTGTTCTTGTAATTAAATAATTTTTTTCCATCGGTTTCCATCAATTCTTCAGAAAAATTAGATAATTGTAATTATTTTCATGTATTACATAATTTAAAATATTTTTTTTCAATTGTTTCAATTTAACATTTCGCTCACTCATGCCTCACCCCCCCAACTTACTTAAAATTATCTTCAATGGTGTAAAATTCAAACAATTATAAAAGAGGAGGTTGGGTAGATAAAACTTGATTTTTTGTGTAGCCAATCATTATTACTCTATGAACTCTTTTGTTGAGATGTTACTTGCATTGGTGTTCTTTGTCTCATGTGACTATATAGAATGAAAACCACAATAATAGAAAAATAAAAGGCTAACAGAATTTTTAGTGGGTTACCTCCCACTCAATGTTAATTTTAATGTCTTCAGCCAAACATTCCTTATTTCTAAGTATGGGTATGTCAAAGTTTGACTATCTTTAAATCTATTTTCTTATTCCTATATATGTTTCTATGTCTTGTTCATTAACTATTGAAATCTCCTCACTTTTGAGCTCAAGGATCCATTGCTCCATTATCATATACACTTAAAACATTCTAAGGTTCATACCATCTTGATTTCAATTTTTCTAAAAAAAGTTTGAGTCTTGAGTTAAATACGTACTTTTTGTCCTTCAAAAATTATTTTCTTACAAATATACTTATCATGCAACATCTTAATTTTATCCTTGTATATCTATGAATGTTCATATGATTGATTTTTAATTTTATCTAACTTGATGATCTGTAATGATTTTTATTTTCCAGCTTTGTTCATGTCCATATTTTCTCTATGTATTATTTTTCCTAAAAGGTGACAAATTTTTCCAAAAAATTAATTTGTATGGTGAGGCTCCTATATGTGTTTTAAATGTTGTTCTATGTACCCATAGTGCATCATCTAATTTCAATAACCAATCATTTCTATCATATATAATCATTTTCAACTAAATTTTTTTAATCTTCTTATTAGATACTTCTACTTGTTCATTGATTATGAGTGATATGTAGTAATTTTATGAATGACTCTATACTTTTTAAGTAAAACATAAAATTAATTATTTATAAAATGTGGTCCAACATCACTAATGATAGCTTTTGGACATGAAAACTTAGAAAATATATTTTTTTGAATAAATGTTATAACCACTTTGCTTTCATTAGTTATAGTTCTAACTACCTCAATTCATTTGAAAACATAATCTACAATTACTAAGATATATTCATAACTATATGATGGAGGAAAAGGACTGATAAAATCAATTATCTAGGGACACACCTCCTAAGGATTTGATATCATCCTAAATAAAATAACTCAGTAATTCCAAAAATAAAATTTTAATTTAGAGAAGAATGAATTCTTCTAATTCTTTAACCATCATATTGGTATTTTTATTGTGACTAAATAATTTACTATATCTGCATACCATGGTATTTTTGAATGATTAATGGCTAGTAGTTTTTCATCTAGAAATAAATAATTTAATTTTTGAACTTTCATTAGGATTGAGCCTAAAAAGATAATCTGTTGTAATCTTTTTTAATATTTTTTTGTATTTCATTTCTAGATCAAATTCCTACAATAATAAAATTCATCTCATCAACCTCGATTATGATTCTTTAAAGTGAACAAATACTTTAACACCGAGTGATTAGAATAAATTGTAACTTCAGATTCTAAAATGTATGCTTTGAATTTTTCTATGACAAAAATTACAAGTAATAATTCTTTTCAATTGTTGTACAATTGATTTGGGCTTCAATATAATTTTACTAGCATAATAACATAAAATATGCTTATATTCTATTTGCTGCCTTAAAAATGTATCAACAGTAAAATTTGAAGCATTACACATTAAATTATGTGGTATAAAAATAATTATCATTCTTTAATAGTAACTACTTCATTCAAGATAGTTTATGATTGAGATTTTTTTATCCTTATTTGATATAAGACACAAAGAACAAGTATTAAAGTTATGAAGCAGTGTTTAAAGAGTAAGATAAGGCATTAGAATCACTAAAAAAAATATTAGATTAAAATGTTAGGCCAAAATAAAAGTCATTATAGATAAGAAATGTCATAATTATTTTTTTGATGTTCATAATTTGATTTATATCCACTTATTTAAGCCTTAAATGTGATGAGAGTCACTTATAAGACAATTTTATAAAAAAAATTTAGTTCTTGTCATTTTGGGCCATTTCTGATATTATACCATAATAATCATGTGATAAGTCCTCATTATCGTGAGTTAATATTAATTAATATTATAGTTTTAGTCATAACTCATGATAAATAGACTTATGTTAAATTATAAAAATAATTTTAGTTAGTTAATGTAAATTTTTAGGTAATTATGTAATTTTATATAAGTTTATAAAAAAATTAAAATCTTAATTTTGAGATAAATAAAAATAACTAAGATAAAATAAAATAAAAAGATAGAAAAAATGAGACATGTCAACTAGCTGGTCATGAAAGTAGGTAGAAAGCATAATCATATAAAACTACGAGCAGGGGCTCAAACACTCAAAGATAGACCAATATGGGACATGTGTACATCACTCT
This sequence comes from Spirodela intermedia, assembly GCA_902729315.2. Lineage (NCBI taxonomy): Eukaryota > Viridiplantae > Streptophyta > Magnoliopsida > Alismatales > Araceae > Spirodela > Spirodela intermedia. The sequence goes on from LR746265.1 coordinate 6,465,349, forward strand.
CCTTCCACATCACTAGTCATCAGTTAGGCGTGGGGTAAAGAGTGGTCATACACACACAAAAAAGAGACACATTGATTACTAAATCTCGTATTACTATATATTTGTATCAAAACTTGACATATAACTAATGTGGGACTAAATTGGAGGTCACAATCACCTAAAAGGTTTTAATAATTTTAATACTTAAAATGCTCATTATTTTTCAGAAAGATATACCTTTGATATCACTTTTTAAGAGAATTATATACTTATTTTACTCCCTCTCATGTAGGCAGGTGACCAATAAAGGTTCGAATCTTATTAGAGTTAAAACTCATCTTTTTATCTAATTAAATCATAATTTATTTTAAATTATTGAAATTATCAAATGATTTTAGATTAAAAAAAATCACAAATTCATCTAATAAATCATATCTGATTGATCGATAAATAAATGTCATTAAGAAAAGAATGATCTGTCGAGAGACAAGTTGTCATTTCCTAAGAACATATGAGATGCAATGAAGAGTTCTCTTACTACATGGACTTGAGAATAAAGCTTCTTAAGATATATCTCACCTCCATCTAGTTGATCTTCATCGGGTCATAGCTGTTGGAGAACCACAAAGTCATTGTTTTTTTGATCCACCAGATGTCAGTCGTCAAAGATGATTTGACGACTCACTTCATTGATTTATACACCTTGGAAAAATATTTAGAGATTACTGACGTCATCCTTGTTTAAAGAGAGTTTTGGAGACCATAGACATTACATAACAATCTTTCTAAAATGTTCAAGATTCAAACACATTACTACCATGACGTCAAAACTTTGTTTATTATTTTTTAACTAGTTTAACTTCTACCATCATATTTTAGATTTCGAAAAGAGATCTAACGAAAACTCTTAAGATTGTGGACTAGCAAAACCTCAATGTTATATGATAGGACATCTATGTTTGATATGATAATAACTTAAATGTATTAACAAAATCATACATTTGATGTAAACATATTTTAGGTGAATTTATTCTATTTACTAAATTAACTACAAAAAATATTAAAATCTATTTTTATTTTTATTTCTTTTTCTTTATTTATCTCAAAAATAAGACTATAAAAATAATCTAAATTCATATAAAATCACATAATTACTCAAAAATTCACGTTAATCAATTAAAAATCAATTTTCACACTTTAACATAAATATAAGTCTATTTATTATGATTTAAGGCTAAAACTATATTATTTACTAATTATTAACTCATGATAATGAAATCTTATCAGGTGTCTTTAGAGTTAGAAATAACTATTAGGTGCCCCTTGTATAACAATAACCCATGCTAAAAGAAATGATGAGAGTTGTTGTCATCTTTTGTCATTATGACATACCTTATTTTGTTAAATTTTTTAGATTGGCTAACACTTTTACTTAAATTTTAGATCTATCACTATTAAATAATCATTTTTATATAAAAATTATCATTTAATTTAAGACAAAGTTAATAAAATAAAATAAAAACAAAAAATATATATTTGAAATATTTATAATGTTTTATTTAAATCTAAATATTAACCTGATGAAAATATATATTTTAATCTTTTGACAATAATTTAACATGAAATCTAAGACATGATCTTGAGAAACATGTTTTGTTTCTTTTTTTTTCCTCTTTTCTCATCGTCAAAAGCTTATTGGTAGTAATTCGTGAGTTAGAATAGCCCCATTATGAAAGCCCATTATATGGGGTTTTAAAATGGAAGAGAGGAGGAAAACCAAGGAGTGGGAGTTAAGGCTCGCAGCCTACACAATAACTCTACCCCATGTGGCAAACAATAGTGGGCAACATGATGGCAATGGCGGCATATGAGGGTGAGATGGCAAGCTTTCCTTCATTTATAGGTTATACATGTGACACAACAAAGTGAATGGCATGGCATTGGCATGACAACGACTTGATAGCTTTCATAATAAACTCCACTTATTCTTGTTCCTTGCTAGGTGACACATCAGAAGAATGAGAACCCTCTCTCATTTACATAGTTGGGAATTGTATTTCAGTTTGTCCCCTCCCTCCTCTGATTCTTGAGTGACGCAAAAATTAAAGGAAAACTATGCTCTCCTACTTTTATTTTTTGTTGGGTAACATAGTAGAAAGTAATGATTTGTTACTACTTTCATAGAATATCTTAACAATATAAATTGGGTACATATTCTTCCTCTCTAGAATACTTGGATGACACTAGGAATCTACATCGGACTATTTTCTCTTATTATGTTCTTTTTCTTGTATTCTTAGTTTGCCCCCATATTTTTATCTCTCATGTGACGCACTTGACCAAGAGAAATTGATTCCTTATTTTTCTTATTTTCTTTTGTCAATTTTAGAATTAATCAAGAATTTAAATTAAATTTCTTATTAGATTTTAACTAAGATAAAGAATAGAGTGCTTACTTATTATGTTTTGACAAATCATCATTACATAACTATAATCATCATTGCAAAAATTTGACTTTATAAATTTTCAATGTGTATTTTATAACTATTTAGACACACCAATCACATAGTAGAATTTTGAACACGAATAAGTCGTAGATGTAGAAATTGCTTGATGGTCTTGAGAGTAAGTATATTGGATTATTTTGGATGCCCTGATTATATTTGATGTTGAAATCAAATCACATCAATTTGTAAACCTATTTTTGAAATTTAGGAGACATTTGGCGTAGATTCATGAGGAAATAGAGCTTTACTTGATATGTTTGACTAATGAAATGACTCCCAATTAAATAGTCATCCCATTTCAACATAGCCAACATACTAGCCATCAGTTCATGTTGATATATATAGTAGCTAAGGTAGATATTTGGTTTGCCCTTTTGCATAAGAACTATGCCCAAACCATATACATGAAAATCCTAGAGAAATATGTTAAGGTCAATATTTGTGTTATCGTTATTACTCGTTTCAAGTGTTCAAAAGTTTGTTAGGTCTTGTCACCATATTTGAAAAAACTTTCTTCAGTTATGTTAGCAGCCAAGACAATATCTTGTATCCAACTATGAATTGATGGTAATATCTCATTAGTACTAAAATATCCTTTAGTTGATAGTAAGGTAGATGGGGTGGACCACTTTTTACTTGTCAATATCTTTTCTTTGTCCATTACAACTCCTTTAGCTGAAACCTAATGTCCTAAGTATTTGATATGGGGCTCACAAAAAACACATTTCTTGATGTTTACATGTAGATTGTTGGCCATTAAGGTGGTGAAACATGCCCCTCTTTGGAGGTCTGTTGTAAATTAAGATATTATTGACAATCTGATTCATTAATTATTGAAAAGTTGTCAGTATGTTTGAGAGTCCAAAAAGTATCATAAAAAATTTGTAAAATCCATTATGGATCTTGAATATCATCTTGTAGATATCTTCTTCTTTCATTCTAATTTGATGGTATCTCAATTTGAGGTCTAGTTTGAAAAAAAATAGACATCTCATACAACTCATTTAATGATTCCTCTACAGCAAGAATGAGATATATATTCAAGAGGCTATGACCTCCTCCATATCTCAAAATTAGTTATCTATGCCATCCTTAACATTCAAAATTTACAGTTGTTTATTACATGGATAACCCCACTAATAATGTTTCTTGTAGTGGAAACATGAGTTTTTTTTTCTCCACACTTGGAATTCAGCATTAATCAATTACAATTATCTTTTGATTCTAACATGCGGTCCTTTTGTCCAAACCCCCACTGGTTTGTATGGTGCCAAAGGGGTCAAGTGGCTCTTAGCAAGTGTGGTTTTAAGTGGGGAAGGAAAAATTTAAGAATGAAGGTGTACTCTTTGGTTCCCATATTGTCCCATGAATTGATGTGTGTCAAGTAGCAGTGTGTCTAGTAGTCCATAGAGTCTTGTATCTTCAGCTGCTTGAGATCCATGATTTATCATAACCCTTCTACCTTGCACATGCACATCTCTACTTGAATTTTCAATTTTATTCTATAGATATAGGCATTTCCTAGAACGGGAGCTAGAATATCTTTTATGAATATTATGATGGATTCAAAAGCTTCCCAAGGCTTGACCAATAATCCATCATGCCTAAGGTTTATGATCTACTAATATATATCATGCTTGACTATGCTCTAAGGTGTTTGAGCAATTATGAGTGCAGGTACTCCCAATGTTGAAAAGGATAGCGCTTGATTGTCCAATGATATCAACCCAATGTGCTTCCTTCCATCCCTAACATAATCATCTCAAGTTTGTCTATGTTAGGGATATGATTAAACTTGGAGTTCAGTTCAAAAGACCAAATAATTTGAGTTGTCGCCCAAAAACTAGGGGGGCAAGTGCTTGGGAGTAGGTTTAACGTTCAATGGTCAAGCTAATTCTCCCCTGAGACATAAAACAGTACTATTGGGTGGAGGGCCTAGAGGTGATTACATTGGGGTATGGAGCAATGCCCTATGATGGTGGTGTTGTATGAGTTGAAAAACATGAAGGTTGGGTCCTTCCTTTACTTGATGCAGCATCTATGGTCCCAAATCATTGATACAACCCCAAAGATAAAAGAGAAAGAAACTAGAGGATAAAAACACATAGAACTTCAATCATGGAGTTCTACATAATCATAGCGCATGTTGTGAGAATCCTTCCCACCTAAAACATTCTTTTCTTTCTTATTCCCTGTTTCTTTCCTTCGCAATGCCTTAATATCCTCCTCAACCTTACTTATTTACCCTCATATAATAATTTACTTAGGGCATCTCAATCTTTTCCGTTTCGCTAATATCCGCATGGTCAAATTGTATCGTCGTCCCAACTCAAATCGTATGTCCTCATAGAAAGCTTGTAGCTCTATCCATGCTCCATGCCCACACTGATATGTGTTGTGTCGTATCAACACACCACTTTGCACATGTGCACAAGGATGAGTATGTTGTACTGGTGCTGCCGTTCTACACCCAGAACCATGTTCCTCCTTTCTAGTATGGCTCTGCATCCACCTCTAGACCTGTGGAAGGCAACCAAATGCCGGGCCAGGCCTGAGGCCGGGCTGACCCGAAGTTAGTCCAAACGGGTCGAACCGCCATCCCTATGCCCTTCTCTGTAACCGGCGGAAGGGAGGGGGGGGGGGGGGCGCGGGGCAGAGAGACGTCCCTATGGCGCAGTCGCTGGTGCCAGAGGCCGTCAAGAGGATATTCACGCCGGAGACGCTTCACTCCGCCGCCAGGCAGTCCGAGGGCATCTCCCTCGTTCCCCTCCGCCTCCGCCGCGCCATCAAGAAGTTCCTCCGAGGTGCTCGCCGGCTTCTGTGACCACCACTCTTTCTATCATTGGTATGTCTCTTCCAGTGTTTTTCCTCGCGCGTGGCTGCATGTTAATGTTGTGGCATCCGCAGAGAAGGATGGTACACACATGCACCGGAAGGTGCTGCTGCTATCGGAGTCGCTCTGCAGCGTCAAGAAGGCCAACTTGGGGATCGCGGATGCTGCTATCCGGGAGCTCATCGACGACCCCCTTAAGTCTGTGGATATGCGGTCCCGACGCTGGAAGATCAGGTCCTCGTACGGCGACATTGGTCTCAGTTACCACGATGATGAGACCTCCGCCTACGTCGCCTCCCGCATGCCTGCAGTTTTCTCTGCTTGCCGCCGTATACTTCGTGAGGTAATAGCTTAGGATAGGTTGGTGGATAGTAATTTTATTCTTGTCTACTAGCTTCACCAGAACAAGTGGTTTGTATTCGTCTCATAATTTATGCTTTTCCGGTTATTCTGTCCTTCTGCCTTCGTCTGCTGTAGGTCCGGCGGAGATTGCCAGATTTCTCCCCCTCCAGGGTTCTGGACTTTGGGGCGGGGCCTGGGACAGCAATCTGGTGACCTCTTCTACCCTGGTTCCTCTGTTAGTAATCATTTCTTCGTTTTTTTTCTGATTGGAAGACAAAATAGTATATGGATTCATCAGTTGCCCTTTGAAGTGAAACTGCTTTGCTGTGTTGCAGGGCAATGAAAGAGATTTGGCCTCATTCCTTAGAGCACGTTAATTTGATAGAGCCATCTAAATCAATGCAACGAGCTTGCCAGAGTCTTTTGCAAAGTGAGTTGTCTGATTTGGCCTCATTCCTTAGAGCACGTTAATTTGATAGAGCCATCTAAATCAATGCAACGAGCTTGCCAGAGTCTTTTGCAAAGTGAGTTGTCTGTCTTTTTAGTCATTTTTTCTATACTCGGAGCCCCCTCATGGCTGTTTAATAAATTCTTGTTCAATTCTTTTTGTCATCCACTTTCATACATGTTTCATATTTCAGTAGTATCCTTGTTTTTATTCAAAATTCCCAGGATACCTCCTATCCAACACATCCCAAAAATATGTATTTGCTTAAAAACATGTGGTTTGTTTTCTCCCATCTCGGGTCTGTACCCTATTTTCTCGAGAAAACATTTGGCCTGCACTTGTTAATATAGGGAGGAGAAATGTTCCGAAGCATCTGCATCAACTCTTATATTGGGGATGCTGTACTGACCCCTTGCTCAGTCAATTGACCGTGCTATGCATTTTTTAGCTGAAAGTGGTCATTGATTATTCTTTCTGACACAGGATCATCTCGAACAAAGGAGAGGATAAACTTTGCCGCTCCTACACATAACCAGTTTCAGGGTTTTAGGGGCTGACTATTCTTTTCTAAACCTTTTATTGGAACACCAGTCATTATCCAAGTGTCTTGGTGCATGTTTTCTAGAGACCTATGTCCTTTCTCTGCCTTGGAAAACGTTTTGTGATGCACCAACCATGGACATGATTCAGTCGATCAGGCCATGGAGTTGATGATATCCAGGGGACTTTGTTGACTCATCCTGTTGCTCCAAGAATCTACTCCTCCATGCCTCAGCAGAATACAGAAATATTTTCTTATGAACAATTAGGCACCTGTGAGATAATATCCTTTCAGAGGCGGCTGTTGACTCACTTGGTCTTGCACATTTGGGAATGTAACCCCGGTTGGGGCGCTTATCTTTTTTTTGATTCATTGGGATTTGATTGATCCACCATAATGTATTCTAACTTTTGTTGATAGAAATGGAGTCAATTAATATAATCACTTTTCTATATCAATTAATATATTGTCTGGGTAAGAAGTTGGTGCCAACTTCATCTTTGCTTGATGCAATCATCTAACCCAGAATGTTATTCTCTCTTTCATGGACTCTATGTTATCCTTAATCTCTTTCATGTTATTTCTACTAATCACATTGTTAACTGCCGAATAATCCAAAGTTTTTGGTAAATGCCCTTTTAAACGTCTACTTAAGTTTCTGATTAGCGTTGAAACCCTTAGATTGCATCGAGGTTTACTTTCTTCTAGTCATTTTACTGTCTTATTATTTCATGGTGGTTATTCTGAAAGTATGTGGGTATTGGATTCTTTTCTTTTTCTTAAGATATATGACTTATCGAGTATCAGCATGGTTAACATAGTCATCTTGGTTCTGTTCAGATTCAAAGAATCTGCCTCTCATTCGAAGCTATGACAGTCTTCAAGCACTGAGTCGTGAAATTGGCAAACATGAGAGGGGGCATGACCTTGTAATTGCTGTAAGTCCATATTTAATTTGGAATTTCTTTTATATCTGTTTAAATGTCCAACACGACAGTGGTGATCAGTTCTATTGAATGGAATTTGTTTACATCGGTATGGTGCTTAGTTGGCCTTTTTTGTTACATCGGTATGGTGATCAGTTCTGTTCTGCAACTTCTATGGTGCTTAGTTGTCCTTTTTTGTCATGGATCTTCGATTTCAATTCCTCAGAAGTTAAATTAAGCATCTTCCCCAGATATTCAATTCCAATCATGAGCCTTTCCTGCTTGATCCGATTTATTAGATATGCACAAAAAAGAGGTCAGGTGATCCAAAAGTTTCTAGAGTATGGAGCAAATCCTTCATATTGTGGTCATTTTTTCCATAGTATTCCTTGTAATTTTCATTGCTAAGTAAGCCCTCACTGGGATAAAAGAAACGAAAGTAGTAATAGTGCAGATTCCCTAGAACATGTGGAATACCATTTCCAGTATAATGATGCGTAGTGAGGTTTTTTTGAAATTTATTTACATCTGGGAATGGTACGAATCGTCATTTATAACTAATGTATATTATCTGACTTAGTTTCACCGTACGGTTTATTACTAATAGATACTTTGATATCCTACGCATCGCAAATAAGAAATCTTATTCATTGAAAAACGACAGAAAAGAGGAGACGCGTTTCTGACCTGACCTGGAAATCACAACCCTGCTTTTCATTTCTTTCTTCTTCTTGCTTGTGCATTATAATATCGGTTACAACATGAGAAAAAAATATGAAGAGGTACCCTCCTCACTTGTGCAAGAGAACCAGCCATGTACTACTGGATATTGGGCCCTGTGTAGTGCGAATGATGCCCCGAGGATAGTGTCCAGATTTTATCACTTAGTTTAATCAAGTTAAACTGGTGGCTGTGTAGTCAGCGGACTGCACGTGAACTACCATGTTTCCTGGGACACGATTTTTTGTGGAAAATTATTTATGAATCAAAATAAAATCAGGGTATTCCTTGAAAGACCATAGTCTAGGAATATTTGGTAATATAAAAAATGTCATTTTATTGATGATAGTTAAAGATAAATCAGCTTGCGTTGAAACTAGGTGAACAAGATCAGAATAATGGGCGTGTAAAGACATTTTCTTTGTTCTAATCTGCCTATATGTTCTTTATGGGGAGACTGTTGTGATGTGCTTGCCTGATTTCACCCTGTCAATATTGAAAGCCCATTTCTTACTAAAGACACATGAATATTTTGCTGCAAATATCTTTGAAAAAGGGAATGGATGAAGAAGACAAAAAGGGTTGACTCTGGGGAGGGACTATTTTTGCCTCGAACGTTGTCTTCTTGTCACTTGGTTTCTAAACAAAAGGACTCAGTACGCATTATGCTTGTAGATGTTTTTTTCGTGATACTGGGACATTGTACATTGATACCTCCTATTTCAATACCGTTCGATGATGATAGAGAACCATTGTCTCAATAGGTTGCTCCTATTTCGATGCCTGAACTGTAATTTCAGTTACTGGTAATTATTTTCTTTATCTTCGTCATGTTATGTATATAGGTTTTTCTTCACTTTTTACTATAAATTTATTGTTTACTCTTAGAACACAGTAGAATTTGACGATGTTCCTGATTTTTATTTTTGTTTTAAAATTCTCATTGAAGTCTTATGTTCTTGGAGAGATACCATCATTGAGTGATCGAATTACCCTGGTTCGCCAGCTTTGGAGCCTGACAAAAGATGTCTTGGTACGCTCAATTGAACTCCTGAGTTTTGATGTAGCTACTGCGATTATCTTGTTAACTTGCCAGACATATTCTTTGAGGAATTTATTTATTTTTCCCCATTTATCCGGTAATCCAAGGTGTTAACTGAAGTATGCTGTTGTTCTTAGTGAAATTTTATTTAGATTCTAATGTTTTACTTAATGTTAAAGTTGGCTCTGTGGAGTCGAGTTTTTCAACTGAGTTAAAACTAAGTTTCTTAAATAATGCGAATTTATGCCCTACACCTACCGATGACGTTAGCTCAATATCTTAAAAGGAATTCCGTGGGTAAATGATCTTAACGAAGCTTATATCAACTTTTTTTCTAACTGTCATTTTCATTCTTCATTGGGCGAAAGGTAAGATTGTCTTTATTCTCTGCCCGTCACGATTCTGGCTTTCCTCAGCTCCTGGACACTTTGGCTTAGCCTTATCTCAAAGTTTGAAAATATTTCTCATCACTTATGGAATTCAGCAAAAAATATGCCCTTTTTATCACAGTTCTTGTAAATGCTGTTCAAGAGTGTTGATTAAATACTTGTTGTAGTTTAAAATTTCAAGAGCGTTCAAGAGCTGTACTTCTGCAAAGTCTGATATTGGATACCTTGTTTATTGAACCATGTGCCATTTATTAGCTACTTGAATGATATCCTATCGGTTTTTATTTAGATTCTTGTTGAGCCCGGAACGCCTCAAGGATCAAAAATTATATGTCAAATGCGGTCGCATATTCTATGGATGTCCAAGAGGGTAAGGAGATTATCTCATTTCATTCTCTTTCGAAGGATTAAATCTGTACTGTTTTTAATATTCTGGTTTAGTTCTCCAGCCACCAATAACAGAAGCATACTGACGATCTCATACTGATCCCCAGAAATGCCGGAAGATGGATGATGGTTCCAGAGACAGAGTGTCTCCCTGTGAAACAGACGATATTACTGATGATGTGAATACATTAAAGGATGGCGCTTTTGTGATTGCTCCAGTGGGTTTCATGATGAACGCTGTGAATGATTTCTTTAAATTCTCTGATAATGAATCGATGTTTGAACTTGGTTCACTATCTTTTCTTATTAGTGTCCACATGATGGCCCTTGCCCGTTGGAGAATTCAACAAAATATTGCCATTTCGTTCAGCGGTTGGAAAGGACATCTACTCAACGCATGTACAAGGTGCGTGCCATCCTCAAAAAGTTAAACCTCTTTATGAATGCGTCAGAGAATTTTCTCATGTCTTGGCATTGATTAGGGCGATAGTTTTCAGGAGATTTTTTCTAAGGTTCTTATGGCATATTTAGCCGAAAATCTGTTGGTTGGCGGCGATCAACTACCCCTGACGTTGACTTTCATGAGTGCCATATTGTCAACAAAGCATTTAATGGATAATCCTTATCTAATTTTACTCGGTCAAGTCTAGTTTTTGTATTTAAAACGTGGCTGACCTTCTGCCTCTTTTACCAAAAGTAGGTATTTTTTTATGGAGGTCATTTTGGTAACGTCCTGACACTACATTGACTTTTTCCATTTCCTTCATACTGTGTAGCGTTCCAAGGGCAGATCATTGCGTGGTTTTGAGGATGAGAAATTCTCTTATGTTGCCTTCAGAAGGGGGAGCAGACCAAGGTAAAATCAGATCAAATGAACCCAGTGTGGTGATTGGTGTCCAGAATTTTCTTCTTTCCCCTGGAGATCGGCATCCAATCGAATGGATGATATCTCCTAAAACAGTTTTCAGATTCATGCTAATCCTCGGAAAATAAAAAAATAAAAAAAGCTCCCCACTAGTCTCCAAATTAGTTCCGTCAATTATTATTTTTTTTTGACATATTTGCGTCTGAAGAAGTCAATGCATCTTCATCCATCTCAATGAACTGGCGTCATCAGTAGAAAATTTTGGTTGGTAGATTATTGAACAGATCATCACCTTGAAACTAGCATTCATGGTTCTTGCTTCTTGTGATCTCTCAAGCTCTGAATGGACAGAACAGCACTTAAATTACATCATTTTCCATATAATGGCTACCACCCGAAATGGTAGATGGAGTGATTTGAGCTGACTCTCTGTGAAAACCTTAAATTCTTCAGGGAAACATGGCCCCTGGACGGCATCCAGCTCGCCGCACTGGAAAAACACGCCAGACGAAATGCCTATGATGTCGTCATCGATTATGGTCATCTTTTTCACACCCCCCCCAAGCTCCAGGATCTTTAACGTTCTTGTTTTGCTGCTAACCATGAGCTCAAGAGTCTTCTCTGAGAGCTGTTCATTTTTCCTTGCTCAGATTGCGGAGAGTCCGACTCGGGAGCAGAGGAGAGCTCGCTGGAGAGGGAGGTGGCTCTGTACCCTTCTGATATGGAGGAAGCGGAAGAGAATGGCGAGGAGCAGGAGGAAGAGGAAGAAGATGGCGGCGGGGGGGCGGGCCTCGGCGGCGGCTGGGGGAGGATCGTGTTCCCCCCGGTGCGGAGGGGCCGTCACGTGGCCATGGACGTGTGCCGGGCCCGCAACCTCGACGGCTCCGAGGGCGCCTTCGAGCGCGTCGTGGTCACCCGCAGCAAGAACCCTATGCTCCACCGCCAAGCCCGCAAGTCCCTCTGGGGCGACCTCTGGCCCTTCTAGTGTACCCTGTTCTCTCTCTCTCTCTCTACCCATCTCTCTCTCTCTCTATGGCATGGCCGGAATTCTTAGGGTGAAATATTCTTGAAAGTTTGCTCACACGGAAATTTTCACATGAGAATTCCTCGGGAGATGTGGCTCTTTCATGGCCGGGGTAGTCGACGTAAGCAGACCAAAGTGGTCGTACAAGCAACAGTGGCGGCTCATTTCAGAGTCAACGATCTACCGACAGCAGCGATGCTCGAAGAATCCGTAAATATGAGGAAAAACCATAGCTTCTCTCTCTCTCTCTACACTCTCAGTGGGATAGGTGAGACTGAGAGAAGTTCTCTCCTCGCCTTCCCTCTCCATGGTCCCCTCGCGCGAGATCCACTGTAGAGTTGCACCCCTTACCTCCGCCTTCAGGGCAGGCACAGAATCCGTGCGCCTCTGCCTTCCTCCGCACGTGAACAGTCACCCCCGTACGTGCATGCTTGCATGGTTACACCATCCTCCCTGTCGAAGAGCCCTGCAGCGACTGGAATGGAGGTACGTCCCCGACTTGAGATGAAGATAACGTCTCGGATGAAAGAGATAGAGAGAGAGAGAGAGAGAGAGAACGAATGAAAGAATCTGTATAAATTAACGCCGTCTCCCGTTCGAAGAAGGAAACTGGCAGAAGAGAGAAGGGAACAAGCGGCGGCAGCGCCACCACCGCTGCTCGTTTTTACTCCGCCCGCTGAGCCATCCCAAACCCGCCGGGGAGGTTTACACGACGCACCAACTGTAACTCTAGAAGGGAAGATCTCCCAAATCTTCTCCCTCTACTCTGCACAAAGATCTCCAAATAATTGGACCCGCTGGGCCACCCGTGACCAGCTTCCTCTCTCTCTCTCTCTAGACCCCTCTACCGGCTAAAGCTCCTGGACCACTCTTGCTTGCGTAGATACAGTTTTGGTCCACACCCTACCTCGCCGGAGCTCACGGGATGCTCCGGCCCGCCGGCGGCGCAGAGGAGCTCAGCTCGCCGGAACTGGGAGCCCGTAGTTGTGGAAGGACCTGATCCGGCCATCCCACCCTCCGGTGACGATCACCCGTCCCCAGGCGTGCGGCGGCGGCGCGAGGCTCTGAAAACACGCCCGCAGAAGCTTGCACTGAGATCGCCGGAGAGCGGGGACGGCCCCCGCCGGCGACCTCGACGGGAGAAGGAGCTTCTCCTCCGGCCATGTCGCCGAACCCTTCGGCAGGAGAAATTCGGAGAAGAAGCTCTGGGCCAACGTTAACCCGCCGGAGGCGGACAGGTACAGCCCGCTCCGGCCGCCGGCGACGGCGGCGAGGTTCCTCAGGATCTCCATCTGCCGCGCGAGGTTCCGCGATTTCGCCGCCGCCAGCCGGCTCACCTCCTCCCCCGGCCATGGAACGGCCACCGACGCGCTCGTCGACGGGAACCGCTCGTAGCAGGAGGCGCTCCGAGCCCGAGTCGGCCGGCGATCTTCTTCCTCCCCGCAGTTCCAGACGTAGACGTTCGAGTCTTCGCTGCCGGAGACGACGTACCTCCCGTCGGCGGTGAACGAAGCCGAAATCTGGCTCCCGGAATTCCGGAGACCTGCACAGAACGAGAGCGCTTGCTCAGCAAAAACAGACACTTCCCCTCCATCTGAATCGACGAGAAGTGGAGGAATTGGGAGAAGAACTCGCCCTTGAACTTGCACACGACGCTGAATTCTTCGAGGATCCGGACCTGGGAGTCTGCAGAGGTGACCAGCAGCTTCCGAGAATCGCTCGGGCAGAACTGGAGATCGGAGGAGAGAGAAGGGTTTACACCAGGATCAGCAGCGGGGTTCAGTGAGAGGAAAAAATTGAGCTCTGCAAAACGGCTACCTGGAAGCCTGTGATCCTGCTGCAGGCCGACTTCTTCTTGCCCTGCAGGAGCACCACGGAGACCAGCTGTAGGCGGCGATCTGGCCCATCAGGAAGAAATCAGTAAGAAGGAGCTCATCTGATGTTGGTCAACGGACATCGACGATAATCAAGTGAAACTTTTGCTTCCATGGCAGAGGATGGCGAAGGTCTCAAGATTTTCGATCATCCTTCAGGGGTCAACCCTGAGAGGTGTCATTAACATTAAGACTGAAAAATCATAGGATTTTCTTCAAAATTTCCTCGCAATGTTCTGCGTTTATGTCTCACTTGGCTTATGGGTTTTGTCGGGTGGGTGATTGAAGATGGAATCAGAATTGTTCTCCGCAAACATGTTCATCGAGGCAGCAAGAGAGGAATCATAGGATACCTGATGAATCATAGAACAGGCAACGCCCTGAGATCGTTCCCACGACGATTCCCTGCAAGAGTCAAAGCAAAGAACTCTCATCGATCCCCAAAAAGTCAACCCACTGACTCACCGAGCGCGCCCAAGTCTTCCGAGATGAACCCACCTTCCCATTGGGATCGAAGCACACCGCAGTGACAATCTCCCTCACATCGATCCATTTCACAACATGCCCGCTGGATATTTCCCAAATCCGAACTTTGCCATCAATGGAGCCGCTGATGAAGTAGCCCTCGTCGTTGGGATTAAACTGGACGCAGGTGACTGCATCCGAAGGGGTGGAGAGAGGGGATGAGAATCATAGAGCGAGAAAGCACATGCGGGATTTCAGAGGGTATCCGGGCACTCACCATAGTTGCCATGAGAGAAGACCTTCCCGAAGGAATCACTCCCAACCTTCCACAGCTGAACAGTGTTGTCCGTGGAAGATGAGAGAAGATACTGCAAGAACAGAAAAAAGAAAACATGGAAGAAGTCAGGGAGAAATTTTTTAGCATGGAGATGCAGAACACGAAACTAGTTTCGGGAAAATACTAACATTGTTCTTCGACCAGGAAAGATCGAGGATGTCTCCAGAGTGGCCTACGAACTCGTGCAAGGGCTCCTCTGAAATCCTACAGACCTCCGTGGGGATGACGATGCAGGCAGAATCCGTCGTTCTCCTCAAGCCCTTCACTGGTCCGAGCTCCTCCTCCTTGCTGGTGCCGATGGGAGTCAGCTCGGAGTTCTGATTCACAGAGAAATATATGGAGGAGGGGTCGTCCTTTGGAAGATCGTCCTCCTGGGTCCTCTCCTGAGCGGCCACAGCCCACACTCGGACCACCCTGTCCTCGCCACCGGTGGCCAGGTAGCGCCCGTCGGGGCTGAATTTCATGGCCAGGATAGCTCCCTTGTGGGCTATGATCTCTTGCCCGGTATAGACGCCGGAGAACTCCTTGGAGATCTTCCTGTATGCTCGGACCTTCAATCTGCGGACTCTGTCTTTGGGAGACGCATCGGCCTCGAAGGAAGACGACGACACGCTCGGCTCTTCATCTCCTCTGTCCATGATGCAGGCGGCGATGCCCAGCCTCCTCAGCCACCTGGTTCTCCTCCGCTTCGTGGAGGCGGTGGAGCTGGTCGACATGTTATCCTCTCTCCGCATGAACCGCCGGACGAACGAGGAAGGGCCGAGCTCCCTGTGGAACTCGTCGGCGGTGAGCACCCTGTCCGAACTCACCTCGCGGAGCCCGCTCACAGCGCCGTCTTGCCCCAGCCGATCCACCACGAAGACTCTGCCGTCGTCCAGATTCGTAATCCTGCAGAGGCCGGGCACGGCGGTGGCGGCGCCGCCGTCGAGCTCGGAGATTCCGGCTGCGATTCTCTCGCCGTCCTCCGCGGCTTCCTCCTCCTGCGCTGGGATCCCTTGATCAGCGGAGGAGCAAGGGCCGGGGCTAAACATGGAATTCGATCGCATCCACGCCAGGAATCTCTGCCGCCGGTCCTCCACGCTCTCCAGGCTTCCGGCGAGGAAGCCGGATTGGAGGTCCCTACAGACGCAGTGGAGGAAATCCAGAGTCGGGATTACCCGCTGGCGTGGCGACGGGCTACTTGGAGACGACTCGGAGGCGGATAAGATGTCGTCGCTGGCGTCGAAAAACTGCGGCTCCTCTTCGTCCTCCTCCTTCGGGGAGTTGAAGCCACCATCCGTCATCTTCTCTTCACATCAAAACGCCGAGAAGGGGGGAACCGACCATCCAGATCTCCGCCACCTAATAAAAGATCCAGATCCCAAGCTCAAGGCCGCCGAATCTGGTTCCCTGCGCCGCTGAATTTCGAAGAACGCCTCGATTGGGGTTTCCAAATCCAGCAAAACCTCGCTGCGCCTCCTCCTAATCCAAGCAGAAAACCAGCCACCCGGAGGGTTCGCCTCCTCTTCCTCCTTCTCAGAGAGAGAGAGAGAGAGAGAGAGAGAGAGGGAGGGAGAAGGAGCAGGGCCCTCCAAGCGGAAGCAGGCGAGCAGGAAGGAGTTGGAGCAGATCTCGACGGTCCTGCCCCTGCGACCTTTCTTTTCTCCTCCGCCGGCGCCCCTATTTCCTCTTCTTTTCCTCTGCGCTCCGTTCTTCTCGCTCCCCTATCTAAACTCCTCCCCCCTCAGGTGAGAGAAGACCAAGGACCAGAAAATTCCCCCCGCGTTCCCCTTGACCAAATGGGCTTCATCGCACAGTAAAACAGGGGCACACACTCAGCGAGCAAGAGAGAGAAAGACACGAAGGTTGGAGAAGGTGAGAAATCAGAGGACCGGGGAGAAGAGGACGAAGCCCCCGGGATCCGACGGCCCACGTTAGGTGACTTCCCTTCCTGCTCGATGAAGGCGGCTGGTCTCCGCCGCTGCTCCTTGTCCGTGTTCTTGCCGGGGGCCAATAAAAAAAATCGCAGTAAATCTCTTCAACCCACTCGCGATTAACCACGAAAAAGAAGACCACCATCTTCGGAATCGGAAGAACCAACCAAAAAAGAGGACTTTTTGATCGGATGCGATTGAAGGACTGAACCCTGAGTCAAATCAGTAATCCGGGCCTCTTCCCAGACAGACCTCGGGCTGCTCTGTGATGCACGCAAGCTTCCTCCACTGGTTATCCCAATCCATTTTCCTCCTATAAACACCCTCTGAAAACAAAAATATTGTAAATAAAAACCAGAACTTGACCGAACAAAAAACATCTCCGTCAGTAACAATCTGATTTCTAGAAAATCTCTCTCTCTCTCTCTCTCTCTCTCTCTCTCTAGATATTAATTAATTAATTAATTAATTATTAAAGACCAGAGTCCAAGAGTGGACTTCGCCTTGCAATTCCGAGTGCACGGGCCGAGTGAACGGGCTGAATCCGGCTGGTGGATCGTCCGGCCGGCTCGCGGACCCGGTCGAGTGGAGCTGCTCACAAGCGTGTGGGAGCACGGCGCCGGTGGGGTTCGGTTGGTCGCCCGTCTCATCGTCTCTCTCCTCCGCCGCGATTTTTATCTGATTTCGGATTCGGTGATTCGATAAGCCGACAGGTATTTTGCGTGTAACCCCCCTAATAAAGTGAATAATCACTTATCACTACCTTAGTAGCTCCACATCACCACCCACCGGGAGATGGAGTTAATTAAGAAAAAAAATAAAAAGAAATTCGTAGATTTTTGTCGCGTCGAAATTATTAATTAAAAGCATGGGCCTCTTGAAGTTCGATAATTAGCGTGATTATATGACGTCATATGATGGCAATGGGACCCACAAGAGGTTCGTCATCCAGTGGGTGGTTCGGACCAACGAATGACACGCGGTCGCCTTCGACCGCTTTCCCTTTGACCAGCCACACAAGCGGCCCGCCCCCGCCGCTACTCCTCTTTGACGCAAGATATTCGCCAACGTTGAACCCCCTCCCCCCCCTCCGGCCATTTTTGACTTATGCTCGCGGGAGCTGCGTTGATCTTGACCGTTGATAAAGATCCCCCACCCATCCTCACCCCGTCAACGGAACTTAGCGGCCATGGGACGGACGGTGTCACTCTCTTCCTCGATTAGAAAACGACAAATAACTAGAGTACGACTTAGGCGTCGCTGTTTCCAACAAGGGACGTGACAAGAACTGGTTGGGCCACATCGGACCTTGCCCTCAAATGAGGAACGGGGCCGCCTTATTTGTCCACGTGGACGGAGGAGCGGCATCAAGGCTCGCTTTGACAACTCAGCATCTTCTGGATGAGAAAGTCTAGAATCCGTGGCATCCACGTCTGCCGGATTCATGGGACCGCGAACGAAGATAAACATATTAAATGCACAATATTTGCATTTTTTGGGTCTTCAGAGCGGTAGGCACGTATGAAGTTTCCCTGGCACGTGTCTCAGTTGACTTTGGACCAGCAAGTGGGCGGTCCCTCGAAGCGATGACCTTGATCCGTCCTTTGAGGATCAGATTATCCACAAGATGAGGCTTTCCCTCGTTAGCGCGACGGCAGAACTTTACTCCCTCACCACCCACCTACCCTCCCCCCTACCACTACCAACGTGCATGAACCCTCTCTCTCTCTCTCTCTCTCTCTCTCTCTCTCTCTAGAGATAAGCAACTTATCTGTCTCTCTATCTATTCGGGTCACTTCATATGCAACTGGAGAGCTGTTTTTAATACCATCGATCACTGTCAGGCTAAAAGCCCGCGGCCAATGGTTAGTACACATGCAGATATGGTGGGAAAAGTCGAAGATAGATAGATATGTATATATATATATATATAGAGATAGAGAGAGAGAGAGAGAGAGAGAGAGAGGACAACTAGCTGCAACATTCTTGACAGAAAAGGCTTTCCAGAGCAAGAGGGCTATGGAGGAGCCAGGGCCCTACGGACCACCCAGCTGCGAGCTGTCTACAGTTGGTAACGTAGAAGCGGGGGGCGGGGGAGAGAGAGAACGTAGAATCAACAGACCAGCCATTAAAGCTCCAGGCTTTGTATCATGTGGCGGCAGGGGGCGCACTGGGTGGCGGACCCGCCTGTCATGGCGTGCCCGTCCATAGAGGAGACGAGCAGAGTTGACAGCTGAGCTGAGAACGACGTGAGATGGGAGGTGGAAGGTGGGGGTGAAGAGCGAGAGAGAGAGAGGAGCGAGGAGAGAGATTGGCGAGGATGGAAGGCCTTTGCGGAGAGCGGGCCTGGAACACTATCAAGTCGGCGCATTGATTGATGTATCCTTTTGGGTGACTTCTAGGATAATTGAATAATACTGCTGATTTACATAGCTTTCATTCTCCGAATTCTATTTTTCCCTTGGATCATTAAATATTTTATGATGGTTTTCATCGGATAAAATGTTGGTAATTTTTGTTTTACTTCTGTCACTAAAAGGTGACATAGCTGATTGATTTCATAGGTTATATTGATACATGAGAGATCTTAACCATCATGAACCCGTACACTCTAACCTGCTTCAAAGGAAATCTAGAAAAATAGTCTGCACAATTTAACCCTTCAAAGACTGAGGTAAGGGGAGAAGGGGAGCAGAGAGAGAGAGAGAAAGGGAGAGAGAGAGGGAGAGGGGAGAGAGAGAGGGAGAGGGAGAGAGAGAGGGAGAGGGAGAGAGAGAGGGAGAGGGAGAGAGAGAGGGAGAGGGAGAGAGGAGAGAGGAGAGAGAGAAGGAGGGAGAGGGAGAGAGAGAGGGAGAGAGAGAGGAGAGAGAGAGGGAGAGAGGAGAGGGAGAGGGAGAGAGAGAGGGAGAGAGAGAGAGAGAGGAGAGAGGGAGAGAGAGAGGGAGAGGGAGAGAGAGAGGGAGAGGGGAGAGAGAGAGGGAGAGGGAGAGAGAGAGGAGAGGAGAGAGAGAGGAGAGGGAGAGAGAGGAGAGAGAGAGAGGAGAGGGAGAGAGAGAGGAGAGAGAGAGAGGGAGAGGGAGAGGGAGAGGAGAGGGAGAGGGAGAGAGAGAGAGGAGAGGGAGAGGGAGAGAGAGAGAGAGAGAGAGGAGAGGGAGAGAGAGAGAGAGAGAGAGAGAAAGGGAGAGAGATGGAGAGGGGGAGAGAGAGAGGGAGAGGGGAGAGAGAGAGGGAGAGGGAGAGAGAGAGAGAGAGAGAGAGAGGGAGAGAGGGAGAGAGGGAGAGAGAGAGAGAGAGAGAGAGAGAGAGAGAGAGAGCGTTGGAGTTTATTTTTTACAGGCTTAAAATATAAGGCCCATGCTCGGAAAAGTTCGGCCTTTTAAGAGCACCCATAGCTCATTGCCTCCCACGTGTGTAATTATATGATGGTTTTCGTCCTAAATAAAAATAGATGTAGCTTTTCATAGTAGTCAACTACTTGGGGAATTTTTCTGTCTTAACTTGCATACAAAAGCTGAACTTTCCGAGCTACTTTTACAACCTTTTTTAGACACCGGTTGAATGTCATCATCTAAAACTTGTATAGAAATTCATGGGGCACTGCTTTCATTCTCACAATATAAATGCAAAACTCGAATAAATCCCTTGTAGAAATCTATGGGTTACATTTATTTTCGGATTTTTCAAGAAAAAAATATGTATAATTCAACAAGTTTGACTTTATTTAATGCCCACCCAACCCAATAGTAAGACAATAAATTAATATAAAGTATAATCCTATAAATTTTTTTGGTGATTTTAAGTCCGTAGTCCAGATAAATGCATGTTTACTAGCCTGCTACTGTTAAGCTAAACTATGATTACAATATCTTGGACTTAACCTTTACAAAAATCGTCAGAAATATGCTTCATTTGTGACTTTGTTAAGCTCAACGATGAGTTTTTGAACAAGGAACTTGTAAAGTTCACACCCCCGTCCGCCATTGAAAAAGGGTAAGGAAGAGATAGAAAGAGTGAGTGAGTGAGTGAGAGAGAGAGAGAGAGAGAGAGAGAGAGAGAGATGAAGTGACCATATAGCAGGGGCTCTCGCCAAGGATTTTTTAATCTTGGAACGAGATAATTCCAAGATCGACCGACGATTTTTCACCCTTTTTTAGAGATTAGCGATCTGAAAAATGGAATATTCTCGACTTAGAAAACGGTGAATTGGGAAGTTATATCGCTATCCATGGGAAGCTTGTCGTCGACTTCATCTCTATCTCTCTCTCCCCGGTGGGAGGAAACTCCACGCCGCTACGTTAGTCAAGATAAAGCCTGACAGAGGAGAAATGCATTGTCACGTCATCTCGCAGAGAAGCGTGCCCGTGTCTCCCAACAAACCTTCGGGGCCCTTCTCTCCCTCCTCTCTCCCTCTTCCTCTCTCTCTCTCTGGGTGTTGTTACTGTCACGAGCTCCGCTCCCGGCCAGTAAATCGAGTCCGCAAAGTGGAGGAAAGGAACCGCCATACGTGGTGTAAGCTACACCGCCATACGTGGTATAAGCTACACCGCCCCGTGGAGCTACCACCGCCGTCAGCCGTGCTCGGTGGCCGTGTCGACCATGACGATCTTCCCACCACGCTAGAGATCGGAAACTACAGTCTAAAAACCTCCTTCTCTCTCTCTCTCTATCTCTCTCTTCTCACTGTTCTGCTGTTAACAGCGATCCGTGCATGCATGGGAGAAGCACCTGCACGTGGAATGCTGAGATCCCTCTCCGGTGCACCGGGACTGATTAGACTGGAGCTGAGTGGGGCCGCCGGAGCCCGCGACGGCGGACTGTGGCGGCGATTGGACGTGCCAGGATATGCCTGCCCGAGCCGATCCCGAAATGAAGGCGGGCGGATGTACGTAGCCGTTATCGCTGTCTGCATCTATCCCTCCCGGCGGCGGAGATTCCGCCGCTGCCGGCGGTGGAATGGATCACTACCCCTGCGGCCGAAGAAGAAGAAAGCAAGTTTGGAATGGATCACTCCCACCATGCGCCCAACCAAAGCCCAGCCCAGCCCAGCCCGGCCCAAAAATATAGCGGATTCGGACCGGGATAGACCGAAGGGAGGGGACGACTCCTTGACGGCCGGCTATGGTGGAGGAGAGGGAGATGATGGCCGGTTCCTCCTCTGCAACGGGATCGGGGGAGGGGATGGTGATCCCCGTCGAGACTTATCTGGTGACGGCCGTCGAGTCCCTGGAATACGAGCTCTTAAAGAGTTCCCTCGCCCGCTCCTCCGTCGTCGGGTTAGACGCCGAGTGGAAGCCTTGGTCCCGCGAGGACGATGGCGATGAGGGCACCGCCAAGTCCTCCGCCGCCCTGCGGTCGTTCCCGACCGTGACTCTCCTTCAGATCGCCTGCCGGGAGGCGACGGATCCCGCTGGTCGAGGGACGCGGGTGTTCTTGGTGGATCTGCTCGCTCTGGAGCTCGCCGAATTTTGGGGAACTCTGAGGGATGTGTTTGAGTCGCCTCACGTGCTGAAGCTGGGCTTCCGATTCAAGCAGGATCTCATTTACCTGTCTTCCACATTCGCGGCCCAGGGCTGCCATCCGGGCTTCGACAAGGTATCAGTCCCCCCCGAGATTATCATATGGAGCTGTTGAAAACTAGATATTAATCTGGGCGACCTAAATCGGTGTAATTGTGTGAATTTTTTCGTCGGTTCTTTCGGGCTCTCCTTATCCTTTTTCTACTGAGACGAGAGTCGTTCGACTTATTATCATGTTCCTCAAATTCGTCGTCAATTCTGGCAATTTTCGATTCACATCCCTCCTTCTTCGATTGGTTCAGCTCCACCAACTGGGAAGAATAAAGGTGCTGGCTACGTTTGTGGGGGCGGTTTTATTTATGTTCTTGATTTATTGTCGTAGTGGTATCTCTCTGAATTCATCTATTTACTTCATCATATCTTAGTCTTACTTGCCATCTCTGACTTCAAATAGTCTTTTGAAACTCTGAGCTAATGCACACGAAAATTTTACCGTACTTCCTGCACAAATGCTATTGGTTCACAATAAGACGAGGAGAAGGGAGGACCAAAAATTCAGCTATCTTACCTTTAGCATTATGTGGATATATCAGTTGTATGCAACATCTCCTAATCTCATTGGCAACTTTATCGGATAAGTCTTTTGATTTCTGAGTTGATGCATCATCTGCAATGTCGCCTGTTAAATGACTAATTTATTGTAAATCCATGTGGACAGGTGGAACCATTTATGGATATTACTAGTGTATACTACTATCTGAAGACTGGTTGCACAGGAGACGGGAAAAGGCCTCCAAAGCAATCAGAGAGTTTGGCGACAATTTGCAAACAAGTGCTTGGAGTTGTTCTCTCGAAGGTTTGACCACCTACGACCTGTTTCACTTATACTTAGTCTAATTTTCCATCATTATTGTGATTAGTTTGCTGTAAGCGGGGGAATGTTCCAAATTTCTTTAGCAGTACTGCCAGCATCATAAGAAAAGAGCTCTTCTTTTTGGGAACCTCGATCTATCTTTCTTCAATGGCTTGCTTCGGTTCTCCAGACAAATCTGTCATACACATCCAGTTCATCACGGAGGCATCTTGGCAATTTGTTAAAACTTTTATGTCCATAATTTGGGAATCAAAGCGATTCTTGAAGCAGTCCGATAGGAAACCGGATAGGGTAGGGAGGAAGGAACAGAAGAAGGTCGGTTTCAAGTAGAGCAAGAAACACGAGGAAGAATATATGCTGCATTCCAAGCTTTTCAAATCCTAGATTGATCTTCAACTAGCGCATATCCAATCGAAAGTGAAGGTCAGATCGTGAGTTAGCCCAAGTTTCCAAAAATTCATATGGAGGACTTTATTTACTTTTCTGCTAGTGCACTAAGTAGCGCCATTAGTGTTGACATCGTGTTGGTTCTTTCGAGTAAAGTAAAAAAATAAGCCTTTATGCGGAGTCTTGCATATATAGAGGAATACGATTTAAACACAAAGCCTATACGGTCTCCAAACACCTTTTTTGCCTTCTTGGCATTCTCACGATGTTTCTAATCTTTGACAAACGAGGGTTATATGTTCACAACTATGGCAGGTTTGTTGAGGGTGGCATCTGCGTGTATTTTGAAGCTGAGAGTCTGTCACTTAAATTGGTGAATCTTTGTGAGACTTCAGAGTGTAGGTACCATGTCCGGGAGCTTGGAAGCTGAAAGAGAAGGGAAAAACATCCAAAGCTTTCGATGTAATCTGGATTAGTTAAATAAAATGGTGTCATGATTCTCCTGCTTTTTGAGAATAAACTATGACATGGCTCAAAAACCAGATTTCTTCTTGGAGATGTGAAATGTGGAACGAGGATCCAGATTTTTGAGGGTCCTGTCATTGAATCACAACCCACTGGTGCTTGGATATAGAAGAGAAGCCAGCGTATCTAGATTGTTCGTAAAGATACCTGTCTGGAAGCACTTTGAAGAAGTTGCCCCACCGAACAATTTTCAAATCAGGGGATTTCAGAAAATCTGCGTCTCTTTGTCACCTGTTTGATGTGGACCAAGCACCGGTTCTCTGAGCCAGGGGGACAGCAAGAACAAGAAGAGGAAGGCTGTTATTACTGCACTTTATGCTTCTATGTTCCTCTTCTTTTCAGAGCTCGTTCTCCACCTATACAATGGAAACCCAAGAGTAGGAGCAACATGTGGCTTAAAAAGCCAGCCGGACTAGGATATATTTGCCTGAAATCAGCCAATCAAAGCTGAGTTACTTTTTGTAAGGTTGGTCTGGATTCCCTTTCTGCATTAGAATAAAATTATTCCAGAAATCATAGGTGGCCTGCATTCCCATTTTAGATTAGAATAGACTAATTCCAGAGATCATAGGTCAACTTCAGGAGAAAAACTTAAGTCAAAACAAACTGCATTGAATGGGAAACGATCCGTTAAGTTGTACCTGCAAACTCGGGGTAGCAAAACCAGTCTTTAGATGACTAGGCTGGTCATTTGGCTCCAAGTAGAGTCATACTCTAGTCGCATTATGACTTAACAGGGGAAGATTCTTACATATAGTCATATTTCTGCTAACAATAGTTTTATTCAGTCACTGTTCACAGGCTTCTGGGGCAGGTCAGCATGTGGTCACTATAGACCTCCACCTTGATGTTTGATGTTTATATTATCATCTGGGAAGTGATGGAATCGTGAAAGAAAAGGCGCATGTAGTGGAATAACATCATATGCTAAATAGAGAAGATTCATTCTCGACTATTCTGGACGTGTATCCTTGTAAAAATAAACCATCCTCTAGATTTAGATTCAAAATAAGTATCTTTATTTAATGTTTGGTCTATCATCATATTTGTTATTTTTATGTCTAGAGATTCTTCTCTTGAATGATAGCCAAGTGATTCTTATAATTTTCTTATTTCCTTATTGAAGGACAAATCTGATGCATGCTATGTACATCCAGGAACTCCAATGTAGTGACTGGTCAATTCGTCCTCTTACGGATGAACAGAAACTGTATGCAGCTGCAGATGCTTACTACTTGCTTGAAATATTCGATGTGTTTCAATGCAGTTTTAATCACCAAGGTATGTCTTTCGTGATACCTGACCATATGTTAGATATCACATTTTCCGCTTTAACTTTACAGTTCTAAAGAACAATATAAAGTTGACGAATTTAAAATGATTTATTTTGTCTTCAATGACTACCCTGGATAGATATATTGTTTTGGTGATTTTCACATCTCTGCTTTTCTCTCTCTCTCTCTCGCTCCGTGGACATGCATGTGATGAAAACATCATGCTGTATACATTAAACATATCTAAAAGTGCCAATGTACAGAAAATACATTTTTGTTTCGCGGGAATTCCATCCGTTTATGTGATGAGTTATGACTGATAAATCCTTGATCTCGCCTGTATTTTAATAGAACTCTTTCAATTCTGATGTGATCCCACAAGCTTCCCTGAAAACTCTATCTAACTCAAACCCCTGTCCAGTACGTTGGGAAGTTTTTCCATATAAAGTTGTCCATGTTAGGACAAAAAATACAATTTTTGAAATCAGAGTATTGGCTTGGAAACTGCCCTTTGATATGATCATTGGCAACCATCCCTAAGGACGAATCTCATGTTAATTTCATACGTGAACTACCATAACCACGGTTAATTATTTAAATGTAAGACAGGAACGAGCACATGGTTCTAAACCCTCTCACTAAACATGAGACGTTTCTGGTTAAGAATTTTGGTTGAAAACTCATAAGTCTATTGGCAAAGGGATTCTTAAAAATGTCATTTTTCTGTCTCTGACAGCACTAGTGAATCACTTGCATGATTCAAGTTACAGTGAGTGTAGTTGTTAAGGTGTTGTTCGAAGTGTTGAATGTATAGGCGAGTCATTCGTAGTCAAAGGTGCAAAAATCTGGGGACATACCTTCTTTATTTTTCTTAGAAGACCCTGTGCTGCTATAATGTGGCTTATGACCAGCGTTTCTTATTACTTTCTGCTAGTATTTAGGACAGTAATTTTATCTTAAGATAGCACCTCTAAAAATATTTTCTTCATCTCGGTCAATGAAATAACCTGATAGATTCAACTGATTAGGAAACCATACAGAAATTGTATCAATCAATTTTGGGTATCTTGATTTCTGTCTATAAAATTTTGGGTATCAATCAACTGATAGCTTGGGTATCTTCTATCAATCAATGAAATTTTGGGTAACTAGTGAGGCATGGATTTATTCCATCATCTATGTACAAACTTATAAAAGTTGTACAAAATCCTGCATATGTTCCTTTTTGTGGCATAGCTGTAGACGGACGGATATTCGTAAAGTATTTATTATAAAACTTCTTCCACTTTACGCCCTATCATAGTTCTCAGGATTCATTGAAATATGCAAATGCTAGATAAAAGGCAGTTTCTTATATCGACCAAAAGTATATGAGTTACTGATGACAAAAGATGATCACGTCTCTGGGAGTTTATTCTTTTAAATACTTAATATTTCCCAAATTTATCGTATTTTTATTTTATATGGTTTTATTATATTATATTAATTTAGTCTCTTTATCTTCTTTACTTTTCTTTCTCTCCTTAAAGATATTGTAGCTGATATCAAAGTCATCTCTCTTTCTTTTATTTTTCCTTTCATCATTCCTCAACGGATTTCGTAGATTGATGATTCCTAATATATACATAAGCTTTGATGCCATAAGACTTACCAATCTGAATTAACCCAACCCCGAATTCATGGATAAGATTTATGGTTTAGATTGTGATTTATGCTATGCGAACTACTTGCATGTTATGTCACATTTCCGTCGAAGAGGCTATCATCCCACACTACATAGCAGGGCTAGTATGCTAGTTTTCATACTAGGACTTGATTATTGGCGGGGTAACCTTGAGAAATGGGTCAGATTGAATTTTACTTCAAAGAATAAGTGGGAGGTGCACTTATATAAAAAGTTGTTCACCTGGTAAGTGACATTTTCTATTACTTAATTGGCTTTAATTTAATTTCTCCACTTTTGTAGTTGCTGTCTTTTAAATAATTAAAGGATCAGATTCTTATTTTTTATTTTTATGAATTTTACCGATTAGATCAACATAAATGTGAGACAACAAACTTAATGAGCATAGCATGGCACGCAATTCGAGATGGTCGGCCATGGTTTCAAAGACTTCTCTCTTGAAATTTAGTTTCTTCTCGGTTCACAGTTTTTTCTATCAATAGAATGCCATGTATTTTTTCTGCTGACCCTTGAAATCGAGCTCGTTATCATACGAACTCCCCAGCCTTTTATTCTCTTGTCTCAAAAGGCCACTAAAATGGACCCTAGCTTGAAAAGATAATTCTTCCGATCATGGATATGCCAATGGTCTAGGATTGGTCTGTTCACAAGTCAGAGTTCGCTCAGAAGGCGCTCAATTTTCTTCTTGTGAAAATGGTGTACCAATTAGATGAACTACGTGAGCATGTGCTTTTGCATCATTTAAGTAACCTAAGTGTAGGGAATTCTGAACCTGTAGGAAGGCCGAAGAAGGTTCATTCATTCTTCAGTCCTCAATCATGTGACTGAAATAGGATAAAATCCTGGCAAAAATCAAATGCATCTACGGGGTTGAATCTTAGTTCTCGGAAAATAGTTCGCTATGAAGTTTCCTTTGTTAAATAGATTCACTTAATGTTGTTTGATCGTCTGTGCCGTGTTCATTATTCAACAATAGACTGCATTATTATTATGTTTTCTAGAATTGCAATTAACTCTGCTGCAGATGAATCTCTTGCCGACAGTTTGGAGGTCTATTCATCTAGAGTGAGCTCTGGGTTGAAAGATCTTTTCAAGGCACCGGTTGTCTGTGATAATGTTTTGGGAATCAAGTTTGGCAGAGCAAGCGATATCGTAAAATCAAGTGGCTATGCTCTCCCAAGTGTCCCCCTTTCTTCAGAATCCACATCCACACCTTCACTTGAATCGACTCTTCCACTGGATATCTCCCTGTCAGGAATTGTCAGAAAATACGGCGAAAGGATTCTTTTGCAAGAGTCGGAAAGAAAACCAAGGACATCAAAACGGAAAGGGAGAAGGCAGCCTTCAGCATCTTGGAAATCTAAAGATCATCTGGCAATGGTCAGTGATTGGCAGGGTCCCCCACCATGGGATTCAGCTGGTGGGGGGGACGAATGCCCAAGGTTTCTGTGCGATGTAATGGTACGAGCTTTTTGATTCCACCACGTGTTTTCCTTACTAAATTTATATGTTGACCATAGTGTATGAGAGTCTCAGCTAAGTTATTCTCCCTGAATAGAACAAATAGAGCTTATCAGGCAGAACATTGGCAGGTAGAAGGTTTAGCAAAATATTTGCGATGTGTTGGAATTGATGCTGCAATTCCTTCTGTGAAAAAGCCCGAACCAAGGTACTTTCATTGGACAGACTCTTTTTTTTTTTTTTTTTTAACTTCTTCGTGGAAAGTAACATTTAAATTGTATGAGATGATTGAATGTTGCAACAATCGCCTTGCCCTCAGGCAGTTGATAGAACAGGCGCACAAAGAAAAAAGGGTTATTTTAACGCGAGATGCAAAGCTTTTGAAGCATCAGTATTTGATAGGCAATCAAGTATATAAGCTGAAAAGTTTAATCAAGAACGACCAACTATTGGAGGTATATTTCTCCTTGCATGCTAAATTATTGTGAAAAAAAATTAAATCAACTTCTTTGTTCTTTCTTCAGTGGTTTTCTTCTTTTATTCTCGATTAAAAAAAAAAATCAGATAAGAGAAACTCGTTACTATTGCTCAAAATGAAACCCATCAATTCATCAAAGATTTTCTCTTTATTTATCGCCAGAAGAGGGTATTTCATCTGAACATAGCAAGTCTTGATTTTTCCCGGATTTTGGCAGATGTTACCCAAGACTTTCAGGTTTGACTTCTTACCCAGGGAACGGTGACAGCTGGATATATGTGGGGCAATGTTTCCCGAATGAAAGGACTAACTGGGGGAAACAAAATTGGTTTTCTTTCATGAGATTTTCCTAGGAAATGGCGTATTATCCTCCAAAGTTCCGAAATTACTGAGAAACAATTCACCAATAGACTTGCGTTTGATGGCAGGTGATTGAAACCTTCCAGCTGAAAATCTCCGAGGAACAGCTTATGTCACGTTGCTCTAAATGCAACGGTCGTTTCATTCAGAAACCATTGAGTATTGAAGAAGCCGTTGCAGCTTCAAAGGGTTTCCAAGTGATTCCCAATTGCCTCTTCAAACGGGACTTAGAATTCTGGCAGTGCATGGACTGTGGCCAGCTTTACTGGGAGGTGCCCTCTTCTCTTCAAAGGGTTTCATTCACATACTCCATGCGACACGCCATTTTCTTATAGAACAAGAATCCATCACTTGATCAGCGCCTTATTTTATGTAGTTCTTTTCCATGTGCAGGGAACCCAGTACCAGAATGCCGTCCAGAGGTTCACCAATGTCTGCAAGTTGACCGACTGAACCTCGTCTGGGTTTGACCCAGCTCACCTTCTCTGATGAACACTTCAGATGGTAGATTATACTTCATTGGTCAACGCAACTTATACTTCATCCGTTGTTCAGGGGACCCCATCCCTAGATCCCTATTCAGTAAACGGTTTGACCCATCTCCCCATTCATGATCCTACTCCTTTGCAATGATCCCCCGACGTCTGATCTCTCATGTACGGCCTGATCTTCCTCAGCCCTTCATTCCTCTGTCTAGGCTGCCCTCCCTCCTCCCTCATGTCTAGTTGATCTCCTCATAGGCTTTATCGATGAGTTAGTTCCATGTGCTATCTCTTGGGCTTGAAGGCAAATAATATCAGCACTTTTCCCCCCAAAAAGTACCAATTAATTAATGGGAAAATAATATCTTTGCGGTGCAATAGTTTTTCTTGGGGAAAGGCCGAGTGGGAGGGATTTCTTGGATAAATCCGAAATTTTCCAAAAAAAGGAAATATTTTGCCATTTTTGGAAGATTTGAGAAGTGGGTAGCTCGGCTTTTTAAAGTACTTTGAACTGAGCTTTAATTGCTGTATCTGGTCCGGTTGTGAGGATTATATCAAATAGTTGCCTTCTTGGGCTTTAATTAAATTTATTTAAATTTAACAACGCCCTAACCCCTATCAAAACAGCCGTCTTTCCGGCGTCCGGCGCTCTCCACTTTCCCTTTTTCCCTGCGGCGAATTCCAAGGTTTGTTCACTCCCTCTCTCTCTCTCTCCCTGCTGCACGGTCGGAAGAGAGAGAAACACCCCAGCAACGGTCTTCGTAGCAGGCCGCCACGGCTAGGGAAGAGAAGGGGGGGGCCCATGTGACCGTCTTCGCTCTAGGGTAATCTCTCTCCAGGGGCAAAAGGCGTCATTTTTTTCTGGGTTCCCCTCCTGTCGCGGGCTGACCCGCCACCAGATTGATCGTAGTATCTCATTCGGCTCGCTGCTCCTCTTCGCCGCCGCTCCCGCAGGAGCAGAAGATGGCCCCTCTCCAGGCGTTCCTCGCCAACTCCGCCTGGTTCGCAGCTGGGTCAGCGGTGGCGGCGTCTTCAGCATTCCCTCGGTTTGTTGGGTTGGAGAATTGGGGAGTATCTGCTTCGGCCGTCGACCGTGCCCACCCTTCCGGGGTCTCTGCATGTCTCGCCTCCGAGCCCAAAAAGGCGGCGCCGCCGCCGCCGCCGGCGAATCTTGGCGGGCGGCTACATTGCGAGGAGAGCAAGCGAGTTATCCGGACTGAGGCAGAAGTATTCGTCAGGACCTATGCAAGAACACCGGTCGTCATCCAGAGTGGCCGTGGTTGCAAACTCTACGATGTCGAAGGGCGGGAGTATCTCGACATGGCGGGAGGGATCGCCGTCAACTCGATCGGGCACGGAGACCCGGATTGGGTTAAGGCGGTGGTCGAGCAGGCAGGCACGTTGACTCACGTCAGCAATATCTACTATACTCTTCCCCAGGTAAGAGATTTCTTTCTCTGAGATTTATATCTAGCCAGAAGAAGCGCGTTGTCTACTGATTATTTCGTCAATCGGAATGGTGGTGCTTGATGATGGTTTGATCTCGGGCTTCTTCATCGTTCCGTCATCTTTTGCATCGCAGGTTGAGCTCGGAAAACGACTGGTGGACTGTTCTTTCGCCGACCGAGTCTTCTTCACGAACTCTGGAACAGAAGCGAATGAAGCGGCGATTAAGTTTTCCAGGAAATTTCAGAGGTCGTCGCACTCTGGCGATGAAGAAGCTCCTACGGAGTTCATCGCCTTCTCCAATTGTTTCCATGGCCGGACGATGGGCGCCCTCGCCCTGACGAGCAAGGAGCAGTACAGGACGCCTTTTGAGCCACTCATGCCTGGAGTTACCTTCCTAGAGTACGGGGACATTGAAGCTTCCAAGAACGCTATAAAATCTGGCAAAGTGGCTGCGGTCTTCGTGGAGCCAATTCAGGGCGAAGGTGGAATATACAGCGTCACCAAGGAGTTCTTACTGGCTCTGCGTTCTGCTTGCGATGAAGCTGGTGCACTCCTGGTTTTCGATGAGGTAAGAGCTTTATTTGGCATCTGGGCATGGTCAGTATCGCTTCATTTCTTCTCCCAAAGCACTCCTCCCGCACATATCTACAGTGTTTTTTCTATGCAAAAATTGATTTTTTCAGATTATTGAAAGTGCTTATTTCAGCTTATAGTCATTGATGATGATTTCACTCAGATGGGTTCACCCTGATTATTAGCCCTCTAATAACGCTCTAAAACTCATACTCTTGATGACTACTACTTATTTGCTGTAGAATTTCGTGTTTTAACCTTAGTGGAAAATTTTCATGTATCCGATGATCTAATCACTTGTTAGGAATTTATACGCTGTAGTCATTTAGTCATTTATCCA
Organism: Spirodela intermedia; assembly: GCA_902729315.2. Lineage (NCBI taxonomy): Eukaryota > Viridiplantae > Streptophyta > Magnoliopsida > Alismatales > Araceae > Spirodela > Spirodela intermedia. The sequence goes on from LR746265.1 coordinate 6,497,344, forward strand.
GGGTCTCAGCCCCTCTTGTTGACTGATGTAGTTTCCTCTGTTTTTCGGAGAACAGAGGGGAGGAGCAGCGGAAAGCTGCCTCGATTTTCATTGATGTTTCTCTCGAATTATATAGGGAGGGAACCCTACACCGCAATTCCTAGAATCCCCTTAGGCTACACCGTAATATGTCAAGCTCGGCATGATCATCCCAGGTTGGTGCAATGAACTCGTCTAGGCTGGTATAAAAGTATATAGACAAGCGCTGATAAACATCCATGAGATCCCCTGTTTCAGCAACCTGAAAGAGACTGATTGGCAGTGAGTGGAGCTAGAGTGGGAGAACACAAACCATGATTCATGTTTTCTAATCATTTAATCTGTAATTCAAATTTAATTACTAGTGATCATCGACGAAGCTACAGTTCATGTGGAGCAACGGGATGAGGAATGGAGATGGATTAAGCGGACTATCGAGATATATTCCTTGAGATTAATGGGGGAAGAGAGGGGAGAGGGTGAGCATCTCCTGTTGATTTCCTTCTTGTTACTGCTTTGCTCCTGTGCTTCATAATGTGGTGGCCTCATAACACTTTAAAATCATCCTCCACAGTTTATGGAATCCGTTTTGCCTCAATACAAGATCCTGCCATAGCTTATCTGATCATGCCCACTATAGGCTTCTGCAATCAATGGTTTTTGCCTTTGGCATATGAGATCGGATCACGAGGCTCAGTTTTAGTCATGAGACGAGACCCATCGAGAGCTTTGAGGGTTTTATGGAGAAATATTATTTTTTTCTGGTGGGCTTAAAGTACTTGTAATTCTCTCAATATTTCATCTACATCGTTCTGATTAGTCCTAAACCATCCACCCTCGTTGAAATTCCGGCTGCCATGTGGGTTCTCCAGGTTCAATGCGGGCTGGGCCGGAGCGGGTTCCTCTGGGCCCATGAGGCCTTCGGCGTATACCCCGACATAATGACACTTGCGAAGCCGCTGGCCGGAGGCCTGCCCATTGGCGCCGTCCTGGCCACCGAAAGGGTCGCCGCCAGCATCGGATTCGGCGACCATGGCAGCACCTTCGCCGGAGGGCCGCTGGTTTGCCACGCCGCGCTAGCGGTTCTCGACAAGATTCAGAGCCCCGGGTTCTTGGAGGGCGTCTTGAAGAAGGGCGTCCACCTGAGAGAATTGCTCTCCAAGAAGCTGGGGGGGAGCCGGCACGTGAAGGAGGTGCGCGGGTTCGGGCTCATAGCGGGGATCGAGCTGGACGTCCCGGCAGCTCCCCTCGTCGAGGAGTGCCTGAGCTCCGGCCTTCTGGTCCTCACGGCAGGGAAGGGCAACATCGTGCGGCTCGTCCCGCCGTTGATAATATCCAAGGAGGAGATCGAACTAGCCGTGGAGATCATATCCAGGTGCTTGCCGGCTCTTGATCGTGGGAGCTCCAGTTAAGGAAGACTATTTTCGGGTATGCTTCCGAGGAAGCAGGTGAAGGTCAGCTTGCTAAAATTATCTGTAGATGATCGTCATAACACTCTGATGGTCCGATGATTATGCGAACTGGTAACGTGTTTTGGATCTCCGGGCCCACCGATCGGGTGGACTTTGTATGGAGCTTGCTTTTATCAATGCTTAATGAAACGTTGCTGTTGAGGCAAGGGCGAGGAAGATGGGGAACCCTGGTGCTTTCTCTATCTTTTCCGGCAGTAGAATCAATACATCTGAGCGAGAACTAGGTAGATTTTCTTATGGAAAGGATGGTATTTAGTCTTTGCATTGCATTATATTACAATATTATGTTTGCTGCACTCGGTTGCCGCTCTCATTCCCGCGGAGGCGGCGAATCGCCGGCTCCGCTCAACGTGGCGGCGGTGGAACTCCTGCGGGCCTGTCTCCGCTGGAGTTCGGGCGGTGTAGGGTGGAGAGAAGATCAGAAGGGACGGCGATGGATTGCCGCAAGCAGAGCCACGGAGACTCCGGCAGCCGCGGGCAGCGAGACGGACAACAGCTGCTCGTACTGCAAGGCTGAAGAACTGGCCGTATATGGGGCGAGCGGGGGTGTGGTAGCTGGGAGGGAAGAAGATAGAGTTCTCGGGTAAAGGCCCAGAATCTCAAGGGCTTTCTCCCTATCAGACTGGTGCTTCGTTGTGCGAGACACAGAAGTGAAAGCACTTTTTCGTTTCTCTCCCTCTGCGTCTCATTCTCTCTCTTCGGGATTTGTAGGGGTAGAGACAGAAGGGGAAGGCCCACCTGTCCCTCTCGCTCGCTGGTGGGCTGAGATGGGTTGGTACCGAGTATGGAAGATTATTTCTCTAGCTCTTCTTAAAGATCCAAACTTGAAAGGACTGATAATGATCTCCACGTCAAAAAAATTCCTATCAGTCATTCGAAAAGCTTCTTTCATTGCCTCTCAGTGGTACATATTATAGAGGGTCAAGTACGATGTTTAAATCAAAGTTGGCTGTCGGCGGATCATATCAATACTTGGAGAGTTGACAAATAATGTTTGGATCGCACTAACCCCGTGCAACTTTATAACGACTTCAAGTACTACGTATGCGATGAGCATGTTAATAATTCGATCTCCTCTCTCTCTCTCTCTCTCTCTCTCTCTCTCTCTCTCTCTCTCTCTCTCTCTCGCTCGCTCGCTCGCTCGCTCTGTCACAGACACGAGTGCAGAGAGGCTGCAGGGGTTCTAAGAGGGAAGATGTGTAGTCGGGCGAAACAGGCATTCCTTTTGTGGGATGCATATTGCTAAGTACCAACGAGATACTGGCAAGTGCAAGACGCCAAGTTAGATTCTCTTCCCTTGGGAAAATTGGAAGCATGAAGCTTGATAGAACTATACACGCTGACCTTGACCAGCTAAAACCGGGACGACAGAGTTATTGCGTTGTAGGTTCCGATGTCGCTGCAGGAGAAACCCCCCCCCCCCCCCAACTCTCTCTTTCGCTCTCTTTCTCTCTCTCTCTCTCTCTGAAAGTCCTTCTCAACACGGAAGATTTAATAGGGGTTACTTGAGGAAGGCGAGACGCATCGCCCAGTGCCCCCGGTGGGGGAATCCCCCCGGAGTTTCACTATCAGGAGGAAGAGGCCAAACGAATGAGACACCGCCGCAGGGCTCCATTCCCAGTGCAGTGGGGGGAGAAGAAAACCATGGTAAGTGTCTGAACCTCAGAATTCGACAGGAAACTGTGCTCTTCTTCATGTATCTTCTCTATTCCCTTTTGTCTCGTATGCCTGCGATGGGGCACCAAACTAAGCTCATTAGTAGCAGGGTCCACCATGCACCTCTCTCTCTGTCTCTCTTTCTCTCTCCCCCCGCTTGGAAAGAATAGGCGAAGAAGGAAATATCAGACGTGATTGTCTACCTAATAGGGTCAAATGGGCAAAGAAGAAGGATCATATAAGATGCCCCATTTACTACTCCTTGCGTTTAATGGACGAAGAAGGAAAGATCAGGCCTATTTCTCTCTCTATTCTCACGGAAAAATGGACAAGGAAGGAACAGCCCCCCCCCCCCCCCCGCCTCTCTCTCTCTTCTATCCGCATCTTAACGTTTGCCCTAAGAAAATACAGGTTCATCATATAGCGGAGAGACGGCGCTTTACGATCCTGAAATCTCGTTTTGTCCTAGCATAACAGTCATTGTGAGGAAGGAAAGCCCAACCATGGCGAGCTCAGAGAGGGAGAGGAGGCGTCCCCCACAGCTCAGCCCCCAAAGGGAATGTTTCCCCGGCTCGCTTCAGAAGGGGTCTGCATGGGGAAGAGAAAATCTGCCGCTATTAAACAACGAAGAAGGCGATGGGTCACCCAAGGAGGGATGCACTGAGAGAGTCTGTGCCCATTTATTCTCTCACATGGTGGCGGCAGAGAGAGAGAGAGAGAGGGGCGCGGGGGGGGGGGGGGGGGGGGGGGAATGACGGCACAAAGCCTTCTAGTTTTTTACTAATGTACAATAATGTCCCTATTATCTATATAGAGAAGGTGATCTAGTAGTTAAAACTATATGTGACTAGATAATAATATTTACGGTAATGGCCATGTGAAAGAGGGCCTCGGAGTGTGGTGGTGTGGGATCCTGCCCACCCATTCCCTGCCCATGAGCTCTCCCTAGAGTACTATAGCCGGAAGAATCTCTGTGGGCATGAGCAGACGGAGCCAGAGTGGAGGGAGGGAGGGAGAGAGGGAGAGATTGGAGAAAACTAAGGAAAATATATTAAATGGAAATATTTAATGGACACAATGCCACTGTAAGTGAATTGGTTTGAACAGATAGTCAAAAATAAATGTGGTTTTATTTTTTTATTTTTTTCATCAATACAGACTCGAATGATCTACATGCACTCACTAAGAACTGATGATATGATCAGATCCGGAGAGAAGTATGATCAGAAGGTGGATGAGTGAGCCGAGCAGCTCGCAGGGATAGTGGATAGGTTCTGGTGCAATAATTATCAGAGAGAAGAGAAGAACTCTAGACCGCCTTCTTCTCTGTCTCGCTGTCCCTCTTATCTCTCTCTAATCTCCTCGCAGCAAAAAACCTCTCTCCTGCTAATGAGCGCAGGTTCCGAAGCCAACTAAAAGAAGCTTCACATGTCCACAGTAACGACGGGTGAGAGAAATACAAAGGATAGAAGAAACGAATTGAAATCAGAGGGTGGAGGGGGAGGAACTCCCAAGAGTCCGATATGCTGTTAGTCTCAACGATATTTGCAGATACCATCATTCCACCATCACCCTGATCAAACCCCCAGAGAGTGAGAGACAGAGAGAGAGGGGATATGTAACACAAATCGCCTCCACCTTCCTCAGCCAGGCAAACCTGTGCAAAGACTTGATTTTTTGTTTTGGGTATCCTGTTTCTCCTGCTTGAGCTCCTACCATGAAGCCCCACCACCACCGCCAATGACCCCATTCCAGAACACAGAGGGGTCACCTCCCTGTCCCCTACTTTGGTCCACGTCAGCATCACCTGAGGAAACGTGCCTCCTCAGGTCCTCGAAGGGGAAGAACACCCTCCCACTGCCGTCCTGCACGTTACCATACACACCATCTCCGGCGATCCCATCCAGGGGGAAATTAATGGAGCTCGATCGGAAGTCCTGCAGGCCGAAGCCGGCTGAGTAAACTGCACCGCCATCGGGCGCCATCATCAGCGGCAAGAAGGGGCTCATCCCCTTACAAGAGACCCCGCCCCGGAGAAGATCCATGGCCGACTGAGCGCCGCTGCTGGCGGCGGAAGAGCAAGTCAACGGGTTAGGGCTGACCGTGGAGCAGAAATCCCCGGTCCTGTGAGTTTGCTGGAAGGTTAGGTTAAGATCCTGTCCTTGGTGAAATCTGGAGGTCTGAGTCGAGGACGCGATGGGTAGAGGGGGCGGAGGAGAAGGATGGGGGTGATCCAGTGCCCTCTTCGCCGATGTGGCTGAAGTCGACGCGAGGGTGCTGCCGGTGGAGGAAGGGGGGGTGATAGTGGCGGAGGAGGAGGAATTGGAAGATCTCTTGTTCTTCCTGGAGCCCCCGCCAACGGGGACGTTCCTGAGGGAGCCCCCCTCGGTCCAGTACCTCCTGCAGGTCTTGCAGAAGTACCTGGGCTGGGAAAGGCTGTAGTTGTTGTAATAGCAGAACTTGGTGTTGGTCGACTGGCAGCGGGGGCAGTTCAAAGCGTGCTCCCTCGGCGGCCTCGGTCTCCTCTCCATCAGCTGAGGCCTTGCTGTGGTGCATCCCGAGGGCACCATCATCCCCTCCATGGAGGACTTCGTCAGGCCCATGTCCTGTAAAACATAGCCCCATGTCACACCCCGAAGATCGTCAGACGAGACCGGAAGAAAGCTCGAGGTGTCTTCTTTATGCACTCCAGAATAAAGAAGAGAGAGATAGAAGAGAGAAGAGGGAAGGGGGGAGGGGTGTATCTGTGAAGGGGATCACAGGCTCTCGATGATTATAGGAGACCCTGAACGAGGGTGAATGCGGCTTCTATATGCTCTCAAGAACACTACCACAAACCAAAAGGCAGAGGGGAGGAAGAGCGAGAGAGAGAGAGAGAGAGAGAGAGAGGAGATAAAAGTTTATGAAGGGCGATATCGCTTTGGGAGAGATTGCAACGAACCATGGCCGCCACCACGGCAAAAGCAGGAGAGAAAGGAGGAAAAAAAGCGAAAAGGTTGGGATGTTTTCAAGGTTAAAAGGGATTGAAGAAGGAGAATACTGGGAGGGTTTGGAGATCTACGTCTGTATAATCAGCATCAAATTCATCAACACACATCACCAAATAGCATCCAAAACACGAAGCAAGGTTCAAAGAACGAGAGATGAGAGAGAAAACAAAGAGCGAGGGGGGGAGAGAGAGAGAGAGAGAGAGAGGGAGGGAGGGAGGGAGGGAGGAGCATGACCCTCCATTCATCAAAAACAGAAAAAACAAGGAAAGAGACGGGGGAAGGAGGAAGGTCACAGCAAGAACCAGACGCCTAGCAGGCGCGTGGGGTTAAATTTACCTGGGGCCATTGAGCGGTGTCCATGCAAAGCTCTCTTCTGTTGGTTGGAGGTCGTCTCTGCAACCAGATCCTGACGAGAAACCAGTGAGAGAAAGAGAGAACAAAGTGCAGCGCCTCTAATCTCTCTCCCCCTGCGGATTCAAAGCTTCTCTCCCTTCAGGTGCAGAATGGAAAGCTTCCTCCCTTGGACGATTTTCAGTGGGAGGTTGGTTTTATGTGTTGCCCTCACCGGCTCCCCCAACCCACCACAGTGGAATTTTCAGAGAGAGAGAGAGAGAGAGAGAAAGAGAGAGAGGGGGTGCCGTATGCTTGTAGGCGTGTGTGTGTGTGTGTGTAGCTATTTCTTTTGTTATTATACGTAATAAGATATACGATTGTAATTTTACTGTTAGGTCCCAGAAAACATATATCTTCATATTAAATATTTCATTGTACAGGCATCACCTCCTCTGTCGTCTAGAATAGTTCGTCTGGTCAGAGAAGCGGCAGCCCTCTCATCATATACCAACCCAACGAGAGTTAAAGCTTCTCCATCCACAGAAGAAAAGCTCTCTCTCTCTCTCTCTCTCTCTCTCTCTCTCTCACACACACACACACACACACACACCGCGACTCCCGTCGCCACTCGGAATCTTTCTGTAGCGCAGCCGTCCACGAAGAGGTCTCCCTAGATCGTCTCCTCCACGTCCTGGAAGAAACCATCGTCTAGAGAGGCCCAAAACCACCGGAAGTTTCGTTTTCTATCTTTTTGACGATGCAAACCGTTTGAGGTCTCGCTCCGTAGAATAATCGATTTGCTCCGGGGCCTTGTCGGCATCTACAGCCGACGGCGCCGCAGGCTTTCCCTCGTCGCCGTCCGCGGCGACTCTCGCTTCCTCTTCCGTCAGATGAGGCCGCTCCACCCCCTGCGTAAGTTTCACGCGTACTTCCATCGTAGACGCCAGAAGACCAATGAGACTCGGAGTGTTCTGGGGTTTAGCCGATGGAAATAAGGGGGAGAAGACGAGCGGGTCGTCTTCGGTGCAACGATAGGACCCGTCTGCGTATGTAGCTCCCTCTCTCTCTCTCTCTCTCTCTCTCTCATCTGCTACATACTATTCTGCTTGGGGCGAGCTATTCCCGTTTACGTGGGCATAGTCGTGGTCTCCTCCTGCCGCTGCGTGGGGGAGGGATACACTGTGCCTCGCACAGGCTTCTCCTCCTGAGGGCATACACTGTGAGTGCCGCAGTGTCTTCCCTCCCTCCCCCCACCGCGAGCCTGCGGTTGGATAATTTTCAAAACCCTCGTCACTTTATTCTCGCAATAAAATACCCTCCTCTGACTCTCGCTCCCATCTAAAGACTTGCAGAGATGCACGGTCTCGAAGAGATGAGTAAGTGAGAGAGAGAGAAAGAGAGAGAGAGAGGAGTCAAGGTGGCCTGGTGTGAGAGGGGAAATGAGGCAACCGAAGAAGGCTGCTTGCGGTGGATCCATCGTCAGTCATTAACTCGGTCACCCGTCCATCAAGCGCCTTGTCCACTAGGAAGAAAGATGGGTCCCGCCCGAGGGGGGGAGGTAGAGAGGATGACGAAGCGCGTGCGGTGAGAATGAGAGAGAGAGAGGCGGGGTGAGTGCGGAGAACCCGACAAAAGGAAAAGCGGTAGCCATCAAAGCCCCCGACCACGGGGGGAGAAGGTAGGGCCCATTCCTTAATGCGGCTGCACCAGAGGTGAAGCAGGTGAGGAAGAAAGAAGAAGAAGAAGAAGAAGATTATGCCCGGAAGGACAGGGAGACTGATCGCAGTGGTCATCGCAGAAAAAGCCGCACGGGGAGGCCACCGTCTTCCTCGACCATGCGATCAACGGGAAGCTCTCGGACTTTGCCACCGCAGCAGCTGATAGATCCGGCTGGCGACTTCAGGAGGGGGAGGAGAGTGGGCAGCGGCAGGACTGGGGAGAAGCTGTCATCACCTGCACATGCCACCCACATGAAACGAGTTCTCCCGTCGCGACGTGGCGCCGCCGATCTCTGCCCATGCTTGCCGCGGAAGCTTTGGAATGACATCTTCCCGTAGCCATGCGTGCCACCGACCAGATGCTCCATTGCGGAGGAGAGAAGAGAGAGAAGATGGAGATGAAGGCCATCCCACTCATGGCTATCGGAGAGCAGGCGGGCCACCCCCCATGTGGCGTCCCAACAAGGGTTATGAGAAACACGGCGATTAGCCTGCTGCTTTGGCGCTGGCCAGCCAACTCGGCATTGGACGGCCGAGAAGGTGCCTTTCTTCTCTGTGGCCAGAATAGAGAGAAAATGATGCAGACCGCACGAGAATCTCTCTCTCTCTCTTCCACTCTCTCACTCTCTCCCCAGAATTTAGAAAACAAGGGACGGTTTAGACACGTCGTACATCCTGTCGTCAACCATGATGGTGAACAATTCCATACACGCGATAAGAGCAACGTGTGGATGGTTAGTTTTAGTCGTGGGGGGAGTGGATTCCTGAACGCAATCGTTGACCCTGAACGCCGTATTGCTGAGACACTTCCGACCCAAAGTCTTCGGTCATATGTACCCGCACAATATCGTACATACATCTGTTCCATGTCGTAATCAACTAACATCAAATATGAAGACTAATATTCGTTATCTGAGCGTAGGTTTCTCTCACTCCCAATCAGCATATCTATAATAAATTCCAACGTTACTCTCTCTCTCTCTCTCTCTCTCTCTCTCTCTCACTCAAGGTTGTCGTCTGATCGGCTCTGTCGGCAGATTCAAGGGGCAGATCAGGGGTGGAACACAGGATTCTTTCACACGTGTGAGAGAATAGAGTCGGCAACAGCCGACATGCATTACTATAACAATCTAGAGTGACGGGCATTCTCCACCGACCCATAGGGCGCACGTGTGTCTGAGCCCTGACTATCCAATCAGCATGCCCCCTTGACGGCCCCTCCCCCCCTCCCAAAAACGCATTAGAAGAGAAGAGTCAGCTGACTTTCAATAATAGAGAGGTTGGGTGGTGTTCGTCCTAGTGGGGTTGTTAGATTTATGAAGGCACGTGCGGGCTGTCGTTTGAGCGCCCCAAGTCCACTGTTCCCCCCCCCCCCCCCCGGGAAGTGGGTTCGGTGCCGGATTCGCACGTGTGGCCCTGCCCACATGTCGACGAGCAAGGAAAGCCATACAACAGGAAGTTTCCCCTTCTCTCCCCCCGGTGACTTCTGCAGGAGACATTCCCAGACAGATGAAGGAAAGAGAGAGAGAGAGTGAGAGAGAGAGAGAGAGAGAGAGAGTGGGCATATTCTCCATGGTGATGCAGATTAAAGAACGCAGCCAATGGCTGAGGAAGATGAGATCACCCGTGCTCTGGGTCAATTTCTGTAAATTTTAATGAGAGGGGGTGAGGTGGGGGAGGGGGGGGGTTTCGAGGATATTATGCCCGACAAAATCTTGGCCCGCGTCCTCAGTCCGCGTCGAGCGGTCAGATTCTCTGAGGGAGACTTCCACCGATCCCTCGAACCAAAAAAAACCCAGTAGATCTTAAGCTGTTGACCAAGTTGATCCTGCGTTTGACTCTTAATCCCGAATAAATAATTTTAGGATATATGAAAGGAATTCACGTTTCCCGTAAAAAATCGGCCGCGTCTCTTCTGTTCTTCTGAAGCTTAAAAAATAATTAATTTTACGATAAAATTATGCACCACCAAATCCAAGATTCGAGTACTGTTGCAGAGAGCTGGTCGTCGTGTGACGAGCCAGCCGAGAACGGGGAGATGGTTGAGAGATCTGGGAGATCATCTGCTCTCTCGACGGCCAACTTATTGACCGGCAGATCTTGAAGAACCCGGTGCTGGTTTTCGTTTGTCTACGTGTTTATCGCGTTTCTGAAACTGTCAGGGAAGAATAGTCTGCTTTTTGCTCTGATGTAAGAACACCCATGGATTGGACAGGATGAGAGAGAGACAGAGAGAGAGAGAGAGAGAGAGAGAGGTGAAGGTAGGGGCGGAAGTGGCTAGAGCTCGGACGGCGAACGGTGTTACGAGATGCGAAAGATAGCATTTTAAGGTTCCTTCCGGTCCATCAGCTCGGCCATGGCCGTTTACCAAGATGGGGATCAGAAAGGTGGGGAGGACTGTCATCGGGTTTTCCAACATAAAAAGGGTACGTAAATACATACAATCTTTCACATTATTATATATATATATATATCGACTTCGTGATGCGAGTTGAGGTCCTCGACATTCCCCGGGCTTGAAGAAGAGCCCGAATGATGAGCTTTGGAAGTTGGGCCAGGCCCAAAACAGCCCTGTCACCTCACTCTCTCTGTCACTATTCAGAGAGAGAGAGAGAGAGAGAATAGGAGGTGGGTTGAGTTTGGGCCCGCCGGGCCGGGTTTCTGAATCATTCAGCCTAGAATAAAAAAATAGGAAAATGGATAGAATTAGGAGGGGAAGGGTGAACCCAACAGTAACTTTCCTTGGGGGACGATAATGGGGGCGGGTGAGTTGCACCACAGTGACAGCCAGGTACTCCAAAACTCCGCCCATCACATCCTGTCTCTCCTGTGCAACAGTTCCCCGCCGTGCTTCCCCCCTACCCCCTTCTTCGCCGACGACGGAGCGCCGCCCTCCCGCCGCCGCCGACCGGAAAACATCCCACTAAGCAGCAGTGGCGTCAGGCAGGCGCAGGGAGATCGTCAGCGAGGAAGACAGAGGCTCCCACTGTTCCTTCTTTTACTGCCGGAGGGCGGCGCCTGAAAATTGGTCGCTGCGGCGTCCGTATGCAGACGCCGGTGAGCGGAGCAGTCTTCTCTGCGGGGAGATAATAACGTGGTCTATTGGGATTGGGAGGGTGCGGAATGATGTAGCAGCTTCCAGCAGCAGAGGGGGTCACCGTGCTGCCTACTGTAGATCAGCAGGAGGTGAGGGGAGAAAGCGGAGCCACCGTGGGAAGGTTTTACAGTCCACAGAGACCGATGTTTCAGTCCTTCGAAGCAGCTGCTACAACCACACGGAGAGAGAGAGAGAGAGAGAGAGAGAGAGAGAGAGAGAGAGTGTTGATGACGCGAACTCTGACTCTAAGCCTGGCAAATGAACGTGGCAGAGAATTCGATGACCTTGGCCTCAAAAATTCCACGGGTTAATAAATAAATTTCTCCACCTGTCTCAGACAAGGTCGAGAAATTTCAAACATTACAGTTCGCTCCGACAAGGATCTGTGCCGATTCGTAGCCCAAAATATTAATGGACTACATGGCCCACGTGAGGCTTCCCTCTCCGTTCCGCCGGATGCGTCACACCGTCAATGGACTAGATATCTGTGATTCCTAAGCTTATTAATATGCTCTCTCTCTCTCTCTCTCTCTCTACATATACATCAACGTCAGTCGACATTATGCTTACTTTTGCAAGAGCGGTCAAATATAGCTATTATTTTTCATATATTAAATCGATGGTGTGTTTTCACGCCATTTAATTATCAATAAATGCATCTAAATGTCAATAAGTAAAGCCATGAACCCTAACTGTTTCCTATTATAGCTCATTAAGCTGCTATTTTTTAAGGGTGGGGAGCAGACAAACATATGTGGAAAAACTATGCAAATTTGGACTTTTCTTTTTACATAATGAGCAAGATTGATGGGTTTTTCCTTATTAACTATTTTTATAAATGACAACATTTTATTTCCTTGTAATTAAAATATGGCGTAGAATAATAGAAAAAATACATCTTTACAACGGAACATTTTCATATCAAAATGAACAAAATATATATATATATTTAAAAATATCAATTATTTAATAAAAGCGTGGTATGTTTAATGCCTTGGACCAAAGTTTCTGCATCCCCGTGTATTGACATCAGCACGGAGTGGGTTTTGTACGCAGCAGAGAAAAACCATGCACGATGAAAGCAGGGAATGGTGGTGGATTATCTCCGCGTATCTATGCCGGATGAAACGACGACGGTGACGAGGATGTGTTCCACTGCGGCGGTGAAGTCCTGCTCGGAGTGACCCGAGCTGAACGGCACGCCTGCAGGGTTCCACCGTGTAAGCCCACGGCAAGACTGCTCCGGCCGCGGAGCAGCCCAGGATGACCGCCGCCGCCGCGGTTGCTCCGTCGGCGTCGCTGGGTATGATCCCCCATCGTAGGTATTTTGGACCGAATGGCGTCCGGCAACCCGTGGCCGCTTCCTCTTGTAGGAGATCAGCTCTCAGGATTGCAGCCGCCAGTTTCTCTGGTCGGAACGAGTTGGAATTGTTGCTCCCGCAGTCCCCCGGCTCGGCTGGCTACGCCGCCGCCGTTGAGTCTTGCGACTGCCTCCGTGCCGGTCGGCAGATCCACGCCCACGCCGCCAAGAATGGATACGCCGGCAGCGCCGAGTTCTTGCACACGAAGCTCGTCTCCATGTACAGCCGGTGCGGTAGCTTTGAGAGCGCGTGGTGCCTGTTCGAGAAAATGCCCACCAGGACCCTGCACACCTGGTCGAGCATCCTCAGCGCGTGCGTCGACCACGGCTTCTTCGAGGAAGCTCTATCTCTACTTCTCGGGCTGCTGGAAGAAGAGATGGAACTGCAATTCTTCGTGTTCCCCGCAATCTTGAGAGCCTGCGGAGGCCTGAGCGAGCTGCGACTTGGGAAGCAACTCCATGGATTCGTCGTCAAATTGGGTTTCATATCGAGCATTTACCTGGGCAATTCTCTGATCGACATGTACGGTAAATGCGAAAGCCCCGAAGATGCTGAATCGGTCCTGAGGAAGATGCCGGAGACCGACCTTGTTTCATGGAACTCCATGCTGACGGCCCGTGCAGGAAATGGGATGGTGTTCGGAGCGCTGGAGATTCTGGAGAGAATGCGGGCGTCTGGAGATCCATCTCCTAATCTCGTCTCCTGGAGCGCAGTTCTCGGCGGGTTCGCTCAGAATGGCTACGACAGGGAGGCTCTCGGCATGTTCTACCAAATGAAGGCCGCCGGCGTCGAGCCAAATGCGCGAGTTCTCGCCAGCATCTTGCCTGCCTGCGGAAGATTACAGTCACTCACCATCGGCAAGGAGATCCATGGCTATGTGGTCAGACATCAGTACAGTTCCAATCCCTATATCATCAATGGATTGGTGGACTTCTACAGGAGATGCGGCGACATGGTCAGCGCTTTCAGGATCTTCTCGAGGTTCTCCTCGAGGAACTCGGCTTCCTTCAACACGATGCTGGTTGGGTTCTGCGAGAATGGCGAGGTGGAGACGGCGAGAAGGCTATTCGATGAAATGGAACTTCTCGGAGTGAAGAGGGACTCAATCTCCTGGAACTCGATGATCTCCGGGTACGCTGACAACCGGCGCTCCGGCAAGGCCATGGAGCTCTTCAGAGACATGCAGTTTGAGGAAGGCGTCGCCGCCGACTCCTTCACCCTGGGCAGCAGCATCATGGCCTGTGCCGAAGCCGCCTCTCTGGGACGGGGGAAGGAGATCCATTCCTTCGCCCTTACTCGGGGCCTGAGCTCCTATACCCACGTCAGCGGCGCTCTCGTGGAGATGTACTGCAGGTGCGGAGATCTAGAGTCTGCCCGGAGAATTTTCGAGCGAGCACGTTCCAAGGATCTGGCCATTTGGAATTCCCTGATCTCCGGGTACGCAAGATCGAACCAAATGGAGCAGGCCCGGTTCCTCCTCGGCATGATGAAACAAGGGGGCTTAGAACCCAATGGCCATACATGGAACGGAATCCTCTCGGGGCAAATGGAGAACGAACAGTATGAATCGGTTCTGCATGTGTTTGCTGAAATGCAGTCCTCTGGTCTGAAGCCTGATGTCTACACCATGGGCATCATTCTACCCGCCTGCTCGAGGTTGGGGAGTATCGAGAGGGGGAAGCAGATTCATGCCCACCTGATCAGATCCTGCTGGGACTCAGGTACCCACCTCGGAACGGGCCTGGTGGATATGTATGCCAAATGTGGAAGTATAAAGCTTGCAGAGGCGGCCTTCCAGAGGATCTCACACCATAACCTGGTGGCCTGCAACACCATGCTTGCAGGGTTTGCCGCTCATGGCCTTGGGAAGAAGGTCGGGGCCCTCTTCCGTCGGCTTCTGTCAGATGGGGTCGACCCAGATGAAATCACCTTCTTGTCCGTCTTATCTTCCTGCGCCCATGAGGGGGCCATTGATAGGAGCTATGAATACTTCGCTTTGATGGAGAAATTCGGCCTCAAACCAGGCGTCAAGCACTACTCCTGTATGGTTGACCTCTTGAGCCGAGCCGGGCACCTGGGCGAGGCCTTCAAGCTTGCTCGGGAGATGCCGGTGGAGCCCGACGCCGTGATGTGGGGCGCAATCCTCCGTGGCTGCGTTCTCCATGGATTTCCGGAGCTCGGAGAAGTTGCAGCGAAGAAGCTTATCCAGTTGGAGAGGAACGCCGGAAACTACGTCGTTCTTGCAAAGTTGTACGCTTCTGCGAGAAGGCGGGATGAATCCGCCGAGATGATGCGACTTTTGAGGGGGAAGAAGATGAAGAGGAGCTCTGGATGCAGCTGGATTGAGGACGGGAGAAAGGTTCGCGTGTTTCTTGCTGGGGACACCTCCCATGAAGAGACGGCCGAGATCTACGAGACTCTGATCAGGCTGAATTCGCACATGAAGTCTGAATAGGAGGTGATCGTCCTGTTACTGTGTGTGGGCTCTGATCCAGTAGAGAGATATACGACACAAATCCTGTGCTGCAACAAATACTCCGTGAGCAAGATCCTTGATCAGATACGACAGTGGAGAGATCGAAACACGGCCTCTGGCTGGTAGAAAATATGAGATTTTCCGAAAATAATCACGCCAACTTTAGGTAATATTCGGATGAAATGATATCTAAGGTAGATTACTTTTCTTCATAGAAGCTGAATCTGGAGTTCGCAATAAATGATGACGACTGGGGGAAGGAGAGGAACGCATTTAATGAAGGAATTTCCCAGGGCCTTCACCAGTCTCTACAACTTGGGCCTCTAGGGGCTGACACCCTCTCCTTTGGCCCTATCCCCGGAGACCACCGAATTAGCGTCTGGTTTACGGGCATCAGTTGAAGGGAGGCGCCGTGGGAAGGGGGGCGGAGGATGGAGGAGAGGGCGGCGGGCGGCGGCGGGAGGAGGAAACCTTCCAAGGGAGACGACTACGTAGCGGAGGTGCTACGGAGGTCATGGTGCCGCCTCCGTCTCTCCGTCCGGCACGCTGCAAGGGCGCCCACTTGGGACGCCATCTTGCTCACCGCTGCGAGCCCCCAGCAGGCCGAGCTTTACGACTGGCAGCTGCGGAGGGCCAAGCGCATGGGCCGGATCGCCGAATCGACCGTCACCCTCGCCGTCCCCGATCCGGAGGGCGCCCGCATCGGCTCCGGCGCCGCCACGCTGCACGCGCTCGCTATGCTCTCCGCTCATATCATCAGGCTCGGCCTCGTTCCCGAGGTACCCATCAAGCTCTCCTCAATAGTACCTCCGAGGAATGAAACGCTTATCTACTGCTCCGGAAGCTGACTTTCTGCGATTGTTCTTCCTTCTTGCCTTAGAAACCTGCATTACTTGCTGCGATTTTGCTTCCATTTCCCGTTTCTTGCAAAGATTTTATGTCATATTGTGGGTGGACGAAGCCCGTAATCCATTCCAAGCATTCTTCCTCTCCACCATTTACTGCCCAACTCCTGGAAAAGGCTGCCCAGTGGTTCGTATATGATAACAATGCATTGAAAGAAAGGGTTCGCAACAATGTGAGGTGCTACAGAGGCTTCAAGCTGAAATTCGTTACTTGGGTTATCAATTCTGGCGAAGTGTGTGGTCTTTTAGAATTTTTCAGTGATCCAATGAGAATGATCCCTCATATCTTGGCTTCCAAAATATGTCAGCGGGGCACGTTCAATATTCTGTCGGACAGTTTCCTTTTAAGCCAAAAATATATTAAAATCTATTATCTAAGGAGGGCATTTTTCTTGTAAGAAATGGTCGTATGTTTATGAAAGACAGTGTCGACAGATTGGCCATGAGATTGTTGGAAATATGTTGTCAGCGACATCTAGCACAGATGAGAAGGATCCAAGTCTAGAATGGTCTCAGCGGGGGCAAGGTGTATGCTCTCATAGTCTGTTTTATATGGTTGGCGATTCATCATTTCTTATCTATCAGGAGCTCTCTTTTTGGCCGGAGACTCTGCTAATGGGCAAGATTATACACTTGCTAGAGTGGGGTTGGTCATCGCGTAGAGTTCTACTAATTATGTTCTCTTTAAGTGGTTCTAGATGCTGAATGAAGATCATAGTTGTTAGTGAAAACAGTGAAATCACAGTGGTATAGCCAAAGTAGCAGATTTTTACTAGCGTGGCGCTAACTTCTTATTGTCAGTCTGATGATAAAATATATCTGAGGTGTTGGGGGGATGATCTGAGTGATGGATCCTCTCTTGGTATCAAACCTAGAAATATACATCTGCTGCCCCTGGAGATGGACAAATCTATCTATCTATCATTTAAGAAATAATATCACAGAGATTAATAACTTTTCGTTATTTTTTTACATCAGAGAATGTTTTCCATTTTCGTTCTTCAGCTAAATGGAAAGATAAATATGGCTGCCGCTCTTTCACCTTAAGTTCCCTGGCAGTTTGCAGCTCAGGAAGCGTGTTGAATCCATTGCAAGGATTCTTACCTCTATCCAAATCTTATGAGTATATCCTTTGCGTTTATTTATTCTGGTCGTTTGCAAGGATACTTAAATTATTCTGGTCGTTTATTTATGGTATAACGTGATTCTTTTAATTGAGTTAATTGCGAATAAAATTATTTTATCTTTTCCCTATCAAACACTGGGAAATGAAAGACAGAACTGGGACTTGCTGAAGGTATTAGCATGCTCTTCGATTTTTAATTAATTATTATTTATTTTTTTAATAAAATTATATCCTTTGCGACCTAGTTCCCTTTCTATGGCATGCATTTTCTATTTCGTTATCATATGAAGATGTGTTTGTGTACTGATTTTTGGCAGGACTAATCGATGAATCACAGGTACAGGGTGACCTGAATGATGACCCCAATGGCCTGTCCAAGACTGACCTTCTACCCATGTCAGTGATAAAGTTTATGGTCAAGAGTCACATACTATTGCTACATGCCGGAGGTGATTCTAAAAGGGTTCCATGGGCAAACCCAATGGGGAAAGTTTTCCTTCCGCTTCCGTATTTAGCAGCTGACGACCCTGATGGACCCGTTCCACTGCTTTTTGATCATATTCTCGCAATTTCTTCTTGTGCAAGGCAAGCTTTTAAGAATGAAGGTTACAACGCCTGTGATCCTGATGCTTCATTTAAAGAAGATTAGTCTATTGTTGCAAGATATCATCACTATTCGCAGAAAAGATTAAAATGATCGAACTCTTTCCCATGATATATCTTTTTCCTGTTTCATGCTCTCTGTTCCCAAATGATCAAATGTTAAAGGTTAGCCAAACAGTTGGTGCATTCAAAGAGGAGCTAAAGTGTCATTTACCAATGTATAATTTTTCAAGGATAAATCAGTATTTTCTTTTATCAAACATGGTTCATCAATAGCATTCAAGTGATCTAGGGGGGCATTGCCTAGACCTTGCTCTCCTATAGTGCCTTGTTGCCCGGTTGATGCCTTGGAGTTTTGTGCCCTTGCTGATGACGCATTTGTACACTCGTTGGATCACTGTTGAGGTCTGCTTTCATTTTTACTTTGTTTGCAGCAGGTTAATCCCCAAACAAAGGTTACCAAAAAAAAGTAAACTAGATTGTTGCATCTATCAGAAATGGACCATTTGCACCCTGTCATTAGGTTTTCCTGCTGGAATATGCCAATGAATTATAATTAGCTTTCAAATAAATTTCAAATTATGTTAACATCTAATGCTATTTGATGGGTTATATTGCATAAAGGCAAGCTATCTCAAGCAGGTACGTTCAGTTGAAGATCTGTAGTGTATCATGTTTTTGCTATGATTTCCTTTTTCTGCTCTGTTTGGACATCATGGACGTTAGTAATTAACCAATTTTCTCATAACACATTTTCTCCTGATGGGTTATTCCTCTTATATATCATTAGCAGCAATCTCTAACCATCTGCATGTTTTGAGTTAGTAAGACTATCATATAAGAGATTGTGTCTTTGAAATCATATGTAAATAAGATTATGCAAATAATATAGAAAATGCTGTCAGAATAGGATTCTTTTGTAATGTATGTGCCTTTGAAAGTCAGGTTACTACTGAAAAATGTTCAATTTTGAAATCTTCAATTCATCTGAATTCAAAGAGACTCCAAATGAAACGTCAATTTCTTCTTTAATCCTCTTTCATAATTCTTACTAGAGGATAGACATTGTTACGAAATTCAATTTTATTTATTTAACTTATTAATTCGTCCTCCCCTTGGCAGGTGGAATCTTCATTATGACTGGAGATGTCCTTCCATGTTTTGATGCTTCCATGATGGTCATTCCAACTGATTCATCATGCATAATCACTGTTCCGATTACCCTTGATATTGCCTCCAACCATGGTGTTATTGTAGCGTCAGAAAATGAATCAATTACCGTGGTTGAAAATCTCTTACAGAAGCCTCAAATAAAAGAGCTTATAGAAATGAATGCTGTTCGAAATGATGGCAGAGCATTGCTAGATACGGGAATAATTGCAGTTAGGGGCAAAGCATGG
The DNA here is from genome assembly GCA_902729315.2 of Spirodela intermedia. Lineage (NCBI taxonomy): Eukaryota > Viridiplantae > Streptophyta > Magnoliopsida > Alismatales > Araceae > Spirodela > Spirodela intermedia. Next base: position 6,516,499 of record LR746265.1, read on the forward strand.
CTTAAGCTTCTTACTCTCGCAAGATCAAGCCACAAAATGATACTGGAGCTTTTGAAAAGCAGAAAAGAGGTAAGCTTATTGCCTTACCTCTTTAAAGCTATAAATATTCTGGTTATGCTGCTTGCAATAAGTGGGCATTGATTATTACGTAATGATTAAATAATTTTTCCATGGTTGTAGTGATGCTCATTTGTGCTAGTGTGCGAAACCTAGACATTCTGGTGTAATATTTTGCTTTCATGGTGTACTGTTGACTTTATTCTGGTCACTTCATTTATCAAAATGAAATATCAGGGAATCTTAAAAATGTCACAGAAATAGGCAGTATGCATGTATTACTGAACACTTTTTTCTGTGGTGCAAAGTGAATCTTTTGGGCTGAAAAATAGTTCTAGACAAAAGAAAGTTACTACCACATCGCTGCGTTCTGTTCTTCCCTAGAACCGAAGAACAGACCATACGTATCTTCTCATGCATAGTCGAAGGTCAAGCCCAACACTAGCATAACACTGAATAAAGAATGTCATACGCAAATTGCGCGGCTAGAAGTGCTTGATCTTATGTTACCAACGCCAGTCCTGTAGAACTTCTGACTGTTGACTTTTAGCTCAAAGCAATTACCTCAGATAAATAGTTTTCATGGTCACTTGCTAAACAAGGCAAGATTGAAGTCTCTGATCTTCATAGTACCAAGTCCTCCATTTTCCTCGAGTTTGGAGATGCTTCCCCAGTTCATGTCATCTCCTGTATTTGTTCCACTGCCATGCAATCTTAGAAATCATGAATCAAGATGGGTGCCAAAGGTTTAGGCTAGATATAACGCAGCCTTGCGCAAAAGTCTTCCTTCATAGGAGAGGATCTTTCCTTCCCCATTTCCTCTAGCTGAGGATCCTTGCGCGAGTGGCATTCCCTGGTAAGACAGATATCGCCAAATACACACCCAAAGGCCACCATGCCCTTTGAATGCCGTTCCTTCTTTGTTCAAATCTGTAATAACTTTTTTTTCATATCTAGCCTTCAATCGACTGAGTCCTTGGAAAAATCCAGCATTCGCATGATCACAAACATCTGTTCATCATAAAATGGTTGTATCATAAGAACTTTGAGGATCATTGCTAAATTCGGACGCACGGCTAAAGTCGTGTTACTTACCCTAAGTCCTCAGCTCTTTCCATCGTTCTTCCAAGAATCTCTCTAACAGCAATGAATGGGGGAGGAGAGGAGGTGTCCCCTGCTTAGCCGTTTTTAACCACGAAAAAGTTTCATTGGCTCTCCATTAGCTAAGGTTAGAATATAGCCGAAGTAATGCCAGTTCAGACCCATGAGGTGAAACATCTGAAAAAAACAATCATATCTCACTCTGATGAAAGTTTTCTCGAGGTACATATAGAGGAGTAAGATGTTCATTTGAACTTTTCGTCCTCTGATGGAGGCAATTGGTTTCCCACTAGTCAGTTGAATTTTCATAGTTTGGAAGGATTTGTGAAATTATTTCATTTATTCCATGCAACAAAACTGTGGGGCTTGAATTCTGGCACCTTCTCTACTCATGCTTGTAAAAGAAAATCAGGCTAATCCTGTGGTATTTCTTCATCAATATCTGTCTGATATTATTCGTCCAAATTGTTGGATGTTTTTTATTTATTAATGATACATACAGGAATAGAAAAATATTAAATGCATCATGCTTCTTTCAAAAGAACTTACTGGAAGTGAGGCGCACATCACGACTAAATCCCTCCAGATATTTGCAGATGAGCTTATATGAAGATCTGGTTGCAGCTTGGGTGCCTGCCAGGCATGAATGGTTGAAAACACGCCCTCTGGGGAAGAAATTAGTCAAAGGCTTGGGTGGTCCGAAGATGTTCAGCTACTGCGACCGTATGTTGTTCTCAGCAAAGTTTTACGATCATCTCTCCCTTTCATACTTCTCTCTCTGAATAAAATTAACAGAGAAAATATAAAATACTCTGGCATTTACAAAATAGGCATCATTCAATTGACATTCTTATGTACGCCTCACTTCCAGTAAGGGAGCTTCGATTTCAGAATATGTGTATTCATCATTAAATTCTATAAAATATATTCAGAACAAACGTTCAACATCACTGAAATAGCACCTCACCCGCTTCATCGATTCCTCCAAAGATTTTTTCACTATACCAAAAACCCAGCATGAAGTTGCATGTCTCACGGTAAGATTTCATTGATATTTATTGAAAACCCACTCCATTTGGTCGCAGATAATCTTAAATTCTTGCATTTCGGAACTTCCAGCGAGGTTCTGGATCACTTGAACGGGTCTTACTCAAGACTTGTGGGTCGGCGGCATCTGTGTTCTGTCCCTGCGACCACTGTCTGTGACATCGCTGCTTCTGCAACCATTCTTTCCAGCAAAATCTCCCCAGGCGTCGCAGTCAGTGAGGATTCCTTGGTTTACGACTCATCATTGTCCGGAAATATACAGATTGGTTCTCAAGCAATCGTGGTCGGAGTAAACATCGAGGTAGACAGCGGGTATAATAACCCTGTCGGCAGTCTGCCACACTTCATCCTGCCCGACCGCCACTGCCTCTGGGAGGTCCCCCTTGTGGGACACACAGGGAGAGTCGTCATCTTCTGTGGTCTCCATGATAACCCAAAGGCTCCATTCACTGGGGGCGGCACCTTCTGTGGGAAGCCGTGGAGGAAGATCTTGCTCGAACTCGGCATTCATGAGAAGGATCTGTGGCCTTTCTCGGGGGTGAACGAGCCATCTCTGTGGAATGCGAAGGTCTTTCCCATCCAACCATACTTCAAGATGCTTGGTCTGGCCATGTGGCTCATGGACTTGGGCGGCAGCGGTGACGGCTCCATGCTTTCTCTGTGGAGAGACTCTCACCGGATCAGCCTGGAGGAACTGCACCGATCCGTCGACTTCCCACTGCTCTGCATGGGCTCGAGCAATCATCAGGCAAATCTCGCCGCTGAAATCTCCAAGGCCTGCATCAACTACGGGCTGCTCGGTCGCAACCTGTCTCAGCTGTGCACAGAGATCCTGCAGAATGAGATCGCTGGTGTGGGAATCTGCAGGGACTTCCTCTCTCTTTGCCCCACGCTTCAAGATCAGAGCCCCAGTGTCCTCCCCCGGAGCAGGGCGTACCAGGTGCAGGTAGATCTCCTCAGGGCCTGCGGGGAAGAAGGTGCTGCCTCCACCATCGAGCAGAAAGTCTGGGCTGCAGTCGCTGATGAGACCGCATCGGCTGTGAAATATGGTTTTGGAGGTAAAAAGCTTTCTTCTTTTAACGTCGAATCCGTATGCTTTCAACTCTGGCATCTGTTCAACGATTTCTTTCTTCTGGGTTCGTCTTTGCTGCTGTCAGATTCCTCCGAGGGCGATGCGCGCAGTGGGAGCATGCTAATGCCTTTCCAAGTAAGAACAGTGAGGATTGACTTACCAGTGAGGATAGACTTCGTCGGAGGGTGGAGTGACACGCCGCCATGGAGCTTGGAGCGGCCGGGCTGCGTCCTGAACATGGCTGTGGGCCTCGAAGGCTCCCTCCCTGTTGGAATCATGATGCAGATGACAGAAGCTCGGGGAGTCCACGTATCTGACGACCTGGAGAACCAGCTGTTCATCGAAGAACCTTCCTCTATCGCTGCCCCCTTCAGTGAGGATGATCCATTCCGGCTTGTTAAATCCGCCCTGCTTGCGACGGGCATCATCCGCAGCAGGATTTTGTCGGCGTTGGGTCTGAAGATCAGGACGTGGGCAAAGGTTCCCCGCGGCAGTGGCCTGGGGACGTCAAGCATATTGGCGGCAGCAGTGGTGAAGGGGCTCCTCCAATTGATGCAGGAAGACGACGGCAATGACAACGTTGCCAGGATCGTTCTTGTCGTGGAACAGGTCATGGGCACCGGCGGAGGATGGCAGGATCAAATCGGAGGCCTGTACCCTGGGATCAAGTGCACCTCAAGCTTTCCTGGGCTGCCGCTGAGGCTGCAGATCATTCCCCTCGTTGCCTCTTCCAAACTGGTTGCAGAGCTTCAACAGCGTCTTCTTCTGGTGTTCACCGGCCAGGTTCTCTCTCTCTCTCTCTCTCTCTCTTCAACCGTCTTTCAAGTCAGCATCGTCATCATCTATAGTTGTGACAGTTCTGTCTTGGTTGCATGAAGGTCCGGCTTGCACATCAAGTGCTGCAGAAGGTCGTCGTCCGCTACCTCCGGCGGGATAACCTGCTGATATCCAGCATCAAGCGGCTCACCGCCCTAGCAAAGCAGGGGAGGGAGGCCCTGATGAGCTGCGACCTCCAGGAGCTGGGGGAGATCATGCTGGAGGCGTGGAGGCTGCATCAGGAGCTGGACCCCTACTGCAGCAACGAGCTCGTGGACCGACTCTTCACCATCGCCGACCAGTATTGCTGTGGGTACAAGCTTGTTGGTGCCGGTGGCGGAGGCTTTGCCATGCTCCTCGCCAAAGACTGCGGCCACGCCAGCGAGCTCCGCCGGTTGCTTGAAGGGTCTCCTGATTTGGGCGTCAAGGTGTACAATTGGAGCATATTTCTTGACCAACACATTGTCGTTTCTCCCTCTTGAGTCGGGCATCCTTCTCCACCATTCGTGATGAAAGAGAAAACCTTCCTCAGTTATCTCTCTCCTTCCAGAGTTAAACCCATGTTAGCATCAGACGGTAAATGAAGAACCTTGGGGATGTTTCTGAGGATTACCCGATACAGTTGCTCGATCAAAGGTTCCCTTCTTGGTTCCTTGGTGATGAAAGAGAAAACCTTCTTCAGAGATCTATTTACTTCCAGAGTAAAACCCATGTTACCATCAGACAGTAAATGGAGAACCCTGGGGATGTTTCTGAGGATCACCCACTACAGTTCCTCGATCAAAGGCTTCCTTCTGGGCTCCTTTGTAAGGTTACGGGCTTCCTCAATTGCCGCCATGGAAGCCTTCTCCACCTCGACAAGGCTGGCCAAGGAAGACCAGGCTTCCCCCGGCTGCTCATTGGCCCAGCACATGAGGAAGTAGACCTTCTTGTCTGCACGCCTGAGCTTGCTCCTCGCCTCCACATTCTTTTCCTTTCTCATCTTCTCGGACCTGAGCATCGTCCCCCCTGCCAGGATTAGCCTCTGCAGGTCGCAGAGCAGGCAAACCAGGGCATCGCTCCCAAGAAATAGTAATCCCATGGTGTCGTCAAGGAGTATCTGGCCGAGCCGGAGGCCACCAGCATGCTTGTACTCAGAAGAGCAGGTCCGGGCCAAGCAGTGGCCGAGGGCCTCAGGCACTGTTGCCGGCTGTCTGCCCTCTTCCAGGATCGCCGACACGCTGAGAACTACCATGGCAGCGCCCAGAGGATCGCACCGCCAGTCGCCATTGTACAGGCGGAGAGTGAAACAGTAGCTGTATAGAACGTCCAGAAGATGAACCGGTAAGAGGGGAGACGGGTCTCTGCTTGTCAGCTCACAAAGAAGCAGCAATGGGGTCTCTGGCCCGGGAGGAATCTCGCTCAAGCTCGTTTCGCTGCTGGCCTGGTCATCGACTGGCCTCACAAGCTGGGTTCCATCCTGTCTAAGCGAGATTGCTCTTGCAGATGGCTTCAGCCACCATGGTTCCCATGGCTCTATCATCTTACTCAGCACACCCGACGTGATTGCTCTCTGAAACTGCTTCCTCTCCTCTGGAGACAGGTCTTCCAAATTCAGATCGTTCCCTAAAAAGAAGCAAATGAGGTGTAAATACCTAGACAAAGAAACAGAGAGATGCATACAGACAGCGGGCAACACTAATGGAGATCAAGATTATTTATTCTATATAATAAAGTCTCATGGCGTTATGTTTCTATAACGCCCTGATATATGGGAAGTAATGGTTAAAACCGTCTGAATGTTTTGGATAGAGCAGAAATGGCGTACCAGATAAAACCTTCTGAATAGTCTCCTGGGAAAGCATTGAATCTGAGAAAGAAAATCATAATAATTAAGATATTGAGAAATTTAAAGAATGTATCTCAAGGGTTAGAAAAAACCTAAATATAATCTTAAAGTTGATTTAAAGCACAGAAATTAACATACATGATAATTAAGGGTCCAGCATAAAACACAGTTTCTGGTGTAGATTTACAGGCACATAAGCAATGCGGCAGGAATGGAAATTTCTGTTACTGCCACAGGGATAATTATTTTCTTTGAGAGTTCTGAAATAACAAGATATCCTAACGGTAATTTCCCTATCCTAGGTGCTAGACCCTAGATGGCATAACATTCTCAAAAGCGAGCCATGTTCAGAGAAGTGGCGATATTTAAAAGGTGACATAGGAGTTAATCATAATATTGCATATAAGTTCAAGAAAGCACGAAAAATTAAAAAAGCCATGGATTCTTCATTAATACTCCATGTTTCTTCTTGATTCTTCATTAGATGATGCTTGTTGCTACTCAATATAAATGAAAATAAAAGAACCACCTTCAAATTCGTCATCAACTTCTGCATCGTTCGTCTCCTCTTCCAGGTGGACCCGCTTAAGCATCTCCAGCATCTTCCTTTTTGTCTCACCATCTTGTTGCATCTGCCTCATTTCTTCGATTACATTCTCTCTCATGAACGACTCTGTGCATCGAAGATTGTGCTTCTGCACCCAGCAATTAAATAGCCAGAAATATTGGTAAAAAATAGCAAGAAAATATTCGAAAACATAATCATTAGGGACCACTTTGAGAGTGAAAGAAGATACAAAGAGGTGACGAGAGGGATAGTGTAAATAAATGACCTGGTAGCAATGAAGTGAACAATATCGAATGTTGCATCTAGGGCACGTATATTGTGAGAATTGCTTCTGACATCTGGCATAGCAAAAAAGGAAATTATTTTCAGTCAGCCAGAGATGCACAGAACGAAAACATGTCAGTGGAGATAAGACAGAGAGGGAGAGTGACAGGGAGAGAGAAAGATGTGAAAGGTAGCAACATACACAAGGCAAATGGTCTTCACTGCAGATGGGGGAGAAGGGGCTGTAGAACACGGAACAAGAATAGTCTCTGATGTTGATACCATCTTCTCCACCTCTGTGATCTTATTTTCTTTAGTTAGAAAATCACTCATCGGTTCTTAACAAGGCGTCAGCATCAAAGGCCTTGAAGATTAATGACAAGCCCTTCTTTTGCTGGGTTGGAGGCCCTTAACTCAGAGGATATATAGACTGTCCGAAATGGATGGCAAGTCTCGATCCCATTACTCTGAATCACGAAAGAAATGATCTGCCAAGAAGAAAGAAAAAAAGAATAGTTTCAGCATCGTTGAAAACCACAATTTTCGGTAAAAAACGGTTCAGATATCAACAATGTTGAAAACTAAGACATATAGAAGACTACGCTAACAAATCCTTGCATGGATTCTTTTAAGACGCTAAAATTAACTTCCGAGTAATGGCTCACGAAATTTCCTAATATGAATCGAATGTCCATTTGTCTGTCAATCACAGGAAGAAGTGTGGAAATTTGAAATCACAGGAAGAAAGCGCAGTTGAGGCTCGAATTTTACCCGATTTCACTTCCACCCGATCCACCCCTCCAGAACTTGCAGACCAGTCTCGTTGCCAAGGCTCCCTCAGAACACAGGCCACCTTTGATGCAGGATAACTACGACAGACACAGAGTGGGTTGATTAAGGATAATGTAGGGATGGATAAATCAAGCCACAAAATCACACCACCGATTCGAACCTTTAAATCCAGAGAAAATGATGATGATACAGCCCCGTTCCTCTGTCGAGGGCGGGAGTACTGTCTTACAACCACCACGATAAGTAAAGCTCCAAGTTCAAAATCCCGGATGGTTAACCACGAGAAGACACAAATCTATTACGTAAATCCGATGGCGGTGGAAAAACACACAAGAAAATACTGGATGAAATAATATGAATCACCAAGGAGTGAAGAGACGACCTTCAGCGCTGAGACAGCATGAGGGGCGGTGCAGCGAGCCTTGAGTTGCGGCAGGACGGTGAAAGATGGAAACTGGAAACCTTGCTGATCAGTCTTCAACCTTGGACGGGGCTCTTTGGGCGCGGGGATTGCGGATCCAACTGCGCGGTCCGTTGGCGCGGTTGCGGGGGGGGGGTCAAGGGGGGAAACCGCCCCCTTGCGGGGTTCGGGGTAGCGCCCCGAAACCTAAACACGGGTTGATTCCGCGCATTCGCCCGATGGAGGACCTCGACGTTCCCGTGGCGAAACGGGCGGCTGCGGGAATCGTCGCGCGCGAGGGCAAAGTCATGCGACGGGGAAGAGTCACGCGCGCGTCGGCCGAGGGCGCGTGGCTGCGTCGACTGACGACGACCTGAAAGCGGGGCCTCACGAGGAGTCAACACTCGTCGACTTGAATGTTGTCGTCTACCTCCGACGGTAGACAACAACGCGCCAGATGGCGGACGGTGCGATCGGCGGCGAGAGAAACTGGATGTTCGCCCTCGAATGGTGGATCATGGGTGGATGGAAGGGGGAGTCGTGCGCTCGTGATGGACGGACGGGCACGGGAGGGTCGCCTCTCAGCGGCGGCGGCTGAGAGGGAACCTTAGGGCAAATTCTGAAAATGATGTCTAATCTTCAAAATTCACCACCACCGTATCCTATTTATAGGGTCAAGAATTCATTAAAGGAAATTAAATGAAAGGAAAATCCTAATAATAAATAAAGTTCCGATCTAGGATCCTAGGTTGACGATATCGACGTGGCATGATTCCTGTCCTGGTCTTCTCCTCCTGTGGTGGCGCCGTCCCTTCGGAGAAGACCCGCTCTAATGAGAACCAACGCAGAACCCTCACCTCTGAGAGTCCACGAGGCGGCGAAGACAAACGCAGACGACTAACCCGAAACCGTCAGAAGAGACGCACGCTGAATGTCACGAGACCGATGAAGAGCTCACCTAGTTTTCCTTGCCCCGGACTGGCTTCGGTCGCCCTCCACTGCACCTGGCAGAACCGCACGACGCTTCCACTGCGGACGCCCTCTCCACCGGTGGAGCTGTAATTCTTGGGCTTCTTCGTTTTTGCCCTAACGGCCCACTAACAGTCCACAACCCATTATCTCCGCTCCTATCTTGGGGTCCACCCGATCCGCCCACTAACTGTCAAGCTTGTGGCCCATTAAGAAGGCCCATCTCCCTCCTTGTCGAACACGTCAGGCAATTAGAAAATCCCATCCCCAGGAATAAATAAAATAAACTTTATACAGAAAATAGCTTTCAGGCCAATGTAGCCCCAATAATTAGAGAAATGCCCCTGAATTCTTTGCCCACGTCCATGTCAACAAACGAGCAAAATGATGAGCGAAACATCTCGACATCCTTGACCACGGGTTCACATCTACTGTAATACGCATTTATTATTTAAAAATGCATGATTCCCTAGATAATCTCTCTACCCATCTTCTCTCTCTCTCTCTCTCTCTCTCTCTCTCTGTAATGATACCTCTATGGCTAGATCCTGCATACATGTCTGTACATATATATATATATACATATTACTAAAATTGAGAGAGAGAGAGAGAGAGAGAGAGGGAGACGAGGACAGCAAACTGCGCCACGACAAGGGAGAGGAGGCGGAGGTAGATGCCGTGGATAGGAGGGCTAATCAATCAGACAGAGCTTGGGAGAGGTGGGTAGAGACGATGGCTACGTCCACACGAGATGGAGATGATGAAAGAGGAAGAGGGCGACTGTATCGGTGGGGAGGGGAGGAGAATCCCCACGAAGCTTCCAGGAAGCCACAGAAGGAACGCACCCAAAAGTCATCATCCATTCCAGTTGACGCCACCCAACTCCCACCGGCGACAGATCTCCGCGGAGGAATCGCTGCCGACATGTGTGGCCATTAAAGGGAGAGGAGGGGGGAGAGGAGGGAGAAGGACAGGGCAGGACAGGAGGGGCGATGGCGGAGGAGGTGTACGAGGACCTGATGGGGGCCATGGCGGAGAAGCTGGAGGCGGAGGAGTTCGTGAAGGAGCTCTGCGGGGGGTTCCGGCTGCTGGCGGACCCCGCGCGGGGGCTTATCACGGCGGAGAGCCTGGCGAGGAGCTCGGCGCTGCTCGGCATGGAGGGGCTGACGCGGGAGGACGCGGCGGCCATGGTGCGGGAGGGGGACATCGACGGGGACGGCGCGCTGGACGAGAGGGAATTCTGCGTGCTGATGGTGCGGCTGAGCCCCGGCATGATGCGCGACGCCGAGGCCTGGCTCGCGCGCGCCATCGCCAGCGAGCTCTGCGAGAAACCCACCTCTTCTTCCTCCTCCTGAACACCCTCCCCCCACCTGGGAACTGAGACGATACGAGACGAAATCATATGTTGATTTTGAAAGGAAAGTGCCTACATATGCCACCACCGTGCAGTCAGTCTACAGCTAGCTACATGGCACCAGCGCCCCACACCATAGATTGTTCAGCTCCTGGACCTCCGCGCCGGGGATCGGCTGCCACAAGGGAAACAAATGGGAAAGGCTATCGTGATCAGGCGAGGAATTATACCAAAGGTGAGATTTATTTTTTCATATGGGCTGAAGGAAGGGTCCTTACCTTCTGTATCTGGGGGGCTCGGGGCTACGATTCCGGTCATAGGCGCCGCCGGGGCCGTCGTCATATTTGTCGTAGGCGGGGCTGCGGGGACGCCCGTAGTCAGGGCTCGGCCGGCGACCGTAGTCCGGGCTTGGGCGGCTCCTATATCGTTGCGGGCTGGGAGAACGATCGTAGGCCCCGTCGCCGTGCCGGCCTCTTGGGCTGTCGCGTCGGCTTCCTCGCTCATCATCGTCTCTGAGGGCGTATTCTACGGACACCTGTCTATCCATGATCTTGCTGCAGAACGTTTTGGGGAGGTTGGGTCATTGTTGGCTCCATAAAGAAATTATAAAACCTCGGGTTTAATTAATACACTATAATGCTAGAATACAAGAAAGAAATTATAGGGAATGATTGGAAATTCAAACACATAAAACCCATGCGATGATGCCAAAGAGAAAAATAAATGAAATTGAAGGTGACATCGAATTCGGTAACAATGCCTGAGAAAGATCGAGTTGACTAAATCAAGAACTAACCTCAAGTTTGTGTGCTCGAGGGCATTGGTGGCATCCTCTTGTGTCTCAAACTGGACAAAGGCAAAATTCCTGCGGATTCGCACATTCAAGACCCTGCCGTAGGGTTCGAAGTGCCTTTCGATGTCCCGGACCCTCGTATTGATCGGATCGAAATTGATGACAAATAGGGTTTTAGTTGGCTTCATGCTTGATCCTGATCTGGAACCTTCACGATGCCGAGGACCACGGTCACCCTGCTGAAAAGAGACCACGATTGTTGCTTATTATTGTATGCCAATATAAAAATTAAAAATTAGAGCATGTTACTAAAACGGAATCACAAAATTACCCTTGCCCACTCCACAGAAAGTTTTCGTCTGCCATAGCCAAAAGGTGTGCCATCAAGCCCTCGAATTGCATCATCAGCATCAGTTTCATCATCGAAGTAGACAAATGCAAAGCCTGGACAAATATGAAAAATTATAACACGGAAAAGAACGCAGCACGCATCCAGATTTCTGTTTCTGGTTACCATATCCGTATTGCATTTAGTACAGGATTTTACTAGTTCCTGTGAGAACAGAGAAGTAAGTACAACACCTGCACATATGGGAGGTTCCCTGGTGAAATAAGTATGTGAATATGGAGCCTCGCATGAAGAACTAAATCATGATGTCACTAAAGTTAGAGCCCAAGAACTGAGAAGGCATTGCCGAGCATGATTCGCCATTAATAACAGATCAAACTTCCGGTAGTGGCATGGCTCCTCAATGATAATTCTTGGCAAACAAGGCAGGGGTCAGCTACGGATGAGCATGTGAAGGTAATGAAGAGTGCTGGATGAGAATGTAAGATGCCGGTGTGCTGGCATGATGGTTTCCTTGGCATGGAAGGTTTTTTGGCATTTGCACGGAACGCTGGGGAAGCCCAGTTAGAGCATGACTTCCCTTAGGAGTTCCTGCGTCAAAAAAAAAATTCAATATTCCATGTCTAATTGACATCACAAACGTAGTAATCTTACTCTTAATATATTTCTTCTCTGTCATGCAAGGGAACTGAAGTCAAGCTTACCCACTACAAAACTGGCACCCCAGTAAAGAAAACTGAAAAGAGGGAAACAGTAGCTACAAACTGCTGATCCTTCCCACGAAAGGTGAAAAAAGCCCTCTTACATTGAAATTTAAGGTCAACCAACTTGATGTCTTTCTTCTCATGCGAAGGAATGATATCCAACACCTAAATTGCACATACTCCTACACAATCTCTTAAAAAAAATATAAAAATAAATAAATAAAAATAATTATGTATGTATTACACTGGTAAGATTCCCACAAGTTGTGAAAATGATTTGATAGTTAAAACAGCGAGAGTCTCTTTTTTGAAATCATTTAGGGTATAACAACAGCACGACTCAACCTTTCAAGAAATTTATCATCACAGATACTTATTGCCGTTGCCAGGGAATAATGGTAGGCACAACATGTCGCTCACATCACTTCAACATCTCCCCAGAAATACTCTAAGAATCAATTGGCAAGAAATATATTCGAACCATTATGGACACATACACAAGACTGATTGATAGGGATATGTGATTCGCGGGCCTGATAAAAACCTTTTGAATTTTCAGAATACGACATAAAGGTCTAAGAAACAACCTGACGTCAGAAAACACATTTCCAAAGGAACCTGAGCTTCTCAGGCTATTTTCAAGACAGACGGTAAAAAGCTTCTTAGGTAGCCACAGTCCACTAGCAATTATTACCAGGATGTGGAGGGCAATAGTTCAGATGAAGGCGTCATTAGACACCAAAATTGTACACTTGAAAATTATATTTAACTTAGAAAGAAATGGTGAATTTCAGTCTGCAAAGAATCAAGGTTGTCCACTTGAATTCAATATACGAAAAACCATACATGGATTAGCTTACTTTTAACGTCCGAGAAGCCATATCCACTATAAACACGTTCGCAAAATGGATTATAATATATAACTTATTGTCTGAAAAATAGCGAACTACGACTTTCCTGAAACGCTAAGGATGCAAGACGTGAATGCTTCATATGAGCACTTGTACAGGAGTAACACGTGAGAACAAGATCATTGGATCATTCAAACGGATAATGCAATATGAGCATCAGATGTTATCGCCTCACTATTAGAGAACATGGCAGGAGAAAGTTCGAAGTTTAAAATTTGCAGGCAAGGAATGGCAGAGCCCCTTTGTACGAGAAAAAGCCGAAACCTTTTAGACAAAATAGCCTCGAAAAACTAATTACCCAAGGGGAAAACCCGGAAAAAATGACCCGAAGATTCTTGAGTCTCACCGGATTTCATATCGACGCGGTCCACCTTCCCGTACTTGGAGAACAGCCGCTCCAGATCATACTGACGCGTCTCGTAGTCAAAGTTCCCACAGAAAACAGGCCTCATCTTCTCGACTATCCTCGAAAAGGACTCGCTCAAAAGAGATTTCAGCAACCGGAACACGCGTACGAGCACCAAGGCGGAACCCTAACCTCGGCGAGGAAACGCGGCGCCGAAGACAGACACTGACAACCGGACACGAGATCGTCAGAGCAGATGCGCTTCGAACCCTAGCAAACCCTCCGCGGAAAGAGCAGCACCATACCTTCTCCAAAAACCCTACCGCGAAAAAATTAGCCTTGGTGAGGTGAAAAAAGACCACATTTATTAAATACCCCGACGACCCATCCCATTTTCGCCGTGGACCCGTCCCACGGCCCGTCAACAATCCGGCCCATTAAGAAGCTCCGTCTCTCTCCTCGCACGTGTCTATTCACATGTACCGACTTTTAAACCTAAAATAAATAAAATGAATATCATATCAACCTAATTAAATTAAAATAATTTATTTAAGTCACGACATATTATAGAAATATTCCCATTAAATTAAATTCCGAGAAATTTACCTGCCCAGCTCGTATAAAGGCTTTAATTAAATGATGATGAGCACCATTTCATTTTTTATGGATCTATCTATATATATATATATATAATAGAATATTTATTAAATCATCGCGCGTAAATACTTAATAATAATATGTGACTCATTATATCTCGATATTATTTTTTACGATTTTTTAATCATAATTCATTATCCTACGTGTACTCAGCTTTGGGAATAAATGACGTCACCGTGCCACATAGCCGAAGGTTGGCCGGCGGGAGATATTCTCCGGCGAGCAGCGGCGATTCTGTTCCTGTCTCCCTCCGCCGCCGGTTTGACTTTCTCTGACCAGGAAAGATTAGCTTCCTCCATGCAGAGACTCTGCAGAGAAGAGATCGACGACAGTGACCGAAGTGGTGGGGGGGCCGATGAAAACTGACAGGTGGCAGTTATATTGGAGAGCAACTGCCCCTCGATTGGAGTCCACGTAATGCCGGGACTGAGAACCGCCGGCCGGGGAGGAGACGGCGATGGCGTCGGGGACGATGGAGAAGCTGCGGTTGTACTCTGGTACGGGAGGCTCCCCTTCGCCTTCCCCTCCCTCCCCCCCCCAACCCACTCGCCCCTCACTCTCCACTATCCCGCCCGCCCTTTCCTCTTTCTCTTCCTCTCTTTCATTAATTTGCTCACCTATTGCGGGTGGTTTCTCCGGATCGTGGGGCATCGTGTTCGCTATCCATTGTCGTGGTTCCTCCCGGCACCCGCCTCCCTCGGCGTACTGTCTGTAATTTTTCGTGTTTCCCGGTTCGATTGTCTCCGTTTCTGCTGCTGGATTTCTCGTACTTTTCAATGTATGTGAATCAATTGAGCTTCGAATAATTGATCGCTTCTCGTTCCGCGGCCGTGGGATTTGCGGGGTGGGTCGGAGGATGCTTGGATGCTTTCCCCTTGTCAATTTCCCAAAATTATTGCGTCTCCGAGGTACGTTTACACGCTGTTTTTTCATTTCTTAGGGTTGAGGGAGGGGTTGGATCCATGAAAGGCCAGTGTGGGTTGCTGGTGGGAACTCGGGTGACCTAAGGGAGTGCAAAACCGTTTTCATTCCTGATCGTCGGAGAAACCATGAAAAGGAAAGCTTCTTTCTCTCTTCTCCTCGTTCGCGTTCTTCTGTTGCTCGTTATTGTTTCTCCTCGAATGAACCCCCATGGTCGCCCCGTCACATCTGCCTTACTGCTCATCCATGTTTAGACTATCAATTTCTGGATTCGTTTTTTGGTTGTTTATGATGTTTTGTTCGACCTGAAAAAGAAAGGAGAAAGGTGAGAAAATGACAGTTTCTTGTTGTTTCCTGTCTTCCCACAGAAACTTGAAATCCACACTACCATGGACTTTGCAGTCAACCTTTTTTTTTCATTTTTTTGCAGATGAGAATTTGACTTTTGTTCGATCCAATTCACATAGAACAGCCTCCATTTTCTTAGTTCTTGGCTTCTTAGAGCCTCCCCTGGGGCCTTCCGCTTAAAATTCTCAGAAAAGAAGAGTGCCAGTTGTCTGTCGCAATCAGCTCTGCAACCATATGGAGGAGAAACTGTTTCCTGCCTGGCTGTGGTCTGTAGAGCAGTGCCTGAAGGAGTATGGTGTCAGGTTGGAGAAGGGTCTGACCACGTACCAAGTGGAGGAGAGGCGCAAACACTTTGGCTGGAATGAGCTCAAAAAGGAGAAGGGGAAGCCACTCTGGCGCCTCATCCTCGAGCAGTTTGACGATGTGCTCGTCAAGATCCTCCTTGTGGCAGCTTTCATCTCCTTCATCCTCGCCTACTTGCAGGGCTCCGAGTCGGATCATGCCAGCCTTGAAACATACGTGGAGCCATTCGTCATCGTTTCCATCTTAGTGCTTAATGCCATTGTGGGCGTCTGGCAGGAGACCAGCGCTGAGAAGGCTCTTGAGGCGCTCAGGGAGATGCAATCAGAGCATGCAAAGGTCCTGAGAGATGGGTATTACGTCCCCAACTTGCCTGCTCGGGAGCTGGTGCCAGGTGATATTGTGGAGTTGAGCGTGGGGGACAAGGTTCCTGCTGATATGAGGCTGGCGGTGTTGAAGACATCGACTCTGAGAATTGAACAGAGCTCTCTAACTGGGGAGAGTATGCCCGTGATCAAGAGCACATATCCCGTCCCTGTGGATGATTGTGAGCTGCAGGAAAAAGAATGTATGTTGTTCGCAGGGACAACTGTTGTGAATGGGAGCTGTGTCTGTGTTGTCGTCGCCACAGGCATGGACACAGAGATTGGGAAAATACAGACTCAGATACATGAAGCCTCCATGGAAGACCACGACACCCCTTTGAAGAAGAAGCTCGATGAATTTGGGGAGAGGCTGACTACCGTTATTGGATTCATTTGCCTGGTTGTCTGGGCCATAAACTACAAGAATTTCATCACCTGGGATGATGGGGATGACTCCGTGTGGGACTTCCGCTTCTCATTTGAGAAGTGCACCTACTATTTCAAGATAGCAGTGGCTCTTGCAGTGGCCGCCATTCCTGAAGGTCTGCCAGCTGTGATCACAACGTGTCTGGCCTTGGGAACGAGGAAGATGGCACAAAAGAACGCTGTTGTACGCAAGCTACCCAGTGTGGAGACCTTAGGGTGTACCACTGTGATATGCTCGGATAAGACTGGGACACTTACCACTAATCAGATGTCTGTGAACAAGTTCTTTACTTTTGGTGGGAAGACCACATCACCCCGGGTGTTTCATGTGGATGGGACTACTTATAACCCCAAGGATGGAGGCATCAAAGACTGGAGTTACTACAATATGGATGCAAATTTGCGGGCGTTGGCAGAGATCTGCGCCATCTGCAATGATTCCAGAATCTTCTGCAATGGCCACCTTTTCCGGGCTTCAGGATTGCCCACTGAGGCTGCTCTCAAGGCATGCTCTACTGGCCACGTCCTTTATTTCCCAATTACTTCTAATTTTCACGTCAAAATAGGTAAAAACTTTTCCTCAAGTTGTTTATTCTTTCTGTTCCTAATGAAAAAGGTTCTAGTCGAGAAAATGGGGGTTCCAGATGAAAAGGCAAGGAGCAGGATCCGTCATGAGCAGCTTGCTGCTGAATGTTCGATTGTCCGATGCACTGTGAAACTAGGTAGAGAATCATTCTCGCTTTCTTTTATTACATTGAAGTTGCATTTTTTGTTTATGCTTTGATTTCTTTGTAGGTTGTTGCGAGTGGTGGATAAAGAGATCAAGAAAAGTTGCCACTTTGGAATTCGATAGGATTCGTAAGTCTATGAGTGTCATTGTTCGCGAGCCAACGGGCAATAATCGCCTACTAGTGAAGGTACATCCTTTCTTCATTTTTTTTTTCGCTTATGGTTCTAACTTCTAGTTATTGTCTTGGCCCCATACTTTCTTGGTTCAGATATAAACTTGTATGAAAAGCATGGGGGCCCAATACTTTTTTCATAGTACGAATGAATTTCGATTTGTCAATATAAACACTTTTTCGATTTGTCTGTAGTCTTTTAACTTGATTTTAGAGTAGGATCTCAATTTAAAGTTATTTCTTTAGAAAAATGACGCAGAACTGGTAAGGATTCCATTCCTGTTCGTGATATTCATGAGAGCAACAATCTCTTAGATTAAACATTGTTGTACCTTGTTCACATTAATCTTATGTTCTGTCAGTCTTCTTTTTATTCTTCATCCTCGCAATCTCTGCTGAATGGGTCAGAAACTTACTGTTGGATCATTTCAATTTGCAGGGTGCTGTTGAGAGTATACTGGACCGTAGTTCTTACGTACAGCTGGCAGATGGTTCAGTCGTTTCAATGGACGAGTCTGCTAGGCAGGTTATATTGCTGAGGCTCCATGAAATGAGTTCGAAAGGGTTGCGGTGCTTGGGCTTCGCATACAAAGATGATCTGGGAGAGTTTGCTGACTACTATGCTGACACTCATCCCGCCCATAAGAAGTTGCTCGACCCCATTAATTACTCTACAATTGAAAGCAGCCTGATTTTTGTGGGTGTTGTTGGTCTAAGGGTGAGTGCTCTTTTCAGGATTACTCAGTAATTTTGGATTTTATATTTTTTTCTCGGCACTGATTTTATATTTCTTCATGTTGGGCAGGATCCCCATCGAGAAGGAGTTGACAGAGCAATCCACGACTGCAGGGAAGCTGGTATCAAGGTTATTGTGATCACTGGTGATAACCAGTCCACTGCAGAGGCAGTCTGTCGGGAGATTGGGCTGTTCCCTGACTCCATAGATCTCAGAGGAAGAAGCTACACGGGGAAGCAGTTCATGGCTCTTCCAAATGATGAAAAGATCAGGGTTTTGTCCAAGCCCAGCAGTCTGGTTTTCTCTCGGGCTGAGCCGAAGCACAAGCAAGAGATTGTGAGGTTGCTGAAGGACAGTGGAGAGATTGTGGCGATGACTGGGGACGGTGTAAATGATGCACCTGCCCTGAAACTTGCTGATATTGGGATAGCCATGGGTATTACTGGAACTGAGGTGAGTATTATCCGAGCTTAGTCTAAATCATTTTTTATCATGGGATTCTCTGGAGAGCCCTGGTTGCCCTTACCTGCAAATTAATCAATGATTTGAACTTATTTGTCCTTACCCATCCTTGAATAGATGGGTTAGTGGTTCAAAACGATTGGAGACTGAAGATTTTGAATGTAATCTGTAAACCTAGGATTGTCCCATATTGTCATCATCTCGCCATCATGATTAGCTAATTAGTTCAAGCTTCTTCTTTTTTTTTTTCCTCCTTCCTTTTTTTTTTCTTTTTTTTTCCTGCTTCCATTTACGGTATTTTCTTTAAAACGGAGGAATCAAAAATAGTTTGTCTGAATTTCCAAAATTTAAAAAAAAATCTTCTGAAATGTTCAGGTAGCTAAGGAGGCATCCGACATGGTTCTGGCCGATGATAATTTCAGCACGATAGTTTCAGCCATATCCGAAGGCCGCTCCATTTATGATAACATGAAAGCCTTCATAAGGTATCTGGGCTATGTAGACTCGTCACTTCCTTCTTACTCTTCTCAAAGCATCTGAGATATGGAGCTCACCTGGCCGGACATCTTCGTAGGTACATGATCTCATCCAACGTAGGAGAAGTCATCTCCATCTTCCTGACCGCCGCGTTGGGCCTCCCCGAATGCTTGATACCGGTGCAACTCCTCTGGGTCAACCTGGTGACCGACGGGCCGCCGGCAACAGCGCTCGGCTTCAACCCCGCAGACGACGACATCATGCGGCGGCCTCCCCGGAAGAGCAGCGAGGCCCTGATTAATTCCTGGGTCCTCTTCCGCTACCTGGTAGCACCCGCCCTTGTTCTTGTCTGGTTCTTTGATTCTTCCATCAATTCTCTGTCGCTGCTACTGATTCATATCGTTCTACCCAGGTGATCGGTTCCTACGTCGGCATGGCGACGGTCGGCATCTTCATCGTCTGGTACACGCAGGCGTCGTTCATGGGGATCGACCTCACAGCCGACGGCCACACGCTGGTCTCCCTTGCCCAGCTCCGCTCATGGGGCGCCTGCCCCAATTGGGTGGGCTTCTCGGCGTCCCCGTTCCACGCCGGAGGCCGCATCGTGAGCTTCTCCGACCCATGCGACTACTTCTCCGCAGGGAAGGTCAAGGCCACAACGCTGTCACTCTCCGTGCTGGTCGCCATCGAGATGTTCAACTCCATGAATGCACTCTCAGAGGACAGCAGCCTCCTGTCGATGCCGCCATGGCGCAACCCGTGGCTGCTCGTTGCCATGGCGGTCTCCTTCGGGCTTCACCTGGCCATCCTCTACATTCCCCTGCTGGCTTCCATATTCGGCATCGTTCCTCTGAGCTTCAGCGAGTGGCTACTGGTCATACTGGTCTCTGCTCCTGTCATCCTCGTTGACGAGCTGCTCAAGTTCTTCGGCAGGCGGCATAGAGCGAGAGTCCCCAAGGTCAAGGTTGCTTGAGCCCGGTGAGGGGTTCTGACCTGTGATGCCATGAATAATCTTCGATGCTAAGTATGAATAGTCCAGTAACCGTAGAGCTGGGTCCCATGAGCAGCTGCCAGATGTAGACTCACTCACATCCCTGAATTTTTGTAAAAATCCCGTCTTTTTTCTGGTTTGTTGACGTTTGACCCCGCTGGGTTGTCTTGTTCTTGGGAGGATTACTGATTTGGATAAGTAGCTGCTGAATACAGATATATTTTTACAGAAATCTCTACCTTCCCTGGTTTATTGATGTGGAGGCTGCAGGGTTGACTTGTTCGGGAGCAGACTACTCATTTTTCTAAGTCAAACTGGATGTTTTTCTAAGTAAATATTTAATTTACTATATTTTGGATGGAAAATATTTGACTCGATAATTTTTTTGTACATTTCGTATATATGAGGGAAAATATTTAAGCTAGCACTCCCATGTGATTTCGCTTATTTATTGGTGTTAAAATAAATTGAAATACTCGTTGAGGAGTTGACTATATTTTGTAATAATATTTTTTTTGGAAATTTATTTTCAAGGGTTTATTGATAAAAAGATAACCGGAAAGTAAAGGAGATAAAAAAATTACTAATCGTTGAGGAGTTTTATGAAAACAATTAAAGAACACGTGGCCAGAAATCAAGACAGTATTTAAATAATATTGCACATATATCCTCGTTGGCCAGAAAGTTAAAAAAAGGAAATATTATTGGCGGGACAACGCGTGGCACGTCTTCCCCTTCCCCACTGATGCGACGCCGTCAGCCGTCCGTTCGGGGAGGCCCAGAAGGACGAGAACTGCCGGCGGTCTAGGTCTCTACGAATAGCGTGGTGTGTTCTTCTTCCACCAGGCGATCTCTCTCTCTCTCTCTCTCCCTCCCTCCCTCCCTCCCTGTCTCTTCTCTTTCTCTCTCTCCCTGTCTCCCTCTCGCTCTCTCCTGGCGTAGGTTGGCTTCCCTCTCGTTGCTGAGAACGATGGCAGAAGGGTACTGGGTGTACAGCGATGGGCGGACGCAGGCGGGACAGCTCGCGCCCGCCCAAGCTGCCGCCCCTGTCAAGCGTCCCCGGCCCGACTACCCCGGTAAGTTCTCTTTCATTCGTGTTGCCTCTGGGGCTGATTCGACGGCTTATGTGGATTCTGTTACGCCTCTGGTTCCGCACCTTCGTCGTGCTAGGGTTTCAATCTGCAATTTGTCGGGCGCGTGGTTCCCTTCTGTGGGAATTTGGCAGCAGTATGATGTCTTATTGAAACGTAAAATTAGATGGCCCGGAGCAAGTTTTGAGAATTCTTGTTTCAATCAACCAGAACTCTCATTGGGAAAAATGAACAAGATAAATCATAATATGACTTCAGGGGGTTTTACGTGGCATATTGAAACGTAAAATTAGATGGCCCGGAGCAAGTTTTGAGAATTATTGTTTCAATCAACTAGAACTCTCATTGGAAAAAAAGAAGAAAAATCTTAATATGACTTCAGGGGTTTTTACGTGTAAGTTTGAGTAAAATGTAGACAAGGCTTACACGCGTCTCCCATGGAACTACCTATTAGGAAATTATTGTGGTGAAAATAAGTTTGCAATGGTGAACCGTAACAATCTCTGTTTGCCGTACTCCTAAATGGTTCGATAATTCCGGCCACAGCTTGTAGTCGGCGCTGGTTTTGTTTAATTCTTAACTTAGAAAGAGGATCTAGCGTGTGAGTTTCTTAGTTGGGTTGTAATTTGTGTCATTGGTTTTTCTTAAATTTAGATTGGTGTGGATTTCACAAAATTAATACTTCTATTAGAGAAGGTGCTTCTCGTATTGATGTTTCTATTGGCCAATTTGCCTTGTGGGTGTACTTCTATATTTTTGTTTCTGATTTCTCGATATTAGTTAGTTTTTTGAAGATATCGTTTTATTAAGGTTTAGCATCCCTGAAAAGTTCTACCAAGTTAATTTTTACCCTTCTAATATTTAATAAAGTATTTTTTAAAATGTTTGACTAGAATAGTGACAGTTCATTATTCTCCAGTTTCCAGATATATAGTTTATAAAAAAAGTATAATGGAGAGTTCTTTTTAGTACTTGGTTATTGTTTAGTCAATTAACAGTGAAGTGATGGTACCACGGTATATATTCATGGGGCAAGTTGATTTTTGTACCATGGTGTGCGTTCATAGGCGTGAGAGATGCTTTTACCATAGTATGACTCAAAATCAAGATGTCCACAGACTTTTGAGTTCACAATCAAAGAGTTCTATCAGGTAAATCTAGCTTGACCATTTCAGGGCAATGACAGCCATGATTCAATTTTTTCCAGATACTTAACTGAACATTTTGATTTAAGTGTCTGATAAGATGCAAGCATGTTATTCCATTAGTATTTTTTAAGGGTTTATAGAAACGAGGCAAAGTTTATGTACTATTCTGTGCATGTTTTCTTATGGTTTCGAACTCAAGATTTTTTATAAAATTTTTATACGCCAGAAGTTTAAGAGGGTGACAATATGTTGGTTTCGTGATCTACATTCTTCGTTAATCCAGATCAATGATTCATGGATTCCTGTATACCGCTTCAGAAAATATAGTTACTGTGCCAAGTATTGCTAGAATTTCCAGTTTTATCAGTGAATCGTCATTAGACATCTTTCGGCTCCTCTCAGGGCACATTTTTTTGGTATGTTTAGTTTTCGATTTTATATTTTGAAACAATGTAGTTTTTGTGTTTTTTTTTTTGTCTGCTAAAATGTTTTGCTGACTGACGCTACTTTCATTTTGAAGATATGGCTGGTGGACCAGAATATGGTGGTTATTTGCCCCGTGAGGAAGAAAGGGTTGGACAACAAGTAATCAGAGATACTGAATCTATTTCAGCATCATATGATCGCTACCTGCGCAATGGGGTAATTAATGTGGCATGCTAGCGGTTTGATTATTTTATGCTGCTGGAAGCTACCTAACATTATTTGGTGGAATTATTTTTTTCAGCAAGTTTCTTCTTTTGGTGGTGGAGAACCAGGGCGACCGGTGAGTGGAGGAATGCCTGCTCACCATGTCGAGGATCCACGTCTAATGAATGTTGGGACTGTGGATAGCCGTAGCATGGGGTATAATGTTGGTAGACCTGAAATGTCTTTACCTCCGGATGCATCCAACACTCTTTTTGTGGAAGGCCTCCCTGCAAACTGTACTCGCAGAGAAGTTTCTCGTATCCTTGGATAGTCTTTACTCCGTATTGTCTGTGAATGTTTTTTTTTTTTAAAGTCAGATCTATTTTCCATAGATTCTCCTTAGCTTGGACCTGTAGATGTTTTCCGTCCTTTTGTGGGATTTCGGGAGGTTCGACTTGTGACCAAGGAATCCAGACACGTAAGATGTGCTCATTTCGTTTTCAATATACTTGCCATGTATTCCTGGCTCCGTGTTGATTAATCGCTTAACCTGTTCCCATTTGTTGCAGCCTGGTGGTGATCCACTTGTTTTATGTTTTGCTGACTTCTCTACTCCTGGCCAGGCAGCAATTGCTCTTGATGCCCTACAAGGTGAAAAGATCATGCTTGTTTGTCCTTTTCGTTTTTGTACGAAATTTCTTCATATGCAACTAGGTGCCATATTTGATGCTTTTATTGATATTTTACTGTCACAACAAAAAGGAACAGAATGTCTCCTAATGTTTTCCCTTTCCATTTAGTTTGGTTTCAATTTTAATATTGTGGGTCTCGCCTATTTATAATTATAGTATCCATTATCATGTACCTGTCAGTGTTCTATGCCGATGGCTTTGTCGATACTGCTCTTTGCTCCTATATTGCGATGTGTTTTGAATCAAATTAGGCTGTTACCGGGGCACGTCTTATTGTGCATCTGTGATCTATGGCTTCGTTTAAGGAGCTGTTTACGTAGCAGAATTCTACTGCATAACAACTTGACGGTCTCTAGTTATGTTATGGCAATGTGGTCTTAGTTTGATTGAAATTTCTCTTACCGTCTGTCTTCTTAAATAATAATTTATTCTTCAGAAATTCGATGCTGATGCTTTGTTGTCACAAGTGACGACAGATGAGGAATGGCTGCAAGCTAATAAACTGGGTTACCATTGAAGCAGTGATATTGGCAAAAAGTGAAATAAAAGATAGAGTGGTAGATTTATTCTGTGCGCCCACTTTTATCTCAGTCCTGTAGCCTGGACGGTGTGGAACTTAAATAAACTATTCAATCTTTGATTTATTTGTGCAATTTGGAGAGCATTGACGGTGCTTACTTGCACTTTTTTCCTCTTCAGATTGTGCTAAGAAACTTAGCAAATCTGTCTTACGTTTCCTGAAAATTTATTGGAACTATAAAGAAGTCTTATTCCGTATTGAATTCACTTTGGTATTCGGGAGTGCCCATGAATTACACTTTTTCTCATTCCTGCATTCTTTAAGGATAGATAATTTCTATTTAAAACGGATGAAGTGGGTACGTGAGTGGTGATTTAGTGGTCCAAAGCTTTGAGAAAAGCCAAATGTGAGGGTCACTGACGTCTGTTAGATCGGCCTGTATGTGAGCTCGCTTCATGTACCGGATGTTCCAGAGTAGGGTGCCCTGTTGCGTATCATCGAGTAGTTACGATTCGATTTTGCAGGTTATAAGTTTGACGAGCACGATCGAGACTCAGCCAACTTAAGGCTCCAATTCGCACGTTTTCCTGGTCCGAGGTCAGGTGGGCCTCGTGGCAGGCGTTGACCCCACGAATGTTTTTTTAACTTCAGGTGACGAATGCGTTTCCATGTGATCTGTGCGTTCTTTCTCGATCATCAATTACTTCAAAAGAGCGGCCGTGTTGCGTCATCAATTAACGACTTGTATTGAAATTATTGCCAGATGGGCGCTGTCTGTACGTTTGAATGAGGATGTTCGTGTGCGTGAAGCGACGATTTAGTAGATTTCTCAAGTCGGAGTTTATTTATAGTTAGAATGCCGCAAGGGTGTAGAACCGTTAGTAGTGATGTCGCCTGATACTTATCTAGATACTTGTGTTTAACTGCCCTCTTCTAGATACTTGCTCTTCTGTGACTGCAGAATCGAAGCATCTAGTGGGTGCTAGCATTCTGTGTTTTTGAGATGGAAATGAGTATATGTCGTATCAGTGAACTCATATAAAAATTGTCATGGGTTTCATGCTGTGCTCCTCTTAATGCTCTAATTGAGTGTGAAAAGTTTATCGTTTGGGCTAATCGGATGTTGTTAATGCTCAGTGGGAGATTTCTAGGCTGCTTTTTTGTGATTTCTAGAAATCCTTCTCATCATCATCATCATCATCATCATCATCAGCATTCTTATCATCAGACAGCCAACAAACTGAATGATGTTTCTTCAGAGCTGCAGTACACGAAACCCTCTGAGTGTGGGAAGACTGGTTCAATGGATATGCGCAGTTTAAGGAATGATTCAATCCCATTCTTTGCTAAGAATGCTAGTCTGTGAAATTCTTATCGTGATCAGTGCGATGTGAATCTCTAGTTTTTTACTGTAATTGTTCTATTATGGATTGAGCGAGATGATGGGATTCTGCTCGGCTGATGCACAGATTAAGAGACAAAGTGACCCATCTATCCTGCGTCAACTGCTCCATTTAGATTCTTTTTATATATATACATTGGAATGGCTGCCCCCCAAGATTTTTCACTGGGATACCACCACAGTTTCTTCTTCTTCTTCTTCTTCTTCTTCTTCTTCTTCTTGGAGGGGAAAGGCCTTGGCGGGGTTGAACTTGTCTGGAGTAGCTCGCATTCTATTTTCTGTTGTTTGGACAGGCTTGACAGGTCTTGGATTCACCTCAGCAGCTTATCTTCTGGGTTCGTGAGATCTGTCCAGGTTCATTCAGACGGGTCCAAGGGATTGATTACAATCATGTTTGATGTACTGGGAAACGATGAACGACATTAGTTTGACGCACTCAAGTCAAGGCTTATTAAACCTTCCCCATCAAGGATGTAAGGTAATCTGTTGTTCTATGTCTGGGTATCCAAAAAAACTATGTTTTTCTCGCCTGTTTTCCCGGAAATTTCTATTTTTGGCGTTTTACCGCATCCTGTTTTGGTTGTCATGAAGCTACTCAATGATCACCAATCTCTCTCTCTCTCTCTCTCTCTCTCTCATGGGTCACCATTGAAAGAGTTGGCACTATTTGGGCAATATCAGGTCTCTACAGTAATCCAGCTTGGAGTCTATGTTCTGGGTTATTTCCTGCCAAGTAAGGAATCTATATTTGCACAATAATAGTATCATGTTGCTGGTGGAGAAGGTATCAATCAGCTGAATATGGAGGAATGCTGATTGTTGCGACGTATTAAGAAGCTATCTACAGACTTTGTGGGAGGAATGAACTCGCAGGGTTGCACTTGTTCCACTTATATCGCTCATTTTCTGTGTGCATTGTCCAATCCAGGAAGAGGGACTCCGTATGAAGGCTTCAGGTTTGTCATCAGAAGGGTCAACGGGCTCCTTTAACCTATTTATGGAATTGTTGACTGAGATATCCACGTAGAGCTAGAGATAGAGATAGAGAGAGATTTCACCCAGTTGGAGCATTCTCAATGGATGTAAGCGTGACCCATCTTTGTTATCAAGGGCAATTTTGTGGGGAGTAGGAGATGAAACGTTGGATCTTCCCTGAAATATCTTTGCGATTAGGGTTCATAAATAGAATCTGTGACGATAGAAGTTCTTTTTTTACATAAAACTATGAAAATATATGGGATATTTGCTTTCCCTTTCTTTTTTTGGCAAAAGAAGGGTTTCATTCCGAATGGGTTCCGAGTGATTCTTTGGGGCGGGTGAGAGAGCAGGCATTGCGGCTGATCAGACAGAAGAAAAAGGCCGATCAGGCATGCGGGGGGGCGTCTGAGGCGGCGAGTCTCTCGTGTTATGAACAGCGTCAGGCAGCTCCAGGCCCACGCCCTCCGCCAAGGTCTCGACCTCACTCACATCCTCGTCTCCAAGCTGCTCGAACTTCCCGACGTCGGGTACGCCCGCCGCCTGCTCGAGTCCGCCGGCGCCGCGGCGGCGTCAGTGTTCCTCTACAACAAGATTCTCCAGGCCTGCTCCGCCAATGGGCTCCACCTACAGGGCGTCGCCCTCTACGCCGCCATGTGTCGACGTGCGCGCGCCCCAAATCCCCACTCTTTCACCTTCCTGTTCGCCGCCTGCGCCGCCGTTCCGGCGCCCGCCGCTGGGCGAGCTGCGCACGCGCAGCTGGTCAAGCTCGGCCTCCCGATGGACGCGTACGTCTCCACTTCCTTGCTTGATATGTACGCCAAATCGGGCCTTCTACCGCAAGCGCGGCAGGTGTTCGACGGAATGCCGCACAGGGACACCCCCGCGTGGAATTCCATCATCGGCGGCCACGCGAAGGCCGGGGAGCTGGCGGCAGCGAGGGCGCTGTTCGAGGCCATGCCGATGAGAAATGTTGTCTCCTGGACGTCGATGGTTTCTGGGTACGCGCAGAACTGCCAGTACGAGGAGGCCGTCGCCATTTTCACCAGGATGTGGGCGGAGGGCGAGGCGAAGCCCAACGAGGTGACGGTCGCCAGCGTGCTCCCCGCCTGTGCTAACCTCTGCGCCCTGGAGCTGGGGAAGAAGGTGGAGCTCTACGCCATGGAGAACGGCTTCACGAAGAACCTCTTCGTGAGCAACGCCCTGCTGGAGATGTACGCCAAGTGCGGCAGCATCGAGCGCGCGAGGGAGCTGTTCGAGGAAATGGGCGAGAGGAGGAACCTCTGCTCCTGGAACTCCATGATCATGGGCCTCGCCGTCCATGGCGGATGGAACCAGGCGCTCGAGCTGTTCCACAAGATGAGGGTCAGTCGATCAAAGTTGAGTTTTTTCTCCTCGCTCAATCCATGAAACCAACCACCGTGAAAATCTGCAGGCGAAGGGGGTCGTCCCGGATGACATCACATTCGTCGGGGTTCTTCAGGCCTGCACCCACGGAGGGCTGGTGGACCAAGGCCGGCGTTTCTTCGGGTCAATGGTTGACTTCTCCCTCTCTCCCAAGCTGCAGCACTACGGCTGCATGGTTGACCTCCTTGGCCGCGCCGGGCTTCTCCAGGAAGCCTACTCTCTGGTCCAGAGCATGCCGATGAGCCCGGATTCAGTGATATGGGGGGCCTTGCTGGGGGCCTGCAGCTTTCACGGCGAGGTGGAGCTGGCAGAGACGGCGGCGGGATTCCTCTTCGAACTCGAACCATGGAACCCAGGAAACTACGTGATCCTCTCCAACATATACGCTTCTTCGGGGCGGTGGGAGGGTGTGGCCAGGGCGTGGAGGAAGATGAAGCTGGTGCAGCGCAAGAAGGCCGCAGGGTGCAGCTCCATTGAGATCGACGGTGGCCTGCACAAGTTTCTAGTGGGGGACAAGTCTCATCCCATGTCCCATCAGATCTACGCCGTCGTTGACTTATTGCTAGCCCATATGACGTCAGTACCTCATCCGCCTTTGTAATCTTGGACGAAGGTCAACCGAGAGATAGCTGCTTAGTGTGATATCAGCAGTCAATGACAGAATTCAACCAGAGAAGTACGCATCTTGAGAAAGTCCTTAGAGAACATGAATAAGTAGTTATAGCAGAGGATGATGGAGCGTCTGTGGAGGGAGGGTTCACTGTACAATTACCAAGTAAAGAACTGTATCTATGTACATAAATGTTTTCTCTCTCTTCTTCTTCATCCTTTTTCCTGCTTCAAGAGCCAGAGAAGAGGGGGGGTGGGGGGGTGGGGGTTGGCTAGAAGAGGGGGCAGCCGTCAACGGTGACGCCCTTGGCGGTGGGGCAGGAGGCCACAGGGCAGGCCTCGCGGTTGCCCCACCAGTCCAGCGCGACGCCCTGTGAGCCCAAGCAGAAGAAGAGCAGGACGCCCATGAAGGCCAAACCGGCGTCGAGGGCGCCGGAGAGGAGGTAGTTGTGCCGGCGCCACCAGTCTGGCTTGTACCTGTAGACGACGAACCCGGAGAGGAAGCCGACGATGATCCAGGTGGTGTAGTTCACCGCGGTGGCCGGTGGCATCATCCCGGTGGCGCCGATGAGGATGGGCATGTTTACCAGGCGTAGCCACTTCTGCTCCGGGAAGATCCTGTGGGCGGCGTAGACCAGCAGCGGCGCCGCCGCTCCGGCGAGGAAGAACCAGTTGATCGCCGGATAAGTGCCCATGTCTCCGAAGATCCGGCGAGGGCCGATGAGGCCCCAGATGACGGAGGCGTCGTAGAAGACTCTGTCCATGGGGCAGGTCCAGTGGCTGTCCGCAGGCAGGAGGTTGGTGAGGCAGATGTTGGGGATGGACTCCATCAGCCACCACCCCGTGCTCAGGTACACCATCGCCGCTATCAGTGTGCCCACCATCTGCGCCATGAACATCGTCCTCGGCGGTATCTTCATGTAGTGGCCCAGCTTGAAGTCTTGCAGGAAAGTCAGCGCCTGGGTCATGCTGATGTAGCCGTACGTCTTGAAGAGGATGTTCGCCACCGGCCTCCCTGGGTACATGTACCCGATCACGTATTCCGTGATGATGTTCAACCCCGGCGCCTGCAGAAGAAAACTCCCGTCTTTACCCTCTTCTTCTTCTTTTTGTTAATGGTAGTGACGGCGGCGGAGGAGGAGGAAGGCTACCTGGTTGGTGGTGGCGGCGATGATGCCGATGGGGAGGGTGAAGAAGAAGGCGATGGCGCAGCAGAGGAGGACCCCCCACCAGGGGAGCTGCAGCTGTTCGTTGTAGTACATGCAGGCGAAGAGGGCGAGGCAGATGTTGGAGAGGAGGATGCAGACGAACCACCACTCCGGGACCTGCTTGTACCGGCTCATCAGCTTCGTGTGGATGTCCATTTTCTGGTCCTTGAACGCCGTCCGGGTCAACCTCCATATGTCACTGCGATTCATCTTCCCATGAGAATCCATGCCATCTCCTTGGAACTGTAAGTTTATAGGGTCAACGGGCCAGCTTACCTGCCGTGGAAGAGGAGGACGTGCATGACGGTGGCGGTGAGGGCGGCGAAGCCCACGCCGTAGGTCATGGCGAAGAAGGTGCTGAGGTGGAGGGGGCCTCTCTTCTCGTAGGCGTCGATGTCGAGGTGGAACTTGGAATCGATGATGCTGGAGATCTTGTAGCGGTCGCCGGTGGCGGTGAAGAGGCCGGAAGAGAAGAAGGGGAACTTCTTCGCGTCGTAGACGTCATTCCAGTACGAGATGGGCGTGATGACGTACATGACGAGGAAGAAGCCGACGGCGACGTTGGCGGTGGCGAACCAGGGGCTGGCCAGGGGGCTGCCCAGGTAGGAGGAGACGGTGGACCAGTCGAGGCCGATGGCGCCGATGCCCATGCCATCCATGCCGGACCCGATCTGCTGGGCCACGATCGAGTGGGGGAAGGCGAAGCATACCCAGGAGACGGAAGTCAGCAGCTGGAGGAGGTAACCGGGGAAGACGTAGTAGGCGAAGCTGCAGATGAACGAAATGAGGAAGAACTGGTTGCGGCTGAGCGAGCCCCTCGGCCTCCTCTCCTTCTCGTGCAGCGCCCTGCGGTAGAGCGACAGCCCAGGAAATTCATCACATACCACCACCCCAAAATTACCCAAAACAGGGGAAAGAGTTCCGGTGCAATCAGAGATGCAAGAATGATATTTTTTTTCTGTTCATAATAATCCTGATCGTAGGAAATTGGAAATTTCCGACGCAGAAAAAAAACTAATTATGATAATAAACAATCGAATAAAATTTAAAGAGGAATAATTCACCAAAATAAACCCTTCCACCCCAATTTTGGCTACTGAGAACCGTAGTTTTAACCAAAAGACCCTAATCATGCCGTGACAGGGAGAGTGGATGTACATCGGATGCTGACGGATGAATGGAAAATATCTCAGAAAAGACAACGAAAGCTGGAAAGGTTTGAAAATCGCGTTCTCTCACCTCCTCCCAGAAATAGAACGGCGACATGACAAGACTGGAGGCAGTCTCGGGGAATGGTCCAAATCCATTGGGTGACAGCTCATCATGTGACTAAATTCATACAATGTTTAATCCAATTTGCCAGTGCACTGCTTTATAAAGACTAATCGTTGACTTGAGGTTCACATATTTAAGATACCAACAAACATTTTCGACGGCAGAAGAAGATAAGCAGATGACAGTGGGCAAGTGGGATGCTGACCAGTCCAACGCACTGCTTTGAAAGTGATGGTGGGTGGGTCGCATTGATCACGAGCAGGGCTGCCAGTGGGTTTTCCTTATCAGCTATTCCACCATACCATGAAGCATTTCTAGGAATTGAGGAGAAATATGGGCTAGGTTCGCTAAATCCTTCACAACTTTTCGCCTGCATTGAACTGCTGGGCAGAAGTGAATGTATCGGTCCTCCAAGCTTCCTCCGGCGACATGGCCGGGGCATAGGAGGCCGTAGGAAAGTGACTGTGGTCCTGGGCCAGCGAGGCATGTTCCTTGTCGCGGGCCATAGAAGTCTTCACGAGGACCAAGTGGATCACTCGTTATACTACTTTTCCGGGTTCCACTGGAAATCCACGCATGTGGCGGGGACTGGTGTGGTGGGGAATCTCTCCCTTCCCTAGAAAAAGCCCTTCGTCATCATCCATCTCAACTCCGAGAAAAGAGTAATAAAGAGGTCCCTACAGTGTGCGTTGGACCATTCCCTAAGCAGAGCCGCACATCCCAATGGCCACTATAGTTTGCATACTGCATCAGAGGGCGAGACGGTATTTTTGGATTCATCATCGGGTGGGTGTGAATTTAGGGCTTGCGCTTTGCATTTTTTAATGGTGCGCAGGAAACTCGAGATCCGAGAAAGTTTCGAAACTAGAGTCACGGGATGCCGAAATAATCAAATATTCTTTTGGAGGAAGAATCTAGGGCTCTACTATCCTAATGTACGTCAGTAGTAGCCATTGATCCTTCTTTCCTATCCCAGATTCCTTGACGATGCAAGCGAGAAGGTGATAGTAAGGAAGTCGAGCGGTAGATGAGCTTACCCGAACAAAGAGACCTGGATCAGATTAGAAGGCCACCACATTTCCGCCGGTTTCACCAGGTACCGCCGGAATAGTCCCGCCCACCCGAATCCCAGCACCTATTCCGTCAGATTTACAGGCGGAATGAGACTTTATTCACTTCAAGAAGGGTAACAAAACATGGACGGGGAAAATGTAACGGAAGACGGTGGGCCGGCGTCGGAGAATTCTAGCCGCGTACCTGTGTTGTGAGGACGACGAGGAAGGAGACGAAGAATGTGAGCTCCTTTTGGTAGTAGATCTTAACGGCGGTGACGATGTGCATGGCGTAGACGCTTCCCGCTCCGGAGTTGGCGAAGATGGTGATGAGCACGTGCTCCTTCACATTGAAGGGCCCCGGATTGAGGGTGAACTCCCACCGACTCCCTTTTAGGAAGACCTTCCTCGTGATGGTCCTGGCCATGAGGTGGCCCAACGGCACCACCGCGATCTGCGCGGAGATGGAGGAGATCGAGAGCGGCTCCTTGCGGTACCAGAAGAACTGGTTGACGAAGGAGAGGACCACACAGGAGAGGGTCCCCAGCACCCACATCCGAAATGTGAGCACCGGGAGGGTGGTATCGTCCGTCGTCGGCACCGTCATCGCCACCTGCTGCACCGGCGAGTTCTCCTCCGCCGCCGCCCCCCCACCGGGGAAGGCCTCCAACTCCTCCACCCTCGGTGCCATCCCTTCCTCCTCGACCAGCACGCCCACCGCAGGACGAGGAGGAAGGAAGAGAGAGAGAGAGAGAGAGAAGGTGAGAAGCCCCCGCCCTCGATCTGCGTCTAGAGAGAGAAAGAGAGATATATTAGAGCGGGGGGATGGGGAGGGGTGAGGACCTATAAATAGGCCTGGCCGTTGGAGAGAAGCGTAACCGCAGGAAGACTGTTCCAGCCCCGATTCCGCCAGCCCATAAAGAAACCCGATCCCACGTTCTGATGTTCCTCTCCAGTTCACAAAACCACATTAACCTGCTCCCCTACCACGGGTAGGAGGACACGTGTCGGAATCCTGACACAGAAACCGTTTTTTATAAGAAAAAAAAGGAAGGACCCACCCCCAATTTCTCTCTTAAACGTCGCCGTCAGTTAGAGAGAGAGAGAGAACTGTTGTGCGCAGTAAATTACAGCGGCGCCGCCGTCGGCGGGGAGCCCGTGGGAGGCTATAAATAGAAAGCCTTCAATTTAACGGAAATTAAATGGGAAAATAAAAGCTGCTGACTCGTGGGGTGTGTGGATCTGATGGGCCGACTCTTAGTGAGCTGAACTATGGGCCAGAAAAGAGATTTCGATAAATGGACAAGGGAAGGGAATTTATATTTGAGTCGGCCCGAATAAATTCATAACGGGCCCAATTTTTATTTGGCTTCTGGATTCGGACCTCGATTTCTCAAGGTCCACCAGCCCATTCGGTGCTCTAATATGGGCCGGATTCCTGTTCGGGACTTCAAAACGGGCCCAGTTATTCACCGCCTCATATCAGACAGTAGAGCACTGTATTAAATTAAAACCATAATATTAAATATAGTTTTCCTAAGACTTACGGTAAATTAAATAAATGTAATAGGAAATTACGCCTCCGGGGGTCCGGCTCTTCGATGCACTGGCAGGCTGATCACGTGTCAGCGGGGGGCGTGGGCCCCAGTTCAAGAATATGAGGAATGATTGGGAGCCTCGTCGACAGCTCAGCAAGGAATCCTAATGCCTCTCGCTTTCTCAGACGAATGCGTCCTAAAATGTGGGAAGATTCAGTGCCATCATCTACCCACAGACAGTCATCTACCCTCTCCAAGAGAGAGAAAGAGAGAGAAAGAGAGCGAGAGGAGAGATGGGGGGGGGGATCGCCCGAGAAGACGACCGGATTGAAGATCCGCTGCTTTCCGAGGCGGGGAGGTCGTCGGAGCAACAGCAGGCAGTGGCGGAGGAGGAGAACTCACCGATAGAGCAGGTGGCGCTGACCGTGCCGGCGACGGACGACCCGGCGCTGCCGGTGCTGACTTTCCGAATGTGGGTGCTGGGGACCCTCTCCTGCGTTGTCCTCTCCTTCCTGAACCAGTTCTTCTGGTACCGGAAGGAACCCCTCACCATCACCTCCATATCCGCCCAGATTGCCGTCGTGCCGCTGGGCCGCCTGATGGCGGCGGCGCTGCCATCACGGGCCTTCCTCGCCGGCACCCGCTGGGAATTCTCCCTGAATCCCGGGCCCTTCAACGTGAAGGAGCACGTCCTCATCACCATCTTCGCCAACTCCGGCGCCGGCAGCGTCTACGCCATCCACGTCGTCACCGCCATTAAAGTCTTCTACAAGAAGCACATCACCTTCTTCGTCTCCTTCCTCGTGGTCTTCACCACTCAGGTGCCTCCCCTCTTCTTCTCCTTCTGTTCTTCTCCTCCCCCGCCGCTCCGCCGCCGGCTGAGCCGTGCTTGAGATCTCAGGTGCTCGGATTCGGGTGGGCCGGAATATTCCGGCGGTATCTCGTCGAGCCGGCGGCGATGTGGTGGCCTTACAACCTCGTGCAGGTCTCCCTCTTCCGGTATATCTCTCTCCCTCTCTTTCTCTACCTTTCGGTCTACCGACCACTCTTCGCAAGGGTCCTGTTCCTCCACGTACCCCACATTACCGTCCACGTTGCCAGCCTGCGCGTCGACGAGGGGTAGTTGACCGCGACATTAACCGCCTAGGGACTTTATAGTAACTTTACACGGAAATAATACATGATGGATGTACACGTAAATAGAATCCTTTAGAGGGTAAATTGTTAAGTTAAGGTTTATTATTGGGCCCCAATTTGAGTAGTTCCCGCCTGGTTGCAGAGCTCTGCATGAGGAAGAAGAAAGGTCGAAGGGGAGCATGACGAGGAACCAGTTCTTTCTGGTCGCCTTCGTCTGCAGCTTCGCCTACTACGTTTTCCCCGGGTACCTCTTCCAGATGCTGACCTCGCTCTCCTGGATCTGCTGGTTTTTTCCCCGCTCCGTTCTCGGGCAGCAGATTGGATCGGGGCTCTACGGGCTCGGGGTTGGCGCCGTAGGGCTCGATTGGGCCACCATCTCTGCCTACCTCGGGAGCCCGCTGGCCAGCCCCTGGTTCGCGACGGCTAATGTTGCCGCCGGCTTCTTCGTCGTGATGTACGTCATTACGCCGGCGGCCTACTGGCTGAACGTCTACAAGGCGAAGAGTTTCCCCATATTCTCGGATGGGCTGTTCACCTCCTCCGGCCAGCCTTACAATGTCTCCAGCATCATCAATGACAACTTCCATCTCGATCTCGAGGCTTACGAGAAGGAGGGGCCCCTTTATTTGAGCACCTTTTTTGCGATGACTTACGGAGTTGGGTTCGCGTCCCTGACGGCCACTCTCGCCCACGTCCTCCTCTTCCACGGAAGGTGAGGGATTCGATGACATTGCTTATTCTCGAGTTTGAACGAAACTTTCGGCTACGACCAATGCCCCCCGTGGAAGAAAAAAATACTAGCATTGCTTCCATTTTAGGGACGGTTTTTCAGGAATGAGCCGTGTGATCGAAATGTGTCCACGACATTGACTAAGATTCTTCAAATTCTTCTTTATAATTCATCTGCCTAATCCTTATTTCATTCGAGCTTGGAAATTCATGGGAAACTTTCTCTTTTATGACGATTTTAAAGAAATGATCTGCGTCATTGAATCAGTATCCTTTCAATCCATATTTCTGTTCATCATTTACATGCTGGTTCCGTCCATACTCGGATATTCATCGGCAAATCTACACCTCTTAGATGAATTATATAACAGGAATTTGAAAATTACTATTAATCTACCAAAGTATAGTTCGTTGCCGTAGCTCATTCGTTCAAAATCGTCACAAACATGAAAAAAATTCCCATGAATGTCCAGGTTTTAATGGCTCCATCACGCGTTGGATGAATTATAATTAGGAATTTGAAAATTACTATTAATCTCACAAATATACTTTAGTGCCACTGTTCATTCCTGCAGAATCATCACGAAAATGAAAAAAAATTCCCATGAATGTCTAAGTTCGAACGGCTCCATCGAGCACCATATGAATTATAATTAGGAATTTGGAAATTAATATTAATCTCACAAAAAAAAATTAGTGCCACAGCTCATTTCTGCAAAATCATTACGAAAAGCAAAACAATGCCACTAATCTCACATATGTGATCGTGAATATGCACAGAGAAGTATATCTGCTGAGCAAGTCTGCCTTCAAAGAGAATAAGATGAACGTCCACACGAGGCTCATGAGCATATACCAGCAAGTTCCTGAATGGTGGTTCATCTGCATTCTTCTGGCTAATATTGCTCTTACAGTATTTGCATGTGAGTACTACAACGAGCAACTCCAATTGCCATGGTGGGGCGTCCTGCTGGCATGTGCTCTCGCCTTCTTCTTCACTCTACCCATTGGAATCATCACAGCCACCACAAACCAGGTAAATCACCAGATTATTGCTGAGAGACATTTTAATCTAGGTTCTGCAACATTATGTGACCCAATGCATGCTTTGTAGACACCAGGCTTGAATATCATCACCGAGTATATTATGGGGTATCTATATCCAGGGCGTCCAGTGGCTAACATGTGTTTTAAGGTGTATGGATACATAAGTATGACACAGGCGTTGACATTCCTTCAAGATTTCAAACTCGGCCATTATATGAAGATCCCTCCGAGAACAATGTTCATGGCACAGGTTGGTTTGATCTTTAATTGATTGGTTTCTTCATTCAAAAGAGGAGTTATTTATTTCCATTACCCGCATAAAAATAGCGATGACCAGTATGTGAGCACAACCACCTAGAGGGTTCAGCTCACTTGCAGGCCTTTGACCTTCATTTTATACTACATCATACCATTTGTAAGTCATAACAGCCGAAAAATATGAAAGGATGGCTAAGATTTGGCTTTTATCAGAACATTTTTTCTCATCACTCGGAGTCAACGCTCAGCATCATTATGAAAGCATATGAATCTTATAATCCTGGCAAGCGTGATTCCTCCCTGAACTGAACACATTTGTAATTCAGGAACCAGAGTGGAGACCAACAAAGCCTATGGATCTGATCAGCAGAATGTTAAATCAGAATTGAGCCATTTCATGTCACAGAGTGCTCAATCTCACATGTTATGGTCATCAGGAGTCTGGCTTATTGGGTCATTAGATCACAAGCACACAAGCACCCAAAAACTGCAGCTCAAATACGCTGGCTTATCATGGGGCATAATCTGCAACCTTACATAGTCTGGGTTTTAATAAATTGAGCTTATTGGGCCCATGATCCATATGCATACCAAAAACACCAGCTTAAATACCATGTCTTTTCATGCCGGATAACTTTCAATCTTACATATTATTGTTATAAGAAATCATGGTTCAATATGATGCATTTTCATGCTGCGTAATGTTCAATCTTACAGTCACTGTTTAAGAAATCATGCTTATTTGGGTAATTGATCAGATAAACTCACCAAAAACCGGAGCATTAATTCGACTCCTTCCATATTGCATAATGCTCTATCAGACAAAAATCTCGTTATTAGAAATCATGCTTAGTAATCATTTTACCTCTGCCAATGACCCTGGAATGATAATCATCTGCCAGGTAGTTGGAACCCTCATTGCCGCTATGGTGTACCTGGGGACTGCATGGTGGCTCATGGAATCCATTCCCGACATCTGCGACACAGCATTGCTGGCCTCGGACAGTCCGTGGACCTGCCCATCTGACCACGTATTCTATGACGCATCAGTCATATGGGGCCTCATTGGGCCCCGCAGGATATTCGGAGATCTGGGCACCTATTCAGCCATCAACTGGTACTTCCTCGCCGGAGCAATCGCCCCACTCCTCGTCTGGTTAGCCCACCGGGGCTTCCCGCAGAAGGAGTGGATCCGGCTCATCAACATGCCGGTGCTCATCGGCGCCACCGGGGGCATGCTGCCGGCCACCGCCGTCAACTACACCACCTGGCTCCTCGCCGGATTTCTCTCCGGCTTCGTGGTCTACAGGTACCGCCGCGAGTGGTGGCGCCGCCACAACTACGTCCTCTCCGGCGCCCTGGACGCCGGGCTGGCTTTCATGGCGGTGCTGCTTTATCTCTGCCTGGGTCTGGAGAATATCAGCCTCAGCTGGTGGGGGAACGACTTAGATGGATGCTCTCTGGCCTCCTGCCCCACCGCTAGAGGCGTGGTTGCAGAGGGCTGCCCGATTTCGTGATAATACGCACAACCATATGCCAAATATGGAAGTTTCAGGAAAGATGAAGCATCGAAAGCCTGAAGAAACCTGCATGTCGCACTGTCTTATGCCTCAAACGGGTAAGCAAGGAGATTTAGAAAATCCATCCAATATTTGCAAAAATGTTGTTCATTTATTCTGCTGGACAAGTATTGTCCATGAACTGGATGTCTGTAAAAAATGCTGTATATTTAATTTAATGCTTGCTCAAATGGATGTTCTACACGTCCGAGATTATAAAAATGTGTTCTTTACCGGAGGTTTACTCTCTCTCTCTCTCTCTCTCTCTCTCTCTCAGAGTTGACTTACTACTTTGAGCTGTCAATGAGCGTAAAGAAGGAAGGTTGACGATTCCCAGCGAGAGGTGTTCATTGAAGGGAAGTTGTGGATGGAGTCACTCGAACCAGAAAGGTTCAAGAAGATCTCTCTCTCTCTCTCTCTCTCGGTCTCGTTCACCATGGTGGCGCCGGAGGAGAGCTAGTCCACGGCCATCATCTCCTCCGAGGAGACCAGAGAAACCCGCTTGCCGGTGAGCTCGCCATGAATCCGCTCGAACTCCTCCATCACCTTGCCCACCATGGATACCTTACCCTTCCCCACAAGCATCCTCACCAGCGTCACCAGCTGCCGGCAGAACCCGCCCTCCTCCGCCGCCCGTCTCACCGCCGCTCCCTTCAGTTCCTCCGCCACCAGCGGGTCGGCCAGCAAGGCGCGGACCCCCCACGCGAACCTCCGCACGTCCCTCTCCATGGCGGCGATGGTGCCGCCGCAGCGGGCGGCGTCCAGCAGCGCGGCGGCGTATCCGGTTGCCGCCTTCCTGTGGAAGGACGACAGTGGGCCGGCGCTGAGACTCCGGCGGGCGGAACTCCGGCGAGGTTCCGGCGGGTACGGCGGCACCGCCCGGAGGGTCCTTCCGCCGGGGGACCGCCGGTGGGCGAGGGGAGAGGAAGAAAGCGGCACAGCGCCACTACAGGCGACGGCGGGCTGCGGGAGGAAGAGAAGGGCTTCACCGGCGTTTGTAGCGGGATGGGTCCCTCGCCGAAGGTCAGAGGACAGCGCCGGCAAGGCGTCCATTCACGGCTACGGCGAGGCGAGGAGAGGAGACGCTTGCTTGTCTGCTAGCCGTGGAAGGGATAGGGCCGTCCTCACCACCACAATAACAGCCTTGAAATAAATTATTGGGCCCATAATAATTTTGACGCTAATGGGCCTTCACCGGTCTTAGGGTTTAAAGACTCGTGAACGGGGGGCGGAGGAAGAAGGTAGGTGAAAATATGAAGAAGAAGAAGAGCCAGAAATCGCCGGCGGCGGCGACGCCGGAACCCCCCTCCGGCGCGAGCCTCGCCGGCGTTGCCAACTCCTCGTCCAGTCTGAAGGACCTGATCCGCGATCACTCTCTGTTCTTCGACCGCCTCGTGGACCTCATCCCCCCACGCTTCTACCTCTCAGCCGATGGCGCCGACGATCGGCCCTGGTACGCAGGGCTCAGCAAGAAGGAACGCGCCGCCGCTAAGAAGCAGACCAGGGAGAACACCAAGAAGTCCCGCCGCGCGCGCCTCGACCCGGAGAAGTCGTCCTCCACTCTCGATGTTCTCAAGGAGAGAGCCGAAGCCGAGAAGTCCGAGCCGGACTCCGGCGGCGCCGCCGATGAAGACGAGGAGCCGGAGGACGCCGCCCCCGCCGCCGCCCCCGCCACCGCCCCCGACCGTGTGGTGACCTACGAGGAGCTCCGGGAGCGGCTTCACCGCCGTCTGGAGGAACTCCGCTCCACCAGGAACACTCGTCCCGCCGACCATCCCAGGAAGCATAGGGACGACAGGATGAAGGGGAAGGGGAGGGAGAAGGCTGATTTAGGGTTTGGGAAGCGGAAGAGAGACGATAAATCCGAGGAAGACGTCTCCGATACGAAGAAGAAGAAACCAGAGGAGAAGGAGAAGGATCCTTCCTCGGTGGACCTTTCCTTTGGCCATGTCAAGCTCGGAGATAAGGATTACGCAGGGGCTAAGAAGAGGAAGAAGAAGCTGTCCAAGCAGCAAGAACTAGAGATGGCGAAGCAACTGGAGGAGGCAAAGAAGGACCCAGAGAAGGGGGAAGTGGTCTCGAAGAAGCACTCGTGGAAGGCAGCTGTCAACAGAGCAGCGGGTGTGAAGGTCCATGACGACCCCAAGCTGCTGAAGGAAAGCATAAAGAAGGAGAAGAAGAAGCACCAGAAGAATGCCCAAAAATGGAAAGAGAGATCCGAGACCAGGGAGAAGCTGATGGCTGAGAAACAGAAGAAGCGGTCAGACAACATAAAGGAGAGGATCCATCAGACCAAGCTGAGAAAGATCGAGAAGCGTGAGAAGAAGCTCATGCGCCCTGGTTTCGAAGGCCGCAAGGAAGGATTCCTCAACGATGCTTGAACATGAACACTCTTCCGAGATGAAGCAGAGCTTTGTGTCTTCCTCGTATCTTGCAGATGCTCAAATCTCCTTCTTTTATCCTATGAATGAATGCTTAAATTACATATTCTGATGCAATCACGTATCATTGCTTCATTATTATTGTTTCTATTTGATCCTGGCAGCTACCCATCAATGCCGGGGGGACTGATCTTGATCTCTGTAGTAATTATTTGCCATCGCTGCTGTCATCTGCGAACGAATTCAGTGAAGCAGAGGGCTAATTGGAGGTGTTTCAGCCAGAGTGAAGCAGTGGGAACCCCTTCCCTGTCCTCAAGCTATGCAATGGGGATGCCCTGATCTCTCCCCCCCCCATCCTCCAACTACTGCAACAAGGATGGCTTTGCTCAATTCTCGCCGCTGTGGTTTTGTTCTCTTTCTGTGAATCTCCAGGCTGGAAATCCGTTGACTTCCTTGGGGTTTCTCATTTGGCATGCATGAGAGACTGTCATGATGGAAGCACATCAGTGGATATCCTGTTAGCTAGAAGTCAACGTTGCCCATATATGATCGTAAATCTTCATTAAGAGATAACCCATCAGATATTCATCACATGGAATGATTTACGAGATCGGGCAGGCCAGATCTGTCGATAAGTAGAAAATAATTTATTTGTTTTATGAACTACATTTTTATCATTTATGGTAAAAGCAACGTGAATATATCTATTTATAATCATTTTTTTCAATTAATATACTTCTCATTACGGTGTTAAACCAACTATTTATGATTCAGGTTTGAATTTTTGTAATGACTGGTAATTGGTTAGGTGGCTTTTTTTAATATTACGAAAAATATTTTTTGCCTTTAATTTTTTAATAAAATAATTATTGGTATAACCATAGTGCATGCATAAGTAGAACATAATAATAGTTTTTTTTATGAACTACATTTCTATCATTAATGGTAAACGAATATATTGGTAGGGCGATGGTTAAATGCCTCTCATTTACTGGTTTTAAAGATAAATACCATTATATTTTTTTACTAATATATTATTTTTTATTTTACCATTTAAATATTACCTAAGAAATAGCGACTGAGAGAGATGGAGAGAATAATTAAATTGCGTAATATAGTCTCATTAACCAAGAAGTATAGAAGTATTGCGCAAATATTGTCATATATTTATTTTTCAAATAATTTTCTCTAACCATCAATTTATTCAGGAAAATTATTTTCAGATAATTCTAACAGGATAATGTGATCAATATCATATAAGATCGAATTAGAAAGAGTGTGCGATTCTAATTATTAGCCTCGGATGACCAGAGATGGGCCTAACTGGGCCGGCACAGTCTCTTGTTCAAAATCCAAGAGGCTCGGAGGAGAGTTTGGAAGAGCGCGAGGGGTGGCCGGTAAGGGCAGTAACGGAGCATGATCGAAGAGGGTCGGAGGCCGGCGGGGGGATCGGACAGGTTTCCGCTGGATCTGGCCGCCGGAGTGGCGGCGATTCTCACGCTGCTGGCTGGGGCAGACGTTCGGGATCTCCTCGGACGTTCTCCTTCTTCCTTTATCTCTCAAGGACGGACGGCGAAGCTGGTCCGGTCCTCGGAGGGGTTGCACCGGCCGGGGGGGAAATTTTCTGCCGGGGGCCTGGGTCGCAGGAATTTCCCCTCTTCCGCTGCCTAGATGGATGCCGCTGTGGATATCGTCTCTGTGTGTTAGGTTGGGAGGGAAAAACCTGGTCTTTAGTTGGTCAGGGGTGGCAGAGTGATGGCGGGAGGGAGGGGGAAGGTGGGTGAGGTGCTCTATGAGACACAGTACCATGCGGCGTGGTCGTCTAGTTCTTCTCATCAGGCGCTACTGGAGCAGGTGATCGGTACTTCAATTGTTCTTTCTCTCGTTTTCTTTTATACCTGCAACTGATGAATTCGGCCATGGCAATATAGGCGAATAAAGCTAGTGAAGGTGGCCTGTTCTCTCGTCTTTCTCTACGGGGTTTGTTTCCCTCTCTCTCTCTCTCTCTCGCTCTCTCTCTCATTTATTCGCCGAAGTTGTTTTCCATTGCCTATGATTTTGATGAACGTGAAATATAATGTTGGCCTTCGACAACCGATGGAGAACAAGTGGTATCTTATATGAAGACCACGTATTTTATTTCTATTTACATTCCTTTTTTAAAAAATGTTCTTTTTTGTATGTTCTTACTCAGACTCGATGGAGTATTTCGGTGAGTATAACATTGTGGAAAAACTTTCTGTGAAGGTTTACGCCAACTCAAAGAAAAATGGAGTGGAAACAAGTTGCCAAGATCATTGAATAGAAAGATGTCTTTGTTTATCTCTGCCAATGGCGAACACGTTGGTGTAGCTGCTAATAACCGGATAACAGTTTTGCAGAAGGATGACAATTACATGAACCCATGTGGCATATTTATTAGTAAGGTTACTCTGACTTATGAAAATTTACTCGTTCTTTATAGATCTGGGTTGCTGCTTACTACGAGTGATCTATGCTGTTTTTAGTGACAATATATTTTGCCTAGAAGCAGAAATAAAAATCATTGTTTTTTGTTTGCAAGCTGTTGTATATTTTAATTTTATCAGAGGTCTCAGCTTTTTTCATTTGAATTTTTTTAAGGTTGAGCTTGTTTGTTTGATGTTTGAGCTACAAAAATTGTCTTTCTGAATAGTATTCAGTATAATCCTTGGAAAGGAAGATATACTCCTGCAGAAGTTCTATTTAAGGCAGGCTGTATTAAATATCAAGTTACTGACGTATTAATTATCCCTATCTGTTATTCTAAAGATGTGCCAAATTGATTAGACACGATACAAGAAAGGTTTTTTTCTGACACAGTAGTGGATGCAAACACTGAAAATTAATGGGATATATATTTTCCCACGACACAGTATTAGGGGACTCAATTTGGCACAATTAAGCGAGTGGTTGTGGAATTTGATTTGATGGAGGGTTATGAAGAGATACCCTTGTTTCTACTGATATGGGAAATGCCATAGGATGTACTAATTTTCCGTTTGATGTTGATATTTAAATCTATCTTACAACGTTTTTCCGTTTGGTTCCTCGCAGTCAACCAAAATCTTTGATATTTCCATCTCAGCTCCCAACCATTAGCCACTTTGTCCATCATCGTGCTAGCTTTATGCATTGAGAAAATAACTCTTCCTTTTTAGTGTATTTTCCAAGAGTCTTCGTTTACATCTAATCAAGGAGAAGAGATGTATATCTCCTTCGTTTACATTTTGATCATGAAACACCTGGGCTTTTTGCAGATTCCCTTGCATTTTGATATTGGGAAGGAAAGAAAGAAGT
Source organism: Spirodela intermedia (assembly GCA_902729315.2). Classification (NCBI taxonomy): domain Eukaryota; kingdom Viridiplantae; phylum Streptophyta; class Magnoliopsida; order Alismatales; family Araceae; genus Spirodela; species Spirodela intermedia. The sequence continues at coordinate 6,560,431 of LR746265.1, forward strand.
ACTGTGGCTGGAGACTGTTAAATAATGCTGTATATACTAGGGGAGTTATATGATAACTTGCATTCTAGTGATGTAGGACGGGGGACAGTGAGATTTGTCTCAGTAGTTGGCTTTGCCTTTTGTTTTTGGAGGACGCATGTGGAAGCATGGCTTTACTTTCACAATTTTAGCTATTCTTTTGGGTATCAGAGGATCCTTGCATAAGAATGGTCAAGAGTTTTGATCATAGTGTAGAACAAGGGTGCTGCTATGCGACATTTAGATGGAATGTCCAGGATGAAGAGGTCAATAAATTTGAAGATTTCTGAAGCTATCCTTCTTGAACTGTTGCCATAGATGCCAGGTTCAAAGGTAGATTGTGTAATAATAATAGAGTGCATACTCAAACATCTTGTGGCACCTTGGATTTGGAGCGTCCTTATCCTTTGAAAGGGACTATCTTGTTGTGGGGAACTTCATGTGGACTTCTTCCTTCTTGCAATCAATTAGCTCATCATTTGTGTAAACAGTTCATGTCTTATACGTTTTCAAGAAGGAGAGCAAGATTAATCATTTGTTTCTAAGGTACCCCTCATGTCAGATTATGCAGAGTTGGTTCACTATGACAAACCTTAGTTGACTCCTACTATCTATGGAGGCAGTTCGGAGATGTTGGGAATGGAATTGACACTCTAAGTTGATGAAAAGGTACGGTGTCTGTGAGTAGAGCAATTGTTGATAATAGTTTTCCGTGTTTGGTTCACCTGGTGTCAGTACGGGCTAGGGTGCTATTGCACGATGAAGGAGGTTATTCTGCAGTTCTGGAAAGCTTAAATTTGCTGATAAGTCTGCAGCGTCTTGGCATAGGCCATTGTTCTTGTGTAGGTGACGTTTTGAATATGAAGTACTGCCTAGTTTCTGAAACAATAATTAAGTAATGAACTCACAGGGCCAATTTAGATCTATTACATCCGTAGTTTTAGAACCGAGAACAAGATTAATAATTATTCTCAATGAAACAATAATGATGAATATGCAATATACATGATTATGTGACTAAGAAATGGTTTTAGGTTGGTTTAATTTTTCTTGTCTGGTTCATAGGAGGTTCGAAGTCTATTCAAGCCACTTTTTATCACTTATTTATACCCAACATGCTGTTATTGGTTATGACGGAGGGATAACATTGCAATCTTGGCCTAAGGATCCTTCAGAATCTAATTATTTTTATGATTGAGGTATGTTTTCAATTGAAGAATGAGTATCTATTTAAAACAGTCAATTATTAGCTAGAAAAGTCGTTTTAGATATCTAGGTTTGTGTATGGTCTTTCTAATCAAATCAGATCCCCTGATGGTTACCACTGATCTGGTCCACATTGCATTACATTGGCTGAACTGGCTGGACTCATTCTTCCATCTTTTTCTAATAGTGGTGTCTCTTCTAAACATTGTTGGACCCAAATGAGATTGGTTGATTTCCTGTTTATATCTTTCCTATGCAAAGGATGCTCAGATGTTCCTCCTGGAATTTTTTCTGCTATGCACTTTGATTCAATTTGGCTGTTTCGTGTTGAAACAGTTTCACTGTGCATACAATGGTGTGCTCATTTAAGCAGAGGTATAGAACTTGCATTTAGGTCCTAAAATGACCTACACCGTCTGTGCAATCTGGAGTCAGACAAACTTATTTATTTTTAGAAGGCCGATACTTCAGCTGATAAAGTACTTAATTGGTTATGTGGTAAGAAAAAATGTGTGAAAATTTTTATGCTGAGGAAAGACATGAATCTGTTAGTTTGGGTATCTTGGGTTATAGCATAGCGTACGTTACCAATGCATGTGTATACCTCCCTTTCCTTTGTTTCTCGACAGAAGTTTTAGGATCCGTTTTAAGAAAAGTTATTTTTCCTCCAATACAGTTGCCATCTTAGATTCGAATTGTTTTGAAGTACTTTGTGACCATGACATTATTAGTAGACCGAAGAAGAGTTTTATGAACAACAAATAGAAAAACTCTCTTGTTTTGGAAGTCTTTAACTACTAAAATGAAAAATTAGGTTGATATCTGGAAATATTATAACAGATGATACGGAAGATGGCTTTATTAGCGGGATGTGGATGTAGTGACAAGAAGAGATTATGCCGGGAAAAGCTTTCGAGATGCTTTAGACTTCTTTTAAAAATATCAACATGGGCATCTAATTAGACTCACAAAGTTGCCTTCTTGAGGGTTCCCAAAAGGCAGAAGGAAAATAAACAACAAAAAAAAAAGATTCCTTCACAGAGGGAAGCTGAGAAATTGTACATTTTTTTGTTGCAGTGGACTTCGGCTTCTTTCCCAAGTTCAAATGCCGTCCCCCTTTATGTCCAGCTTCCCACTGTGTTACAACTTGGCACTGACTCATCTCCCTGCGTATACTTGATGTGTTGGGTTTTGGCAGTCGTCGCTGCCATGTTTTTTCCTAAATCAGTTGATCAGTGATATTTCCTTTTACATTTTCTCCCATTTTATCCTCACCTTCCTCTCCGTGCTTTCATCCATTTTGTGTCTTCCATTTCATCAACTGGTAATCAATGACAAAAAATAATTGAACCAACTCTCGAGTTGGTAGGTCTCTTCCTTTATTTACATTGTTTTACAATTTTGATAAAATAATTGTCTTGGTGCTCAAAATCGGGTACTAATATTACAATCGTCTATCCTCATCTTTGTCTTTTTGGCTTGTCCAGTATTCTTATCTTTAATGGCTTGTTGGCAGTGTTCTTTTTAAACTTCAACTTTACTTGCATTGCACCGGACATAATTTCATGCAGAAATTCCTTTTCGGAAGCTATTTCTGTGTTTGATTAAGCATATCCTCTTGGAAAATACCAAGGAACATATGCTTCAATTCAATGATTTTTCAGGTCACGTACCTTTTATTACTTTTGTCTTAGTCAAGCATTTCCTAATGGGTATATTGTGCTACCAGGCAATCACAAGCAAAGTATTTTTGCTCATGGTGCTTGGTCAGAACCTCAAGGTATACTTGGGGTTGTTGATCAAATGGACAGGGTTTTCTTTATTAAATCGAATGGTGAGGAGATCACCAGTACAACAGCGAGCCAGCTGAAACTTTCTGCACCAATTGTTGACTTGATTGTGCTTGATGACCTCAATGCAAAGAAGTCGTGCCTGTAAGCTCTAACTTTTCTGATTTATGGCTGTATAAAATCTTTGCTTTCTGATACCTTTATGGGCCAAAGATCTGGTACGAGGTTTTTCTTTACCTTTTGTTGGCTGACATAACTTCTACAGGTGTGGCTTCTGCATAGTAACGGCTGATGGTTTGCTTCACCATATCGAGGTTACACAAGATCCAAGTTCAGGCATTTTCTCCATACCCGTGCTCAATAGTCAACTCATATCACGGGGACAACTCACTCCGAATGTGGTATGCTTGGACTACCATCCAGGTCTTTCCTTAATAGTGTTACTTGCTGTTGTTGGCATCTCTACGAGCTACCCACGTGAGTCAGGTAAGAACTTAGCAGTGATTGTGAAAATATGCTCTTGTATTGTGCTTCACGTGGGGAATCTGAGAATGTTGCTTTTTCATGTATTTCAGGACATTATTCTCTTTCTTTGTGGCGTATAACAAATAATAATGAGCTGGAATCAGTTTTTTGTTCTTCTCAAGTCGAAGGCTTATTTTCAATGCCAAAAGATTATGGAGGTTCTTTCACAATTCCCAAAGTTATCATTTCACCAAAGGGTAGTTACGTTTCCACATTAGATCTGACTGGATGTGTGAATATTTTTAGCCTCAAATGTCAACCATATTTTCTTTCTTTTATCTCTTTTGACAAGAGAAATAGTTCACAAGCGGTAGGCGTGGAATTTGAGGCAAGGGAGCTCCTAAGTGATGTTGCTGATGTTTCTTGGTGGTCTGATCACATTGTTATTATTGCAAAGAAGAGCGGTGTTGTAACCATGTTTGATGTTTGTGGTGGTATGAAAGCTTTGGAGAATGATCTACTGCTCCATGCTCCTGTTTTAGGAAGAGTTATGTGTTATGAAGGGTATACATTTGTTTTAGAAGATGGGTTATCAAAGGGAAGGAATCCTGTTCTTTCTCAGCGTAAAGAATCTGTGGAAACTTGGAATGTTGTTGAGGGAACTTCTGACAACCACGGACATCTATCCGCTGATAAATGTTGCTGGAGCCTAATGTCATTCGTGGAGAGATCTATTTCAGAAATATATGATATTTTAATTAACAGTCAACAATATCAAGATGCATTGGATTTCGCTAACTGTCATGGACTTGAGAAGGATGACGTTTTTAAATCACAGTGGTTGCATTCTGATCAAGGGATTTATGAAATAAATACGTGCTTGCCAAACATTAAGGATCAGATGTTTGTACTTTCTGAATGTGTAAATAAGGGACCAACTGAAGATGCAGTGAGGGCTTTACTTTCGTATGGTCTTTTTATTACTGATCAATACAGGTTCCTCAACTTGGAAGATGATCAGAACAGTCCTGTGTGGAACTTTCGAAAGATGAGACTCAAGTTACTGCAGTGTAGGGACAGGTTGGAAACTTTTTTGGGGATAAACATGGGAAGGTATGATTATATATGGAAGTTTCTAGTAGCCGTGTTTATTTGTATTCATTATTTATAATGTTTATTCTTCTCTTCTTCTTTAATTCTTGAAATTTATGGAATTATACTGGTTTCGTAAGGCAGTAATCGCTGTTTACTGTAAAAGGTTAGATAATTCGCGATTAGGAAACTACTTGTAGTTAATTTGAAATATGTATTCGTGGTAAAATCAATTTAGAGTTGTGTCCGTGTGTGTGCATGACTGTACTGTTGTTCAGTTGGTAAGGATGGGAAGAAGTAGACTTGGTAAAAATAGTTCATGCCTTCAAACGTTGGGGAACTGTGTTCTATCTGGAAGAGCTCTGGCAACGTCAGAGATTTATATAGCCATCATAATGGAGGGGTATTCAGATACGTGTCTTGATTGTGACGTGGAATGATCGATCGCACTGTGGTTCAAAAAAAGTTGTGATTAAACAGTAGCTTACTTGTTTTTCTCTCAAGAACTACTGACTTATTCAAGACCTATCTGTTGGAATTAGCAGCTCATCATATTCAAATAAATATTTAATTGGCTTCTTTGGCAAGAGGACATCATTGTTGTAGTAGAATATATTATTTACACTAAGAAGCTATGGGAGACTCCACTTGTCTTCTCTCTCACATGTTTTTCTAGTATTTTATAAGATTATCACTCATTAATTCTCACTCGCACCCTCGTCAACATTCACCACCGATATGAACTTATACCGTGATGCCACTCAGTCCCCTCTTTCCTAGCTGGCGTATTTTCTGTTCTTTTCAGGGTTGCCCTGTCCTTTTTATTATCATTTCTCCCATCATTTGAAAAACTGAACTCGACTTTCTTTGTCGCCCAAAAACTTTAGACACTCTTCATCAGCAAAGCTTGGGATCTCTGACAGATATTTCCTGCATGTTTAGCGCAGGAGTTACGCTCAGGCAATTATCAAGCATTCTTTTTCTTCATTGTTGAGGATGGAAAGGAAGTCATTCTGTGTTCCTCTTCACGCAAAAAGATGATTTGTGTATTAAAAAGACTGGACGTGAGTACACTGCTGTTTCAAGGGATTTATGGTCTTATCGTTTTTCCTTCAGGGAATATTAGTTTAGGAAAACTTTTGTCATCCATGGAGCTTCAGCCTGAATGAGGGCACATCCAAAGCTCAAATTTGACTTCTAGAACCCAAGTCTAGTGTGGATGGTGTGATAACCTTATCTAAAGTCCAAGTAAGAGATTTATGTCTCTTTTATTTGGTACCGACAAGGCCCACTGACCAGTCTTAAGAATTCCTATCTTATGTTTTTGATAATAGGGTCGTGAGCTTCCCTGTTTCCTTGAATGATGTACTGATTCATATGTTCCGGTTCAAGCTTTCTTCTGACTTATAAAGCAGGAGTTGATTTCTTTTGTTAATTTCTCTTTTCTTTCCCTATTGATTTCAATCCTGCTAATCTTGTTACACGACATTTAGTAATGTGTTAATGTTATGATATTACAATCTTTTTATTGCAAAGATGCAGTGTTGATTGAAGATAATTTCATTCCAAATACTATCACTCCCACGTCGTGTTTTTTGTGAGATTTTTTTTTTCTGATAATACTTCTTCAGATTCTCAGTGCAGGAATACAAAAAATTTCGGTCTGCACCTCTCCATGCTTCTGGTATTTCTCTGGCAGAAAGTGGAAAAATCGGGGCCTTGAACCTGCTCTTTAAACGGCATCCTTATTCGGTTGCAGTCAATGTACTGGAAATTTTATCTGCCATCCCTGAAACAATACTTGTTGGATCTTATGGACAACTTCTTCCAGGGAAGTCTCCTCCTACCACTGTTGCTATAAGGGATGAAGATTGGGTAGAATGTGAACGGATGGCATCTTTTTTGACGAACATATCAAGTGGCTTTGATGCTGTTGTTGATGTGGGAACAGAGGTGATCTTGAAGCATTGTATGGGATTTGTTTGGCCACAAATGACTGAACTTTCAGAATGGTACAAGAATAGGGCAAGAAATATCGATAGCTTTAGTGGGCAGCTTGATAACTCCCTCTCTTTGGTGGACCTTGGCTTTCGCAAGGGTATTGTTGACTTGCAGCGATTTCATGAAGATATGTCATATTTGCATCAACTCGTCTATTCTACTGATGAAGAAACAACTACCTCCATGAGCCTTGTCACATGGGAACATTTATCAGATTATGAAAAGTTTGAAGTGATGCTTATGGGGACTAAAGCAGAGACAGTTGTGAAAAGACTACGGGAAATAGCGCTCCCGTTTATGAGAAATCGAACCAACTCTGGTTCACATCTGCCTCAGATTGTCGACACACAAGATGGTGCATCTTTTTTGGTGAGATGGTTGAAGAAGAAGGCTTCTGAGAATAACATGGACATCTGCTTGGTGGTCATTGAGGAAGGTTGTAAGGATCTTCAAACAGGTGGTTTTTTCAGGGATGAAATTGAAGCCATGGAGGTGACAATTGATTGCATATATCTTTGTACTCTCACTGATCAATGGAATACTTTAGCATCCATGTTGTCTAAACTCCAATACAAAAATCAAAAGGAGAAATTTCCACTTTCAGACAAGGATTTTGCTCCAAAACATATCACACGAGGTATAGTATCTTCCCGATCATATAACAAGAATGGCCAGGTTGGAAGTTCACAGCTGCTGTTTGATTTTTCAGGCTTAGGTAAAAAACACTCATCAGCACAAGATTCTGAAGGGCATGTTGAAGAGCCATCTGTCGACATTATTGAAAAGCTCAGGAAAAGGGCTAAAATCACTGAAGGACATGTAGAAGTGGGGAGGCTTTTGGCATACTATCAGGTTAAAGCTTTGTATCCTACCCTACATTTTTGTTTATCGTTCTTATGTGGCACATTTACCATCAATGATTTCGTATGACACTATCATATTGGTGTTATCTCACAATGAACGAATCACCCTTCTTTATCAGACGCATCTGAGATGTCAACATTTCGAACATGTTTTAAACTTGTCTTCTAAAGGGAGAGAAAGCATACTACCTTCATTCACAGCTTACCTCTACTTTACAATCTCTCACATTCACCACTCATTTGATCAGATTCTGCTGTTTTTTCATAGTTTTTACCTACTGATTTAACTTTGTATTGGATGGCATTGTCTCTTGGTCTCACCATCTTTCGGATTGAAATGTCCTTAGTTGTCCCGTGTTTATTTGCAGGTTCCGAAGCCTATGAGCTTCTTCCTAGGTGCTCATTCAGATGAAAAGAACATAAAACAGCTTCTTCGTCTTATTATGTCAAAATTTGGGCGTCGTCAACCTATAAGATCAGATAACGACTGGGCAAACATGTGGCGTGACATGCAGTGTTTTCAGGAGAAAGCATTTCATTATCTTGACCTAGAGTACATGCTAATGGAGTTTTGTAGAGGGCTTTTAAAAGCTGGTAAATTTTCCCTTGCAAGAAACTACTTAAAGGGTACAGGCAGTACGAATTTGACAACAGAGAAGGCAGAAAACCTTGTCATTCAGGCTGCAAGAGAATATTTTTTTTCAGCGTCTAGCCTTTCAAGTAATGAGGTGAGTATAATTTCCGCATTATTCCTTGAATCGTTTAGGATCTCCTCCTTAGGTATTTAAGTATAATAATTAAATATGACTGTTATATCATATTTATACGCGTCCTAATTGTATCTGACCCAGAGAATTTTCGTTTGTCTTAAGCCCTGAGAAGTGTACAAGGAAATTAATCTAGTGAAACCTGTTCCTGTATTGATCTCAATTGGAGAATCCAGTTGGTGGGTTTTTTGTTTTTATTTTAATTTCCTCGAGAGAAACTGCTAATATTCATAATTTCTTGGAAGTGTCTCACTTTTTTTCTGAGAAATGGTGCGTGCATGCCATTTGTTTCTGAAGGGAGTCAGAGCTTTCCCCATTGATGGGGATTTGATGTATAGAAGAGAAAGTCCGTTTGCTAAAACCCAGTCTAAAACCATTACAATCTTAAGGACACCCAGTATTTCCCGTAAAAAGGAACTGACTTCATCAGAGTTCAGAGAACATCTGTTCGAGCAAAAAATCAAACTAGATTAGACACTTCTGTCCTCCAGAAAAGTTCTGCTATTGCACAGAGTTCTGGGAGTTCCATTATTGCTGTAAAAGGCCTCTCTTCCCTCATTTTGATATTTTTATTAATGTGCTGTGAAATATGAACGAGCTATACTAAAGATGAAGGTTTCTCATCGGACCTATTTTTAAACGTGATATGCTTTTCTTCCTCTCTCGACAAATGACCCATGACTCTCCAGTGAGAGAAGTATCCTACCGCGGGCCAATCTTTGAGATAGATGCACTTCTATTTCTCTCATTAATTGACCCACGACTCTTCAGGGAGAGATATATTCCACCTCATTTTTGTTCTGATGAGACATGAAACATCAATACATAAGACATCAAAACTAAGCTACAGCAGAACAACAGTGTCAAATAGACGTTTCTACATAACCTCAATAATATCACGTTCTGGAAGGTTTTCAGTGGTTTCCTTATTCCTTCTATAGAAATACTCTTGATATTCACTTTTAAGAAACATCTTATGAGAAATTTTTATGCACGAAGATTGTAGTTTTGGCACAAAGTGCTTTTGTCACATTCCTTGTTGCGTATCTTCCAGAGCTTCCATGATAGAAAATCATGGTAAAATTTCCCCATCATCTTTGTCGCCGTGGATACCAAATTTTGTTCTAGTTGATGGAGACTGATGAGATGAGATCTTCAATGATGAGATATCCAAATTATTCCCCATCATGCTTTTTACACCATGGTATGGGTTTACCTTTAGACAATCCGCACTTGAAAGGGCTGATATAATCTTCAGTTCTGAGCTGCCTGTTTCGGTATATTCTGGTTATTCTTGTTACAAAGTTTTGATAAACCAGGTACATGGCACCGGATCAAGTATTTTGCTACAGTTTTGTATACGAAAGTATACGAAGATAACTATATCGAGATTGTGGGCTTTGGTTAGTAAAGTTTTCCTCGACTTCCCCACGCTATAATATCTCAACTGCTTCGCCCATATGGCTCTTTCCTATCTAGACACTAAAACCCCTTACATAAAGAGGCAATATCCTGGTAACCTGATTTTCCATTTCCATCACATCACTTTGAAGTACTCCCCGCCAAATTGCAAGCATTTTTCTTTTCCCGACTTCAACCTGGTCTGCCCTGGAGAAAAAGCGTGCTCTCTCTACATCATGTGTGACTTGCTCACAGTTGTCCTTCTTATTCGAAACTAGGAGAAAATTTTGGGGAGGTCATCTAACTCTGCCTTCAAGAAGGCCAATCTTCTGTCATATAAAATCAAGTTGTTTTTACTCTTTTGAGCAGAATTTCTATTTGTGACCGATGGATGCTCGTCTTTGACGAGCTTGCCTGAAAATTGCATTCTGAGTAACAATTGGGCAGATTGAACACTTGAAAGCAGTGCCCAAATATCTGTAACCCTGCCGTGATCTCTTCTTCATTCATTTCGATTTTAACCATAAAATTTGTATATATTATTAAGCTTCTAAGAATTATGAGAAGAAAGTTAGCCTGTAATTTTGAGAACTTAAGAAAGAGAAAAAAATAGTTTCATTTGCATATTTTGTTTATGCAACGATCCTTTCAGAGGATGTTGTCCCAATCCCTTCACCCGTCCTTTTCTGTGTTTCCACCATGAATGAGAATGGACAACAGTATGGTATTTTTTCTTTATAATCTCTCATGGTGGAATAGTTCCCTTTGTAGTCCACGAATAAGGACTGAAAAAACAGTGATTGATTTTATGGACCACGGAAGCTTCATTTGATTACAGCTTATACATCAAGAGTACTGCATCTAAGGCTCTTCCGTCTGCTTAGTCATGCGCCTCATAAACAATACTGTTTCGAGAATTTATAAATGGGATTGGATGGGCTGGATGACTAATTATAAATTCCGTAGGTTGCGTCCCAGTAGATGACGGAGACTTTAATTCAATGAGACAACTATATCCACCGTTCTTCCATTCCTGGATGAAAACTTTAATTCAATGACTAATTAAAATATTATGGATAGAAATATTTTCATTGCAATAATATACTTTGCTTTGATCAGACTGCCACCATTCCTGGATGCCGGGGCCCTTATCTCTTGGAGTAGACATGTAGTGGTTCTTTATATCCCTAGTTTACTTTTCATCTTGATGCTCTTGCCTGTAGCTTTCACGAATACTGGTATCGTTTTAAATGTATCAAGGGTATGTCATTGCTTTATCCTGATGAGCTACGATTTTGCAGATCTGGAAGGCCAGGGAATGCCTGTCTTTGTTTCCCAATAGTGATAGTGTGAAGGCTGAAGCTGATGTTATTGATGCTCTTACCATTAAACTTCCTAGTCTTGGGGTTAAACTTCTTCCAATGCAGTTTAAACAGGTAAGAAACCCCATGGAAATCATCAACATGGTTATCAGGAGTCAAACTGGAGCTTATCTGAACGTAGATGAGCTTATTGAAATTGCCCAACTGCTCGGATTGAGCTCCCAGGATGACATATCCTCGATTCAAGAAACTGTAGCAAGGGAAGCTGTAGTTACTGGTGATCTGCAGGTAGCTTTTGATCTTTGCTTTATTTTATCCAAGAAGGGGCATGGGCCCATATGGGATTTATGTGGAGCAGTCGCAAGGGGACCTGCCCTTGATAATATGGATATAAATGCTCGTAGGCAGCTGTTAGGGTTTTCTTTGACCCATTGTGATGAGGAATCGATCGGTGAATTGCTGTACGCATGGAAAAAAATTGATATGCAAATTCACTGTGAGAAACTCATGGCATTGACGGGGACAAGCCCTCCAAACATCTCTATTCAGGGCTCTCCATTTGATTCTGCTAGTGGCATTACAGATGTCGGTGGACGTATAGCAACAGCCGAACTCGTAGATGGTGCTGCTTTCCATGGAGGTGATGAGTATCATCAACACTCTGAGAATATTAAGAATATTCTTTCCACTCTTACAAAGGAAATGCAGACTGAAAGTGGGTCTACCGTACCTCGTATCTTGAGAGAGAATGGAAAATTTTTGTCTTTCGCTGCCGTGAATCTCCCCTGGCTTTTTGAGTTGAGCAAGCAAGTGGAGTACAGTAAAAATTCTACCATCGGTGATAATTCTCTTTCTGAAAGCTGGTGCATGTCTGTGGGAATGCAAGCAGTGTTATGCATACTGTCTTGGTTGGCTATGAATGAAATTGCTCCTAAGGATGATCTCATCGCCTCTCTTGCAAAATCAGTGATGGAAACTTCCACCAGTGAAGAGGGAGATATCATAGGCTGTTCATTTCTTCTGAATCTTATGGATGCTTTTCGTGGGGCAGAAATTATAGAAGAACAGATAGCAACTAGAAAAGGATACCGTGAACTAAGCAGTATCATGAACTTAGGAAGGGCATATAGTTCACTGCAAATTGCGGCTGTTGGGTGCTCAGATCCTGAGCAGAGAAAGATTTTGTTAGCGCATAAATTTCAAGAAAAGCATGCATCATTCAGTTCAGGTGATTAATTGACTTGACCTGGAAAATGGGTACTCTTATTGGTTTCTTTGACTCCGTTGTAATGATAGATGCAATCTGCTTACCACGTGTTTCATTTGGTTAAAAAAATGTATTCTATTTTTGACAATTTCGAAGCAGCTAAATGTTAGTGATCTTCTCGATTATTAGATGTGGTTATGATTTATCATTATTGCCGTTAAGCCTTGTTTTTTGGGAGTAGCTTTCTAAGTATCAAGTTATTTGTAAGTAAAAGAACCTACAGGACAAGATATACCGTACTTCTTTGTGTATCATTTCGTTAGAGCATCTTGACGGATAACAAGCTTCCTGTCTTTTCTTTATCATTTTCAAGGTGAAATGGACAATGTTGACAAGGCACAATCCACTTTCTGGAAAACGTGGAAATTGAAATTAGAAGAGCAGAAAGAGTTGGCTGATAGGGGGAGACAAATAGAGCAATTAATTCCTGGAGTTCAAACGTCCCGCTTTTTATCCGGGGATACCAATTACATTGAAGGGGTTATTTTTTCCTTTATTGATTCAGTAAAGTTGGAGAAAAGGCATATTCTAAAGAGCACAATAGAGCTTGCAGACGCTTACGGTGTGCAGAGGACCAAGGTCTCTCTCTCTCTCTCTCTCTCTCTCTCTCTCTCTCTCTCTCTCTCTCTCTCTCTCGTGTGTGTGTGTGTGGTCTGCATATATTTCTCAGAAATGGGTGGTGATATATATCGGGAGAATCCCATTATTTAGGACAGCTTCCAATCTCGATCTTAGATCGATTCCTCAGTTTTATTCATTGTATTCTGGAAGAATGTTCTGTCTCCTATGAGTTAATTGAATTGAATGGTCACTGATTTTGTGTCATCTCATCTAATCATCGATTTACAATCCTGATCATTGGATATAATTTCGGTTTTCTACTTCATTTAATTATATTATTTTATAATTATTGCGTGGACTATGTCGTTAGGAAATCTCCTGATATCCGTTAAGGCAGTCCCCTTATTGAAAAGAATGAATAGAAGAGTCTATATTCATTGTCAAGTAAATTTTGAGTTGGATAGCTTTCTAATATTAGTATCAAATTAAAACTGATGTTTGCTTCTGGGTATGCATATCCCATTTCCATTGTCCACATGGCAGACTAGAACTGGAGGATTCAAGAGTATTAGAAATTTGTCAATATCTAAATCCCTATGAATGTTTCTTTTGATGTGACTGAGATCCTATAGTCTCCAGGTTTTCTCTATTCTAGAAAAAAAAGTCTTTGGAAGCAATGAACAGTCGTTTCTTGGTGGCTTAGACAGACTAATCTACCGAGAAAGAGACTCTGATTCTATCTTTGAGCAACAGAGGATTCCCATGAAGAGAAAGTCACTTGAAACAGAATGCGGCCATCTAAACCCTCTTAAGTTCTCAAAATCTTTAGGAAATTCTCTGTCATTAGTCTCTCAAATCAGCCTGTTGAAAAACCAAGGGCTATGCTGAGATTGCTATCTTGATTAGGAAAACATTATGGTTGACTTTTGCTGTATCCTGGCTCTCTTGCAGGTGTTACTACGCTACCTTGGATGTGCCCTTGTTTCCGAGCACTGGACAAATGATGAGATCTTGGCCGAGGTTCTGGACTATAAAGAAGATGTGGTTGCATCTGCCAAGGGAGTCATCAGTGTGATATCATCTATAGTCTACCCCCAAGTTGATGGGAGAAATAAGGATCGCCTTTCCTATGTTTACGGCCTCCTACGCGCCTGCTGTCGCCATTTAAAACAAACTGAAGAGCAAGCGCCGATGATGAGGGAATACTCTGAGCATCCTCACACTCTTGATATATCGCAGTTCCTCAAGCTCCTTGAACAAGAATGCAAAAGGGTCTCCTTCATCAAAGAGCTGAACTTCAAGAACATCGCCGGACTGGTTGACTTGGACTTTGAGCACTTCAACGCCGAAGTCTGCAGTCACATCTCCGATTCCTCTGTTACAGCCCTGGCAGAGATGGTTCGGAGCCTTGTTGATGTCTACATCGATTCACAGGATCGAGGCCTCATGTCTTGGCAGTCCGTGTATAAGTGCCACGTTCTGAACCAACAGGAGGCTTTACAGGCCAGAAGTCAACATTGCAGTGACGTCACTGGGTCCCAAGAATTTTTCAGTGACGTTGAGGCCAGCTATGACAGTTGCAGGATCTACATCAGAGAGCTCCCGCGAGAAGACATATTGTACATCATTGGGATGTATTGCATGCTGTTTCTTTCTCATGATCACTTTGACAGTCTATCGGATGAATCAGCGTCCAAACATTTTCTGGTTTCCCTGCTGAATTTCTGGATCAAATCGGCCAAGGACATCAAGGAGCTTATAACCAGTGGAGTGCCAGACCAAGAGAGACTGTCAACATGTCTCCAGGCCCTGAAGAGGCTTGTAGCAGCAGATGAAGTCCCAACAGATAAAGCCTGGAGGGCCCTTTCATTGTTCGGCAAACTGGGTCTCTCTTCTGGCTGGGTAGCAGAAACCTCACATCTTTATAGAGCCATGGCCTTTGCTGGCTGTCACTTTGAGGCGATTGGTGAGACATTTTTAGGGCAGGAATCTTCAAGCTCTGACCCCGTCGAGGAGATCTCCCAGTTATATATAAGCACCATAGATTCAATCCTGTCACAGTTGGGCAGTAATTCCGATGATGGCAATAACCTGCTCAATCTCTTGTCATCACTCAGTGAGATCCGCTCTGGAGATTTGGAGGTTTTCAATGGGGTCAGGCAGCGGGTGTGGGAAAAGCTGGTTGACTTCTCTGATGACTTGCAGATGCCGAGCCAGATCAGGGTGTTTTCTCTGCAGATGATGGAGGCTGTCGCTGGAAAACATGCCAGAAATCTCCCCGCCGAAGTGGCAGGGGGCGTGAAGCCTTGGGAAGGATGGGACGGGTCCCTCTATGCTGAACCTGATGAGACCCATGATCAGGGAGATGGCCCCAGCAGGTTCACCAGCTCCCTGGTTGCCCTAAAATCTACCCAGCTGTTCTCATCTGTTTCTCCGGTTACAGAGATCACTCCAGAGGATATAAAGACTCTTGATTCAGCAGTTTCTTGCTTCTCCCGATTATTAGAGATGGTGACTTCAGAGACCCATCTGAACAAGTTGCAGGCGATTTTAGAGGAGTGGGAAGGGTTTTTCTTTGATGGGAGATCTGCGCAAAGAAGCAACTGTGTCGGCGATGATTGGGATGAGGGTTGGGAAGACCTGCCGGAAGAGCTAACCCTAGAAGAAACTGAGCCTGCTGCATCATCTTCTTCCCTGAATCCTCTCCACAGCTGCTGGATGCTGATCATGAGGAGGCTAGTGGGTCTTTCTCGGCTCAGGGGCGTGATCGAGCTGATTGACAGATCGCTAGCCAAGCCTCATGGTGTGTTGTTGTCAGAGGATGAAGCCCAGAGTCTGCTCCAGCTCATTGTGGAGAGAGACTGCTTCATGGGCTTGAAGATGGCCCTTCTGCTTCCTTACAGAGCCCTGTGGTTTCAGTCTTTGAGCATGATTGAAGATAAGCCCAAGCAGGAAGATCCTTCTAAAAAGGGTTCGGATGATGAGGAGCTGCTTTCTCTTGTTCTATCATCGGGGATCTTGCCTTCCATTGCCGCAGATCGTTCTTACGAGAGAGCTTTTGCCTACTTCTGCTGCTCCGCGGGTCTCCTCTCCAGGACTTGCCAGGAAGCAATGCTGAGAGAGAGAAAGGAACGCAGAGGCAGAGCCAGGGAGAACACTTTCTCTCTCTTTGGAAGATTTTTGTTCCCTTTCTTCATCTCGGAGCTCGCCAAGGCAGGGCAGCTCCTGCTCGCAGGGTTCATGGTCTCCCAGTGGATGCACACCCACCCGTCATTCAGCCTCGTGGGTACCGTGGAAGTCAGCCTGAGGAAGTATCTGGAAGCACAGAGTCAAAGCCTGAGTCAGCTCTCTGACTCCGATCTCCGGGATCTGGGTTCCTGTAAATCTCTGACTTTTACTGTTTCGAGCTTGGGAGCTAAACTGGGTCACTCAATTCGGTCAACTCTGTCGGCCCTTTCTTCAGATATTCAACGAAATTAAACGTTTTCTTCTGTAATCTCTTCGTCTATTTGATGGAAATCTGTGCGGATAATCATCTTCTCTTGGGTCTCAACAAATTCTATGAAGATTCATCGTAGATGGTCTGAAATTCTGTCAGAAATTACGGCGGACTGTCAGATCTGAGTGCGAGCTCCCCGGAGGGACCGCGGGCGGCGTGGAGGTCGTCTCCACCGCTCATCATCGACACCTGGAACTGGATTTTTAATGCCATTCGATCGACATCTGGTCGTCATCCGAGGAGCAGAGAGGAGATGCTGCCGGTGGCGGGGGAGGGGGGGGAAGGAAGATGGAGGGCTCTCTCCGCCGCCGCGGGAAGAAGTGCTCCGGCCATGAGTTGAATTGGAGCTCCGATGAAGGAAATCTGTGGATGGAGAGGCTCCCGTCGGAGCTGTGCTCGAGGGTCTTCTTCCTCCTGGATCACCGCGCCCTCGCCGCCGCTCTCCAAGGTCAGCCTCGCCCCGCCGCTCGTCGCCGGAGACGGCGACGGCACAATTCTTCTACTCTCTCTCTCTCTCTCTCTCTCTCTGCATGATCATCGAGATCTGGGAATGCTGTCGCCTGCTCTGTGAATCAGAAGCCATGCACGAATTAGGGTAGGAAATCCTCGCGATCTTCAGAGGGAACGAGAACTGTGGAGTATAATTCGGAGCGTTCCGAGGAGTTTTCAGACCTCGGGCAGTGATTAATGGCGGATCTCTCTCTCTAAAGCTTCCCGAACATGGTGGTGCTGCGGCAGTGTGCAGGGCATGGAAGAGGATGGCCTCGGAAGACGCTCTATGGAGCAGGCTTTTCGCCGATCGATGGGGCGCTGCCAGCGCACAGTTCTACGCTCCTCCCCTCGACGGCGCCAAATCGTGGAAGGACGTCTACGAGGTGCAGGATCGCTGCGATCGGATCGGAATGTGAGCTCCTCCCCCACCATCTTCTTCTTCCTCCAGATCCGGCGGGCGACTGAGCCGCCGCTGCTGGTAGCAGGAGCCTGAAGATCGTCCGGGAAGGCAGAGACTACTATCTCGTCTACCAGGGCCAGATCCAGCGGCTGCTCGGCACTCGCAGTGCGGACGGCGGCGAGGCGGTGGCGGAGGGCGGAGCCGACGGCCCGCCAGGGTCGCCGCCGGCGCTGTCGGAGAAGATGCTCTTCTTCCTCGGCGACCTGGAGGCCGCCTGCGCCCTCGCCAGGAGAACTCGAGATCGAACGTGAATCACCCTCACATTTGAATTGTGTAATCAATGGAGAAAATGAAGAACGGAATTATCTGAGATGAACAGCAAGAAGCTCAGAATTCGCTCACTCACTCCAGTAAGCCTTCTCGTTCTCATCTCCTTCCTCGCCGGCGTCGGCGGCCTCGCTGGAACCAGGCGCAGTCCTGAACCTCTGCACGTCCTCGACGGCCGCCTGCCGGAATATCCCCAGGTCCACCGCCCCCGCCACCATGCTGTAGCCCCTCCTCTTCATCTCCTCCGGCGGGTCGTAGGGCATCGCGAACCCCGACAGGTACGCGCCACCGGCGGCGCCGCCGCCGGCGGTGGCCAGCACGCGGCGCTCCAGATCCGCCATCGTCTCCCTCACCTTCCGGTGGCCGGGCTTCCACAGGAACCCCATGGCGGCGCTCAGATCCAGCGGCCCCATCTGGATGCAATCCACCCCCTCCACGGCGGCGATCGCCTCCACGTCCATCGCCGCCTTCTCCGTCTCCACCTGGCACATGATCAACAGCTCCTCCTCATAATGCTCCAAGTAGTCGTCGTCGATCCCGTAGCAGGAAGCTCGCACCACCGGATGAGCGGCGCCGCGGAGCCCTCGCGGCGGGTAGCGGCAGAAGGAGACGGCGGCGGCGGCGGAAGAGGCGCCGTCGACCATGGGGAACATGATGCCCTGCGGGCCGATATCGAGCGCCTTCTTGGCCCACACAGCGGAGGACTCCGGCAGGCGGAGGATCGCCGGAGTGGCGGCGGCGGCGAGGGCGCGAAGGCAGGTGAGGGCAGAGGAGATCCCCCCGGGGCCGTGCTCCATGTCCACCACCACGTAGTCGTAGCCGGCGAGGCCAGCGATCTCTGCGAGCGTGGGGTCACCGCTTAGCAGGAACATACCGTAGAGAGTCTCGCCAGCGGCGAGCCGGGACTTGAGCGTGGCCTGCCGGCCTGCGCCGGCGGCGGAGGTCGCGGAGATTCTCCCGCTCCGCCACCGCAGGGGGGCGTGTGATCTGAAGGGGGTGACAATGGAGGTCTGCGGAGGAGCTCGGACGATGGAGGAAGAGGGGGATGGAGTAGAAGAAGAAGAAGAGTAGGATGGTCGCATAGGAAATGGGGAAGCGAGGCGGGAGGCGAAGGCCCCGGCGAGGGAAGCGGCCATGGCGGGGGGAGGAGGAAGGAAGAAGGGGTTTCACAGGGTTGTGGTAAAGGAGAGATGGGGCTTTTCGATGATGACCAGTTCGGAATGAAGAACAAACTCTTGCCTCGAGAACCGTGTCAACTCGGCCCGAGTCACGCGGCGGCGGAATCGTTGTACTGGGCTTCCAATAATCAGGCCCATAATGTCGTCACCTTATTCTGTCTCCATTCTCGCTTCATGCCAAAGAAAAAAATAAGCGATTTTGGGCGAATTTAGATGAAGCAGTCGACTGGCGGCCACTGGAGAGCTCGGCTACCCCTCCTCCTCCTCCATCCTCCTCCTCGCGGGTTGTTGGCCGGTAATCTGCCAGTTGCAGCGCCTGATGGCGAACTAGACGAGAACAGCAACGCGGTTTTCTTCCTGGCTTCCTCTTCTGGCTTGGTTGTCTCTACACTCGGCCGATAGCAGCGGAGTGTGATCGCCGGCGGGTGCTGCGGCAGTAGCAGCCGGCAGTGGGCTGGCCAGGAAAGTTTCGACGGCGCTCGGTAGAGGAAGTGGCTTCTCCCCTTGCCCCTCCTCTTCTGCTCTCGGTTCTGTTGATTGTAATGCGGAATAAGCAGCTGCGGCGGCGACCCCGTCCGACTAGGACGGAGGTGGTGGGGGGAGAGTAGCAACAGCGTCGTTAGTGGCCGGAGGTTGGAGTTGGAGGCGGAGGAGCTTCACCTGGTCTTCCGATGAACAAGAAGGTTGAATTACTTTCCTATTCTCACTTCTCTTTCGGGTCGACGAGAATTAGGGCTGTTTTTTGTCACGGCGGAATTGATTTAGGGTTTATCTTGCGTTCATCGATGTTCTAGATGCATTAAAGGTCACAGAGCTCCTTCTTGCCTAAATTTCGATTTGATTTCAAATCATTCCCGATTTCATGTCTCTTCCAACCAGGAATCACTGTTTCATACCAGAGCAGTCTGATCGATTGACGATGCAATCGGATCGAGAGCGCGCTGCATATTGTTCTCTGTAAATGCTTGTTGATAAAATAGAAAAGCACTCCGTTTCTGATCTTGTTTATTTTCAGAGTTCTTAATTATTATTTATAAATTGTTTTTCCTGAATCCATTATCTTATTCTAGATCCAGAAACCTCCATTGCTCAAGAACATCGGAAAATAAGCTCATCAAGAACTTTCCTTTAATGTTTTACACCTAATGTCTTCGTACATAATATATCCTGGATCTGTGCCATTAGGGACATTCAACTGAGAAGCTCTTTAATGAGTAAGAGCGTTCATGAGCAGATTATGTGGGCGTCTGATGCATCTTGTCTCCAGGAGCATACTGTATTAAGAACGCTAATGCAAGATGACTAAGCTCTTGTTTTAGTTCTTACCATCGATATCATCTTTGACATCATCAATGCCAAGAATGGAAAACTTGGTCAAACTGCTTCCGATTATGATTATTTTTTTTAAAATCATATGACTATATCAGTTTTGTTCTTGCTGAATGGGCCGTGTTCAGTCGCAGGGATTGGAAATATTCGGTTTAATTTTATGAGAATTCATCGAGAAAAAAGTAGTTTTCACTGTGACCCAGTTTAGATCGGGCCATTTTCCGTTGACATCTGACTTTTCTGTTTATATTTTATTTATTTCTTTTCAACGGAGTGATTATTCGGTTTTTTTATATTATCTCCTTTCTTCAGATTTCTCAGTCCCAACAGAGAAGCTGTCTCAACACAAATTCTGTTGCAGGGATTGAAAATGTTCGATAAAATTTACGAGAATTCATCGAGAAAAAAGATATTTTCAATGTGACCCAGTTTAGATCGGGCCATTTTCCGTTGACTTCCGAGTTTTCTGTTTGGATTTTATTTATTTCTTTTCAGCGGAGTGATTATTCGGTTTTATATTATCTCCTTTCTTCAGAATTCTGACCATTATTCCATGATGTGGCTCGGAATGCGAAGAGCAATGATCTGAGGAAACGAATCAAGATCGGTGATCAGGCCACCAGTGACGTTGTCGTCAGGTTGAGGACGGACGAAGGCAGGGATGACCGGTTCTACTGCCACTTTCAGATTCTCACACAGAAGTGCCAGTACTTTGCAGAACGCCTCTCCAACGCCTGCCCAACACCCGACTCCAGATGCTGCGTCGAAGTCCACTGCTCGGAGCCAGAAGTCAACTCCCACGTCAGCACCATCCGCCTCCTGTACGCCCCAAAGCTCGACACATGGCACGGAGTCAAGAACACCCTCGGCATTCTCCAAGCAGCCGATCGCCTTGGCTGCCATGAGATGGCCCAAGCCTGCATGGACTACCTGGAGGCCGTCCCTTGGGATGAAGGTGAAGAAGAAGAGATCCTGAGGTCAGTGCTTGGTCTCGGCGCCAAATACAGTCAGATCCTCTCCCGTCTTCAACCTGTGGATCCAGGCATGGTCTCCAACCTCTTCATCTCGGCAGTCTCCTTCTCGACGTCGCCGCAGCCCACCGCCATGGACGAGGTGAAGCACACGGCCCAGGAGCAGCTGGAGTACATGCTGACCGAAGACGACGACTCCCCGATCGTGGCCGCCGATGACGGGCTTGTGATGGCCAGAGTGAAGGAATCAGTCGGCGACCTCCTGGCCCAGCTGGATGCAATTCTGGCTATGAATTCCCAGTTGATCGAGGCCCGAGCCCTTCAGTCTCTCCTATCAGACGTCTCCTGGGCCTGCCAGATCCTGTCCAAGATGGAGATGATGAGGGACCTCGTTTGGTACTGGGCAGAGCGATCGGTCAGCATAGCCGCCGCCATTGAAGGGCTACCCCCCGGAAGCAGCAAGCTGGAGGCCATGCTTCAGGCAGTGGAGATAGTCCTCAAGGTTCTGGAGGCAATTGGCTATGGGAACGTCATCTTGCCGGCGGTGGGGAGGCTCTGTGTCGTCAGGGCTTGGCTTCCTTTTGTGCAGAGGATGAGGCCGCTGGTGGAGCTCGGTGGCGGCGCCGACGAGGAGGCCGTGGCGGCGAAGGTGGACTGTGAAATGTGGCAGAGCTTGGAATCGGCCTTTGTGTTGACTCTCCTCACACTGCCGTCAGGGGACCTGGCCGGCATCTTGACCAGCTGGCTGAGGGCGGAGCAGGTCCAGTACCCGGACCTGACAGAGGTATTTGAGGTATGGTGTTACAGGTCTAAGGCCGCCAGGAGGAGGTTCGGCCTCGCTGGTAGCCCAAGTAGAGCTCCCAGATGAGAGAGAGAGAGAGAGAGAGAGAGAGAGAGAGAGAGAGAGAGAGAGAGAGAGAGAGAGAGAGAGAGAGAGATTAGTGAGGAATTTTTTTTGATCACCACGGTGACGGTGAATTATTTTTGTGAAGCAATTCGGTTCATCTGTATTGACTATTTTGAGTGATTCTTGAGAAATCTTACCAGGATCATTAGACTGCGGTCAACATCACGTGTTTCGTCGTTAAGCAACTTATCCTCGCATTATTTCTGAAGACCTGCTCTCTCTCTCTCTCTCTCTCTCTCTAGATTTCTCTCTCCCTCTCACTTCGTAGAGCGGGAAGAAGACAGCCCGGGGGAGAGGACACTCCGGTGCCCGCTCACACGTCCGCCACCAATCCTGATTCCGCGGACCCCATCGCTCTCCTTCCGCGATCCACTGCGCTCCAATTGGGAACCGACGGCCGCCCCGCGGGGGCCCACCAACAGCCTTCCCTCGACGGAGATATTATCGCCGCCGCAAATCCCCGAGAGAGAGAGGAAGCTCGGAGGTTGAAGAAAAGAGGAGGTTAACCGCTGCTTCTGTGCAGGGATTTGGTCATCTTCCACCCCCACACCTCCATCCCCCCCCCCACTTCTGTTGGAGACGAGGGAAGAGAGTGGGTGGAAAATGCTCACTTCCGCCGCCGCAACTCCGGCGTTCTCGCGGACCGCCGCCGGTGCTTCTCCGGGCACTCCTTCCTGGACATCCTCCTCCTCGTCCTCTCTCTACTGCCCATCACATGGTTTCCCCACCGCTGCTGGCCTCACCCACCGCCCGCTGCGAATCAGATGCGCCGCCACGAAGCAGGCGAAGACCCCAGGTGGGTACTCCGTCCCTTCTCGATTGGGTGGTTCTTCTCCTGGTCCATCGTCTCCCTCAACTGTCTTGATCTGGTTCTGCGAGTGGTGTAGCTGAGGAGGACTGGAAGGTCAAGCGCGAAGTCCTGCTTGAGAAGAGGGTATTTGATACTCCCCCGCTCTCATCATCGTGAGATCTTCTTCCTTCCACTTCTCTCCTTCCGAGGCCAACCCCGCCACTGCCGCCGTTGCAGGTGCGGAGCGTGGATGTGAAGGAAGCCCTTCGCCTCCAGAAGGAGAACGGTTTCGTGATCCTCGACGTGCGGCCAGAGGCGGAATTTAAGGAGGTTAGATAACTTCTCGGCACCAAGATTTCCGCCATGGAAGGGTTCAAAGAGCTCTCGATCCCTCTCACTGCTATGAACTAAATCACAAGATGCCCAGTGTGGTTTATCTCTAAAAAAAATTGCCATCTTTCTGAATTTATTCAAGTATTCAAGAACGACCCATGTGGTCTCCAACGGATGGCTGACTTTCTATCCATCGACTTCGAGCCCTATTATTCAACCTATTATCTGCTTGAATTCCAATACTAAGTCAACCGGATAAGAAGAATCTCTTCTACCCACGTTCCTCCCTGGTCCAAGGAAAACTAGAAGATTTACCACCTACCCAGATTGTAGAATTCATCTGACTCTCCCAATGGGTTCACAGATTAATTAGATCGGCCCTGTAGATGTATAGCAAGTACCCCTGAACCAAAGATGACAGCTTTTCTCTTTCATACTCAAATCGGCATCTTGGGTCTGATAAATCTTCCTTGCCCACGCCGAATTGCTTCAGGGTCACCCGCCGGGAGCCATCAATGTGCAGATCTACAGGCTGATCAAGGAATGGACCCCATGGGACATTGCCCGCCGGGCAGCATTCCTGTTCTTCGGGATATTAGCAGGAACTGAGGAGAACCCGGAGTTCATGCAGAGTAATTGCCTCAATCTCAGATGATTCATGCCACAGATCTCCAAAGAAAAGATCAACTGATATTGCTATCATGGGCAGCTGTTGAGGCGAAGCTAGAGAAGGATGCAAAGATAATCGTAGCCTGTTCATCAGCAGGAACAATGAAGCCGTCGCAGAATCTCCCTGAAGGCCAGCAGTCAAGGTAAGCTCCCTCAAGCCTCAGTCAAGGTGGACCCACAATACTGATGAGCATATATATCTTTTGTGCAGATCTCTGATCGCAGCCTACCTCCTGGTCCTTAATGGATACACCAACGTGTTCCACTTGGAGGGTGGGCTCTACCAATGGTTCAAGGAAGAGCTTCCTTCTGTTGCCGACGAGTGAATCATCCAGGGCTCCATTCTTCTAGTGTAAAACTAGTTTTCTTTTCTTTGTTTTTTTTTTTTTGGGTTAATGAAGCTGTTCAAGCCATCCACCGGCTCCCAAAAACACCTGTAACTCGAGGCATATGTTCAATGGAACTACTGTGATTCTCACCATGGCTCTTGGGTGTGTTCTTGAAGGACCTCATAGAGTGATAGAGATTTGGTTCAGAGCAAAATGAAGATCTGGAGATGAGAATTTATACCATTTTGAGCAAAATGAATTGTTCTTACTTTGGCTCTGCTGCGATTAGGACCTCAGAGAAGCTCGAGCCATGGTGAGGGCTCCGTCATAGCTCTGGTTGCCGCCGATGAAGCCGCTCATGTGGACAAAGACACAGCCAGGGATTCCAGACTGCCGTGAGAGCTCGTCGTCCCTCAGGCCCCTCCATGGCAGCGGAAGAGGCTTTCGACTCTCGAAGCTGTCAGGAGACGCTGCCACCGCCTGCACCCGCCAACTTTTGCTCCTATCATCCTGCAACCAGGTATAGATCATCAACCGGCAAGTGATAGAGATGGTTAAAGGCGACCCCGTGAGGAAAGGATTTCTGGGTAAGTTAGGTTTTAAACACCTGCTATAAGTTAGGGTTCAACCATTTGACCCATGAAGAAAGGAATCCTGGGTAAATTAGGGTTCAACCAGTTGACCCATGAAGAAAGGAATCCTGGGTAAGTTAGGTCTCTAAGCACGGGCAAGTAGGGTCCACCGACTGACCCATGAAGAAAGGAATCCTGGGTAAGTTAGGTTTTAAACACAGAATAGTGGGGTCCACCGCTGAAACATGAAGAAAGGAATTCTGGGTAATTTAGGTTTCAAAGTTATTGGGATATTGCTCACCTGATATATGACATATTTGATAAGAGGGTCAACCTTCAGCTCCTCTTCAAGCTCAAACAAATGAAGCTTCCACTGTAAAGAGGAGACAGGCTTCAGTAGCAATCCTCAGAAAGCCTGAGGATGAACGATCTTGAAAGACAGACGACTGAAGGCTGGATTCGGGGACTTCCCCTTCAACAGTTAACTTTCTAAATTTAGCTCGAAAAATAAGAAACTAGGGAAGAACGCTGGTCAATACTCACAGGACAAAAGTTATTCAACACCATAATCTCTCCACTGGGATCGACATCTCCTCTAGCTGCTAGACATTCGATAATGATGGACCGTGCTGGTAACCATGATCGCGCATGGAACCGAACACTCTGCAAACATAAATTAAATAGTGAGTTATGCGGAGCCATTGATGAGAGAACCCGCCGATAACATTCCGAAAATCTTAACAAAAATTCATGAAAATTTTGATGTCAACAAAAGGAAAACTCCAAGAACTCGGGTACACCAACCTCCATGAACTCGCTGCCTGCAAGCACCATGGCGCGCTGAAATGCCTCATTTTCCTTTTTAGCAGATTGATCGGGTTCCAGCCAGTCCAAGTTCAGCCGTCCAACTCGTGAAGACAAGCCGGTGTTGTTTACATATTTTGGAGGCTGATCTGTGTCGTACTGGTTAATTCCATTGTCAATGGCGTCAATGGCCTATAACAAGTACAAAAAATATCAGAAAACATAACATCCGGTTTTCTGATGGATCAGAGACGAACTAGTGATGATAGTAAGTATCTAATGAAGAAGAGATCAGTGGGTTCCCATGCACGATAAACATTTCAAGAGAAAATTGACGTGCATTATGTTACGAATGGAAGAAGAACAGAGGGTTTTCTGGGAATCAGTTCAGAAAAAAAGGAAAGATTAGAACCTCGATAAAGCTTTTATAGATGGCAATGTACAGTCGGTGCACATCTGGATGCCCCTCATCAACCTGAAGCTCCTTGGCAATTATCTCAGGACCATAGTGCTGCAATGTGGCATTCATAGAAAATGAATGCAAAAATAGATATGAAACAGGTGAGGAAAGAGTGAGCAAATAAATGAAACAGCAACCAAAAAAAAAAATTGTATCATTTCTTAGAACTCGAATCAGGCAATTCAAGGACTGCCCAATTAAATGCAAAGGAGGCAACACAATCTGATTCTCCTTAGAAGAACTAGCATTTACACCCGAATTTCCTTTTCTCAGATATAATATTTCAATGATAGGGACAACTCTAGTCGAACCATTAAATCACAGGATCATCAATAATTGTTGGCCTAAATCCAAAGAAACAAAAAGGAAAGCCACGAATCACTTTCTTAAGCACGGTCTAATGGGCCAGGGACTGCTTAGCCAATCTTGGCCAAGAGTTCACACGATCAATTGTCATTTTTTTATCCTAGAAGAGGGACCATATCCACCTTACGATATAATTTACTTCGATTATAGTCCAAAGTATCACAGTGCACAATGTTAAGTAATAATGGATCACGTGTGTAGGAAATATTTTGATGGACATGGAAAAGGCAAAATCGCAACTGATTCTATGAGTCGAAGTCTAAAATACCAGCAAGAAAGATGATGCAATGTTTAAATGAACTGGAAAATAATATTACTTCACCTTATAAATGAGACCAGCACTGCTTAGCTTGGTGTTGAATCCGTGCCCAAAAATCTCATTAAAACCTTTCTGATGATGATCATAACGATCTCGAGTGGGATCATAAACACCCCCAACATCAAGAACAGCATCAAGTGTCTCCAATAACTGAAAATCATTCCACAAGTAAGCAAGTCGCACGAGCCTACTTTATTAAGGAAAAAAAAGCTACACTTGCATAAGTAGATCCAAAAAATGATATTTATTATACAGGTTACATTTTTATTTTTATTTTTTTCATTTTTTTTCTTATGTTTCCTTCTCTCATGACGAAGCACCTCTCATATAGTTTTTTGTCAACAATAATTGATTTTCCTAATATGAGCAGGCCCTCCCATACCTCACCAATGGCACATGCCAGTGTATGGCACTACAAAATGGTTTCAGGCAGGAAACCAATCAGGTGAACAGAGTCAAAACTGTAGGTGTTTATTTATCACAAGCTGACTTGGAACTGTGGAACAAGCTTGATGATCATGATATGAGGTTTTCCCTGCATTCAGACAGTTTTTTGATACTTCAAAGAAAAAGGATTCCCTAACAACATACCACCAGATGACCGGTGGATGAAAAACCCAGCTGCTATGCCTCTCTTAAGATAACAACACGAGAACTTCTATGCAGACGCCATCAGTGTCTAATCCCAGACTCCATCACCCAGAAGTTGAAGTCAAAGAGGGCCCTCACCATGCAATAAGTTGCACTCGAGTAACCCAAGTACATGTCTCCTCGACATTTTCCCTGTATAGACTCCATAACCAATCGAATTTCATCATTTCTACAGTTAACTACAAGAGAAGAAAGTTTCTCCCATAAATAGTAGAGTGCAGCAGAGTCTGCAGAAGCCCTGATAGAAGAATAGTCTCATGTCCGACCTTAGAAATCATCCACATCAGAAAGATAAAACTTGGAGCAGGATCATATGATTCCATTTTCTGATAGAGACAATTTAATCTCCCACAATAACTTATCACTGTTCTATCCATCCTCCCAAGAGCTTAGGTCCATCTTTATGGGTAGTTATTTGCATTTCTGTGAAAAGATGTGTTACAGTAAGAAAGTTGAGTACCAGTGGATAATAACACCGCCCTCTCCAACTATTGGTGTAAATGGCTTAATCTTCAGTTCCATCAGTCTTTCTCTATTGAAAAGCACGGGAAGATTCTGAAAGTGGGAAAATCCCATCTTGCATGTATTTAGTAACCGCTTTAAGCTCGATATAGAAGACCGACACTAAATTCTTCTAAGAGTCGGAGAAAGAGACAACAACTCTATTTTCTTCTGAGAGTCGCCAACGAGTATTTTTACAATCACTCATTGTCATGAATTAAACCCCCAATCGTCCATAATTCTTATTTTTCCAGTCATAGCAACTCCAAGGACAAACACTTCGGAGAATCCATAACGCAAGCAGGTTAAGGGCAAGGAGACAACCCAAGAAAACTATGGTGCTTATTGTATTTCTCAGAGAAGAGCAAACTGAGAGAACCATAAATATGCTCTCAGGAGAGAAGCAGGGCGTCCCAGGTAAAGGTTAAGCACGAGATAGATGCGGAAAAGGCTGAAAGTACCTGGGAGTCTCTGGTCCGGACGATGTCCGCCCCGGCGAACTTGTCAGTGAGGCGGATCATGAAGCATCCCAGGGCCTCGTCGCAGTGGAAGCTGCCGTTGTGTGTACCCACCCTCTTGGCTGCAGGGGCCGGGGAACCCGTCGAGAAAGAGGACGCACTGGGGGAGCTATGGCGGTGAGGGGAGGAAGCAGCAGCCATGGCAGGAGACAGGCGGAGAACGACACTGGCCCTGAAAGTGGAGGCGAAGGAGTGGCTCCGGCACAGGTGGGAAAGCTTCTGCCACTTGCCGCTCGTACCAAGCATGTCCGCGCCCACTTCCCAAGTTTCGCTTAGCGCTTTGCGACCGCGGCTTCTCTTAAACTCTCTCCTACGGTGCTCCCAGCGAGGACGGCAACTCGGGCGGGTTGAGTCGGTTCGGGTGACATGCCCTAGTCCGTTAACAAGGCCTTGGAACGGAAAATTCCAGAAATTTAGCGATTTTATTTATTCCCAATATTTATAATATATATATCATTAATATGGGTTATATTAAATTTGAATGGGGTCCTAATACATTGGGGTGAGGCCTTCGCAAGTCCATTATGAGCTAAAACATCCTCCATCTGATCAGAAATCTTGTCTAACCATGGAAAATTAATCAAGGAGCTTAGGATGTACCCCATTAATGGCCTCAAGTATGACTTGCAGGCCCGTTTTAGATAACTATGAGTTGAAAGGTCACAAGTTGGAAATGTAGCTCTGGCACCCCTCACTTGGAGTAATGAGATTCTAGTAGATGCAGTGTGGCATGTGCGGAGGCATGGGTTGACATGATGTAGCATAGGGTGTCACACGCAACGTTTGTATCACGCATGTGTAAGTGAGCAACGACATGGGTATAGCATGAGTGCACATGAAGATGCACATTAACACGGCGTAGCATAGTGTGACATGATACCTATTAGGCATAGGATGTGCATTGAGAGCATCATATATGAAAGGTGTGATGGCACTACACAACACACTGTGGCACAAGGTGACACATGCACCACACAACAAGTATGTGATGCATTATATGAATAGCATGATGCAATACTCAAGTAAGCAACATGGGCACATAGTTGGTAGGAATTGGTGTAGATAATTCTATGTCCTCTTGTGACGAGTGGGGTGGTTGCAGCAACCTTTGACACAATCAACACCATGGTGATTATAGAGTCAATTATGAGGGTTAGGCAATCTAAGTGTGTACCCCTATAAATGTAGGCAACCTCAAATAAGGAAGGTAGGGTTCACACCATGGTGTATTGTCTTAAAGGGGTAAGTAATACACATCTCATGAGTCTTTGTGTGTTTCTACATAGTTGTGAGATTGTATGGTGTTGGTTGACCACCCATTGAGGCTAGCACAAGAGAAATAACATGGTATATGAAGAACAATACCTTAGTTTATAACACATGCTTAAATATAAATTAATATTTGAAGTCAAACATCTTTAGATTGTATCAATCTCAAAATCAGAATATCAATAACTTTCTAAATCAAACTTAAAACTTTCAATACATGATAATCAAGCTGTGAAATAACATAGTATATGAAGAACAATAGCTTAGTATGTAATAGTTATGGATAGATATAAGATAATATGTGAAGCCAAGTATCTCAACACATGGAGTGTCTAAAGTCAAACAAAACATTATAAAAGTATACATTCCTGTACTTTTAAGTCCTAAAACATCTTTAAATCATCAAAAAAAATTTGTGAAAAAATCTAATGACAATTTAAAACTCACACAAAACACATCATGATAATGTGTTCAAGTTACCATTAGAATAGTGTGAAATGTGATCTTATTGAATGCTAAATAACAACTGAAAGGCAAGATTTTTTATAAGTAGGAGAAAGTTTAAAGCACCAATTACAAAAGAGATGGAAAAGTATGTAAACAAACATGAAAATACTAAAGTTGTGAGAAGAACTTTTAACTCAAAGTCAACACACCATATTGCAAGGAAAAATATAAAGTTGAATTTACTTCTTTAAACAATATGATTTATACTAGTAGAAGTCTATCCCATCAAATAGTGTTATTAAATTGGCACTATATTACTAGATGTGTGAATTAATTAGTGAGCCTTTATATTATTTAAACTTCTAGTAAATTTGATAGAGGTGGATTGATGGCTTTTATTTTCTTATCCATATATAGCACCATAGGGAGAATAAACCTTTAGAGAGTAGAGTAGTTAAGGAGGGTCAAAGTAGTATAAATAGTCTCTCTCTTGTTGATCACCTCAATTATATGTAAGAAGTTAATTCACAAATGTAGTATTCATCATCAATGAAGTTAGATTTCTTTTTATTTTAAACTATTAGATGAAAAAGGAAAAAAAATATCTTCATTCTTGGTTCCTATGTGACCTCATTAGGCCTGACATAAATGATTATGTTATCATGTTAATTGGGTATTTCAAAATCAATGAGAGAATATTGTTAACTATTTACATCATATTTAGCTCTTTCACTCTTCTTGTTTTGATCATTAGTGTTTTTCTTGGACTAAAATAATCATCAACACAAGTTAGGAACCATTAATTGAATGAGAAGGCTATTAGGGTGACATAATGTATTGAGGTTCTCTTTCTTAATAGAACATGTAGGTTGGTTTTCAAACATGGATATTATGCAAATAGAATTTTTTTAAAAAAAATAATCAAAGAAGATAATAAATAGAAAATAAAACATGTTGAATGTTTATAAAGTTCAAGTAGAATGTGATTTAACAACATATTTGGGTAATTATTCATGGAAATGTCTTGTAAGAATAATATATATATTTTTCTCAATCCATCTTTCCCACATCTCATCTGTGTGTGGGAATTTTATTCCCATCTTGCATATTAGCTTTTACCATAAAATATTTAATGTATAAATTATAATCAATAAGTTGGGTTTTTTATTCCTTACTCCTCACTCACTATCAGTTGACCTCGCTATCTACAATTAAGAAGATAATATGTGCATGAGATATAGATTAGGTGCCAATACCACTGGTAATAGTTCCACTAGAAACCCCCTTGTACTTGGTAAGCTCTTGTTGGTTCCCAAAACCACTTGTTCATCTGATTAAATAGATATAAAGGTTAAAATATCAAATAATTTAAAAATTATAAATGCTAGAAAATTGATAATACTTGTCTTCAAACCTAATATGCGTGAAACCTCTATTTGGAATGGGTCAATGTCACTAGAAATGAGCACAACTAATCTTCCATGGTAAGTGGCCATGACTACACCGTCAAATAGACAAGATAGAGCTTGAGTAGGTTTAAGTACAAGATTAGTTCATAATTCAGCCCCTAACATTATCTCCTTAAATGGAAACACATCTATTAACATTAAATTTCACTCTTGACGACTTATTGCTATTAAATATGTCTACTTCTCCCTGTTCAAATTATGGCGGACCACGATTTCTTGGGGCCAACCTGTGGACCATTTCATTCATCTATTCTCCGCAGTAACAGGGAACACACAAGGCCGCCATGGAAAGTCAGAAAGGAGAACTGAAGAGTGGGATTGCGGAGAGGAGCAAAAAAAAACGAACTCCTTTCTTCCCCGCACATCGACTTCCCAAGAGAAAGGAGAAGGAAAAAGAAGCCTCCATGGTGATCAAAAGGGTAAGAAGCTCTGCCGCCTCTTGGAACAAGAAGCCCTGGAGACCAAGATGCCCACCCCCAAGCACGCTGCCCATATCCCTAGATCCACCGCCCACGTCGTCCCCTCTTCCTCCCCCTGCCAGGCGTCCTCTTCCAGCCAGTCATCATCCTCCCCGTCCTCCTCCGTATTTTCTGACAGCCGCCATCCATCGTCCTGCTCCTCCTCTTCGGTGCAGCAGCCGCAGTGGCCCTCCACCTCCTCCCCGGTCTCCTCCGGTATCTCCTCCAGCCTCGAGCAAAACCGCCGGTTGCGCCACCGCGGCGCCGCCACATCCACACTCTCCATCATCACCACCTTATCCTCCCCGGCCACGCAGATATCCGCTGCTTCTATCCCTGCCGCTTCCTCCCCGTCGGCTGCGACCCAGCACTTCATCCGCCACCCACCGCCGTCCCGCCGCCGGAAGCTCCCCTCCACCGCCGCCCGCTCCTCCTCTCCGGCGTACACCTCGAAGAGGATCCCCTCACCGGCGCAGACCCGATCGGTGCTCCCAAACACCAGGTCGCCGCCGGACTCCGCCGCCCGTACCCGGTGCAGCCCCACGAAGGCCGCCGCTCCGGGAAGCATCTGCACGTCGTTCACCTCCAGCGACGCGCCGCCAGTGCGCGGCCGGTAGACGAGCGTCAGCAACTCCGCCTTCTTCAGCGCCTCACCACCAGCAGAGCGGGCGGCGAGTCGGATATAGAAAGCCTGTATTTTGAGGGCCTCCTTCCCCCCCGCGCAGCGGAGCGCCTCCCCGCCGCCGCCGCCCCTGCCGCCGCTGCTGCATCGGCACATCTTCTCTCTCTTTTTCCTTCCCTGTTCCAGTATTCGGGACCCGCTGAACGGCGGTGGGAATGAGGAAGATGGCGATACTTATCGTCCTTTGGTGACACCAGATTTCTACAACCCGATGGTCTGGCACACGGTTTTGACTGCCGACGTGGTCAATATGAACACTCGGAGTGAAGTGATTGGTTAGAATTGAATTGGGCAGCTAGTGATCAGCGGCTCTCAGCTGGGGTTTCACCAACCCTCAGGCATGTGTGAACAGATCGGACGGTCCAGATGTCTGGACGGAGTTCCCGAAGAAAATGAGAGAGATCGGAACGAGTTGCGCACGAGGGCGTCTAGGGTGGCCCTCCCTTGGACTTTTCTTCCAGTCGACGTGGACTGCTTTCTCGGTCTTTACTACGTCCGCCAATGGAAGGCCGCCACATCCCCCTATCTATTCCTTTCAACTCAAGTTGTATTTGACAAGAGAGAGGAGAGAGGGAAGAAGGGGGGCGTAGAAGAGTGTGCCCACTAGAACGGCTCACCCAGCTTCAACGACTCAACGAGGACAAGAAAATTCGAATAATGTTTTTATGATGCTTTTTAAAACCTTTATATTTTGCAAAAATCCCCGATTATTTTGTTTACCTTAACCCCAAGGCCCAGAATAAAGCGGGCCGGGCTATGCCAACTGAAACGATTAATGGGGCCCGCTGTTCAAAAGCCGGATTCACTTTCAATGCCACGTGGACCTCGCGGTCAACTCTCTCTCTCTCTCTCTCTCTATAGATATATATATATATATATATAATAGATCTCAAGGTTTTCTCCAAATCTGAATTTGATGTACTCGCGGACTGAAGCAACGGTCACACATCCAAAGGGAAAAGGCGAAAATGGTGTCTTCTTCTTCTTCTTCATTTGCCTTATTTAGTAGGGAGTAGGCGGGGACGGCGGGGGGTGGCGTCACTGCTTCTGGGGCTCGCCGCCTTCTTCTTCTTCTTCGAGGAAGGCGGAGCGGGGGTAGGAGCGGCCGATGCCCATGGGGGTGTTGAAGGTGATCTTGAGACCTTCTGGGTCGTCGATGCTCATCTCCGAGAGGGGCACCCACAGCAGCAGCTGCCGGCTCCTGACGCCGGTCATCTTCTTCATGCGGTTCTTCTCCACGTACGCCGTCACCTCCCGGGAGTACCTGACCAGCGTCTCCGTCCCCTTGAAGAAGTGCTCGTAAGGCTCCTTCTGCTTCATCCACACGAACCCCGTCTCCTTCACCAGTCCGCACTCCTCCAGGTTCTTCATCGGCATCACCCCCCCCGGGAACCCCATCTCCTCCAGCAGCTCCTGCGAGTGCTTGTAGCAGGCCTCCGCCCCGTACACCACCTCCGCCCCCTTCCTCCTCAAGTCCTCCACCACCTCCGTCCCCATTCTCTCTCTCTCTCTCTCTCTCTCTCTCTCTCTGCGGCGGCGGTGGCGGTGGCGGTGGCGGTGGCTTAGGAGAAGGATGGGGGAGGAGGGGAGGATATAAGGGTTGGAGTGGGGCAGCGGTGGGGGGGAGGAGGTTGGCCAACCGGAGCCGACCGTGATGTTTGGTGATCTAATTGCACCGGCGAGGTCCCCCCCCCAACCTAATTCGAGCATCTCCGGCGATCTGGCGCCACCGTGACGCCATCACTCTCCGGTGACTTTGGTTGTTGGTCATTCCCCATCCGTCGATGAGAGAGAAAGAGAGGGAGAGGAGAGAGAAAGGAAGAATACGTCAATACAATAGTTGAGGGGGTTGGGCGGTCAAAGCACCCCGGACCGTCTATTTAATATATGGGCTTTCTTGACCAGAATTATCGGCCCGTATTTAATTACTATCTAATTAGAAATTTTACCCTTTTTCAATGAAGCCCTCTATTTTTACGAAGATTTTAAATCATTAAAAATGATAAATTTAAAAATGTTAAGATATATGTATATGGAGTTTTTTATTATAAAAAATATGTCATCCTAATATATCTAAAAGTGGGAACCTCAATTCGACCGAAGTCTTCGTGGCCGTCCGATCAATAGTCCTACGACTGCGTGGACTCCGTCGTGAGTGAATCACACGGGTAGGATTTTCCGGTCACAGCCCGCACGAGAATGGGCAGCTGTGATTATGAGGGGTATGAGATAGACAGATGGAATGATATTTGTACGCCCTTTAGATCTTCCCATTATTACCACCCAGAAAATAGTGACAAATATTTTTAAAAATATATTTCAGTATTACGTGTATACTGATATATATATATATATATCTGGACTGTAATCATTCCCACAATCATCGCCGTCGTCACCAGATCCCATCCCGCCGCCACTCCGCCGGAGGTTTAGAGAGAGAGAGAGAGAGAGAGAGAGAGAGAGGGAGGGAGGGAGGGAGGGAGGGAGAGATGTTTGGGAGGGATTGCAGGAGCAGGAAGCGTCTCCGTTGAGGGGAATGCTGTCTGGCACGAGGTCGCCGTCCGCTTCGCCGTTCTCCTTCTCCCGCGATCGGCCGGTCTAATTCTGCTTCTTTATCGGGAGAAGAGAATTGTGGGGGCGAGAGCCCGAGAATGTGGATCAGAAGAGGGGAATCGAGCTCGGACCAGGCTTCATTCCCCCCAGCGGACGCTTCCCCCAGCCCATCAGCCGGGTTGCCGCTTGAGGCATTCCCGAATCCACGGCCGCAGGCAAGTCTTATTAAAGTTCCCCTTGTTTCTTCGTTATAGAAAGAAGAGCGGCATCGGATCGATCCTCATTTGATAGTGAGTTTTCTGCGCGAGTTTTACACTCGTTTACCTGTTGGAGGGTGGGGATATTTGAATCTGGCGCGTCAGTGCATGCACAAAAATTCATCAGCGATGGAGTAGAATCTAGTTGACGCAGGCAAGTATGGCACGGGGAGCACGAGCAGATTGCCGTCATGATGTAATTCTTGTTCTACCCTATCTTTTTGCCTCCCTTTTTGTCCCACTCTTCGCTTCACTTTCTCTTTGCAGAGCTCTCTCCTCTATCGTCCTCCACTCCGAGGGAGCGAGAAGATTGGGAGCACGAAAAGGTGCCAGTTATCAGGACCGTCCAGCATTCCACCATAGCGATCCCTCAGACTCCAGGTTTTCTTTAAATTAATAACGTTAGTCAACCAGACGATTGATTTGCATTGATAATAATCTCCATATCAGTTTTCTCAATCGTTTCTATATTGACATGATTTACTCTAGTCCACCTACATTCACAAAGCACGCCATTATGAGGTTGATATTTGGTCTAAGAACTCATCTTCCCCGTTCTTATCGCCGGCTATGATCTTAAACCATTGCAGATTCTGTTCTTGACTCTCTAGGCTGGGAGAAAGAGATAATAAAGGCAGAAGAAGGTAAGAGAGGCGAAAAGTAGTCCGACCTACTGTTGCTTTGTCCGTGTTTCGTACTCCACCTCATTGATTACATAAATCTGTATCACAAGTCAGGAGGCATCCAGGAGTAAATCCCCTCATAATACCAAGATTTCCGCAGATATTAACTCCCTTTCAGGTGGTAACACAGTTCTGTCGAGTTCTCTTTGTCCATACAAGTGCTCCCCGTATCTTCGTCCTATTAGCGAGCCCAATTTTACGTCCTTTAGTGAATGGACGAACTTATGATGCAGAGAATCCGATGCTTCATTGGCTAGATCTTTGTGAGTAAGAGTGGTCCTCACTCTCTTGCGCAGGTGGAGAATCGATTCGGGGATCTTTTCCAACCTCTCTCTATGATTCCCTCTTGTTGTTTCTGCTCCTTTCCACCCGAACCACTCCTGCTAATCACTACTCATAGTTTCCGCTAGATGAGATATATGATCACTCTGTCTCACGTCAGGAAGTTGAATCGATCCCTGTACGCGTTCTGTAATTTTTTCTCTTCCCGCCCTTTCTTCCCTCCCAATTCCCGATCTTTGTCTTCCCTCGTATGATCCCGACAGCCTGAGATCAATGATGACATTAGATGGAAAGGAGAGAGGGAATCGAGGGAAGGTTTCTTAGCTTCACGAGTGGAGGAGAGCTGGATGAGGGGAGGGATCTTATCTCAGATAACATCAGATATTAACTACCTTGTGGTGTGAGACAAAAGGGGGGGCAGGAGGAGAAGACAGAGAACTCAAGGAGAGGCCTACCTCCAGATGCACCTTCGTCCTATCCTCCAGATACACCTTCATTTTCAGCCTTGCTCAGAAAGCCATCTGCCTCGCCATCGAGGACCCAACCCAGCCACGTCATTGATCCTGCCATTACTCGGCGTTTTATAGCAGATGCATAGAACCGCAGAAACCCTGTCGCTTCCTTCTTTCTCTCTCCTCTCTCTCTCTCTCTCTCTCTCTCTCCTTACATGTAGGATCCATGCACTGTAACAACCCATCACGGAAAAAGGTCCAATAAATGATGCCCACATGTTAGTAGTTGTTTGTTTATGAGGAAGGGGGGGACAGGCAGTACAAGTTATGATTATTAATTAACTCTTTAGGCATCATGGAATCTTTTTCATCTTCATAGAGGTCACCACACCAAGACCTCACGGAATACTCTCCGATGGTGGTTGTGGTAGGTTCTGTGTACAGATCATCCTTTTCTACCCTTTTTCTGTGGGATGCTCTCGCTCTCTCTTGCGCGGGCTGACAGTATCAAAGACCCTCAATTTCTCTGTAGAAATCAATTCGATTTTCTCTCTCCCATTAAGCTTCCCTTGAGACTTCGTGACGTCTCCGGCCGCCGTCGTCATCAGAAACCCAATTCACATGTATGTGGTATTATCCATGCATCAGATTTAATCCCCAAAGATGAAAGAAAAGGAAAACTATTTCATATACATGAATGATTTCTTTCATGCATTGCTTTCTTGGTGGTTCTCTGAATCCTATCTCTCTCCACCATTCCTCTTTTTCAACGGCGGATTTGAGCCCTGATGGGGCTTCCTTAAAGATGGGTAGGCCCACTGGGGGTAATATAGCATAAAAGGGGATCCTTTGTTCAAAGGATGCAAGGAGAATGTCGGCTAGCATAGAAGGGAAGCTCTTCTTCTTTTGCACTAGATTTGGTAACTCGGTTTCTCCCACATGCAACGGCTTCCTGAGGGAAGAATGGGCATTTCGATATCTCAGAAGGTGTCTACTGCGTCGACAGCACAGGGGCTTGTGAGGCGTCAGATAGTTAATGTAGTTCAATCGGCACTTCGGAATTGAATATTAGGAGAAAGTAGACATCCAAATAATCACATATTTTCAAAATAATCGCCCCCATTTATGTAATCTTACTTCGTTTGGCTTGCCTCTTTTATAGGAACATCCAAATGCATATTTGTGGCTGTGTACAACATAAAATTTTTAATTTTTGTACAAATAAAAGCGGATATTTTACGGTTGCAAACATGAATAAATCTACAATATCCCAAGAAATCATTACTCATTACTCCTAGGGTTGTTCAATGGTTGCCATGGGTTCTTTCAAATCAATAGGAGCTTTCAAATACAGGTAACAATAGCTTTTGGCTAACAAAACATTGATCTACTTATTTACTGTTCAATTATTATTAATTCCTGAAATTTCTTCGCTACAGCCCAATTCCATGGAGGCCCAGAATGAGAGACAAGGTATTGACTGCGGCTATTAATAATCCTGAAGATAAAAAGGTTAGTCTTCTGTATTGTTCTGTGAGTACGTGGAATTTACATCCTCTCTCAATAGGCAACAAGTGATGCTTCAGAGCACCACAGTCAAGGCTTGTTAGTTCGATATGCTCCCAGTGACCCACACAGTCTTAAATTAGGTCTTCTGAGATGGCAACATTGAAAAATATGGGGAAGGCGGGGTACCTGAAACTCCAAGAAGCAAAGTGGTGCATAGAATGTGAAAATAGATAGTAGATTATAAAGGAGAAGTTACTACGAGTCCAACTCACCAGGCAGCATGGTTCAAGAGGGAAGATGAGGGGTATCCTCCGAACCAAGGTCGTCTGAGAACTTGAAAATCAGCCCATCGAGAACCATGGGAAGGAGAAATTTCCGAAAAAAGCAACCTGTTGAGATGGGTTCTAGTAGCGGGACTATTGTAATGGTACCATTGCTTCTGTTGACCATTCCCATCACCGTCAAATGGCTCCCCTCTTTGACATACCTGTAGACATTACTCAAGATCCACATTAATACATGCCCAAAACTACCAACCAGACGAAAGTTTCATTATGCCGTCCGATTGATTACCCCTCTTCCAGACGAAGAGCTCGCGGCTCTGCAGAGAGTTGCCTATCTCTGAGCCACCTCACCAGGGTCGACGACAAGCTCCTATTCTTACTTGTTGTGTTGATCAGAGTACTCTCCTTGATCAGGAAGGTTACTTTGGAATCGTGACCAGCTTTCACTGTCACTCTTATGCCTGATCTAATGTCTGTGAGATGGAAATCTGCAGTGAACCTCTGTTAAGAACAAAAGGATGAGAAGCAGAAAGAGCGATCCGGGCAGTTCATTCGTGAAGCTTCCAACATTGTAAGCAAATATCATCCGTCTTGTTTACTTATTTTTCATAAATCACTAGGTTTATTCATCCAAGATCAACAGTGTCATCACACATGAATAGGCACAACCTGAGCACCAGACATGGTAGATGCATTGCTAATTAAAAAATACAAGGGAAATAAAAATAATAGCGGCATAAAAATCACACGGGCAGCAGTTGAATGAGCTGAAAAAAAAGAGCATTTTTTTAGAAGCAAATGCCTAAGAAAATGATTCACCAGTTCCACCCCCCACATCACAACCCAACTTAGTGGATATGCTAGATAATGTAGCCAAGCGTAGCGAATCATTTTCCCGAAGGGGAAAGGAGCTGACAGACCGTTTGCTTGTCCTACATCCACCAAAGAAACTGAAATGACCCAACAAAGAATGAGATCGAGGAGAAAGATCAAACGTTGACTTCAAGAGCCCAGAAGATCTTGGAACAAATCTTCCTCGGGCTGGTGGTTTCCGCAATGAATAAACTGGAAGAACCCCCTCTTAAACCCTAATCGACATTAGCTGACAGATGCAGAAAATCATAGCTTATGGAAGAACACCCGACCCATGGAAGACACCTGTGACTCAAAACTAGGTCATCCCCCCTTCTAACCAGGCAGATGTGGGCTTGCCCAAACAAAGAAAATGGTGTGAATACAGAGCAAGATCTCTCATTCCACCAAGACATATCAATGGACAGACCATGAAGTGGACTAGATGTAGTTCGAAGGGACACGAAGGGGAAACTATATCTGATAACCATGAGATTCTCTGGGTATGAAGCACAGCAGGATTGAGACTGGAAGTGAACCTCGGAGTAGGTCAATCTCCAGCGAAAGAACCCGCTCCACAGTTCTTGGAGCCCGCAGCCTGCATACTCGTACAGAAGGGTCGATGTGTAGACACATCTGGGAGCCTTCTCGTAGGAAGACTCGAGAGCAATACTCCCGCAAGAGACGCGCTGCAACAATCACCACATTTGAGGGAGAACCCGCCATTTAATCCGAGCTGATCTTCGTCTGCATTAGAGAGGTGGAGATTTCATTGACCTAGGAGGAGATGGGTCTCACCCCAGAGAGCTTGACGAGGTCGCCGTCCTTGGCGGTGGGGAGGTCGGACCAGGGGAGCCGGTCGAGGAAGAGGAGGACGGCCCAGTCGTTGAGGGCAGCGCGGGCGTTCCAGGCGAAGAAGGAGACGACGAGAGCGGAGAGGGAGAGGACCAGGAGGAGGAGGACGGCGTTGTGGACGACGGCGAGGATGAAGGCGGAGACGGCGAGGCCGAGGAGGAGGGAGGGCACGGCCACGCAGAGGACGGCGCGGGGGACCGGTGAGACGCGCCAGCAGCAGCGCTGGCGGTCCGCCACCGCGCCGGAGAGGTCGTTCATGGCGCCACCCGCCGGATGGCACGGCTGCTTCTGCTTCTGCTGCTGCTGCTGCTGCTGCTGCCACTGCTGCCGCCGCGCGCGCGGGGGGGTCTTTAGTTCTCCTTTGGCCGCCTGCTCGGCGGCGAAGTCGGGCATGAAGATTTCAAAATAATCGCCTAGGCATGGTCGGAATATATTTTTTAAAAGACGACGAGTGTTTTTGGGATGCACGTGGGGGAGGAGGGAAAGGGGCTGAACTCGCTGCATGAATATAATAAATAAACGTATTTTAATTCTTCCGTTGACGGATTTACGATTTTCTTTGTGTGTATTCAACATTGGAGGTGAGATATATTTAATGATAAGTTAATGTAATACATAAGAATAACACTTGTTCGTCTATTTTTTCAATAAATTTTTAAAGTAATCACGAGTAATAATAATAATAATAATAATGATAGTTTCTTCACATTTCTCTCTCTCTCTCTCTCTCTCTCTCTCTCTCATAGGTTTTACGGAATCACTCCTACTAATTTAGGGTTTTGGATGTAGGGTTTAAGATGACAATATAATTAGTCATTTCCTTTGAGCCTCATTGTAGTCTAACACCTCTTTATCTCTCTCCTCTTCCCCACATTTCACGGTCATCAAACTTTGCCAGAAATAGGATATTCTTACTAGGATGAATCTCTACCTTGTACCCAGTAAGCAGGGTAAAGAACCATGATGACTGATTATTATTTATCGGGGGAAAAATCCTTTTTTTTATTTCATGAAAATCAACTTTCAGAAGACTAATGATGCTTATACCTCTTCCTTTCCAACTAAATATCATTCTTTGGAGAAATTTCATGGTGCAATTTCTAAACAGAGTAATAATGGACGAAGCAGCCGCCATCAGAAATCCAAGTCAACGTGCTAAATGATCTTAACTTCCAAGGCTGATCGAATCCTCATTAGGTTAAACTGAAGAATCACCACCTGGAGTCCTCGTTCAATGGAGCAGAAAACTGAAAACATATCTGCCACTGCATCATCGATTGAGAAAAGTATCAAATACTCATGCTACAGCTATAAATCACTAGGTGAGGAAATATATATGCTCATTCTCTGGTATGTGCAGATGCTGGAAATAGATGGGAAACCTAGATCCTATTCCAAAAGGGCTATAGAACAGACTACAGCAGCACTAGAGCACTGAGAAGCTGCTTTCTGCTCATGTTCAGCTCGCACAGACTCGACATGAACCCACAGAACCCACTGTGGAAGATCATCTGGAGGAACCACTGCGGAAGATCTAGATCCATGGGTTTGACAAGAACACGATGGGATGGAGAAAAAAATTCTAATATTTGATAAATTAATATCTGCTCATTTTAAAGTAAAATTGAGCCAAGAAAAATACAGTCAAAGGCATTTCTTTGCCTTTTATGGCAGATATACCTTCGGAGGATGGGAGAGTTGAGTGCTTTTGCCTCTGGTACAGTACTTGATCATGCTAGACAAAAAGAAACTGGATTCCCAGGAGCACAGGGCTCCACTTGTTCAGGGGGAGCGTTCTGCGCCACTCGATCAAGCAGAGATAGGTCTGCATCGCAAAAGGCACCCACATAAAACAAGTAGAGCAGCTGGGTCAGCTTGACCAGAGCAATAATCCCATCCACCAAGATGAACAGAGAGGCCCAGTGGAGATCAGAAAATAAGCCACGCACAAGAACAGGTCTGGTTGAAAAAATATGGAATAAATTAATCAAACTCAATCAAACCACGTTGTCCAGGAAGAACATGAACAGCAAATTCGATAGTCTTTTGCCCCAAACTGCTCCCACATCGAATCACTGGATGAAGGAGGAAACCTCATGAAGAGATCACTGCGAGATTTTTGCTTACTGAGCGATCAATCTTCTTCGATTACATTTCTCCTCTCGCATCTGCCCATCTCTCTTCTTCCGCTACTCAAGGAACCCCGTCTTCTGAAACACGGCATTCCGCACCCGCCTCAAGTCTCTGCCCTTCAGTGTCCGCCCGACGCCCTCGAACACCGAGAACGTCGTCGAATGTGATCTCGCGACGATCAGGTGGGGGGGCACCATCTCTCCTTTATCCTTGTCCTCCCACGCCCGATCCTTGTCCCAATCGTCTTCCTCATTCGGGGCCCTCTCCCCCAATGGCCGCAGACCTTTCCTGGGCCACGCCGGCACGTTCATCGGAGCCGACTGCCCGAACAGGTTCCCCTGTCCCGACGAGTAACCGTCAGATCCCGCCTCAGGCTTCAGCGCAGGGATCGGCGGCACAGTACGCACAGCGATGGTAGCAGACGCCGACGGGTCGAACGACGGCTTCCGCTGCTGCACAAGCAGCCCCGGCTCCTCTACCAGCGCCGCCGAGAGCCCGAACCTCTCCGGCGTGAAGTGGTGCCCGCTCCGGCGCCCGTGGCCGTCGCGGAAGTGGCGCTG
Organism: Spirodela intermedia; assembly: GCA_902729315.2. Classification (NCBI taxonomy): domain Eukaryota; kingdom Viridiplantae; phylum Streptophyta; class Magnoliopsida; order Alismatales; family Araceae; genus Spirodela; species Spirodela intermedia. Next base: position 6,603,344 of record LR746265.1, read on the forward strand.
AAGGACCTGGTTCCCCGATGGAGACAAGGAAGAGGCGGAGCGGCACGTCGACGCCGTGGAGAGCGGCGAGTTGGGACCGGCAGAGTCCACGGGGGAGTGAGACTCCGACTGATCCGAGAAGCAGGCCGGCGACCACACCACGTCGCTCTCCTCCAGCTCCAGGACCCGATCCTCCCCGCTCCCGCCGTCCTCGTGCCTCCCCAGGCCGGCGCCACCGTTGTGCCCTCCTGTGGTTGGAGATTCCTGCTGCTTCAGAACTCCCAGGAACCGCATCGACGAGAAACCATTCCTGTTTCGCAAGGAAGACGGCAACGACGCCATTAGACTTCCCAGCCTCCGATCGATCGACCGATCAAGCGAGGAACTCGATCGATCGACCGTGCAAGAGAACGAGAGAGAGAGAGAGAATCTGCTGGTTCTCGTTATGGAGCGTGTGGGAGGAGTGGAGCGGAGCGTGTGGGGAGTGATAAAATAATATAAAATAAATAATGCAAGGGGCTAGGTGGGGACTACCTAGTCAGTTATTTTGGGAGGGGTTACCGAGGCTGGCACTTAACAGCGGGTCCATTCCTCCACATGTCGCCCCCTCATTGGCCAACACATATCAGTGACGTCATCCTAACCGATTCTCTAGTCACAAGAGACCGAGTCCCGGTGACCCCGGGCCCACGGTGGGCCTGCAAACAAAAAAAGTATATATATAATTAGGGGAAATTATCGTACATCATTGAAATCATGTAATGAGGACAAGAAAGTAACGAAAATGACGGCTTTTCTGGTCGGAATAAATTGTACACGCAAAATTACCCAATTAATGTATTTAATAAATGGTGGCCGAATATATTCTCCTCTCAGTCGGGCCCTTTTTGGCCTTCCAGAGAGTACCTTTTTTATTTTATTATTTTATATATTTATTTGGAAAGACGAATGTGTTGGTGGGCATCAAGGGATGGGAGAGCCGAGACAAATGGAGATTGGGCCCACCGCCGCCTTCCCCAATCGGCGGCGCCCGTCTGCCATCCCCGGAAGAACAGACGGCTCCGTCGGGGGGGGGGGCGGTGGGCCCTCGGATTACGCGAAGCGGACGAAGCTCTCTCTCTCTCCTCTCTATTTCTCTCTCTATCTCTCCCTTTCTCTATTTATGTCTCTCTCTTTCTCTTTCTCTATTTCTCTCTCTCTCTCTCTCTTTCTCTATTTCTCTATTTCTCTCTATATCTCTCACTTTTTCTATTTCTCTCTCTCTCTCTCTCTCTCTCTCGATTTCTCCCTCTTTCTCTCTCGTTCTCTATTTCTCTCTCTCCTCTCTCTGCTCCATTTTGGGGTCACCCGTCAAGATGATTGGAGGAGTTGACGGAATAGAAGTAGAGGTGGGGATCGAAGATCTTTGACATCCCTTCTGACCACTCAGATTGGCGCCGCCGGCGCCGGCGTACTTCTACGCTGATCGAGAGAGAGAGAGAGAGAGAGAGAACGGTCCTGTCAGAGCACTTAATTCTTCAACATATTACGGAAAATCTGAGAGAAATCACATCCATACAAACATCATATTATTATTATTTTAATTATTTTTGGAAGGGAGAAAAGACTCGCCGACAGACAGAGAGAGAGAGAGAGTCTCTTCTACTTGGTGGCCTGAGCGATGATGTTGCTCAGAGAAGACGCCTCCTCTTTCGCCGTCTCCACCAGCTTATCCTGCAAGATTATACAGACAGACAGCACCGGCGTCGATTACAGGCTCACAGGGAAGGAGGGATTCAGCTCCAAACTGATGGAGCAGGATAAGAACAACATCCAGAAGATCATGCGAGGTATGTTAACACCGACACACCATGACCGATTTCGTGGAGGATTCATTCCCCGTGGAACAACCCAGCAAACCCCCAGAGACAAGGCGGAAAATTGGCTCGTATAAATAAAATAAAATAAATAAAATAAAATAAATCAAATTAAATAAAATACGGACCTGGGCTGCGATGAGCCGCGAAACGATTCTCTTGCTTGGTTCTTGCAGTTCTCCGGCGATCAGTATCTCATCCAGTATAAAGTAGGCCTGAGATTCGGTGGTCAACGGGAGCAGGAAAATAAATAAATAAATAAGATATAATATGGCAGGTTGACTTGAACTCACCTTGTGAAAATTGAAGATCAAATCCAGCTCACAAACCTGAAATTGGGGAGATTAATATTATTTTCCAGGAGTCAACGCCAAGATTAGGACGATACATAGAGAGCTGGGGATCCATGGAACTCAAGAGATGGGGAGCCTCTCACGCTTCCAAAGTAACGGTCCAGAATCTCGACGAAGTGGTGAATGATCTCGAGGGTTTCGAGCTCATTGTCATCTGGGTCAACGCACATGCAGAAGTAAAGGCTGGCGTATCTGAAATTCAGATTTTTTTGTCAAACTGGGCATTTTCTTTAAAAAAAACATTGACCCACTAGATTATATCATCAAGATGATCAACTTTATATGCCCATGTATATATATATATATATCTCATAAATTAGGAGCATTATATTACCTCTTATAGACTACTTTAAAGCCCTTCCATTCAACAAAATTGCAGAGCTTTGGGCCCCTTGTGAGAATGAGACTACTAAGCTCTCGGATCACCTTCGAGAAGAAAACAATATATGAATATATTAAGGTTTTAAAACATATAAGAAATGATAAATATCACTATGATATCTGCGACGACTGCAGATAAACAGCCTACATTTTCCACACTAAAAAATAGCAAAATCAGGAAATGACCAAGCAATATATTTCATCAGCAAGGGAAAGAAGAACCAGTTCGAGAAAAACCAAGGATTAAGACCCAACCACCTACCTTGGATCTCTCCTTCTGCGAATAAGTTGAGTACCATTTCGTCAATCTGACTTTACCTTGCCGGCTGATGAGCAGCACAAAATGAATCTGAAGCAGAGAGTTCAACAGTAATTATTCAATGTGACCAAAAAGGAAAAAAAATAAAATCTTAGACGAACAGAGACTAAATGCTTTGCGGTAAATTCATCCAGATTCATATACATAGAAATGGTACCCTTTTCATCATATAGAAAAAAAAGAAGCCCTTTTAATGTTTTCCATGAACCAATAGATTTCTTACCAGTCAACACTAAAAGTATTTATAATTAAAAAAAATAACGTATCTGTCATATGTATGAAGAGGCTAGAGCTACCCAGCACACGACTCAGGGACCTTCTGATCTGAAGAGCTGGAATTACCCATTTCTATGCCGAGCATCAAACGAAGGTCTGTCGACTGTTATCTCATTTCATGATCTTCATGTCCATCCTATTTATGGAAGCAGAGGAGAGAACCAGTCCCAAAAAAATAGGAGTATTTTGACACAGTATAAGATTAGTCTCCACGAGGGCACTGCTGTATTCTCTAAATAAACACTGAGAGTCAACTAGGGTCAGCCCAATTGAGGAATATGAGGAGAATGAAGATGGATATGCGATGAACTGGGTTTCCTCTCATGGCCTCGTCGCCTGAAGGAGGGAGGAGTTATCCCACGCCTAGTGAGGAGTGAGAAGATGAAGAGGAAGTCCAAGAATTATCCTACGCAGACAAGGAGTAGAACTTGTCTATATTACTAGTTCTTTCTACAGGGGAAGACAAGGGATGGAGATGGTGGTGCAAGAAACTGTGCTTCATTTCACGAGTTCTATTGTTTTCGCTTTGACAATCTCGATTCCTCTTCCTGTACTGGACGGGATCAGCCTCGTTGACCATTTTTTTTAATCGAAGTTGATTCGCATATGATTATGATTCCCCTCCGTAAGATTGAGAATCACCAATCAAGAAACGAGCAAAGGCAAATCTGGAATTTATGGCCTTAGATTGTTCTAAACGCAGTGATAGAAACACAAAGGTCAACGATATCCTGGATTGAGAAAAATATGTAAACTTATCTAATTTATTAATGATCATCTAGACACGCAAATTATATGTATGGTTTTTTTTTTTTTTTTTTTTTTTTTTTTTACTGTGCTTTGATGACTCGTACATTTTTTTTCTTTATCATGGTAATCACCAGTTGGAGTAATTGTTTTCGCTACAAGAAAAACGTGGGAGATTGAGCATTCCATAAGTTCAGAAAGGTCAACGCAGAGTCTTCCGTGACTACGGATCAAAGCTCGGCTCGTCGTGGGTTCGCTCCCTATCTGATTAATACTCGCCGAGCAAAAGCTTGCGTTGAAAGAAGCATAAGCAGAAGACGTTAACGCAGAAACAGGAACATAAATCTGACTACATCGCCATGGGATAAAGAATGGAATCCCTCCGGCGTCCAAAAGAGAGCAAGATTACTATAAAAAAAATAAATCCAGAGCCCCCGCAGCATATCTTGATGTGAATCATACGATGATTCTGGCTTCGAAAATAGTAAAAAGAGATTCAAGTGATGATGATGATTTGAACCGCATGCAGGAACAGAGGGAGAGAGGAATTTTGGGAGGGGGGTTGAAGAAGGAGAAGGAGATCACAGAAAGAAAGAGCCCGGATGAATTGGAGCCTGCTCACCATCGTCAGCCAGAGGGAGAAGAGAGGGCGACAGCCGCTGGGAAGACCCACAAGCGGAGGTGGAGGTGGAGGCGGAGGCGGAGACCAGACCTGCAAGAATCGAAGCACACCTGCAGAGGCGGCGGGAGGAAGAAACGGCGGGGCTGTTTAGAATGTTCTCGTCCCAAACGATCAGTTGACCGTTGTCCAAATCTCAAGGGCAACTTGGGCCTCCTCCCGGAAAAAGACGCATCCATCCGACGCTCAGGATCGAAGGAGCGCTTCTTACTCTCTCTCTCTCTCTCTAGTTCTTTAAAACAAATACGAAGAATACATTTTTTCCTCTTGGAAATGCATCCGGGTAACGCATTAAACAGAAGAACTAATTCCAACGGGTCAGAATTTCCATGAAAAACCCAATGTTTGAGTAACATGAAACATCGATCATCCGTGTGGCTCCGCCCATCCAAAGCAGCAAGCTTTGTTCTTGAGGAGGATGATATTCGGAAAAAAAAGAAAAAAAAAAGGAAAGAAAAAACTGATAGAACAGTTCATCAGAATCTTCATCCACTATGTGGGTTGACGATGAGCCTAATTAAACAGGCAGAATGAAACCTCGGGTCCTCTACGCCCCCGCTCACAGTGGGCGGAGGGAGCCTCCCTCTTCTTCATACAGCTAGAGAGAGAAGCTCAGACCTTGTCATGGAGGGCGACGACCAGGTCATGGGCATCGTCGAGCAGCTTCCACACATCAAGCTGGCCAGCCATGCTGTTGCACTCCCTGAGGATCTCGTCCATGCTGCTGTACCTCTCGATGATAAGCTTCCGCCGCTGCAAGACGCAGGCGGCGATGGCGTAAAGCAGCAGGTTGTCGGTCGGCGGCGCCCGCTGCCTGATCCTGTCCCATGCCGACTTCCCGCCGATACCAGCCCGGATCGCCGCCTGGTCCGCCCACATCACCTCCCACAGGCACAGCGTCTGCTCGAAGCTGAGCTCCCTGCGGAAGAGCACCACCACCATGCGGTAGACGAAGAAGCAGTCCGCCGCCTCCAGCTTCTCCAGGTGCCGGTAGAATTGAGAGTCCCTGTACTTGATGATCTTCGACACAAGGTTCAGCTGCCGCCGGATGCCCACCTCGTCTAGCCGGAAGTTGTGCCGGGCCCTGCGCATGAAGCCGACGAAGCACCAGAACGCCTCGCAGTCCTCCTCCATCACCGCCACGATCGGCGATAGCAGGTCGCTCATCCCCTGGCAGTAGCCAATCTCCGGGTCGAAGACGGCGTACGCTTCCAGCACGGCCACCAGCCGGGCGGCGTGGAAGACCCTGCATGGCTCCAGGTGGTCGTAGTCCCTCAGCCCGACCGTCGCCGCCAGCCGCGCCGCCTCCTCGCCGGAGACGGTGGTCTGCGCCGACGAGTAAGGGATCCACTCCGCATTGGCCCGCAGAGCATCCAGGCGAATTATGCGCTGCCATGTGGCGTAATCCTCCGAAGTCCGATGAGATTTTGACGGCTCGGCCTCTGCCTGGCGGTGATCGCCCTCCACGCTCATCTCTGTCGCCGACAGGACCGGCAGGCTCTCAGGTTCTTCTATGGAGGACTCGGAGTCGGAGGATTCAGAATTGGCCGCAGAGACGTCGACCTGGGTGAGGGCGCTCGTATCTTCTCCTCCTTCGGCCTCTTCCTCTTCATCTTCTTCCTCTTCTTCCTCCTCCTCCTGGAGACCCCAGTCAGAAACAGGCCCCACTGGAAGATCTGGGCTCGCTTCCTCTGTAAGGGACTGTGAGATCTTCTGGGTGGAGCTCGTAGTTTCCGAGCTGATAGCAGCATCTGGGCCTGCATCTTCGTTGGAGAGCGACTGGCGGGCACTGAAGACCTCCGACGAGCTGGGAGAGCCCTGATCCACACTCAACTCAGGCACCTCCCCTTTGCCGGCGCCGCCACCGCCGCCAGCTGCAGCGAACTCCTCTCCAACGTCATCGTCGAGCTTCAGGAGCCGCCGGCATCTGCGCCTAAGCTTCTTATACTCTTTCCTGCATTTTATTCAAGCCAAACCATGAGAATCGAGAGCTCAGGGAAGATGGTACAGAATGGGAGCCCTTAATACGACACCTCTTCTGAGATCTAACAGCTTCTCTCTCGGCTTCTGTACTGCTCAGGTCATAGCTGCAAAAGGAAAGGATCCCGGTCAACTCCAAACATTTCAGAGATGCAGAAGATATCTGCTCACCCACCAACAATGATTCAAAAACAACGTTCATAACAGATTAGGAAGTATCATGCAGAGAAGAAAATATATGTTACAGAGCATCCAACCATGCTTTTAAAATATTAATAGTAATAATTATTATTACTATTATTATTATTATTATTAAATCTAAGCAGATTTACAGAAGTAAACCCATGAACTATCAGAAGATGAACCCACGCCGTGGAATTGGAATGCAGCTGTTATGTATGGTACTCTTTGGTTAGAAAGAAAAAAAAAAGCTCAGAAGAGCAAGAACCGTCCTGAAGCTCGATCAAGAAATGATCGGCGGATCTCTGTCCAGAGAAATTCAGCAGCAGCGAAGAATTATAATAACCAATACTGCGTCATCATTTCTCACAGAACATCATTCACAAAGTGGCCCTCGTGAAGCATGAAACAATCAAAATCCATCATTTTTCATAAATAATCAGATTTTGATGTAGAAGGCCCGCAAATCTAACCCTGGTTCAACAAAGAGCTGGCGCGCCAATTCAACTTATGGGCCTTCGGACATGTAAGATCAAAAGGAAAATATTAGGACTTTAGGGATTTCGCGGACCAACAAAGGGGTTAGCAAGGATTTCTTGAGGCATGAGTTTTTTCCACTTTTCTTTTTTTTATTTGTAAAAATAATTATTTCAACCTTTGGGTTCATCATCTCTGGTCCCCAGGACCAGTGCATTGTGCCTTTCTTCTCTATTTGTTGACAAAAACTGAGCAGTGTAGCTCCAGATTGGCATTGACCAGCGCATGAATAACACTAAGTCTTTAACAACTTTATTCCGTCATATATAATGAAATTTCCAGCAAAGCCTGAAAATTTCCCAAATGGGCTCTAAAGATTAAGGTAGCAGCATCAACTGATACCTTTACCCAAAAAAAATGGCATGAAAAAGGAATCCCCCTTGGGGCTTGATGACCTAAATAAGCTCAAGAGCAATACCCCAGTGGAGAAGGCTTTCTCAGTTGAGACATCTGTGGTCAACGATCACAAAATGGTCATCACTTTAGCACAAACATTCATATTTTTGGACTTTGACGGCAGCGAATTAAGTTACAGAGAAAAATGGAAACCCTAGTCATCTTTCCAAGAATTGGAAAAAAGGTGGAGATTCCCCTGCAGGCTAAAGCTTCAATCACCCTTCAGCACGTAAAATAAATCAATTGGTTTTATCACATACAGGATGGAAAAGGACCACAGATTATCCCTTTTTTTCTCAACCAAAATCAAAACCGGGATGCATGTAACCCAGAAATTATTGCTTAATAGATTTCTTCCCACCCTTATGCACCAAGTCTGACACTATCCGGATTAGCTAACGAGCATGTGATTACACAGTTCACCATAGCTGTTGGTGCTCTAGTTGTGCTATCACCTTCTGTCATCTATTCGGATAATCTTCCAGAACCAATCTCATAAGCTTTATAAAACAAGATATTAGCAGCAGATGTTTTTTCTGAAAAGGTATTGTACAGATAAATACATCATAATATGAAAAATGCATCATTAGGGAGATTTAAACCTATTTTTTTCCATGGAAAGGAATTCCACTACCGAAACCTGGCATGGATGTGATGGTTATTTTGAAGAACAAGAGAGCCCCATAAAGCACTGAATAGATTGTTGAAGGCGTGGACCCCATGAGGACTTTTATTTCTCAGTCTACCCATTTGTGACGCATGAAACGACCGACGGCCTTTATAAAACAACAAAAATCTTACTTTTCACTGAAATTAGCATGATATATTGTATAATTTGATCATATGAACTGTCTCTACCAAGCATCGCATGTTAGCAGTTGAAATTTCATGAGAATTCTCAGCTGGTGAGGAGAAGATAACTCAGCATGAGAGTTGCAGAAAGGTTCAAAATCTTACACTCCAAGGAGGAAAGGCCATACAGCAGGCCTAATTCTCGGATCAATCCCCTGGATCAAAATAAATGGTATGTCGGCATTAACCACATCAGCTATAAATCAGCCAAAAAATGGGAACCAGAGATGGAAGTGCAGAGAGTGCTCACTCCACTGCGGACTTTCTTCAGAAACTTCACTTCATCTCGAAGCTTCCCTTCGGGAGAGAATAGGCTACTCCACTTCGGAGGAGTAAGAACACGCTTTCTTTTCCTCCGAGACCACGGTGATTTGAGGCCACCTCTGCAAGACAAGAGACCAGCACCATCACACAGGCTATTTTCTAAGACAAAGACACTAGAAATCTTCATTCCCTTTGAAACTTTTCATGAATATAGAACCTCCCACTCAATGGGTTCCAGAAGGAAGAGAGTAATATGCGTCACATATTTCAGTAGCTAAGATAGATAGAATAGCAAAAATTATAGTTTCCCACGATCATTTCTCCTCTATCTTCCCGAAATCCAGAATGACAAGCTCAACAGACCAAGTAAGCGACTGGGTTCATTCCATTCTGCAGGGGAGGTGAAGGTCCTACCCATGGGAAAATGGGTTCTGAAAATTCTAAACAAATAAACAGGAAACAACACTCAGAGCCCCACCATCAAACCCACCAGCGAAAAGGGAAGTTGCTCAGACTTATAGGATGGAGAGATACCATACGTCTAAGGAAGAGTACGCAGTGATCTTGGCCACAAAAAAAGTAAAATCGAAGCTGAATAGTAGAATGGATTGAGGAGAACAGAAGGAAGGGGGAAATTTTGGATTGTGACGAGAATAAGAAGAAGAAGAAGAAGAAGAAGAAGGGAGGAATCGAAAAGCACTCACCGATCATGAACTGGAGGAAGAGAGGCGACAATTAGGAGCGATCTGAGATGGATCCATGACGACGACGCTGGTGAGGATGATGAGGGAACGGGTGATGAGAAGGGGGTCGAAGACGACGAAGCCGAGGGAGTGTGGGATCGTCGAAGGGATTTCATCTATTTCTACCTACTTCGCTTTTCCCCTACAAACTAATTTCCCTGCACTCTTTTTTTGTTCAGATGAACAACGACGGGAAGGGGGGAGAAGGCGTAGGCCAGTAAAGGGGTTTCAATTTTCTTTTACCTACGGGCAGAGATAACGAGGGTGGCGGCCAACGCGATTCCGGCCATGGCCGTCACTCCCGCCGCAACGCCCACATTCCACCGCCCTCCTCCGGCCCAGATCCCGGCGGCGCCGCCACCAATACCCCCTCCCCCTACACCTCCAAGGAAGCCGATGCTGCAGCCGATCCTCCGCTGTAGCCACGTCCACACCCACATCGATCAGAGAACTTCTCCTACGGTTGCCGCCCCCCCAAGATCCTTCCAATACCATCACCGGGTCCCAAATCCAGCGTCTCCACCTCCGCAGGAGTTACCGACATACGGGAAAAGTCTGCCTCTGCTTCTCTCTGGCCTTCCCGCCGCGGCCCTTCTCGCCGACGGCCGGGAAGACAGAGCCCGCGACAATCCACACACCGAAGGAGTTAAAGGGGACCCCCTCTCCGGATGCCCCTGGGCGGATTCCCCCCCTCCCCCAGTGGGAGTTGAAGTGAAGAGAGAGAGAGAGAGAGCAGAAATTTGTCCTCGGCGACTCGAAAAGATGGATCTTGTGACCGTTCCAACACCCAAAATTATTAGCGGAATTATTATTAGTACTAATATTCTACTCCTTGACGTCAAACTAAACGCCTGATTTCTTGACCAAATGTTTATAGCATGATCAGCTACGCAGGCCGAGAGAGTCCCCAAACCCCCTCTCTCTCTCTCTCTCCCTCTCTCCCTCTCTTTCTCTCTCCTCCAACCCCCCCTCTCCTTTCCTTGCCGCTCTGCTCTACTTTCTGATTCGCGCCACGTGCCCCGCCGAGACTCTTTATTGAAAGAAGAAGAAGAAGTAGAAGAAGAAGAAGAGAGAGAGAGTTGAGGGTTTCATCTCTCTCGCTCTCTCTAAAAAGGCACTTAGTGAGATATAGCCACTCATGAATCTAATCCAAGCAATTATCAAAACCTGAGTCCTCTCTCTCTCTCTCTCTCTCCCTCTCCTACGAGCCATCAATGCAGAAAATCCCGTCAGTACTTTAATTTTAATAAATAGTTCATTATTATCGGGCCGGTTCGGGCCCAAATTTCCCAAGCCCATCGGTCCAGAGAGATATAGGCCGAGCTCACCTCTTATTGGGCTATATTGTCAGGCCCAAAACGACCCGGCTCTTTGACCTCTTTTGATAGACATTAATGGACCCCTCTTCTGATCCCCGGCCATGGCTTCTCACTCACAACCGGCTGCGATGGCGGCGCTGCCGCAGAGAGAGAGAGAGAGAGAGAGAGAGAGAGAGAGAGAGAGAGAGAGAGGATAGCAAGCAGAGTATTCTCTAATAAATCAAAACAATGCTGGGTGATAAATATACAGCAATTTCCCACAGCAGATGCTACCATGCCATCTAGGGATCATGAGAAGTAGAGAGAGAGAGACAGAGAGAGAGAGATCAAAGATTTTCACTGAACAAAAGGGGCAAAGTGTTACTGATGTTCTGTCTTCACCTTCACGTCTCCATTGGGCAATGAGCTGCCTTGTGCTTGAGCCAGCCGCCTCGTCTCCTGCAGCCAAAAAAGAGCCAAAGGGATCACGATCAGCAGGATCTACGAGATCTACGGCTTCCCTCACTGCCACTCGATCCATAACGAAGATGGCAAACTCACAGCAGCAGAACTCGCGCGAATTTCCCTATACGACTCAACCGCATCAGGGAACGATTGCTCCAGCTCCTCCAGGAGGTGCTTCCTCAGCACCTGAAGCCATGAACAGAGCTCTCTTAGCACAGAGGATGGAACCATTCCTTCAAAGCACAAACCAAACATTTGCCCCTATAATCGCATATCTAAACTAGAATGTATGAACTCTTTACGCATTATTAAAAAATAAAAAAATAAAAACTATAATCGTGTTAATATGATTCGGCCATGATTTATTTTATCCTTAATCTAGAGGATGAAATTATGAAAAATGCCAGGAGACTAGACTAACACTGGTAGTCAAGTAGCATATAGAATTGGAAGAATTACATGAATTATAAATTTGCAAGAATATCAATAATCGTTGCAAATAAATCCCTTTTCTGACAACATTTCAAAAAAAAATCAAGAACTGGGGAGGATTTGGGAGGGGGAGTGAGTGGAGATAAAGCTACAGAAATATGAAATAAAAAAAGAAGAAAATCACGCCCATCCAGGTTGTACCCACCATTCACCCAATCACAGTAAGGTAGCCACCAAGGAAAATAGTCCGCAGATCCTGCCAAAACCTATGTTCCATGCTCTCGAGAACATGATGCAGACCACTGAGACTAATAGAGTAAAAGGCTAATGGAATCAATCACCATCTTCAACTGAACTGGGAACTGGAACGCAGACCGAATTCAGTCATGTTCTTTCAGAAACGAGGAAAATCAGGGATGATGAAGAAAACCACCAAGTTTCATCTAGAAGACGCTACTATTTCTATCAATATCAATATCCACTGTGAAGTAACAGTAGTCCCAGGGCTCTGCTGGACTTCTGGTTATTAGGGGAAGCAAAATGACCACCAGGGTACCCAATGAACGGCGCAACACAATCAGAACCTTCACCTCATGCGCCACAACTATCTCTCAGATCACCCTTTCCAATATTTTTCTTCCAAAATGATGACGAATCTATAACAAATAGTTCGTGCTAAGCTTCAAGGCCTGAAAATATGGCAGCATCTAGTATTCTTTTCGTAGGTTCTGAAGCATGGAAGCTGACCACTAATTAATGAAGCATCATCTAGGAGGCTCGTCTCTTAAGAGAAAAAATGGAAATAATTTGCAAGTTTAATATGAAGACGACTCTATCCCATGCAACGATAGAAAGAACTTAAGCATTGAGCAGTGTGCGCGATCTAAAGTGCACAAACTATGGGGGACTTAGTGATCCGTTGGCAGGATTTAATCATTAGTTGTGATGTCAAAAATATTTTTTTTTCCTGAATAAGAACATTATTTTCAGCATAGAAATTCAGCAAAGGCTAGAATGTCTGCTGCGTGACTAACAAAAATATACGGAATTTATGCCGTATATAATCGGATAAATCATAACTTATGGAAGTTCATAGCCTCCCTTTACTCGGGCAGAAAGTCATTCAAATTCATCTCACAGAAGTACCCAGTGGTTCTTTTTCCCCAACTATGTTAGTTGACTTTGCCCATTTCCTTCCTTCCTTCCTTCCTCATACATGTGTATAATAAATTCAGCAATACATGCACTTGAACGTAATTAAATCTTGCAAGGGAAAGGAGCCCAAAACAACAAGAACCCGTCTTATATTCAACTCTGCGCACCTTGAATGCATCCGTCTTGCCCTTTGTGACCTGGTTCTTGGTGACGCAGCTGTTGAAGACGTCCCTCGTGAATTCTTCCGGATTCTTCCCGTCGTCGATCAAACTAGAAGGAGAGAGAACAGATAAAAAAGTCAAAAGAAATAACCAGATAACGATGAGCAGAAATAGACGAGTAGGTTGGATAGATCCCATTGAGATCACTAGGATGAACGCACTTGATGACTTCCATAGGTACTTGGATGTCACAATTGTCAGCCAGCTTCTGCATCGTATCCAGCTCTGTGACGAGGGCATTCCTGCACCGAAATATGAGAATTAGAACGGGAAAGGAAACGACGACCCTAGAAACACTGGTGTACAGAGAAAAAGAACGAGCGAGCAGGTGGGATAACCGAGATTTCTTACAGTCGCTGGAGGAGGGGGAGCTGGGATGCGACGTTGAAGGAAGAGACGGTCAGGTGGAGCTGGTGAAGGAGGCCGAGGGTCTTCTGTATGGAGTTGATAACCTGGTTCAGATTCTGCTTCGAGTCGTCGGTGTCGTTTCCCGGGGTCGCGGTGGCGGTGCCGCCGCCACCGCCGCCGGTGGCAGACGCAGCGGCGGAGGGAGTATCGATGCTCTCCCCGTTCCCGGGGGTGTTCATGGAGGATTCCATTCTCCTCCTCGAAGCCCCTCCTCCCCTTTCTCCAAACCTTGATTAATCTCATATCAACGACTCCTCTCACCAGATATCACTATTTACTTCGATAAATAATTAATTTATACATAGCTATTGGGTTGAGCCTATCAAGCCCATATGGCCCAATCCTAAGGTCTCCACATATGGGCTGAGGGCCCATTCCGCCCGACACTTTCAAGGTCTACGGACCCAATTCGGCCTCATGACCGGGTTTGCCTGATGTCCAGCTGGCAAGGCTGAGATACTTGTTTTTTCTATCCACGAGAAAAACACGTGAACAAGGCCGCCGCGGCGTACGATAGGCTAATGTTCACGTGTCGAGGGCTGAGCTGTACGACTCCACCGTGGCCGCCGCCTCATCCATCCAAGGCACTGTTGTTAGGGATTAATCACCCGCGATAATTATCCGAAACGGGCTAAACGGCCGCATTAATGCCGTAAGGGGTGATGCTCCAGCCAAATAGGACCTCTTAACACGAACATAATGCTGGTGTTTCGGCCGTCACAGAGTGGTGTTATGTTGGCGGTGATGGTCAAAATCTGCCGGGGGCAGGAGTTGGACGCGCGTTGACTCTCCTAAAAAAGAGATGCATGAACGTGCCCGATGTTCGAGAAGGCAACGTGGCAAAAGTCAATAAATAATATGCATAATTTTCTGATAAAAATATATACGTAAATAAATCTATTCGAGCCACTTTCTCGCTCAAGCTCCGTCTCTCTCTTAATCTGTTCCGAACGCCGTGTGGCCCGTTCCTATTGGCCACTATGACGCATCATCTTCAGATCCATTGGATCCATACGGGGTTTCCGCCCCCTCCGTCTCTCTCTCTCTCCCGGGGGTATGCATGAACGAGAAAAGCGGCGGATTTTGTGTCAGAATAATGGGAGTTCACGTGACCGCATCTTCAGTCAATGACAGTGCGCCGCGTGGACTTTTTTTTGTCCTTTTCAGAACCTTCCGCAGGTGTGGGCCCCGACCATCTCACAGGATTTGGCAGCTTGCGTTCGGGACCTCGTTTAGACCGGACCAAAACCGTGTGCGTTCCCCCCGGGTATGTGGGCCCCACAAGATCAGAATAGATGATCGTGCGGTCGACGATTAAGGGGAAAATACCATTATGATTTATTTCCTCGCGAGAGGACGGGTCTCAGGAAGGGCCCTTTAATGGTCGTCACTTTCGTCCCCTCAGCGGCTGACGTCACCATCGGGATGGCTCATCTCTCTCTCTCTGTCTCTCGTCGCACTCAACCTGTCACCACACGCTGTCCCGCCGGCGGAGGGATTTCTGGCCGCGTCCCTGTCCCCGCCGCCGGCGCCGAGAAACGTGGGAAGAGGGTTTGGATCGGATCGGGATCGGCCGATTCGTTGGAGACGGAAAAAGTTTCGCAATTTTTGGAGGAGATCGATCGATTAATGGAGAATTATGAAGAACACCAGATTCTTGGAAGAACAGAGGACGGACGTGATGATGCGGTCAGTAGATGAGGTCGCACCACCAGAGATGCTGGTGAATGGCGTCGACGCCGGCGGGGCTCAGGCGGCGGCAGCGCTTGAGGTTGAGGCTCACCAGTTTCCCCTCATCCGCCATCTCCTCCAGCATCAGCAAGCTCTCGTCGGTGACCCCCTCGCAGCCCTCGAGCGAGAGCATCTCCAGCCCGTTCTTCTCGGTTCCGCCGCCGACGCAGGCGCGTCTCGCCAGCGCCGCCACCCCGCTGTCGCTGATCTGCCGGCAGTTGGTGAGGTCCAGCTCGAGCAGCCGCGGGCAGAGAAGCCCCACAAAGGCTAAGCTACGGTCTGTCACCCGCTCGCAGCCCTCTAGGGAGAGAGACGAGAGCGACCGCCCGGCGGCGCTCGCTAGCGCCGCCACGCTCCGGTCGGTGATCCCTTTGGAGCCGCTCAAGTCCACGCTGGACACGGCATGGGGCCGCTCCAGAGAGGCCAGCAGGGATATGAACCCTCTGTCGGAGACGGCGTCCATGGCCGCCAGAGTTATCCGTTTGAGCCGCGGCATCGCCGCCGCCAACAGACGCAGGAACTCGTCGCCGGCGCGGGGGCACTTGTTGATCTCGAGGGTTTGCAGCTTGCGGAGGAGGGCGGCGGCAGTGGTCTCCTTCCCCTCCGGGAGGTTGCCGACGCCGTCGCACTTGACGAGGGAGAGAGATTTCAGAGTCGTCGACCAGTTCTTGAGAGCCATTACCAGGCCCTCGGTGGTCACCGCATGGCACTTCTCCAGCCGCAGGGTCTCCAGCTTGCCGGCGGCGTTGCTCAGTCGCGCGAGCCCGCGGTCGGTGAAAGCTCCGCATCCACAGATGGCAACGTGCTTGGGAGAGTTGCCGCCGCTGCTTGCTCCCACCGCCGCCAGCGCACCGTCGCCAGCGCTCATGTGAGAAATGGTGATCTTGGCGAGCTTGGGCAGAGAGGAGAAGATGGCGGCGAGGCCCGCGTCGGTCACCAACGGGCAGCGGCTTAGAGAGAGAGTCTCCAGGTTGGAGGAGCACCGGGAGAAAGCTTGGAGGGCCCTGTCGCCGACCATGGGGCACCTGTCCAGGCTGAGGAGCGAGAGCTTGGGACAGTTGACGGCGAATGGGATGAGGGCGCCGTCGTCCACCAGGGAGGAGCGGGAGATGTGGAGCTCCTCGAGTTTGGGGCATGCGCCGGCAATGGTGGCGAGCCCTTCCCTCCCCACCTTGTGGCACTCCCAGAGGGTGAGCCGCCGCAGCTCAGCGCAGGCCTGGGAGACCACCTTCAGTCCCATGTCGGTGATGGCGAGCAGCGAAGAGCCGGAAGGCGGCTGGAGGGCGTCGTCCCTGATGACCAGCTCGGTGAGAGCTCCCCTTGCTGCTGCCCCTACAGCAAGGGAGGCCAACCGGGCGTCGTTGACCTTGTCATCGTCTTCGTCGGCGAGGATGAAGGATGGGGCGGTGGGGGCGGTGGCGGCGGGTGGAAAGTCTGAGGACTTCATGTGGGCCTGGAGGTGGAGCCACCGACGGGAGACGGCGGCACAGGAGCAGCGGTCGCGGGGGGAGGGAAGAAAGGTGAAGATATGCTGGATGCACTCGTCTGGTAGGGTCTCGAAGAGATCCTTCTTGGTTTCGCGGGTGACGGATGTGGGCGCCGCTGCCGCCTCCACCGCCACCGGGAAGGAAGGAAGGTACGCCAGAAGCCTGGCTTTCTTCCGCGAGGGAAGACCGTAGCTGCTCCCGCGGCACCCGAGGATCTCCATGTTCCCGGAGCTCTCGGCTCCTGCAGAAGAATCGTTGATGAGAAACCTCCATACCCAGCTGATAATAGCCCACGAAGAGGGAGCAGCGAGAGAAAGAGAGAGGTGTAGGGAGGCAGGACGGACCTGCCAGCATCAGGGACATGGCCATGCATGCAACTTCCAGGGAGACGGGCGAGCAAAGGAAGTGACGGAGGAAGAAGACGATCGCCTCTGCAGTAATCGGCACCTCTCCTGAAGTCAGAAGGGAGCCAAAGGAATCGCCCTTGCTGCCCTCGATGCCACCTTGGAAGGATCAAAAGGACTTCTGGAGGCCGTGCAAGTGCTGCAGCTCCGCCTTGCCTGAGCTCGGTGGCTCTCTGGTAGAGAGAGAGAGAGAGAGAGAGAGAGAGAGAGAGCGAGCTGTGGAAGGGGTAGTGCGTCCCTCTTCGGCCTCCACCGTCTCCCTTTTAAAAGCCTGACCCTTGCCTCGAGGAGAGCGACGCCCCGACCAGTAAGATATTCCACGTTCATTTGCCAAACTGGGAGAAACCATCCTTAATTAGATAAGTACCCTCGTTTCTGTCCCCACGGAGGGAGACAGGACGGAAATAAATCATCCTGCTCACGTTCCCAACTTCACCGATGGGCATATTTCCAAATATTCCTAATCAACTATAAATCATTATCCGATCGTGTATCTGCAGTTAATCTAGCCACCCTCCCAACTCCTACACAAGCATTTCGATAAGGCTGATGACAAGTAGTTAGTAAGAGATAGCGAGAGAGAGAGAGATAGAGAGAGATAGAGAGAGATAGAGAGAGATAGAGATATACAGAGAGAGGAAGAGAGAGAGAGATACACAGAGATACACAGAGAGAGATTTGATAGGGAGAACTTTCCTCTCTTTAAGAGTTAAACGAGACACCATACCAAGTATCTCCCTCTGTTACCAGCTGGTAAGCGGGGATATCAACAAGGATCTAAAGAGAGAGAGAGAGAGCCACACGCTAAAGGGTAAGACCCACTACGTCTAGATAAGGACGAGATCAGATTCTACACTTATCTCGGTCATTGACACTCTTGACGATATAATTAAGAAGACGAATCAGGGCTCTTGGCGGATGTTGGGCAGTCACCCGGGGGCATTAATGAGAAGAGATAATGCGACGTTATGGCTGACAGCCTGATTATCCCGTTAACATCGGAGTGCTATATTGTCAGCCCTAATTGATCACCGTTATGCTTGCACTTGTCTGCCACCAAACCTCTGGATCTGTTTCCTAATACACGAACGACTTAATCACCTACACGGACCAGCCATCCACCGTTGACCCATCTCTATGTTGGGTATTCAATTGGCAGATGGATAATTCTCAATATATATCCAGATTTAAATGACGATTTATTTATTTTTTCCGTGCGTGCTCGGAAGATTAGCCACTTTTAATGTAGCATCTTCCGCTTAAGGTAACGGCTTTTCTCTAGGCCAGCCCCTACGTTCAACCCCTCTATCTAAGCCGCCGTGCTTAAGTTGAGCTTCATTAGCCTCTCTCTCTCCCTCCCTCTCTCTCTCTCGTTCTCTCTCGCTGCTCCCTATTCAATTCGGCTATTTGAAGCTTGCGTTAGGCGTCGTGGGACGTTCGAACTACTGATATGACTTTGAATGATCCTTGAACAACTTAAAAATGGTTCAAACTCGATGCTCTGCTCCGAAGTTTTGGGATGTAATATGTAATACTGTGGATTTTGTTTACTAATTCGGGGTGGTCGGGGTCGTGCTAGAACACGCGATGGCGTCGAGGTCAGAGACGAAAAGGGGATTATTACAGAAAGTCAAAGGTCCGGTGTATTCCTTATTCCCTGGTTGCGACTTCATCCCATGAACTTGTCGTGATGAGATGTCCTATCTCGTGAATACCCATGAAGACTGGTATTTCTCTCTCTATCTCTTTCTCACAGGTTTCAGCATTTACTCTCACATGTTGCATCATCTCCCCTTCGCTCCCACTCAAGGGAGAGAGACATAAAACCAATAGAGAGAGAGAGAGAGAGAGAGAGAGAGAGAGAGAGAGAGAGAGAGAGAGAGAGATGGGACAGAACCGGTGTTGGTGCAACCATAATGATAATTTCTTCAACGTCAACACTCCAATAAATGTTCAACCAAAGACTTCCCCTCTCCATGTTTTGGTGTGCCATCTACCACGATATCTCCATCAATCTCTACGTCTCTCTCGTTCCAAAGGAGTCCGACCTCTCGGACTCTCAAGGGGACGTTAGACTAACACCTGTCCTTCCCATCTCCCCCCCCCCCTCTCTCTCTCTCTCTCTCGCTCTCTCCCTGTCTCTCTCTCTGTTCAGTCTCTGGCGGGGTACACACGTTCAGGTTCCAGATTGACACCTTCGATGGGAGTAAATCCTCACCCGCCGTCTCTCTCGCTTGACGTGTTCGATGCCAACCTCTACTGCCAATCCGCGGAGTCTCCCAGTCTCAAGATGGCCATTTCCATTCATTGAATCCCCAACTTGCTACGCTGTAATTAAGAGAAAATAATAATAAAAAATAGCATTTGAAAAATATTGAACCCGGGAAAGTTGACCTGGAAATTTCCAGTAAACTAATTGTTGCTTGGAATTATTGAATAATCTCTCGATGTGTGCATTCTAACGAACACAAAATTACTTATAATCGAAATATATGGGATTTTCTTAAATAAATTAATATCATATGTTCGTTTATTTTTGATAAAAATTAAATTAAATTCGATAACCCTTTTCTTGAAAAGTCCTTGAAAATTATTTAAAAAATAAATTGAAATTTTCAATGAAAATATCTCTCTCTCTCTCTCTCTCTCTCTCTCTCTCTCTCTCTCCTCGCTGGAGATATTCCCTAGCGGGCGAGTTCGCTGAATCGGGCACATTAAATGAACTGGTCAATCTCCAGGGCGCGGTTCGCGGCTCTACCTCGGCGTGACGACGATTTGATGGGATTTACGACGGTCGTATCCGCCAGTTCGCCAGTTCGCCAGCTGACGCCACTTGTCCTCACCGACGCGCTCCCAGTGCCGTGCCGAGTGGGGAGTCCCCTAGCCGGTGAGGACCTCCACCGCCGGCGGGAAGCTTCGCCGGCGGCGACTGCGCCGGCAGATCGTTCCGAAGGTGATCCCTCCCGAACCGGCAATCTCCTTTGGTTGTGAGTTGCGCGCATTCTTCTCCGGCCTTCTGTGGAATCCCCAGATCTGGCGCTCCGCCGCTCCGGTTGCCGGCCGCCGCCGGCACGGCAGATCTGAGATCCCGCCCGACGGAGTGCCGGAGGGGGGACGTCTCCTTCCACTTCCTCAGTCCGGATTGGGGGGAAGGAGAGGGCCGCCTCTCTCTCTTCCCCTCCCCCCCTTCCGCCCCCTTGGCACTTCCTCTTTTCCTCGATAACGACTCCCCGAAATTCTGACGCGGCGCCTTAACTCAGAAGGAAATTCAAGTCCGCGCTCTCCGGGAGCATCCAATTCCCCGGCTCCCGTGATGCGTGGTGTCAATGCCCTCCTCCTCAAGGAATGCTGCAGGAGAACTGGGGGAGGCGTTGAGCACGAGCATCTCGAGCTCCGGATCAGGCCCTACTCTGCCAATCAGGCTAAAACACCGCTCTGATGCTCATCCAACCGCATAATTATAACATGGAATCATGAAAATCACAACCGTCTGATATGATTTGCAGTAATTCAGTCGGTACCCTCTTCCAATCTCGGGACGATCCAGCTCGGCATCAGAATAACTGCTGCACCGGAGAATTGATAGCAGGTATGGTGGACTTTTGTTTGAGAGAATTAATTCGGACATGGTTTTGCTTCCTAGACTAGCGGTTTTTTGACATGAATAAACGATCCACCGAAGATCCTGGCAACCCATACCGAGAAATGCCGGCGAACCAAAGTCAACTAGGCCATGAACTTGTTCTTCGGCCAGTAGTAAAAGATTCGACCTCCTGGCGGCGGTCCCCACTCTGAAAAGAGGTTGCCGGGGCGGGGGCCATCCCCTAACCCTAATTCGTGATGGTCACAGTTTCATGGATTCGCCCTGTTTCAAATGAAGATTCCTGACAAAAGAACGATTTCTTTTGCTTTATCGATTGAACCGCCCAGGTCGCAGTGGAGCCCAAGTTAGTGATTATTTTTATTAGTGGGCTTTTTTTTACTAGCCCACGCCTGCTGCACAAATGGGCCAGTCCACGCTTCCGACAATTGCGGCCCATATTTCTCCATGGGCGGATAATTATCAACCTCCTATTTTGATATTATTCTGCGGCCCAGAAAACTGGTATTTTTGCACCCCGGTAATTTTTGGAAATTTTCTAGAATTATTATCATAATGATTATTTATATTATTATTTTTAAAATTAAAATTAATTAAATGTGACCGGTGGGAAATATTTCTCTCGAAAAGATTACGGGAAGCAGATCCCGGGCCAGCCCGGCTTTTTTTTGGGCCTCTAAAGCGGGCCCATAATGCGGCCCGGAACCCCAACTAGATAAACCGAAATGGGCACTACTTATTTGTAGCGTAGGCAAAGCATAGATACGGGACACTTTCCATTGAGGAAATATTTAATATTGAATTTATTAAATACGTTTAAATAAAACATTAACTTGGATAATAATAAATACTTGTAAAAAAAATACTTTTTTATGTATAATTATGGTAGATGGGGGTGTTTCCTTGCATTTGGGTTGAGATCCCGTCTGCCAAGAAAGCTTGGCCCAGCCCATAAGTGTGCACGACGGGCCATTATTCCGAGGATGACGTAATTAGTTAACTCGAATTTCCTGCTTCCCTCTCTCTCTCTCTCTCTAGAGTGTACTGATGAGTAGAGAGAGAGAGAGAGAGAGATGCTGAACTATAATGGGCCTAGTTGGCCCAATTTCTTAACACACGATTCGGCCCCAAGTGCAGTCTTGTCAGTGATTCAAACCTTATTGGGCCACCTGCACCCAGCTTTGACCACGGAATCGGTGTTAATACCGAGTCAACCCGGGAAAAGAATAACGGCGAGTTAAACGTTTCTCCTCCGCCTCCCGGCTCCCGTGAAGGGGCGGGGGCTGTTTATTCTCGCCGGAGGGACAGCTGGATCAGACGAAGACAGCGGCGGCGGTGGTCGGAGCCAAGTAGGGGTCTTGTTGGGATAATTAATTAATTATCAGTTAATTGAAAAATGCGGGAAAGTCGTCGGCTATTCTGACCTTTGAACCGTTAATTAATTAATTAATTAACGGGGTTGCGTTGGGGTGAGAGAGAAGGCAACCCCAACCAACCATGACGAAGGGGGGAGCCGCCGCAACGGACTTTTAGAGATAGAAAGAGAGAAGGAACTAGGAAATCTTACCCGCCATTCCCGCTCCTTAGCGTGAGGCTCCTTCCGTCACCCGTCTGGTTTTCTCGTCCTCATCCCTTCCCCACCCTCTTCCCCTTATATTTATCCGGAATCTCCCCCGTTCTCTCTTTCTCTCTATCTCTGGTTTTTCTTTCTCTCTCTTCTGTGGGTCGGGGGGCGGCTGTAACCTGGCTTTCGCTTAATGTTTTGTGTTGCTGGAGGTGGAGAGCCATGTCCAACGTGCCCCGCTGTCTCTGCGACTCCTCTCTAGCCCTCTTCAACCTCGCCATCTCCGGCTCCGACCCTTGGCCCTTCTCCTCCTCTTCCTCTCGTCTTTAACGTCGCCTCTCTCTCTCTCTCTCTCTCTCCGTTCTTGTCCCCCCGTTCTTGATCTCTTGCCTTCCTCCGGCGGCGGCGGCGCGATGGGGAGCAAGAACCTCCTCCACCACCTCCACGGCGGCGGCGGGAGCAAGAAGGACCCTCATCATCATAATCATCAGCAGCAGCAGCAGGTGCGGAAAGGTTTCCTGGCGGTGATGGTGGGGGAGGAAGGGGAGGAGCGGCAGCGCTTCGTGGTACCGGTGGCGTATCTCAGCCACCCGCTCTTCTTGCAGCTGCTCAAGGAAGCGGAAGAAGAGTACGGCTTCAACCAGAAGGGCGCCATCGCGCTTCCCTGCAACGTCCCCGAGTTTCGCTACGTTCAGGGGCTCATCGATGGGGAGATCGCCGCTGCCTCTGGCGTCCACGGTGGCGGCGGCGGCCTGTTCCGCCAGCACTCCCACTCCCACCCCCACCACCACCACAACCTCGTCGCCTGTTTCCGCGCCTGAAGGAAACCCTAACCCTAAGCCGCTCGTCCCAAAGGAGACGCCGGGCATGGTGGATCTGTGTTTGATATACTTGGCCTCTGGGTGAAGAAGGCGAAGCGAAATCACCGCATGCCCGTGCGGCCTTCTCTCAGTTTCTCGTCCTTCTTCCCTCTCTCTCTCTCTCTCTCTCTCGATTGTCATCAATTAGAGCTTTGGCGATGTTATCTTGCTGATGGCAGCGATGAATCCTCCGAAATAATGACAGGAATTCGCCCTCTCTCTCTACGCTGTGGGGGGTTGAGTCCTGGGCTCGGGTTGGTGAAATCAATGCACCACGGAGGCCGGGGAGGGAGACAGGGATGACGTCACGAGCATATATCCGTTTTCAGAGAACGGAAATCTAGAGACGGTTTATTCGAAAATAAAATCCACTTGAGACTTTTTCCAAATAAAATAATAATCTTGCGATTATTTTTACAAGGCAAATTACGTCTTGGAAAAAAAATATTTTTACTTTATTAAAGTTTTGATAAAATTGAGGCTGTTGGTTTACTAAAAGAGGTTACTTTTCTTAAATATAAACTGCTGATAATTAGAGGATAAATAACTTAACTTGGTAGCCTTCCTAGCCTAATTTCTTATTTAGAAGGGTGGGTTGGTTTTTTTAAATGGAAAAAAGAGGAAAATTTGGGAATTATTAATTTAAAAAGAAACGGTGGGCATCAATCTGCGTGAAGATTTTGGATTTTTTTTTTTGCTGAAATTATAAGTTTTAATAAGATGGGAGGGGGACGAGGGAAGCGTTCGCCGTTGGAAAGTTGTGGGGGAGTGGGAAAGAGGGTCTGATTCCCATGGCCCTGAGGAAGCTGGCGTGTTATGTGGCTCCCGAGCGAGCAAGCGAGAAGAGAGAGAGAGAGAGAGAGAGAGAGATGGAGAGGTGGTCTTGATTTCTCCGTGCCCACTGTAGCCGCCATTAACCAGGCTTTTCTGCCACCCGCTGCATGCAGGTGCATGCGGACACGCCTCTCCGTCTCCCTACGTTCCATCTCCGTCGCAGTCTCCCCATTAAATATCGTCACAAGCTGATAGATAGGTGGAGAGAGAGAGATGGAGAGAGTGAGAAAGAGACGGAGAGAGAGATAGAGACAAATTGATGTGGGGAGAGAGAGAGAGAGAGAGAGCAGATGTGGCAGATCTACGAGAGTGTGTGCGTGTGTGTGTGTGTGTGTGTGTGTGTGTGTGTGTGAGAGAGAGAGAGAGAGAGAGAGAGAGAGAGGAAGTTTCTGGTTAAAACCATTACGGCCGCCTCTGCTTTTACAGAGGTCCCTGCTTGCCCACCCATCGCTGTGAATAATTATAGATAATCGCCCAACCCATGGCAGCGACTTCAGGCGCGCCTCTCGGATTAATAAGAATGAACACTCCTGCAACACCACTAACTAATTAATTAGACAGTTGATCAGTTGATGAAGCCAAATCTGAATGGGGAGGATGGGAGTCTTTCCTCTGGTTCATCTGCCTGCTTTGATGATCTCATCCGACCCAAGAAGCAGCTCTTGGAAATCCTGGAAATTTCCATTCTGATGGTGGGTCCATTAGATGCTGAAGGGGCCCAGATAATACTCAGGCAGAGATCATCTGACTCCTGAGAACCTCTCAAGAAATCTCCTCTCTCTCTCTCTTTCGCTCTAGGGAAAAGGTCAGAGGGACGGATCTGGTGCTTAAGAATCAGGCGACTCTCTCTCCGTCGCTCTCTAGAAGAAGAAATCCGGAGGGTGTTGGTGTCGTTGATAAAATAACGCCAAAGTGTCTGTCGAAACCCTCTCTCTCTCTCTCGCTCTCTCAAATATGTCTTCATTTCTCCACGTCTAAGATTGAAGAAGCTCCGGGGATAAAGACAGGTGGCAGCTCATTGCAGGACTGTCATCGTCTTCCTTGTTAGGTATTCTTCTTCAGAAATACATGCATGCATGCAGGCCCATCACGCTTGCGTCGGCCGATTCTGACGGACCAATGAGAATAAGGTCGTCTCCTGCCATTTCTACGTCAGACTATGATCGGGAGTGGAACTCCGAGCTCGACGGAGCCGCTTCGCGAACGTCAGAACGGATCTGAACCGTCGAGGAGGGAGAGGGAGGGGGAGCCCGCCGCCATTGACGGCCAATGGAGGATTTTTTTTTTTCGAGGAAGATAACTCGCAATTATTGTACCCCAGCGCTCCTTTTACAGGAAGGCTTCTTCTCCGGCACCGACTGGGGCTGTTATTCCTTCTTTGTTCGACCACATCTTCTTCTGTAATCCTCTCTTGGTCTTGTCTACGAGAATAGAAGAAGTACCAGCTTGTTGCCGACACCCCGGCTAGAGGAGGATAACAGCTCAATGGAGAGAGAGAGAGAGAGAGAGAGAGAGAGAGAGAGAGGAGAGATGTGTGTGTGAAGGGAGGTAGCATCTTGGTCAAAAGAAATGTCTGGATTCTGCATGGGGTTTTGTGGGCATCCGGATTCCCACCGAGAAAAGGGTTATATAATTCCCCATTCATCGTGGATCGCCCATGTTCACCGCTTTCAGAGGAACAATGGTGAACTTTTCTTGCACAGCGAGAGAGAGAGAGAGAGAGAGTCCAGAGAAGAGGAGAACCATCCGATGCACCGAAAGGGCCGAATGAACTGCCGCCGCCAACATCCCCTCTGTCACGGCTGTCGGCCATTGTCCCACACCTCTCCCTCTCTCTCTCTCTAGCTAGGCCCACCCCTTCACACCCTTACACACAAACATGAAAACTCTGAACGAGGAGTGGTCAACGGCAGACGCCTGCAAGCTGCCTGCCTCTTCATCTCTCATAAGAACAAGGAATATCTCAAGGGTCAACTCCCTGACGGTCTCACAGCTTGAAGAAGAACACAGATTCTTTATACATCTTCCCCCCTCCTAAGAACCCCCAAAAAAAGGGGGTGGGTGGGTGGGTGGGGGGTTGGGAATCCAAAAATGGGAAAGAACAAGGACCAGACCAAGACTGAGAAAAATATTTCCAAAGCCTGTACGAAAATGAGAAACAATTATATGGACGGCGGTGGGGCTCATCGGTGCCTGGCGGCGCTCCGGACGGTCACACCGTGCAAAAACTTGGTGTAGCCCAAGAAGCTGAGCTTCCCATCGGACTGCCTGATCCAGTCCCTGAGGGCGGCGTGGGACGTCCAAGAGAGGTTCAACTCCTGCAATAGATCACGTCAATTGGATTTCCCAGCCCCAAAACAAAGGACTCCTCTCTTTCTCTCTCTCTCTCTCTTACCTGTGCCAGTTCATCCACGGTGATCGCCCGGTTACCCTCTTCCTCAAAGTGCTGGAAGGCTGTGCTGGCGATCTGTTCCCAGTACTCCAGGGCTTCCAGCTGATAAGGGCTGATCGCCGCCGCGCAGAACTCAGGGAACCCCATCTTTCTGTACTTGAGCTTGTCCAACTGCGAGTGTTCAAGCAGAGGCTCAGTTCTGCGGAATCTACACAGGAATGTGGGGATGTTCGGCATAAAATATCAAAAAGGACTAGAAGAAGTACGTTCTGGGCAAGACCCATCACGTTGTTTGATCACATCAGGGCCAAAAGAAGAAAACTTTCTTCTTTAATCGATTATCGTCACATTTTTTACGGAAAAACGTTTGGAATTGAACGCATTCGATTAGGTTGAAGGTCAAGCAAACCATGCATGCCTCCACATCTGGGTAACTGATTCAAGCCTAATAACCAGACTGCATTAATGTCACAAACCCAGTGAAAAGGGCGGAAAAGAGAAGAATTTACACAGGAATGGAAGATGGTCGCCGTAAAATAATAGCAAGGATGCTTGTTTGCGTCTGGGCCAGAAGAATACGCATTGGATTGAAGGTCATTAAAAGAACACCCATGGATTGGGCTGAAGGTCAGACTACGGATTGATCTGGGTGTCTCTGATCCAAGCCTAACAATTATACCGCACTAATGCGGTAAAGTCAACGAAAAGGGCAGAAAAGAGAAGGAAACAAACGAAGAAGATCTCCAAAATCGTTCAAGAGCCTTACCGAATTCAGAATGTCGGCGACCTTGGACTCCTTCATTGCATTGGTCGCATTTTGCAGGAGAGCCTGCGAATATTTTACCACAAATGGAAAATTATATAGGCAAATCGGGCAAGCGAACTCCCATGCGGCCATCACTATTCCAAAACCTCTGTATCCTACTGCGAGATGCATGGAGAGATGAGCAAGAGGAAGATAGTCAAGAACTAACCTTCTGGAAGTTTTCAAGGGAAACCCACCCTTCATAGCTTGGTTCTAACAAGTCAAATTGAGATCTGAGGTATACGAGCTCGTCCTCAGTCAGAGCTTTCGACAGAGCCTGGAGAGGATGCAATGATAACAAGATTTACAAGCTTATCCAGAGATTTAGTGCAAATCAGTATATAAATTGAGCCAAATCTCGGAAAAGGGACCAAGCACTGGACTGGGCATCGACTGTTTTCATTGGAACTATTTCATTAGATAAGGTTTCTAAGTTTGACTAAAACCACTTTCGTTAGATCCATATGAATCCACGGCACCTGAAGAAATGGAAGCGTGAGAAGTTGTTTTTCTCGAAAAGTCAACCTTCTAATCTGATCCTTCGGGTTTATCGAGATTTTTAGGCTGCGGAATGGTCACAGTTTTTTCAAGAATAGTAACTGAAATATGCCTCTGTCGTTCATTACAGCCATTTGTTGCAGAATTTGGATAAAGATCAGACAGAGACCCATTTTTCATTATTGCAAAAAACAACCAAACTACCAATTCAATGAGTTCATTAAAATAATATTAAATAAGCAAAGAAAAAGCTACGCGTTTAAAATCCTGAAAGGAGAAAAAATAGAGGAGGGCCGACGAACCTTTAATGCAGCACGCTTGAAAGGCGTAGCACGAAGGTATGATTTGACCAACTTGTAGGTTAGTATATCCAAAGGCACAGGCTGTTGTTCATTGCGTAGCCATGGATGAGCTGCACAACACGCAACCTTGAGCATGAAAAAAAGCTGCAAGCACGATAACATACACCAATAATCTTTGTTCCATCTATGATGATGGCTAATTAATTTGCCGCATATCAAGCTTTTTTCTGCTTCACAGAAAACCTCTCCAGCTACAGGGAAAACATGAGCTCGAACGGTTTACTTCGACAATGGAAGGTTGATTGTAAAACTCGTCCCAGAACAAAGTCTACAACGACGAGGAAGGCATTTCTGAGGTAGAGAATTTTTTTCCAAAGTTCCTGGAAGACTTTCTTTGGAACAACAAGACTAATCTAATAAGGTTTGACTGGATGACTACCCAACACATTTGACTAATTTTCATGTATGCGCCGATAGCAAAGAAACACTTCAAAAGAGTTAGAACTGAAATATATAGTTAAGTATCATACTTAGCGCTTGTGCTGCAGTCATTCTTTTCCTGTAGTCCTTATTTAGTAGTCTTTTTACAAAATCTCTGGCTTCTGAAGATACTGATGGCCAAGGAGAATCGTCAAAATTTGGATCAGCTCTTAACACAGCACGGAAGATTCCTGATTCTGTTCGAGCCCAAAATGGTCTACTTCCGCATAATAAGATATAAGTTATAACGCCAATACTCCAAACATCTGCTTCCATGCTGTATGATCTGTGGAGGACTTCAGGTGCGACATAGTACGCACTCCCAACAACATCATTCAGTCTTTCATCTGCAGAGAAAACCAGGAATCAGGTTTTTATTTTTTTCTCCCACTTGCATCTACTTCAACCAATGTTAATAAGCAAAAAAAAGATGCTAATGGATATGAGATTAAAGGCAATGTTACTACAAATAATAGAATAGTCCAGTCTAGGTTACAGCAAAAGCAAACATGAGATTACAAAGATGGGTCTGTGGTCTACTCCACTCACTGAACATGATTCTGCCTAGGATGGGGCATTAAATTCAAGAAGATAGAGCAGTCAGCACTTCATAAAGTTCGATGGCACACGAAAAAAATGCAAGTAAGAATTTTACATATTGGCCGAAAACTGTGCAAAAAACTCTGCCTTTCCATGTGTACATAAGGACCTCAATGATCATTAAGAAACAAAAATGGAAGCTACATCATGCTATTCATGAGCTCATCACAAACTGGGTGTTCTTGAAGATAAACGTAGCCTGAAAAAGGATTCGTTTTTCGTTCTGCCCAAGTTTTCCACCGAGAATATATGATTACCAACTAGCAGAGACCGAAGACCGTGACTAACCTATTCAGCAGACTTTGGCCCATTTGCCCGCCTAAGAAAAAAGTTGGTAAAATTTAATACTATTAAACTTTCTTATCATATTTTAAGGTTCTCCAACGTTGCCAAGCCTAAATCCTGTCTGAGAATTGGACTAGATGAGCCAAACAAGCAGTATCCTGGCTCATTAACATGCCTCCATGGTTGTTTTTAAATATTAACCTATAATTACTCCAGAAAATATCAAAACCATCAGAAAATAATCTACCATAGGCAAAAGCACGAACTCGTTACCGTTCAGACTATAAACAATAACAGCTCCCCAGAAGAATCCCTCCCAGACAATTAAGTCCGTGCAGTTCGGGTCAGGTACATGACGCCAGTGCCCAAAGAGACCATGCATCAGGCAACCATGATGCCATGGCTGTTACACCGACTTGCAAGGCTCCTGTTAAAGGTGGTGCGAAGATTCAATAAAGTCTTCGAGGTTGATCTATTTAGTCTACCCAACTTGAAGGAACAAGCATTAGACTTGTGCTAGATGCAATCCGGGATCCAAGAGTTTTACAATATGAAGTTTTACACAAGACATAGAGATATGTACACTAAGGTCTTCTTCACAGTGGAATGATCTCCCTTAGGTCAATCAAGCTACTCTGCACTTGGAATTTTTTCGATCCAATATTTCAAATTTCTGCAATATCAAACTGAAAGATCTGAAAAGGAAGCGTGCTCAAATGGAGCAAAAGCTTTTGAGACTCTCTGAACATAGTGCAGTCTAGGCGAAATCAGAAAATATAAAGATTTTATGCTCATGCTGACGTAGTTAATCATCCGTGATTTCTCCTTGTCTTTCTTGGTGCCATGTCATTACAAGAAATCTTTATCCTAGTTACATTAGGTTCAAGGTAAAGTTAAAGATTGTGGCTTCTATATCAATCAAGGTACCGTTGTCTCCATACTACAGAAACATGTTTTATGCGTATTCTAAGATGTTGTGCTCCAGTAATTCTGATCTGAATGTCGGTAAATCTGGTGTCTGTTTATTTTTTAGTATATGTCTGCCCATCCACATATGGACAGCTACTTCACAACCATTTCAAAAGAAATGAATGAATAAAATGTTGATCTCTGATAAGGATTTATGGATCAAAAATCAACAAGGATACTTATATGCACTGAGTTCGTAGCATTGATTTACCGCAAAGCCAATATATCCTAATGAGAATGAGGGATAAAGGTTAAACTCTGAACTCATTGTAACCATTTTTAGGCCATTCAATAAAGCAACAAAAAGCTGCTGCGTTGGATGGAAATTCGGCGGGATCGTCACAACCATCATAATTATTGATTTGCACCTTAGAAATAATTACCTGGCCTGATAAAATCAGAAAGCCCGAAATCAATTAGCTTCATTGGAGCATTTTCCTCTCTGCTAGTGAACAGAAAATTCTGCCGAGCAGCCAAATGAAAGAGTTTCAGCTCTAAAGGATAATCAAGAATTCAAAAGAACAAGGTGAATTTTACATGCAAAGGACCGTTTATAGCAACAATCTCAACAAGACAAACCTCGGGCTTTAAATCACGATGAACAACACCCTGGAGGTGACAGAAAGAAACTACATTCAGAATCTGCACGACAATCGTTTTTGCATCTTCCTCTGAATATCGTCCACCTCTGTATTATCACCATACAACAACTCTTATCATATTTATGTAACCACCATTTGCATGGGTAGACATGTCGAAATCCATCCAAAATTATATCAGCGAATGATCATAAAAAATAATGTACCTTGATAATATTCTATCCAACAATTCTCCACCTTCACACAACCTAATAAAGGAAGAAAACGATAAATTAATTAAACACCATCGAACTGTCACCATGTCACTCACGTACACGAAAGATGCCATAAACCAATATTTAGAGTGGCAATTCATTAATGAAAACGAATTAATTCGTAGCTACTTATGCACATCAGACACATCGTAAAATGAATGGAATATGATTCAAAAGATGTAAATAATGTTTCGAGAAATTATGTTTTCTGTACCCTATCTCACTGTGTATTTTACAAAAGCTGAAATGATGCAGACTTAATACAGAGCTTGACGACCTAGTCGGTCCCACCAAAATCGAACTAGGTAGTGATTTTTTTCCCTTTTAAAACCTAGCCGTGATCTCCAGGGCAAGCAAGTTCTGGACATTCTGGACACAGATGAGCCCGAGCCCAAAAGTCTGACATAAATAGATGACCGCATGCATTTGCATATTCATCTAAACTACGATCGTTACCCACAATTTTACAGAAGAAAGAACAAGAAGGGCAATAAACAAGGCCCCACCAGAGACGTCTTGGACCGAAAGAAGTATGGTTAAGTTATAACCCACAGAATAAAGGAGGCTACAGGAATTGAAATAAAGAATTATGAATTATTCTAGACTAGCATATTTACATAATTTTGAACCCAAAAAACCTAGCATGCAGTCATGAAGTTGCTCTTAATGTTACAGCCTAGTTTCCTTACTTTGAAGTCCTACCACACTAGATTTATCAATGCTGCCTAAGATTTAAACAAACTGCAAACAGGGAAAGAACAAGACACAACATACTCCATTATTATGTAGACGTTAAGTGCATCCTCACATGCATCATAAAACTTGACCAGGTTTCTATGCCCAGATAAAGCTTTCAGGATTTTCACCTCCCTACGAACATCCTCAATAGATATTGCAGTTGTCATCTGAAAGGTACGATTAAAATTAGCTATCTATAAAAAGAAATCATTAATCTATATTTCATGTGAAACTTACCGAAAAATCTCAATGCCAACAAAATTTCTAAGAGCAGGATGAAGGAAAAGATGAAATAGCAAATATACTTGTGAATTTGACAGTGCAACAAATAAAGAAAACAAGCGCCACGTCCATTTTTGCTGAAATTTCACAGCCAAGAGTAGGGGACTTGCTTCGACATTTAGATCCCGGGAAATTTAAGATAATTAAACATAAATGCGGAACATGTCAGTCCTAAATATCTTGATGATTCAAACGTCTACGAACTACATCTACCAGAAATTTTAGATATTGGCATGATTTATAGAAAGAGTATAAAAAAACCCGCGTTGTTTTCAATCCGAAGCCATAGAGCAGGAGCCCCCTACAGTACATTCCTAATAGGAGGAGATGTTACCCGGGGCACTGACTGACACAGTTTTGATACCTAAGAATTCAAAACATCAAAGTGAAGGTTTATCTCAATTACGCCAATTCACGGTAAGCATGTGCTAGTGCAAACACATTCGCAGCGACTTGTTTCTGAAAGAAATATATTTGAGTAAGAATTTAGTGAAGGGGAGATATGGAACTACATGAATTCCCGCATAGAACACTCTAGTTCGAAGTGTGAATCAAAATACTCACGCCTGAGACCAAGCAAAGCCCCAAGGAAAGTATCAGGCACAACCCCTCACTTCCTTCAGCTAGTCCACCATAAGGTTGACCAACTTGACTCAAGAACCAAAACAATCAAGTGGGCTTATACCGACCGTGTCGCAAAATTACACGAGGTCAACTTCAGCTCATATGAAAAAAAGTGACAAAAACTGTAATCCTCATCAATGATAGGAGGGAGCCCTGGAATATTTGGATAGTAATCAGCTTTTTACTTGGGCCACTGTTACCCTCTGTGAATTTTTTCAGGCAAGCATTGCCTGCACATTTTCTTCCTTGTCCCAACAGATGCCACCTCTTCATTGTTTTCCCATCGTATTACAGCGAGCCATTGCACTTCTCCTTTCATAGCCACTAAAGCTCCTGAGCTTGAAACATCAATGAAAAGAAAAGCATAATCCAATTTTCCCAACCAAGATATTAAATATCTGCCCATTTAAAACTCTTGTTTCATCCATATCACCAACAGTCATGCTATCCACGTCTCATAAGATATATTCTCTCTCTTACTTTAAGAGAGCCGTAAGGTGAGCATCTTGAAGACAGATGCGGTATTTGGTAACAGAATCGGGAACCCTAAAATGCGATTTTAAGCAATATTCCACATGTGAGGTCGTCTAATTTACCTTCTCCTTTACATTTTAGATGATGACCATGTAATTCATCAAAGAACGAAGGAAGTCCTGCAATGCATAAGACAAGGAGCATGTTTCAGCTGGGCTGCTTATCTAATCCACGATGTTGCCGTACGGAATTTGGACTTTCTTCACTGTTTATTCTTCTGAGACGAATAAAAACAGGCTAATTATTTGAATATTAGGGCCTGTCCATGGCATCTAGGTACATAAACCATGACCCCAAGAACCAGCATTTCAGAGACATAGCCAAGGGTGGTCTTGATGTTCTGAAATCCCGTCCACAGAGCAAAATAACTTCAATATTTTAATTCTTCTACATTTTCTTTTTTCAGAGGGCAGACATGAATTATTCTGGCTTTGTATTCCCTTCGTTCACAATAATCTAAATTCCAGTTTTTGTTTTTTTGTTTTTTTCTGTTCTATGAAAACAGATCTAAAAAGACGAAAATGGGATATATTGATTCGGGAGCGAATGGGGATGGCACCTTAGATTTGGAGATGATCTTGACCGCAACAAGCTGGCCCTTGATGTCGCCCTTTTTGGCCCTTGCAGAGCAGGTATGGCCGAAATGGCCCCGCCCAACCTCCTTCCCCAGCTCATATTTTGCCCCGAAATTCATGGCGTAACCGAAGCTCTTGTCCAAGGGCCGCTCCTGCTCTCCTGCACCATTTGTGTTCCCCTCGTCGGCAGCATCGCCGGCGCCGCCACCGTCCTCCGGGATGGGGGTATCCTTGGGCTTTCGCCGACCCTGCCTCCTGGCGATCGATGCCTTGATATGCTTCGCCGGAGAAGGAGGAGGGAAGGGCCAGTGGAAGATCCTCCGCGGCGTCGACCTTGCGGGAGACGGCGACACGCCCGCGGGAAGGGGGCTGGAGGAGCCCCCGTGAGGGAATGGACTGGGCCAGGGGCTTGTAGAGCCGTGCGGGAAGGGGCTGGGCCAAGGGTTTGGAGACGACGACGATGGGTTGCTCGGAGTGTTCCTCACCGACGGCACAGATGGCGCGCCGCCGAAGCCGCCGGAGTCGCCGCCGGTGACGATGCCGTTCACCGGTGAGGAGATGAATTGGCGGAGAGGCGTCTTACGATGGCCCTGTTCGCCACCGCCGCCGCCGTCGTCGTCCTCCCTGGACACGGGAATGCCCTTCCCGTAGCACTGCCCCATCTCCCCTCCTCCTCGCCACCACTTCCACGCCTCTCCCTTGCAGCCTCCGACTTCCTGCTTGAACCCCCCTTAAAGATATCCCCAGCAGGCTTCCTTCTCGGTCGCCGGGATTTGGTCAGAGGGTAACCCACCCGAATACGGATCTGACGACGGCCCTCTGAAGACTTTCCTAGAAGTTGAATAAGGAGATCAATACCAATCAGACCTTCGCTCCCATTCTACAGAGACAGAGAGAGAGACTGCACCGACAAGAGGGCAGAGAGAAGAGTTTCTAAATGGGGAGATGGCGTCCGTAACGGGCGCAGCAGAGACGCAGTAGTCAGTCAGAGCCTCAGAGACACAGATAGAGAGAGAAAGAGAGAGAGAGAGGAGACAGCGGTAGCTGGGAGGGGAACGGCGGCGGAGGCGCCGGCGCGGGGGGGGGGCGGGGGGGCGAAGGCAGGCGTAGAGGCGTTGGTGGACAGTGAAATGATGCGTAAAAGAAAGGGAGGTACCGTTTGTGGTCCGCTCGTGGTCCGCCCATCGGCTCTGACGTCGGCTATTTCGGCATAACAATAAATTCAGTAATAAATTTGGGGGCCCCACCGGCCGCCAGATCTACCCCCCCCCCCCTTCGAGGGTTCATCGTTTCTACATCGCCGGATTAGTCAACGGCGGTGAGTCCTCACATTCGGCACAACAGATATCCGCGTCCATATGAACCCAGATATTTGTTGATTTCTCTTTTCCATAGTAAAATTTTGACTACTCTCCATCTCTCCGGGTCAACGTCTCATATCTGGAAATTATCCTCATTAACAATGTCTTTAAAATAATAACAAGTTGTGTGCAGACGTGGGCATCTCTATCTCTTTCTCTCTCCAAATATTGATGGAATATCTGCGTTGACATGTCTCCAAAGCCGTCTTCTTTGAATTCTGTCTTGACTAAGGCGGTCAAATCCTGGAAAGCATACTCCTTTATTACGCAGGACCTGATTAATAGCTACTGATAATTATCCCCATGATTTTATTGATTGAATTTCTTTGTGGGTCAACGGAGAGAGAGGATGATTAAGAAGCGGGTGATGGGCTTGGTGTTAAATAACGTTGACTCGTAATAGAAACGAGAGCGCCGTCCACGTTGACTAAATTTGTTGGGCGTAGTCCAGTGGGATTGTTGACAAGAAAAGATTCTTAAATTCCAGTGGATGCGGAGGATGTCTGAGGAAATTCAATCACGCGTTCTTGTGCGGTCCACGAGCGGACCACGGACCATGGAAGAGAAGGAATCGTACCGTTGACAAACATAACGAGCGAGCGAGGAGGGGAGAGAGAGAGGGAGGCGGCGGGGTGGTGGCGATCGAGGTCACAGCAGAGGCGAGGAGCTCCGGGGGGGACTGCGCGGTGGGTTCTTCACCGGCGGATCACCAGAATCTTTTACCGCCTAAGGTCCGCTAGCGGCAGGTCAACGGAGGGCCTCTTTGTCGTAGTCCAACGGATGGGCGAACGAACCCGATTCAACGGCGGGTTTCTTTGTCGTAGGCATGACGGGGTGTCCCGAGCTGATGTCAACGCGTCTCTGCGGCCCACCGCGTTGACATTTGGGCCCGGAAACGACGACTAAGTAGTGTCACCAGAGACGGCGACGGTTTTTGTTGTGCCTGACCTTCCCGAGATATTGAAACACGTGGAATTATTCAGATAGAAGCAGTTTTTATAGGGGTTTTTCACAAAACCACCTGCGATGGGCCTGGGCTTTTCCTGAAACCAGAGCCCGTCCTCCAGTCCAAGCCCAGCGAGGAGAACAACGAAAATTAAATAATAATAAAATAATATATTTATACATTAAACCATAATATAAATCAGCAATTATTTACCGTTCACCAAGATCAGGAGGCGCCCAACGACTAAGACCAGCAGGTTATCAAATCCAACCGTACTTCCTAAAATCCACCTCTTCATGCAACCAAGAGCAAGATTTTCCTTTGATTCCGGTTCTACCTAGAAAGAGGTGTTCTACGCAGTCGGTCAATGAAACCCACTGTCCACTTCCCGGAGACAATTCTTCATCTAGATGATGGTAATATCCGTCCTTTTTCTAGAGAGAGAGAGAGAGACAGAGAGAGAGAGAGAGAGAGAGCCCTTGGAAGAACCCCTGGCGCAGTTGAAGCACCTCTGAGACATTCACTGGGTCAGATCGCCCTGTGAGTGAAGTCAACTAACGAGACATTTACTGGGTCTTCATCTATCTGAGAGCAATCTTTTCTTTTGATTCGGGTTCTATCTAGAAAGAGGTGTTCTACGCAGTCGGTCAACGGTCATTCATCAGCAGTCGGTCAATGAAACCCATTATCCACCTCCCCGAGCCAATTCTTCATCTAGATGATGGTAATACGTACCCTGTTTAGAGAGAGAGAGACACACACACACACACAGAGACAGAGACAGAGACAGAGACAGAGACAGAGACAGAGACAGAGACTGAGGTGCAGAGACAGAGACAGACAGAACCCTTGGAAGAACCCCTGATGCAGTTGAAGCACCTCAGAAACATTCACTAGGTCAGATCGCCCAGCGAGTGAAGTCAACCACGGAGAAATGCCAAGAACGGTATGAGGATAAAAAATTCAGACTTTACTAAAAATTCCCTATGGATATCGAAGAAATCTTCACACAAAATGTTTTCATCACACACTGACGATAATCACGCATGAATCTGAGGGGCATAGCCATCTTGCAGTATCTGAAAGCCAAAACAGCGGCCGTTCTATCCAAAATCATCACTGCTCGTCAAAAAAATGCCCCGAAAAATTCATTACACGCATGGAAAAGGAGACATCTGTCAGGAATACAAAAAATTAGACTTCCAAAACTATATGAAACTTGGAGTACCATGGGACAGAGCAGAGCCTAAGAGATAGGTAATGATCGTTCATATGACTTAGAATTCGTCATGATATTAATAAATAAACCATTTCTACCCTTTCTCAGACATCATATTTGCCATTTTATTGATATTTTCCTCTCAGCTTCATATAAATCTTCTCAGAATTCAGTGAAAGCTTTCCAATTGGAGGGGAGATTTAGCAATTTCATCCACCAGAGGTCAAATAATTTGGAATCGAAGCAGAAAATTGGGAAGGCGACCTGCGCTAAGAATCCTCATGTCTGATCATCCTTAGCCTCTCATGCATCTTCTCCATCCCCACAAGGCCATCTCCACAGAAACTATGCTCTCGAAGATTTTGTAGCATAAAAAATGGAAAAAGAAACATGTACGAACCAGTTTATCTGCGACAAGCATTTAGATAATGGCATCGATCCCTAGCTAGGGTTTTTGGCATTAGAAATATAACCGATGCCAGATAACTTCAATAAGATAATTCACGCGGGTAGGAATATCAGCAACAAGTTTGGATTCAAGTGTAATAAGTAAAGAAAATAAGGAAAATGGAGCATGATCTGATTGCAGACCAGGATTGGGGAAATTTCAGCACAGGTTATAACAGAAAATTATTTCATTACAACTTCAGCAAGTACGGATTTGGCCGTAGATGGGATGACTCCAAGAGAAGGACAAGGACGTGGAGTGTGGGAATACCTTTCGCCGATTTTCGCTTAGGGCACCATCTAGATGAGCTTGAACGGAAGAGGCCAAGGAGTGGACCTGGGGACCTCGAGCTTGTCCTTGATTCTCTCGATCTTCTTCTTCATCTTAGGACGTGCGTTACCGAACGAACCCTTGAAGCGCTTCCCCCTCTTCGTCTTCTTGTCTCCACGCCCGCACGTCTCCGGCGAAGCCACCCACTCCGAGGAGGACGATGAGGCGGCGGGAGCAGCGCTCGCCGGATCGGCGGCACACGCGAGGGAAGGCGTAAGGGAACCGGAGTAGGAGGAGAATGCAGCGACTCTCTGAAACTGCTGCTGACGCCCTGCGAGCTGCATCACTCGCAGCACAGCCCACTGCATCGCCATGTCGCAGGATCTCGGACGCCCGCACGCACAGCGAGAGTGAGAGTGAGAGAGAGAGAGAGAGAGAGAGAGAGAGAGAGGCGACGGAGGCAGTGGCACAGGGAGGCGTTCAAGAGAGAAGCAGCAACAAGGTTAAGGGCAAGGGCCGATATGGTTCGCCGGAGGGTATTTAAATAAATATTATAATATTTACGGTATGAAAGTAGCAATAACAAAGAAATGGGGTTTTTCAAAAAGCTTCCGTTGCCGGGACTTGAACCCGGGTCTCTCGGGTGAGAGCCGAGTATCCTAACCAACTAGACTACAACGGATTTGGTGAAAAGGATAAACGTTTAAAATAACTTTTAAGTTACATCCACATTTCCACAAGTACTACTCGTAGACTGTCAGCAGTTGGCGGCAAATGGATTCTCTGCAGCTCTCTTCTGGCACCGCCTCGTGCCGCCAGACTTCGCCGCTCTTCCTCCTTCTCCGGCGAGGACTCTCCTCGTCTCATGGTGCTTCGACCTATTCCTCTACCTTCTCTTCATTGAACTCTCCTCTCATCGCATGGAGCAGACAATGCATATTCCGCGCTGCCTGCCTATCCTTCCCCTCGACTACCACTGTTGCCTGCTCCTCCAACGGCGGTATCAGCGGCAACAAGGTCGCCTACCGTCTCGCTAGAGATTTCCAGTTCGCCAACTCATCAGAGAGCCCCACGGTCCTCTCCATCCATTCTCCGCTGCCTCCTCCCGCCGCATCTGCCGACCGTACCATTTCCCTTCCCATCGATTTCTACAAGGTCCCCTCCCGCCCCATGTCGCCTCCTGCACTTCTGGGAAACAATGCTCCAGTTGCATACCCTGTTTCTCTCTTAATCTGTTCTCCCTGGTGTGTGTGGCGCATTTGCTAGGTTTTAGGAGCGGATACTCACTTCCTAAGCGACGGAATAAGGCGAGCCTTCGAGGTGAAGTGCTCCACTCCTCCGCTGGATGGCTTTAGCCAGGATGCTCTGCTTGCGCGCCGCCAGATTCTCCAGGCAGCTTGCGACACCCTTTCGAACCCTGGGACCCGCGGGGACTACAACCAGGTCCTCGTGGACGACCATGATGCTGCCCTGGTCACGCAGGTCCCCTGGGATAAGGTCAAATATCTCTGCCTTGTTCCGACACTAGTTTATTACCGTTGCTATCTTTTAATCTAGTAGTCCTCTCTCTCTCTCTCTCCCCCTCCCTCCATCCTCCTAGGTTCCCGGTGTTCTGTGCTTACTGCAAGAATCAGGGGAGGCGGAGGTTGTAATCCAGGTGGGCAAGCGGCTCCTGAGGGAGAGGCTGTCCAAGCCATTCAAGCG
This sequence comes from Spirodela intermedia, assembly GCA_902729315.2. NCBI lineage: Eukaryota > Viridiplantae > Streptophyta > Magnoliopsida > Alismatales > Araceae > Spirodela > Spirodela intermedia. Next base: position 6,643,231 of record LR746265.1, read on the forward strand.
GGATGTTGTTCTGGCAATGGCACTGGCTTATGTTGACCGCTCGAGGGACGCAATGGCTTTGAGCCCACCTGATTTAATCAGCAGTTGTGACGCACTTGAGAGAGCATTGAAACTCTTGAAGGTATGTTCTTTTTACTCATGATCATAATTTGGTTGTGCTGATCCTCTCCCCCGTTTGGGACATACTTGACATAATTTAACTTTGATGCATTAATTTAATACGTTGCATTGAGGATAATGCATTCTTTTCGTACTCATTTAACTTTTATGATATGTTAAAATAGTCCCAGTTTAAAATAAGCAAGTTAAACCCTGTGGTTTAATGTATGTGTATATTCCGCTCAAAGCCATTAAGTTTTGAGTTTGGCGGTCTGATTCTTTAGGTGGTTTTGGATTTCAAGGGCTAGCTTGAGTTGTGTCCCATTGGTGCTTTCCTTGTATAACAAGGTCACCAAAAGGTTCTCCTGCATCTGAGGATGTGTTGGAACAGCTCCACACTCCAACTAAAATCACGTGGTTAAATATATTGGTTCATTTCACTCACAGGTGATTCGTTTTAGCTTAGTTGGCACGGTTATTTAATGTAGTGGGAAGACTACATCTTGTCACTAGTTTAGTTCATGAGGTGGTTTCCTATTGAAATCTAAAACAGACGATTGAAAGTCTCTTTCTCTTCTTTTCTCTGAGAATCTGGGTTAAGTCGCGCACATGATTTGAAGAGAGATTCCCCACTACCTGGGATGTTCTTGTGGTATGCTGTACACGTTTAAGAGCCTGAGCGGGAAGGATTCTAGACAATCTTGTTGCTTGGTTGTTAGTTCCGATTGTGAACCTAGATTTTACAGCCTATTTTGACATTTTAGACCGGATAAAACCAAAGTCAAATTACCCTGGGCAGGGTGAAAACAACAGTGACATGAATAATGTAAATCACAGGACCAAATATAGTGCGTTAAGAAGGACATTGAGGATACGAGGGTCAACAAACCATGGTACCTGTCTTGGCTGCTGAACAAACAGAGCTTTCTATAGATGAGGGCCACAGCACTAAATGTACAACCGCGTGCCAGAGTAGCCTATTCATGAAGTTTTGGCGTGCAGAAGAAAATGAGTCCAGACGCCCCACTGTTTCTATGGTCGCTAATTTTACCTTTCCACTTTTAAGCTGTGGAAACAGGTGCTCCGGCCTGGTCCTTAAGATTTTCTCATACTTCATTTACTGGGAGGAGTGGTAATGTTGAATTTGATAGGTGTTTGGTCTATTATGGGCATGCCACAGTACCAACTAAGGCATGGGATTATTAAATTTATACTACTTGTTAGACATATGATCTTTCAATACAAAGGAAGAAATGGGCCGGTGGCTTTCATGCGCAGAGCTTCCATGGCAAAGGAGTTTATTACGGAGGAAAAGAAGTAAAACTCAGCATGGAACTAATGGAAGAAACATCAGAACTGATGTATATAATTTTTTTAAAAATCATGTATCGAATATTTCGAAAAAAAATTAACCTGACCAATGGGATGTGTGCTTTCTTAGGAGGAAGGTGCGACGAACCTTGCCCCTTCTTTGCAAGTGCAGATTGATGAGACATTAGAAGAAATTACTCCACGCTATGTCCTTGAGCTTCTAGCTTTACCTCTGGATGAGGAATACAGGAGAAGACGAGATGAGGGTCTTCTTGGGGTTCGTAACATATTATGGGCGGTTGGAGGAGGTGGTGCTGACGCCATAGGAGGGGGATTCACTCGTGGAGCTTTCATGAAAGAAGCTTTCTCATGCATGACTGCTGCTGAGCAGGTAAGACGCCTCGTGTTGAAGTTCTCTCACTAATAATGTGACCTTTCTCACAGTTGTTGACACTTTTATTCTCTCATGCGAAGGTGGATTTACATTTGGACAGACCGAGCAATGTGGCCGTGGAGGGGTTTGAAGTGTATATGGCAGCCCTTGCGTTTGTTGCCCAGGCATTTGTTTGTAAAAGACCAGAGCTCATTAAGACTGCCGACAGCCTTTTCTTAGAGCTTCAGGAAGCCAAGGTCGCTGCTCTAGGCGCTGCTTCTGATTATGCTGCAAAGGCTGACTTAGAGACTGAGTTTGCGCTTGGAAGGGGGCTCTGTTCTTTGCTTGTTGGGGACGTAGACTCATGTCGGCTCTGGCTGGGTCTTGATGATGAGAGCTTCCATTGCAGAAGCCAGGCAGTTGTGGATTTCATCATGGAACATTCCAACGAGGACGAGGACGGCAATCTGCTTCTTGGGTTGTGTACACTTCTGGAGCATTGGCTTATGCAGGTAGTCTTTCCTAGATTTAGGGAGACACAAAATGTATGGTCCAGGATTGGAGACTACTTCGATGATCCAAATGTTCTTGAGCATCTGCAAATGCTCGAGGGGGGTGGGGGGTCACCTCTGGCCGCTGCCGCAGCTATAGCAAGAATGGGAGCTCGAGCAACAGCTGCTCTTGATAGTGTGAAGTCAAACGCCATTCAGGCTCTGTGGAGAGTGTTTCCAGTGGGGGGCAGCGACAGAAATGATGAGATGCAGACTGAGGGGCTGGAACCGAGGAGTGGTGCTGATGTCTTGGATGATTCCGTGGAGAGATTTGGAGGGTTGACTTCTAAAGATTCCACTAATCAGGGATTTCTTACAGCCATGACGAAAGCTAATCTTAAAATCTTGTGTGCCTGTGTCACAGTTGGCATATTGGCTTCGTTAGGTTTCAGGTTTTCTTCTGCCAGGAGTCTGACACCAGTCGCAAGGAAGGGCGTTGACTCAGCTGTGGCTGCTGATGTCACTAACCTGGGTAAACCCTGCGCCTGATCTCTTGTATTGAACATAAAATGCCATAATTTCATTGCATCATTATTCTGTTAATGGTAATTTATGGCATTTATTATTTATTTATGTCCTAGATTAGTGACGTCTGACAGAAACCGATTAGTATGTAAGTAGAAAAAATGGTAGACCCCTGAGGCTTGAAGGTTGGTTGATGCAGATCTCCCGCTGTCTGAGAGCTCACCAGGAGAAACGGCGAGAATGGATGTGAGGCTCGCCGAAGATGTGGTTCGTCAGTGGCAGAGCACAAAGTCTCAGGCCCTGGGGCCTCACCATTCTCTTGAGAAGCTTTCAGAGGTGAGTCGCCATCTATATCACTTCCTGTAGCCCTGCAAGGCTCTCTCTCGCTCTCTCTCTATCTCATCCGTCGGTGGCTGAGCCAGGTTCTGGACGGGGAGATGCTGAAGGTTTGGGCGGAGCGGGCCTCGGAGATCGCAGGGAACGGCTGGTTCTGGGAGTACGAGCTGCTGGGGCTCTCCATCGACAGCGTGACCGTCTCCCTAGACGGCCGCCGCGCCGTGGTGGAGGCCACCCTCGACGAAGCCTCGCGCCTGACCGACCCCTCCCGCCCCGAGCACAACGACTCCACCCGCGCCGCGTACTCCGTCCGCTACGCCATGTCCTATGCCGCCCCCGCCGGCTGGCGCATCACCCACGGTGCCGTACTCAGGCCCTCGTAGACATCTCCTCTGCTCTCAGAGACAGCTCTCCTATGTAGAACACTTAGTTTCAGAGAATCGCAGCGTAGGTGGGTTTAAATTTCTTCCGCCGCCGTGCGGATCAGCGGCGCTGCCAGGGGCTTTTTCCGACGGGGAAGCTTAGGATGAACATCTCTTTGTGGGTGTCATCAGGCTCGCCGACGAGCCTAGCGACGACCGCCGCGCTCTCGCCAGCGTGGTAGACGCTGCCGGCGGCCGTCCAGACGAGGTGGGCGAGCTGCAGCTTCCTCTGCTTCGTCTGCAGCGGAATCCCCCACCGCCGATAGAGCCCCTCCCTCTCCGCCGCCGTTAGCTTCCTCTGCATCTGCCGGCAGAGCATCCCCCTCTCCCGCCGCAGAGCTCTCGTACTGCCAACACCCACAAATTAGAGGGACGGAGAGATTTAGAGAGAGAGAAAGAGAGAGAGAGAGGGGGTCGAACTTTGAGGTCGCCGAGATGTTGCTGGCATGGCCGCCGGCGAGAGCGCGCTTGAGGAAGGAGAGTCGCCGGAGTTCAAGCTCCATGTAGATGGAATCTGCGGGGTCTCCCTTGCAGAGGAGGAAGAAGAATGTCCGGTGGACCAGGGAGACGTTGCAGGAGTGCCACAGCGCGATTATCTCCAACCGCCGCCGCTCGAACTCCTCCGGCCATCCCGCCGGCGACATCATCGGATCCACACCCGCGTCCTTGATGGACCTCCCCGTCACAGAGCTCCCGCTGCCCTTCTCATCCTGCACCCATCAAACCAGTCGGCTAGAGCGAGAGAGAGAGAGAGAGAGAGAGAGAGAGAGAGAGAGAGATGGAGAGTTCGCACCTGCCCATCGTCTACGTCCTCTCGAGGCGGGGTTTGAGCGGCCTTCGAGCTGCAGACGGTCGTCGGAGAAGGAGCCTCGCCGTTGACTCCATAGTTCAGCGGGAAGAGCCTTCTGCGGAAATCTTCAGGCCTCCTCTGATGGGAATCCCCGAGAAAGCTACTGCCCGGCGGCGTGTACTCGACCTGTTCCTCTTCCGGAAACCAAGGGCAGGGGGAGCTCGCCATGAGAGCCGCTCGGCAGCTCCTGCTCCTGCTCAGGCGGCGGCTCATGGAGGAAGACGAAGCTCGGCCTTCCGCGTTCCAGTCTCCATGGCCATTCTCAGAGGTCAGAAGGCCACTGGACCTCTCGTTCCTGATCGTACTCACCTCTTCCACCTCTATGCACTGCACTTCCTTACAGAGGTCGTCCATCTCCGGGCGAGCGTCCAGAGAGAGAAACTCTCCCCCTCCTCTGGTAGGAGCTCCCCCCTCGCTGCTCACGCCGCCGGCTGAGCTCTGAGGGGAAGCCGGGTAATACCCACTAGAGATTTCTGAAGATCGCTGGCGGTTCTTACTGTAATTAGCATCCTCGGTGGGGTAATCCTGAGGCGAGATGGTCTCCAAGAACCCAGAGTGAAGAATCTCGGATGAGTTGTCCACGGAGAGATCATCTCCACAGGCACTGGGCAGATCCGAGGTGGAACCTCTGAAAATCCCCTCCTGGAGAAACCAGACATGGTGATGCTGCGAGAAACAAGAAATCACCCTTGAAACCAGAATCAAATCGTCCAATGTGGGTACCTGGTGGCTCGACTCCTGGTCGTCCCCCACGGTCCTGAGCAGCAGATCCTCGAGCTGAGACCTGGCCAGATCCCGCTGCCGGGTCACCTCCCTGATATCGTTCTCCATCTGCAGATCACACAAAGTCACCATCATCATCATCATCGAAGGAAGAAGAAAAGGATAAAAACCGGTTCTTGACTGCACACAGTTGGGAAATTTCTCGGGGGGGCTACCTGTTGGATCCGGCCGTCCTTCTCCCTCAGCATTTCCTCGGCATAATTGTTCATGGAAACAGCTCTGGGGCGTCTCAGCTCGCCCTCCAACCTCGCCAGCTCCCTCTGCAGATGCTTCACCAGGGCCTTGTCGGACATGACCACGTTGACCTGCGCGCTGGTGACCACCTCCTTGGCACACGTTGCGAACAAGAGGGTGTTCCTTGACTGCTCGATGTGGCTCCGGGCCGGGCTCATCGTGCAGATGATCGCCGTCCGGGCGTTGCCTCCCAGGGACGGCTGAAGGATGCGAGTCAGCTTGGAGTCCCTGTAGGGGATGTGCCCGGTCCGACCCTTGCTGAAAGGAAAGCTCATGGCAGAAATTGTTCAGTAATCAGCATATTAAATGGGGATGATCATTAAAAAAAAAAAAAACAAAACAAGGACTCCTGATTCAGGAAACGTTGACCTCAAATCAGCCAATCATTACGAGGATAAATCGGTCAAATTATGAAGATTTCAAAAGAAGAAAAATCTCTATTTATGGGAGATCTGTAGGCAGTTGATTTAAAATTTGGAGGACGGATTTACATCTTCTGGGAAATTCTCCTGGTTTTTCTGAGAGAAAAATGATGGCCACAGGAAATTTTAAAAAAATAAATTATTCGATGACCTGGTGATGAAGAACACATTCGATGAAACTAAATTAAATAATCAGCTGCAATTAGATTCACCACTTTTTACTAAATAAAAGCAAGAAAAAGTTCACTAGAATCTGCATAAACTAGATTGGCAGCATCCATAAATGAAAAATTGTAGGCTTTTATTTTCCCCGCATGGTTAGAATCAACATAATATTTTATCAAAAATAAGATTAAAACAATGCAACTCCATAAAATAAAATCTTGGGCATGGATTGAAGAGCAACCTTAGCTTGCGAATTACGGTTCCTAGAGTGAGCAAACTGCGGTTGATGTGACATCCTTCCTTCAACCTTGCGCCTGCTGACATTGCCTGGGATGCCCGCTCGCTCCCCGCCAGATCAACGAAATGCTGCACCCAAAAAAAAGAAAAAAGTTTACCCAATTTAGCATCAAATTCACTAAATCCTCCCATATTTGGAAATATGACGCGCCAGCTGATCCATGGTGAGGCACCATACCACGCTGGCAGCGAGGGTGCTTGCGCTCATCCTGCCCAAAAATTCACGAGCAGAGCTCTCGATCGTCTGCAAAAACCCATTTTGGAAGAAGGATTGAGCACCAATCTGGAGAAGAGTTCACGCGGACTGATCTGATGAGATGAGGATATACCAGTCTGATAATCTGGTGCGATCTAGAGCTCGTCTTGTTCAACGAGGTCTCTCCAATCTGCCTCTGCTCTGCAGAAGTAAATATAGAACGTTTTTAAGAACACGGGGTGGGGCATCGAGGATCAGAGAAACATCATTCAGCAAAGGTTTGTTTGTGACCTTCACAGATCGACAGAAGTTCCATGACATGCTCCCAGTTCCTGATTGTTTCCTCTGTGAGTTTCTCAACGATGGTTGTCCTCTACACAGATTGTTATAAAGAGAAACAAAACCATCATGAGATCAAGAACCCAACACATTTTGTTACCAAATTAAGGTTTTTCTTTCTTACATCGGGATCATCAAGAAGCCTGAGCGGAGTATTGTCAGTGCTGAGGAGATCCCTAACGGACTCGTTGTAAATCTCCATGGCTGAGAATTTCAGCACGAATTCCCTTTCCTTGTGCTGGGATGCGAAATTTAGTCAGGACCCAGTAGAGAAGATGATCAATGAGACCAAAATATGTGTAAAGGCTCCGTCTTTAGCTGATCTCAAAAAAGCCCAGAATTGGAATCCCTTACCCTCTCTATGTAGCCGTAGATATCAGTCGCAGCCAGCCCTGTGATCCCTGTCATGGTGTACGTCTTCCCACTGCTCGTCTGTCCATATGCGAAGATGCTTGCTGAAACAGCAGGTTCCTCACTGAGATCATCCCTCTCTCTCTCTCTCTCTCACTCTCTCTCTCTAAATGTGTTTTTCAGACGAGGAAGAAGAAGATGAGCGGGATGAGATGTGCCCACCGTTTATGCCGCTGACCACTGACAGAGCCACCTCTTTGGCTCCCTCTTCATACACTTGCCTTGTGCCGCAGTCGCAGGAGAATACTCTGTCTGTGATCACAATCCCCCCCAGTGGAGGAGGAAGAAGAAGAAGATGATGAAGAGAGAGAGAGAGAGAGAGAGAGAGGAATTAACCAGAGAGAAGATCACAATTTGGGGGAAAACAAGATGCCTTACCAAAGCTGTAGGCGGTGGGTGGGAGCGTCGATCTATCAGACATGGTGTTCCTGAAGATAATGGTGGTGTCGTTGATGCATTCCCAGTCCGACGGGTCGTTCCTTGCGAGTTCCTCCTCGTTCAGCGGCCGCAGCCTCACCGACACGCGAATCCTCTCCTTCCCGCCGCCGTCGAAGCCTCCGCTGTCTCCTCCTCCGTCTTCCCCGGCAATGCTCTCACTCGCCGTCTCCTGGGCCTCCTCCCACTCCGACAGCTCGTCCCCAGCGATAGTCCCCATCTCTCTCTCCACCCTCTCTCCAGAGGCCAGCGAGAACCTCTAGATCTGAACTCTGCGGGGATGATTACGAGGAGGAGCCACTATTCGCCCACAGGTCCCCGGCGAAGCCCTTGGCAGATCGGACGCGGCGGAGTTGCAGGAGATGGAGTGGGTCGAGAGAGAGAGAGGGAGAGAAAGACAGATGCAGGCGTTCCCTCCAGGGAGTGTATAGTCCGGATCAGCTTCGAGAGTTGGGACCAGTCAGAGATGCCTGTCGGTCAGGGACGGAACAGAACAGTTGGAGTGGCGCGAGGTAGAAGGAAGTGAGAAGAGAGAGAGAGAGAGAGAGAGAGAGAGAGAGGGAGGGGACCGAGAGAAGCTGTGTATTTATCTGCTACTGTCTTTCTGTGTCCCGTGGATGTCTGCGAGAGACGGCCCCACCACCGCCGCTTCTACCTTCAACTCGCCGTAGATTCCGCTTCCTAAATGAAGAGAATGAGGAGCGGAAGAACAGGAAGAATGCACAGAAACTAGAAAATGGAAAACCAGCAGAAACAGAGAAGAAGAAGAAGAATCGAATCCCCTTCTAAGCTTTCATCCCCTGCGTATCCAAGATCGAAACCCGCCACATTGCCCCGACCCCAGATCTCAACAATGCGGGAAACGGAGGGAAAAACCAGACCTTCCTTCGCGCTTCCTCCACCTACCCTGCTGACTCGGGTTCTTCCTCTGGCCGACAAGAAGACGAGGAAGGGCAGGTAAAACTGGAACACCCCCAAACACTGGTTACAGAGAGTTTACAGAGAGAGAGAGAGAGAGAGAGATAGAGGGAGGGAGAGAGGGAGGGAGAGAGGGAGAGAGGGAGAGAGGGAGAGAGGGAGAGAGGGAGAGAGGGAGAGGGAATGGAGGGAGAGTGGAGGTGATGGAAACCAACCGGAGCAACCGAACCTCCCACGACCCACCGTCGGTGGGGTTGAGAGAAGCCCAAAGGGACGGAGGAGGAGGAGGAGGAGGAGGAGGAGGAGGCGGAGGCGAAGGCAAAGAGAGGGAGGAAAACCCAGAATCTTAGAGAGAAGAAATTCCTCCGCTGCCGGATTCCGTCGGCAGGTTCTTCAACCAGCTCTCCCCCGCCACAGAAATCTCGGTGAAGGGAAGAGGGAGAGAGAGAGAGAGACCACACGGAGCGGGGAAGAAAACGGATAACAACAAAAATCACCCATTCCCACCATTAGCGCCGCTTCCGCCACTAAACTCCGTCGGCAGCGCCGTCAGCCACCGCCGGCGCCGGCAACATCAATAGCAACCTCCCATCCGACGCCGCGGTCAACACTACCTTCAGTACCCCAGCCGGATTTCCGCAGAAAAGACGAGATCTTTAGCCGAACTGGTCGTATAATAATCGGATTAGGAGTAACCCACGTCCTTAAAACGTCATCAACATGAACTTAAATGATAATTTCCCGATCTCATCGGCCTTTCCTGTTCTTTAAACTTGCCACGTGGTGTGTCTATAGGATACTCGGAAATAAATAGTCCGTTGGAGTTTTCAGCTCCGACCCACTACTCCGCGGGAGCACCGTAATCGACGGAGCGGCGAAGCTCACAATGGCTAGCTCTCCCCACATTCCCCCCCTGTACCTTTCTGTAATCGGGTTGATAACGTGCTCCGTCGTATACCGCAAGCCCCACCAACGCCCGTAGCAGCTAGCGTCGCTTCGTACGTCCCCATCGAAGTTGACGTAAAATCGACGGACAGAGAGAGAGAGAAAGAGAGAGAGAGAGAGAGAGAGAGAGAGAGAGAGAGAGAGAGAGAAGAGGCACAAACTTATCTTCATAGTCGATATCGTGTAAAAAATGACCGTTGAGACTTTGCAGGCCCAGTAAAGCCCAATAATAGCCCATGACGGAGGTCGTAAAATGACCATTAACAGCCCATGCAGCGGAGCCACACTATTAGCTAGTATTTATTCCCTGATGTCAGTTAATAAGGGCTCGGGGTATTTTTTTTAGTGTGAAATTATTATAAGTCTGAGGTCGATATGTTAAACCATGTTCGTCTCAGGTCTTTTTATATATTTTCCAAGGAAAATTAGGTCTCCCCATCTATATAACTTGTACGATCAGAACATATTCTTAATTTATACTGCTCAATAATAACTAAAAAATATTTATAATTATTAATGCGATTCGGGGGATGGGTGCATTAAATATGGGTCATAAAAGGTTACATTTGTAATGGTGCATGGGAGAACTTAGGTTTCCAGCATGCCATGTCATGTTGGGCCAAGCTAAGAAAAATTATATCCCAACCCAAAGTTTGAAGAGGTCTCACAAGGAGGAACAATTTTATTTGGAAATGATAAATATGCGTCAACTTTCTCAGTGATATCTGCTTTTTTATGCTTGAACAGTTTTAAAATTGCGAAAATCCCCTTTTCCACGAGGTCCTAGACTTGGTGGGTGTCACGTGAGGAGTTAGAGGGAATTTGAGCTATTTGTTAGAATAGAGAGATATATCCGCATTTATATTATGTCAGGGGGACGAAATAGTAAAGTATTTTTTTATTTATTCCCGTCTGCTTATCTCATTCTTGGCCCGATAAAATCTCTCGCTGCCTGAGAAGCGACGCCGTGCGCGGCGGAGCTCCGCCCCCTTCCCCGCCACAACGTCTCCCTCTCTCTCCTCTTTCTCTCTCTCTCTCTCTCTCTCTCTCTCTCCGCGGGTCCACCATTTCTGCGGCTGAGAATGCGTCCCAGGAAATAAAAACAAGGCCAGGGCGCGGGCACGTGGCGCGGGGCCCACATGAGGCTCCTCCAATATCTGCCTATTTTCACGCCGTGTCTCAAAAGGAAACCCGCAGGGAGAGTACGATCTGTTTCGCCAGGTGGGGCCTCGCTCGGGGTGTTGAAGTTCTGGGAGCGAGTTATAACGAAAATGGGGGTGAGGATAGCTACGGCGGTGCCACGACTGATCTTGCCTGATCTCGCAGCCACCTCTCAAGCAGGTAGAGATGGCCCCCTAAATTTGCTCTCTTTAACGAAGAAGGAGAAGGAGGGACGGGCGGAGGCGTGTTCTCCGCTTCCACAGGTCGCCGTGGAGTCAATCTTCTTCTCTCGTGGGGGGTCAATGCACCAGATACTCGGTTGACATTGCATCTTCTTCTCTCAGTACCCCCCGTCCGTCCCCCCCCTTCTCTCTCTCTTTCTCTCTCTTTCTCTCTATCCCCCGTGCTCTGTGGGAGGAGAGCTTCGGCGGGGATCAACGGGGTGAATGGGGCCCGGTGTAAACGTCGAAGGTGGGGAGTGACGGAGGGATGAGAAGCTGCGGAAAATGCGGACCATCTGCGACGTCTGCGAGAGCGCCCCCGCCATCCTCTTCTGCGCGGCGGACGAGGCCGCCCTCTGCAAATCCTGTGACGATAAGGTCTCGGTTCTCTCTCTCTCTCTCTCTCTCTCTCGCCTTCCCCTTAACTATCTCATCTACCCCATAATCTTTTGAATCGTTCTGCCGTTTCTTGTTTGGTTGCTTGCAATGAGATGTCCCGTCTGGGTATGGGATTTTACTAATATGCCTCGGCTTTTCAGATTAAATTCTGTAAAACCTCACGGTTATTAAACGTATTAGAAAATTTTATTTCGCCTGCTTACATGTCGCATCATGCAGCAGAAATGTAGGCCAAGCTGATGAGTTTGGATCAAGCCACTCTTTGTTTTGTAGGTGCATAAAATTTCTTACTTCAGATATATTTTTTTATTTTTTCATTCATATCTGAAACCTGACTCCCAAAATATCTAGATATTTTTTAATTGTGCTAGTAGAATATTAAATTGAAAAAAATCAGCAGAGTTTTTTATGTGAGCAAAATTGGGGACACATTCACACCTACTTCTTAATGATCAAAAGATAGTGAAAGGCATTGGAGTGCAGATTCATCTGTCTTCACATGTGAATCAATAATAAATGCAATGCTCATTTTAATTCAGTAGTTGCAAACCTAAACATAGAATAAAAGATGAATTCTGATGAAGCTGTACATTCATTTAATATCAAAAACCAACTTTGTACATGTTTGCTTGAAATTGGAGCATTAACAAAGTTGTAATTGGTTAGTTTGTGTTCAATAGTACTCAAACTTAAGATGCACCTACTATGGCCTTTCTCTTTTCATGGCACATAATAATTAGGAATTTGCACTTGGTTCTTGAACATGTTCATGAAAATTAGGGATTGGGGATTGGGTAGAAGAGTTGTTACAAGAGAGGCCATTGAAATTGGCGGGTACATGGGAATGATAAATCCTAACATACTATTAACAAAAAAGAAGGAGAAAATAATTTGATGCATACAAAGAGATAATGGTAAGGTACTTGTATTTGAGAACTTTATTAAACATTGAGAAATATTTATCTAAAATAATCGAGTATTTTATTTTAAAAAGTTTGTTTACTCACAAGTTGGGACCATTTGACTTAGAAGAAGAGAAAAATTACTTTTGAAAACCAAAAAAATGACTCACATGTGGAAATCATTCTTGCTAATTTACTAGACCCTAAGCTTAGTGCAATTTTGTGCTTTTTGGTTTTTATTTGAGGTCACAATATTTTTTGAATATGTTTGGTTATGTTTTGGTGCTGTAAGAGGCTTACAAAGTCATTAGATTATAGGAAAGATAAAAAATGTGACAATAAAGGGGAGAGATGTGCCTTTATTAAACTCTTCTATTGATCACAACAACACATCTATGACTAATATTATTGGTTGACCTACATTGCTTGGCATTGATGTGAGGAGAGGCATCAATCAAGTTAGAATGGGGAGAGAGGTGTTTAGACACAAAGGTCATGGGTTAATGGTTTGAAGAATATACTATCAATTAGTTTATTTTATTTTAAACTCTTATTAAAAAATAATTCAATATTTCTTTTCAATTTTATGATAATACTCATACATACATCCTAAGGTATGAAACAATACCCTTCATTTAATTTAATGTATACATTTAGTGGCATTATTGTACGTATTTGTGTTTGTGTCCTGTTATATACTAATTTCATATTAGTGTGACAATTTTTTTCTAATGATAATGGTGGGTTAGGATATGTCACCCAATTTCACATCATAGCACAGATTTATGATAGTATGTCTCAACTCACATCCTTGTCATTTAGTTAAAAACTTGGGTTTTATCAAAAGAGGAAAAACCCAAGTATTGTGTGACATAGCACCCATTTTTCTCAAAATATATCAAGTTCAACTCCCGAGGTTTGATTTGATCTTGTGGTAGCTTATTTGTTGCATTTATTGTGGCATGCTATCGATTGAGTCTAAAAGTTTCTTCCATGGTTCATAGTATCAAAATGCATTCTTATAAATATGGAAGGGTTGGATAACAATTATGCTTGAGTCCATTGATGTCTTATTCTTTATATTTATTTAAACTAACTATATTGACTTTGTCTTTCTATCTTTGTCTCTTTTCTATCAATTTTTCCTACTCTATTTTAGCTTACTCTAAAATTTTAATTTCTAAAGTTTCCATTTCTCTCATTCTTGACACTTATCTAGTTTCATTGAGGGATCATTAATTTGGATTATTTACTTGGTTCACAAACCATTTGACATCATTGGGAAGGTAATGCTATTAGCATATCATTTATCAAAGTATATTAAAACCTATTCTATGTTGATATAGGGTGCCTAGAAGTTAGTGGACTCGATATGATTATTATTTAGCTCTTTTTTATGCTCATATCATTTTAGTAAAACCTCTAGCATTTTGTGTACATGCACTATTTTTTATTGAGGAAATAGATATTGAGATAATAAGAAGAGATGTAAGTGATTGTGCTAGTATTTTGTGTATGTGTGTATGTGCATTAGTTTTTATATAATAAAAAAAGGGGAAACTTTCATTGTCATTGGAAAACTTTCAAATAAGTTACTAAAGTGATTTAAATAGAACTACCAATGAGAAAATTTGAAGGTTAGAGACTACTAAGATTTCATACTAATGTGTGTGGAGCTATAGTGTAGTGTAGATGTGAGCAAGGTTGTTTAAGATAAAACACTATGAAAACTACTTCAAATGGAGTGTTTAGTCAAATAGTATTAATATTTTTTCAACATCATCACTTTTACTTTCTTAGTTTGGGAGTGAGAATCAATGAAATTTTGAAAACACAAGCACTACTTGGTTGTTTTCTTTTATAAGAGTTTAAAGATTTGAATATTATACTATATTAACGAAAAACTATTGACAAATGTGGAAAAAAATGTCTGTCTTTTTAATTTAAGGCAAAAAATTTAGGTATTAATCTGAAATATTTTCAACATAGTGGTTAGTGAGTTACCTTGCCAAGAGATCAGAGGTAGGATATGACACCTCAATGTTAGAGTAGGTTCTCTAGTCATTTGCTTTTTATTTTCTACTTATTTATTTTTTTATATAATAAAAAATAAATATCTCTATATGTTCATTTTGACTCATTCTCTACTAAAATCGTTATGTTTTCCTTTTAGTAGTCATATTTCTACTATGATATGGCTATGACTATTGTATGATTTGGGTGGTGATTGCCTCATATGAAGTAATATATCTCAACCTCATCTACCTCTTGATTTAATGAAAATCTCCTTCTTCCCAACCACCCAAGTTGAGGTTAACATTAGAAAATTAGGTTGACCTCAATTCTTCTATTTAACCTTGATTTGGATTCCTACACATTAGAGGTGCTACTTTGCAACTGAATCAAGCTTAAGTCATATTGAATCTCTTTATAATTTTTTTCAAAAATAATTCATTGTTAATTGAAGTGAATGCATATACTATCTATATAATGGGCCTTCTAAAGTCATTGCCTCAAATTTTGAAATGTGATAATTAGCAAAAAATAAAATTTTCTTTGTTGAGAAAATGTATTAAGCACTCAAGTTGTAGTGGGTCATTCCTCCTAAATATTGTCTTCAATAGGTCATCTTTATGAAAAAAATTGGGGATTTTTTGAAACCTTTTTTTCTTCATTCATCATGATATAAAAATTCATTTATTCTTCTCCTATAATGCCTTGCTTAAGATTTTTGAGGTTGCCCAATAATAAAAATCTATTTTTCAGAACAAGCTCAAATATATTAACAATATATATCTCTCCCTTAATTTTCATTTTTGTCGATTTTTGAATATTTTTTACTAAAAAACTATCAAATTATGATGATCTAATTTTACATTAATCATATTTTAGGTCCACAAGTGCAACAAGTTGGCTAGCCGACATGTTCGTGTAGGGCTCGCCATCCCTAGTGATGTCCCCCTTTGCGACATTTGTGAAAATGCTCCTGGTGATTTACATATCACCTATCAAGATATATTTTTTCATCTTCATTCAAAGGGTCTCATTCCCCTCTTTTGGATTGTGTGCAGCATTCTTTTACTGTGAAATAGATGGAAGCTCCCTATGCTTACAATGTGATACAGTAGTACATGTTGGAGGCAAACAAACACATAAAAGATATCTCCTTTTGAGGCAAAGGGTTGAGGTTTGTCCTCTATCTACCAACTTCATGGTTGTACCCCACAATACTTCTATCTTAACACCTAGTTGTATTTGTATAGTTTCCAATGGATAAAGCCAATAATAGCGAAGGCTTGGCCTTGCAAACATTGGGTCCTGATGAGAAGAGGAAGGAGCAGAAGATGCCCAAATCTTTGATCAAAGAAAAATTACAAAACCACCGACTTACCACAATTCCTCATGTGGAGACTATGAAAGATGAGTGCAGAAATATAAATGCAGAAATGATCGATCTTAATGCTAGACCCTTACATGCTCAAGGGCAGCCTTCATCTACTCAAGTATGTATTTTTTAAGTTTTAAAATCATTTTTTGTATGAATAAATTTTGGCTCTTTGATGATGCAAACTTGTGACGTTGATATCTTTTTTATTGAAGGCTCGAGGTATGCATGTCATCGAAGGCACTAGCCATCATAATGGTACTGTGATTCATATTGGATCTTTCAAAGGTGGCCCTGAAAAATGACCTAGAAAATAAGTCCTATGTCATCTGTAATGTCAACTTATTTCAATTGTCCAAGTTAGTCGTCTATCTTTTTTGGGCACCAAGATGGTGAGTCCATATCGGTTAGATTGTAGTTTGAAGTTCTCACTAACTCTATTTCTATGTAGTAGTTGATACTATTGCCATGGTGGAGAGGATCTCTATATAATATTTTGTCTTAAGTCATATTTGGTGCTGGGCTCATGTTTATTGTAGCTCTATCTAAAACCCTCAAGCTCTAACATGGTTGAACAAATTGAATTGCTAACTAATTCTCCTCAAAAGAAGGTTTCGATTTAGTTCGTGGGCTAATGTAAAATATTAGATAATGATCATGTATTTGCTCCATCTTTTAATTGTTGGAAGATAAAAATCTCAAGTCGACTAAGCAATTACCAGAATAATATTTATTATCTGATTATATTTCTCATCCATTTTACTTTATTTTTATCTTCTCTCTTCTTCACAATCTCTTGGTAGGAGGGTTTTAGTTTCTACATTTCACTCATTTTTTAAACAATTTTTAGTCCCATATCTCTGCATCTCATCATCCTTGAGTGAGTGAGTGAGAGAGAGAGTAGTTGTGAGTTTTAAAGCCTATTTTTTTTTGTTAATATCTTGTCATATTCAGAGAGAGAAAGACGATACATAAATGATGCATTTTGTTTGGAGCCAAACTCAAGTGGATATCCGACCCAAGAAGCTTGAAGACATGAGTTCCCCCCAATAATAAAGGTCCCAATAAAAAACACTTCAAACACGCCTAGATTTAGCTCTCTTGTTTTGTTTTCAATTCTCACTTCAAGTCAAGTCATTTTGAATTTATTTAAATATGTTGAAATTCAAATTTTAGGTGCCTAATAACAAAACCTTCTACTTTTATGAACATCCTAATTGATTTTTAACCTATTTAAAAGTGTCCCCTTTGTAGTCAAAGAGACATCCAATCTATTCTACTAGTTTTCCCCTGTTATGAGGTGATCTTTCTCTGCTAGTGGATTCTAGTGCCCCTTGTGGATTCAGAGAAATTATTTTAATCGTGTAGATTTAAAACCAATCTCTTATGGATTCAAGGGGCAATTTCTTTGATTCAGAGAAATGTGTAGATTTAAAACCAATCTCTTATGGATTCAAGTAAATTCAGGGTAAAGAATCTTCACAAAAATCTTATTTTTCTTAGATACAAGTACAAGATTTCAACTCCGTATATTTCAATCTGCGTCAATAAAATGATAAAAAATGTGTTCATATTATTGGAGAATAACGTTCTTCATGACGTGTTTCTTGAGAAGATGCCATCTATATAATGGTGGGGCCAGAGATGCCCGGCGGCAGAAGGAAGAGCTGACGGTGGCGGCGCCGCTTCCATTGCCAACGAGATGAAGCCCCATCGGGGAGGCTGGCGGCGAGACGGGCAGCACGGGCAACTTCTGGCAGTCGCAGATCTCCACCATGTTCCCGTCGGGGTCATGGAAGAAGAGCTGCCCGACCTCGACACCATCCTCCGCTGACACCGCCGCCACCACGTGGTCGATGCTCATCTCCTCCAACTTGGTCCTCACCAGCTTGACGTCCGTACACTGCGGTCACCGGCCCTGTTCGTGAGCTGCCGGCAGTCGGAGATATGGGATTCAGCAGGAAGAAGAGATAGATATTGGAGACAGATGGGAACCTGGAATGAGATGTGGTTGGCCTTCGGGTCGATCAGGGAAGGCTTCGCCGGCGCGTCTGGCGAGGAGCTGCGCTCTATCAAGTGGATCCCGATCCCGTAGTTGAACAGCCTGCGTGAAGAGAAAGAGTTGGTGATGGAGATGTTTTCAACGTGCATGGGAAGATCTCTCTTTCTCTCTCTCTCTCATCTTTTTATCTGTGTTCTTGCCACTGTCCCTTACGCTCCTCTCTCTCTCTAATCTTTCTATCTGGGTTCTTGCCACAGTCCCTCATGCTTCTCTCTCTCTCTCTCTCTCTCTCTCTCTCTCTCGCTCTCTTTCTCTCGCTCTCACTCTCTCTCCCTCTCTCTCTCTCTGTCTAAATGAATTCGACGAGAAAGCTCACCACGCTCCCCGGAAGTCGAAGGAAGAAGGCCTCCGCACGAGGACGAATCCCAGAACCCTACGGTAGAACTCGCAGGACCTCTCCACATTCTCGCAGGTAAACGACACGTGGTTGAGAGACAGCAACGGCAGGGGATCTGCCGACGTCCCCGTCGAGGCTTCTTCCTCAAAACCCATCTCCCTCTCTCTCTCTCTAACCAGCGGCACCGGAGGAGCCCTCCCTGCATTTATAGACGAGCTAGCGTGTCAGACCTGCGAAACCCTTCTGACCGCCATTAAAGGTTATCCTAATCCGGGGACGCGGTTGCCGGCATGCACGTCTCGGTTGAACAAGTCAACCATGCGGATAATCTTAAGACTATTCGATCCCTTCGTACAAATCTGACGCCCAAACGTAGGGGAAACCTCAAATAAAGTCAAACCTAGGTCCCAATTATCGAGACCCAGTTGTCATGACCTTGGCGGCCGCAGGCACAGCAGCGGCACAGCGCGGCACGAGCGCGCTCGTGGAGGCACACAGCATGTGCGGGAGCGCGCGCGCGGAGTCACGCGGCACGCGCCAGGCGCACGGAGGGCAGCGTGCGGCCAGGCTAACTGGCCGTGACGCCAGTGCCCCCTAGAATCGACGAGAAACAACGCTTCGCGGGAACGAGTAAAGGGGGCTTGGCGTCATGTTGGAGAGCTCCGCCGAGGCGGATTTCCTGTCCAATTTACTCCGACACGGGAATGACGACGGGAATGTCGCCTTTGTCTAGTCAGACCGGCGATGTTCATCATCTCCACCGGCCAAACCCTAGCCTGATCTCCAGGTTGACGTCATGAAAAACCATAAACGAAGTAACGCAACAGCTCATATATATTTATTTATTTTTAAAGAAATAAAGAGAGAGAGAGAGAGAGAGAGAGAGAGAGAGAGAGAGAGAGAGAGAGAGAGAGAGAGAGCAGCTCACTGGCAATAGTCGCAGGAGTTGAAGCAATCATCTAACCAGGGTCTGAATGATCCATCGTGGCACAGATTCTGGGAAGAGTTTTGAACAAGAGATTTAGAAATAACCCTAAGAACCCTCCAAGAAATCTACCGAAATAGTAAAGAATCCAACCAACCAAATTGGCAGAAGAGGCAAATTTGAGGAGAGGATAAAAGGATGGGCGTGGGAGAAAACCCGGTACCTGCAACCAGAAGAAGAAGCCATGGAGCAGCTTGAAACGGTGGACGTCACAGCAAGCCGTCTTAACCTTCTTGGCAAAATCTAGGAATTTAAGGAAAAATATGTATCATAAAGAAAATTAATTATGCTATTTAGAATAATTGCAAAAAAAAATGTCTGGGTTATGAAAGGGTATATGGACAAAAAGGTTAAATATGTAAAGATGAAATTTTATAATTTTTCAGCATAATTTGAAATAAATTTAATCGGAAGAATTTACGAGGATCATCCACAGCTGAACCCACAGGTCAGAGGTCCCATCCTCTCTCCCTCCGAGCTGAGAATACTTTTCTTTCTCAAGATATTGAATTGAAAAAGCTAAACGATAGTAGAATATTCCCATGATATTCCTTCGCTATGACAACATTTTAATTCAATAACTGCATAATGCAAGTAATACAGTTTTCAAGCAGCCATACAGAATTTGTGGGGACGAAAAACAGAAGAAATGGTGGGATCCACAACATTAGTGGAATTGGTTCCACTCGAGAAACCCAGACAGAATTGGAGGATCTATTGCCCACAGACAACATGCAAACACAGATATTCTACTATCTAATCAATGGAGTACTCAAATTGTCATTGTCTTAAAAGCTGGGAAAAGCTCAGAATCGAGTGAGAATACTATTTACAATGTTACAAAGATATATTTATGGATAGAACAGTTATAATTTTGTAACGTAAAAAAATGCCGGATATTAGTTTCTTTTTTAACCTAAAACATGGCATTTGTAATGTTACAAATGTTAGCTAATTTACTTATTGGACATTTGATGCCTGATGCTTTAGTTCGAAATGAAAATTAGATTTGTGATTTTTATAGCTCAAAAGTCTTTAAATCTTTTCATATTTTTCAAATCTGATTACAAGATTCATGACAGATTATGCATTTGAGGGACAACCAAGATTTCCTGGGATTGGTATAATTGATTGATATATAGATTGGTTTTTGATCCATTGACGCCATAATTTAAAATATTGATGTCCGTAACCTATCACCTTTGCTTGTGAAATGACTTAAAATTTATGAGCATTTTCAATAAGGTTTTCTGTGGTAATCAAACCTGCAGCCATATCCATCTAAAGATACTTCACTGAGTAAGTGGCCCTTTCTTGGTTAACATGGATTTGAGAGGTAGTTCCCTTCTAAGTATTAACATCTAATAGTTAAGAAACATATAATTGACTTAAATGAATAAGGAGGATAAAAAAAAGTGATCCAGTAGGCGGTAGAGAAAAAACTCACACAAAAAGCTGACTATTTGGCTTCAAATGAAATATTTCAAGAATAATCAAACATTTTAAAATAGAAGAAATAAGCAATGCTGGATTATTTAAATCGAAGAATTTTTTTTTCGAAATTTAATTCAGTTGGAAATAAAAGTAAATAATAAATGATGAAAGCATAAATGAATAAGATTGAAGAAACAAGTAGTGCCCGTACAACTTTGATATTTAGAGTTAAATCTTTAGCGTGCTGAAACATTCGTAGACTAAAACGAGGTATCTTTTAATACAAATGCCAAGGTGGATTGAGTAATGTGTCTGAAAGCGTCATATTAGTATTTAAATTTCTTTATAGAAGATAGCATGGAATATATCTCAAACTAAAAATTGTGGCATATGCACATCGACTTACCTGGGTGATGATCGAAATAGGATTTTCCCATTTCTGTGGTTTGATATGTCTTTGTAGCACCACGTAACTGTTTATCTTTCTCGATCGGTTTAGAAATTCTTACTTCATTAAAAAGATGTTCAAACTCGTCCTGATCAAATGGTTTACCACTAATAGTTTCCAGTCTTTTCCTAAAGTAAGATTTCTTACTGCATCTGCGATTTTCACCGGATGCTTCGTTATCCTCAAACACAGCCGCCTGAAATTACACAATATTTTTAGCAAAGAAAATGAAAAATTTTGATCTACCTGAAACCAGTCAATTAAAAGCTGTAATCACTTACAAATGAATAATAAAATATGGAAGATTTACACTGCCATTCCGAATCTTTGGCAGGAATAGGAGTTACCTCAGTTGTGATTGATGTAGTTGGGGTTTCGATTTGTTCTTCATAATTGACAGTCGTGCCGTTGGCTAATTTGAGGAGTAAGGAGCCACCCCTCACCTGAACACGACGTAGGAATATCTCATAACAAGGATCAATAGCAATTTTTCTCAGCTTAAGATGCTTTAGTATCTCTCTCTCAGATTGTCCATACGCCACTTTCTCTTTGCATACAGCATAGCTCCGCAGCCTTGGACATGTTTCTATATTACCATGAATTTCTCCACCATCATCACTAAAAAAACCATCCTCTTCTTCATATTTGACAAAATTAGGTGACATTTCAAAGACATATGACCTGCCATCTTCCTTAAGATGATCCAAAAATATATTGTATTCACTGTCAATATCAGACTCGTAATTACTATCCTCTCTTTGGGTCATCAATGACCCTGTAGAATCATCCTCTTTTAAAGTGTGCCTCATCATAAAAACTAAATTAACTTTCCTTGTACAGAAATAGTGGACGAAGAGATGGTCAATCTGGCATCGTCTAACAACCTGACCACATGTTACACACGTCAGCACTGAGATATAATGTACACAGATTTATAATCAGCGACTGAAGAATAGGTCCTCAATGCCCTCTGCCCTTCACAAAGAGGAATTTTTAAAGGATTATGTTTTGCCGCCTAAAATATTTGGATTTGTCATTTCTCATTACTATTTATATCTATATATCATGTTTTTCGCAATTTACCTCGCTAATTAGTTTGCTTTTCTAGTTCAATTTAATCCATCTGTTTACACATGTATGGATGGATAAAAAAACAAAAAATATGTTTGTAAAATGTAAACGGGCCTTTATGAAACAAGGAATTACATAATACGTTACAAGTTCGAACTTTGATGACGGAGAGAAAAATGTGCTTGGAGTTTTGAGGATTTTTTGAAGCCGGCAGCATAGGCAAATGCGACACCCAGTAAGTTTATGCCAAATGTTACCCTCACAAAAAACATCAATGCAGCTGAATTTGAGAAATCCATGATCAGAAACTGTACTGAAGTTCTTGTCGAATATTCATGCTGAAAGGGGGTGGAAAAACTCCTAAAGATTGCCCAAACAGCAGTTTAAAGTCAGTCTTCAGATGAATTTTTTCTCTTGACCTACGGGCTTTTATGATAGTTTAAACGGCCGCCATCAGATAGTAATTTTCAGATGATTAAATTCAACATCCGTGGATAGTTTTCATTTTGTCAAAGCTTCCAAAAGCTTTTTTCGCCAAACTGACTCATGGCATAAATTCTGAAAATAAATTTTCGTGGCAAGTATCACCGCATGGAAAGCAGTGGACTGGGCGCCATGACCAGGGAAAAGTGACGACGATGACCCTAACAACTTTTGTTCTCTCACTAAGAAAATCCCAAGGAGCAAGTGATGAAACTGAGAGATGCTTATGCTATTGTTGAGGATAGGACAAGAGAAATATACGAATTTTGCGAGCAGAGAGTAAAGAGATAAAGAAAATATGTAATAAGAACAGGAAAGCATTGAAAGTCGTTCTGCTGCAGACACATACGCCAAGAGCACTGTAAAACATTTAAAATGCCCTCCACGAGAGTAATTATTCTGCGCTTTATCATCATGCTCAGGGAAAACATAGCTCTTAATCGGTCACCGTCCCTTGAACACCCTACTTCCAGAGAACATATCTCATTCACGTGAATCAAGTACCAATCCAATGACAGAAGAGGAAAAAAAAAAACAAATGCATCCAAACGTTTGTAAACCAAAGAGCAACACATCCTAAACGAGAATTTCAAATAAATCAAACTCAAGAGTAAAAACGATCACAATGACAAGAGCATGACATGAACACCAACCACAGACAAACGCACCGCACCAGAGAGAAGGATCCCGGTTGACTTCAAGCGGATCCACGTTTCTGCAGACCGCAGCCTCCCCAAACCTCTCTTCCCAATGTGCCTCTCTTCTCTTCTCGACGGGAGAACCCCCCCGGAACGGGGAAGGGGTAATGCCACAGAACCTCTGTTCCCCAAGTACGTCCTTCCCTCCGGCTCGCTTTCCCAGGCCTACGGGAAAAAGCAGAACCCATAGGAGTACGTCTTTGTATAGCAGCTGCCCCTGGTGGGCCCCACTCGCCACGCAACCGCCCGCTGGGCCCTAGAGCAGAAAATATTTGTTTCCAAAATATGAAAAACTTTTATATTTTAATTATAAGAAATTACTGTGATAATTCATCTGTCGTTATCAAGCTAACTTGAAAATAACAATAAAAGTAATTATCCCGATAATATACCCCTAAAATTTATCGTAATTTAAAATAAAATAAAATATTTCTATAAGATTCGATCGTGAACAAGTGGTGTTAGGCCAAATCTACGGATGAGCTTAGTCACTATGATTTTGTTGGTCCACTAGATGGGCCTTGTCACGTGGGCTAGAGCGCACCACTTTAGGCCCAAAATGTGAGCCCATGTGTTCTTATAAAGGACTACCTGGGCCAGGGCCCAAGAAAAAGCATGTTTCGCAGAAGGCCCAAGAGTGTATATTCCACTTGATGATAATGGTACTAGTTGCAGATCTTCTCAACGTTCTCCTAATCGGACCAGGTGGGGAGTGACGAGGGGCGGGGGAGGAGACCAATCTCTGCGTGGAGGGAGCTCACCACCAGACGCCGCACCGTTGCCGCGATACGTGTCGGCGCGGCGTGGTCGGAGGAGGCCACCATGTCTGACTCTTCCTCTTTCTGTATGCTTCTGATCACCATTGTTCTCTCGCTGCTGCTGTCGGTTCCCGGCGCTGAGTGCCGAAGATTTCGCCTGCCCGGAGCTGAGGGGCGATACCTGACTACGGAGGAGCGCTGGTTTAATCAGACGCTCGATCACTTCGCCCCCGCGGTAATGTTCTTGTAGCCAGCCTTTTGGCACAATGTTCGAAACTTTACCCACAGTTCCTATGGGGTAGTTTCTTTACTTCTGTTCTGTGCGGTGGATGGCCTCATCTAGCATCCGTGATTATATTTTACATTCAAAAAAGTGTGGACACATTAAGAATTCAATGAAAAAAAGCGTACCTGTTTAATCCATCCGAGGGAATATCCTGTCACATAGCAGTCCTCAAATTGGATCGGAAACTGCTTATCGTGAACTGTTTTGAACAGTCTTTTTTTTCTTAGATTAAATTGGATCTTAATCACTGCTTCCCTAAAAAATTTGTCTGCTTTTGTTGGCACCTATGTTTGCTGTCCACAGAATCTATTTTTCCTCCATCTTCTCCTCGATCTCCTTCTTCAACCCGTATTGTTTTTTAAGTCCTTAGATTGCGTTTAAACCATTAAACTCGGGATACTATCATTGGAAATATGATCAAGTTTGCATATTGTCGTCCAGTCTATAGTGTGGGCGTTCTTTACATTACATCAAAGCATCAACTTTATTGATGTAATTATCTTCTTTAAATTCCCATTCAGGAGGGTTAATTTCATTTTCATTGGAGAAAATCTTGATGAAAGTGAGCCAACATTGTATAATGATATTATTAGGGGGTGAAATGCTGTTGTTCAGTGTTCTGGCAGTTGTGTGTGCTCACTTCACTCTGTAAAATAAATTAGATAATGTGAGGGGTATGTGGCTCACTATGAAACTTTGGACCCTGTAAGAATCTAGGAAACATGGAAACCTTCTCTTCGCCACTCATGCACACTGCAAAGATTTAAAGAATTTCATAACCATATGTTCCAAGATATTATCACTGGTTTTTATGATATGTAAATGTAGATATATTGGCACTGACATTTACAACTTACATCTGTTCGTCTGACATGATCTCATAGATTCTTATACCTGCCTAGATGATATATTTTATTGATTTATTTTTGACATCACACACTTTGCACTCCCAGTCTGTTTTAGATCTAATGTCAACATCCACTCAAAGGAGCACAAATTCTTTCTATTCCTTTTGCATATGCAACAACGTTTTCTTTCCACCTACCTTTTCCCTTAATTTACCATCCATCATGGTTTCAGAGAACGGATGCATCTTAGCACATATGACGAGAATTGGCTTTCCATCCGAATGTTCCTGTTAGTTTCAAGTTCTGTCAAAGCGATAATTCGTCAAATTGGAAGATTTATCCCATGCCAAAAAAATTTTACACTGGACGCTGGTTGATTCGTGTTAGATGTTTCGGTGCTCCTGATGCACTGACATTTGAGGAGTGAATCATCATCTGTGTTTTGTACTTTGGCTTGCCGTTGTCATTTAGACGATGCTGATAATGATTTTCTCTGAAGTTGTTTAATATCCTGATAATGACTCTGCTATTGATGCATCTGATTATGTTGTGGTCAGATAATTTCAAGGAATATTTTTATTAGTGGGGTTATCTTTTGAGGATCAAAACAAAATGTCCCCCTTCTACGCAATTCATTCTCTCATTAATGGATTTTTATACTTTCTAATATTTCTGGAGGGCATATTTCAGGATCATCGTCAATTCAAGCAGCGTTACTATGAGTTTCTAGGTTATGTTCAAGATCCTCAAGCACCCATATTTTTGATAATTGGGGGTGAGGGCACATCTCGTGGGATATCAAACAATTATATTGCTGTAAGTTACTAATGTTTTTACAATCACAGTCCTACCACATTCAGTATATTAACTAGCTTTTATTCTGTCATATGAAACGGTAGGTAGGAGTAATTTGAGTGACTTATGGATAAATTGAAATCAACTTCAATTTAGACGATTTCGATTTTTAATTATTCATTTTTCTTGCTTTTATGGATCATTGATTATTATTTCCTGTTGTCACCATCCTGGATAAAATTATCAATGATTTTTTTTATGCTGCATTTCCCGAATCAGGTTTTAGCCAAGAAATTTGGTGCTGTTATTCTTTCTCTTGAGCATCGCTACTATGGGAAGAGTTCCCCTTTTAAGTTTCATACAACAGAAAATTTGAGATATCTCTCTTCCAAGCAGGCTCTTTTTGATTTGGCTATTTTCCGTCAATATTATCAGGTACATCTTCTCCATTATGCCTTTGATCTGTACTTAACTCGTCTATTTTCCATCAGTATTACGAAAATTCCTTGTGTTTTCGGATACTGTTGATATTTTTTTCCTAAAATTTGCGATATTTGTCTTGATAGATGGATACTATAACTTATACGACATCTTGTGATTCCAGATTCTCAACGTTTTAGAAGGTTTGCTTTATCTAAGAAATTAGTTGAAATGATCGTGATGCTGGGTGCATGCCGATTACCATAGGTCAAAGAAGACAAGCTATATCCCCCCAGTCCACAGAGCAAGTCTGTTTTTAGCATTTACAGGGTCTAGCACAAGTTGTGTTTGAAGGCCAGCCACAGATGTGGGTCTACTCCCCTTTAGTGTAGTTGGATAAAATGTTGAATGCCTATGGCCTTCGGAAGTGGGTCTGATTTATGATTGGGTCTTTTTGAGTTGGGCAATATCCTGATCCAGACACAGGGAGACTATGTTATACGAAGCCCAATTTAGCCCGACTTTTGGTCTGCTCCAATTTTGAGTGAATCTTTTTCTTCGGTTGTTTTAATGACCCATGAATCTTGATCCAGTTGACTTTCTTTATGTATAATGCAAGGTTGGCTGACGTAGTATTGCATTAGGACTCATAAATTAAACAAGTTGAGTGAGGTCGTATTGGGATTTGACGTCAACTCACATTATGGATTGATAAAACTCTTTACAACTAGAGATTATCTTCAAAAAAGTTTAGAAATATAGCTCTCTTTTATGTTCATGAATTCGGTGAATTTTTTCCTAGCATCCACAAGAATCTTTGGGAGCCGATAGGCAGATCTTTAGCATAATTAGAAGCATTTAAAAAATAGAATTTGAGAGCCTGGAGGGACGCTGAAATTAGAGAACACATCTCTTTTACAATAACAACTCCAGATTTCAATTGAAAATCTCAAGATTTATGGAATATATTCACCAAGGGCTTTTTTTTGACACAATTTTAGGTTAATCTAACAGATGTCATTCCATTCAGATACCTGAATGGATCAATTGAGGAGAGATTGTAGCTATTCAGTCCAATAGGATCTGCAAAGCATGTTGGGAATTACTGAGGTACACAGTTTGATGCTTCTGCAATCAACCTGAATCCAATAAAAAATGTTTGATACCCTCCCATGATTGACTGTAAGCAGCTGAAGCAGAAAAATACCATGTTTTGTCTATAAATTGGAATTATTTAAATGGTATTTACATTATCAGCCATATTGGCCTGTACGGCTGATCATTTGGGATAGCTAGACCAATTAGCTGTAAAATTCAGCCTTTAAATCCTTGCCTGAAGTGGACCTTCTTAACACTGAGGACAACCCGAATAGAGAATGGTCAACGTTAAACCTTATCCAAATTGAAATCTTTCTATTCGTTCGTACAAGTTCTTATTCTGATGAATGTTTTGCCAAAATATAAACCATTCAACATCTCTTTCATGATACACATAATAATTTTTTTTGGAGGCTAATATTTCATTAAAAAAAAAATCATCTGTATTGTGTGACTCCAAAGGATCCGTCCTAATTTCAAAGAAAGAAATTTTCCTTTCAATTATTATGCACTCTTGTACGAAAAGAATTAGGTTGACTGTTCCTCTGAATGATAGTAAAAACATACTGGCATGAGATTCTATTTCTGTTTGAAACGATTGGAGAAGCCTGATCCTAACTTTGAGCAACTGCTGGCAATCACTACCATCAATTTTAAAGTTTCTACCAGGAATTACTGAACAAATGTGTCAGACGCAGGGAACATGATAATGGAAATCTTTAATACATAAGAAGGGAGCCTCAATTAAATGATGCTTTGAACTACAATTCAATCTTAAACGTACTTTATTGCACCCTATGACGATATGACTTAGGTTATCTATCTCCTTGATTGACGCGATTTTCTCCAAGCCCAACAGTGCGGGAAGTCTTACCTATGACTTCACCATCTTATTTTATATAAATTATTATTTATTGGCCTTGCCAAGTACCTATGACTTCACCATCTTATTTTATATAAATTATTATTTATTGGCCTTGCCAAGTACTCAAGTCCTGCTTTCTGGGCCGATACCAATTATTGCCTCTTAATGAAGATGACTTATTGGTTCTTTCTTCCACCACTATCATGTTATCTCTCACCTTGAGGTTCATCAACAGAACCAGGAGAATTTTAGGCTTAACATACCCTTATTATTCTCGTTGTATCTCCTCTGTAATTTCTTATCAAATGTAATACGTTGATTGTCTAGTGGTATGATCTTGGAGAAAGAAGATAAGAAGACAATGATTACAAGTTTGTCATGTTCTTGATGTAAATCATTGTATTATCTTCTTGAATAAAATGATTATCTTCGTATGATTAGGGTATATTAGAATCACATCAAGTGCTTAGTTCTAGGTTATAATGATTGTCTTATGATATTATCCAATATATTTTTCATGTTTTACAACGTTTTTTCTTTATCATGATTTTACAGGAGTCGGTGAATACCCGAAACAATATCTCAGATACGGAAAATCCCTGGTTTGTTTTTGGCGGTTCATATTCTGGAGCTTTAAGTGCCTGGTTTCGGCTTAAGTTTCCTCATTTGACATGTGGAAGTCTAGCAAGCTCAGCAGTTGTTCAAGCTGTTTACAACTTCACTGATTTTGACGAGCAGGTTCTGACATATACATACAATCCTTGACAAATGCTTCCTTTAACTCATTTGCCATCTTCATTATTTCAATCATGCTAAGATTTACTTCAAATTGTTCCTCTTTTATGATTTATCTGTGTTGAGGTACATTTTTTTTTGTCGTTTCATTTAATCACTTTGTTGCATGTTAGAATACAGTTTTCCTTGATTGCTTTTTAGTTTCTGACTCTAGATTGGAGAGTCAGCTGGTCCTGAATGTAAAGCTGTGCTTCAAGAAATATCCAAACTTGTTGACGAAAAGCTGTTAGCTGATCCAGGTGCAGTGAAAGGCATGTTTGGAGCATCTAAGGTACTTATAAAGTTCTTTTTGGAAGCTTTAGGTGAAGCTTCCACTAGTGCATAGTCTGATACTTTATGATGCCATTAAACAATAGTCTCTTGAACTTCTCATTAATGAACTGATTGAGGATTGCAGTTAAAGAATGATGTTGATTTCCTGTATCTGCTTGCTGATGCTGCTGTTATAGCGGTATGAATGATTGATTCAAACTTAATGAGTACCTTACAACTATGCAAATAATAATATCTAAATGTTTAGTTGAATGTAAGAAAGTTTATCCTGGCAATGCAGTTTCAGTATGGGAACCCAGATCGTTTGTGCTCCCCGGTCACAGAAGCCAAAAAAACAGGGAAAGATTTACTGGTGAGTCACTATCACGGTAACACTTAATAACTTACTGTGCAATGGGTTCATCACTGGAAAAGATGTAGTGCCTATATTTCGTTGAGTTGTAGTTGTGATGATTATATGCTCTGCGTAGTAACCTTTTCAATACCATAATTTCTCTTCATGTCAACTTTAGAGGCATAATTTATGAACTTCGCCTATGTGTTTTCCCTTTATACATTTTATTTTTACTGATTGTGTTGGAGGACAAGCTTGCATATCTGATGTATGGGCAAAGTGATCGGAGATGGAAAGATACACATCAACATTAGAGGGAAGTCCCAGGGAGTCCCTAAATGTGATGGTTCCAACATCAGCAACAAAGCCCCAGATTGAGAAATTCTGCAATTGTAATGATAGCAATGGAGAAGAAAACTACATTCCCTCATTAGGGACAGCTGGGTTCATTTTGAGGTTGCTGCTTTGGAGGAAGACAGAGAATTGTTAGGGACTTGTTCATGAAACATGGATGAGGAAAAAAATGTCAGAATCATCAATACTTGAATATTAGGGCGTTCAGTTTCCAGAAAGTTGACCCGGTGCCTCATCTAGGACAAACCTGTGGCCTAACGCTATAAAAGCTCCAAACAGCAGTCCCTGACTTATAGAGAAATGATATTCTGAATTTAAAATTCTGGCCGGATGTTTCCTGTCACGATTACAACTAAGTGCTAGGTAGGAGAATCACCACAGAAGATACATCGACCAAATTCAAAGGCACGGGAGGAAATAAATTGTGCACCTTGTAGATCCTTAAGGACAGCAGGGATCATCAAAATGTTCTTTTCACTTTTTTCAGAGCTATCGTAGGGGCTCTTTTTCTATCCTTACCCTTTCGATCGGGGAAGATTTCAATGGCAAAGAGGTTTTTAGGGCTTCGACTCTGCTTCTTTCCTCGTTTATTCAGGTAGCTGCTGCAGCTAAGATTGCTGCTCCCCTCGTCTTCCCACTTAGTTGGGATGCAGAACGTGCAAGACGGTGAAGAATTATATGTTGATCACCGATGTCTCCCTATCGTTTTATGTGGGAGTAGGCTCTCTGGAATTAACATTCGTGCTGTTAGTGTTCACTTGTTGCATGAGTGCTTTGATCATTTGATTTGGTAATCCAAATCTTATAGTTATTGAAAAAAGGCATTTTATTAGTAGTGTTAACCGTAGAAGATTCAAATAAACTTGTGAAAAAAAAAATTAGTCCCTGCAACCAAAAAATTGCCCTGATAGACTAAAAGCTTCCATTTCCTCGTTTTCTTATTCCAAATCAAGGCGAATCCTCCTCCCTATGATGGAGCTAAATTCAATCAAGATTCATTATCCTGAAAACCAGTGCCAGTCTTGTTGCGTGGAACTAAGAAAGCTGAATAATGTCTATGACGTACTTATTTCATCAGAATGAAGAGAGACCAACTTAGGCTTTATAGTCAAATATGTGTTAGAACAAGATTTGGATCCATGACTGACTCCTTTTCAGGAAGCATATGCTGACTATGTGAAGGACTACTACTTGGGAAGTTTTGGCGCGACAATCCAAACATATGATCAAGAGAATTTAAAGAATGTCTCTGTTGGTGATGGCAGTGGTAACGTGCTTTTTGACTTTCAAGTGCTGTGTATCTCTCCTTTCGCACAAGAGAAAATTGATGTGTCATATTTTTGCTAAAATTTATTGGGTTGATTTTATCAATTGTACAATCCACTTTTTAGTTACCTTTTTCTTGTCTCTCAGCTGACAGGCTATGGTGGTTCCAAGTTTGCACTGAAGTTGCTTACTTCCAGGTTGCACCATATAACGACAGTATCCGGTCTCCAAGGATTGACATAAAGTATGCACTTACCATATATTCTGCTAACTCGATTCGATCAGATATATTATAACTGAGGGCGGTTGTGGCAATCGATCATGTTTCAAAAATGCAAAAACAAGTTTCGGACTCGTAAACCTGAAAGCATATTTACATGTATAGCACACTTTGACTAGTCACCTGTTGGTGGCCGTTCCGCGTGACCACTTCTTATTTTTCGTTCTATCACAGAGTGTTCTAGCCTGGGACTGCAACTTTTCAAGTGAAAGTCACAGCATCGTTTGAATTTTAGATCTAGGGTAATTAAAGTTGAAGTATATCTCCTTGGCTGGAAATATGGTTGGGAACCCCTGCTTTTATTCTCAATCAATCAGTTCCATGAACTGTGCATGTGAAGGATGCAAATAATGTGGCCATTCTGTGATATCACTAGATCATGTAATTTGCGCATGTGTACATACTCTGCTTGTGCTGCTGTAATCTTCTGCAACACGTACATGTGTATCACGGATGTACACACTCAAATATGCATGCATTTATGGGCACCCAAAGAGATACGTGTTTATCAATATTTTATTTCCAATGTCTCAAGAAATTATTTGGTTTTGTTGCAGTTATCACTTGGATCTTTGTAAGAATGTTTTTGGAGATGGAGTCTACCCTCAGGTGGAGATGACCAACATATACTACGGCGGCACAAAGATTGCTGGTTATTTCTTTATCCTCTGAGTTTTGCTATTACTTCTATGGAAAACTTCCCGCTAAATCTGTTCTATAGAAATACTGCGTTATCCAAAAAGAATTACTTGGTCCCTTAAAACTTACTGCATTCTTTATTGAAGGGTTTCATTTCATTAAATTACTTTGTTTTATAGTATAGGTCCAGAATGAATATGTTTGGTAAAGTTCTCACAGGAATTTACTGAGACGCATTATGTAATACTGTGAAAAGGTGCATCTATAAATTCCTTAGAAACTTGTTGAATCGAGTTGAGGTCCTTATATCCATTTTATCTTTCTGGTTAGAAGGAAACTACAATGTTCATTTGAAAATCATCAAGTGTGTGTCATGGAAGACCTTTTATGTGTTTTTCGTTGGATACTGTTATTTTTATTTGTTGTTCTGATTTTATCCTTTTCGCTGTATATGGTCTCTAATTCATGTAGATATAGAGAACACTAACATAATTTTTTGTTGAATTTTGATGATTGCAGAGCAAGTTGTTCCCTAAATCTCAACTTAAAGAAGTAGCTACCTCCATTTTGTATTGCTCAAATTTTTCCTCATTTACACCGATCTCCATAACTTTTCATCAAGATATTTGTGCATATCCACTATTACATCACAGATAGATTTTTATTTTTATTTTTAATCTGGACAGGCCTTTCTCCTCCTTGAGTGACCGTTTTGGCTGGTCCAGGTTCCATATCTAATTTAGAAGGTCATGCTTTGCTATGTACAAAACTCTTTATTCTTCAGAAGATCTTAGAATTCAGGTTGGCCTAAAAGAATATTAAGTAGTCACACCTATGCTGAAACATCAATAATTAAGCCATTCTTTCTGTATCTTGTCATTGTGTAAAATATAATTGCTTTCTGTTGATCGATAAAGAACTTCAAGAAGGAAATAAGTTAATGCTTTTTATTCAAATTTAAATTTACCAGCCATTATTATTATTATTATTATTATTATTATTATTATTATTATTATTATTATGATCATGGTTTCTGTGCACATCAATTACATGTTATCTTATGAATGGTGCAGGTTCTAGGATAATTTTTACAAATGGTTCTCAGGATCCATGGCGCCATGCTTCCAAGCAGAAGTCGTCTAAAAACAGTGAGTCTCACCATGCATTCTGTGGAAAATATCACTGATCCAACTACATAGCAATATGTAAATTTGAAAAAAAAATCGTTGTGCCCTTGACCTTCGTGAGTAATCCTGCAATATTGAGATGTAATGTAATCCGACTGTAGTGAGAATTGAAAGAATGTTTGGAGAGTAAAGATGAAGAATTATCTAGAAAATAAGCCTGAGCAATTACAATGATAGCGAATGATTAATCACGTCGTATTTCTTGTTCGAGAAAAAAGTTGATTTTGGATTTTCGTAAAAACGTACTTCTTCGGTCCATGCATATTATCATGCACGCAATTTTCCTTTTTTTTTATTCTCTCCATATTTCATGAATAATAATCAACTTTTATTCATTTGCTACGTCTGTGCTCATTCCATCTTTTACTGTTCTTAATCTTATTAATAAAGTCCTTCCCTATTTGCAAACATTCAGTGCCTTCATATACCATCAAATGCCATAACTGCGGCCATTGCAGTGATTTGAGTGGATGTCCTCAGTCTCACTTCAACATGAAAGGTGAGTCTTTATTTCATGAAAAATATAAATCGTTGACTCTGTGGTCCAAAAAAATGTCATACTGTGATTCTTTCGATTGAATTGATCAGACTCATACACAGGACTTTCAATTTAAGTGGGACCTGACCTGTCAACAGAGTGCCAAAAGGTTTATAAATGGGTTTATGGAATCTAATTTAAAAGTGGTAAAGGTCAGCAAAGAGTATGTCAATCACAACTCCCCTCGCCCCCCCACCAAACACACACAAGATTTTGGGTAATATTTTTAAATATCCCATGGTAATTCGTCCCTGCACTAAGGGTGGAGAACTGATAGCAAACCCAGGTTAGGTTTTGGTTCAGTTTTAATATTTCTGGTATCCTTCACTCACTCGACCTAAATTCATGATGTCGTGGCATATGGCCACTAATAGCCTCATTCTTTGTTTTAAGTGATGCTTCAAATAATGTTATTTATGTCCTTACCTTCTTCAGGGAGTTCAGAAAACTGCACATCTCCTGAAGCGGTTGAAAAAGTGAGAGCGCAGATCATAGAACACATGGACCTGTGGCTTTCGCAGTGTCAAAATACAGGTAAACGTTGTACTACCTGGTTGTTTATGATCATTATTTAACATGTTTATTCTGGTCTTTGACGATTCTCATTGTTTTTAGCAAAACGTGATGGATTTAATGATATCGGGTGATGATGTGTAGCCGGAGTTGACTTCAGCTCGATATATTGTCAAACTTTAATCTGACATTGACTCATTAGAACTGTATGGACTAGGAGTTGGGTCCTCCTCTGGCCCCAGCTGACGTGGGAAGAGGAAAATTCCGAGGAATCATTCTATGAAAAGTTCTTATCCTAGAATGGTTGCGCCCCTTGATCTGTATGGAATGAACCTAGAGGCTGAGTTTCGCAGCTAGTCCTAGAGCAGCAGGTCAATGGAATAGATCGAAGGAACTAAGATATTAAGCTCAACACCTGGTAGCTGCCTGTATGGACAACCTATCAATAGCCCCCTGGGTAATGATGGCCTACTTAGTAGCTGATTCTATGTAGGATTTGTATCAGATCAGGCTGATGAAATATCGGATGGCTCTCTCATCTGGGTTAAGGAAGTGTAGATAGTTTCACTTTAAATATTAAATATTTATTATTCTTCAATAGTTAAAAAACACATGATCAATGCTCTCTTTTAGATTGGAGATGCTGTATATATTGGGCATATAAGCAAC
This sequence comes from Spirodela intermedia, assembly GCA_902729315.2. Classification (NCBI taxonomy): domain Eukaryota; kingdom Viridiplantae; phylum Streptophyta; class Magnoliopsida; order Alismatales; family Araceae; genus Spirodela; species Spirodela intermedia. The sequence continues at coordinate 6,678,287 of LR746265.1, forward strand.
AAAGTCAAGGCATCTGAGCCTAAGCAAATATGGTGTGGAGTACACAATTCATTAAGATTAGTATGCAATTATTTAGAGTAAAATTCATTAGCATTCAGTCTCCAACTTCCATGTACAGTGCTTCACACTCTTCCTCCTACCAATAGCTCTCAGCATCCAGAGTTTCTAGTATCCTATCTGGGTTCCGTTCTTGACGAATGTGGCAACTTCCCCTCAGGAGCAAATCCAGGTCAACTTATATTTCCTCTTTTATTTCAGATGATGGTCAACCGGGATTTTTTGACATGTAAACGAAGAACTCATTGGAGGATGACGAGGACGACTGGGGTGCTCCAACGACCAGACGCCTTACTCTTAAGAGCAAGTTTTTATGAAAAATGGCAGCTTTATCGCATCAGATGATCCGCACTCATATCCACAGTCGCCTTATACTCTTGCAGCAGCAGGAACCCTGGGAAGCGTTCTTCTATGGCTCTGTGTAATGCGGCGGGCCACCAGAGCGGGAGGCCTCAGCAGCTTTATCTAACCAGCTGGTAAGCGAGCGATGCGTAGTCCTCTTGCAGAGGATCTCTTCCGATGAAGGAGAAGCTCTTCCCGTGGTTTAGTAGCTTCAGTTCTTGGCGTACATCCCCTGCTTGGAGCCCTCTGACTCTCCCTCACCGGGCCCGCAGCAGCAGCAGCGCTTCCTGCGCCGCCGCTCAGCCGATTGGCACCGTAATGGTCTTGAGGGTCCACCGATTTAGCGGCCAGGATCCTCGGATCCGTTCTCTCGCTTTCTCCTGACTGGTAGCTGACGGCGGGCGGGTAGTGATGTCGTTGGGCCTCGACGGCGGTCCAGGACGCCGATTCTGACGTGTCCTGGGCCCTGGTGGGCCCCACCTCCTTTACCTCTGTCGCCACTATTATTTATTTTATTATTTACTGCTCCTACTGATAATGAAATAAAATAAAAATCTTGAGAAAATGTAGCGCCCTCGACGGGCCAGAGGGGTAAAATAATTCCCAACATTAATTATTTCGAAGACGGTCTCTTGAGTGTGAAAATATGGGGCAATCTTTTTAGTCTATATTAATTTTTTAAAAAATACGTGATAATATTTTCTTAAATTTAAAATATCATCCTCTCTCTCTCTCTCTCTCTCTCTCTCTCTCTCTCTCTCTCTCTCTCTCTCTCTCTCTCTCTCTCTCTCTCTCTCTCTATCTATCTATCTATCTCTCTATCTCTCCAGAACAGATTTCATGTAAAAGAAAGCTTCCCCCCCCGGTCGCCCAGGTATTTCAGCTCATACCTGGAAGGCGGGGTCCACTGGAGAACCGGTCTGTCTAGCCACCCTCACGGACCCAACGGGCTGTAGGGAAAAACAGCTCATACTTCTTTCACGTCTAGTGGAGCCCTTCGAAACCACGTAAAAATCCTGGTGTCATCTTCGTCGTGAGTTGTTCGTTTCATATTTCCTTACTTCACACAGCTTCCCTCAGTTGTATCAGTAATGGGCCCTACTCACTGAGGGAGCAACCACGGTGGCGTCCGAATCCCCAGTGCCGCCGCGGCTGGGTGCCGCCGCGGCTGGGTGCCGCGCGGTGGTCCGTACGGTGCGGTTACGTGCATTATCCTGCGGAGTGGCGCTGGAGGCGCGTGTGGAGCGGCGCCAGCACTTCAGGAGGAGCCGCATGAGAAGCGCGCACCGGACCGTAGCGGCGCTGAGGATATGTGTTGGTTTGGCGCTTAACTGTGTCGGACAGGGGGAGTTTACCGTGTGGAGATCGTGCAAGCGATGCACGCTGGAACGGCGCAGAACAGCGCCTGGCGACTAAGGCCACGGAATTGCCTGTGTGACGACGGTCCCAGGTGGCCTGAGCGAGGACGCTCGCTGGACAGCCAGGCGAGGATACTCGCGGAATGGCTAAACGATGACGGTCGTGGATCGGCCAAGGCGACTACGTCGCGGGAGGTCTTGCTGCACGCTGGCGACGCGTGCTGGAATGGCGCAGAACAGCATCGGGCGACTAAGGTCGCAGGTGGCCTGAGCGGGGACGCTCGCTGGACAGCCAGGCGAGGATGCTCGGGGAGTGGCTGGGCGACGACGGTCGCGGATCGAGCTGGCGATGGGGTCGCGGAAGGTCGAAGATGCGCGAAGTTGCGCGAAGTTGCGCAGAGTCGTGCGTAACCGCGTCGGCAAGGAAGAAGTCGTGCCACGACAGCTCTTGATGCGCTGAAGATGTTCGTCAAAATGTGCAGCAGGCGCAGGATGGAACGAACGATGCCAGAACAACGGGACACCTGAGGCGCGCGACATGGCGTCGGTCGGGCGGTGAACGCGTGCGCAGTGAAGGCTCACGCATGGCAGGGTGTGATCTCGCGCCGCCCAGCGAGATGCGCAGCTGCAGGGCCTGCGTTGGATGATTGTGAAGGAGGCCTAGGCACTGGAGGACGTGCGATGGCCTCGGGGACAACGCGGGGAGGCCCTGACACAGAACGTACGCGGCGCTGGCACGGAGCGGGTGTAACGGACGCTTGGAACACAGGTGCCGTGCGCTGGAGAGACGCAGATAGCATCTGGCGTGGAAAGCAGCGTGCGAATTGCGGTAGCACGTGTTGGAACCATTCCCAGTTAGTGGCAGTTCATTGATGTCTCTCGTGGAGTGAGAGCATGATGCGGCAGCAGCCAGGAAACGTGCACAAAGATGTTCGTGGGGCGCGACTTGGGACTGACTGGGCGACGTGGAATACGCGAGGAGAGTACTCGCGGGATCGTCGCGGGCAGAACGACGCATACGAAGGGATTCGTGGTGCGGCGTGGGGAGACTTTATCTTTCAAGTGGGAGATTGTTGTATTCTGTGGAAAGCAAAATGGAGGAGAGGGGCTATCCACATGGTTAGTCCCATATTGGGCATTCTGACGGCGGGACCCCTCCCCCCTCCTCAGGTTTATAAGTAATGGGCCCTACTCAGTGGTTCTGTTGGGCTCCTCGATGGGGTGTTCCCAAGGTGAGCAAAGAATATAGCTTGTATTCAGTCCGCTCGGAGATTTCGGAGGGTTTGCCCGCGGAATCGCCGGCCCGATCCTATCACCGGCGGCCAAAATGCTAGCTAGGGTTCGCAGCGAAGTAGGCGAGGACTCCGACGAGGGGAGCGTTGATGTAAGTTGTGGGCTCTGACTTACGGAAGTCTGGCCGGTCGTCGCCGTAGGCGTCGTCCTCCCCGGGGCCACCGACGACGGCACCGACCAGAATGTTTGGGTTGGGGGCCTGCGAGTTAAAGTAGGGTGACCCTTCCTTGCAGCCGATCTGCTCCGGCCGGTCGGCCTTCGCCGGCAGTGACGACCCCCGGTGGTGGATCCTCTGCGGGTAGCTCTCCCCGTACCCCACCATGTAGGACATCCCCATGGGATTGTCCCCCAGCAGGTAGTCCACCTGCAAACCACAGCCATGATCAACGGGGGGAAGGAGGAAGAAGGAGCCACCGCCATGAGCGTTGAAAGAAATTAGAGGATGAGCACCTGTTGCTTGGCGAGGCGGCGGAGGGAGGAGGGATCGACGGCGACGCCGCCGCAGTCGACGGTGCGGGAGGAGCGGGCGAGGTAGTCGGCATAGGCGAGGAGGAGGAAGGCTATGGAGGTTACGTGCTGCATGTTGCTGCCGCCGGGCTTGTAGATGAGCCCTCCAGGGGTGAACTCGATGTGGGGGGAGGACGACTCCGGAACCAGCGTGCACATGAAGCTGTCGGCCGACTGCTTGTAGGACTGCAGCCACAGCACCTCCCCCTCCAGGAATTCCTGAGCCAACACCCCACAATGACAGGGACCAGTCACCTCCTCCCGCCATTAATGCCATCCTCGTGTCGCCACCATTAACGACGTTTCCTCAGGATCCCCTTTCTCTCATAGAGGTAGATAGCGCGCGCGCGCGCGAGAGAGAGAGAGAGAGAGAGAGAGAGAGAGAGAGGGAGAGAGGAGAGAACCTTGGAGATGAGGACGTTGATGCCGGCGTGCTTGTTGTCCCAGCCGAACTCGTTGATGTTGTCGTCGGCGCCGAGGGTCTTGCCGTTGTTCTGGATGTAGCTGAGGAAGGAGACGTTCGCGGAAGCTCGCCGGAGCCACGCCGCCGACCACAGGAGCTCGTCCTGGTAGCCGTCGAAATCGCAGTAGAAGGGGCAGACGCCGGCCTTCAGCCCTGTGTCGTCGCTGTAGGCGCCCTTGTAGCTGTCCGCGAACTCGAACGTCGTCGTTGCTCCCCGCAGCAGCCGTTCGGCGTAGGTGGCGTCCGCCTCTCGGAAGGCCATCGACGCCGCCGCCAGCGCCGCCGCCGTCTCGCCGGCGACCTCCGAGCCCGGCCTGTCGGGCGTGACGCTGTACACCGTGCGCGGCGTGTCCATATCCTCCGGCCTCTCCCAGCAGTTGTGGTCCTTCAGCGGGTCTCCCACCTGCAACAAAATCGATCCGAGCTCTGAATCTATCCTACTTTGACGCCCATTGTTACTTAATGATATCAATCACATCGGAGCTAACGCAACTAAGGTTTCTCTCTCTACATTACGCTACATCAGTCCATCAGCTCCGTTCTCGTGGAAGCTCCCCATCATCGTTGACTGAGGAAGTGGCAAATATTGACTAGAATCCACGGTAGATCAATCATGTACTACAACACCGCCCCAGGGAGAGTCAGAGGATCGTCAGGCTCTGATCAGACAGACACCCATGATTCTCCCTTCCACACCAATCAAGTCACCTTTTTTCCTGATCCCTAAACCAGTTAATGCTACGAGCACAGTAAAGCTGCAAATTTTAACTCAACCCGAAGAGAGGAGGAGGAGGAGAGAGAGAGAGGCAGAAAGCAATGTGGACCGTCATTACCTGGACGTACACCCTGTCGGGGTGGGCGATGGTCTTGAGGAGGTAGTCGGTGGCCCAGCGGAGCGCCGTCAGGGAGTGGCGGAGGTCCTCCGGCGGCATGATGCCGCCAAACTCCACCACGCTCCAGGCGAGCATGGTGGCGGTGAAGGCCATGGGGAAGCCGAACTTGACGTTGTCGCCGGCGTCGTAGTAGCCGCCGACGAGGTCAACACCGGCCTCCGCCCCGTCGGAGAGGCCCGAATCTCCCCGCCATTTGAGCCTCTGGTCAGCGGGGAGCTGCCCCGATCGCTGCCCCTCGAAGAAGAGTATGCTCTTGCTCAGTGCCTCGCCGTAGTCGTGAGAACCACCGCCGGAGGATGGCCGGAGGGCCATTGCCAGCAGAAGTAAACAAGCCAGAGAAGGGAGAGTCGAGAGCAGCGCCATGAAGGCTCCTCCCTTCCCTTCTCTCCTGAATGGGTAAGAGACAGATGGTACCAGCCGGTTGGGGGGACGATGGCGGGGCAGGGGGCCGTTATTTATAACTGGGGATTATATGGAAGGGTTGTCACGGGAGGGAGGAGGAAGAGTTAGGGTTAGTGCTTGAGTTTGCGGCCGGAAGTGACGGGGGGAGCCCGTGTATGTGCCGACACGGGTACTGCCCTTGTCAGTCATTCACATGCAGCGGGGCGGCCACGAGAGAGTTCTCTCTCCGCCACCTCATCACTACCCTACTTATTCCACAGATATGAGATAGGGAGAGGGGGAGAGGGAGATGGAGAGAGAGAGGGAGGGAGGGAGGGAGGGAGGGAGCAAGAGGATGAAACGTTTATCTACCCTCAATTTAGGGTGAGAAGACTGGTTACTGCATGGGTTGTATAGCAAGAGAGAGAGAGAGAGAGAGAGAGAGAGAGAGCGAGAGAAGCTGGAACATTAATGATATGGGTCAGGAAATTGTAATTGCACGAGGCAGGGTTGCCAGGGTCTTCTTCCCTACACTTCGTCCTCCAGACGTTACCAATCCGATCTAGAGGAATAAAGCATACGATCGATCAGACGGGACCTCAGATCAAAAGACGATTCTACTGATGAGACAACCGCGGTCATGGCTGGAGGCTGGCCTAATCTCCAGACCCCGCCGAGCTTTCCTCTGGTGGTATTGAAGGAAAAAGACCCTCCTTTAAATCTACCCATAATATCCAAATATAACGATAAGCTCCCATCGGATGTCTACTCGCCCAATGGCATTTTATGAGTTCATGATGTATTAAATACAGGATCGAACTTGTCGCCTTTACTGAGAGATTATTCTGGCAATGGCAATGTCAGAAGCCTCACCCATACGAGGAGTACCCATCTGGGATGGGAGCAGTTCTAGACTGGTCATTAAAGATGCCTTCTTTCTTTTGGATGGGCTGGTATTCGTTGTCTGTTGACAGTTAAAGCGGGGGAGAGAGAGAGAGAGAGAGAGGTCACGGCATGCACACTGATGATCAACGGATCTCTGGTTGGCGGGTGGGCTCTGTGAGGCTGAGGATGGCCTGGAATGGGTAAGCTCGGGACGGAGAGTGGATTCTTTTGACTTGGTTGAGGGAGGGCTTGTCGAGGGAGAGATAGAGAGCGGAGAGAGAAAGAGGCGGCGGCGTCCTCCTCGCAGCTCGTCTCCTTCGCCGCGCTCTCAGCTCTCTTCTCTACCCATCGCTGCCGTCGTCGCCGTCCGCCTCATCCTCCTCGTGCTTCAGAGGAAAGAGCTTTGCTTGAGCCAGCCGAAAGCCAGAGATGCTCTCCGGCGGTGGTCACCGTCGGAGCTCTTTAGATCGACCGGACTGATCCCACTTTGCGGCGGCGGAGAAGACCGGCAGCACTCCCCAGAGGTCATTCCAGAAGGGAGAAAGAGATGTCTCTTAAACCCTCAACCACATATATTTATGATAGTAACCTAAGTTTTTACGTCCGACTCTCTGGACTATTCTAGGATTGATCCCCGTGAGGAAACAGTACTATCGCGAAAGTGGAGGACAACGCGTTAATTAAACTACTTTTGAGGATAAAATCGTAACGTCACAAAAAGGCGGCGTATGGGATGCCAACGGTCTCGACAAGTTCGGTAGAACTGGGTCCACCACAAGGCGTGGTCCATTGGGGCTCAAGCTCTTGGCGGTATTAGATCGGACGGACAGGATTCTCTAGATCCAATAAAAAAAACCAAACCGGCTGGACAAGACTGGTCCAGGCCACGTGGATCAGATAGGACCGTGCCAGCATGGCAGACGTACACGCGAAGTCAAGTGCATGATGATTGTCACGAATTATATAATATCGGGAGATAAAAACCCTGACATTATGGGACATTATCACGAATTAGTACACTTATTCGTGAACCAGTTACAATTAGGGCAATTTTTTAAAAATAATTTATTTCACGCAGTAAAATAAAAAAACGAGTTGCATGTGAAGACTTTTTATTTTTTTGGGCTAGATATATGATTATTTTTAAAAAGTTTAACTATGCATATGTATACATTTTATAATTAAACTATGCTTATTTTTACTTCTATAAGTAAAACTATGCGTAAACATATATCCATTATTACTTGATCATGTAAGAATATATTCCAAGTGTTGGGTAATGATGTTTTTTTCCTTCGTCAACGATGTCTGCCGCGTCTTCGTCAACCGAGAACGATTGCTGGGACAACAGCTTACCCAGGAGGAAAAGTCAACGAGGTTGGGCCGTCCGAATCGACCATCTCGGACGGATCCGACCACGGTCACCAGTAATTTCCGCAGGAGCAAGCACCGTTCTTGAAGTGGTGGAACCGCCGGCCGTCCCTGACGACGACCTCCCTCTCCCCCACCATGGACATGAACATGACGGCGGCGTGGCAATCCCCGCAGATCCTCAGGTTCTTGAACACCCTCACCGTCGCCGCCGGTGGGAGCTTCATCATCCCGAACGCCACCGCCAGCTTCTCGCTGTGGGTGGACAGCGCCTGCTCCTTCTGACCTTGCTCCACGTCCTGGAAGACGAATCTGGTGTCCGGGAGGTACCCCGCCTTCCTCATCCTCGCCCCGAGCACCTCCAAAAACCTGTAAACCTCCCGGATTTCCGGGTGAGAAGCGTCGTCGACGAGGAAGACGTTGACCTCTCCGGCGACCTCCACCCAGCTGCAACCAGGCTCCTTCTTCACCTGCCTGTCCTTCATCAGCTTCCTCACCCGAGCGACGTCGTCCCACCGACGGACGGCGGCGTAGATGTTCGCCAGGAGGATGTAGGCGCCGTCGTGCCGGGGGCTCATCTCCAGGAGCTTGTCCGCCGCCTGTACGCCGAGCTCCATGTCCCCGTGGATGCGGCAGGCGGAGAGCACCGCCTCCCACATCGCCGGGCTGGGATCCGACGGCAGCGACTGGAGCACCTCCATCGCCTCCGCCAGCCTCCCCGCCCTGCCCAGCAGATCCACCACCTGAGCATAGTGATCTTCCCCAGGGGTGAAGCCGTGGTCTTCCTCCATGGCTCTGAAGTACCGCAGGCCTTCGTCGACCAGGCCGGCATGGTTACAGGCCGAGAGGACGGTGAGGAAGGTGATCCGGTCGGGTTGGATTCCTTCCTTCTGCAGCATTTCTTCGAACAGCTCCACCGCCTCGCTTCCATGCCCGTGCTGCCCGAGCGCGGCGACCATGGCGTTCCACGAGACACCGTCGGGGCCGGACATGCCGAGGAAAACCAGGCGAGCCGCCTCCACGGCGCCGCACTTGGCGTACATCGTCAGGAGGGCGTTCGCCGCCGAGTTGCTCGCCGGGTAGCCGCAGCGGATGAGCTGCCCGTGCAGCTGCCGGCCGTGCTCCAGCGCGCCGAGCCCGGCGCAGGCCGCGAGCGCCCCCGAGAAGGCGTAGTCGCAGGGGTCGATCCCCCCGGCCGTCGCCGCCCTCATGCTGCCGAACAGCCGCAGCGCTTCTTCTCCGAAGCCATTCTGCGTGAGCCCGGCGATCATCACCGTGCAGGCCACCCGGTTCTTGCAGGGCATGGCGGCGAAGATCTCCCGCGCCTCATCGATCCTCACCGAATCCATGCAACCCGACAGGATGGCGTTCCACGAGACGGAATCTTTGGCTCTGATCCTGTCGAACACCCGCCGGCCGCGGTCGAGCTCGCCAGACCTGCAGTAGAGCGTGACCAGAGCGTTCTCGACGGGCAACGCCGCCTCCGGCGAGAGCTCGATCCCTCCAGAGCGGGTGATGCAGCCGTGGACGGCCTTGCCGAGCCTGAATAGCCCTGAATTCGCGCAGGCGCTGATGACGCTGGTGTAGGTGAACTCGTCCATGGGAACCCCTTCCGAGTTCATCTTCCTGAACAGGTCTAAGGCCTCCGAGGAGTGCCCCTGGTGCACATACCCTGATATCATCGCGTTCCAGACAACGTCGAATCTCTGCGACATTCCATCGAACAGCTGCCGTGCACCGTCAAGGTCACCGCGCCGCGTATGGCCGACCAGAATTGTCGTCCAGGTGAGCTCGTCCCTGGCCAGCATGGCGTCGAATACTCTGCGGGCGGAGAGGACCGCCTGCGCGGGGGAGCACTTGAAGTAGAGCGCGATGAGGGCGTTGGAGACAGATACGACAGACTCCGACCCGTACTTCACGACGGCGGCGTGGAGCTGCTCGCACTGGCGGAGGTCGATATCTGGGACGGCGGCCGCCGCGCTGAGGACGCCGGTGAACGTGTAGTCGTCGGGGCAGAGACCGCTGCGGATCATCCCGCAGAAGAGCTCTGCCGAGGGGCCACCCTCGCCGGCGCGAGAGTAAGCCGATATCATCGAGTTGTAGGAGACGGTGTCGCGGATTCCCAGAGGCATTTCATCGAACACTTGCCGTGCGAGCTTGAGATTCCCGGAGTTTGCGTAGGCAACGACGAGCGTCGTCCTGGCTACCACATCGGGTCGGGGAGCGGCGTCGAACAGGCTGCGGGCGGCGGTGAGATCGCCGGACTTGGCGTAGAGGTCGATGAAGCGGTTGCGGATGTGGCTGCGGGGGGCGAAGCCGGAGGTGAGGATGCGGCCGTGGAGGGCGCGGAGGCGGCGGAGTAGGAGTCGAGGCGAGGCGGTGGCGAGCGGGGCGAGGCGGTTGAGGTGGGCGGCGTAGGAGTTGGCGAGCGCCGCCACGTCGACGGGGAGGGCGGCGGCGAGGAGACCCGCGGCGGCGCTCATCGTCATTCTTCATGGTCGAGGATGGACGCTCCCCAGTTGCCTCACTAGGTTTTCAGAGCGAGTCATCGATTCTAAAGGAAGAGCAGGAAAAAAGCTCGTCTCAACCGTAGCCGTTCTTATTCTAGCCTTGTCCGTTATTATTCTATTAATCTCTAAATTACAGATATAATTATGTCAAAAATCTAAATCGAAAGGAGGAAAATTATAAAAAAACCCTTTTATTTATCTACAAATAAATTTAATATTCTGTTGAGGACAGTGGTATTACTCAGACGACGCGGAGTTACCAGACCTGAAGGTCTGCTGAAGCACGTCATCGTCTTCCTCCTCCCCGCCCACGAATGGGACGCCCAACACCGGCACCGGCGAGCTGCTCCGCCGCTTTCCAACCCGCGTCACGGCCGAGAATCTCTTCGTCCTCCACCGGGAAACCATATTCTCGTTCGCCACCTCTGCATGTCTGCGCCCTGGTCCGTACCTGATCGTAGACGGGGGATCATCAAGACGTTGACTTTCTATACTGAAAATGACACTGCCATTGTTCGATGACAGTAAGAATGTCAAATCGAGTCAAAGCGAGTGTGATTCTAACTGGGTTGACCAAGGTAGGATCCCAAGCCATGTGCTTGGGGAAGAGGGGGCCTTACCGAGTTCACCAGTAGTCTCCACAGGTACAGCTTCCGTCCTTGAAGTGATGGAATCTGGACGAGTCCCTCACGATGATCTCCCTCTGGGAAATCCTTGATATGAACTTAATCGCCGTGTGACAGTCTCCACAGATGCGGAGGTTCTTGAAGACCTTGATGGCCGCCGGCGGGGGCGTCGCGATGATCCCAAAGGCGACCGCCAGCTTCTCGCTGTGGTAGGTCAAGTTCTGTTCCTTCTGCTCCTCCTCGACGTCGTGGAGGACGAACTGCGTGTCGGGGATGTACCCTTCTTCCTTCATCTTCGCGGAGAGCTTCTCCAGCTGGGCGTGGATCTCATTTATCCTGGGATGCGAGTCGTCCCCCACCAGGAACCGGTGGGCCTTCCTCTCGATCTCGATCCAGCTGGAGCCGGGCTTCTTCACGACCCCTTTCGCCTCCATCAGCCGTCGGGTCCAGGCCACCTCGTCCCAGAGGCCGGCGGTGGCGTAGATATTGGCTAGGGTCACATAGGTGGCGGCGTTCTCAGGCTCTAGCCGGAATAAAGCCTCCGCCGCCTGCCGAGCGAGCCGTATGTTGCCGTGGATCCTGCAGCCGCCGAGCAAGGAAGCCCACAGGAACTTGTCCGGCTTCATGGGCATCCTGCGGATGATCTCCTCCGCTTCAGCGAACCGCCCCGCGCGGCTCAGGAGGTCGACCACGCAGGCGTAGTGGTCGCTGGTGTGAGCCAGCGCGTGATCCTTCTCTATCGACCAGAAAATCTCCAACCCTTTGTCGACGAGCCCGGCGTGGGTGCAGGCAGATAGGACCCCCACGAAGGTGATGTGATCGGGTTTGGTGCCAGAGCTGAGCAGGGAGTCGAAGTACCTGAGAGCCTCCATGGGGTAGCCGTTCTGAGCTAGCCCGGAAATCAGCGAAGTCCAGGAGACCAGATCCGGTTGCGGCATACTTTCAAACACCTTGCTTGCGCTGCTGATGTTCCCACATTTGGAATACATGTCGATGAGTGCTCCGGCTGCAAATGAGAAGGGATCCCAGTCGATCCTCGCCATGTGCCCGTGGACCTGCTTCCCCAGGGCTTCCATGGTTCTCTCCGAGCACACGTTGAGGATCCCCGCGAAGGTGAACTCGTTGGGCCTCACTCCTGATCGCAGCATGTCGGAGAAGAGCCTCATGCCCTCATCGCTTCTACCCGCGTCGAAGTACCTCCCAATCATGGCGGACCAGGAGACGACGTCTCTGTTGGGGGAGCATTCGAATATGTGCCTCGCTTCGGCTATGGCTCCACACTTAGCGTACATGTCGGAGAGGGCGCTCCAGAGAACAGCGTCCGAAGCGAGCTCGCCGCGGATAACATGGCCGTGAATCTCCTTCCCGAATCTCAGGTTGAGGACGGCGGCCGACGCAACGAGGGCGCTTGAGACGGTGAACTTGTTCCCGACCGACCTTCCGTCCATCTGCATCTCCCGGTAGAGCCTCAGGGCTTCCGCTGGCTGGCCGTGCCGTATGTAACCGGACATCACCGAGCTCCACGAGAAACCGTCTCTCATCCCCCGTGGCATTAGGTCGAACAGCTGCCGTGACTCCGCCATGCCGCCTCTCTTCGCGTAGCCGGAGATCATCGTGTTCCACGAGCAGGCGTCCCTCTCCGACATCCGGTCGAATACACTCCGAGCATCGACATGGCGGCCTGATTTTGAGAACATGGCGATGAGACGGTTGGAAACGAGAACATCTGGCTGGAATCCCGATCCTATGGCGTGCCGGAAGACGCGGCCGGCGTCGTCGACGGCGCCATGGCGGAGGCACAGTTGGAAGAGATAGGGATAAACCTGGGGCGACGCCTGATGCAATCTGTCGACGACGTCGAGCAATCCGACGGCATCGCCGACGCTACCGCGCCGCCGGAAGAGGACCTCGACGGCGTCCTGGAACCTGCCATCGGCGCATAGGCTGGCGACGGGTTCTTGAACCAGTAGCCAGCTGGATGGGCCATTGGAGCCGCCGGATTCTCTAAGGAAGGTGGGGATCCGGCCAGGTTTAGGGGAGCTCGTGGTGGTGGAGGAGGAAAAGACGCGGACCAGATGTTCGCCGTCGCGGAGGAAGCGCCGCCCGATCATGCCGGCGGCGAGGCGGTAACAGGGGAGTATCCGTGGGCCTAATTTATAGCTGTCGTATTGGGTATGGGCGTTATAAATGGGCTTACTTGGGTAGGTTAGGGCAATGGAAGCCCAATAAGTAAGCGGGCAGAAACCCTTAACACCCGCTCTTCTTCCCTTTCATCTCCCCCACCTCCGTCCGGCCTCCTCCATTTCAGACCTTCTGTCGTCGCCGATCTCGTGAGCCGCCGCTCTTGTCGGGAGACGCCGACTCCATTGTTGCCGGCAGTCGGCAACCGAGCAGGTTCGCTCTCTCTCTCTCTCTCTCTCTCTCTCTCTCTCCTTGTCTGCGCAATTCTCCCTCCTCTTGCTCGCCATCTCGACCCCACGATTCCATCCCTGTTTCTATTTCTTTCTTCATCCGTCTTACTGTCTGCGCCGGCTCCTTCCTCTTTCCGTCTGTTTGTCCATTTCCTTGTGTCTTTGCTTCTCTCTCCAACGGCGCTTTCGCATTCTTCCTCCCCTCTGTCTTTACCCATCTGCCTATCTAGATTTTTTTTACCAATCAACCCGTCCATCTACCCGTCGACGGCAGAAAAACGGCGGTTCGTGTCGAAATTTCATGAGAAACGATCTGCTCCCAAAGTGGCATAGGGATGCCATTAGTTGTATAGAAGCCTTGGAAGCTATCTCTCAGAGGTCTCTATCGATTGTGTTCGTCATTTTTATTCTTCTTTTATCGTGGTAATCTTCGTAAACAGTGATGGTGTGAACGTGGAACATCGTCTCGTACATATTAACATCCGTATTCGGTTTTTTTTTGTGTTAATGATTTCGTTTACGTTTTTATTTGTGTTTTTTCTAGTTATTTTCTAGACGAGTTGAACTATGCCAAGCGTAAGCTACAACTCGTTCTTTTATCTTCTACCCATGTCTTGTATTAACTTTATTAACTCCTGTCAGGCAAAAGTGAAGTGATAATGGCCGAAGAAGCATTTGTTGACGTGAGGGAGGATGTAGCAGAGGTATGGTCTAAGCCTTACAGTCTTCTGTAAGCAAGAAAATATGTATCTGTTTCAGTCTATATCACATGAACAATTTTTTTTGTCTGTAAAGAAGTTCATTGCAAATAACTATCTCGGTTAATCTAACGGTTGGCTTTGTCTTTCTTAATTATAAAGAAACTTATTGCAGATCCTTATGACAGTAAATTTATCCATATCTGAAAAGCTTCTCCAGTCCTAGTACTTGAATCTTTCAATCTATGATGCGGCATGGAGTATCTTTTTGCATAACTTTAAACTTTATGAGATGTAACTAGCAGTTCATACGTATTCTTATATAATTCTCTTTTTATATATTGTGACAAGTCAGTCATTTGAGTGGTACTGGTAGATGGCTGGATTTTCTCAAGATTTATGTTGCTCATCGAGTTTGATTCCATCTAGTGCGTCCATTGTGTTTGTCACATGCTGCACATCTGATTTCCGCTTACCCATGTAACCAAGCTTTCTGAGATGCCGGCCTAATAAGGGGTAGCCTGGATCTTTTTGACAATGTGTATGGGGTGTTTTCTGTGTCTCTTTGCATCACAATGTCTGGAGCTATTTTTTTTGCAGAAAGGTCCCTCGTGTCTTTTTAGAATCTTCATTCATGTCCGAAACTTTTGGGAAGGATAACTTTGTGGATGATATGATGTTCATTTCCTGTCATCATGTACCTGCCGATATGACTCTTTTGAAGCAAGCCTTATTGATAATTTCATCTTTTCTGTCGATTGGGGGGATTACTTCGTAGACTCAAGACATCAGTTATCTTTCAGATGTGTTGAGTCCAACTCCAACCAGCATTAATAATTACTATAATGGGATTGAATGCCATATTGACCGGCTACAGTCTCATTTCGAAGCAGATCAGTCAAATCACACAATATAGAGAGGAATAATGATGTGGCTAAAAGTAGAATAAGATATTTTTGTGTTATTTAAATTTTTACCTACTTGTTTAATAAAAAATGCTTATACATCAATACTTTCTTTTAGTAGGGGCTGTTTCGAAGATCCATAAGGACTTTGTTTTATTGATCAAAGATTTCTTTGGGTATCAGTTGATGATCCCTGCTCATTTTCCATTAATTTTCATGTTTTTTCCCTTTGATAACCATTGGCTCATGCCATATATTTCTATTACATAAAGTAATGCAAATGTTGTCAATAATGACAAGTGATGTTTACACGAATAACTTAATCAACGAATTTCACTACACACACTAGTTGATCATTTAGATTAGTCGTCTTATTTCTTCATGATGAAATATATGATATGGGGTATACGGGAGATTAAAATGTGTATGCAAAGAAAATGAATGTTTCCCCTTATTATCTCTTGTGAACATCCTTGTTTAGGATCAGATTACGAACTTCATCGTGCTTCTTTCTTTTCATCCATTTTCTTCTAAGGTTAGATCCCTCAATATGTTTTCTTGTTGAAATGCAGCTTGCACCATTTGACCCCACGAAGAAGAAGAAAAAGAAGAAGGTTGTTATCCAGGAACCAACTGAGGAGGTGGAGAAACTTGCAGAAAAAACAGAAAATTTGTCAGGTATTTTGAAATATCAGAGGTCACTGTTACCTTTTTTAAAATTATATTTCTAAAGAAATATTCAGGTATGATTGCTCACATTTTAAAATTTTTACCTTTGTACTTAATGCCTTTAAAATTTTCATGTTTTCTTTGGGTGCTTTTTTTGATGTAGTTTCTGAGGGTCTTGAACCTAGTTTTGCTGGCTTGAAGAAAAAGAAAAAGAAGCCGGTTAGTCAGTGGATGATCCTTTAGTGACGTTTGAAATCCAGAGTGGCGTACTTTTTTCCAAATTTATGTCCCCTTATCACCTGTGTCGCTATAACATTTCTATATTTCTGTTGTTCTGTTATTTTAGGTCGAAACCGATTTCCTTAGTGAAGAACGTGGTGATGTTGGAGAAGAACATGTGGGTAAGTTCCCTTATGAAATATTTGTTCTTATCTGACGATGACTGGAATGGAACACCTGTTGATATGGTTGAAATTGGAGACATTTATTTGATAATTCCCGAAACTCAGTTATCGAATTGAACATGTTTCTACTGTTTAGTTGACACTCCTGTTGAAGATGAAGAAGCGGAAGGTATTGTGCTTGGAGGAGGTGTACAATTTCCTTGGGAAGGCACTGTCCGAGATTACTTTTATGAAGAGGTGATGCTTTGCTTTTGCTTTGGTTTTGAGAGAAATTGGAATTAATACATGATAAAAGTAGATATTTAACTTCAAACCAATTACTGCTGCTTGCTTGATATTTAAATGCATATATATTTTTGGGAATCAAGCAGACCAAAATCATCAAATTAATTACAAAAATTCTGGATTTTTTAATGGAATAGCGGTGTGGTTGCATTTTTCTTCAATGATGTCATTCTTTTCATTACATAATATACATCACTCCATGTCATAATGACACCTCTCTCCATTTGAACTTGGCCACTTCAGATGAACTTTCTGGATCCACCAAGAATTGGCATATAAAGAATACAATCAATTTACATGAATAAATATGTATAAAGAAAAGGGTGCAGAAAAGAAGTAGAATAAATGAGAAAAAAATGATTTTCACCGTCCCGAGAAATGATGAAATACACTATACCTGAGATGGGAAACGTTTGAGGAGAACAAAAATCAAAAGATGTAATGTAGAAAGGAATGCTAAAGTTATGGCAACAACTCAGGCAATGACTTGTGGTTTAGTCACATAAATTGTATGAATCTCATTTTTTTTTAGACTCATTGGTCCCATCTTCATTTTTTTCGGGTAATTCTGATAGTTATTGTACCCGTGGTTGAGAAGATGATGATGACGTTAGTCTCTTGTGTTCTTTCAGCTCCTCGATAGAGTTTTCAACATATTACGTCAGAACAATCCAGATCTTGCTGGAGATAGGCGCAGAACAGTGATGAGGCCACCCCAGGTTCTTCGAGAAGGCACTAAGAAGACAGTTTTTGTGAATTTTATGGATCTTTGCAAGACGTACGCTCCATTTTCTTTGACATGTTACTTTTAGTTTCACATGTTTTATTTATGTCACGATTATAGTTTCCCTTTCATCAGTAGTATCATCTTGTCATTGATGGGCTTGTGGAGTCTTTGAATTCCTGATTTGGAAAGATTGGTTCCTTGTTTACTGCCTTGACAGAGCCTGCACTGGCTACATTGTTCAACTTCCCCTGGATTCTGTAAATATCTGTTTCTGATTTTTTTATCAACTTATGAACTTGAGTGCGCATTTGCCATCCTCATTTTTTTTTAGATTGATGACAGATTTATGTTTCGTAAATACTGAAATCCACATGGTATGCTGACTTATTAGACTGGCTACATCATGTCGTTGATAGGTGGAATGCAATCATTTTCCTTTGCCGAAAGAAATGTAATCCCTGCCTTTTAATAGATCAGTCTAGAATGTTCAATGTAGTCTGGAGCCAAGTAGCGTCATGTAGAATGGACAATTGCTTTGGTTGATTTGCTAATGCTTCATAAATTTCTAGCACTTCCGATGTTGTTCTTAATCTTGTTGCGTAGTTTGCTGAGAAATCTGCCTGAGTCTGTGTTATGGTGGGTTTCAAGTTATTGGCTAGTGAACTCCGGGTACTCCGAATCAGAGCATGCCTGTGAGCTTTTGATCTCTTTGTCTAGCTTTTCATGTAGTATCTTCTTCTTATTTTTCTCCTTCCCCTTCTTCTGAGATTGTAGGACATAGCTACCTTTGCATCAGATCAGAAGATTTTAAAGTACATAAATGGAGTTGTACATTACATTAATGATTGGTGGAGTCCCATTATGATAAGTCTGTCTTTATTCGTTGAGGATCAATCATCCACTTTGCTTTAGAAAAAAAGATGAAATCATCAAGCTATGGAAGTAGTGGGATAAGTGCTGCACTTCCCTTTAAATTTTATCTTTGTATGTTCTTCTGTCGATATTGTTGATGTAATAATAAACTTGCCTATTCTTATTGATGAAAAGATTAATGTGCCGGTTGTGGATCATAAGCCTCTGCAATTAGTCAAGGGAGTACTAACAATCTTAGCTTTCAGGATGCATAGGCAACCGGATCATGTCCAGAATTTTCTACTCGCTGAAATGGGAACTAGCGGATCTCTTGATGGGCAACAGAGGCTGGTTGTCAAGGGAAGATTTGCTCCTAAGAACTTTGAGGGAATTCTTCGGCGATACGTCAGTAAGTTTTTTTTAACTATATCTGATTTTATTTTTTTTGTTTTTATTCTTGACTGCTTCATTCTGCTAGGGGATCTATATCTTCACCTTCCTTTGTCTTGCTACTACCATTTAGATTCATGCATTACTTTGTTAAGTAGCTAATTCTGTAAGATTTATGTGAACTATAATTAACTATATTCTGTAAGATTATATCCGGCGCTTTTTTTTTTTAAGATTGTCTGAAACTATTTGTTGATTACATTTTTATAATTAGGGTCTAGTTGTTATTAATTTCGATTTTTTAAGTTTCCATACCTTTTTCTTTCACAGTCCTCCCATATGCAGATTTTTTTCTTACTTCAGACCACCAGAAAGACACTAAACCTAGCCATCTCTCTCTCTCTCTCTCTCTCTCTTATAAACCTGTGCATCATTTCTAGGTCCATGGGGGGACATACCAGAAAAGATCAGCTGATATTTTTATCTTGTTACCTGATCAACATAGAAATGTTGCATGAGAAGAGAAATAAACCTGGAGAAACCCACGTACTCTTCCATTATTGCCATCGCTCAACAGCGTCGATCCATCCAGCAACCACTTTAGCCATAATCGTATTCATATATATATATATATGTATATATATTATTCATATACAGAATGTGTATCATCCGTATGCTCCATTCAACCATCTTGTGCATATCTTGTGGCGGATTGGCTCATCTCTGGTTATGATTTTCCAGATGAGTATGTCATTTGCCATGGATGCAAGAGCCCGAACACTATTCTGTCAAAGGAGAATCGTCTGTTCTTCCTTCGGTGCGAGCAGGTGGGCATTCCCTCCATCTCCTTACTCTTCTTAATCTTATCTACTGAATTTACCATATAATATATTTTTCTGAAGAAATCAAGTGATGAGAACCTTGATGGCATGATTTTTTTCAGAAGAGCTACTGATCCCTGGTGTCTGTTCTTGCAGTGTAGTTCATCGAGGTCGGTTGCGCCCATCAAGGCAGGCTTTGTCGCCCAGGTCGGGCGCCGCAAGGCCGGAGCTTGAGATCCTCTCTCTCTCTTTCTCTCTGGACTGTCAGTCAAACTCTGTCCCTGTCTTCTCCTTCGGATTTCTTCACCCGCTTGTTGGATTTGATTTGGTTTTGCTTCCTGTAACAGCCGTCAATTTTGGGTGTGAGGAAAATGGTAGAACCCCTGCCTAACGAGCTCGCATTTGATCGTAATATTTCTGCATGGTTCTCTGTGTTTAGTACCTGTTCTCAGAGCGCGCGCGCGAGAGAGAGGAGAGAGAGAGAGAGAGAGAGAGGCTTTGATGTATGCAGTCCCCGTGGTCGTGGACGACTTCCCCCTTGGTCTCTCATCCGGTTGACCGATATCCGGATGACTTGGACTTTTTTGACGTTGTCAACTGGAGGGCTGACTTGGGGAGACTTCTTGGAGACGGGGAACCAGTCAGCGGGACGATGCAGACCGCAGAAACCACGTGGGCACCTATTCGTCACCTATTAAAAGTTGAGGGGTGTTCTATCCTTCTTTTTTTTTTTGATAATTAATTTTACAAAAAATGTCAACTGTCTACGTGAAAAAGGCATATTTTGAAAACCCACGTGTTTTAAAATGAGTCCTCCAAAATTGCAAAATGGAATTATTGGGAATATGATTCCAATAATTGAATGGAAGTTTCTTTTCACGTGTTACCTACGGGAATTTTGGGGTAGTTTCGCTTCGGTCAACCTTCTAGTCCTTTGGACGCCCGATGACGCACGGGTTTGACCATTTGACCGTTGATCGACGGGGCATGAAACAGTGGGGGAAGGGTAATTACGTCAACGCGGGGGAAGGTTTCTCCGGTCGTTTCTCAGCTGTTCTCGTGCTGTAAATAGACAGCAGGTTGCTAGTCAATTCCGCCCCTCACATTCCCTCGTCTCTCTCTCTCTCTCTCTCGCGCGCGCGCTGTGTGTGGGAGGCAGCAGAAGCCAGGGAGGACTGTGAAGGACGGACAGGGAGAAGGGTGGGGTTCTTCTTCTGCTCCATTCTCGGTGTAGCAGGGAGGGGGGTTCGGGCTGTATTCTAAAGTTGTGACTGGAAGAAGCAGGGAACGGACGCCCCCCATCCGTATCCTCCATCACCGTCGCCATCGCCGGGTCCTCTCTTGCCATTTTCATCTGATTCGATCTTCTCTTGTTGTTGGCACAGTCTACGCCTCTCTCTATCCCTGGTTTCAATCCCCGTCGGATGGCCGCGGCATTGGCTGCGTGCAGGAGGGCCCTGCTGCAATCGGGGTACAATTCCAAGGCGGTGGCGGGGCTGGTCACAGACCTCAGCGCTGTCGTGCCAACACGCTGCTCCTATTCCTGTTACTCGTTTCCCCTCCGCGGCCAGGGCTCCTACCCTGGGAGGAGTCGCCAAATCCGCTACGTCTCTCAGTTACTCAACAAGGCAAATGGGAAGCGGGCGTTCCTCGTCGACACGCTGGCGCTGGTGCGTGGCGTGTAGGAGCCGTTTTGAAATTATCGTTTCCATATTGCCAATAGCGACGTGTTATACCGTGTTCGGCGAATTGACCGCCATTTGTTGTGTAACGATATTTTGTAGGTCAGGAGGCTTGAGGCCCAAGGCATCCCCTCGCAGCACGCTGAAGCCATCACCTCGGCCATAACCGAAGTCCTCAATGACAGCCTGGAGAATGTGGCCCAGTCCTTTGCCTCGCAGGGCGAGCTCCAGAAGGTAACTTATCCATCGGTCGTGCTCCCTTATCCCCACCCAAATGGTGTTGTGCTTAAAACTACTTCTATCTTGTAAATCATCGAATACCCCGATCCTGTTGCTCATCGTTGCATTGATAGATTGTAATATTGTTGGGGAGAAACACATGGATATGGAAACTGTTTGCTGAGCCCACGTTGGTATAATTTTGATTGGTTTCTATCTGCTCTCGCTCAGTCGCTGTACTTTGGTTACAGTTATATGCTCAACTGAAAAGCTCGTGTATTCTAGACGTTCGCAAGTGGAAAGTCTGCAACAGACCACTGCAATTCCCGATTGCAATTTTCTCTGCCTGGGTTATTCAAAGCATCTGATTAATGGAACCCTTGACTTAATTCAAAGTTTCCTTATAGTTGCCCATAGAGCAACGGTTGACCATGGGAATTCATTGCTCGAAGCCTAGGAATGTGGAAGCTGAGAGAATATAATAGGATATTTATCTATGCATTTAATCAAGCGTTTGGATAAAAAGGTATTCCCAGTCACTCAGAGGTGTGAGATTATCACTTGTTTAACAAAGAACAGAAAGAATTTTTGAGAGGTATTGTATCTTGATTTTATATCCAACTAAGTATTGGTGTTATATTTTCTACGATCTATTGAGGAAAAAAAAATTAGAAGTGGTTCCATCCATGTTTCTCTCTTCCTCACTTTGTAGTATGCCAGCCTGCATCCTATTGTGGCCTTCTTGCAGACATGGTTTTCATAAAATGCAGCCTGATTTAGCATTTGCCTTGACTCTTTCTGCCTGGGAAACCAATGATCGCTACTCTTCGTCTAGCACTTCCGGTTATGTGCTGATAGCATGCACCAGTGAGGCCTGAGGAAAAAATACCTGAAATTGTCCTGTAGCGGTTCTAGTATCTGGAGTAGCATGCCACTTCCATTATATTCTCCTCACATCCCTTTCTTCCCTGACCATGATGCTCTCTGTATTGATGTACTGAAAAATCATTAGTCCAACCTCAGAAAATTATGATTACACAATGGAGAATGTATGTTGTAACCGGAGGAGAGGAACAGACTTAATAAATAAAATATTAATATAATGCTTACACTACGTTAAAGATCAACTTTCTGAGGATTAAAAGAATTTTTTTTTAACCATAGGATGCAAAAAGAGAGGGTAATGCATTATTGACTACTTAATGAGGGTTTTGGCACATACTTTCCGAGGGTAATCAGAAAACCATGAAACTCAAATGGTAATGTCAAGTTATAACCTACTTTTTAACCTTGCCGTTCCTTGCCTATGACCCCTTGATTTTAGATTGATCATGCAGACCGTGATTGACATCATTCTTTTACTTTTTTTAATATACTTTAATGGTGTTGATCTTCAATAATATGATCCAAACAGATTCAGGTTGGGAACATCCCTATAGAGGATACATTTTCTTTCAGGAAAATTCGCAGCTAATGTCTTCATTGGTGATGATCACGATGTTATAACTTGACCCATAGTATCCAGTTGAATGTTTGAATGTCAAATATGTATACGAATATAACTGGATAAATGTAACATTAGAGGAGCAAAGGACGTTCTAAAGCTTCTTGGAATACAAAGCGCTGATGCTTACTTTGGACTGGTTCCTGAGCCAAAGGTTTTCAAGGTAACTATGGATTCATGATTATTGAGAATAATGCTAATCTTTGTTAACTTGAGGAGGATCGTTTCGGGGAACTACCATTGAGACTGAATTTCTTAGACATCACTGCATTTTTTTGGACAAACATACAACTGGTTTCTAAAGGGCTCTATTACTGCAAGCGAATCAATTATAAACAGCCATAGGAAGAGGGACCTTTCTTTTCTGTGTTCGACTGTGGGAAGTGAAATGTAATCACTGTTAGGTATATGGGAGGAAACAGATGCTAGCTTTAATGTAGATCTCTTAGACAGTTTCCGATTTTGTATGGAGTTAAAAGAGTGTCAAAAGGGGTCGTGAGTTTTTTTTTGGGAGCATATAGAACACCATATATTTTCAATTAATATAACCTAAATGCCGGCCCAAGAGTTTTGGGGATACGTATTACCACTTGAGTATTTGTAATTTATATCTATCTTCTGCTCCATGTAAATGTGAAATGTACCCAGAATTTTTTTATTACGTTTTTGCTTTTTACCACTTTTGTCTGCCTGTGGCTCCTTGCTATTCTGATTAAGAGGAGTGCCTAGCTTTCTTCATCTTATTTTTCTCTTCAGGTTGTGTTAATGTTTTTTTCGGTTGAAGCTGATATGTGAAAATTTTTACCTGTTCAGTGCTGGCGAGTTTTTGTCTCAGAAAGGAGAGCGTGTGTTAAAGAGTGGGGTCTGTCTTGATGGGTGA
Source organism: Spirodela intermedia (assembly GCA_902729315.2). NCBI lineage: Eukaryota > Viridiplantae > Streptophyta > Magnoliopsida > Alismatales > Araceae > Spirodela > Spirodela intermedia. The sequence goes on from LR746265.1 coordinate 6,701,420, forward strand.
TCAAGGCTTATTGGTTTGGCAGCATGGTTGAATTTTTATTCTCCCTTGGATGATATATCAATGAACTAAATACGGAGCGAGCAGATTTCGTTAGCTCCTTTGAAAATGTGGTTTCAAATCATAAACCAAGTCATCGTTGAAAAAAGCCTACTTTTGGTCAACATTTGGTAGGGATGGAATCAGATGGACATGCTATCATACATTTTTTTAATAAAACATGAGGCTATCTGATTATTGCATCTGAATTTTATTGGCTTGTCTCATTATTTAGAATTTGGTTCGAATATGCCTTTTTTTTAAATGCCTTACCCATCTCGCACATTTGCATCCAGTGTAATCCATGTAATGGCATGATGGGAAAAGTAACTGCATAATCATTAAGCTCTTAAATAAGGGATTATTGATAAAGATAAACTGATGTTGATGTCTTATGGTCGATCTGCAACCGATATACTGAATTTGGTCATTTGAGTTGATAATCATTGCTTTCATCTTTGATCGGAGGATCATCTTTAAAACAGGACCTCATATTTTGCCTTACATTTCAAAGCGAAGACAGTTTTTCTGTTGGAGCTTTATTGGAGAGATTTTTTATCTAATCTTATTTATAAGTTAACTTTAGGAAAAAAACCATAAATCTAGGTTTACCTCCATATGGGGAAAAATAAATAGCATGACTTTAGGACAAGGGGGGTTGTATCAAACGTTACACTGTGATATTTGCATGTAGAAAAGTACCTTCGTGGGTTTATGGATTTTGCTGATTCTTATAGTGGGTAATCTTCTGCATTCTCTTGCGTAGTTGAGGAGATTGTTTGCCTCAGATATATGAGATTTTCTCAAAGTCAGCACTCAGGTGAAGAATGAATTGATCTGGGAAAACAGAGAATGGTCCTTGTTAGACCTTTGAATATTTTTCTGTGCTTGAACTGGAAACTGCGTTCCTTGATTGCTCTAGAGGATGGATGTACTTTCAGTTTCTATCTATTGGTTTCCTCGTATCCTATGGCTCTACATATCCTCTATTGAAGGGATTCCTCAATCATAATTCTCACCAGCACTAGGCGTTGAATGAATGCTTTGCTAAATGTGGGTGCATATTCTGTTTCAGGAACACCATTTCTCGATTTTGCAGCGTGAGACAGAAAAACTCAAGACTGATATCGAGAAACTACGCAGTGAACTGAGGTTGGTGATTCATATGGATATGAATGGACGAACAGCTCCTGTTTGCATCATTAAATACTCACTTCTAAGCATTATTTTTCTCAACAGATATGAGATCGATAAGGTCACTGCTGGGCAGCGTCTGGATTTAAATCTCGAGAGAGGGTGTGTGAATGTCAACGTTGTCTTTGCTGTGACGCAAATGGGCCTGGTTTTCTCGTCTACTAAACCCCACTTATCATGGCCATTGCAGGCGTACTCGCGACGAGCTGGCCAAGCAGAATGCTGAAACCAGCGAGCTCACCAACAAGCTCGACAGGGTGAGGTTTCGATCCTTCAGAAAACTGTGGAGAAGATCCTCAGATCTCCTATTCTGAACTCGTTACCTGTATTGTACTTACAGGAGATTCATGCGCTGAAAGCCCAGCTGGAAGGTGCGAAATATGACGTCATAAAGTACTGCATTGGTACTCTCGTCTCCATTACCGCCGTCGGCCTCGCTGTGATCCGGATTCTGATGTGAGAAACACCGCTGGATAACGAGGATCGACGGCGATGATTACGGCCTACGGAGAGGCGCGGGGTCGATGAAGTCGTCCCCCTGGGGATATCTGATGCCGGAGAGTTTTCAGTTTTCGGGATCAGAGTCTTAATCTTTTGTATTCCATTTGATCGTCTCTTTGCTTCTTCATCTCTCCCGTCCTTCCTGCGGCAGTTAGAGTGATCGGGTGCTACGCCTGGGGATATGCAGTGAGATGTAAAGGAACCAAGTGGGGGTGGTGGAGGAGGGGAGTCTTCTTATTCAGGCACGCTGAGCCAGAGCCATCTGACTATAGCTAGGACGCTAGTAGGGTCTCCGACGGCAGTCGCCATTGACCCAGGGACTTAAGCCTCAGATTCGTGGTTATTCAAACAACTTCATTCGAGGGGCGAGATGAGCACAGGGCTCAAATCAAGGAGCAGGTGAGGCGGGGGGAGGGCACGGCGACTAGCCTGACGGCCCTCGGCGCTGTGAGCCCGAACACGTCACTCATGTCGAGGTCGCAGGGCTTCATGCCGTCTGGCAGCTCCCAGTTGAAGCAGTGCAGTAGCTGCGCCACCGCCATCTCCAGGGCGTACAGGCCGAGCTGCATACCGGGGCAGGACCGGCGGCCGGAGCCGAAGGGGATGAACTCGAAGCAGGAGCCCTTGAAATCTGGGGCCTCTGCGGCGGCGAACCTCGCCGGCTTGAACGAGTCGGCGTCTTCCCAGGCGGAGCGGTCGCGGGCGATGGCCCACACGTTGATCTTCACCGTCGTGCGCGCCGGTATGTGGTAACCGGCCAGCTCGCAATCCTCTGCTGTCTCGTGGAGGAGGAGCGGGATGGGTGGGTGGAGGCGCAGCGTCTCCTTGATGCAGCACTTGAGGAAGGAGAGGTTCTTTATGTCCCCCTCGTTGACCTTCCGGTCGAGCCCCACCGCCTCCGCCAGCTCCTGTTGCACCCTCTTCATGTCCTCCGGGCTCCTCATCAGCTCAGCCATCACCCACTCGATCGCCGATGCCACAGTTTCCGTTCCGCCGAACATCACGTCCTGTTTCCACAGTAACACTTAGAAACGGGATATTGATGGTTTTGGGTCTCTCTCTCCCCCCTTTTTCCATACGTACCATGATGATGGCCTTGATGTTTTCTCTCGTGATCTTGAAGGAAGCTTGGAGTTCGTCGCCGTCGGCGGCGGGGGTTTCGCCGAGGAAGACGATCATCTCGTCCACCATGTCGGTGTTGAGGTCATCAGTGGCCTTGGGGTTGACTCTGTGCTTGTCAATGATCTCGTCGATGAAGCCGTCGAGTGCCGCCCTGGCGGCCTCCATGCGCTTGCGGAGACCGTGAAGGTCCAGCGGTGCAAGCCATGGGACGAAGTCGGCCACGTTGAAGGCGCCGAAGAGCTTGGAGAACTCCTGCAGAATGGCGATGAACTGGTCCTGCCCTTCGCTGGAGCTCAAACCGAAGGCGGCGCAGTAGATGATCCCCTTCGCGAGGTTGAAGACAAGCTCGCTGACGTTGACGGAGGCCTCCGGGGTGGCGGCTGCGGCGGCGGCGACGGCCCTGACGGCGGCGTCGGTCTCGTCACGAACTGAGGCCCAAGACTCTCCCCGCCGGCGGCTGAAGAGCTTCATAACGCAGAGCTTGCGCATCTGCCGCCAGAAGGGCCCGTAGTTGGCGAAGGCCATGTCGCTGCGATCGTAGGTGAGGTAGCGGATGGCGGCGGTGGCGGGGCGGTTGGAGAAGACGCCGTCGTGAACCTGAAGGACCTGCCGGGCCATCTCCGGCGAGGAGACGACAACCGTGCGGGTGGCAGCGAAGTGGAGGAGGAACAGCCCACCATAGCGCTCGGCAAGCTTCGCGAGGCCGCGGTGGTTCAGTTGCTCTGTGCTGAGGATGCTGCCGATGAAGGGGACCCCACGGGGACCCGGCGGGAGTCGTCGCCTGGTTACCGCGAGCCAACCCAGTGTCAAGGCCATGGGCAGCAGCGCGAAGAACCAGAAGGACTGCGGGCTCTCGGAAGGTCCTGACATTTCCATGCTTCTTCCTACTCTCCTTCCTCCCTTCCTCTAACTTCAAACCCAGAGATTTGCCCTCTGAGGCATACTCAGGGGAGGGCGGGGTTATGTATCGTGTTCGGAGAAGGGGACGGGGGTAGGCCCCACCTGGAGTTAGGTGTGGACTTTCCTTGTATATTTACCCAAGATAAGGTCACATTTGCCATAATACATTAACGTATTTCCCTGGATTCATCCGACCCCACTTCGCAAGGGCTCTGTAGATAGATAACTGTGCTCCAAAATCTGACTCGGGTTGGCGTCTCAAGGCCACGTTGACTTGGACCTCCAATGATGTGGGGCTCACTCCTGTCATGTCGTAGATCCTAGGCTCGTCTCGTCCATGCATTGACCAGATAAGTTATTTCACGCAGGAGTATGATAAAAACTTATAGAGCGGGCTTTGACATCTGATATGATCTCATAATCTACGTCAATACATTAATAATATACATAGTTTCTTCATACGCACACACACACACACACACACACACATATATGCAACACAAATCCAAGAAACTGGTTTAAATCGGTATCTGTTCTTCAAGTCTGTATAACCAACATCAAGTAGACTCCCCAAGGACGGAACACTTGGTTTTGTCGTTTACATCAGAATAGTGAGACATTTACGGGAGTCAGACAGAGGTTGGAGGGCTCTATATCCTTGTGAATCCTTGCACTCCAGATCTCCCCTCTTCGTTTCTTCTGGGATGGATTAGTCCTGCTCCTCTTGAGGTGGAGAGAGAGAGAGAGTTATATGGTTGGTGACTGCAAAGGCGATTCTCCTAAGCCCAGTGGCGTCAGCTATGGGTGATCATGACGGAGGACTCCTTAAGCTGGTGTATAGATGTAACATTATTGAACTGTAAAATTTGGGTATCCTATATATGTATATAGTCGTCGCTCTAGATTTTACAGGCATCTAAGAACTTGCATGGTAGTACACTAACGTGAACATAATGGAATGGAATGTTATAACTGCATCATAGGTGGCAAGAAACCCAACTTTTTTTTCAAGAAAACATCGTATTTTTAAAAAAATTGCGATCATTAACATATGGTATCCATGAACTGACGACATGTGGGGAGTGTGTAGTTTGTTAACGTCAGAAACCTGCTGATTGATGGCCAGCCCATCGACAGGTGGTTAGGCAATGGAAAGAAAGTTGAAGACACCCAGCCTTTCAGTGATCGCTTTCACCAAAGATGAGGGGGAAAAGAACAATCTTTCTTTCCACTTTCTTGCTCTGGGAGAAGATAGATGAGGGGGAGAAGGATCACCATCTTTTTTCACGTTTATGGTTTGGGAGAAGATAGATGGGGGGTGGGGGGGGGGGGAAGGACTGTACTACACGACTGAATAGTTATATTACCCAGCTATCATTTACAGACCAAATAACTCATGTGGACTGCGAACAATATGAATGCCAAGAACTTGGTCAAAAATTAACAGTTTCGATTGTTTAGTTGACTCAAAAATATTTTTTCAATGGAGATCAAATTAATAAGGCTTAGGTTCTGCATAAAAATCTAGACGAGCAATTGACACAACAAAAAATTGAGTTGATAAATGATTTGATCCAATTGATGCAACCTCAATTGTAGGATGTTGAAATCTCATCCTTCAATCTACAAAAAGACTTGATTTCTGTGAAGATACTTCACCTTGAGTCCACAAGGTGAAGAAACCTCCCCCCTTTAGTCCACAAGGAGTTGATTTTGGATTCACATAATCAGAAATGACTTCCTAAGCCCACATAGATGTTGGAATCCACCAACAAAGATGAAGAACCTCTAGAGAGGAAGGGGACTCAAAAATAAACCGATGAAAATGTGAATTGCCTCCAGGACTATAAGGGGGGAACTTAGTTTATACGTTAAAAATTAGTTCTAACTAGCCTATAAAAGGAAAAATCTGTTATAAACTTAGAAAGCAAAGAAAAATAATTAAAATGTGTTTTTAAAATAGAAGGACTTTGTTATAACACTCCTTATAGTTTGAGGGGAATATTTGAAATTCAAATAATGTGAAAATAAATATAAACATGGAAATTGAGATTTTGACACACTTAACATGTGTCCAAATCTCCAACCAAACTATTTTAAACTGAATTGAGTTGAATTGTATCTTTAGGAATCTTTGGCTTTTAGTCTACTTGAGTTGATATTAAATTCTATTTTAGTATAAAATAAATAAATTTTCAGCTCTTTGGATGCAAATCTTACTATACTTCTCCTTTTGGTTCAAAAGCCTTCCATCTCTCACTTGAGACCAGTTTTCCAGCTGTATTAACAATATTTGTGTCTATTCTTAAGATGATAATTGGACACTTGCCTCTATCATCTAGAGATCTTGAATCAATCTTATTGTTACATTAGTAAGAGCTTGAATTGAATTAATAAGAGAGACAAAAAAAAATTCCCTTCACTAGAAATATATTTTTTTGGCCATTGGCTTTTCTATTCATCTTCAATTTGGCTTATTTTCTTTGATTTTACAACAATATATGCAAACTAAAAAGTAATTTAACCACCAATTACACTCTCTAATGTGGTGCTTGGGATACTTCTCATTTATGTTGATATAATACATGGACACAAGCCTTCATTATGGATGTATGGTATAAATAAGGTGAAATAGTCCTTAGTTTACTTAGACATGAATTTAGGTGACCAATGTTATACTTTTTGTAAGCATATGCGATGACCATATTTTTTTCACTTCATTTGATGTAATTATTATCTGAAACCTTTACCAAAATTTCACAATATCATTAAAAAAAATCCAATAATGTGTTCTATATGTCATTTTAGGGTTTCAAACAAGATAAAAAAAGTTAATGCATGGTTCTTAGACCATCAAGTGTATTATTATCAGGTCACTTCTACTTTGGCTGTTGATAATACCATATTTTTATGCATTAATTCATGTTATATCTTTTATAATTTTTATATCAATTCATAGGAAAGTACATCATTAGGAAGCTGATTTAGGAAAAATGTAATTTGATTCATGAATTTTATTTTCATACTTATTTATGTCATTTAAATGTATAATATTTATTTTAATCATTGAATTTATAAGTTGAAATCTTTCTTACTATAATGCTTATAACTTTAATCACTGTCTGTGAAATTTTGACCTTTTAAAGACATTTTTCTGTATTGTTTGACAAATTTTTGTGAGAACTTTAATTATTAGGAACTTATATGAAATAATTATTGACAAATAGGACAATTAGGGCAAATTAGGATTGAAATCAACAACTTATGGGAATGGTTCTCATGTTTAAATGAAATGGGTAGAGTTAGTGCATGCAATTTGATGGCCACTTTCAACATGACAAGGAGAGGGGCTGGCAATAGTGATAGCAACATTCATGACAATAGCAATGTTGTGAGTTTTTTTCTCAGTGACGGGCAGTAGAGGAGTCAAGAATGGCAGCACTAATGCTCATGGTGATAATAGTGGCAACATATTCCTTTCTAGTATGACAATGGTTATAAGATTTATCTCTTGCCTCAACACAAGGTCACAAGAGATGTGTTTAAGTTGCAAACTATGCACTATAGACCTTGGTTCTTAGCCTTAGGGTGGGGATACCAACAATTGATCAAGCCACTTGCTAGAACATAGTTTTTTTTTTTTTTTTTTTGGATCTCAACCATAGGTCTTCATGACCTAAATTATTATAAATCTTTGTGTTGGTCATCTTTTTTCTTGGCAAGACTATGTCCATTGAAATCCTCCTAAAGAGAAGAGCTTCCATCACATGCTTCCTCTCCCTCTAATTCTTTTTTCTTTCTTCTTTGGTTGCATGTCTTAGCAGCCCACTGCTCTCTCTCTTCTTATAGGTGAATATTGACTTGATCAATGCTACCTATTTTGAAGTTTTTTTAAAATTTTATTTACAATATACATGATAATAAATAAAATTCCAAAAATGTCATATGTATGTAAGAATATATATATAAGCATAAATACCAAATATGCCAAATTAGCCTCTACTATTCAATTATTTTAGATCTTACATCAACTTTTAAATAAGAAAATTGGCACATGACTTTATCACTCTTCCTTGGGATTGACTTATTTTCACCATTTGATTATTAATACTATTTTTTAGTAGTATTCGTTTTAAAATTTAAATTTAACACATTTTATATCAACAACTAAAGTAAACATCAAATTTTGGTGCTGTTGCTAGGGAAGATTTGAATAAAATCTAGGAATTTCTAATTGTTTAGTTGAAGTTGATGACATTTCACCTTATTTATATTTCTATTTTTATAGTAAACTGAAAATTGAAAGAAATTGAGAGATCAAATTGTGCATTGAATAGAAATTGTGGTACTCTTTCTCACTTCTCGCCCAAAAGATTTTTAATTTTTTTTACCTTTCATAGTAATTTATTTTTCTTAACATAAGGGTTATTCTAATTCTAAATAGAAAGAAAAGATTGTTTAGACCTCAAAGTAGGAAGACTAAATAGGAAGAGGCTTGAATCCTCAAAGTAGCACAAATCAAAAGAAAGGTTTAGACCAGCCATAAAATTATTTTCAAATTAGGCTGATGCAAGATTGTTATGTTCTTAATACATATTAAGCTTCATCCCATATTAGAATACCTATTGACCACAATGTCTAACTAGATATTGGGCATAGTACACTACAAATGCTTCAATCTTTTCCTAGAATGCAAACTAAAGAACCTCATTTATATTTATCTCAATTTTTCTGAGCATGTGAATTAATTCATACTGTAACTCATATGCTTTACAAACAAAATTATTTCCTTACTTAAAGATAGAGCCTTAGATAAAGAATTAATATGTTAGAGAGAAATATAGTAAGTTTTTTTTTTTAAATTCTACTATGTAGGGAAAGTTCAGATAATGAGAAAATCAATTTTGAAATTTTCACAAAAAATAGAAAAGTTATTGTAGGAGTTATGTAAAAGATTTAAGGAACTCCTTAGAAAATGTCCACATCACTCTATAACTCAATGGCAACTCCACAAGGTACAGCTCTTCTTCTTTGTCAACCTACCTTCAATTTTTAAACCTTAAGGATGAGACTCATTGATTTAAGAGAGCTTCACACACCTCTCTATTGACTCAAAAACTTCTTCATGCAACTCTACACACTGAAATTCTTGTGAAACGAAAATCAATTGTTGACGGTTGATGCAAACTTATTTTTAATATTATTTTGTTTGTCATTTTTTTGTGTGACATGTAAATTGATCGAGACACTTTTGGTGTGTCATCGATGTAGTCACATAAAGTGTTTGGCATATCTATGTCTACAATGAAAAAAACATAAGAACTTAACTTAGGAATTCTAAAGTTGAAATTATAAGTTGTGGTTAGAGGCTTTGGAGGCTGATTATAAAAGAGATTCTTGAATTCCATGAAATCAAGGGGTGTATTCTGACGGTGGAATGATGGAAATGAGGTAGATCTTTGAAAGTAGATGTAGATTTTTTTTTTTTTGTCAAACCACTATAAAAATCTATTGTATGATTTTTTCTTCAGTCATTATATATATATATATCTATATATATATATTTGATTAAATAACAAATAGAGATAAATCAAGTCACCCTCCCCTCTTGATGCATTAAGTCATAAAGGGACCAATAACTTTCACTCCTTTTATTTTCAAGGAAAAATGTAAATTAGGAGTCTTTGGTAATATAGAATGCTTGATGAAGCTATAGTTTTAGAATAGTGCACAATAATATATCAACAATAATAATGATGAAAAGATGATGCATATTGACTTATATGAAGTGAAAAAGATAGTATCTCAATGATGAGTTATTATGGTTGACGGCCAAATGACCTAGAGTTAGGCAACCTTTGAGTAATATATGAGTGTTTAAGAGGAGATTAATGTACAAATTTACTAAGTCTATTATCTACAACAAGGATAGAGTTAAAACCATCAGTTTGAGGTAACCATTGATAAAATCTATTGAAAGTTATTCTCATATTCAAATCAAAATTAAAAGGGGATAGAGGAGTCATAGATGAGATAAAGCCTTGTATTTATTTCTGTAACACGAAATGTGTTAGTTTACAAAATTCTTCATATCTTTTTTCACTCATTTAGAATAAATCTCAATTGATTCACTTGTAAGTACGAAGAAAATAAGAATGTCCTCCCATAGTAGAAGTATGATATTTTTAGAGAGTATTCAGATAAATTATAAATCTTTGAATAATAGAAGGGAACCTTTTTATAATAGTAGATTATAACATAGGGAATAATGGGGTCAATTCTTATGACCCTCTTCTAGGTCCTATATGATATGAGCTAAGTTTGATGTGTTCTAGATTCACTAGTGGACATGCATGAGACTCAAGTATGTGGGGAAGAGAGAGAATAGATGATTGAATGTGGGTGTGTGCTTGTAGGTATGACATACTATCTACAATGCAATTATCAACTCTTGCTTTAAATTAGATTTTGAAAAACTTTAATATATAGTAGATGTGAGTAGAAGACCAAACTACTTAAAAAATTCTAGACTGATTTACATTTATAATGTACAAAGTTTAGGATTAGAATCAAGAAATAAGATTAAAAATATTAAAAATAAATTATTAAAGTCAATTTAAGATTCAAACAATTAAACCTCTCCTTCTTGATCTGTGTGATCTAAAATTCAATAATACCTTAATGGATCAATCAACTATTATAATTTTTTGTCATCTATCATCTTCAAATTATTTTTTATATCTATTTGATCTAATTATGAATCATAATTTCTATTATCACGTAGTTGCATATCTTCATTAATGTGAGGTGATGAGGATTGAGTTAAATGTTGTGGAATTCAACAACACTAGGTCACTTATTCATTTATCAATGGAAAAATATAGAATTGGTTCTTGTTGAATATACAAAACCATATAGTGCTCAAATGATTTCATAGAGAACTACAAAACTTATCTTGTTGCAAAATACACAACAAAAAAGAAGTAACTTGCTATAAAGTTTCTCTAATAGTCAAATACGTCACTACTAAACTAATGTTTATTCTTGTATCTAAATATAATTCATATCTTATATACTTCAAAAATAATAATATTTTTTTCATAGTAACTCACGAGAAGAAGTCTACATTGACTTACCTTTGAGTTATCATTTATAAGGAAAGACTCTCACTTGTCAACATTGTCTACAGATTATAAGTTGATTTAAAGACTCTAATAATCATCTAGACAATGTTACTCCAAACTATTTACTTAAATTAATTTAAATTCATTTATTTAAAGTAATATTATTTATCATTGACCAAATGATCTATTTAATCATTTGTGAGTATCCTTCTATATGTTGAAGACATTATACTAGTTAGATTATTCCTCACAAATATATCAAAAATATTTCTACATCACCAATTTAAGTTTAAAGAGCTTTATAATCTCAAATATTTTGTTAGGTCTACAGATCTCTCATTCTAGATCATATATTATTCTAGGCTTACATCATTACAATCTTTCATTATTTGAAGACATGTGATATTTGGTGCCAAACATGCTCTTACCTAATTAATCCTTATATTGACCTTGATGCAACAAATGGACAGCTAAGTGATGACACTTCATAATATTAGATAATGATTGATAGGCCATTATATTTAACATTATTACAATTGTGTTGACTTTGTTGCTCACAAGCTAAGTCAACTCATGACTCTATGATGTCAAAGCACATCTTGATTAATAGATATTCTTCTCCACTACATCTTCCTTACAACTTTGGATAGTTTTTGACATATTCGCCAACATATTTTGATTCTCTTAAATCCATCACTAGGTATTGTATCTTTATTGGAGACCCATTGGTTTCATAGAAAACCAAGAAATAATCCATAATATCTTGTTCTTTAATTTTTACTATTATAGAAATAATTTGATTACAATAATTATTTTAGGACTTTTGTGTCAAGGTACCCCGTCTGATATCTTCAGTAGATTGCAGTTTGTCAATTCATCTATTTTTCCTACTACCTAAGATGACTGGTGAATATATTTACAATTCATCTTGAGGGGAAGTCTTGGGCACCTCTCATGCAATCCTTTCATGTGAGAGTCATTTAATATGTCAATATAACATTCGAGATTGTTTGAGAGATGTCATTTTTCTAGTCCTCATTCTCTCTTCATAACTCCCATCGTACAACCCTAATATAAAGAGTACAAAGTAGAGAACAAGTAGATAACTTTATGATGGACATGGACAAATGAAGGGTCTTGAAAGTGTGGGAGACAAATATTCATAAAGTAGTAAAAATCTTAGTAACTTCTTTATATATTGAAGTAAAGAGCTCTAGATACCCATTGAAAACAAGGAAATCCCAAGGAAATCACTACTTTTAAAAATATATATATAATTTTAATGGTGAGATTACGTGGATTAAAGAAAACGAAGCCAAAGAATCCAGAACTACCGTTGGAGGTGAGGGAGTGTTAATATTTTTTATCTGAACTACTGAGTAGGGTCAAGTTGAAAGCGTACATAGTTTCTGTAAGTTGTAGAGTCACTTGTATACTCACACGATTCCTTGTGACAACGCCTGCGGCCGCAACAGCCGCTGTTTTCGCTGGAGTTGCCGTCGCAGGCGAGTGGTGGTGACCAGCGTCCAAACCCACCACCAGCACGGTTGCGCAGGGGCGGCGCTGGTGGGAGGAGAAAGGTGACCACACGTCACCTGCCGTGCCCAGAGCCGCACCACTCGCCGGTCATCACTTCTTCCTTTTCTAGCCATCCCCTCTGCCTTCCGGTGGATGGAGACAAACGGGTCCGCAGTGGAGCACGGCATTAAACAAGGCCACAATAATGGCGGGTGCAGAGCCAGCAAGGCGGACGAGATGAACGTCACCCTCCGCTTTCATGTCTTGCGCCTACAGAGACCAGCAGCTGCGATTGAGAGCGATGGGACGGTGGCGATGCACTCTCTACTCCACTCTCGTCGTCACCGGCCGGCGGGTGACGGTGGTCCCGGCGGGGGTACTGCTCCGGCGTTATCTTCCCTCGCTATAAGACATCTCCCTTCTGAGCCTGCCCCTCCTGTTCTCTCCCCTGGTGCATCCATCGACTCCTCTCTTCTCTCCATGTGGAGGAAACAGAAACATGGCTCTAATCGGTCCTCATTTTCTGTCTCATCACCATCTTCTTCTTCATGTTCTTCTTGTTGATGTGGTCTTTATCAATCTCCTGGCCGCTTCTGCCAGCAACGTGAGTAGACCAGCAGCTTCCTGTCTTCTCCTCTCTCTTTGCCCTGCAGTCTGCTCGTGCGTTCTCTCCTTCAGCCGTTCGCTAACTCTCTCTCTGTTTTCTTCTTCTTCTTCTTCTTCTTCTTCTTCTTCTTCTTCTTCTTCTTCTTCTTCTTTCCAGGTTCACATTGTTTACATGGGAGAGAGACGCCAGGACGAGCCCCACCTCGCCCAGATGCTGCACCACGACATCCTCTCTTCTGTTCTGGGAAGGTAACAGCCGGCAAATCGTTTTCCCTTCGCAGTCCTCGTCTGTAAATTCGCCTTCTTCCTCGTGGTCTCGTGTAATCAAAGAAATCTGTTCTGTTGTGATCTGAGCACCCGGCCTTTTTCCGACCTGCATCCTGTAGCCCAGAAGTAGCAGCTTCATCGATCCTCTACAGCTATAAACATGGGTTTTCAGGGTTTGCGGCAGTTCTCACAGAATCACAGGCTAAACGTATCGCCGGTGCGTGCGTCTCCCACTGAACTCTTTGCTTGGCGTTCGACGATCCAATCCGCATCTTCTGCAGATCTCCCCGGGGTTGTGAACGTCGTTCCCAATCGTATTCTTAATCTCCACACAACGAGGAGCTGGGATTTCCTGCGACTGGATCCAGCGCCCAGGAGCGGGCTTCTCTCAAAGAGTCGATCTGGGGAAGGATCGATCATCGGCCTTCTGGATACCGGTAAAGTCTCATTCTTTGCTCTGAAATGCAAGTGGAATTCATGGCTCGTTCTCCTGTATGTGAGCCTCTCCTGTTGGGAAAAAAAATTCTGCTGCCAGGTATTTGGCCCGAATCAGAAAGTTTCAGGGAGGAAGGGATCGGACAAGTGCCCTCTCGATGGAGAGGGATCTGCCAAGAAGGCGAAGACTTTAGTCTCTCCCATTGCAACAGGTCAGTCAGCCGCCGCTGGCCATCTTCAACCCCCTCTTTCTCGATCAGCTCCCTGTAAGATGCCAAGCTTCTGATTTGTTCCAATAATACGGAAAAATAAAATCTCTAGAACATCATCATCTTCCTGCCCACAAATGGCCATTTATTTATAGCAAGCTCTCCTCAGATACGGAGATTATACGCCGTGTAATTGAGATCTCCTTCATAGGGCTGCTCCTGCAGGAAAATCATCGGGGCCCGCTGGTACGCCAAAGGGTACGAGGCCGAGTTCGGAAAGCTCAATGAGAGCAACGTGTTCGAGTTTTTGTCCCCTCGAGATGCTCTCGGGCACGGTACCCACACGTCGTCCACCGCCGCCGGCTCTCCCGTGGAGAACGCCGCCGTCGCGGGGCTTGCGAGGGGACTGGCCAGAGGCGGCGCGCCGAATGCCCACTTGGCGATATACAAAGTCTGTTGGGCCACCGGCGACTGCAGCGCCGCCGACATCCTCGCCGCCTTCGACGACGCCATAGCCGACGGCGTTGACGTTCTCTCCGTCTCTCTGGGATCGCCGCCCCCTCTGTCTTCGTATGTTGACGACGTGCTCGCCGTCGGCTCCTTCCACGCGGCGGCCAGAGGGATTGCGGTGGTCTCCTCCGCCGGGAATTCCGGCCCCTACGCTCAGACCGTCATGAACACTGCTCCCTGGGTGATCACAGTGGCGGCGAGCACCGTAGATCGGGCATTCCCCACTTTGATTACGCTCAGAAACAACAGAACCCTAGTGGTAAATTCATGTCTTTTTCAGGATTTTCATCGCAGAGTAAGAGAACTGGCTTCATTTTTTTTTTCTTTTCACGATCCCAATGCAGGGTCAGTCATTATACGCGGTGAAGGAGGGCGAGTTCCATGATTTGGTGTTTGGCCAAAACATCGCTTCTAATTCAGCAGGAGCTGATGACGCCAGGTGTGGCATCTGTCTGTAAATTGATTTCAACTGTGGAGGGTCTCTGTCTGATGCGAGGAGGCCCTCGCCTTGCAGAAGCTGCAGTGGAGGATCCCTGAATGCCACCTTAGCCAGGGGGAAGGTGGTGCTCTGCTTCCAGTCCCGTCTCCAGAGATCTGCCTCCGTTGCGACCAGAACTGTGATGAAAGCTCGCGGCGTGGGCCTGATCTTCGCCCAGTTTCCCACCATGGATGTGTCTTCCACCCTGGGTTTTCCCTGCATCGTGGCAGATTTCGAAACTGGGACGGCCATTCTTTCCTACATCGGCACCACAAGGTGAGAATCATAGAATCTCACACCCGTGCTGAAAGATTTCTCACAGAGGAGTTCCTCCCTCTGCTCCAGAGAACCAGGCGTAAGACTGAACCCGACGAAGACAACGGTGGGGACGGTGGTCTCCCCCGAGGTGGCCTTCTTTTCTTCTCGGGGACCCAGCTCCCTCTCTCCCTCCATCTTGAAGGTGACGCCCTCTCTTCTTGATGAATCTAGGTTTCTGGTGAGCTAGTTCATAGCTGGTCTGGTCTCTCTCTACAGCCTGACATCGCCGCCCCTGGTGTGAACATCCTCGCCTCATGGTCCCCAGCTTCCCTTCCCCCACCTGGGGTCCCTCCATCAACATTCAAGATCGTATCAGGGACCTCCATGGCCTGCCCCCACATCTCCGGCATCGTCGCCCTGCTCAAGTCCGTTCATCCCGATTGGAGCCCTGCGGCGCTGAAGTCCGCCCTCGTCACCTCCGGTAGCTAGAAACCAAAGAAGTTTCTCCCATTTATCCCCATCCCACTGTAAGCTGATCTTCCCTCCGGCAGCCTCTGTAACAGCGGAATCCGGCCAGAGCCTCACGGCGGAGGGAGCCCCCTACAAGAACGGCGACCCCTTCGACTACGGCGGCGGCCATGTTGACCCGAACAGGGCCATGGATCCCGGCCTGGTGTTCGACATGGGCACCTCCGGTCACCTCCGGTTTCTCTGCTCCATGGGTTACAACAACACCGCCGTCAGCCTGATGGCCCGCCGGCAAACCATTTGCCGGAGCGCCGCCGTATTCTCCCCCCAGAGCGACCTCAATCTGCCTTCCATCTCCATCCCGGAGCTTAGGGGAAGGCTGAGTGTGGCGAGAACGGCGACGAACGTCGGCCCTGTGGCGTCCACATACAGAGCTCGCGTGGAGGCGCCGCCTGGGGTTGGGGTCAGAGTGGCTCCGGCGATCCTGGAATTCAACTCCTCAGTGAAGAAGATCAGATTCGAGGTCAACTTCAAGCCCCTCTTTAGGGTTCGGGGGAGGTACTCCTTCGGAAGCTTGACCTGGGAGGATGGATTCCATGCGGTGAGGATCCCACTGGCGGTCCGTCCAGTCGCCGACGATTCTGACAGCACCACGGAGGTTTGAAGATCGCCATGGCTGTAGTTAGTTTGACTTTATTCCCGATTAAGCAAAGATATGATCTTCTTTCCTGTGAGAAGAAGTTCTGCATGTAGTATAAGATCCTAGCTTGCCAATGGCGGGTCCCTCGGTCAACGGTCGACAGAGCATTAAAAAATCCATCTTATGCTTCTTTTTTTCTTACACGTGCCGTCTTAGATAAGGCATAAAATAAGGTCATGTTGACCTTCAACTGGAGCTTCTTGACTCTGGAGTAAAAACCAGAGTCAATGGTCCCCATAATGGGCAAAGTCCAGTAACAGAAGCCCAGCAAGGCCCGAGCCCACTGAGGTCATTGCTCCTCCTGACGTCAGTGGATTGGGTATCTTCTGTACGGTGTCTCGCAGGTGCAATGTACGGGTTCCCCGGAGAGGAGTCAATGTAGACAGTCCTTGCGCTGCACGTGACCTGACGTGAAGGGCGCCCACTCGCTAGCCGGGCCAGCCCGTCACACCGCTCGATGATTCTCCCAGCTGCGGCTCCGATCCTCCGCTGGTGCTGCAATCGGGCGGTCCAAGAGGCCGCCACGTCGCCCAGCCGGAGGAGCGGCGCCATCCGCCACCGCCGCCTTCCTGGGTTCACGCTTCTCTTGTTTCTCTCTGCGCAAAGGAAACCCCGCTGGATTAATGAAACTTCCACGTGACCGGTCGGTCGCCGGGCCAAAACGAGGAAGACGAGGCCAGCAAGCAAGACCCCCCCCCCCCCCCCCCCCCCCCCATCCCACTTCGAGTTCCAGTTTTACCCCGTGGACCCATGCCAAATTACCAGACCACCCCCGCCGTCTGTGGGCGGCGCCGCCGAGCACGAACGGCCGCTGGTGGCGGGCCCACCACCCACGAGCACGTGATGTGTGCCGGAACAGCAACCGGATGAGACCATTTCCCCGTCGCTGTCCAACCCCCTCCCCCCCTCCTTCCCAACATCAGCCACTCGCTCGCACGCGCAGGTCAACGGGGACCGGCGGCGGCGGCGGCGGCTGAGGCTGAGGCTTGGTTTTTCTCTCTACAGAGGCTCGCTCTCCCACGGCGGTACCGTCCTCACAGGCGTCGTCATGGGCCCCTCCGTTCGGCCTTTCCGGTCATGTTCGCGGAGTTCCAGCTGTTGGCCCCGTATCGATCCTGCATACCCAATTACGCGGTTGCTGTCGTCGCCGAGACCCGTCGTAGCCGCCAGTAGATGGCGACGGCAACGTGTTGACCGCCACCCTAAGCCGGAGCTGGTAAAAGGAGAATTCCCCTGCCGCCGTGCGCTATCCGACGGTGAGCCCGCCGGTCGCACCCACCGACGGTGGTTGACCGACTTAGGCGAAGGGTGGGTCGCCGACGGCGGGGGGATCGCCACCGCCGGGTGAATTCAGCGGGTGGCGGAGGGTTTTTATTAAAGAAGGGGGAATTTGGCGGCTCCGCCGTCGGGGGTCTCCTTAGTTTACGATATTTTTTACTGTTCATGACCGCCGTTTCCTTCCGAGACTTCTCCACCGCCCTCCTCCACCGCGTCTGCTAAAAATAAGCCTCGTCGCGTACAAAAAACCACACAGAAAAGGTGAAAAAGCGGTAAAGCCTGCTGCGTGTTGGTTGTTTCGTTTCTGAAGGAAGGAGCGCGCGCGCGAGAGAGAGAGAGAAAGAGAGAGAGAAGTGAGGGGGAGGATGGGAGGGTGCATTTGTTTCGCGCAGGGGGGCTCTTTCAGCCATTGAATGCTCCACCAAACCCTCCGCCCCCTACCTTCTTCTTCTTCTTCAACCTCCGGCTCCGGCAGTCGTCTCTAACACCCCCCCCGCTTCTAACCCCGAACGGACCACCGGACGGGTCGTCGTCGTCCTCCCCCGCCGAGCATTTCCTCCGCTCCTCGTCCTGCGCAAGTGCACCGGTCGTCATTATTGCTCCCTTCCTCCTCCGGTGGCCAGGTAAAACCGGGCAATTACGACGATAGATCGGGGTTGACGCAAAACTGTTGTTTTGCGGATGAAATTTCTCTTCTTTTTCGTTCGGGGTCTGAAAAGAAGAAAAGTCAGGGAGAGAGAGAGAGAGAGAGAGAGAGAGAGAGAGGAAAGGGAGGACTGTTTCCTGTGGTCTGTCCTTTATTGGGTCCTCCCGCTCGCTCCCCCGGACCCTCTCCTCGCTTCTTCTTCTTCCTCCTTTCTTTTAATTTAAGATTCTTTTCCCAGGGCCATTCCTTCTCTCTGCGTCCCGTCGTCTCTCTCGCTCTCTCTCCGCCTGGTGTCACGCATATATTAAAATAAGAATTTCTCAATTTCTACGCAGGGTTTTGACAGGAGGAATAGAAAGAGGAAGAGAGAGGGACAGGGAGGG
This sequence comes from Spirodela intermedia, assembly GCA_902729315.2. Classification (NCBI taxonomy): domain Eukaryota; kingdom Viridiplantae; phylum Streptophyta; class Magnoliopsida; order Alismatales; family Araceae; genus Spirodela; species Spirodela intermedia. The sequence goes on from LR746265.1 coordinate 6,720,053, forward strand.
AGCGAGAGATTTTCAGCAGAAGAAGAGGAAGAGTAAGAGGAGGAAGAAGGGAATCGATGGATTGCGTGGAGACCGCGGTGCTGAGGAAGGCCGGCCTCCACCAGGAGATGGTCATGTTCTCCTCCTCCTCCACCGCCGCCGCGCTTTCTGGGCACTGGCAGTGCCAGCAGAGCTCCCCGTGTCTCCCCTGCCCCCCCCCGGCAGAGGAGGACTTCTCCGTGGACGACCTCCTCGATTTGGGGGACGGTAAGGAGCTGACCAGCGACATGGAGGACTTCCTAGAGGTGGAAGAAGAAGAAGAAGAGGAAGAGGGGAAGGAATCCCCCATTGACTTGGACAGCTCCTCAGTCCTCTCCTTCCAGGCTCCCCCGCCCTCCGAGCCCACCGTTCCTGTGAGACCCTGCTCATCCTCTCTCTCTTTCAAGCTTTTCTTGCTAGAAGCATAAGAGAGAGAAACCTGAAACCTGAAATCTTCCCTCTTCCTTTCCCCTCTCCTGATGTCTGGTTTTCTGGTTTCGAAACAAGCAGGCGGGAGACGTGGCAGACCTGGAGTGGGTCTCCCGGTTCGTGGACGACTCCTACTCGGAGTTCCCCGCCGCCGTTGCTCCGTTTCCGGCGGCGTCGAAGACGGAGGCTCCTCCCAAGCCCCAAGTCGCTGGCGCAAACGCCTCCTGGAAGAGAACCTGGGGGAGTTGCTGCTTCTCGACGGACACCCTGGTTGTGCCCGCCAAGGCCCGGAGCAAGCGTTCTCGCTCCGGCGGGCGGGTTTGGTCCTTCTGCCGCCCGCCCTTCTTCACAGAGTCATCTTCTTCCTCCTGCTCCTCCGGCTCTTCTTCCTCCTCCTGCTCCGCCTCCTCCACCATTTCCTCCTGCCTCCTGCACGAAAACCTCACCGGCAGCGGCGGCGGCGGCGGTGGAAACCCCGACCTCTTCCCCGACAGCGTCTCAGGACGGCCCCTCCTGCTCACACTCGAGCAGCACCCGCCGCAGCAGCTTCAGCTTCCAGTGAAGAAGAAGAAAGGGCGGAAACCCAAGGCCCTGACGGGGGCCGCCGCCGCGGGAGACGGCGGCGCCGCCGGAGAGCTGCCGCAGACCCGGCGGCGGTGCACCCACTGCGGGGTGGACAAGACGCCGCAGTGGAGAGCGGGGCCCATGGGCGCCAAGACGCTCTGCAACGCCTGCGGCGTCCGCTACAAGTCCGGCCGCCTCCTGCCGGAGTACCGCCCCGCCGGCAGCCCCACCTTCGTCAGCCATATCCATTCCAACAGCCACCGCAAGGTCTTGGAGATGCGCCGGAAGAAGGAGATCCTCGACGCCCCCGCCGCCGTCACCGGCGTCGCCGCCTGCTCCCCCCTGCCGCCGCTGCTAACGGTGGCGCCGCAGCCCTACGGCGTCGTCTGAACCGGCCGACCCTCGCCGGCTCGGCCGCCTGTACATTACCGGCGTCTAACGCCGTGTGGGTTTCTCTAACCCCGCGACTAGGCAGGTCTCACGTTTTCCCCCGCTATTTTTCCATTAACTCCTTGGAGCTTTCTCTTTCTACCCAGCTAGGAATTTAGGCTTTTTAGTGAGAGGATTTGTTTTAGAGTTTCGGAATTGTGTCAGCGCCGCCGCCCACAGGCCCCCTTTTGCCCACCTCCCTCCTCCGTTCTGTCATCACCTGGCGCAACTTCTGCAAGAGACGTAGAGAGAGAGGGCGATGGTGTCCTCTGTAATGCCGAGTTCATACTTGATTATATTCTTACATCTCTCCGCCTCCTCTACAGTCAGGACCTCACTCGCCCCGCTACCCGCTCCTCTTCTAGCATGGTGGGTTCCCCCTCGACTCGCACCCACCCCACTCTCTCTCTCTCTCGCTCGCTCTTACTTGCTCGTGATACTAGCTGGGATATGATGAGGTGTTGGGTTGGGGTCGGTGAGGACACGTGAGGTGGGGACAGACGTGGGGTGGAGGAGTATTTTATGTTATCGTGGTTTGAAAGATGGGGACGAGCCGTGGAGGGGCCGAACTAGGGGCCTAACTGGGGTCCACGTGGGGTGTTGGATGCCACCTCTGAGGCCTGCGGGTGACGTGCTCCGATGCCGCGCCATCCGGAGCTCTGACTTAGTCAACTGTCAGTTAGTCAGCGCCTCCGCGGGATCTCCTCCTCCGCTGGGCCACGTCAAAGATTTTCACCCTTGGTGGGCCCTTCTCCGGAGAGACGGGTTCAATGGTCAGGTCATGTTCCGCGTGCCGAGGATCACGTTTAAACTCCGTCCCACCTGCGGGGGGGCGCATGGTACCGCGTTTCCGCGGGGACGGATTCTTCCTCGAGAAATTTCATCGCAAAAAAGTTTCAATAAAAAATATTATGGAAATATTGATTAGTCAACGGAGTCAGCCTCACTGGTCAAATTATTAATGGCCTCTTGCAAGTCCATTATTATCTAGATTAGAGCAAGTGCGGGCCATGTGGAAGGTGGTGCCGCTAGAGCCGCAAGTCCTTGCACCATGCCGGATTGGTAGCTTCGAATCTGGATTATACTGAACTTGGGAATCGCCGCCACTGATCGCTGACCGATCTCTACCTGGTTTCCTCCGCCGTTGACGGCGGCCTACCCGTCCCCTCGCATCAAGTTCCACGCAGACTTCCATGGGATCCAACCCGATAGCTCGGTGTCCATTTTCCTCTCTCCACACTCTCGTTTCTCTTTCTTTGACCTCCATTTAGGAGATACAGCGACAGATGGATAGTGAAAGATATATATATATATATATATAGAGAGAGAGAGAGAGAGAGAGGGAGAGTTCCGCGGAGTCTGAGAGCCGGTGGTCTAATAAACCTTAAACGACACATCTCCTGGCCGGACTGAGAAATCCCTCACTGTCTTTCGTGGCCGGGGTTGACGTCAAACCAGGAGTGGGAGGGGGGGGAAGAGAAGTCATGCCCTTCAGGGAAACCCGCCCGCCTTATCACGGAAGCCAGAGAGGCGTGGGGAGGGTCCAACGGGTAGTCTGTTGGCGTTGGACTCCGACGCGGTCGTTGCAGAGGCAGGAATCCTCCCGCGCGGTGGCGCCGCCGGGTGGGCCCGCGAGGCTCCTCAATAAGGCCACGCAACAATTGCTTTTTTCTTCCTCCGGCACGCGACAACCAGGGAACACTGGGTCCGGTGGTGGCGCCGTCTGTTCATGAGAAGAATAGGGGGGGTGTCGTCACCGCGGTCGCCTGCTACCTCATCCATCGAACCTCACGTAGGGGAGAATCCTGTGCCCGTGTTGACTACGGTTCCCTCTCCTCTCCTTCAGAAAGCGAGTGGTGAGTGCAAACCTAATGGCCCCATCAAAAGGTTGAAGAAGATGGCTCCCTCGTTCCTTGAGTTAGTTCCTGTAGAAGAAAGTACTACTATTTTGTCATGGCTCATTTTACTGTTTTCACTAAACTCCGAGGGCTCCTTAATAGACGATGAGTGTAAAACATATTTGAAAAGTATCCACAGACAACCAATGCTAACAGTAACTGAAACTAATAAGAAAATCTAGACTAAATGTTACCTAATTTGAAAAATCTAATGAAAAATTCTGCTGAAAAATTCTACTGAAACTAAGATAAGAATCGGCCTCGTTGTATGCCCACTGATTCTCTTCGGCCGGATAGAACTCAACCTTGTTGAGTACCACTCAACAATCTCATGGTTGATCTCTATAGGGTCCAGATGATGCTAGTCCACTCCTTGCCGTGTGATCAAACAGAGTTAAACCCCTTCATCACACGAGATAGCGCTAAAACTTGCCGCCCATTTCACGAGAGAGCAGTGAAACCTGTCCTCTGTGTGCATCGCTAGCTTTCCTAATCCTTGGGATTAGATCGCTCACTTATTCATTACCCATTTAACCTAATCTTGCCAATCAAGGATGCTGTTAATGTGTATTTTAGGAGAGGATCGTTCTCAATGGACGACGATGGATCACACCATTTGTCATGCACGCTTACGGGATCATAGAAAGTAATCTCATAATCATCCAATATATAAAAAATATACACATTATTTCTACAACATTTTGTAATCTTGAACGAAACTAAGGATTTAGTTGTTTTTATGAGAAAATTCTTGAAATTTCTGGTGGCTTGGATTAGAACAACCGTTGTTATTGTGAGTCATTGGAAGAGTTTGCATCAAAATACTAGTAGTCTCTCTCCATTTGCAAGCGTTGAGTAGTGAAGGTGATTAAGGCGTTGACACTCACTTGAAACGACCTAGTGCTCTCAAGTGGAGGAAGAGTGATGCCATCAACATACTCTCTCTCTCTCTCTCTCTCTCACACACACACACACACAAGCACGCACAGGACAATGTAGATTAGAGATCCATCTACTACCTCTTCCCATGAGTCGTAAAGTTTTTTTCTTTTATCAATTGACTCCCCACTTAGTGAACAAGACTGGCCTCTCACAAATTCTTCATACTCATTATGCTCCTTGATAAATTCTAGATCATCCTCACAAGCTCCTTCTAGATCACCTTACTCAATACAGCGTTGACATTCTTTTTTTCAACTAATTTTGGTTGGTGTTGTATCGCATATTATCTTAATATTTTAAGAATCCTTGCTTAAACACTTTTCCACCCTTGTGATTGCCTATATAGAATAATTATTTTTTTATATAAAACCAATTTTATAAACTTCATTTAATTATTATCCCATCCTTGTGACGTAAGTTCACATTGCTAAAGGAATTTGCTCTAGAGCCAAGTGCAGTCCAGGTTTCCTGATGTCTGATCGATCATGCAGGGTGATACAATCGGATATTTATCAAAATGATTTTATATTTTAAGTAGTGAATTTATATTTTCACACTCGACTAGAAATTTTTTGAGACTTTTAAATAGCTCGTATGCATAGAAAGTGTTAAGTTGTCATGCAATTTTAAAACGTTTTACCAATTTTAAAATTTTAATGAAATAAATTATCCTGCCTTTAGAATCACATTCTTCCTTGACGTTGACATAAAAGTGCCAAATACATTGCTTCTATTGGTAAATAATAATCGCTCAGCGGATGATGATGTCAACCAGAGTTGCCAGACGTATGCGCGATTGTGTGCTTCTATTGGCTGTTTTACGAACTTATTCTGTCCACAGATAGGGACAAATGAAGAGCCTGAGAAAGAGTGGTCCCCCATTACCGATGGGGACTCCCTTCTTCTCCTCTATGTGTGTGTGTGTGCGCGCCCTCTCTCTCCATTTTTCCTCCCCCTCCCTCTCCCCCTCTCTCTTTCTCGATCTCTATCTCTTCTATCTCTATCTCTTGGTAAGACAACAATCATTGTGCATCATCTCTCTTTCTCTCTCTCTCCCTCTTTCTGTGCGTGCCTCTCCGTTTATCCTCCCTCTTGTCATCTCTAAGGCAACAATCATTCTGCATCATCATCATCATCATCTCTCTCTCCTCCCTCTACGTGCGTGCGTGTGAGGCAACAGTCAGCTCGCATCATCTCTCTTCCCCTCTCTCTATTTGCGTGCGTCGAAGGCAACAGTCATTTCGCATATCATCATCATCATCTCTCTCTCTCTGCGCGTGCATCCAATGCAACAGTCAGTTCGCATGGTCATCTTTCTTTACACAATCTCAAGGTACCAATCTCAAGGTACCTTGAGGGCAGCAGTCGGCGATTCATGGGCGAAAGAGAGGTGCACTCCATCTCTATCACAAGTATTTTCCCTCCACGTACTTCTGCCATGGAGAGGAGATTCCATGCTTGCGTGTGTAGCCACGCCTAAAATTTCATCAATATTCCTGGAAGATTAGGCGCCTTCTTCGTGGCATAAAAACCAGCTCACAGATCACTGTAACTCTATCACCCTCTGCTTTTCTTCCCCTTTTCTCCCTCTCATTACCTTTCTTACGTTGACTTCTGTTCAGCGCCCTATTTCTCTATCGTTACCCTGAGAAGACCCATTAAACCCTAATTACTATTTTCTTTTTTCTTTTTCCTTTTTGGATCAGCGCAAATATGGTCGTCTAGTGGTTTCTGCGGCTTCGTTTATGCTCCTCTCAAAACTGCACATTTACGTATCGTCGTTCCTCCATTATTGATGGAAAGACGAGGTAGCCTCAGGCAATGTGCCCAGCGAACCCCAACTTGGAAAGCCCTGTCCGATAAACAGCCGGCGACATAGGAGTTTGAAGCTGCGCATATCTATGCTCAGCGTGATTTCTTTCTCTCTCTCTCTCTCTCTCTCTCTCTCTCTCGCTCTCTCTCGATATATATATATATATATTATCTCAGTTTTCCACGCTGAGTTGGGTACACAGAGACCAAAGGGGCAGTATTTTATTTATGTGACAATTTAATATTAGCCATGGTATAAAATGATGTATATTTTTGACTATTTAGACTTCTCCGATGGCAGTGTATCATCTGCTCTCGTAATGTGGGCTTAGCGCAGATGTTTTTGGGTCGGGCCCAATAAAATCTGGAGATGAAGCTGGTTCGGTCCTCGTAGATTCATGCTAACAAAGCAGAAAACGATAAAATGAACTCTAAATCGACTCTCCGGGCCGCTACCTTTTAAAAGACGAGTCGGAGATCATGATGGGCTGCACGGCCGGCCCATTATGTATTATGGGCCTATGAATTTGGTCCCGGTTGGCCCACCTAGGAAGAAGAGGGGGTGAGGATTTAAAACGATCCCGCCAAGCGCCGTCGTCCCCCCCGCGACGACTCGGCGTGGTTTCTGCAGGGAGGGAGCGGCGCGCCGCAGAGCCCCGGGTTTCCTCGGAAGGCCGCCGCTGGAATGCCGCCGCGGTGGCGGGGGATCGGGCCGGAGAGGTGGTTCTCCGACAGATCGAGCTCCACCAGCGACGACAGACCGAGCAACTCCTCCGGGATCTCCCCAGTCAGATCGGTTCCGGCGAGTTTCAGCACCTTCAGCGACGGCAGGCTCCCCAGCCAGCGCGGAATCGCCCCTCCCAGGGGGTTCTGTGACAGCAGAAGCTCCTCCACCGAGTCCATGGCCGAGATCTGCCCGGCCTTCTCCTTGATCGGGCCGGATAAGCGGTTCCCGGAGAGGTCGATGGAGACGTAGTGGCCAAGCGGATCCTGCGTCCGCTTGGAGAAGACGGCGTCGACGGGGCCGGAGAGCGCGTTGGAGTGGAGATCGAGGTTCATCAGCAGGGAGAGGTCGGAGAATTCGCGGGGAATCGCCGATCGGAGCCCGTTGTTGGACAGATTGAGGAAGGAGAGCGCCGTCATGTTGCCGATCCATGGCGGGATCGACCCCGTCAGCCCGTTGCTGGACAGATCCAGCACGGAGATGGACGACTCTGCCAGCCAGGCCGGAAGGGGGCCCTCCACGCCGGTGCCGGCGAGCATCAGCTTGAAGAGATTGAGCTCCGCGAACCAGTCCGGCAGATCGGCCAGCCGCAGGGGGTTATATGAGAGATCCAGATTTTGGAGGCCGACCAGCCTGGAGAAATCCGCGGGGATGGGGCCGGAGAGGCTGTTCCGTGAGAGGTCCAGCGTCTGAAGATTCCTCAGGTCTCCGAATGTGGCCGGGATCTCGCCGGTGAACTGGTTGTTCGAAAAGAAGACGTCGGTGAGAGAGCCGACCCGGCCCATGGTAGGGGGCAGTTCTCCGGAGATTCGGTTATTCTCCAGAATCAGATGCTGGACGCTCCTGAGTTCGCCGATGGAAGCCGGCAGGGGACCTGTGAGGCGATTCTCCGAGAGGCGACAGAACTGGAGGGATCCCATACCGGAGATGGAGGCGGGGATTCTCCCGCTGAGCTGGTTTTGATTCATGTAAAGCACCTGCAAGCTGGAGAGGCCTCCGATGGAGTCGGGAATGCGCCCGCCGATCCTGTTCTCCGACAAGTCAAGGTACGTGAGCTTCCACAGATCGCCGATCCCCGCCGGAATGCTGCCGGAGAGGAGGTTACCGCTGAGATCCACCTTCGTGAGCTCTCTGAGCCGTCCGATCGACGGCGGGATCTGGCCAGAGAGCCTGTTCCCGGCCAGATCGAGCTCGGACAGCGACGACATCGACCCCATGGAAGCTGGAATGGCACCGGAGAGGCGATTGGAGCTGAGATGGAGAGCTTGGAGCCGCCGGAGCCGGCCGAAGGTGAAAGGGATGCTGCCGGAGAGGTTGTTCGACTGGAGGAACAGGTGGGTGAGGCCGGAAAGCTGGCCAAGTTCCTGCGGGATGACTCCGCCGAGCTGCTTGAGGTTGCTGAGATCGAGCAGCCGGAGGAAGGAGAGACCGGCGAGGGAAGGGGAGAGGACTCCGGCGATGTAGGTATCAGCCACGAAGCCCTCCCCGTCGGAGTAGAACCCCGGGAGGGTGAGGTTGACGACGCGGCCGGTGGCGGAGTCGCACGCGACGCCGGCCCAGGCGGAGCAGCAGTTCGAGGAGCCATTCCACGACCGGAGAATCCCGGAAGGGTCCCCGGCGACGGTGGCCTTGAAGCCCAGCAGCGCCGCCAGGTCCGAGGGGTGGCACGCCCTGGCGGGCAGCACCAGGCGCCAGCCAATGCAGCACAGAACCAGTCCTAGCAGGCCACTCACTCTGGGACCTCGACCCGCCATAGAAGAAGACGAAGCAGAAAAAGAAACTAGCAGCTAGAAGACGAGGAGGCCCCCAAGAACTAATAGTAGCCACAGAAAATGAGGAGCTTCCGGCTGCCGTGGTGGGGGCAGCAGCTCCGGGAAGACCATAAGATGATGGTAAGCAGACCACTCATTCCCCAAGGTCCTTGCTCCCTCCTTTTTGACCACGCTGCCCCCAAAAGCCTGCGCATAAAGCCACCGGAATCCGGCCTCCACGCCATTGAATGTGGCGTGGGCTACCACAGGCTTATTCAAATGCAGAGGGCTTAGTGACTTGAACCGGGTCTTGCCTCTCTGATGGTACACAATAGTAGTAAGGCTTCTGCCTCCATATCTCCTTACTTAAGGCTCATAGGGCCGCAGGCTGCTTTCAATGCAACTAGCCGCTAGCGCCATTGCGGCAGATGGGCATTTACTCTGCTCAAATTTACTTCAGTAGGAGAAAGAGAGAGAGAATCTGATGTAAGAAGTTGCGAAGACGACCAATCCGTCAGGCTTGCACACAAAGGAGGGGAAGGAGAGAAGCTCCCCAGGCTATCAATATCCCCTCTGAATGATTCACATTTACATGCCGATAACTTTCTCTATCTATACACCACTGTAAGAGGCAGAAGGCACCAAGTTCTTACCCACCGGGTAACGCACAACGACCAACAACATATAGAGAGAGATAGCGAGAGAGAGAGAGAGAGAGAGGGGGGGGGTTTACCTTGCGCCTCTGGAGTCGAAGAAATATGACCCCACGAAAGAATCAAGACAAAGACACAATTATGGACACTTTCTTCATCTGAAAGACACATTAAAGAAAACCTGCAGCGTCGAAGAGGATCTGAGCACGAATCTTTCACCATTTCCGAAGATTCGCCCAGAACAAGAGATGATGGCTGAGATGATTACCTGCACGCGAGGATGATCACGCCTTGTAGTAGTCGCAGTAGTTGTAGTGGTTGTAGGTAAGGATTCTTCTATCTACAGTCTCCGCCCGGCACAGAGGGTGCTCAGCGCAGGCAAGGGAGCAAGGCCTACACTCTGAGACGGAAAACGGGGTCAGCAGTTGCGGCGGCGACGGCAGCGGCGTTTCATGAGAGCAGATTTTACGTACATGAGAGTTGGCATCGCCATCCCAGGCGGGTTCGGTGTCTTTCTCCTTCATCTCCTGTATCCGGGCCTGGAGGAGGAACCTCGTGTCAAGCTCGCTACTTCTGTAATGAAAGTAGGTGGTTGACCTTTTACCTTGAGGCGGGAGAGGAGGGGCTCCAGCTCGGAGTTCTGATTCAGCTGCCCGTTGACCTGCTTCAGGGACGCGTCCACGACGGGGATCTCCCTCAGGACGGTCTCCTTGTTCTCGTCGTTGTTCTCTTTCAGGCACCTGGCGGGGTCGAAGCCGTGGTTGGGCCTCTCGTCTGCGCTCAGCTCTGCGGCGGCGCCGCCCAGAGCCGCCGCCGCCCCCTTCTTCAGCTTCGCGACGACGACCCACATGCCGGCGAGCTCGTTCTCAAGCGCCGCCTCCCTCCTCTTTGCTTCATCGTATCTCCGCCGTAGCTCCTCCTCGGTGGCCTCCTTCTCCCCAAGCGCCGCCTCCAGCGCCGCCTCTCTCTGCTTCCTCGCCGCCATCTCCGCCCTCATCTCTTCCAAGTCGTCATGGGCGGCGCCGCCGAGGAACTCCTGGCCTCTGCTGGTGGATCTGCCTCTCCTGCTATGCCTGCCGGTGCCATGGCCGGGCGGCAAGGGCCCGGCTCTCTGGTACGCCATCTCTTGAGCGGCCATCAGTTCTTTAGCTTGCCGGGCATTCTGCTTCGAGAGTTTGGTGACTTCTTCGGCCAGGTTTTTCAGTTCCACGGCGGCTGAAGAAGCCAGCTCTTTCGCATAAGCAGCCTCCTCGGCCAGGTCCTGATTCTGCATGCGCAGCCCCGTGTTCTCTTCCACGAGCTGAAGTCTCTCCAGGTCCAGCTTCTCGTTCTCAGAATCCTGTCACGGGCAGGGCACGCGCAGGTGAGAGAAAGCGAGACAACTACCCCTGGAGGTCTACAAAAACTGATTTTCTCTGGAGAAAAAAAAAGAAAAAAAAACGTAGATATCCGTTCATAAAGCAACATTTCTCTGTTCATCAAAAGGCAAAGATAACAAGATCATATTTACTCGTGTATTAAAAAAAATATTCTGTTTTTAGCCCGAGCCGATTAATCAGACACCATGGGGGTAAAAAGTCAGACTAGATGTCAATCTGGTGGTGTTGACTTCAGCATGCGTGAAGGCGTTGACAAACCAGTGAATGATGAAAAAAAGTCGGCACAGTAGAGTCAACCAGCATAAGTGGAGTCAGATCTGGACAGATAATACAGAATTTCTTCGGAAAAAAAAGGAATTAAATGGGGTTCAAAGAAAATCACCCGAAAGGCAAGAAGTCTCTTGAGCTCGTCAATTTCTGAAAACCCGTCAAAGGCGACCGACGATCTGTCATCCTTGATTGAACCCAACTGCTGCTCTAAAAGGCGCACCCTTTCTTGCAGCTCTTTGTTCTCAGAACACTGCAGAACGGGGGATGAGGAAAACGGGAGAGTAAATAGAACCCCCTTTTGGAAGCATTGCAGCCAAATCAAAGAACCTGGACGAGATAGAAAAGGAAACATAAGTGCAGCCAGCAACCTTCTCCTGAAGCTGATCCTGGAGAATGCGGTTGTCAGCGGTCCTAAGCTGTCAACGGAGAGTAATTTATGAGAAACTGTGTCTTCTTCTTATAGCATACATTCGGAAGAATCGCTTAAAGCCGGATAGAACAGGTAGCTATATAAAGTGTCAGAAGAGGAACGATTACCTCCAGCTCAAAGCCCTTCTCACTGCACTGAGTCATTAGCTTCATCACCTTCTGATTCACAGAATAAAAATTGATAGTTTCATTCAGAAGAACTGTTCCCATGAAACTAAACAAGTCAAAAAAAAAAAAATTCTAAAAAAAGGAAAGAGTAGGAGCATTTACGTGTTGCAAGTCCAGGAGTGATGCATTATCCGCTGCGGTCTCACTGATTTCAGAAATCTGGACCTCCAAGGCGCTCATTTGCTTCTGCTTTTCTTGTATCTCGTGCTCCAAGCTTTGTATCTGCAACTCACGTGATGCCCTCTTCGTTAAAATCAACAGCACGCCACATGAGTACTAAAACGTCCGACATGATAATTCATACTTGAGTTTGGGAGGCATCAGGAGCGTCTGCGGAATGCTCGATTAACCTTTTCAGTGTACTCGTGCTGAACGCAATCTCACCGGCAAGCATCTTCACCTGCTCCATAAGTAGATCCTTCTGGTCTGACGCAGTCATCCCGGGCTGGAATTTTCGGTAGTAAGAGAAGAAATAGAAAAGAATCAACTCTTGGAAAGCCGTATGAGGAAATTCAGATAAGTGGAATTAACATATTAAGATCCATTCATGATTACATCGGTGATTAGTTTTTCTTTTTATACTCGATGTTGACTAATCAAAGATTGCACATTAACACAAAAGTCAAAAGTAAATAAACTAGGTAAGGGTCAGAAGGGGAAAAAATGCATTCCATAAAAAAAGAGATTAAAAATCCCCACAATATGAAATAAACGGAGGGATGTTTTATACATATACCTGCAATGTTATCTGTCTAAACTCGTCGGAGAGATCAATAAAGAGGTTCACAATAGGGAATATAGAATGTTTCATAGCGGGTCCCTAATAAACTAGAGTATCTTCCAAAGTATTAGGAAACGTTCCGGAATGAAATGTTATCCTTGTATGACGACAGAATCCAAATATTGTTGATAAACTCTCAGAGTTACTTCAGAAGCATGCATGCCCACCTGCCCCCATGACTCTTGCTTACGTGTGTTTAACCAGACACCTTGCTTTATGAAGCACGGTAGCTAAGGTACTTTCCCTAGAACTGATGGGGATGATAACAACAACTTTACCATGAGGCGTTGACTTGACTTGGGTTTGCCAAAAAACTTACCTATTTGGTCAATTATGTGACCTACACTTCTGCTCCAGAATGGTTAGACGAAGAACGGAATGGAGTAGAAAAATTCGAATTACCCTTCTCACAATTAAACTGTTTGGTAATCTATGAAAAACTTGGTCCTAATTTTGCAAACTATCCAGCCACTACTACCATCCAGAAGATATAAACTGTCTCGAATGCCACGACCCTTTGCAATGGGATTACCAATTAATGTAAACAATACCCGATGAGACTATATAATCAAATAGTTGTCGAAGGAAAGTAAGCATAATAATAGAGTTCACAACAGCATGCATCATGGCCATAAAAGGGGATTATTAATGCATGCTAAAGCAAAAAGGCAGCGCAATGTGCATTTTTTATGCAACGATATGTATTCAATAGATGAGTTAGATGTCGATAAAAAAAAATAAGATTAATGTGAATATATGATATGTGACGCTTTTATAATGTACATGTTTGGTTTCAAGTTATTATCCGAGAATTTGGTTGTTAACAAAAAATAAAAGCATTCCCACTGTGACTGAGTAAATATATGGAAAGATGCAAGACGTTAAAACCACGTACTGCATGGATCTTGAAACCACCATAAGTGCCGGCCAATCTTTCTCCTTGAGATGATTCAGCAACCTGACTACTAGCTGAGGATTGATTTTCATTCGCTTTGTCAGAAGACATTTGAGTACTAACGTTGCTCAAAAGAACGGAGGATAGAGGATCTGTATCAGTAGCGATGCTTCCAATTGCCAACGGGGATTCCCCACTCATAATATCAATTTTCTACACCAAAAAAGTAAAAAAAGTCTAAATTAAGATGCAACGTTAACATCTTTCCCCGAGTAATGCAAATAACATGATTGAACCAACTTTATGTGATAGAAAAATGGGAGGAGAATAGGTAAAAGAAACAAAATAGTTCGATTTGCTCTGCTGTGCACTCTATACGGGTGACCTCACAAATCCCTTGCGATAACTGGATACATGCATCAACTGCATGGTTAAACAAAATAGATGTGGCAGGATATCATGAGATTCTGCATTATTCCACAAGATAGAGACAACTAAACAAGAAAAAACTCTGCTCAGAGTTTGTCACCTATCAAGAGTAAATAATTCTGAAAATATGCAGCTGTGGTTTGATATTTCAGAGTAGACACGATTTAGTCATAAAGAATAAAAGAGACCAAAGATTTCAAGATATATGAATTGGCTTAGCCATCAAAATGAACATAGATCACACATAAATCGGCCAAAATCACCAAAATATACGTCCAATCTTGAATCAATGCAATTCTTATCAGAATCACCAAGCAACAACTGGATTCAGCTACCTAGTTGTTCAACCATAAAACATGTACGAGCTAGGAATTGTCAGATTCAGTTTAAACAAGGTTAAAAATCAACTTAATAGGCAGGTTCTAAACAGTCTAGGGTACTCAATCAACTGGGAGTGGAAAGATCGTTACTTAAGTTGAAACGATCTAAACAGTTCAGCAAAACTTTCGCCCTGTAAACACATTGGGTTTCGTTCTCCAGATGGGAGGAACAGACACAAGTGAGGACATAAGACAAACCAACTGATTTTCTGACAAAAAACCTTTTTTTTTCCCATGTGGGATGCAGCAATTTGGATGAAACAAAATAGAGAATTAAACCACATCAAGAATTTCACGAAAAAAGTTTCGCAAATTAATCAAGGACTTACATTGTCATCTCGAAAAGAATTTCCACGTTGATGACTGGGTACGTCACTCAGACATCCAGGAACTGTGTTCTTGGAAGAAACAAGTATAAGCTTGGTAAGTCTTTGGATTCTGCTCATCAAAGCAGCTTTCGCTTCCTCTTCTTCCTCCAGACGAGACTGCATTTTTACTTGGCCTTCCTCCAACTGTTTCGCAGACACAACAGCGTTAAACACAGCAAAACGCTGAATGAGTACATTAAGATTTATAGCCTTCTCCAAGTTTAGATGATTGACACGGAGGAAAAGAATACCTTTTGACGCAAAGTAATGATCTCCTCCTGATTGATGCCAACAACCATACCTTTCTTCAGTTGATCAAGTTCTTCTTTTAATCTGGATATCTCCCTTTGATACTTTTTGATCAGTGACTTCTCATCAATAATCTGAGAATCAAAAGATCTTAAAAAGTCACTACATTTCTCAAGTTAACCAACTCCACCATTGATATCACTTTGACCTAGAGACTGGAGTTAGTGCGAATATTTTACCTTATTACGGGATGCATAAATCTCAACACGCTTAGCCCTGCTTGCGAACTTCAAGGTGTTATGCGTTTCCTCAATGTTGCTAGATGCAGGAGTAACTGTGCAGATGAGCTGTAAAATTTTGAATTGATAGACACTTACTAACCCAGGGAAAAAAAATACATGCTATGCGACAGAATTGCTAAAGGGCTGGAAGAGCATCAATAATTTAAAATATGCTTCAATTACATTTTCAGGGTCTACTTTTCCGAAACTAAAAAATTGCCAAGCATACTCACTGACACATGTCCTCGTCCGCTAAGTGAGGATTGCAGAAGGCGAGTAAGTTTTGAGTCCCGATAAGGTATATGAGAAGCTTTGCCTTCGCTCAGTTTTCCAATTACCTTATAATTGAAGATCAAGATTTCTATCAGACAAAGTCAACAAAAAAAAGGCATAAAATCCAAAAGATAAAAGAGCACGACTGTGATATAGAAGATGGCGTCTAGAGAAAATTAGCCAGAAATAGCTTCCCGGGCATGATTTACTCAAAAAATGGTGTTATTCAGTGTCCTAATGCCGCAAGTGTATTTAAGAACGATTGCTACAAACTGCATTCACATCAAATAATATATTATAAAAGGATAAAAAGGAATAATTGTCTTTTCTAGATTATCACAGAAGGTATCATCTCCTGCAACTAAGAAAAAACTCAATGGCCTTAGACTACCGAAAACTAGACGGAGAAAGGAAATTAGAGCGTACAGTTCCCAATGTTAAAAGACTTTTGTTGATGTATGACCCTTCCTTTCTCCTCAAACCAGTCGTCTCAGTTTTTGAACTCTCAGATCCAGCTAGGTCAATCAGATTCTGGAGAGCACAAAAATAGGTAAGGTTTTGTATTACCAATAGTACTATTGTGTAAAATCATGTTAATGAAAGGACTATGAACATACAAGTTGAGAATATATCACTCCATCATACTCATCCCCATGAGCACTGCTTTCAATCATCTGTAGAAAAAAGCACAAAGCAAAACATAAATTGAATACAAAGATAACCAAACTTAAAATGAATTAGAGAATAACATTGGTAACTGAGAAACTAAACACTGCCATAAGTGCAAATAATAGATCATATTCATCAAATAACCATTTTTCGTTTTGAGATAATTTTATCTACTGTTAAAAACAAAGATACAAGTAGCTGAATATAGCTAAAAAAATAAAAAGATAGATCATAAAATGTTTCTCTACTCATCTAGCAGGATACTAAATACAAGAGAGAGGAACAATGAACGTTTAGCCCTCAATCCTTGTTAACAGAAAAGAATGAAGTCCCCGAATCTTCATTCCCTTGGAAAAAGCAAATAATCGAGGGACGTAGAAGACAGTCCAACTACAGAACTTATTTTTAATTACTTCCATGGTCGTACCTCATGGCACAGAAGCACCTATACTACTGAAATAGTGCCACAAGTGAATGAAAATGAAGAAGGGTCTGAAAGAAGGGAGTGAGAAAGGCATGACTGCCTTGTCAATGATAATTTGTAAATCTTCGAACTTGAGCATAAATTGCATCATTCCTCCTAGCATATGTCCCTCATCACAACTCATAGCAAAGACTTCCACCAATCAAAATCAGGGAACAGAATGGGAAGATGAATCATTCCCATGCCGCATTAAATCATTGGTCTCTGTAAAATCAGCACCCTAAGTTAGAACTGAACCAAAGATGATCTTTCAGGTCACACTTATAGTCCCATAGGTATTAAGAGATCCTCAATCATTAGTTGATGTTTTCTGCTTTTTCTATATTTTCCATCATTTAGAACGTGTATAATTTTCTCTAGTTTTCATTCTTTCTCATTTTCCTCTTCTTAATGTATTTGGAGTTTCAATGGACCGATATAGATTAGGTTTATCTAACTGAAAACTGGCTTAACTTCATTTAAGGTTCATCATGATTGACCATCAGCACTTAAAAAGAAGGCCACATTACAAGACATTGACCCTATATTGTACGCACTTCACTATTTGAAGAAAAAATTTATTGACATAAGATGTGAAACACGATTATAATATTCCCAGTATGATTTTACTCTGTCATCTTCCTGCTTCGCACTTCAACGAGGCTTGTGGCATCTCCCCATACGCTAGCAAAGTGTGTACAATCCTTGAGGAGATCACAATAATTGAAACAAATTATGTGTTTTCTTCTATTTAAGGACTATACGGCCAGAATAAGCCTAGCGCCACTTGATAATTGGGTCACAAGGTTTAGTTGAAGTTCCAGCTGATGAACAGTTTGAATTAGGACATATCATCAAATTAATTAGTCTCACTAGGTTGCTGATACTCATGAACTAGTGAACTAGAGCAGATCAAATTGGTGGATCAGAACAGGCATGACAATCCCAAAGGAACGATCACAGAGAACATAGTCCACAAACCTGTAACCTTCACAGCAGCCACAAAAACAAATGGGAACGTGTGGTTGAAACCAAGAGATCATTAAATCGCACAGTGCCTATCTCTAAACACGTTTGATAGATCTTTTTAATCTTCCACGAAAGATAGTGAGCCAACCTTCTTAAGATATCTACTTTTCCAGAAAAATTAACAATACTTGCAGGAATATCTTGCCATCTTGCATAGCCTCCACTACAAGAGAACAGCCTTGAATGAAATTACACCATTGTCACTACATTGCTTCCATCATCAGTAGCGTGAACTTAAATCCGCCAATTAAACGAGTCATGCCCGAATTCCATGGCACAAAACTAAGAAAGAGGCTCAATAATTTTACATCACCAGACTTATTTACTTGCTGAGTCATTTTCTGTGCACATGCAGTTTGTCATATGCTTCACAACAGATTAACCTGAATAACTTTGGAGTATGAGAGGATTCACAAAAAATATATTCAACTGGTATACCAATTAAATACATCATGCATGAACTTTTAACAAAGAATCGATTAAAAACACACAAGATAAGAAAAGCACAGCTGTAATTAATAGGCACTTACCAAAGTAAAGATTGTATGACTTCTGCTACTCAATAAATTAAAATTATTGGAGCCAACATGACGATGCTCTGCAGTTCATAGCACAAGGAAAACATCTGTAAATGCAAACGGCTAAACAGATACAAATAAATCAAGTAGAAAAATCCATTTACAGTAAAGACTCTGATTAATAGAAGAAAGTACAAAGTGAGCCAATGACTATTCGTAATTCCATATTGAATCAAATTCCAACCCGGTTCGAAATAGAGGAATGTTATGGTGAAACTTCGTTTGAAACGATGTGATAGAAAGCAATGTGCAACTTGAAGGACGTGATCGTTTGTGGACTCTTACATCTACATTGTCCAGAAATGAGTTCACAGAATCCAAACAAAATAGATAATCAACATGAATATGCAAATACATCTCCCAAGGATTTTAAATATGTCCCGAACAAGTTACCACCTAAGAACATGATTCAATGGCAGCTGAAGTACTCTGGAGTAAAATTCTCCTTGGAACTGTATGCTTGCTGGTTATTTCGCAGATTGTGAAACCACAGGTTCCATTGCCATGGTCATGAAATGGAAAGCATTATGGCTCCATATGTTAGAAATAATCACCTCAAAATTATTAATGATAAACTACTGTTTTCAGAGGTATAAACATTGAAGATGATGTTAGAACAAGTTGGCAAGGCAGTGTAGGGATGACATCCTAAAAAATTATGCACAATGGCCACACCCATCAGGTTGGCAAAGGGCTGAGATCATCATAACGGACAGGTTAAAATGTTCCAGCGATTCATGGGGAAATAATGTGTAAAGCACATCAATGCCCCACGCAGTCCGGAAAACTGTTATGAGGTAAGTCCATGGCATGAAACACTTCCATATAGGTAACTGCTGATGTTACTACCACGACAGTTGAATCACCGACACCAGGATACGGGCTTTAGTGCTCTGTTAATGATGCAGCAATAAGAATAGTACGCAATGTGCTACAAGCGCCCGCATCTATTTGTGCAATTACTGAACCAACTGTCCCGTAAGCGAAGACAGTTATCTAATCTATACCTTCCAATCTCTCTTGCTCCCTAATTCCATGTCTTAATTTACGCCAACTGTCTTGTGTAAAACATGCATTTCCAAGTGAACTTTCACCATGAAAATGCCTAACCTAGGCACTCAGTTACCCAAGTGGACCACTAAAGCGCCCACCAGACAATTTCCATCTCGAATGATATCGTTTAGTCCATGAAACAATGTGATAAAACCAGCATCAGAAAATGGCATTTCTACCAACGAATTTTGTACTCATGAAACGAATGACTTCAAGCATACAACATAGTAAAGAAGCAAACATCACACATCACCATAAAAATTTAACAAAAACAACGGGAAAATTGACAAAAGCAAAAACAGCAGAAACCAGAACATAATAAATAATATCGTAGCTTAGTACACTACCTTCTCCAGCAGCGACAAATGAAAGTGCATGTCCAGGTGACAAAACTACTTCCTCCTTAATGCCCTCAACATATGTGCCCTGCAATACTTCTTATCTAAGTTAACTCTTCAACACAAATCAAGTCAAATAGCACAAATAGCAGCTTTATACTATAAAAAATGAAAATAAAAGATATACTAAACACAAGATCACGAGTATTGGAAGCATGCCTCACTCTACTATCTACACGATTATATTTCAGTTTCAAATCAGAAATTCATTCTCAACGTCCTAGATTATCAAAAAAATATTCAATGACACGAAGATGTGTAACCATCATGAACTCGATATGGCATTTCATCATCAAAATATTAATACCTGCATTTGATAGCAATACATAAACAATATCATACCAATTGCCATCTACAAAAAATTTCTCCAGTTATCAAATCCGTACATATTTTGTATCAAAACTGCTGTAAAAAAATTAGCACGTTGCAAGAGGCTTATTGAGCTTCTATGATAAAATATATCATTTTGAGAATTTATCCAAAATAGTTCTACTGTAATGCATTTATGCTCCACAAATAACCAGAGCCATCTGCTACTTACAAGGCATGTGCATGGCAAAAAAGGGCACACATGGTGGTGGGATATAACAAGGCAATGGTCATTTTTTCTCTTAGTTTTTTCATGATAGCATTCGTTTCGCGGGTTTTAAAAAATGTAGAGAGAGACAATTTAGACTTCAAACCTGAGCATCCTCTCTAACACGCAGATTTTGGCCAGTTGGATCAAGCAAGTCATTGATCACCTATAAACCACATATTCTACTAGTTAGTCATTTTCATAGACGGAACATGGAGCTACTTAAAATATCAAAATAATAAGTTTCAGTAATACAATTAATGAGATAAAAAATGGATTTATTATGATATAATGCCCTAACAAGACGAATGCACATAAAAAAGACACTTCAAGGATAATACATAATGGAAAGATGTAGACCTGCATCGTAAGTCAATCATTAGATGCAAGGGTTACATAAGATCCTATCTCTTAAATGCAAATATGTAACTTAGTGAGAGACACTAACCTCATTGTAAATTTCAAGATATGAAACACGAAGCAGGAATTCTCGTCCAGGAGTCTGCAAAGAAAATCAGCCATCACTTCGTAAAATAATCACAGCAGACAATGAGACAAAATAAAAGACACTTTTTTAATAGAAAATTTCACGAGAACGCAAGAAGAGATAAAGATATAAATACTCATACATCTTGGATCATGCTGAAGACATCTTTGATGGCCAGAGGTATCATGCCAGGAGATGCTTGATCACCCTTCATCATAACAAAGTGAAAAAACAAAGAAATGAGGTTCTTAAGTTATCCAAAGCGACATATGCAACCCCACTGCGCGTGTATGCGTGTGTGTGAGAGAGAGAGTAGTACATACATGGTGAAAAATAATAATCATTTTTTAAGCAGAAACAAAGAATTTGGCATGGACAAGAAACAAGTATTCTCTATTGATGACTGAATCACAATCATTATTCAAAAAGAAGGAAAAAAGTTACACTGTGACAAAGACTAAGATAGGCAAAACTAGAGACCATATTTAGAGATTATAACTAACCAAAAATGAAGAGGAAAAGTTCTGCAAAGTCTTCACCCTCATTCCAACAATTATGGTGACTTATCTAGTTTTAGAAATAACATCAAATAATGAAGATCAAACAACCAAAACACATCCCAATCATCTATTGTGGTCATCAGATATAATGATAAATGTACTCTTTGCATGTAATACTTAATGATGTGCAGGTTAAGCAAGAAAGAAAGGTGAGCTACGACATGTTAAGACCATGTTAACATTGTGCGAAGTACTACCACTCCAGCAAGTAAATAGACAGGGACTATGATGGATCCATTGCAAGTCAGGCCCAGCAGAAATGCAGCTGAAGGTGCACTCATAAAACGGTACAACAGTTGAATATGAAATGAACATAGAATTGTGCAGAACTAATATAAGATTGATAAGCTTCTAACAGTTTTAGATGTCTCAAAAAGTAATAAATCCTAATCCAATGCAAATAAATGGTTGACATTGTGCAGTGACCTTAATGTTCATTGAGATGTATGAACAATTCAGTTGAGAAATAATGGCCTATTGTAGGACCCAATGAAATGAAGAGTCATTCCTTCTTGTCTAACTGGTTCAAAGTAATGGCACTTCGCTTAAACATCAAAAAATGTAAACTTACATGCATCGTATGCGTCTTTCCGCTACTAGTCACACCATAAGCAAAAACAGTGCCTGTATTTCCAATAAAAAAGCATACAATTAGAAATCTGATTGTAAATTAAGATAAGCACTGTAAAGAAAATCAATTAAACTAATACTCATCGTGGACAATGAAACTAAGCATATCGTCTTCCCAACGAAGTTCTCTTTTTACATGTGCTTTTTCCAGCTCAAACAAAAGACATATTGTGATACATACATGAGTGTCACGAGTTGTATACATTAAACAAGGAAAAATAAAGGAATTTCAAAGGGAAACAGGTTTTGTTTTGGCACGGAAGAGATTGTCCCGGATTATAATGAATGTGTGGCATGTTGCATGTATAGTTCATATTGGAACTAAGCTCTCTGGAAATTGAATTTCGAATTGGCAATGATTAACGGTCGTAGTTCAGTTTTAAACCAAGGATATCATTGACCCAGTCATTTCAGTGTCAAGTATCAACAGAAACATGATATGATCAGCGTGAGCACGGTGGTCGTTACCATAAGCCTATTTCAATGACCATCTATCATAGATATCCTACCGATGTGATGGAATATTATGGAAGTATGAAGCAAATTCATTTTCTTAGAAAGCATCAAGTTTCCCTCTATTCTGCAAATTCTCTAATTCTGTTTACCCATCTGTGCAGTCAACATTGAAGGCAATATCGCCATACAAAGCTGGTGCCTACTTTGGATCTATACTAGCACATCCATAACCCGAATCACAAATACACCTCAGATATCTACACAGTCCACAATGAAAACCGAGTTTCAAATAAATATATAAAAATATAACGAAAAGAAAAGTGTCGAATCTGCCATAAATGCACAATAAGAAAAAAAATCTCCTCGCTGCAAAATTCAGCATGACTGACCATGGCACAGTTCTCAACACAACAAATTTGTCAAAAGAAAAAAAAAATGAGGCTAGCAACACCAAATATGAAAGAAATGAACTATGTAACATCAAGCACAATATTCTCCACAGTAATGCTAACCGTAGTTGTTAACTGCTAAGAAGGGGGGCAATCTGTTCTTTTCATCTCACTAAATCGAGTTTTAAGTCAGAAAACAGAATGGCCAGTTTTTTATCTTCATCTATTAGACAGTAACACAAACCAGCAAAGTAATTAACAAAGGACGGATCCATCTTCTTCCACAGATTTCTAAACATGCATGCATACGATTCCAGGAATTACATAGCACAAATAGACAATATCAAAGTAACAGCATGGTAAATGAAGTCAAATGTGCACCATTAATTCCTTCCATAGCAGCTTTGACAACAGGCTTTGCTGCAACATCGTAGACCACTTTTGTAGCCGTCGAAGGACCAAAAACTCGATCTGCAAATCAATGATTTTTTCTCATAAAAGTAAGTGTTCTGAGTTACAAATGCGTAGTATAATCTTCCTGCATAAAGTTATTTTCAACAGAAAGAAAGATTTGACAATTCCTCGCCAATAGACACTAATTAAAAGCCTAGTTCATTTCGTAAGATCAAAAATTCGTGTGTTTTATCCTTCTGTAAGTATTTATAAAATGATGATTACCAAGTTCCACTGACCAGCACAACATCAATTTTCATACCTAGGTCTTATTGTATGGGATGTTCATTTCTCATTCATACAATTCTCACAGGTCGTTCGATTGCATTCTTCTCCCTTACAAACATATAGACCAATCCCTTAGTTCGTCTTCAGATACATATTAGATACAATTTGAAATCCCTTGTCATAAATGAAATTAGACGTTTCCTCATAGACTGTATGATAATGAAAATAATTATATGTTGACTTTATGGTCATAGATTACAAAAAGAATACTCTGCAACATTCTTTCAAAATTCTAGCTTTAAATTGCATATGCATGCATATTCTTGCTTCCTCGGATGGATCTTCTTCTGTTTAATCCAATCCCGACATCCGAAAGAATGTGCAAAGCAACAGTATAAGAAACTCGACCACATTACCAAATGCATAAGCCGTAGCTGGATTGTACTCATTGCGGACGATTTTGTCACCGTCAGCATACCACGCAATCTCATCCCCGCGCTGAAATTCCCGCTCGCTGCAAGCATGCAATTCACAATGCTGAAGTCCTCAACGGAATCCACATCTCCCAATTTACTAGAGAGAGATCATCCAGGACTCCGCCAGATCTAACAGCATCCCTTATTTACCTCAGCGGCCTGAACCTGACGGTAACGGCAATACTATCACCGGATAGGGGCGTGTCCCCAGCGGCCTCGCCCAGCTGCTCATCTGTGGACGCGAAGTCGAGAGCTCCCCTGCCCCCATACCCGCGGGACAGGTGGTCAGAGCTGCCGCTGCTGCGTCCGCGCCCCGGTGGAGCAGATCTGGGGAAGCCGTTTGCGCCGCCATTTCCAAAATGGTGAGAGGTCACCGACGACGGCGAGGATCGCGGGATGAGCCTCCCATTCATCAGCGACGACGAGGACGACGAAGTGTAGGAGAACGTCGAGCTCGGGTACGGTTTCCGGTGGCCGAAGGGAGAGCTGCTCCTTCCCCGGGACGACGAAGAAGAAGGCTGCCCCGCCATCCGGTGCGGACCCCGCCCCTCCGCCGACAAGCCCCTCCCCCCACCCCCTCGGCCGCCGCAGACTCAACCAGAAGCAAAGGGGAAGAATGGAATCGGCGCAGGTGAGGAATGCCTGAAGAAGCAAAGGATCCGTCAGAACCTCACATGCTCCACAGAAAAAAAAAATAAGCGACAAGAGGCGGACGAAGAAGAAGAAGAAGAAGAATCACCGACCAATTGGAAAGACGTAGGTGGAAAGCAGAGCTGTAAACCTGTCGGCGATTTTTCTACAATCACGGCGGAGTTTCTTCACCACGCTGAACACAAGCCGGCGGAGGAGGACAAGACGGGCGGCGCTGCCGGCGAGGGCCCCGCCGCCGGCGACTGTAGGCTGACGTGGCGCTGTCGTACCGTAGAGTTTAAACTTGCCGCCCACCACCCCCCCCCGGTGAGTTTGAATGGGAGCACGGTAGTGGGGGGAGAATGAGCGGGAATAGTAATAATAACTGCGGTGCCGTCCTCCACCGGATCGGCCGGTCACCCGATCCCCGTGGAAAAGCCGAGAAAGTGGTGGAGACCGGCGGTGGCCGGTCGCCGACCTTGTTCTCTGTCCAATCTTTGTCTTATTCGCCATGCACGGCGTGCGTGCGCCCACAGACACAAGGAACCACACCACATGGAACGAGAGCGGGAAGTCTTTGTCGCTTTCTGATGCCACTTCGATTCCCACCCGAATGCCGCTCTCTCTCACTGTTCACATGCACATCTGCCAAGCATCACGTGGTCTCAAAGGTTGCAGAGTCCGTGGGGCCCGCGGCGGAGACCTTCCGTAAAGGAAGCGCCAGAGATCATAACTACGCCATTATCACACAGCCGCAACGTGATTCCACGCCTCCCATCCTAACGTGGCTGTCCATCAACGGGCCGGGCCCGGAGCTCGTTTTAAGCACTTAACGTCGCATAAAGAGAACGTGAGAGGTAAACATTGAGAAAAGGGGCATCATCATCGTCTCCTAGGGCCCGGGCCGGGCCCGCTAGCTCGTTTCGAGAAGCTTCTGGAGTTGACCGGACGCCAACAGCCTCAGGGTATCTAGCAAAGTCAAAAACAATAATAATTCATGACTAAAAAACTAAACTTGAAGATCGTGGAGAGAGAGAGAGGGTGGGTTGCGAGTTTTCAGACCATCGGAGCCGCCGATGTGCTTTCCGTTGACGAAGACCTGCGGCACGGTGTATTGACCAACGAGATCGAAGAGAGCGTTCTGGATCTGGGGCCCGTCGTCTGCGGGTCAACGTTGAGGAAATCCCTCAGAAATTATGCTTTAAAAATGGGATGATATACCTTTTAAAAAAAACAACAAACACCCAGAGATTCCCATCTATATTTTTTTAATCATAAAATAAAATAAAATAACCAAGCGTGGCTTCTGGGGAGGGATTCGAACCTCTCTGATCGAGCTCCGAAACAAATGGCGTCTCCTGTAGTTGGCTGAACACACGCTTGGCTCTCATGGAATACCTGAAGAAATATGAATGGTACGAAGGGATCATCAACATGATTCAACGGCCAGAGAGGAAAAAAAAAATGGTATCGTAAATGATAGCAGTGTCCCTGAGAAATTTGCCAAAAAATTCAATCGATCTTGACCCAGGTACAAGAACTTTACCCAGTTATCTGCTGCAGTTTTACCCATCCATTTCTTGGTATCAGAAAAAAAAAATAGCTTTTTTTTTTATTTTCTTTGAGCTGATGAATCTTGACCCTGGGCCCTATTTTTTCAAAATAATTGTTTTCAAAATATAGCTAATTATTGTTACTAATGCAAGCTATTTGCTGCAGTTGTACCCACCCATTTCTTGGTATCAGAAAGCCATAATTATATTATCTTTTTCTCAGACCTTGGGCCCTATTTTTCAAAAGAATCTGCATGATAATCAGGTCGATTTCCATTGCGCACAAATGGGTTTCTGGGATTGTGCGACCCCACAACTGTAAATTTCATAATATATGAATCTTTACTTACTACTTGAACAAAATGATTTGATCTTTTTAGTGAAACAGAGTTTCCAAAAATTATCGAATTATATCTTAATAAAAAGGAGTAAAGGAAAGAAATTCTGGTGGCCCAAACATCTGACCATTAACTAAAAATAAAGAAAAAAAAATCATTTCTGATATGATCCAGGATCAGATGTTATGATCATTCAAACAACGCCTAGATCATCCAGGAACCCACGGATTCCGATCCCAGGAAGGGATTGAGTCCCCATCCAATCCACGATTTTTATTATTTTCTGACCAGGAACAGATATAGTTTTGACCCAAAGAGGCTGTTGCATTATTCAAAGGACAGAATACTTGTGTCTCACGTGATGTACAGGAAGCCAACGAATCTTCGCGAAGAAGCACTAAGAGGAAGAATGCCATGTGGCTTCTGACCCGGGAGTAGAAAATGGTTTTCATCGAGGGAGGGAAAGCACCTTCCAAAGTTATGAATATCCAATTATCTGAAGGTTCCAAGATCATGGAACCTGATGAAAAACTGAAAGGGTAGTTTATCAAGATCGTTGAAGACCACAGATAGATGAGAAGGCCAACAACCTGGATCAATTATAGAAGATAATTCAAAAAAGGCTCGAGGATTAAAACAATGGATTCATGGTTGCCAACCGCATTTTCATCTACCCTTTCGCGATTAGTTGCTTTTCTCAGACTCCTGGGAGATGAAAATCATGAAGAGGAGGAAAGGAGTGATCATGATAATTTTCTCTAGCAGAATATCAAATGAAGTAACTCATGTTTCCAAATATATGAACTGCGTTGCATAAATCCTACTGTGAATTATGTAGTATGATGCCTATCCATAAATGAATCAGTGATGATAATGTATGAAAGTTAATCCTTTCAAATTAAACGACATATGCTCTTGATAAAGGCATAAATACTCCAAAATTTTCATCAATTTATCAAATATCCGATGTTTTCACCATTTTTCTGCTCTTTTTTCTTCTGGGAAATTGAGAAGTAAGAGAAGTGCCCACACATTCACCGGCGCTTGAATCATAATCAAATATCAATCAATCGGCCTCCTAGGATGTCTTGTGGTGAAAATTATAGAAGCAATTTCCTCTCAAAATAGATGGAAACCTCGGTCAAATAGAACAGATAAACGTGAACCTTCCCCGGTACGTCCCCATTCAGGGAAAGCAAACCCCTCCCGGCAATCACTGAAATCTACCCCACGGAAAAAAGGAGACGATAAACAGTACCATCTGGATCTTCCGATAGGAAATTTTCGGAACTCACATGCAGTAGGATTTGGAGAAGATGGCGATCCTGTTGGAGTAGACCGCGTTCTGGACGAAGGCAGCAGCGGAGTTGAGCGCCGCGACGGGCCGAGTGGCCGACGCAACCAGTAGCAGAAGCAGGAGCACGGGGCCTGCCGATGCCGCCCCACCGGCGACCGATGAAGCTGTGCCGATTGCCATGGAGCTTCCCCTCCCGCCGGCGGCAACCGCAGAGCCGTGCCTCAACACAGATCCCCCACTAGCCGCTCACTTTACTTTTACCACTTTTTATTTTCAATTGTACCTTACTCCAAGTTTATTTTCACATATACCCACAAGCGAAGTATCCACTTACAACCCCATAAGTAAGATATCGTGTGCCTTTGCTTGCTAAACGAGGAAGATGGAGGCTTGGCCTCCAGGACCTCCACTCAGATTAAAAAAACCTTCCTTAAACCCTAATCAGTCCCACCCAACTTGTATTATTATAGAACTAAGCTCCATAATCCTCATATGAATTTATAATCCAACACCATCGTTTATGCTAATAATTGAATCGTAAAGTTGGTTTATTTAAATATTTTATTTATTCAATATCCCTTTTTAGTTGAATATTCAAATCCAAAGATTCATAGGTTGTTGATCCAGGATTAGATAAAAAGAAGGTGCCCTTTTCTATTTTTCTTTAGGAAATGCTTTTGTCATATCAAATTATTTCATCGATATGGTTGTTCATAGGTCAAATAAATTACCAAGAGATATTTATTGATCAGTATAAAGTTAGCTTTATTTATTCATTACCCTTTTCACTTGAATATTTAAGTCAGAAAGTTCTTTTTCTATCCACAAGTTGCCAAATCCAAGATTGCATAAAAAACGAGGTGCCTTTTTTATTTTTCTTTAGGAAATGCTTTATTAGATAAAATTATATTTAATTGTTCTTGGGTCAAATAAATCATCAAGAGATATTTATTGATCAGTGTAAAGTTTGATCATGAAAAATAATCAAACATATGTACTCCATAGAATCATACGACATTAGATTGCTATAGTGTCTTCCAAAGCAATGGGTTTTATTGTGTTCAAGATCTAGTATGTTCCTTAATTTTTAAATTCTAAATTATTGAAAATAATATTGTGATGGGTATTATTTTTGAATTTTAAAATTATAATGAAGTACCATTTTAAAAAAAATCAGGCCTTTTTTATTGTACTCGTAAAGATGGTATAACCATTTATGGAGCATGATTGCAAGTTTTGTATAATTATCTTAATAGTAATGGAACTCATTTGTATTAAATAATTAAATGATGGTCTAATCTAGGGACAAATAAAATATAGATGTGAGGGAGGTCGTCAAAGGACCAAAATAAAAATAAGAATAAAAATAAAAATAAATTATTTCTCTCCAATCCCAGGGGATTTTCATGTTTTATGCCCGTCCTATAGCGAGGGGGGGCGGGGGGGCACTGGTCTTCACCTGGTCTTTTTCTATTTATGGTTGTTTTCCTTGAAAAAAGGAGGCGACTTTCTCCATCCCTGATTTCCATTCCTGGTGGTAAAATTGAGATGACTTCTGGGTAGCTTCAAAGAGACTCGAAGAACACAAGAGCATCTTGCTTGTTGATCTCTTCTTCAAGAGGAGAGCACGTGACTTGGGTTTATATGAACGAACACGGCACCTAAAAGCAATATTTATCACCATTATTAGGAAATGGTCCATTTTGGTCAAACCCAGCTCTTTACACCCTTCCAAGAATAAAACAATTATCATTCAACCACACTGCGAAAAAAATCAAGGGAAATTTTCTATTCATGATTGTTTCCCTTGGAAGACCTGCACGATTTCCTCTGCTCTTGATTCAATCCCTTGAAGATACTCGACCAAGATGCGCTGCTGGTAGGAGCCTCCTTCCTGGGTTAATGATCAAATAATTATTTTACACTCCAGTGACGAAGAACATGCATGCATGCAAAAAAAAAAAAAAAAAAAAAAACCATATATAGGAATATGGATGAACATATCACCGTCCGTATCAATGTTCTTTCGATTCTCTTCTTAACGACGGCATATAAAGCCTCTGGTGAAATGTTTCCCTTGCCAACAGTGAGCCCATCGATCAGCATCTTATTCCAAATCTCTTCTGGTGCTGCATCACAAGAGCGGTGCAAACATGGAAATTACACCCCAAATATGGAAGCATCTGATGACTAACCATGCTCCTTGGATGGCTTTCTTGTTCATGTTTTTGCTATAACAGGACAACACCGTACACTCTTGAGAACATTCATGGGAAAACACTTGCAGCACTACTGAAATAGCGCTACTAATAATAGAAGCTGGTTTCTTCCGCGCTTTACACAATCATAATGCCCGATCATGGTGAAAGACGTACCTTCTGGATGGTTAGATGAATCTTGATCGACGTTGATTTCCTTCATGGTTTACAGGTTTAAAATGCTGTACAATGGTTGTTGTAATCATTGATTCATTTCATGCTTTGCAGATTTATAATGCTTTGTTGTTGGTTCCGATATCATTCTCTTTTATGTTAAGAAATGCATCCAGGGCATGCAAACTATGTACCCAAAATAGAAATAGCTCGGTAAGTCCACTGGCACAGAACCTATTAGTCATTGACATGGCTAAGTGGCTTGCCCTGCATGGTCTTTACAGCTCAGGCATTCTCAATTTGGATTAGAAGCCAATTTTTCTTGGAGTCTGTCGGCATATATAAGCCACTCCACCACATGAAAGATATCTGATTAATGCCTTTGAAAGGTATGATTGTGTAAAGGGAAGGGTAAGATATAGGAGGGCTCATGGTAGATGGGCCATGTTAAATTTTAGGGTTTCCTCCGGAACCCACCCTCCCCCTCTACGTCTCCTCTCTTCCGGTCCTATTTTCCCCTCTTATTTCTGAGCATTCTCTCTCTCTCTCTCTCTCTCTCTCTCTTGATTCCCCTCTGTTTTGCACCGCTGTCCTAGGATCCTATGGGATCCGTCTCCTATAATGAGAGATGAGTTCAATCTGGAAGCCCCCTGACTGAATGCAAAGACTCCATCTTATGAAAAGTGATAACCTGGAATATCTAAGCAAAATATCAACTGAATTCGACTCGGGAGATCATACTGAAGGATGTCGAATGAGTACCTTTAATTATGGATTCCAGGAAGCTTTCATCCTCCAGAATTTCGCTTCCTGAACCAGAATAATATATTAATTAAAAGGGGGATTTTTGAAACTAAGAAGGATTTCACTGCGGTTGACAAGGGAACAGGGGCAGATAATCACAAGAAGTACAAAGCAAATAACTGCAATAATAAAGGGGAAAAAATGCAATACCATGAGAAAAATTGAAGAAAGCTATCACAGTTATTGATGGAATCAATTACGAAGATATTACACAATCCAAAAAATATTGGGGCCAATAATCTAATCTATGAATAAACAGTCATTTGTATGACGGGTGGCTTAAACAGTCCAAATTGTGAGCAATGTTGAACAAACAGATTCCATTAACTCAAACACCTCCCCCCCAATCTCTCCCTCTCTCTCTCTCTACCTCCTCAAATTGGAAAAAACGATACGAAACCCTTTATTTTGGGCCATATCTCTCCCTAGCTGACCACCATATCATCAGTAGATTGCCACTCGTTATCAATTGCATCAAGGAAAAGTAAACCGCCTCACTGCAAACCATCTTATTTAGCAAGTGATATTATTTAGGACGTCTGTAAGCAAGCATATATACACATGGTCGTAGAAATAGCACAGCCTCTTGCAGCGGAGTTAAGCAGAAAGAGAAGCTGATCACCTTTTTTCGCATAGCTACGCTTGGACAGCATTTTGGAGGCATAGATCTGCAAAACCTTCTGCAGCATAGCCTCAAGCCCTGGTTTATCTCCATCCTCTTTCGCCTGCCAAGGACTAAGAATAGGTCAAGATAAAAAGACAACCATAGAATTTCATATACGTAAAAGTGAGTAAGAGAACTAGATAAGCAAATAGTTTTCTGAAATCGCATGAGAAAGATGAATAAATAATTCCTACAAGAGATTTGAAAAGTGTGGCATATTCAATGTAGTTTTGAAAGGTATCCTCGAGTGGAAGTAACAAAAAATAGCGAAAAATCTTATATAACAGTGTGGCATATTCAATGTGATGTCTTTTATTTGCATTTAAATGTGAAGAAAAATCTGATTATAATTCACCCTACGAAAAGCGGAAAATCTCATATAACAGTGTACTGTATCTCTGGATAATTCCAGAATCACAGTCGCATTCCTTTATTCTATTTCTCATAGGTTAAATTAAACATTATTATTCAGCTATGTCACAACTGGGTAATACTGTTTTCCGACTTTTGCAGGGCAGTACAATGAAAATCGTCTCGTCTGTGAATTTGCTTCATTACAAAAACAACCCCATAGAATGATCTGGGCCCAATTTTAACCTGGCAGAGGCATCAATCTTTATTTATGTTTTTAATTACTAGGAAATATGGGTAAGAGAAAAAAAGGAAAAATCTTTCATACAAGACCCGTTAAAACAACAAGCACCACTGTATATTGATCTCAATTCATTTTATTTCAATAAACACGGTTCAGGATAAGAGACAAGCTATTGATACAATGCCTGCGTGTAAACAGGCAGTATGCTTGTGTATTTTCAAAGCTTAAAACAAAGGTAAGAAAAATTAACAAACAAATGAATGATATTTCAAGAATACATAGCATGGCAAGCACATGGGACGCATAAACTATTGGATTATTTAGACTGAGGTTCACTGGAACCAATCCAGTTTAGGAGGGACTCAGCCAAAGCCGGTGTAATTACATAAAATAACAAAAGTTATTATGAAGAGAGTAATTATGTTTTAAAAGCCAGAATCAGGTGAATAGGGATGGCGAAAAATAGAACAAAAACTCTGTTCTCAAGCTAAACTACCCTTGTTTTGCCAGTTCTTTTAATTCCAACTGGAATTAAGATTGTGCTGGGATCAGCTTATCCCAAGGCAGATTCTGATGGAAACGGCAAGTGACAGAGAGAATGCATATGAAAGGCTTTAAATACTGTTGCCACGAAGAGAGGGTAACAGATGGAGTGAAGGACGGCTTTCCTCTGTCACAGCGGACTGAGGAGGGGGAAACCACCACCATTTTCACTGACATTTATCATCCCATATACAGGGAGATAACCTTACTTGATCTTTCCCAATATTCCCTCAGGTTACAAGTTTTCATGATTCTCATTATCACGGTGTGAGTTCCTATACATGGTGCATCATGGTTTAGACATACTAACAAATACCTGTCACATCAAATCAGCATGGATTCTACAATTTTTTTTATATCTAATGCAGGCTAAATTATGGATTATCCTATAATTTCTCCATATCGTAAAGTTAACAAACCTATCTCTTTCAAACATATTGAACTCGATTCTCACATCGGGTTGCACTTTAGACTACTAAAGTAGAAAAAATCAAACAGAACAAGAAATAAATGACATATGCTAAATCGAACATAGAAATCACCTGCCGCAATTGAGCGTTCACCTCTGAAAGAAATCCTTCATCTAATTGCCCTTCTTGGTCTTTTAGCTCCATTTCCTAAGAGGAAAAAAAAAAAAAAAAACAACAACAAATGAAACTGAAGCATACATTTCAGTGGTTTAGGGGGAATGCTAGTTCAGTCTGACGTGCTTGGAAGGTGCTGCTTTGATGGACAGAATTAAGCTAGATCTGTGAAATAAAACTTTACACATAAATATTCATTTTTTCAAAAAAACCTAAGGGTATGCACAGCTCAGAAGTCAGACCAATCTGAATCTCTTGTCAGGTTTATTGTGTCAGAACCACCCCGGTCTGATCTGTTTTGCAATGCTCTGAAGGACCCACCACATATAATTCGCATTTTGGTTATCACTTTTAAATTCTACCGATCAATGCTGTCTTAATTTAACAGATTTCCACATTTAAAATGGAGTTTCCTTTTAAAGTTGAAAGTCTAATGCATTCCAGGCATTACATGAATATTAAAAATGAAGCTAACTACTCTCTCAGCAGTCACACATAAATGTACTAAAAAAATAACAAGAATTAATCCGGATTTTGTATAGTACACATACAAAATACCGAAGGACCAACCAAGGAATTTCAAGGTCTTATGGATTATAAACTTCTTACATCAGCACGCTAAGGAAAATAAGGCTGCTTTTAAAAATGAAAGTTAAGGTCCAGTTGACATTCAGCAAAATGTACAGCAAAACCATTTTGGAGAATACATCACTTACTCTCTCCATCAACACAATGGCCTGGGGGTCTCGCGGAGGCCAAGAAATCTCTTCATCTCCATGAACCACTGGTTTTAGAATAGACTCGAGAACATCAGTAGAAGATTCGATTTTTTCCTGCAGAAAGAAAATAAAAAAATTATTCACTAGTGTAGAACTGATCAATTGTCAGTCTCAGGCCTAACTAATTATTTCCATTAGAAAAGACGACAGAAAAATTCAATAAAATGATTAATTTTGAAATTCTTTTGAATGGTAATTAGTCGGAAAATTCAATATATGGACAAAGACCGATAGAGAATAGTTTATGAGAAATACTGAATCATGGCCATAAAGATCTCAGAGATCCAATTGTTTTCTCTACGGAGATAATAGAAATTTGTTAGAAGGATAAGACCATTGAAATATATTTTTAGCGAAATAATTCGCCCTTAAAATTGAACAAATCTATAGTGGGTCTTCTAACTTTAAAGAAAAACAATAAGAGAACATTTGTGAAATTACAATGGAGTCTAGTGGTTGCCTATCTTTCCTTGTTTCTAAAAGTATCTCTGTTGGCATTCTCCAAATGTGTTCACAACTAATTTGACCCACTTAGAGAGGAAAAGGAAAAATTGTTAGTTTTCTTCTTGTTGAAGATGGTACAGGAATAGAAAGAAAAGTATGCAAATCATTTCTTACTTCTTATATCTAAATTTAGGGGGGGGGGGGTATTTGAAGCAGAAGCTTTCATTATTCTGTTCCAAAGCACAATAAAAAAAGCGGATTTCACAGGACAGGGAAAGGTCTATATAGTGTGAAGTTCAGGATGCGCTCTAGCACAAGAGCAGATGGAGAGTTCAGCATTTAAAAAACGTAATAAGGGGAACCAATGTGTAACCAGCAAAGAAGTTACCAGTAGCATGGAAAAAGTGGCTCCCATTTTAATAAAGGAAGAAAAATCCAAATGTTTGAATAGATAGATTTGAGATAAACTCCATTAAATTTCCAGTCTACATTGAACTGCTGTCATGAAATGGTTACAGTAACATTTTTGGTGCAGGCCTGAGTCAACAATTCACGCCTTGGCAGAACTCTGCACAATCACCACTGCACTAACTTAATAGTCTGTGTGGAATCTTCCTGGTTTAGTTTATATTTGAAGTTAATACCGTTGATATCATCAAAATGGCCACGTAGAAGCATAAATGGAATTATGAGCACTAGATTGAAAGTTATTGAACTTTCAACGATACCTAGCAGGCATCATTGCATGACTCGGTAATCTCCAATATTTCATCTTAAAAATGCATGACTGCTTATCACAGGGCAACAAGAGCAAAAAGAACGAACGGATGCAGACAATACTTAAAATACTACGTTTCTTGGAGTCCTATTGGTTTATGAACTTAATGTAAAATCTCAGATCATCTACTTATCGGGCGAGAAACTAGGCCAGGTAACCCAGAAAGCTGGCCTGGCCAGGTTTCACAAGGGCACGGGCTTGGACATCCAGCTGAGTCATTTTTGGTAGGACTGGCCCCAAACTTAGGTAGGATTTGGTCTGGAAGTCCATATATCCCAGACTTCTTCTCCCTATGTCCTCCTCCCTCCCCTTCCCATATCCATCCCCATGTCCTAGCTTTGCCTTCCCAAATCTCACTTCACAACCCGCTCAACTTCCCTCCGCAACCAAATAATTCTCAAATCTCCCCACTCCGATCTGACATGTTGGGATGAGCATGACAGGCCACCAACAGTGGGTAGGGGGGGCGGTGTTAGCCATTTCTGCTGGCATGGCAGGACATGTGGTGGTGGTTGGGCCAAAGCTGGTGAGAGTGGCACAGGCATGGAAGCATGCTGCTACAGCCACCGCTGCCATTTGATCCGGGCAGGGATGTGGGTGTTAGTGCTAGTGCCGGAGTGGCAACATGACACAGAAGCCACCACTGGCAGGCATTTGAGAGTTAATAGCGACAGATTGAATAGTCTAATGCTGCAGTCGTGTCTTCGCCGCCACCAACACCAGGCACATACGGGATCCGGGAGTAGGTAGCAGGTGTGGCAGCACACAGCTACAAGGTCAACGGTGGCGGCTACACAAGCTGGCATGTATAATTTGGCCAGAAAATGAATATCATCAGTTGGGTCTGATGTGCTAACGTGGGCTGTAATGGAGCCCATAATGATTGGACACAGATCAGTCTGGGCCAGGCTTGGGATTCATCAGGTCATGGCCCCCAGCCTGGGAGGATCTGAGCCAAGAAATATATTTATCTCCACAGGTTGGAATTACCGATGTTGGCCCATTGAACACATCTACTGCTTGCACAGGCTATGATTAAGCATCAAAACAAAGGATAACATCGTTTAGGTCAGACATTCCGTAGGAATAACTGAGCACGTTTCAAACAACAACTAAAGATGAAGTTTAACGTCTTCCCATGCATTCAATGTGAAAATGGCCGAACTAATAAATATCAACCTTACATGACAAACAATAGTGAGAAGAGGGAAAAACTTACCCTGGTCTTATGAACAACGCACTCAACTATGCTCATCACTGATGTTGCCAATTCCTCGTAATCTTTCTGTACAACAAGGAACCACCATCCTTAATACGTTCTACATAAACCATAAAACCTACCACAATTAATTATCATCACACTGTGATACAGCTTTACATTAAGAATTCAAGAAAGAAACACATTATGATCTTAAAAAAAAGGGTGGGTAGCTGGGAGGATGAGGCTATCTGGTGAGATAAAAAAATAAGCTTCCTGAGAAGAAAGAATAAACAGAGGATGGTGGAATCCCTGGATAGTGAAGGTTCAAGGCTTTAGTTTTATCACCTGTTACACTATAGTTTTAACTCATTGACCCAAAAATCCCCTGAAGGATGCATTCAAGGTTGAAATTGTCAAGAGAATAATGAAAAATCACCCAAAACCTGACGAGCTTAGAGAATAGAGTTAGCGACTACCGAAGGTGAACCGATTTGGAGTACCTGATTCACTAAAGGACCTTTGAGCTAGAATGATCATCAAGGTTGCTGGAATACATTTATCTGTCTATAATAATGTTTACCATAATGAAATCAATTAAACACGTCCCAACTTGAGGAGATACTTTCCAGCCAAGAAATGATCTTGATTTGATATTGGTAAAAAATTCTGACAACAGCCAGCATCAGTATTGCAAATAGTATCGCAGTAGGCAGGAGGAGAAAGATTATTGCCGCATATTAAATAAGCCACTCATTGAAGGAAATAAAGGCATGTTGGATTAAAGAGAAGAGCAGTGGATTGGATGCAGTTGCTAACTCGACAGAGTAATGAATTTTGAACAAGAATATCTTGCCTAACATACCTGACTGATCTAAAGACACATGGAAGCAAAGTTTATGATGAGTGTGCACATAGTGACAGGTATTACAGAAACTCTGATAAATAACTTCGTACAATAGGGAATCATGCTCATATGAGGGAGTCGGTGAGAGCAGATCCCGGAAATTTTGTCTGGATCTAGAGACCGTTCCAGTCGACCCAGTGATTATGACAACTACAAAGCTTATTAAAGTAGGAAGAATGGAAAGCGAAACAGAGGTTTACAAGAATGGTAAGATCAAAAGGAGCGGACTTTGTTACAGATGACGTGGAGGGCTTACTGATCTTTCAACCCATAGCATCTTGTACGATAGGATGCTGACTACTGATTCAGTGAATGACCACAGAAAGACCACAGGAACTTTCTCACTTACGTGCCCTTTTAATTCTGTGCGGGGAGAAGAGCAAGAACTACCTTCCTCTGTGCGTTAGGACTTATACAGAATGTGCATTTGTATCCCACCAAAGAGAACCATCATGGCACCTTTCTAGACTTCGGGTCTTTAAAATGAAAATTTTAGTTGCTTGATTGAGAGATGTGTACATTCAAAAGTTTCGTAGTACTTAACGGATGATATGGTTTTACAAAGTGTTATTTGATTATATTCTATTGGATTTGATTTTAATCATATCAGTGGAAGAATCCAATGCACTTTCAAGAAAAGAAACTAAAGTTTTGATTTTTTTTGAAATAAAATAAGAAAATGAAAAGCAGGAAAAGTCAACCAAGTAAAAAACCATGCTTTATCATCATCTGATTTGCATGTGTCACTTCTAGCTGCAAGCCGAATCCAGAAATTCTCATCAAAGGACAGTATATTCTCAACGATGAGTTTCTCAAGCTGGTTGAACAAAAAAAAAAAGATAATAGTCAGCCACAATAGTTAACAGTTGGTCTAAAATAAGCATTCATAATTTCAAACAGGTCCAGGGTATTTAGATTCATGTAAACTATTTGTTTTCCTCCTATGTTTTTCCTAGTGGAAGCTTTGGTAGAACTGCGAAGGAATAACTAGAAACATCATTCAAGTAACAATGAAGCAATGACGATTCAGTCAGCAATTGGTTAACTTTAATCGCTATATTTTGACCGTCAACAACATTCTCACCAAAGAAAAAAAGAAATGCAGCTAGATAGATGACATTACGTGACAAGATGAGAGAGGATCAAGAAAGAACGGAACAACATGAATGAGTTTTAGTGCTTTCCTCCTAAGGAACCTCCGAGCTTCTTTCATAGTCTTTACAGTATATAAAAGAGGGAATTTGAGTCTGTAAAAGGCAACAACAAAGTATAGCAGGATCTTAATTAAAGGATAAAACTCTATCTAATTAGGAAAGAATAAAATGACGAAACGAAGATTGCATAATAGAAGGAAACAAATAATTGTTCCATATTGAGAATGGTAAAACTATTCTATCCCAATTTCACTGGCCAGCCTCTTAATAAGGGATCCAAAGGCCTGGAAAAAATTTCGACCCTACGTCTTGCCTGATCTAATCCTACAGAAAGTAGAAGAGTTCCTTGGAGTGGTAACGTTGGGCAATAGCTTGGCCATTAGAAGTCAAATACAACAGGTTTCTGGGCTAGGAAAACAGTATTATCCAGTATGAATGTAAACACAGAAAGGGAGAAACACTCAATGATTCACATTGACTTTAGAAAGAGAGGAGAAAGAAGTGAGGAAATCAATTTTTAAGTAACATATTATATTTTCAAAGGGAACCCCATAGGATAGTGAATGTGGATTTAAACCTTTAGATGAAACTAGAGGTTTCCAAAACTAGTATAAGCTTGTGATCACTCAGTGTTATTGGAACTCTGTTAGTTCAATTACATCAGACAAAAGAAAAAAGGTAAAGTTTACGATTGGAATGCAGGAAAATGCCAGGATAATCAAGTAGGTCGTATACCTCTAAAGCAAACGGAGAGGATATTAGCAAGTTAAACCAAAACGTTCATAACATTTTGCTATAACCAGACACAAGCCTGGCCCACTTAAAACCAACCGTGAATCTGTTACGAACCTCTTGAGATATGGGGCGAGTCTTCACCCTAATCTTACCTTAGACGTGGCTCATTCAGGGAATCAACTCTCTGTTGTATAGAAGAACCAGATTGAACAATTGAAAATGGAAATTGGAAAGACAATAGAGGTTTGCAGACAGTAGGGTGAGTTCCTGAGGTCGGATCAATCCTCAGGAACAGGAGAGCCCGAATCGGACCTCTCCAGGGACAGACCTCCCTCTCCACTCTCTGTTTTCTCCACTACCTTCTTACTTTGGCCTCTTCTATATTTATAGGCCTCAGTACATTATTCTGTCGTGGTCCCCCCTCAACGTGGGGGTCTAGGTCGTCTTGTGTAGACGACGGTTGGCTTCGCAACAGAATCATATTGGGTCAAAGACGTCGTTTATGTTGAAACAAAAATGAAGCAATAACTTAGTTAGTCTCAAACGTTCAAGATTTTGGTGGTTGACTTACTCCAAGTTAGAAAGAAAAATTAAGTACAAGAAGATTTTTTTTCAAATTCCTAAGTTGAACATCATTAATCCCCTTCCATAATGTCATATTTTTGTTTCTCACCGAACGCATTGGTCCAAGGCAGGGAAAATAAAGCTACACATGCACAGTGATAGTGGCAGATGAAAGATTAGATATTATATTTTACACTTACTTCCTTAGAATTTGAATCCCTCAGCATATCTATCAGTCGGTCAACTTCCACAGTCTTCTGAAAAGATTTCTCAGCATCTTTACTGGTTGCACAGACTGAGACTCTCCTGATAAATAGGTAATTTTTCTATCAGCATCTCCAGGAAATGGACCACAGACGAGTTAAATCTAACTTTAAAAGAAAGAAATTTTGGAGGGCAATATCAAAAGCATGTCTTATTTAGCATCACAAGAAAGAAACTTGCAACGGTCAAAGCCAATGGCAATAAAATTGAAGATATACTAGAGGTAAGTCAACATATCAATCTATCTTTCTTTCTGAAGCGCATAGATCACTTACAGGATATTAACCCAGAAGAGGCACTCACAGGAACAGTAGAACTTCCGGTGCAAACACACTAGCGGAGATGATATCTCAAGAAATGTATGAAATTTACACAAACAATACATCTGAGGTTGAAAAGTGTACTCTCCAAAGAGAGGCAGTGTATCACACGTTAGGAGGTAGTTGATTCGTTACAAAGAATAAATCATAAATGCAGAAAATGCATTCAGGTGGATTTTTTCTGTTTTTTGAATAAAATATGATGACTTTAGGTTACAGTTAATAATGGGAGATCGATCTAAAACGTAAGTATTTTTAATCCTCGTTCCGTCATAAACTTACAAGTAAAAGTATGGTTTCCTCCATTTACATATGATTTTATAGCGGTCATGTGACTTTGTGAAACCCAGGAAAAAATAGAAACTCACGTATTGAAAGTGGAAGGACTTTTTCCTCACGTCACAAACAATCAGACTTTCCGAACGTGAAGAAACGGGCATAGGACATCGATAAACGTCAGGGTCCTTAAGGTATATTTCAGTTGATCAATGCATTGCAGGAAATGACTTATATCACTATATTTGGGCCCTTGTCAACGAAAATATAGCATATTACACACTTCCATGTCCAAGGGACCAATTATCTGGGTCGTAAGCTTGGATTATGTTGTGACCGTTGGGACACACATATTGGTACCCCATCCGCATAGACATTAGACTTGTGTTAAATAAGATGCAAGTACAGGAAGGGTATATGCACGTGTTCATCTTCTCATGCATATACCAGAATGGAATTATTTGAAGTATATCCAATCTCAAGAGATCAGGTGGATTGTTAGCTTACAGAAAAAGTCAATAGCCAACATTCCAGTGGTCACCTAGAGGCCACACCAAACACAACGACTAAACAGCTAAGAATCGAATATTTTTTCCTGAGTTAGCGGATGGGGAGCAAATCCGCAAATAAGATTGTTTCCCCAAACATTTGCTCACTGGATGAAGGGAAGAAGTTCGACAGTGCGTCACCTCTTCATCCGATGGCTGGAGTACAGAGGCTCATCCGTCCACCGGCCAGACGTCCCCGGGATCCTGCAGCAATTCCCCCACATCCGGATCCTCATATTCTGCATAGAGCAAGTTCTCTGTCTGATAAAAACACACCACGGCATTCCAAAGTAAACAAGAAATGCACACGAGGCATGACCATAGCACTGAGTTGCGCAGCGATGGGAGGAACACGGGCGACAGCGGCGGCGGCGGCGGTAGCGGCAAGAGTTGCCATTGCGGAGCGACGAGATAAGGAAGCGGCTCCCTTCGCTCCACTCGCCTTCTTCCTACCTCTGGGCGGGAGCCGGCGAAGACGACGCTGTGAGCAGAGGGTGACGTGGCAAGAGGAGAGCCTCAGTGGCTGCTGCCACGTAGGGAGATTTGATTGGCCGAAACCTGGCGCCAATGACAAGTGGACATGCTGGCCCCAATTTGAGCCCAATATCCACAAAAAGTTGTTTTCTGTCATTAAAGAAATTATTTGGAGTCCATATTTAATATACCCCTGTTTTTACCCTATTTATAGAAGTTTTTGTAGAAGGTTAAAGAGCTATAATAAGTTATTTCTAATTATAATAAATTATTATTATTAATTAAATATAAATAAAAATTTTAAACATATTTTTAATACTGTGTTTTTTCCCGTATTTCCTTCAATTGTAAAAAAAAAGGATAAAAAATAAATTATTTTAAATATTCTCTAAAATGCGATGCCTATTTCCCGTTACTTTACCGTGGAGTCAATGAGCCATAAAAAAAAAAAATAGTAACGAAAAGCATGTGCATTTTTTAAAATATGATAAATTCACATGAAATTGAAATCCAGGTAGTGTCAGCATCAACTTGGGGTTAAGTGAACTGAGCCGGGCTGGGCCGTTCTCTGGTCTTTCCCGGCCCATTAATAGGTTCCAAACACATCCAACTCACCACATTTTTAGTAAATTAGAACTAGATCAGACATTAGATGCTGCTGGAACCTATAAAGTCTGAAGTCTAATACACGTCCTCCTAGGAAATGGGGGGCTGACTTGCTATTACCAGCCCCCGCGGGCGGCGTGGAGGGAGAGTAGGGGAGGGTTGAGGATATCATCATTTCTTGAGGCCCATCATGACGAGCAGAAGGCCGAAGTAGTCGAAGTGGAAGACGTCCCTGAGGAACCTGAGCTTGGTCTCGTTCCATGGAGGGTACCGGAGGGGGAAATCCAGGAGGAACTGCCTCCTCATCACCGCCTTCTCGTGACTGAAGGCGTCGAATGAGAACTTCCCGTGGTACCTCCCGAAGCCGCTCCCCCCCACCCCGCCGAAGGGCAGCGTGTCCACGGCGAACTTCTCCGGCCACCGGCGGTGCCACCACCCCAAAACCACGTCAATTCCAATACAGATGAGAGAGAGAGAGAGAGAGAGAGAGAGAGAGAGAGAGAGAGAAGGTTTATGATCTTTCAGGTATTTGTTTGATCTGTGGAGGAGGAGACTTACTTGGATCATGGTGTCATTGAAGGTGACGCTTCCGGAGGAGGTCTCGGCCACAACTCGTTTCTTCAGGGCCTCGTCGTTGGAGAAGACGTAGATGGCCAGCGGCTTCGGCCTGTCCCTCACGAACGCGATGCTGTCTCCGATCTTCTCCAGCTACATGAAGAACAGAAAATAGAAAATATAGTTCGCAATGGAAAATAGGATTCGGATTCTGTGATGAAGAATGCTGATCACAAGAAAAACCCCCGGCCTACCGTGATTATGGGAAGGAGAGGACCGAAGACTTCTTCGGTCATGATCTCGGAGTCCAGCGGGGGATCCAGCAAGATCGTCGGTTCGATTTTCCTTCACGAATTAAACGAACTATTATCCTCAACTGAAAAATATTCAACGGTATCTTCGAATCGAAGAACAAAAAGAGGGCGGAAGACTCACAGATTGTCGCTGTCGAAGCGGCCACCGTGAACGACGGAAGCGGAAACGGAGGGGTCCTTCAGAAGGCCTTCCAGCCTCATGAAGTGCTGCCGATTGACGATTCTCGAGAGGTTTCTAGAATCTCCGTACAAACTCTTGACCGTTCTCCGCAGCATGTCAATCTAATATTTAAAAGCAAATTAATGGTATTTTTTAAAAAAGCGACTCGTAAATAAAAAAAATAAATTGAAAATTATGAATGCGAAATGACGACTTTGACCTCCTACCAGAGTGGAGGCAAATTGTCTTTCCACGAGGATATAGTCAATTCCCACGCAAGCTTGTCCGCAACAGGGGCCCCACTTTCCGGCAACCAGTCGTTTTGCCGCCACCTGGATCAGAATATGATAATATTATATTTCTTTTTGGATGATATTTCTGTCGCAGAAAAATGCTGAAACCATTTTAGAATATTATTGTCAAAACAGGGCAGAAGATAGGTAAGTCATCAATAAAGGGGGTTTATAGGGGATATGTAGGGTCTTTTCTAAAAATGTCCACTCCACGTGGGTGCGGTCAAATAGAGCGGTATACCTTCTGTTCGCTCGAACCGATGGAGTCAACGATGGCTGGGCACTTCCCGCCCAGCTCGAGGATGACCGGAGTCAGGTGCTCCGCCGCTGCGGCCATGACGACGCGTCCCACCCGCGGGCTCCCTGTGAGGCGACGGCGCCGCCAGCGAGCAGGATGAGCAGTCCAGAAGAAGGCCGCTGGAAGAACAGAACAAGATCTGTCTTACCGGTGAACAAGATCTTATCCCATCGCTGCTCCAGGAGCTGCGAGCCCACGGAGGGCCCGCCGAGGAAGACCTTCACGGCGGCGCCGTCGAGGTACCTGGGAATGGCCTCCGCTAGAAACTCAGCGGAGGAGGGAGCAAGCTCCGACGGCTTCAGCGCCACCACGTTTCCGGCAGAGAAGGCGCCGATGATCGGCTCCAGCGCCAACCCTGGACAATCACCGCCGCCGCCACCGCCGTTAATGGCGAGAAGAAGAAGCGGGCCATCAAACTCAAGACTACTTACCAATGGGGAAGTTCCAGGAGGAGAACAGCAACACTACTCCGAGCGGCTCTGGTACGACGGTGGCGGATGAGGGGAAGGAGACGAGGGGGACCTTCACCTGAAGAAGACGGCCATGAGCAGCGTCTCGGTGGCTGAAGGAGAGAACAGAAAAAGGAAGAAGGGAAGACAGAAGGAACTCACACTCTTCGGAGCCATCCACTGCTTAAGGCTGCTCAGCGCGAAGTTGATGGATTTAATCAGAACCCCAACCTGCAGGAAAAGAAATCTTTTAGAGGCCATGGCGGAGGAGAGAAAGCTTCTGCGGCGGGGGGAGAAGAAAGATGGGGAGACCTCGTCGCGGAAGGCCTCGGCCCGGTGCTTGCCAAGGTCTCTGTTGAGGGCAGAGAAGATGCCCTCCTCCTCCTCCCTGACCAGCGCCAGCAGAGCCATCAGCTGGGACCTCCTCCATTTCTCGCACTTCGTCTTCCCGCTTCTGAAGGCCTCCCTCATCTCCCCCAGCCTCTCCTCCACCGTCCCCATCTCTCTCTCTTTCTCTTTCTCTCTGTGTGTCTCAAAAGGAGTTTATCGCTCAAGACGAGAAGTGTGAGGTTGCCATGACTGGAGCTTTGTACTCGCCAACACAGACGCACCCACCAAAGAGAACGCAGTTGAACAGAAGATGTCGGAGCCTAACATTTTGAGGAATTTAATCCTCCTCGACGGTACGCAGGTGTCAACAGTGACGACGACTACCTATTTAAAGGTCCACCTGTTTACGGCTTCCTCGTGATAGCACGCCAGCCGGGTCCCCCGTCGTCGTATTCCTCTGTCGCAGAAACCGATCAGTAAAGAAACTGATGAAGCTCTCTTTGTTGCAGGGGAACTCACCCCGTCAGGCGCGACGGCGC
The DNA here is from genome assembly GCA_902729315.2 of Spirodela intermedia. NCBI lineage: Eukaryota > Viridiplantae > Streptophyta > Magnoliopsida > Alismatales > Araceae > Spirodela > Spirodela intermedia. The sequence continues at coordinate 6,764,986 of LR746265.1, forward strand.
ACATGCTCAGATATCACAGACACCCGCCTCCCCCCCATCCCCTCTCTCTAGCTCGCTCGTGTTCAGAGAGCATCGTCTCCTGAGCTTGGCTGAGGTCATCTGTCTCCGTTGATAATTAATGGGGTCTCTGGGTAGGAAGACCAGGGGTAGGTGTGTTCGCATTTATGGAGATTGGAGGAGAGGTAACCCTGCCCGGGCTGGGCCTCTGGTGTTCATACTGTCGGCCCGGGCCCTTTCCATCGACTAATTTGGACTCCTCACTTCTCTCTCTACACCCTCTCTCTCTCTCTCTCTACTGGCTACCTATCTCTGTCTATCTCTCTCTCTACTGGCTACCTATCCCTATCTATCGATCTCTCTTCTAGCTATCTATCTACTGGAACGATGGGCATGGCGGGCCATTTACACTCATGCAAAGAAGAAGAAAGGAAAATCGAGCTTGAGGGAACCACAGGGGAATAACGTCGATCAGTCCGCATGCATGCACGTGGATTTATTCTAGAGTTCTGCAGGAAACTGGTGTTTTTAACGTGCACCGAGGTTAATCATTCGTGAATCTGGAGGTCGGGGATGGAGTTGGGACTGGTGGTACATCGTACGCGGATTAGACGAGGCGCAGCGTACCGCGTCATGCGAGGCGTAGCTCATGGATGCCGTAGCCGGGGACCTGAAGATTTGGGTGGCTTGGCTGAACGCGGAAGCCGTAGATGTGATTAGGGGGGGGCCCTCCGGCGTTGTCCATCGCCGCTCCGCCGTTGTACCGGTTGACGGCGGCGTCAACGCACGCGTAGCCGAACCTCGCATCAACCTCCTGTTATATCGATTGACGTCATTCATCGCGACGAGGAAAGGGAGGGAGGGATGGAGAGAGAGAAATAGCTAGCGATTCATAAGTATTAGAGGGAGATAGATATACACGCATAAATAGGTAGGTAGAGAAATAAACGGATAAATGAGAGTGAGAGAGAGTGAGTAAGTGAGAGAGGCGAGCAGCTGAATACCAGTTGACGTATGAGGATTCGGTGCTGATCCTCAGAGCTTTTAACCTGCAAATTACACCTTTAGAACATCAAAATCCCGGGTATCATAGTAAAACGGATAACAGCTCCCTCTAGCGATAGAGAGAGAGAGAGAGAGTATTCCTTCGGTTATTCTTTTCGTTCAATCATTTGAGGTTTCTCTATTTTGAGTTATCAGAAGACTACCATATTGGAGTCAATTCCTTCATTCGTCAGAAATTACACTAAACATGGTAGACAATTTAGATAAAATTGTGCTTGAATCATCCTCTAACATAACGAACCACCGCAAAAATCTCATCAAAGTTTGAACAACTCTCCCATATTTCAAATATATATATATATATATATATACGTTGTTCATATATTACGGACTAATACCATTAATTTTTGTCTCAAATAAATTAAGAAAAGTATCATAAGTACTACCAAGGAATTGGGTCATCCGACTGAAAGTAAGCTTAGAGGGCTGATCTTTGAGAGATTTACATCATGCCAAAGTATTTAATGGGCATGTTAAAAGCTAAATAGTTATCTGCTTCACAACCAATAAATGGGAATTAGAGCATTATTGACTAGTAGAAGATAATGTAAAGGACGATAATTCTTCTTGTATTAATTCTTGATAATGTAAAGGATGATAATTATAGTATTAAGAGCTCTATGCATTTTAACAGCCAAAGTTTACCATGGGATGACCTCATTAGAGTTAATTTTTTGGTCTGATAAAAATGAAGAAATTATATACTTTTTTTCGTGAGTTCTAAAACCGCCATTTGCTCTAAGAGCACGTATGGGTAAGCAATGGTGCGTCTTCTTCATCCACCCCCCCCTCTCTCTCTCTCTGTCGCCATCTCTCTACCTTTCTCTCTGCTGTACCAGATGGAGGGTCAAGAGAGGAAGATGGCTAATTTCAACTATCCTGGATGACATTGAGATTACCAGTTGAGTTGTATGTAAGGACCTTTGCTGAATGCAAGGAAGAGATCTGAGACTAAAGGAAAGAGATAAACCGAGCGAGCGAGAGAGAGAGAGAGAGAGAGAGAGATGGGGTGGGGGGTGGGGTTGGAGGGTAACGGAGAAAAGGCGCAAGGAAATGAAGAAGGTGGAGAGCTTCAAAGAATCGTACTCACCTTCTTCTTGTAGGTTTCCGTCTGAGTGACGATCTGTTTAATCTGTTGTCAGTGCCACGGAAAAGAAGCGAAGTCAGCAGAAGGGAGAAATCGAGTAGTGGCAGACTGGCGCACAAGGAATGATCTTCCATGGAACACACAAAAATCTGTATCACTGGTTCCTTCTTCTATTTCCTCCCCATTTAAACCCATTTGGAGATTACAGACTGCGATTAGGGTTTTCAGATGACGACGGAGGAAGGAAGAAAGAAAGGATACAAAGTTGATATATTTCTAGGGTACTTCTTACTTCTGAGAGGAAATAAATGAATTTTTAGAAAAGGGAAGCTAACCTTTCTCTCACGGATGGAATCCAAACAGGTTTCCAAATCTTCCTCAAGACTGCGCAGTTGGTTCATGTCCAGGTCATCCAGCTCCTCACCCATCCTTTGGCTGATTCCGACACATTACACCAAATAAATTGCGTAAAAAATCGTTCGTTTATATTATCAGATAATGAAACTATATTCAGAAAACAGTAATTTCCTATTTTTTGTTCGATTTAATCCTGCGAGGAACGGGTTGGGCGGCTGCCTGATCTCCCGCCGGAGCTTCATGTTGGTGGCCTGGAGGTGAAGCAACTGGTTTTTCATGTTCTGCCAAGGAGATATGAGCATTTTTTTAGATCTAGCGTTTGTTCTGTCGAGTAACATAACATGGAGAGAGAGAGAGAGAGAGAGAGAGAGAGAGAGAGAGAGAGAGAGAGAGAGAGAGAGAGAGAGAGAGAGAGAGAGAGAGAGAGAGAGAGAGAGATTCTTCCTACGTCGTAATGTTCCTTCCAGATATCAATCCCCGTAGTCTGCTGGTAACGATCGAAGATGGCCTGCGTGCTGGTAAACACGGGAGAGTTGCATGTGATGCACAGAGAAGGTAGATATAAAGGGAGAAGGAGAGAGAGAGAGAGGATCGTTTTCACACAGACGTGGTGGAGGGGCTGCAGTAGTCGCAGAACTTGCTGGTGGAGGAGACCATTAGAAGGCAGACCTGGGCATCGCATAGCACGGTGAGCTCCTTGGCCTTCTTGAAGAGGCCGCCCCTCCTCTTGGAGTAAGTCACCTGCCTGTTTGTCGAGTTCTCTATCATCTTTATCTCTATCTTCCCTCTCCCCATCTCCCTCTTCCTCCTCCTCCTCCTCTTCTTCTTCTTCTGGCAGAGGTTGGGAACCAGAGGAGAAGTGTTTTAGGTTTGGAGTGGAAGGGGGAGGAAGAGGTGGTGTGTGGTGGGTCGCCCTCTCCGCGGCTTTGGAGATGAGGGTGGAAGTGAAAAGGGCTGGGGTCGTGGAAGGAAAAGCTCTCGTTTACTGGAAGTAGAAGCCGTTTCTCACTCCGCGAAAGCGGCCATGTAACATCACATCATGCGATGCCCTCGTCAACGTCCAGCATCCCTCCACTTCCTCAACCTCTCTCTCTCTACCTCACTTCTCAGTTGCCTTTCGTGTACCCTTCTCCTACGCTCTCTTCACCTCTACCTCCCTTCTACGCCATTCTCCATGCTTATCTCTCGCTTCCTCAGCAGCTTCTACTCTGTTCTTCAACTCTCTTTTTCTCCCCTCTCTCTCCTACATTCAACGCCGTTCCAAGTTTATCCCTCGCTCCCTCGGCTTCTTCTGCTCTGCCGGGTAAGTCTATTTCTCTCTCTTACACGCGCGCGCGCAAACGCACACTCACTCACCTCACTGTCTCCCTGCGCCTCCCGTCCATCATTCTCTCTCTATCTCCGGTCATGAATCGGTCAACATATCCCGCTGTAAGCTCAGCAGTCAGCACCATCCCTCAAAAAGCTGCTGACACGACGACCAAAAGGAGAATATATTCATGTCATGCCAGGACGAATCCTCCTCATTCTCAGTCAGAAAACAAACTTACCCACTTTCCAATCTCTAATTTTTGGGAGATGGATAGATCGATGGATAAATACATAGGGAGAGAGAGAGAGAGAGAGAGAGAGAGAGAGAGAGAGAGAGAGAGAGAGAGAGAGAGAGGTCCCAGGCACTATCGAAACCACTGCGAGTTTCTATTTCCTGGGAGAGAGACGGGACGCTCCTCGTCGTTGTCAGCCCATCATCCTTGGGAAAGGAACATATACCGGTCTTCATTGCCGCCTCTCTAAAACAAAGTCGGGAGGGGAACCTGGTCTTTCCCTCTCCCTCCCTCTCTCTCTCTCTCTCTCTCTAGAATTCCCACCACAAGAACAACGTTTTCTTTCCAAAACCGAAGCGGGCACCCGCACACCCGCCGGAATCAAACGCCGAACCCACGGTGCAACGGCTTCGTGCTTCTCGCCCGTCCGCATTATGGATAGGAGAGACGAGGGTTAGGGGATGGGATGTCTTTTCCACAAGGGAATAACCTGCGAGAACGGCATGCATTTATCATGGAGAACAGTAACTTTCCTGTGAACAGGTTAGATTCTACGGTGCTGCATTTTCTCTCTTTCTCTCTCGCTTCCTCACTTCCCCAATGGATGATCATTCATTAACTCCACAGGGGTTCCTGTACTACGTTGTTTCTGCACGTAGACACCCCCATTACAGCGTGCTTCCAAAGAATTGCACCATATTACTCTCTCTCTCTCTATTACTGCGCCCCAACCTTGGTTGTCCATGTCTTTAGTTACCCCCCCTCTCTCTCTCTCTCTCTCTCTCTCTATTTACAGCTGCCTCGGGCGGGTCCTTCGCTGAGTTCCGAAACTAGGTGGGAAGTAGGTAAGCTGAGTAAAAAGCCTACGAGTCAGGGGACAGCCTACGACTCCACCAGGGCCTAACCCTTCGTCCCTGTAAAGGGAAACCCTCTCCCCCGGCTTTCCTTCACTCCTCTCCCCACACACCTTCAAAACCCAACAACCATTATACACTCTCTCTCTCTACCCCCACGGGGGTTGTTTTGACGGATCTCCAGTGAGATCATCCCCCCACCCGCCCAATCCCACCCACCGGAACCGTCGGTAGGAGGCGCTCCTCGCCTATGCACTCTCTTGCCGGCCTCATCCCCTTAGCAACCACAATTCTTTCAATCAACTAAACGACGATCATCCATCTCTCTCTGTCTCTCTATATATATATATACTCATACTTTGCTGGATTATTCCGCTGCTTGTTCTTTGTTTACACTAAGGCCATGAAATTTCTTCTGCAGATTCCCCTCTACTCTGTGACCAGGCTTGTGGAACGATTCGAGCCTCCCCTATATATAGATATTATATATATATATAGCGAGAGAGAGAGAGAGAGAGAGAGAGAGAGAGAGAGAGAGAGAGACAGAGAGACAGAGAGACAGAGAGACAGAGAGATGGGCATGACCGGGGCTAGAAATCAAGATGGAGCTTCCCTTCCCCCCCAAGCTCCGGAACCAACCAGAGAAGATGGAAATCAAGATACTAAAGAAAGAAAGCACGGCTAGAACTACTGATCTAAGAATTCACTCGACAACCTGTCACCTGTTTTTTTTGGTTTTTTTGGTCAAAACTACAACTCCAACTTGCTTCCATCATCCACCGGGGATGGATCCCCTTCACCGCCAGTGCCCGGGAGGAGCCCTGGGCTTCCCCTGACCGGCCGAGCCGAGGTGCTGGGTAACGAAGATAACCCCCATGACGACGATCAGGCACCCGACGAGACCGCTGAAGAAGATCGCCCCGGGCTGGCGCGTCTGCACGAACCCGTAGACCCCGCCGGAAGTCTGCAGGATGATGTCCGCCAGCCCGTCGCCGGAGAAGTCCCCCAGAACCAGCGCGTGCGTCGGCGCCGCCGGCAGGTCCACCGACGCCAGCACAACGCCGCCGGGGGAGACCACCGCCGCCTCCTGGTCCCCCGCCGCGATCACCACCTCCCGCTGGTCCCCCGCCCGCAGGCGGAACGCTTTCAGTGTCGGCACCACCGCCGCCGCCTCCGCCATGCCCGCCGGCGACGGGGGGTTCGTCCAGCTCGCTCCGGTGGTGATCTGCCACCTCCAGACAGCATCTTCCCCGTGCAGCCCCGGGGAATATGCAGTCATCTGCAAAAAACCCACGATTGAGGGAGCAAAAAAAAGTCAAACTGAAGTCAAGTTTCCGTGGCGGTTCAAGAATCTTGAAGAATTTCGTGCCTCTCCAAGGTTGTTCCTGAAAAACCCACGACGCAAAGACGAAGAAAAAAGTCAAACTGAAGTCAAATTGAGAGGTCAAATTTCGTGCCTCTCCCCGGTTGTTCAAGAAGATGACGTCCCCGTGGCTGCCTTTGCGATGTCGGTGGCCGTCGGGGCGGGGGAGGAGGATGGGGGTCGCCACCTCCAGGGACTGGGTGTCGGCGGCGGCAGCGGCTCGGCCGAAGGTCCTGGCAAAGTCGCCGCTGTGATAGAAGAGGTTGAAGTGGGCGTGCTGGCAGATGGAGACGTTGAAGAGCTGTTCCCGCACGGGCACGCCGGAAGTGGCGACGGCCCAGCAGGGCCTCAGGACCTCCATGGACCCGCTGACGACCGTCTGCTCAACGCCGCGGCCGCCCACAGCCTGCCAAGTTCTCTCCATCGTGAGCCAATCCATCAAAAAGCACTACGAAGCCTGCGGTGACCAGGTGGTCTTGATTTTCTTTGCCAAGAATCTTAGTGAAAATCCTTCAGATGATCATCCGTTTTAAAGTAGAAAAGACAAAAAAAAGAGAACGCTTTGATACAGTCACTGGTTTTGATTGAGGTAAAATCAATAAAGTTCCAGAGTGGGAAAAATGCCTTTAAAGTCAACGGCGGAGGGATGGGAGTGGCTGTTCTAATGATTCTTCGAAATCATCCCATTCCATTGTTACCATTTATAGGTGGAAGACAAAAATGCGAGGTGGAAGGAAATAGAACAACGGAGCAAAGCACCTGCACATGATCCAGGACACCATCTCCATTAATATCAGCGTGGAGGCCTCCTTCGGGAAGATGGAGCTGAAATTGCATAGGCGATTAAACACATTGATTTAACTTACAGCATAGATTGGCTGTGAAGCTGAAAAATTAGGCACCATGTTGCCTGACATATAATTAAAGAAGATCAACAGTTCAAAGAAAGCAAGACAGGTCATTACATATATAATCAGAAAGGAGATTTGAACGCATCGATATTGAAATAATGATGGTGAAACATTACTCGAATCTGTGATCTAGGATCGTACCTTTAATAAAATATAATCCTGTAAAGTAAATCAAAACAGCTCATTGTACACTACAATCTTTGTATATAAAAGCATGCTATATTATAATAAATGAATCAAAAGAAGTAGCAAAGCAAATATATTGACAAAGATCAAGCTAAGTCATGGCCACGGAGCCCTGTGATTCTCTTGCCATTTATGAAGTGAAAATGATGGGTTCCTGCCTAATGGACCAACGGCCCATCATCAGGAATCACAATCCATTTCACTTATGGTCGCCTAAAGAGGATCACAGGGCAGGCTTAAGAATGGGGGCATAAAACAGAGGATCAGGAAGGGTTATATACTGAAACGCTGGAAGTTTGGGTCGAACGGAGAGAGTAGGAGAGGTCCTCTGCAACTGAACTCTCGTGGGTACTTGAGCATCTCCAAGGAGGGGGATTCCCTTCCTATTGGTTACTTGTCCTTTTCTTAGCTTGCCAACAAGTTCTCCCTTCCATATTTCCCTCTGTTCTGCACGATTTCAGCCTAGGGCCCAATCAGAAGACTTCTATCATACATCTCAAAACTCATGGGACGCTTTTCGTAGTCTAACCCTTTCCCGATATACGCTTATAGTTTTCTAGATGCAATGGGATGTATTACCATCTGGTTCACCTCTATAGAGAAGCCCATACATATATGGGCCTGACACCTTCCGTTATGTAGACGCATTCCCATGTTGCATCTCTTAGATGTCCAGTTATTCTATCATATGATTGCAGAGATTGTTCCCTGCCTTGTACCACTCCTTCCATCATTTTAAGTTTACAAAAAGTCAAACCTATCCCCTTCCTTTAAGAGTATCAGGCATGCTGCTATGTATCCGACGGATAACAAGCAGTGACCAGGGGCACATAATGGACATTTCTTAATTTTCATTAATTACTGCAACTGGTATTCTCAGGGATTGGGATGCACTCGCTAATTATAAATGCAGGGACCTGAAGCTTGAAAAAAAGTACATGAAAATTATCCGTGAACTCTTGCTGATCAGCTAGATATGTAACATAAATTATTTAACAGATCAGAATTATAATGAAATCTATGATAACTCGATGCTAATTAGGCATGTTGCCGTAGGCATTGTGATTATAATGTGCAATGGACTATCCTCAACCATTTGGGCATCTAATAGAAAATAAATAATGGGGAAACCAAAAGCAGTTAAGTCGACTAAAATGAAGCAACACATTTTTTTTGTTCGTATTTATTGACAGAGCAAGGGAATGGTCCTGGGCATTTCGTATTGGAAGGGACAACACATTTGATTTCGAAAGGTGTGGGGAGCTAGGCTATAGAGACTTTGTACAGAAGGTTTCTTTAGGCATACTATAGCCCCACATGTAAACATTCTCTTCTCTTTTTGACATTTGTTTATATGTGGTTGCTCTTATATGTAACAGTGAGAAAAGGGAGTTTGGATTTTCTGTAATGACAAAGGCTAAAAACCTTTCGTTTTCGGAGGTGAGTGATTTCAATAGCCTCTATTACTTTGATGGTGAGCAGAGTGTTTGTTCTCACTCTTAAATGTGACAAAGAAAGGAATTAGAGTGGATTCCTCACGACAGCAAAGGGCAACGCTCTGATTATGGGAGGTTTCAGTCGTTAGCGGTCTCTTCACCATCTTGGTATAGACCAAAGAGTTTTTTTAAAGAGGATGTTTCAAAGAATACTGAGTTTGTCAATGTTAGCTTCTCCTTTTCTTTAATCGATATGAAGTTATCCAGTTTTAAAGAACAGCGACGTTTATAGAAGGGTACTGGTGTAACTGAATTCTCAGAAAATTATTAGAAGCAATTAACTCCAGTCTGTTTTCATTTTGACATGGGTACTGCCACATTTTCATTAAATTATCAAACATAAAAAAGAAAATCCACTTTGAAAGAAAACATGGTCCAGCCATTCTAGAAACTTGAAAAGTGGATTACAAAGATGAGAAAACCTAAAAAGGCCCAAAACCAGATTATGCTTAAATAAATTGCGTGAATAACGCGTCAGAGTCTTAGTTTTTAGCAACTATCCTGTTTCTAAGGCGTTTTGAATTTGTTTCTCAAACTGACCCGATTTTTAGAGGCGTCTCAACTGAATTTCGGCCTAATTTTAAGGACACCACGTTGTAAACCTAAAATCATCTTGGTCAGTAGGAATTTTCACCCTTTGTGGTGTCTCCTGGCTTGTGGATTCAAGCGCCCTCCCTTGTGGATTCGAGGGAGTAAATTTTGATCCTTGTGGATTCAAGGTTCGCCCCAGTTAATCCTTGTGGATTAAGGATTGAAGTTTCCAATTCTATGGATTAAGAACCTGATTTCTTCTTCAAAATTCGTGCCTTATGTATTCAAGGCAGAATTCTCTACTTCCTGCAACTTCTGCTGCGTCAATGTACAACAGTGTAGTATCATGTTTTGTTAGCATCACAAGGTTTAGCAAGCACAATGAAGCGTTCCTTCCAAAAAAAAAAAAAACAGTATCCATCAACTTTTTCATATGAAAAATTAATGTGGCAGCAGACTAATAGTCAATCCGAACAAAACTAATTTGGATAGATACATAAGAAAAATTAAAAGGTGACAGCACACTTCTATACACAAACTGAAAACTAAAAGCACAACACTGTGCAATAACGATGGTTGGAAATATTAAAGCCACAAGAAGGCCATTACCTGGCGAGTGATAAATAATACATCACTCTCATTTTCTTAAAATGATCATCGTAATCTATTGTAGGAAAAACGAAGGGAATTTGAGCGACGCGAACTAAAACAGGAAGTTTTGAATGAATCAGAAAAAACTTATTAAAAAAATTATAGCATGTCATATTTTACTATGTATCATACCTTGCATAATGTGCGGCCAGAGGCTAAATGAATGGCCTCAATTCCTTCCTTTTCATGTGCAACAACGACATTTGGTAACCACCAAAGCTGAGTATGATTTGTTATCGTAGGAAAATATGACAGTTTCTACAATCATAAATAAGCGAATTAGAAAAAACTAATCAGCGTCAGTCATTAAACCATAGAACCTGTAACTAAACTAATGAAAAAGAAAAAAATGCCATAGGAACCAACATAATTTAGAGAGTTAAAAATTATGCCACAGGTAACATGGCATTAGCTCACTCGCTAGTCATGAAAGGGCTACATCTTCCCACTACAGGCTTACCTTTAGTTGCAAAAGAGTAACTAAATTGAAGTTGGTTTCCATAACCTTCAGCAGGGAAAGGGAGAAAAGGGACCCTGTGACTGCATTAACAGACTAATAGTGAAAAAAAATAAACTGATAGAAAGACATGACCCGTGATTGACGATGGAGAAGCAAACTGCAGCGACAGTAAGAGCTAGTTATCAGTCCCTGAGATATTTTGGAGGTTAAAATAAAATAAACCGTAACATTGGTTACCAAAAAAAGGGGTAAAATTTTCATTTCTCATGTTCTTTCTAAGGTATTGGACTATTCATCACTATGACGCTCTGGAAAAAACTGCAATTTCCCTCTTTACCGTCACAGTAGATGTATCTGGTGTTCTTTCTTTTCAAACCCATTCCGTAGACCATCACTTGTCCCAATAAGTTTCGTAACTCTTCATTATCCATGAAAGAAACTCCCATATCTGGTGTCTCCAAATTTTCCCTTGCTTTACAGGAGCAGACCTGATATTTGAATAGCATCTCCCGGTGATTTACTCAAACTTGAGGCATAGTGGACAGAATCTCAGATGTTCCCAATGCTCTTCTTATTCCAACGTGTCTTGTCTTTTTACCTTACATGTGGATACTAGGTCTACGGCAGTTCGTCCAGAGCGACTACTATCCTCTCCTATTTCAGCTCTGTTTCAAGTGGTTTTATCTTTCCTTCACGCTCTGTAATACGTGGGAAAGAAAATTGTAGAAGTAGTCACGCGTACCTTCCTCCCTTCCTTATTAACCCAGTTTGCCAGTATGCCCTTTCACTGATAGCTCCCTTTACCACAAATCCGACCTCGAGTCAAAACTGCGAATTTCAATTCGCTTTATATTTATTGACTCTCTAAAGATAATGGCTCTATTTACTTGAACTGTATTCATCAATATGTTGGTTCCCATATTCATTGGTTCTGGATATAGATGATTCAGAAATATTATCAACAAAATCATTGCTAGATATTTCCTATAGGGACCTGATGTTGTACTCTAACGACATAGAATGATATTCTTGTTCATGAAAGAAATAACAGGTTTTTGAGATTTGAACATTTTACAAGATTAAAAAAACTTTACCTATCTCAAAGGTTTCTTCCCTTGTTCTCCTCATAAAGCACCCCCAACATCAGCTCTGTAGATAATTATCAAACACAGAATCCTCCCAAATAAATACCGACTCTCCTCAGGGAGTACCCTTCCAAACTACTTGCCCTAGTGAATCAGTTGACTCATCCAAACCATAAGCTCCTACTCACTTATGTCATGTTTTTGTTTGATCGGAGGAAAACCTGTGATTCCAGTATTTGGTAAATCTCCAAAACATGAAATCAAGTTATTGGTAAAATCTGACTCTATTTCTCTTCCAACATTTCCAAATCTAGCTTGCATTGGTTGCCACCATTATCTCTGCTTTCTCTACACTTTCGGTAAATAACCACTTCTCCTGAACAGAAAATGGGAACATTAAAGCTTTATTCGATCGAAACCCTGATTTATTTGGATCCTAATTGGGATCTGCATTGAATTCTTGAATACTAATATCTGAGACATAGAAGAGAGTTTCCTACAGAGCTTTTCCTCTATTCAGCTTAAAATGACGTACTTTAAACGATGTTCAAACTCCTCTGGTGAATGGGGATGACTGGGAATAGCAGAATATCCAGTGACGCATCGCCCCAGAAGATGAGATCATAAGAAACTCAAGGCCAAAGCACCTGCACCAAGGTGTTCTTGGGATCCTCCAAGAAACAGTTTTAAATCCATGACTAGAGAAGGGTAACAATTCGAACTAAAATAAAAAAATGTACATAGCCCGTTTGTAGAGCTCCAGAGGATTTAAACGGCCGGCAGTTCAAATCCTGATAGGACTTGTGGACAGAAAGAAACCCTAAATCCTATCAAATATTAAAACAGAACCCCAAAGAAAAAAATATCCACGACAGGATACGAGTAATCCATTTTGATTCCGTTCCACTTGGAATCTTCACTTCCAATGTTTCTGGTAGAATGTTCTTTCTCCGGGCCTCGACCTGTTCAACGTTATAGCAGCTAAAGAACACGAAACTTATTCCTCCTGTACTTTCTTGGTTGATAATTGTGCTCCAGATTTTAAGAAAGCAGACTGGTACATCAGTACGGATCTAACCTTTCCATAGAGTCTGAATGAGGAGAGAACAGGCGCAAAGGTCTAATCCAAAGCTCTCTGATACATCACACTTTCTCAGTCTTCTATTATTCTTTAATCACCTTTTAAAAGTTCCCTACTGAATTTCTTAAGGAGCTCCTCGTAACCTACTTTCTTCCATTCTCCTTTCAGCTCCCAGAACTTCCTGAGACTAACAAATTTTGACAACCCCATAAATCTACTGTTAATTCTCTCTCCTGACCAATCTTTTGACAAAGTTGCAATCTTTCTTTCTTGTGTAACTCTCTTTTTAGCAGGCTAGCTCTCACAGTAAACAAATAGATGGCGATGTGGTATTCAGGAGAAGGATGAGAAGAACTAAGTCAATGCAACTCTTCATATGGTTGTCCATGCGTCTATATGAAAAATGAGGAATCCAAGTAATGAGAATAAGACAAGTACTGTACTGGCAGTATATATCGACTGTTCATGGGTTAAAGTCCATCAGCAATGAAGGAACATCTGAGGCTGATGATAATTTGATAAATACATAAAACATTGCATAACGTTCACCTTTTTAGCTTTTGCAGAGTTAGCATACTTTGCCGCTTTTCCAATTACATTTGCAATTTTATTTGTTGAATCCTTCCCTGGAGCATGCTTTTCCACGGGTGCATGCAGATGATTAATGGTAGTTCTACCAAGGTTCTTCTTCTGTAATTTTCTCTTGTGTCTTCTAAACTGGGTCAGCTGAAGAGAGGTGTCCTCCCTCCTATCCTGAACAGAAGCAACTGCTTTATAAATAAAAAAAGTTGTTTACAGAATGTCTCAATTACAGGAAATATGTACTCACCCACTGGTGTGGCATGACACCAAGGATTGATTCCCTGAATTCTCGACACTCAAACTGTAATATAGAAAATTTAAAGGAAATATATATTAGAACACTAAATCACCGTTACAGTAACCCTTATTCCTGCGTCAGGCAAAAAAAATGTTGAAAATCAAATGCGACCCAATGTTTCATATTGAAGTCGACAAAAGTACATTTAATTTTTCCCCTGAATGACGAGAAATTAGGTTTGTATCTGAAGCTAATGAAAGCAAGCACGTATACTACATTCTTTGTTCAGTATCCCAGAAATACTGGGTAAGCAGCTGGAGGCAACATTTACCACATTATTGTAGATTTTTAGTCGACAGAATCGTAGGACATGAGACGACATTGCCTGGGAGGATTTTCTAGACAAAAGAGAATAGAGAAGAACTTGGTATCTAACCTATGGCAAGAACTTGGTTCTACCAGAGGATAACAGGATTGCGAGAGAGAAAACAAAAGATGGCCTAGTATGAATAAGTTTGGAATTTTGTTCAAGGTGGAGATTTTGATGTGAAGAATTTCACTCATCCTCCTCCCTACATAAGCTTGTAATCAATTGGGATCCATAAATGATGGTCCCTTGTAACACATATGGGGAGGAGACAGAGTGAACAAATCAATTGTCACGTGAATTCCATTTTTGTAGGAGATCAAGTAAAATGAGAAAACAATAACATTACCTGGGATGGGCGCTCTGGGACAGGTTTGAGTCAACAGTGGATAGTAGAATGGGACCCATAAATTTTGGAAGCTTGTCATTTATGAGTCTCTTTGGATTATTAGGAATGAAATTAATAATCGAATTTATGGCAACAAAGTTGTTCAGAGAAGATGGCAGTCATATAATTAAATGTTATCGAAGAAGATAGTCGAGTGAAAGTTTCCATGACAGTATTGAATGCATAAAAGACACTCCCATAGGGAATATTATAGTCAAAGTCTGACCTTAGGCAGGTGTCAATTGCGCCCTTTTGTGGAGTCACCTTTAAAACGATTTATCTTTAATTTTTTCCATCCTATGTTCAAAGAGAAAATGTATATTTTTAGCATCTTTCGAGAAGTTTCTTTCCTTTTGACTGTTTTGGATGCGCTACCTATATCAGGAAACGAATATCCATACAACATAGTGCTGCCTAACAGGAAAAATTGTGCTTTGACCCATATACAGTTAGAGCACTCATATCATCTCATGACTCGCATTCTTTGAAACCACAGGGTATCGTGCTAAATGCTTTCGTACCTAGTCTTGTCTTAAATTAAAATTAAAAATACAGCAAAAATATTCAAACCAAATCATATAAGCATAATGATGACTAGACAGCTAAGCACAAAACTTACAGATTCAGAAAAAAGATTAGCTACATACCTCCCCAGGATGCCTAGTATTTAATGCCTGAGCATCAAGCTTATAGTTATGCTGGGGAATCAACAGTGACTGATCTGATTGCTGGGTGTGAACATTCTGTAATTTCACCCAAATAAGGAAAATCAAATGATTCATCAACAAACAATTTCGGTTGTGCAAAACCAAGTCTTGAAACTAGTGAACAAAGAATTTTCCTTGAAATGACGTTCCATTCAATCATACTAGTTGCTGACATCTTATTCTCAGCTACTTACTTTTTTTAACAAACAATAATAGGCGATGAAGCTCACATTGTACATACACGAATTTAAGTTCATCAATAATGAAATTCCAAGTATTAGTAGCAATGAGAATGCGGTAAGTTAAAAAAATTAAAATCAACCTGTACGCTACACATTGTAAACCAGACCAAACATTTTAGCTGGTGTATTGATCAAGTAGTGGCCAATTTGAACCAATATTAGAATTCATTGGCATGATTCTGACATCGACAAGGAATATAGGTAAGCATATTTGTTGAGTATTCTTCTGAACTTTCCAACTTGGGTAGTTCATTTTGTGATTTTTACCTAGACCTCATTGAAATAGGGAAAAATTCCTTATCAAAAAATGGGTTTACCTGATCATGTTCACACATAGGAAAACAAGCAAAAAAATTGGCTGAAAAATTATCTGAAACCCCTAAAACCGTGCTTTTAGTTTGTACAAGTTATCATGATCCCAAAATCCATCAAACACAATATAATCTCCATCAAAATGGCCAATAATGCAGGGTACCTCATTTTTTCTACTCCAACGTTGAGTGCCGCTTCGACCAGCAAAAGCATACAATGCAAAATGGCGTTGATCGAGGACATCAGAGCTTCCGTTTGCCTGTAAGCATTGGAGTACTTTAGTAATTAATTGAATGAAAGATCAGGAAAGAAAAGGGAAATACTAGAAAAAATGTAATACAAATTTCTAGCATAATTTTGTGGGGCTTTGTAGATGATTAATTTGTGTGACCAGTCAAAGTGCAAGCTATCTTCCAATAGGGCCTCACGTTAGAGACAGAAACTAACTTGAATAACGGAAAGTTTCTTTTAGGTGTCGTCAAGGGTAATATTTTTCCACATCTTAACATTGTTTGCTAGCCCAGCGAGACATTCAGGAAGAAAAACCATGGCATACATAATTACTACCCAAAATATAATGGCTAAAGCAATGGGGGTCACAGAGCTCAAGGAAATAACATAGTACAAGTTGGGTTGAAGATAAAACTGTTTTCCGAAACCACTTGTTGGCAAACAGATATTTACATCTAATGTGGCCTGAATATACTTTTCAATCATATCATTAGTCGCCTTAAGCATCATCATGGAGGCTATTAGGTCATTATCAAAGTACTGGAGAGAAATTACTTTTTGTAAAGAAAAAGTTTTTCATTTAGAAACCAAAAAATTGGGTCAAATATCAGGGTATCAATCAACTAAAGAAAATGAACATATGATAGTATATTAAGATGAGCTCATCAATTATCAATCTAGAGGCATATTTAACGATCCAATTGATCAAGTAAACTAGGAAGATTTCATAACTACTGGCAACCATCCCCTTGCCCATTTTGTCTAAATGTTAGTTGGCAGGTTGGGATAAATACCCCAATTCCAGCTAGTATGTACTCTTTTGAAGCTTACAGGTGAATCAGATTTCAAGCCTCAGAAAAACATAGCGTTGGACTAATATTGTGTATCAAATTAGAAGACTGCTTTAGGCGGACAACATTTCAGAGCAAAAGAAATCTATGATTACTTTCTACTTCCAGCATTGATGAAGCAACCTTAATTTTCATATCTTAAAAGAAAATAGATGAAGGTGAAAAGTATAGTATATGAGCATCACTCTAAAGAGTCATACGATAGTATAATCAACACAAGTTCAACCAGACATGTTTGAAAATCTCAAATTTTCTACAGAAGGTCAAAATGGACATGCAAAAAAGGTTAATGCATTATAGTTGATGTTGTACCTATGGTTAATTTTCATTTTTCTTCAACGGAACAGCACCTCATTGACCGATTTGGACTTTATACAATCATTATGAACACAACACAACCAAAGAGACCAAAAATGCCTATTCAACTTTATCTTGCGCAATGCTAGCTTCTTGGGGTGGGAGACGTTAATTATATTCCAGGATTCAGGCAAATATTATGCTGGATTTATATCAAATCTTTCCTCCTCACCTACAACCAAGTTTGGTTCATCTTTTTTTTCTCATTCAAAACTCTTACAAAATTATGATCCCGTAACACCAGGCTACATTGAACCATCAAAAAATGTTCTTCAAAGGCAATCCTTCGCTGTTGAAGCTTTTAAAAATGGAATCACATGTAGAAATCAGCCTTTGACAAGTCGGCCTTGTTGGGAGTAAGATAAGCCAAACTCACTCGTCTACGAGGAAAAGACTGATTTGAGTCAGAAAATGGAAGGATAGTATATTACAAAAAGTACATTTAACATTATTTTTCTTCTGTGAAGGTTCATAAATACTTTTGATAAAAAGTAACGCTTATAACAAACCCATGGTTGGGGATGGTGGCAGGATGTGTCTACTGAAGATATAGGCAAATGTTTCTTTCATTTTTGTTTCCCGTTGTCTGGAAATAGGTGCCGGAGTTGTTTTTCCTTCTTTTCCACCAACAGTAGCTAAACGTCTAATCCCACATGGGACAAAAAAAAGGTCAGTTAATAGCTGATCTTTTCCTTTTCTTTTCTCTTCTCTTCTTTTAACTGTCATTTTCAAGGGAAGCTAGGTTTACCTCCTGAAATCAGATCACATGTGAGATTCTGATATACAATAGCCAGTTCTGGAGAAGAATCAACCTCCCTTTTCTTTATCCTTATTGCGGCAACAAGCTCTTGGTTAACATTTTGTTCTTCATTTTTTTTCTCAATTTCAAGAGAGATCAGATATATATATATATATATATATATATATATTAATATCGGATAGGATTGCTAATCAAGATTGCAAACAAGTCAAAAGATGGGTGCATAACAGAGAACCTGTATCTCAATATAGTCCTCACGTATGAAACATTAAGTAAACAATGGAGGGAAAGGACAAAATTTGTAAGATGGTAATTGAGTATGACAGCTAGAAACTATAAATATGAAGATCCCACAGAAAAATAAGATAATAGAAATAACCACTTAAACTGATAGCAACGACACATGGTTACACTTCTTGCTTTAGGAAAATCCAGAGGACAAATTCCCGGTGAATTCAACAGACAACATAATTATATGGAGTTGCTGATGTAACTATCAACCAGCAGATCCAATTGGCTCAGAATACTTTCACCCATGATATGACAAAGAAAAAATGAAATACAACTATTCACCTCTTTTTCATTCGCACTTCGTCGGTGATGCTCAGCATCTTTGTCTGCTCTGCCCATGAGTGTTTCCTCGAATGCATCAGCAGACATCTGAAACACTTTACCAAATTAATACCCCTTATTATGCAGAAAAATTCAAACAAAAAGAGAATGGTGTTATACGATCCCCTAAGCAATGGCTTGAATTTACAATCACTGAAAATACTAAACATTATGTTCTAAATTAAAAGATAATTAAACTTCCTTTATATATACGCCCGAAATGGTAAGATTAGCTATCTTACCATTTCCTTTATATATAAATTTATGTATGTTCTACGTCAACAGATAAACATCTAAGGTTGGACAATGACCGCCAAATGAAATAACTTAAAACAATAATTTTATACAAGAAAGTTACATACATAATGTTGCATCACTTCCATTCTTCCCCCAACGATAACCAAGCCTGCATCTCCATGCTTTAGTGTATAGTTGCTAATTGAAATCGCTATCTCTCTATGGTGAGTACCATGAGGAAAATCTTCCTGGAAAGGACAAAGAAAGGTACAGTCAAGACAATTATTAAAATTCAAAACGCAAGAAAAGCTAAATTGAAGCAGCATCACAGCCTATTTTCAGCAAAGAGATCCCTTCTACCACATATTAGAGAGCGCGGTATAGTTGACAATTAATAAATGAAATAAAAATCTGAGAATACCTGCAAATCATGTTCCCACAGCTTTTTAAGATTGTGATCGAAACACATAACTGACCAGCCTGATGTAACAACAACCAGGACCTGTTTTTTTACTTCACCATCTTTATAAGAACGATCAACTACACCCACACTCATAGCAACAGGACGCCTCCCAAATGAAACGCGAACTTTATCAGGCAGCAGAGACACCTCTCCCAACACACGTGCTTCACTGAAGCCTTCATCAATACGTCGGGTGTGAGGTTCCAAAACCTATGAAATTTATCCAATAAGAGGAGAGCTTGAAAAGACATCAACTTGACAATAGCACGAATAAATTTAATCAAAGATCAGAAAAAATCTACTGTTGAACAAGGCGGAAGTGTAACTTCTCAAATAACACTCCACTATGGCCGTATCAGATTTCCGTTTTCTTACAAACTTTGATGTGCCGGTAGCATTAGGGAAAAAAAACAAGGAACTTATAGAAGGATATCCATGGAAATCCAATGGGTAACTTGCCAGCAAACGTAACTTGAGAAGCAATAAACTCACGTCAAAAGAATCATGGTAATAAAATACAGCGATATCTACTGTAATTGATTTTGACACAAGACGCAGTTCCTCTAAGCAAACTAGACCAGACGATTATCTTTACATCCAAAATAATACCTGAATTTTAGCATCATGAGTTGCAACCAGAACTTCACTCTTCCCATCGCCGTTTAAATCAGCTATAATAGGTGGAGGAAGACGATCCGCTTCATATTTGATTGGGTACTCATCAGAGAGGTGGAACCAAGCCTCTTTAAAGGAAAAATCACCTTCATGCTGGGAGGGGAAAAGTGAAAGAAAATTGATGAGTACACGGATTCATTGGACTAATCGGCTAAGAAATACTGAAGTTACAAAAAGAAAAAAGGCAAATATGCAGCAGAAAGCGTCTCACACCGTTAAACACGCAGTCTACTCGTGAAGGAAATTTTCGAGTCTGATGTGCGAGAAAACAGACATCAAGATCAGAACGGTCAGAAAATGGCACATGGAACATGCATGGATGACGATAGTATGGAATCGAGTTCTCCTTTGAAAGATGCCTTAAACAGAGAAGAGATGTCATGCTATGATTAAACAGCACGCGACAGTCCAGAATTATGCCAAAAAAAAACTGTTTTCGAAAAACGTGGTGAACACTGTGACGGATATCACCAAGCACACGGAATGAGAAATTCCCCCCGAAAAAAGTACTTCCCAGAAATTCACCGATCGAAAGCCTTCACAAGTTCAGGGCTAACAGAGAAAAAAATCACGAAGGGAATTCTGAAGGCACCAAATATCTCGGCAAAACACGGACTTCACTTCAGATTTACCTACCTTCCGACAACTCCCCCACTACTAGACAAGCGGATTCCGGTGCAGCGGAACCGCAAGAAAGAATCCACGACAGAACAATGGGCATACCTGGAGAGAGAAGAAGATGGCGAACGCGCACAGAAGGAGAATCCCCAGGTCTCGCTTCCTCATCCTGCCTTCTGCCCCCAGGCACGGCGCAGCCTGTTCTCGAATCCTTCCCACAATCAACTCCGCAGAGGAAGGTGGGGGAAGGAGACCAGTCGCGGCGAGAGACGGACCAGGTTACTCTTCTGGGCGAGTGAGCCGGTGGGGAAGTCGACCGGGTCCGGTTCGAATCCTACCGATTCACTCGGACAACATGTTTTCTCTTCTCTTTCTTAACTTAAAAAAAAAAGAAAAATTAATGGCTCTAATGGGCCACATAAAAACTCCAAGCCGGGTCCAATAAAGATTTAATCCACATTATATTCTCATCCAATACTCTATTACTTGTGCAACTTATCACAATAATTCTTTAATAATCCTGTTATGGGCAACACTCTTGAAATTATCCAGCCCATACATAGCTTATGTATGCATTGAGAGCGAGCGAGAGAGAGAGAGAGAGAGAGAGAGAGAGAGAGAGAGAGAGAGCTCTTAATGGTCTTTGAGATTTGCAAGGAGCTTGGAAATAATCCTGTTATGAACCACACTTGTTGAAATTCTGAAGCCCATACATAGCTTATGCATTGAGAGCGAGAGAGAGAGAGAGAGAGAGAGAGAGAGAGAGAGAGAGAGAGAAGATCCCCACCTTCAAGAACCGCCTTGAATTAGAAATATGAAGAAACCCAAGTCTCCAAGCTTGCTCCATTCCATCAATGCTCTACAGCATATATAGCCCCCCTTTTCTCCTTCCACCTTATAACTCCGAAAAGGGCAAGCCTGAGTGAAAAGGCTCTCTTTCTAATCCATATGGAAAACCGTTGATAGTAAGTAACACACAAGTGATCACAGAATTATTCTCACAAGAAACACACAAGCATGATCCACCAATATCATATGGGTTGAGCCCAAATATTACATGAAACCATGAAAAATGAGCAAAAATAGCAAGAACAAGGCATAGAAATGGTGGGTGAGAGGAGGGAGGTGCACAGGAAGAACTTCACAGAACACAAACTAACCATGGTCAATGTATCCTTCTATATAATACAAAAATGATTATATCCTGGACAATGTATCCTTCTATATAATAATACAATAAATACACAGAATGCAATAAACGGCCTCTTCGCTATCTTCTATGTATGTGGCAAATAAAACCATATATGCTGCCAAAGGTCTTCACATTTCCAGAGATAAACATGCAGAACCCGCTCCGATTATGCTTCAGTCAGCTTTAGCCGAGGCACAACGTTCATCGACTGCAGCTCCTGGAGGTGGAGAGGGAATGGGTCAAGAAAACATGAGGGAGAGGTTAGTGATGGCCATAACCAGAGTTAGTAATCTTGGACCACTGAATATGAAAAGTCCAAAGCATCCATTTAGAGGTATTACTCAACGTTAACTGCTGGAGTAAACGGTTTAAAGGTCTATTTTTTATGAAATGTCAACTAAAGATCTCCAATCCCAATGGAATTTCGTACAAGAAGAAGATAGAGAGAAACAGTAAAAAGAAAATGAAAAGAATGAGGGTGCAGCGTCTAACCTCATGGCTGCCACGCAGAAGACCAGAAAAATGAAGGGGAGGGTCTTTTAAGAGAAAGTCCAAACTTACGATTGTGTATTGAGTATATACCATACATGAGTGTTCATTAAAATTGTACTTGAATGTTTATTCGGTTTTTACAGATTTCAATTCGAGTTCCTTCCACGGATTTCAGCCAATCCAATTCAGAGTTCCTAGTTTAATCGACCTTCTGAAATCCAAGATGTTGGGATGACTACAGAATATAAATAATTTTAAAAGATAATGGTGCAAGTTTGTATACCGGCATGAGAATTGAATGGCATGAGGAGGAAATGTACCATTTATTTGAGCATGTACTAACCTGAAATAGCAATTTGCAAGCATATGGTAACTTCAGAGTAGAAATACTGTCTCCATTCTTGCACGTTGAACAGACAGCAGTCTTGAGCTTATGGTTGTAGTAGCCCAGAAGCCCACATGTCCTGCAAACCTGTGAGATCAGAAAATTATCAGACTTTTATCCGGGAATATGCAATGTTATTCATCTGCACAGCGAGACCAATGCAAATATTATAGCAAAGTAGCAGAAAACAATTTACGCTGTTATTCACAGAAATAAATATCAAGAAAAAACCAAGTTTATTTTTTTAAAAGGTATATTTATACGTGTATCTTTCAGCATAAAATTATCTTCTTTTGATCGAATTAATGCATTTAACCAACACAGCTGGCTAGATAATAGCGATTCACGTGAGTCAACATGAGTTGCCTGCAAGACGAGCCTATTCAGGACTAAACCAAGCCAATTCATGAAGAATCTGACTTGGAAACTTTGATCTTCACGAAGACGTTGACTAAGCTGAAGCTGGACGAAGTTCCCATCATGACACCAACGGAATTAAAACGTTCTGTGCTACAGAAAAGCAACTTCTCCACCCTTCTTTCTGGCAATCAACACGACACTACACTTGGATCCTTTGCCTCCACTGGCCATTGTACTTAGCTCAGAAAGTGATGGTTATGCAGCCCAACTGACTTGGGGCGAATTGGTGTAGAATGAATCAGAGGTGCCAGGGCCATCAGGTTTTACTCAAATACAAATTCTGTATTCATTTCAGTCCAATAACTTTAATATAGACATCATGAAAGGTATTTTTCCCGCAATCATACCGAACTAAAAGCAAGGAAAGTAGCGTTATTCCTCTTGTACTCTTATAGCTTATAGTTGTATCAACAGAAACACTAAGAAACCTTTCTCCTGAAGAATTCCAAGCCATACTTTTACAATGCATTTGCCAAAAGATAGATTTTCCGGTGAGAGAAAACAGATATAGTGGGATTTCACCATACAAATAATGTTGGGTTCTGGAGCCTCATGGATTTTGATGATGACTAAAACAATGTGGAGATTAAGACGTCTGTGCTGTGGATAAATTTGCACATTTGACTTGAGAACATTAATGGAGATAGAGACATTAGCAGGTCTGATTCAAATGGAAATAAACAGAATTATCAGATCAAACGTTGGGCGTGAGTAAAAGGGAGTTAGATCGAAGCATTGGACGGCTGTATATATGACCGTACTTAGTCAGGTTATCAGGCCTTGAACTGTTAATAATTAGGGTCTACCTTTGTGTTGGAACCATCTTAATACGGGTCCGGATCTAGTGATCAAAGGAAACCAGAGTAAATTAAATGCTTTGTGGATAAAGCCGAATGGATTGGAACGTGAGCTTGACTGCAAGCGGAGTATCCATTGCATCAACAAAGAAGCAGTTATGCCACGAATCCAGCAACATCAGGGTAAATGGAATCACATGAGTAAACAGACAGATGAATATGTCCGTTAGACAGCACGGATATGATAAGAAGATCCAGTTTAAAGAGGCGGGAAAATGGGCAGACGGATCTATCCGTTATGCCATGCCATTTCTATTTGTCTGTTGTGAAAGAACCACTTCTGGCCCAATAAGCCTGGCAGCATGTATAAAAGCTGCTGGGAAGCAAGAAAAAAGCGAGAAGGGTGAGAACATAGCAACCGCTTAGAGGAAGAAAAAACTCACAAGCTCAAGTGAAGGAAGGAGAACCGCTACAACGAGAAGAAAAATCAATCCAGCTCTATTACATCTAGAGAAGAATTCAACTCCAAGGCCCTGAGCAACCAGCAGGCCTCGACAATCAAGCTCCCACACCATTAAGCTCGAAGAAGAAGACTTCACTAAGTGTGAGGAAGCTTGGTAATATCATTGCATTCGTTCTAAATTCTTTCTGAGCTTACTGTGTGGCCGTCCAGGGCCTGTTATCTAGGAGAGAAGTGAGGAGCTTCTCTGAATTTGACCATCTAGAACTATGATTCTAGAATGAGATTTTGCGGGAAATCTCGTGTCAGCTGGAGCTGTGAAATCCAGAAGGTGGCTGAGCCTGTAAATCAGTGTGTACAGCACTAGGGGATAAGTGGAACCCAAAGGCGTGTTCCCTAGATTGTGAAGCACGTTGGGAGGACCGAATCACTATAAAATCGTGGTGTCCAAGCTTTTAGCAGAATCCCTACAATACTAAAAACCAAGAACGTGAAGAAAAGATAATTCACCCCCCATTCTTGACTTAGTGCAGCCACATTAAGATGTTACAACTAATCCCACACATTGTACCTGTGGCCTCGGTGATTAATGTGTTTCACTACAAGAGTTCCATTCCATACAGGATTAAAACATCTGCTACACGAAGTCCTCAATGAAACACAGAGAACGTTGTTTGAGAGTCTGCCCAATCAAGCAACTTTTACAAAGATGTTAGCTTTTTACTCTCTCGAAATAGGAATCGAAGTAAAACACGTACCTAACAACCTGTTTCCCCAATGAAATTCATCCGAAATTTTACCCATATAATCTTCATCATTGTTAAGTCGCCATTATGGATAACAAGGGGCAGCATAGAGAATACCACTGAGAGTGAAACTACCTGACCTCCTATAAATACATTCTTTTGAACTGAGCATCTACTGGAGAATAAGCAGACTACTATGTCTTTAAAGACATTCTGCTCACAAAAATAAAGAAGAATATCTGAGATGATTGATTTGTCTCTATAGTTTGGTAATATATCGTCAATAATAATGATTATGAGTGATCAGATAGAAAGAATGTCATACCTGAACTTGATATGGATCACTAGACAACATCAACCGCTCATAAATCAGCATACTTGCCCCATAAGCAATCAAACAGTCTCGTTCCATTTCTCCAAGACGTAGCCCTAATAACAGGAAAATAAACAGGAATCCTTAATATGGAAAAAGTTGACACTCCTTAATATGTTAAAAAGAACTCTCAGGAAGGAAAACTAAATTCATTTTTACCCCCATCACGACTTCTTCCTTCAGTTGGTTGTCTTGTTAATGTTACACGTGGCCCTCTAGCTCGAGCATGCATCTTATCCAGCACCTTATGAGATGGAGGAAATAATGCCATCAAGTAGATGTTAAAATGATGTTAGAGATGAGTTTTCTCCTTTAAGCAATGAGTAGGCTGGTTATTATGTTATTATTCTGGCAAGAAAGCATAAACAGAATGTTAACTGGTACATTTCTAATTACATGTTTATGAGAAGGGTGGAGTCATGGCTATAAATGTAAGGACAATAAACAATGAGAATGCTCAGATAAAAACTGTCTACGATTGAATTCTTACACAGCAATTCTCATTACTTCCACAGCAAGCCTACTATATATATATATATACATATATATATATATATATATATATATCACCAGATTAATTTAACTGGCCACAGCTACTTGAAAATAATACTTGACTCTGAATCGCTAAACTTATGACACAATTGATGGTGCCATCAAAACATAAGTACTGAAATCATTTTGATTACACCATTTTTCATCATACAGATCACTCCGTTGTGCCTTGAGGCATAGAATGAGAAGGAAAATGGGCATTACAGAAAACGATTTAAAATACTATCTGCCACAGGAAATCTGGTTTCAAATGTGAAGAACTTCAGTAACAATAGAATCAGTGAAAACAAGATTGATACACCTAGGGATGATTGAATCACATGACACAACTACTAGACCTTTGTGTCCAAATGCATTATATACATTTCTGTCTTTGTAAATAAATTTTGGTTAAAGACTGATACTTTACAAACCCCAAGCCTTTTCAAGCAGACGATCATCCTGTAATATGATTATAAATCTGTTACCTACAAATAGAAGCCCATCATGCACATTATTCTAGTGGGGACATTTTTATTTTACTTCTGTAATTT
Source organism: Spirodela intermedia (assembly GCA_902729315.2). Lineage (NCBI taxonomy): Eukaryota > Viridiplantae > Streptophyta > Magnoliopsida > Alismatales > Araceae > Spirodela > Spirodela intermedia. The sequence goes on from LR746265.1 coordinate 6,791,244, forward strand.
ATAATTTTGTAATGTTCCCTAAACTACTACGAAAAACATGTACACAAATGAAATAACAAGTCAACAATTCATGATGAGGATATGATTATTCTTGTGGACAAAAAATCTTCCCGTAAAATAATACGCGAAAATTTAACATTATGATCGCATAACATTGATGCCACCGCAAAAAAAATCGCAATCTATCACCATGAAAATGGCCTAATCAAAACCGCTCAATAAACCAGTTTTGTGGAAAATAATAAAACAATTCTGCACGGTTGTCCAAGTTTTCAGCATGTTCAACTTTTCACATTATCGAAAACAGAGTATACAATCAAAATCCATTAAGGTTATCTCATATTGATACAGGGAAGATTTGTTTTTCTCGTGTAAATTTCTTCATCAGTACCAACAAAGACATTACCATGTGTTTCAACTTTTGATAGTAGATTGGTCCCATAAAAATATATGCTTGGAGAGGATATCCAGTAATGCCTGCAAATCAAATAACAGAAAAGTTGGAGAAGTTGATAATGGGCATGGCATAACGCTTGCATCATCAGAAATGAAAAATCCAACAAACGTGAAGATTGATGCAAAATAAAACATCGTTTCACAGAGGCTTGATGAAACGAAAATCTCTAAACTCGGACGGTTAAGCAAAATCTGACCAGAAAGTTTCCAGCTGGTGATTTGGTTGATTTGCAGAGCCAACTCAATCACTACCCATTCATGTTGTGGTTCGAATCAATGCAGGTTGAGTCAGATTGTTTTCGGTGTGGTCATCACTAAAAGGGGACAAGGAAGTCATTTTGTTCGCAGCCATGTAGAACAGCATCTGAACCCTAACCTCTCTCCCCTAACAACCCCCCGTAAAACATAAAAAATCAGCTCTTCATTATAATTCTCAATTAAAATGAATGTTGAAATGCACTCTTGATGATGTATGATATTTTCACATAAAATATCCATTTGATGAATATATTCTTCTAAGTCAATTCTTATGTATCTTCACTTCATGGAGTTTTCTTCCATATCATATGATGTAATAACTCAAGCAGAAGATACTAAATCTACCACTGGTAAGACCCCAGAAACAGAAAGATAAAAGCGGCTACATGTAAATTCAGATTTCAGTTGGGTTTGGGATTGTTGGAACCGTATTAAGGTAGGACAGAAATGATGTACAAAGGAATCTTAAGAGCATGCAAATTATTATATTTAAATCCTCTAGAATACCTGAATAAATGAAATCCTTCCCGCTGTAACTAAATCCATGCTTCACAAGAGTTTCACTGACAGATACCAAGAAAGGGTAAGCGCAAGATGCAGTCAATGAAAAATTGTAAACACGTAATTACCTTATGGCTTCAACTCGATCGGCATGGCCACTTGGCTCCCCAAACGCACTACCGTAATGGAATTTTCCATTTGATACCCCCGCTTTGCCACCAAGAAGCTCAATCATCTTTCCAATTGTCATTCGACTATTAATTAAAAAATAAAAAGAGAGCTTCAGTTTATGGTCAACTCAACAAATAATGGGTAAACAACTGCATCTCACCACAGCTTAAAAGTCTCGTTAAAATTGCCGTAAATACACAAAAAAACGTATATGGTGCAAAAATAACAAAAAAAACTTTCAATATTTAAGTTTGACAAAATGAAAAAAAAAATGAAACAACTATCCCATGAAAACAACAAGCAAAGTTATGCGACAAAAGACTACATAAACAGACGATCAAGCGTGCATTCAGAAAACATCTTTGCTTGAGCTACATGTCTAATATTATTTGGCCATTAAGGTAACAACATCACGGTGTGTGTTGTTTGCCACATTTGTGTATCTGCTACAACGTGTTTTTTGCTTCTGCTTTATGGCAAAGGCTTTCCTTCTACCCCCCCAAAAGAGATGAAAATTTCAGAAGAATTTGGAACAGTGTGCTCATGGGTTACAAAACTATGGAGACTGCAGTCCTTGGCAGATGGAAGAAAGCAAGTGACAGGAACTTCCAAGTAGACGGATGACAACTTGAAAGTCGCTTCTTAATTAAAACAATTCCCATATATTTGCTACCCACAATGTATGGAAGACAGTTTAATGTAATATGAATAACTACTATCAACTTAACCTTATATCTACAATGCTATCATACTCAACGAGGGCACATCTTTGTAATTTACCTTGGATATCCATGAGGATTCATTATTAAGTCAGGGCATATTCCACGTTCAGAAAAGGGGAAATCCTCCTGCTGAACTATAGTACCACAGACCCCCTTTTGCCCATGTCTGCTGCTAAACTTGTCTCCTACCTACATACATGAGGAAATATGAAACACAAATACAACTCAAATGCTAAGATATGACGGGTTAGAAAAACACAATACTTACCTCAGGTCTACGAGTATGGCGAACAAGAAACTTAATGCATAGTTTGTTATTCACATCTGTTGTAAGTACCACACGATCAACAACAGTTGTTTCACCCTCTGGACCTTTGTATGTCACAGGTGTCGGCTTATAATCACTATAAATTATAAAAGAGCGACTTATTACAAGATTAGGTTACTGGGCATATTTAAAACAAATAAAAAATGTTGGAAACATACGTTGCCCGTAAATCTCCAGGCTTAGTTTGGTCCCTAATAATTTTAGGGCTATGTTTATTGACAAAAAGGTCATGATTCCGAATTATTTCACCAGGGGCTGCAATTCCATCCGCATCCAATATCTGAACAAAAAAAAATTCTACAATCAGTTAAAATAATTAGAGAAATTGTTAGGGTAACAATAGAAAAATATGGCTTTCAAGACTACACCCCAAATTTCAATGCTGCAAGAAATAGAAAACGACTTATGCTAAGTGGATTCCTTTGCAAGATAACAACAACAAAATTCATGTTGAAAAAATGTGAATGAATAAGTTAGTTGACCAACGTCTAGATTTACATCACGGAGGAAAACCAATTATGGATCTATTCTTTTATCTAAGTATTACCCGAGATACAGAGCACTTCAGTCCCACTGGTTATCGGCAAGTAAAAACAAAATAGTCAAGCCTAATGTAGAAGTAAAACCAAAACATGCCAAGATTCCTAATGTAGAAGTTTCTAGCTGAGAAACAAGTGGAAAATAGGAACACAAAACTAGCAACGATTTCACAAAGTGGACTGAGCAGATCGGAACTGAAAAACAAAATAGACAAGTCTATGCCATCTTGCCACATAAACCATATTTTCCAGAATCCTCACGTAAAAGTAGCCAGCTAAAGACAATTGACACCAAAAGAAAATCTAGTTTCAGAAAAGTAATGTACGATCAAGTTACAAAAGGATGAGAATAATAATAAGGTAAGCTAGGCAAGAGGAGATGAGAAAAATATAAAACCAGGAAAAATTAAGGTACAGACACGAGTCACAAGTGTACAGACAGCTAAATTACCCTTGTTACTAGACTGTACTGTAGAGAAACCTGTTGAATTTGCACAATAATATTGGCAATATACGATTTGGATTTAACAAGCTAAGGAATGTGTTTATTTTACAATACACGAACTAGAAAGAAAATGCTAGGTCAATACAAGCCACAAAACCCTTGATACCTGCATTTTTGAGTCCACGACATATCCACTTTTAGAAGAAACCATTTGAGGTTTGACTATTGTGTCGTATGGTTCCATAACAACAGAATACCTATTTCACAAAAATAAAAAATCTGGTAACATTCTATAAAACAACAGAAAGACATGACAATAAGAACAGTCAAAGTTAGATAAATTACTTCTTCAGTACTATACAACGGCCAAATCCACGATCCAGAGATGATTTATTCATTACGATTGCATCTTCAATATCATAGCCACTGTAGCTCATCACAGCGACAGTTGCATTCTGTCCAGCACCAAGCTTATCAAAGCCAACCTGAATTGCACCAGAAAAATCTCAAGCCAGTTGACAGTGAGTCAAAGTCCATAGAACAAAATTACGATTACAAACCAGCTCAATTGACTTGGTAGTCAGAAGAGGACGCTGAGGATATACAAGCAGGTAAAGCAATGTATCCATTCGTTTCCACTGCCAAAAACAATGACAATGAGTTCTATCTGCAATAAAAGTTAAAAGCACTCTGAAGCTAGAGATCATTGCCCATAACAAAAACGAGATAAAACAAATCGCAAGTAAGAAAAAAGAGACTAAAATGTCTGTGACAAGTAAGGCCCAATTTAGATGCTAAAACCAATCCGGCTTAAAGTGAAGCCAGTGCACGAAAGTCTACCAGCTGTTTGTGAAACATGGCATCCCGAACTAAAAAATACTAAGCAACCGGTCATAACTATGGATACATCACTCAATAATGTGCTGCAATCCATCTTTTTCAAAATGAGCTGTCAGTAAAATATAACTCAACGAGAAAAAAGAGGAAATACTGGATTCATATGGACTGAAAAATCCTTTTGTAAACAAATTACTAATATACACTGAGAGAACAACTAGCGCAAATCTTCCCAAACTCAAATAGTGTTCTCCCTCCAAACCATAAAAAACTCTTCACCCATGCCTTGTTCTATCTCAAAATTGAGTGATCGTTTCTTTGTTGAGTAGTTATTTCCCAAAAACCAAATTATTTCTTTCTTAAATGGCTGAAAGAATAGCACCCACGATAAGAAGTGAAACACAAACGAAATTTAGTGACCAATATTGATGAAAACAGATTTATTAAATTTCCCTTTCCTGCAGCAGATGGCCATAGATGAGGCAAAATAGTAAGAAAAAAGGGCTCATAAACAACAAATGGTCCAGAAGCAGAGTCTCTAATCCCACCCTGAACCTTTTTTTCTTCTAATGAGCCGTTAAATGGTCCAGATATATTATAGCGGCAAGAGACAAGGAATGTGATATGATCTGGTCTCGTAGCACAATTAGTTGGGCTGACTGTTTATGAAAGGCCAGCCTCTTGTAAAACGAAGAACAATAGACTCACATGAAAATCAGGCTGTTCGCTACTGCAGCTGCAGGTAACGTATTACTGACATGCTCTCCATGTGCTCCCTCCCAAAAGAAATGGGAATGAGATTGAGGGATCAGGTGTCAGGGCATTAGTAAATGAATTCATTCATAAAAAATCGTCATTATATACTTTGCAAAGGGTATTTCTTCAATGAATATCGATGAATATTCAATCCCCATTGAAGACTCACTGAATATCGTTTATTAAAAATTTCTTACTTTATAGAATTGTGAAAACATCCCGTTTGAATAAGCTTTTGCTGTATCCTTGCATAGTTGTCTCCTCTCTTTCGTATAAGAGACGGAGAGGTCCGTCTAAATTTATTATGCTATTTACTTTCTCTCTCTAAGATGGTTTTAGAGGACCTCTAGTCTTGGGTTTAGGGCCTGCGTTTCCATCCAGCAGTTCTACCCGACATTCACGGCATCTCGACATCATGGGCATGGGAAGGTTAACCAATCTCTGCTCTGTTTCCCAATCTACAGTCTGGAACAGAAACCTGGGTATCTATACAATGCAATAAGAACCATGCTCTAATGAAACCAGCCACATAATACATTTCGAAAACTATATATCAGGAAATTGCCAAAAACTCCAGAAATGAAACAATCAGATTTTATCACTTCAACTAGTTGTTTCGCATACGATAGAGAACTGAATAAACCCAGAAGAGCACTTGCCTGATTATAGGCAATATTGCCCATTGCCTGTTTCCCCATAGCACACTACAGAAAATAGTAAAGATTAAAAATAGTAAAAATAATGTTAATAATAATGACAAGTTTTATTCGGTAAAAGATGGCAAAACCTGATATGTATTTCGCGGTGACTGATTATGATGCGGATAAGGAATTAATCCAGCACATACGCCTAAAATTGTAAAAGGCTCTATCTCAATGTGTGTTGTTTCAGGTTCAGCATCTCCCTCATACAATGCGATCTATTACCAAAAAACGCAAAATAAACCTAATTTGTGGAAAACGAGAAGAAAACATCAAGGTGCTTATACAAGAGGGTAGGAAAAGCATTTATGTCCATCAACTAACCAACGCATTGTTTTCCTCATTGACATCCAAATATTCAATTAGTCCCTCGTGCAAGAAATCATCAAAAGTTCGCACTCCATCCTGAGATTAGGAACGTCATTAAAGAAAAGCAGACTTCATTTTCCAAAACGACTGTAAATATTTTATATCATACAAACCTGCAACTCTTTCATGTGATGTTCCTTCACCCTTGAGACCCCTTTATCAGCAATCACAAGTGGTCGGCACACTCGACCACCATCAGAAGCAACATAAACACAACGCTGCCAAATACTCCAAAATATTAGCACTAGTTGACCCAATAAGGAGGGAAGTGAAGCGCTAGCTCATAAAGTTCTAATGCTGCTGAAAATGTAATGTCATTTTACAAAAAGTTTTTATCATAAATGATGCGAGTGTATCTTGCTGTATGTAATACAACAAAGGTAATACTCCAGAATGAAATGATACAAATGACATTCAGCCAATGATGTCGTACAACACTATTAGCAAAATATTTCTGAAAGCATTTAAACTAACCAGCTCAGTTCTGGGCTTATTGTCTCGTGAAAATGTATAACATAACCAGAACAAGCTATTGATCATCCAATTTATTTGTGAACGCTGCAGTAAAAGAGGCAATGTAGAAAATAGATATGAGGATAGGGGAGCCATTCATAGGCTGTCCTACTTGTTCTTCAGTTCTCTATCATTTCTCCTTGCCCTTCTTTACTCTAATTCCTGATTGATCCATCATCCCTCAGCCTTCTACTTCCCTCTCTTCTCTCCTTCCATGGAGGTTAGCAGACGTCATGCTCACCCATATGATCACGGTGTTGCACATTGACTTTTTCGGTGTAGCTCTAGTTGAACATCGGCACAGGCATTAGATAAGTTTTGGCATCTGTCTCTTAAGATGCTTGATACCTTTAAGTAATTAGTTTACGAAAATATAAGGTGCAATCATACATCCAAATTTGCAGATTCCAAAAACTATGGACAGGGTGTTTTTGTTAGTAGGCTGAGAGCCCCACCAATCCCATAAGAGAGGCTAGGAAAAGCGGTTTAATGGGCCACTAAGAAACCTAAATATTCCTAATGATATGGCAGAGAGAAGGAGTCTAGAGGCCCAATTACAAGTCTGGTCTAGTTGAACGTCTATAAATACATAAAATAGACGTCACCTCATTGCCAGAAGCATAGAAGTTTGGGATCCTTAAAAATAAAAAACAGCCGAACATCACACACTATCTAGTGTTGGAGAGAATGTTTCACACTGATGTAACCCAAAATCCAATGATTCCTCACTAGTAGATATTTGGGGACTGGCAGTCAACTATAGATGACTTTCTGAGATTTTCAATGAAAACACTCCAGGTAATCCATACGTTCATATATCCTTTGAATATGGGATGAGATGTCCTCTATTGAGAGGGCTGATTATAGCATCGTCGTGCACCTCCATACGAAGGGGACATGATTTACCAAAATAACACGCGATAAAAGAGCATGGATGAAATGATGAATGAGTAAAGACATTCTCGGACTGTACTACCAAAAATTTAGCAGAGAAAATCAATTTATAAAGCTATGAATTGATCTCACCTGCTTTTCATTCACAAAGATACTGACGAATTCTCCAATTTTCCCAGACCTCCTTAGCTTTCGCATGGCATTAGCAAAATGCTGAAAAGTAGAAGCTAATGAAGCAAAGAAACTAATGCACAAGTAGGTCAGCCCAGTAAACTCTTTCCGAGAAAAAAAATGCACACCTGTGGCAGCCTGTGCTTTCCAAGAATCAGGCCATTAAAAATAACCAAAAATGAGTTTGATGCATGCAGCTCTTCTCCTGATAACAAGGCTAAGTCCTCCACTCCAAGACTATAGCACTACACGAGATATCAACAAGGCATCACACCAACAGTGTCAAACAAGCATAATTATAAAGAGAAGATAATCTGCAATAAATTTTTTTTTTTTTTTTACCCAGATATCATTAAATGATAAAAAGAGAGGAGGATGAGTTCGAAAGGAAAAAAAAACCCACACGGAAATAATAGAAAACCAATAAAATGAAATAACATATTCATCACCATCGTTATTGTAACCAAAAGTAAAAAATCCCAACACACTGTCATCCTGTCACACACCCAAATAAACCGTCCATAGGGTGAGGAACTTTCTCTTTTAAAAAAACTCATACTTCTCTCCTTGAATACCCCAGAGGTTGCATAAGAAATTAGCCTATAAATTTGTGATTTTTTTCTGCGCCCAACCCTTGTTACTCTTTGGCTATAATTCGAAACATGCATGCGTTTATGCATAAGCACAAACATCAGAGAGTCCCAACCAGGAATGCCATGCGTTCTATGTCCCCAAAAAGAGTGCACACTAAAAATAAGATATGATTGATTGAACGAGAAAATGCCATGAACAAGGCCATATTAGGATGTCAACCACATTTCTATATGCCTCATAAGTCCACGTTTCAAGTCGATCTCATGTATGCTCTCCTTTACCCAATTTCCTCCATAATGAAAGGCATCAAACCAGTTGTCACAGCATGTTATAGTTTGCTTACACAGGAACTTTTTGGAGGAATCCAATTGGATCATTCGGTTATAGAACCCTAAAAAGTTTTAACATGAGAAAAGCAAAATATAATTTCCGAGTAAATTTCTTCTTTAACTTCCTGGATCAAAAGGGTGACATAAACAGAAATGTGAAAATAATTATTCTTCATTATTGTTGTTGTACATAAGGTGATAAGATTCCGAAGATCAATGAGACAAGACATGAGAAAAAAAAAAGAATGGAAATTTAAATGTATTGAAAGGGAGGTTGTATCTCTGATGACCGTAAAACTTTACAGCCGTGAGGAACCACCAGTGAACTCAATTTGTCTGATATGAAGGAAAGTTACAAGATATTAAGATAGAAAGATGAACCATGAACGGACGAAAAAAAAGAAGAATGTGACTGTAGAGGAACCCACTCAGATTCCATCACGTCAGATTTATATTTCTCAGCTTCATGCATGGGAATTTGTATTTTTCAAAATGATCTTCGGATTCCATCATTGTATCTTTTTCTTGCATGATCCTTGCCCTTTCCTTCTCTAAAGGTGTACCTTTTGACTATTATCTAGGTCATCTATTTATACACCTACTTCAACGCCAATAATTGAGACAAATTTAGTATTACATAAATTACTGATACCAAGAAGCCCAAAACCAATTTACCTTGATGGAACTAATAAGTGCAGATTAACAACTCTTGGAGAAAATTAAAAAAATAACGACTTAAAGTACAGCATAACCAAGACAATAAATTTACTCCAACTTCATACCAAATAGTCGAAGCAAAGAAAACCCAATAAGGGAAGAAAACATCAGTTTAAATCAAATCGCATAAGGCATTCGACACACAATATCCAAACTCCTAGGGAAAAATGTGTGACAAAAGTAAAAGAAACATGTTTTTTGATTCACATGAAAAAAAATTGCCATGATGAAAGACACATCGAATCATTACATGCTACCATGACACAAAGAGAATGCGCTCTCTGGGATGGACAACGTTGAATTCTGATAGATAGGCAGAAACGCATGTTTAGGAGCAAGAAACAAACCAGAGAAATTAATGGGCCCTCTTCTTCATCAGTTGTGACATGGGTCATCAATGCAAGATTCTTGGTTAATCCACAAGCTTCACCTTCAGGAGTGTCACACGGGCAAAGCATTCCCCACTGTTTAAAGAAAGGGGGGAAAAAAGAAACCAAGTATCACACCCGAAAAAGTTCAAATGTTTCAAATTTAGAGAAAACAAAGGCAATAACAACGCTAATGGTTAAGTGAAATCACCTGGCTTGGTTGCAATGCCCTTGGTCCACTGACCTTTCTAGTTTTTTCAAACTGTGGCGAGATCCTTGTCATGTGGCCCAAAGAAGCAATATATGAAAGTCGGGAAAGAACCTGGATGGGACAACACTTTTATAGGAATTTTCTATTTTCAACTAAATAACATTAAAGAGAAATAGAAAAGAGACAAACTACAACCTGTGAAACTCCTTTCCTGTGCATCTTGAAACGCTTCAAATCCCAGTTACCAGTAGAAATGGCTTTCTCTAACCCGTTTGTTATCAAATCGTTTCTAATAAACTACGAAAGCCCACAAAAATAAAACTTTAGCTTTACAAGGTAAAGAAACAAGGCTGGTTAAAAATTATTGACGAAAAACATGGCAGAAATTTATTAGAGAGAAATGCTAAAGACAGGGAAGAAAATTACATGCAGATAATGTGTATGAAAATATCAATAATTAACCATTTTGTTGCCTTGACAACACAGCTCTCAAAGTAGTGTATTCATATCATAGAATAACATTACCTATTAAGAATTTCGAAAAAGGAGAAGGATGAAAGAGAGAAATCTTTGCACAGTCCAGCCCCTTGAAGACGGACTATGTGCAGATTAGAAACTCTCTCGCATGGAGCCAGTAGAGATTTACTGTTTCATCAGGCTAGCATCGCCCACAAGATCTGCTAAAATAAAGCTACTACTTGGAACTTAATGTAAATGCCGGACTATAGCATAAATCAGTTGGCTACACTATCTAACATCCTCATGAAAAATTACCTTCATGAATGAATTTCAGATCAGTCCGCGGATCCAGATACCCAATTATCTGGTTCTAAACGCTAAGTCCTACGACAGATTCCATATGCTTACCATGTTGAAAATTATAAACGAAGGGAACGAACATACGTTTTTCCCGCATTGGAAAAGTTAATTAGAAAGCAAGTATAACATCAAAAACTATACCGAAATAGCAGAGCAGAGGGCTGAAGTACATTAAATCAAGAAACGACATTAAATTAACAAATATGTGGTTCCCATACTTGGATGAGAGAACTGGAATAGCAACTATACAACATCCCTCAAGAGGCTGAAGGCAGAACCACACTGATTCCATTTTGGAAATGTTGTTAAGGAAATCACCAAGCAAAGTAAATGCAGTAGCCTCAATTCAATGACAAAATACAGTTATTCTACACAAGAGTTTGGAACTCAATCTCTTATCAGCGCATTTTGTGGGACATGATCCCCGTTGTCTTATTTTTGGCTCATTGTTCAGAGATCATCTGTATTAATCATAGAAAGCTAGCACCAGATTAACACCAATAGCAATCAAAAAATTCATATGTTCACCAGATAGTTGCACTGGTGTATATAGGATTGTATCAGACCCTTGACTCTATTCATGTCTTTTATTTCTCTCAATTCACTATATTTAACAGTAAAAACCTAAGACATTGAGGTGAACGTGAAAATATCAAGGAAAACTTATTAGAGCACTACTTACACGCAAAAAATCCAATGGACTTGAACGAGATGTCTTGTTATAGACTTTGTTCATAGACTCCACAGCAGCATAATTTGTTGACTTAAATAAGTCCTGAAAGAAAAATTCGAATTATTCGTACTTTGAGATAACTCAGATAGTAGACAGAAATGCATGTATGAACTATTACCTCGAAAAGCAATGATACTAACTGCCCTGACAACTCCAGACGTTTGTTACCCACATAATCCTGACAATAAAATCATCTCAAGTGAAATCAGCATATATCATGACATAATTTTTACCATGTCAAGTAAAATATATGCCCTACGATGTAAAACATGAAATCAGCATCAAAATATCACAATTAAAGAAAGAAACGTCTTTCTAACGGTTGATTTATTAAATTTGCAACAAAGCAATGTGTCATGTCCAACATTTCTTCCAGTGACAAAGATGTTCATGATCTTCTGTAGCTGAATGTTCCAAAATCCTCTTTCTTCATTAAATGTGCTGGAAGAGGAGAATTTAAGTAATGCGAAGATTTATATCAACCGATTTGCATTATAGCTCCTTAAAATTCTGAGACACATTTTTTTTAACAGATCGTCTAAATAAATGTCGCGATCAGCACATACTATGCTCTCACTTTTGTTTCAGTTTCATTCTCTCTTCTAGAAGTAATTCTGTCACATAGCATAACAAAACAATTTTATATCTATACAATTCATTTTAAAAAGGAAAGGGAAAGGTAACAAGGTTAATGTTCTGGAAGCCCAGAAAAGAAGAAAAGAGAAAAGAAAACGCCTTCCTCCCAAATATATCTGAAAAAAGTGCGAAACACAACACAAGTAAACTTTGAGATTGTAGAGTTTACACCCTAAACCTTCATAGTGACTACTGCCCTGATCTTTGGCGTAAGTCGATGACTAATGCCTTTCCTTCACACAAATGTTTTTCATCGTCCACTTTTCCTACCAGTTGGAACTTTTCAAAATGGATCTGCTCCTTCAGGCCCTTCATCAGAGATGAGAACCACTCACATGATTTTATTTTACATTTTTTGGTGGACCATTCCCTCATTGAAATTAAGAGATCTGTCCTCGGAATGAGTCATGGAAGAGATAGCCAAAAATTGTCTCCGAATCTCAGATGATTGGCACTATCATGCTTAAATTAAAAAGCAGCCATTGGAACGTCCAGCTTTGATGTCCTACCCAATTCCCGATGGCACCAACTGTGGCATCACCATCCTCACAAGCTGTGTGACATCATTAGTGAACTTGCTTCCGCACAGGTTAAAGATGAGAAACCCAAACAAAACCACTATGAAGAAGGGCCATCCGATCATCCCACCTTTCCTAATATGTCCTTGATGTACCATGTCTCAAACCAACAGATCCACGTCTCCATTCGTAACTTCACAACTTCATTTACTGACCATAACAGAAACATGTACTGGCAATAAAACAGTAAATGGAGTACGTGAATGTGACAACTCAATCAAGACCTAATAGATACATTCTAGTGAAGTGGAATTCCAGATGTTAGTTTCCATCCAGTTAAGCACAACCCAATAGGTGAAGAAAGCTCCACCCAAGTTGGAATCCAATGCAACCCAACTTGCCAGGATGCTGAACTCTAACCCTGTCAACAATTTTCTAAAGCATTTAGCTCAGACAACCTCTCTCACTCTCTTGAAAGAAATTCACTCGCTTCGGAAATTAGGCCTGTTGAAATGTCTTGAACCGCCAAGCTGTACATGCACCAAATTTTAAGCTTCTACAAAAGAAGAAATATTGAAGTTCATTTTGAATTCTATCTCAATTTTCTGATATCTTCTTGATATTTTTACTTTAGTGCCCCAAAACATTTAAAAGGGCATAACGTGTTCAATAATTTCACCATCAAAAGGATTCCTTGTAAAAATGTCGATCCCCATCAGTTTTTATCCTGTTTTGTCTAAATTTCGTGAAAGTTTGTATTTTTATCCCAATGTGCATTAAGTAGAAGAAATTTAAGAACATATCTATGCAAGTATCCGCCCAAAACTTCAATTTTCTATCACACATCTGAATATCAGCAGATACTACTAGGAGTTTTGTTATCTAGACATTTCCTCCCGAAATTGGAGACACTCCAAAGCTATTAATTCCTAATTGTGAAATATGTTTATCTAACAATTTCAACCCAAAAATAATCACTCTCTATCTCCCAAAGGCAGTTAGCAACAAGTGTGAGCTGAAAATATCCATCTTAACAAATGATCTGTATATTGTATCCAACAGGAGGCGAAAATTTATCTCTGTTTACCCCATCCCAAAATTAGTTCCCAAGTCTTCAATTTTTTCCTGAAATATCTTGGTATTTTAAAGATCAATATCATCTACATGGTCAAACCGAACAGAATAAGTTTTTGAAAGATTCCGCCTTCCTCCAGCAGAAATCGATTGTGTAACGCAATCCCCGTCACAGAGGAAATGCTTGTTTCTGGTTGGACGTCGGTGGAACCGGTGAACCACATGAGCTGGCATTAAGCCAATCATGTTTAGGCAGCTAGGAACAGTGTTCTATTATGATAATTTATACTTATTATGCCATACATTCTAATTGTAAAGTGTGAAGATACCAATACACATTGATTCTTGTCAACTAACTTTTCAATGAATCATGCGAAACCATTAGTCAACACACTGGTGATTATTGTATACCAAAATCCACCAAATCTACAGCTCTGAATTTTGAATCATGGATAGCCCCTTCTTTGTATGGTATTAGGGCAATAAACATGCCATATGAATGCCCACATTTCTTTTTGTAAGCAATGAATTGCACAAAGGGCAGCTTTTTTTTCAAGTTCCAACAAAGTTTCCAGTAACTGACGTTCTACTTTAACACAGCGCGTAGATGTCTTATGTGCATGTCCATTGTCCCTTGTTCATTGAAAACACGTTCATCAGCAATCACAGATAAAAAAACATGCAACGATTTATCCCATACCAAACGAAAATACAAGAGATCCACACAAAAGGAAATTAGCTTGAACATGTGAAAATCAGGGATACTAAGTAAAACACCACTCTTGACCGAGTATTCAAGTGGATGACATCGAAAAAATATTATTCATCATCACCATCCACTGGAAACCTCATGTCCACAAGGTGGGCTAAAAAATTAAGAATTGAAATTCCCACGATCAATGCAACTTTCAAACATTGTTATCAGTGAGACTCCAACATGGCAATTGGCAAACCGAAAAAGAATAAATAAATGAAATGCAAGAAAATTATACATTATCCCGATGAAGATATGAATAAGAGAGTAACTATGACTATAATAGCAAGAGGACAAAATAGAAAATAGAGAAGCTAAATCTACCCTGTCATCGAATGTGTCTGCATTCAGGATAGCATCCATCATTCGCCTCAGCATTACAGCAGTATATATACACTTTGGGCGAAAATTGTCCTTGGTGATCTACATTGAAGTGAAGCATTGTTAACAATAGAAAATATCTCAAAAGAATGATCAAAAGTTTAAAGAAAAGAATTACCGGCACATGAGCAAGAAATACATCAAAAAGTATACTTTTTGCCCTGTCTCCCTATATTAAAAAGAAAAGAACAGAACAATGAGATCATAGGAAAGGCAATACTTTTTCCATCATAAATGCAAACATATACAATGGAGAAGGTGAAGAGAGCAACCTTCTTCTTCACAGCATTTTGTGCGTTGGGATTGCCCACCTGGATAAAAAAATCGAGAACCAGTATTAAAACTAATTTGGAATGCAGTCCTTAAACACCAATGGTCATTGCTATGGTGATGCAAAATCCAATAACTAAACACGAATTTTGTATGACTTGCAACAATTACTAACAGTAAGTTAAATAGTAGTAGCATTTGATGTACAACAATGTCCATCTCTGTAAGTGGTGATTTTGAACATTCATAGAGATAACACGAGGCTTTGAAGAAATGATTTGAAAACTTGTGACCTGTTGAATAAAATAGAGCTGAGTTTTAGTATTTTAGAGAATTCCCAAGATATAGGAATTTGGGTTTGTATATATTACAAGCCGATTTTCAACTTCTTGAATCAATAGACAGCTATCACCACTCTAGGACCAGGGCACACTTCGCTGACAAGGAATTAGACAATTAGTCAAGTCATCAGCCAAATGTCCTGCAGCTTAACACACTATCTTTGGAAGTCAAGAATCCTTGGCCCCATTAAATAATAAAAATCACAGAGTAATTAGATTTTCAATGTTTCTACCACTAGTGATGCAGCAATATAAAATGGGAGAACCAAAATATTTCAACTTTAAAGTTTCCAAATCCCACCCAAATAGTTACAGATGTGAGGACTTGAATGATACTCTGAAGTTTGGGCTTCCACCAAGACAACCGAATCAAATTTGCATGTTCTCTACTGTTGTTCGATCTGTACGTCTTCATGCCCCCACTAAGTTGCTGGATTATGACTCTGTGGACATAGATCACCATGTACCACTAAGTTGCTGGATTATGACTCTGTGGACATAGATCACCATGTACCATTGTGACCTACACGTTATATGAATAGACAGATAAGAATTACCAGTCCCAACCTTCTGCTCTTTGTTCAACTACCATTTTTTTCACCCCATATTTACCATAATTTTTTAGGCCCTTATCGAGCCTCAGGTAGAGATAATTCTGAGTCTGATGATGAGAAATAAATGACTGTTCTTCTCTGTCAGATACAGAAAATTTTCTCTCTCATTTGAACCGTTCTCTAACAGACAATTAAAAATCGAACACAAACACAATGATGAATGAAATTTTAAACCATCAAAGCACCATGTTTGACCGGCAAAAAGCATGGGACCACAAATACATGGTAAATTTTGGATAGCGCCTCTGTTTCAAGTAACACGATGCTAGATCAATATGAAGTTAAAAAAAAACGGCAATGTCACATTGAATTATCAGGTGCCAAAATTAACTAGTTTCGATTTAACTAGGATGCGAATCTCTTCAAATTTTCTTTATAAATTCTTGGAAATAAAAAAAATTGAGAAAAAAGGATGGCGATACCTTTGCCTCCAGGAAATCCAAGGCCTGCTTCTGGGTGTATATCCTTGCACCAGCACATTCCTTAATATGCAAAACGAGTGGCTCAGAAATAAGGAATATTATCACTATCATAGAAAGTACATAAAATAGGGATTAGGTTATCAGGCAACCGCTTTCATGTGCAGATTGTGGGCCAGCATGATAAGTATATCATCTAGTGGTCGGGAGAGTCTCAATCAATCATTGCTAGTTTGCATAATTGAGGCATCACCAATCAGTAAATCAACAACTCCTCGAGCATAATTCAAAACAAGGATTAACCACAATACTTTTTCATTAAGACATGAAGATTACTGATTTGGTACTAACTAAAGACGAGGACATCATAAAATTGGAAAATAACCATTGATAATATCACACTGGAAAAAGGGGTTTACCCACTCAATTCCTATCTGACAATTTCGGATCCTCATTGAAAATAATGAACCAAGTTCGTATGTGGTTCAGCCATACATTGGCCCCTTTTCCTTAAACAGATCATCACTGCTCTCATTCCAGCCCAAATTCCCAATGAAATTACAACTACTCACATCAAGCTATCCTCAAGCAACCAAATTGTAACCCGAGTGTCATACCAGTAAAAAGAGGTAATTCCACACTTTCAATGCAACGGAGGGGAACCTGGTTCTTGAAAATGAAAACAACTGTCTGGGTAAAGAGATATGCATAAAACAAGTAACCTGGTTGCCCAAAACAACAATACAGATATTCATAAGTGGTGCGGCCGCTTAAAACATAAATACAAGTGTCAGACCTCCAGATCTTACACCAACGGAAATATCAACAGATGTCGCTCTTTCATCCCGGATCAAAAACAGAATAAAATCCCACTTATCACCAAATAAAAATGGAAATATCACCACTAAAAGGATTAGTTTAATTCAAACTAAATATTAAAAATCAAAATGTGATATATAGAAATAACAATACAAATTCATAAATGTAGTGAGCAATAGAAAAAGGTTAACCAATGAAAACTCATCTCATAAGTAACATTGAACAACGAGACTGAAGAGAATCATAAATGATCCAGTTACCTGCAAGGATGGAAGGAGCAGTGAGCTATATCGTGGATCTCTACCAACCATTTGTACAATTTCTTGATCACTCTCCATTCCCATAGCCTTCATAACAACCATGACGGGAATCTACAACAAAGTGATGAGAAAAAAAAAATCACAATAGACAACATGCAGAAAAATGACGCGAAAACAAAAAAGAAAATTTATACGTGCAAGACATTTGTAAAATGCTTTCTTCGTCTATGTATAAAGATCATAAGAATAAAAAATTTAGCGAACAGGAGGAACCATCCCTAGTACATGCACAGAAACACAAAAGAGTACCTTTTAGTGGTTTTAGGCAGAAGAAAAGGAGAAGAGGAACATAAACAGTAGAAGTAGATAAAAAGGAATCAAAGATAGGTAGCCATGGCACATCACTTCAACATAAATTAAAATCATATGTTCTACCTTTTTTAAAATATGATTTTATCACTCATTTATGGATGATATTTGCTTTATTATGTTTTATGTATATCATATCTTAGAAGGAATTGAACATCTTTTTCATTTCTGTAAAGAAACCTGTGTTATTCGATGCTCATCACTAAGTCTTAAAGGCCAAATGCAAATCTAAGAATATTGATCTTCTTGTTTTTTATAAATGTTTACTATATTCATTCTACACTATACATGCCAAGAAGCTCAAAGATGAACATGTGACGTATAATCACCTGACAAACATGTCAAAGAAAAAGGGAAAAAATGATTTCGTGACCAATTGCACTTTGGAAATATGGTTAACCTCATTAAGATCAGAAATCGCTGATTGGTCTGACTGGATTTCAGTACCAAACAAAAAACATTAGAATCTTGTTGTAATCGATAGAGATCAAACTATCCATGCTGCAATGATTTATGCTACAATGATAAGAGATTGCTAACAAATTCTCATTAAGCACAAAACTAGTGTAGGTCAAATGAGGCAGAGATAGTACTGACTGGATATCTCGGGAAGGTTCAGCTACAGAAATAAAGATTACAAAGAAAAAATTCATAAATTTGAGATGAGAAAGCAATGGAAGAAAATCAACAGATTAAGAATGAAAGTTGCTTATTATGCATGCTCTATATATCCGTTCTACTCTATCTTAACCCAGAAATAAAAGAAATAAAGAGACAAAATATAATGATTTTAGTAAGCACCGGCTTATTAAACTGATTGAGCTGAAGGTATATCTTCTCTTTCTCCATGAAGAACACTGTCTTGCTTTTTGTTTCATGAGTGCTGCTGGTAACTGATGCTGTTACACTAATCACAGGAACAGTATAGCAGTTTAGACCTGGATGTCAAAAGATATGATCGTAAATTCAAAAAAAAAATGTACAAGAACTCGACAGTGAGGGAGGCTTCAATGAAGGTGTGCATTGGTGTGGTTCTCAATAAATGTAACTGTACATGACGTATGTTTTGAACACCTTTTGTATGCATTGGGCAACACCATTGTTATGTCTTGTCAACATATGATGTCTCCATCTTTTCCAAATGCACGGGGACAACCTAATATTAAGCGTGCTGTGACAACACCATTTCTACTTGGTTCTTATACCTTATATTTCTGCCCAATCTTAGAGCTCACAAAAAGACAGAAAAATAACCACAGTTGAGAGTTTTTTTGGATGACCAAGGCCAGAAAAAAGAAAATGTGTATATTAGAAATATCAGCGAATTTTCTGAGCATGAAAGGTCCAATAAGCCACTCAAATATCTAATTTCTAAAATACTGTGGAATTTGAAGTGGCACCAGGAGATCCAAAACTTTACCCATAAAATGATAGAAAATAGATTGATTCATAAAAACACATTTTGCGAAAGTGAAGCAACCTTGGGATCAAAAGCATCCTTCAATTGTTGTCGAACTCTGAGAGAGAAATAGGTGATAATATGAACAAGGACAGATGACAACTATGGAAACTATGGAAACTATTGAAACAATGCTGCTTCTAACACATCTAAAATGACAGGATCTGCCTGTGCTGCAATCAAGATCATAAGATATTTGGCCCAGAATGTTTACAAACTAATTAGATACATCATGAAGGAGGAAATCATAACCGACACATACATTTAGGCAATTTAAATACGTTTTCCCCAAAATAGGAAGCAACTTTGGGTGGTTAAAGGAGTGGAGACTCCTCCTGATGCCAAAAAGAATAACAAGTTGAAAACTGGCAATGAAAAAAAAAACATTTTTTACAAAATAAATACAAAGCTAGATTCATCTAATAGAGTGCATACCGTCCCTTACTGTCAGCGTCAATAATTATACGGTTCTTTGAGAGTTGTTCCTGTATCAGAATCACCTAGAGAAAGCAAAATTGAAAAAAATGATCATGGTGCAAATCATCGTTGAAGGCTGTAATGAAAAATCTAGGAAATATAAGAACATTATGAGCTCCTACCTGAATAAATAAAAAATTAATGCAGTGGATAAGATAAATAACACAACCAATAGAAAAATCATCCCTCAGTACGACAATCTTATGAGGAACTAGATAACTAAAGCAGGTAACTAAGAGAACAAAAGGGACTGATTATATCTTAAAACTTAAAAGGTTATGATGGTTAGCTCTCAATGGTTACTTTTGCTTTCGGGATAATGTCAAGACAAAACGTTACACAGATATCTTTATAGATTGAAACAATGGCTCATGGACTTTCGTAATTTGATGTTTCACCGAACATTAGAAGTTCATACTCTGTTTAGATGTCAAAATATCTTTTAAATTATCTTAACTTATCAAGCTTTTAGGCATCCAAACAGTTCCCAAAACCTCTGAGCCCATTTTCGGTTCCAGGTCAAATATGGACTAGGATGGGCTCCTATTAATTAGCGTTACACAATATATGTGTAAATGTACCAAAGATATTGATAGTTATAGATATGGATCAGAAATATCATTTTCTTCAACTAAAAGACAATATGGCACTTTTTTTATTCTCCGATATTAATTTTGAATCTTTTTTACATACAGCTAACGAAAGAGAGAAGAATGTACTAAAAAAACCCTCTTGCATCAGTTTTGGTACTGAACCAACATAGGGTAGGCCATTTTAACAATTTCAAAAAGCCAAAATAACATTTGCAATCCTTCATCATCACACCGAAGTCTCACCCATTCATTAACTGTGTCAACTGCACATCTATTGGCAAAGTTTCCCTTCTGAAGATAGTAAGATATATGTATATTTCTTTTACTCTTAATAGCCCAAAAGTTTCCATGAAGGACAAACCACAACATTCTCTGTTACATGTCTGTTCCACCAAAATCATAAGTCATCCTGCTGACTAGATTGCCTCCATGATATTTCTCTCCATTATCTTGCTTCCTTTATTTCCGCTTCTCCTCTCCCCATGCTTTAAGCTTCAAAAACCTATTTTCATCGACCTTAATCATGCTGCAGTAAGTCACCAGTCCAATGTTCCAAACACATCACGCTCTCAACATATGCACTTTTGTATTCATAAGGATATGTCAGTTATTGTAGAACTCCAAACATTGATAGGCATGAAATTCTTATTTAACATTTGGAGGATAGAGATTAAGTGCGCCTCTTATAGTGTACCAGCAGCAAAAATAAAATTCATAGTATACCAACAGCAAAAAGAAAATACTTTGGCATAAATGCAATAACGATTTCCAATAGGAAACGTTTAAAGGTACCTTTTCAGTTCCCTTCACAATAAAGTAGCCTCCAGGATCAAGTGGGCACTCGCCTAGAAATCACAGGCCAAGAAATTAGTTCAACTCCTAGATGATATTCTACATAAACTGCATCTAACTTCTACGAAACAGCAGAGATATCAACAAAACAACAAGAAGAAAAATAGAATGTCCATAGCGAAATTAAAAAAAAAAGCTCCTTGAGTCAAAGTTGCTCAAAGAATCAGATGAAAAAAATCACAAGTTACAAGATTTATAAATTCAAAGGGAAATTTTAGGACTAATTTAAAAAGCAATCATATTTGCATATTTATTAACATGAGAAGACAACCATACCTCCCGTAAGAAATTTTTCATAAACCCTATGTATCCTCGCAAATGGTCATGTGTAAGACAACTGTAGCCTAATGTAGCAACCCTCCCCACAAAAGAGTCACTTCAGACAATGTATGACCTCACCAAAGAGAAGAAGGAAATCGTATGTACACATGCAAAACGACTGGATCATAATTTCTAGGCCCTTTGAAAAGGTCAAGAAAAACCTTAGCGATTCTAGAAAGCTTTTTAAGACAAATCAGTATCAGGAAGTAGCTAACAAAGCCTTGAACGGGTAATTCTAGGGCCACTGTCCATCTGTCACACAGTCTCCCTCCCAAGTTCCAGGGGATTAAAAAGTTGGCTGCATGGTCAAGTTCACATTTCTCATCAACCCATAATATGACTACATTATATCGAAAGAGAGGAAACATTGAAAACAATTGATCCCTTCAGCAGAAACCGGGCCTGCTTCTCAGTATATTCCTTTAGAAAGTGTATGCTCCAAAAGCAATAACATAATCGCAATGTTATCACACGTGAATATGGCAGCATGTGGAAGAACAATTGGCAAACAGCATGACGGAAACAATAAGACACTAAGACCTAAATAAGTAATTTAAATGGGATGAAGATGATCAAGGTGTTGATCACTGTCAACAATGACAAAAAGATAGACAGCATATATCTTCACAAAATTAAGCATCAAGTACACGTCATTTTTTCTACGAAAATGTTGTCTTTTGAAACTACAATACCTATAAATTTCGATTATTATTTCTTAACAGAAAATTTTCTTTAATTTTTTAAATCATAAACCTATAGTCTTCAGTCAGCAAAGCCAGCACTATTAAAACCTCATAGTAGAGCATGCTCCAAGTCTGCCCATAAATCTACTCTTTCGTGGGGATCAATAAAAGAATAAAAGTTTGAGCCTTCTCAGAAAGATGAAAAAGAAATAAAATTGACGATATAGGACTTTAAAAAGATATCAGACAACAACGAACCAAGTCTTGCAAGTTCAGCTTCATCCTTCCCATTTAACACACAGCAGGAACTCCGAAGCATGATTGGCATTCTACCGATCACAACATCTTTCTGCAATGAGAAACAATAAAAATAAGAAATCCAAACTTTTTCAGCTAATTACATAGGTTTCCTACTCATTACTCAAGAAACCTTTTGTACAAGCGTCTTTGAAACTTGATTGCCCATGGTATATTCAACATCAACTTTAATTGGAGCAGAATACCTACAGCAAAACGCATCAAATATCAAAATCCGAATCAGGAGGTTGCTATTTGCTCAGATTAATAAATCATAACAATGGAGTAATTTTAAATGCATCCTTATTGGCCAATTGATGAGTAAACAATTTAGCCTTATACGCATAATTCAGATTGCGTTATATATACCAATGTGCAGTTTTTTTGACAGTATGAACAGCTGCACAGGTTACCACTGGTTAGGCATACGTAATGATTCCTAGAAATACCAAGATGTTAGATGAGAAATACTGTGTCGTCCTTGGAATCCCATCTGCAGTCCTTTGTAACAAGGCCAACCACAGACAAAAATATTCCGAGAAATATGCAGAACACAAAGAATGTGGTCCGATGACCTTCAAAACTGGAAAAACAATACAAACAGTCTGCGAGGGCAGATACTGGCTTTCCAAATAAGTAATTTCCATCCTCAAATTGATAGCATACTCGAATTGGTCTTCTTTTTTCTTACCCATCCGGTCGTTCTGAAATTGCCCAGACATATAAGAAGGGTTTCATGATTAGATCTGATAAAGTACCGAGATCAGTAGTTATAGTCAACTTGGATCACATCACTGTTTTGCGGAGTAAACTATTTGCACAGGCCACTGACAAACGTCATATCATTAATGTGGGCCAACTACGAAAAGTAAATGAGCATAAAAGGCATGAAACTATTATAAACGCACAAATCGACATTCAAATTATAGTTTTTAGGCTTACGTGCGGTCTGAGAGGCGGCACTGATGGGGTGTGAGTTTCTCCTTTACAAAGTCAACTTCCACAGAGGGCTCGTCAATATAAACATTGGTATATCTGTAAAAATAAATAAAAATCAATAAGGAAAAACATTGTAAATTTTTTTGACTTTTCCTCTGTGGGGAGCATTGAAATATTGCCTCAGATACAAGCTGGGTTCATAAGGACACACGATAAGGTCATTGGCTTTCATTATCTTCTTGATGTCGGAGTTGACAAAGTAATTGAAAGAGTCTATGTGCTGCTTGACCAAGCCCCTCACCTGCAAACAGCAGACAAGGCCATCATCAGACAGTCAACATGGTAACAAAAAATGAAATGCCACTCTGATTCTAAGAAATTAATAATAATAAGGGGAACGGTCGACGTCAGACCTTCAAGAAGGCGGGTAGAAGCTGGAATTTATCGACTTGGGACTTTACGGGGGCGGCTAGAGATTTTAATGTAACCTTCGCCCCGTTCCCCAACTCCGGCGGAATAATCCCGCTGACAAACGATCACCATGCCAGAAAAAAATTAACGACAAAGAACAACACAGATACAACATTTTATACAATTCTTCTGTTCCAGGAAAAAGGGGAATAAAACGAAGAAAAAAAAAACGTAAGACGAGCCATACTCCATTTGGAAAACCATCTTCTGTTCGAAATTCGCCCTCTCCGAAAGACGCGGCGATGGGCTGATCCTCGACAGACCTTCTCCCTGCCTCTCTGAATTCGACGGGCAACCAGGCTTCACTGTCGCATTCTCGTGGCGACGGGGTCTGGCCCTTGAGAGACTTCTCTGCCTCTCTGAATTCGACGGGCTAAACCCCACGCTATTCAGCGTTAAACCCTACTATATCTAGCTCTCCGCCACCAGGGTTCCTCAATTCTTCCCTTGCGACCGGTCTGACTATACTCATAGTTCGTTAATGGGCCGGCTCAGACCGGAGAAAAACCCAAATATGGGTCAGCTAAAGGGCCGGGCCCGACCCGAAAACCCATTTCTCTCTCTCTCTCTCTCATTAGTGTGTACATGAACTGGCAAGTAATGTTGAACCAACAGTTGGTTCAAAGCTAAAAAGCCCATTTGGCCCAAAAGCCCATTTCGAATCCCAAAACTCTCTCTCTTACCTCTATATATGCACAGCATGCTAGAATTATACAAAAAAAGTTAGATATTTAGTTTAATATGCTTACTCTAATAATTGCTTATTTTTAAATGTTTTTGATAATCCAATTATTAAATAGAAAGGCTCCTCTCTCTCTCTCTCTCGCTCGCTCCTGTCCCTCTTAATTTCCATCATTTTAATTAATAAATGTTATCCCTTTCAGCTGTTAGTCACCTCGCTGACGTCATGTACGCATGATTTTTCTCACTAGGTCCCATACGAGGGTTCAACCACGAACAGGACTCTGCGTGGGGGTGTGGGTCCCTTGTGAGCTGCGAATGGGGTAGATATCGGCGGTTGTGCTCAAATATCGTCACTTTTTTGGGTAGAATACAAAGCCGAAATCTTTGGAGGGATGCCCTCGGCAGACGTCACGCCGTAGACTTCCCTGGATAGACGCAATCTTCTTGGAAACGATCGGACCGCTGAGGATCCATCACGTCTCATCTCATGCGAGCGGTGCGGTGGGCCCACGAAGAGGGAGAAAGTTAGAGAGAGATAGATAGAGGGGAGCTGATTGCGTAATCCAGTCCGTCACTTGCGAGTAAGCAACATGCTTGACGTCATTACAGCCGAGCGATAACAGATTCGCGATTACTGCCGTGACGACAAGGATAACGCCGTCTAACCTTTTTAGACGAAAATACCCTTAACTGGTATCGTGGCACACTATCTGAGGGACACGTACATAAAGGCGATACGGTAAAGCTCCCATGAAAGGGGAGTGAGATTTTTTTCCGGGAAGTTGACACGTGAAAAATCTCAAGTGGCTCTTACATCGCTGGACCCCGCTCTTATTTATACATACGATAAGACTGGTGGACGGTCGAGAGAAGGGGGCAAGAAGAGAGAAGGATCCGATCGCCGCTCTTTTCTCTCCCCAATCCTCTCTGCCCTTCTGTCGGCCATCTATGGATCGCCTCATGTCCTCGATCTGCTTGATCTTCTTCTTCTCTGCATCGCTGATCGCAAATGGCTACTCGATCCCCCGGAGTGATGCCGACGACGAGCTTCTGATCCGGCAGGTGGTGTCTGACGCCGACGTCTCATCGAAGAAAGATGAGGCGGTGCTGGGGGCGGAGGGGCACTTCGCCAGCTTCCTGAAGACGTATGGGAAGTCGTACGCCACTCCAGCGGAGCACAGCTACCGGTTCTCCGTGTTTAAGGCCAATCTGCGCCGGGCGCGGAGGCATCAGCTGCTGGATCCGTCTGCCGTCCATGGGGTTACTCAGTTTTCCGATCTTACACCGGAGGAGTTCGAGCGGAACTACCTCGGCCTCCACCGCAGGAGGCCCACCATGTTCTCGAAGGTGGGAAACGGTGGCACGCACGAGGCGCCTATCCTCCCCACCAACGACCTTCCGCAGAACTTCGATTGGAGGGATCAGGGCGCCGTTACCCCTGTCAAGAATCAGGTCGGTAGAGGGCGATCTCGATCCATCGTATCTGGTTATCTCTTATGTGTCTATGGGTCATTACTTTGGCGTCCGGATTGCAGGGCTCTTGTGGATCTTGCTGGTCTTTCAGCGCAGCGGGGGCTCTGGAAGGGGCCCATTTTCTGGCGACGGGAAATCTAGTGAGCCTCAGCGAGCAGCAGCTTGTAGATTGTGATCACGAGGTATGTTTTTCTATCCCAGAAGACTAGGCCTGTTGTGTGTTTTCCTGGGAACAGCGTGTCCCATCTACCGCTTTTGGGACTCCTGGCCCACACGGTTGTTGGGGTACACCTACCACATCGGATTTTTTTGGATCATTTGCGTCATATGTTTAGGACATGACACATAGATAATACCTACGTATTGATATGCTTATATCTTTCAAATAGACTTCTTCGAACCTATCCATGAAAGTTGTGATAATACGTCTGATGAGTGCCATTCCCATGTCTGTCTTTTATGAGTTATCCGTAATCCATGGATATTTATGGATTCCTGTTCTGCCATATCCCTTCAATTTTTCCTGAATTTATCCCAGCTTCCTCAGGGAGCAGGCCCTATATTATTTATGGGATTGTCATAAAAGTGTGATTTTGTTTTCTATATTTATGAACTATACACTTATTTTGCAGTGTGACGCGTCTGAACCTGAGTCCTGTGATGCGGGATGCAACGGTGGATTGATGACTACTGCTTTTGATTACTTAATCAAATCGGGTGGCCTGGAGCGTGAGGAAGATTATCCTTACACAGGGACAGATCGAGGCACCTGCCACTTTGACAAGAACAAGATTGCAGCATCAGTATCTAACTTCACTGTTGTCTCTGTTAATGAAGATCAGATCGCTGCCAACCTCGTTCAGAATGGTCCTCTTGCAAGTAGGTGGTCAAATCTCTGATTTGCATGCTTTAATATTTTCCCTCCAGGGTAATCTGATCGTTCGTCTAGCCAACTCATCTAGCATCTCCCTGTGGATGAATTAAATCACTTAACAAGATGTTCCTGCTGTGCTGTGCTACTAGCTAATTAAATAGCTGACAATTTGGCAATCAAATAGCTGAAATATAATTTTTTTTCTACTATCTCCGTGCAGTTGGTATCAATGCAGTCTTTATGCAGACATATATCGGGGGAGTTTCGTGCCCATACATCTGTGGAAGACACCTTGACCATGGTGTGCTTCTTGTGGGGTATGGCTCGGCTGGGTATGCACCAATTCGTCTGAAGGAGAAACCATACTGGATCATAAAGAACTCATGGGGCGAAAGCTGGGGAGAGAAGGGCTACTACAAGATCTGCAGAGGTCGTAATGTTTGTGGGGTCGACTCCATGGTCTCCACTGTGTCTGCCCTCCGTACTTGAAACTAATCCAACTTCCTCCATCTCTGTATATAAAGCGTGGCGCTTTACCACAAATTGTGTATTTAGGCGACCAGAATACCTGATTGGAAACAAAAATAAGAGTCATATGCTTGTACGTACTTTGTTTGCAAACATCATGTAATCACTGTAAGTGATCCTAGTTTGGTTGTATTTATGCGCCTGCAGTTAAACTCAGCAAGTATCAGTGCTTCTTTAGTTGCACTTTAGATGTTTTCTTTACAACTGTGCGACTAGCATGTCTGAGTGTGACTTTTTCTTCTTGGACTCCCCCAGAGAGAAATGTTTAAGCTCCCCGGCAGTGCTATCAAGTTGGGCTCGGCAGGAATCAGGTAATACAAATATTAAACGTGTGCTGGTTTCTGTGTGGATGTTTTAATGTTTGGGAATACTCTGTTGGATCTGATGCACGAGAGAAAATCTCATAATCAGGTAAGACAAAAATATTGAATTTTGAAATTTATTAAACTTTTTGGTGCTTTTAATGTGGATGTTTTAATGTAGGCAATACTCTGTTGGATCTTGATGCACCAGAGAAAATCTTATAAGCTACTTTTTCTAAATATTTTTTTTCTGGCATGATTGGCATGAAATTATATTGCCACCAAGGAGGACACAATAGAGTATTTTAAGTAATAATCATTTCTTGGTAATCTACTAGTTATACAATAGAGTATTTCAAGTAATAGATTACATCTCTGATAATCTACTAGTTATCATTTCTTGCTACACCAAGTAATAGTATTGTCACCAAGAAGGATACAATAGTCAGTTGATCATTGATCTTGTACAATCTGTGTTAATATAGGCTTCAAGACTCATACTTCTATTTTTCTTGAATAGAATATTTCTTCTAAGTATCTCTTTCATATATTGTAATACATTATCAATAATTTGAAGATGAACTTTTGTTTAATTATGTATGAATTGGTTGTGAACCCCCACTGAATATGTTATATCTTGTATATTGTAAGAAAGATAAATTAGTTTACTTATTATTACCTGTTGATACATTTGTTTGCCAAAATGATTGTTTTCCTTTATAACGCCAAGTTTATGACTTGAGTCAATAGGAGTAATTGATTTATATCCTAATTTCATGGATCATTGAGTAGATCTATGATATATTTTTGTTGTGATATGAAGATACTCTATTTTGAGTATGTTATTTCAATAGCAAGGAATTATTTCAGCTTTTTAAATGCCTAAATATCAAGCTCTTTAAATAATCAATTACTCAAGTATTCTTTCCCACTATTATTATTTTTTATTGCCATTATATCATTCACATATACTAAAAGTGTAGTTACCCCTCATAAAGTTAATTATTTGAAAAATAATGTGTGATCTCTATTATTTAGTTTATATCTTATATTTCACACAACTATTGTAAATTTAACAAATTAGGTTCTAGGTGATTTTTTGGCTCCATATAATGTCTTCTTTAATCGTATACAATATATACAATTAAGGTTTTCTCATATCATTATAGAACATATATATGTATATATATATATATCTCTTCATCTAGTTCTATGTGAATGAATACATTTTTAATATCAAATTATTATAAGTCATAACCATACTTTCCTTGTGGTGATAATAAAATTTAAATTGTATTCATCTCTACAAGTGGAGTAAATGTCTATAAATAATTCACTCCATAAGCCAAACATATCCTTCAACTACCAACTTGACCTTGTATCTTTTTATTGAGTAATTGGCTTTATAATTTAAAGTATACATCTAATTGCAGTCAACTATTCTTTTTCCTTGTGGTACTTTAATTGGTTATTTACTTTAATTTTCTAATGCCCTCATCTCTTCATTCATGACTTATTTCCATTCCTCTTGAGATGATACATTAGATATGATGGATCAGATAATGGTAACATTAAGGGACATGAGAAAAAATCTATATGAGGATAAAGGTTATTTATATGCCAAGAATTGTGAGAGGAGATAAAAAAGTCTTCAAGTGCACTCCTTAGTTCCCTTCCTATGGGAATTATGTAATTTCTTAACATTAGTACAAGTATGTATTTCTCTTTCATATATCTGAGAAGATATATTTTTGTGATTGTTGTTAGTAGAAAAAATATTTTATTATTTATTTGAGCATTATCTACTTTTTGGAATACACTTTTTCAAATATCTATTCTTCTAAGATAACTCCTCAAGATGTAGAAGGCACTATAGATGAAATTAAGAGTATGATGAATCTAAATTCATGTTCATCATCATTATCATTAGCCTAATGTTCTATTTTAAAATGATATATATCAAAGTAAGATTTTTTTTCATTAAAAATATTATCAATTGAGATAAATTTCATTTAATGGGGGATGATAGTATTTATAATCTTTCTTAGTTCTGAAGTAATAGATGAAAATATGTTGTAATCCCCTTTGATCAAACTTTCCTTTATTTCAATCTTAGTTTTGGATATAAAGTGTGCACCTAAATAGTCTAGGAATTAAATTCTAATAATAGGAATTCAAATGAACATTAAAATTCTAATAGTCTAGTCAATAACTGATTTGTGAGGTGCATAAGTGTAATGAAAACTTTACCTAAACTTTTTAAAGTATATGATTTTTAAATGTGAGTGCTCTACTCATTTTTAAGAGGTACCTATATGAAGTTCTAACATAAGAGGATTCATGAACTATCAACTCATTCTAAAAATTTGAGTTTACCATTTGATTAAAATAGGCATTTGTATTATCTAACCTAAATTTTTAATAGTGGTCACATTCGTTCTTAATCAATTAGCATAATTGTTAGATCATTTTAGCCTCTAATTTATAATTGAATAAAAATGCATAACACATTTGTGTTTCATAAGTTCACAAACATGTAAAGTTTTCAATATTCAATTTATGAAATAGGAAAAGAAATACAATTTTGATGATTCTTAAGGAGGGATAGTTGAGGCAATGGTGATATGACCAGAATTTCTCAAAATTAGGTGATGAAGAAGGTAATAGTCTTAATGAAGAGGCTAACTCCATACTATAGGTTTGACTTACTATTCTTAATTAGTAGAGTTCTTAGCACTCAACAATTTCAATCTTCTTGTTTTTTATCTTCTCAAACAAAGTACAAAGGTTACTATGAAAGACAACATTACAATTTAGGTTACCTATTATTTTTTTAATAATATAAGATTTATAGAGAGTCTAGAATCTGTAAAATATTTTAAAGTCTTGTTAGACATTCAATTTCTATATTTTCAATGCTAGCTATGGCAATTACTAAGCCTTTTGGTTGTGGCTACTTTCTCAATCCTTAGACATGGGTTATATGTTAAAAAAAATTGAGATGTGTACACTAAATTTAGGATCTAGACGATTGAAAAAGAGTTACATGAGACTTGTAATACTAAGGAAGAAAACTCAATAAAATGATTCAAGTAGCTTGAGGCGACAGCCGATTTCAATTTTTAATCTAGGTTTTAACTTTCTCCTTCTTAGTTGCTCTATTTGGGTTTAGTGTTATGACTATCTTAGGTGGCTGCATCATTGTAAGTTGTATTTGGCCACTTATTTGAGGTTTCTTATATAGTTTATAATAATGTTCACATGGTGGCATATTTTATTTCCATAAGTACAACATAGGTTATTTCTATAGCCAACCTTCTTCATGCCCTAACTAGATTGTGGTGGTGGTGGCCATTTACTATCATTATGCTTAGTCACGAACATTGAGTTGTTATTGTTTTGTGGTTTTAACATGACTTCTTTTGCCTGTATCATTACTTATTCTTTCAATTATTTCTTCTAAGTTTAGCAATCTCTTTGTTCTAAGATTTTGACTTAAACTTAGTCAGATTTCAAATTGAGACTAATTAGAAATTTATAGATCTTACCTTTCGTTATGTATTTCTAGAACATAATTCCATCATCTTGATTATTTATTTTGATTGGTTTGTAATTATCAATTTCTCACGATATAGATTTCAAATCACTTGCATACTGCCCATTCTAATGTCATTGCATTCTCCATTGCTCAATAAATTTGTGTTTCATTATAGTTTTTTTTTAAAACTCTACTAAGTTTTTCAAATATTCTTCAATGTTTGAAGAAATTAATAATTTACATTAATCTCTCCACTTAGTACTCCACAATCATATTTTATTATATGTCTTCTTCCTTCCATGTTCTAAATTTAGGGGGTGCTATTTCAAGCATTGGATCTAATAAATGATGTAATTTTTGTCTCCTTATCGAGACGACCTCAAGAAACTCACGCCATTTGAGTAAGTTTCTCCAATCCAATTTAATCACTAGATATATTATTCACTTAAAGACAACTTTGATGAATATGAATCATCTTAAAAACTTTAGACATCAATTTATTCTCTTCAAGACAACTTTAGTTGTGCTCACAACTTCAATATAACAAAATGAGACAATATAGAGGAGAAATGCTCAATCTGAAGCAATAATGTAGATGTTTCTTCCAAGGACAGCTCCTCATGCTCTCTTGCCTCCAAATGCCAAGAGGAAAGTTGAGTTGGTAACATATGACTTACAAGCAACATATGACTTACAGACAACAATGAAAAGAAATAACGTAGTTAGAACATTCTATAATAAGAAGGATTGGATCTTTGAATATGGCTATCATGCTTAAGAAAGAGAGAGTTTTGGAAAAAAATGAGCAAAATCATCTTAATCATAGTTTGATATAAGTATTTATACATGACCCTAAAACTTAGACTAGATTTAGTTTGATGTGTCTTATTTAAGTAAAACTGGATCTAAAATATGTAAAAACAAAGAAAAAATAAAATTAAAAGGAAGCATGGTATCTGAATAAAAAGAAAATATTTTTTCAAAAAAATAAAAATGTATCATTAATGGCAAAAGGAATGAAAGAGACTTCCTTCTCAAGAGGTACACCTTTTACCCAACTTCACAGCCTTATAGGTTATATTTAGGGATATGAGGAGATTAAAGTTGCAGACAAAAAGACTATTGTGCCCTGACATATCCACTATTTGATTAACTAGCCATGAAAGGAAGAAAACTTTGTCATAGACAACCTCTTAGTGAATAACTCCACAACTTGATCTTTAACTAGAAAGAAGGCAAGTGCATTTTCTTTGAGTTTCCCTTCTTTAATATGAAATCAAGATAAATTCCTATGTACTTCATTTGTTCAAGGCATATTTAATTGTTCAGAATATTAATATTATCTTAATAATCATTGAGGAGAACATATAATTATGGCTAAGTTCCAAGGATACACATGAAAAACAAGAGCCAACGCACATCCCTTGAGTCACAACTTTATATCTAGCTTTTGCATTAGACCTTGGGTAGACTATTTACCCTTTACATCATCACTATGTTACTAGTGTCCACCTTATCATGCGTAGTAATTAGTAGTCGATCATGAGAACTAAGAATTTTGCATCTAGACTTGTTGTCCTTCATTTGAAAAATTCACAATTCCATCATTGACTCATTACACCCATAACATGCTTGAACCTATCAAATCAAGCTCATGGAAATTTCTTAAGATTGTAAAAAATATTTTGGCTTTATGAAATTTGTTAACTCTCTTACTCGGATCAAGTCTTGAAGGTAGCTGCATTTTAGACCCCCTTATTTAAAGTTACTAACAAGAAAACTATTGTGTACATTTAGATGAAAGGACTTGAGACAATGAGAAGTCTAGAGAGCACCAATTACATGGATCCAAATTTAATAACATGAGAAAACATTTTCAAGTAATCAATGCTATGGGTTTGCACATTCTCTTTTGCAGCTAATGCAGGATGGTCTCATTGCAAAAAGACATCCAAAAAAAAAATCTGATATACACTCAAATGTCAACCACCAACTTAATATAATTTAGTAGGTTCCATTAAATTGTAGGTGTTTTGGTTACAAGATCAATATTCAAACTTTGCTCATCAATAGAAATACTTTCCACAAAAGTAAGAACATGACTTTCAACTTCAAAAAATATTAGAAATGATTATTTAGAGAAAGGTTGCTCCTTTCTCCAAGAAATTTGCTTTGGATAGTAGCCTGCATATAAGGAAACATGGACAATTGTAAATTATCCAAACTTCAATAGTAACTTGCATCTCAAAATCAAATGTCACTTTAACGTGACTAGAATGATTATAAATAAGGATGTAAGAGGTTGAGACACTATAAAGATAGGAGATTGACTCAGCATCAAAATTACTCACTTCTTTGATGCCATATTTCTACCTTGTTCAAGCATCTAGCCCTCCATATCCCTTTTAAGTGAATAGCCTAAGAATGTACTGCAAATATAGTAAGGACTAACTTTTGTAGATATAGGAGTTAAAGCAATCAGATGAAATAAGCGTATCCAAACACATTAGTGATAGGAAAAAAGGATGATCTATCAACAATATGTGAATTAATGGGAGATGATTATTTAGCATTTGTTAATCCACTAGAGTGAGCTCAAGTGGATTCATACATAAGACCCCATTATCATCTATAAAGGTCTTAGAAGTTTTTTTTGAACTAATCTCTTATATTGTCATATTTGATCGCCTTGACTACCTTTTGAAATTAAGTTCCCACATTTTGGGAAAACATTTAAATAATTTGAAGAACCTCTTTCTTAGTTTCCGTGAGATGAATCTAACAATAGTGAGAAAAAATCATTGAGAAAACTATAAAAAGATTATCGATTGTCTAAATAAACCATTGAGAAAAAATACCAAAGTTGGAAAGGAATACAACTCTTTGTTACAGATTTTGTAATACTGAACTGCAATATTTTTCAGATTGAAATGTTTCCTACCTACAGTATTAAATAGTTATTTCATATAAAGGATAAAGAGATAATACATTGAGTGATCATGAATAAAGAGAGCAATGATTGGGACAAGTTGAGCATTATGATCAATCAATGTACCCAACATGCGTGCCATTAGTTGTACTAATTTTTCCTTGACCATCATGAACAACTAATTAGAAATATCAGTCACATAATCAATCAATAACTTTTAAGTCAATATAGCCGAGTAGAGGATAATTAACTAATAAAATACTCAATGTGTACCATGTGAAACTTAATAAGAATTAATTCAGATAGAGGCTCTAAATTATGGGATGACCCTCTAAAGCATGTAATGTAAGATGATAATAGCTTTGAAATTGGGAAGTATAAAGACGACCTGTAGTAGATGAAGATGGAGAGTTACAAATTGGTTGAACTATAACAGCATGACACTTTGCATCTATCATAACTGCACTCATCCATCATCCATCAATGAATCAGGGTGAGCTCCCATACATTCCACTGTAGCTTGACTCTATGATACTCAACAAATGAATGACGAATATCATCCAACAAGGTTAACGTAATAAAAAACTTACTTGGTTGAGAATGCATTTATAAGAATCATAAATCCATCTCTAGCTTCATATCAAGTTAGCAATGGTTTATTCTTTTGGATAAAAGGAGCGTAGAAGAAGAATTAACATAAATACAGTCCTGCAACCATTGGAAGACTACACTACACTGACAACAAGCATTCCCATGATAGGTAGGACTCGTTCTTATAACCCATTTCCATTGTGTTCTTACGTCAACCAGGGTCTTGGAGTCAATCTTCCTCTTCTACTGTTGCAAATGAGAATGGGGCAAACTTATATCCATCCGCCTCATAGAACTTGTTCTGAAACTCCACCCAATGAAGCCTCAGCGCATGGAGGAAAGCACTTAACGTCTCCATCACTAGCAACACTCCAATCGTTGCACAGATGAACACAATGCCACCGATGATGAGTATAATGATGTTGTTGTACCTAAGAACGAGTATGATTATAGATCAATCAGTATGATTACTTCAGTGAGTATCATTCTTGAAAGCTTTAAAGAGACTGTGATCTGGGGAGATCTCACCCCCAGGCAAGAAGAAGAACCTTCTCATAGAACACGCTCGATAGTTCTGAATGAGCAAGGCTGGGGAAAACACGAAATCAATTGTCAGCAGAGAGAACCTCAACAATATAACGACTTATGGCGCTCAAAAGCACAGACAGAGAAGCTCCCCAGAACAGCACCCTGGTGAGGTTACAGATGAGGCTTTTGTTTGAATGTGGTGAAGAGGATAAGATGGACAATTCAGTGGAAAATAGTCGATCACCTTATGCAACAAAAAAATAGTAAAATATTTACAGTATCCCTAAGTCTAGGAGTAATATTAGTGTTCAAGAGCTAATTCCAGAGAAATAAGGAAACCTTTATGCATGAGTTTAAAGAGGGAACAAAACATTAGAAAGTGTTCTGTCATAGAGAATGCAGCAATTTTCCCACGGAAACAGCTGGAGGATACTCATCACTTCATGCAACAAACAGGGTAAATATTTATAGCATTATTTAGTTTAGGATTAATGGCAGCATTCATGGAACTGATTCCCGAGTATTAGACCAAATGCCTTGAATGCGTTTAAAGACGAAATAAACCACTATGCAAGAAGCTTTACAAGGGAGACAGCTTCAGGATAACTATTACTGCATGAAGCAAGAAAAAGGTAAAGATTTCTAGGGTACCTTAGAGCCCACAGTCGCAGATATGAAGCAGTATTGGACACTGATTCAAGGACGAACTCTATAGTATGTATGAGCTGGTGGACGAAAACCTCACTGAAGTCAAACTCCTCGTCACCGTGGGAACTGTGATCTGCTTCTATCTCAGCAGAATCCACATCAGAGCTATTAAGCAATGCATAAGACTGACCTTGATGCCTCTGAAAATGTAAAATATTTCTTCAGATGCATAAAGATATGGACAAGTGGAGCGGACAGAGCATTTGAAAGATAAACTAGGCAGCAACTCACTGCTTCATGTTGCCTCTTCATGAGGAAGGGCTTGGGAAATAACATCCATGGCACGGATATGAGGGCCAGTAGAATTAAGACAAGCTGTTGATATGCAAAGACAAGAGGATTATCAGATGAGTAATGTCACATAATATCAGAAGACAATATCAGGCATGGCTAAAGAAAAACCTGAAGGGTTTTCTGGCCAACGATAAGTTGGTTTTCCCCAAGATCGTCAGTAGGGCTCAGAAACATATATATCATAACGTGATAGAGATCCGCCTTCGAACCAGTACACCATTTTACAATGATGAGAAGTGAGAGGTAGCCAAACAGGCTGTTCAGAAATATCAGCTGTGGAATAAATTGGTACCTACAAGACGTAACCCAGGATCAATCTTACTTCATCAAATTGTACACAGCATGCTTTGTATAAAAGATGAACAATTTTCCACATAAAACTAATTACTAAGAGTAAACTAGTCTCAGTCACCCAGTAATCCACATGGCTGCCCACACATTTTAAAGTGGGAATCTGTGATACCCAAATTCTATCCTTCATGTGCATAGACAGAGTTACAATATATCATAGCATGAACCGTTGGTAAAGGTAATTCATCATCTACCGGGATATATAGTGATTTCATACTCTACAAACTATTATACACATGAAACTATCCGTGATAATCTGCATGACCAACCATTCCATTAGAAAAAATTCGATTTCATGAAGGCCTGTTCTGACATTGATGTCTCTGGACCGAGCCATTAGAAAGCCAGTTTAATTCTTAGATATCTACTCAACTCCATGAAACAACGGTTGGATCATCAAGGAGAGCTTTAAATGCAATACAAATCACTCCGAATCAACAAGAAAAGAAGCTCATGCATAAGCATGAATGTTGACTGAGCGTTCTTTAATAATGTTCTCACATAACTCTCATAATCGTAATAAAGGGTAAAAAGACTTGTCGCCAATGTATACAAGTCACTCCCCACTTCTTTCTATTACATTTTTTTATCCTCCACTTGGCACAGAAGAAAGCAAAAAACGAAACCTCCGCAATGGGATCTATTTTCTGTTTAATACCAGCATAACAGTGACAATTTTTCAAGGGATTTATGGTCTAGCAATTCTTAGGTTACATAGGTGCAAAAAATGTTAATTTCATTCCTCTAAGGAAATATGGCAACGATAAACATCAACTTCACATTTTTTCGTTTCCTAAAATGGCAAAGAAACATTTCCCAATAGACGGTACCAAAGAGATGGACAAAAGAACATAAATAAAATACATATTTGAACAGGTGACATTCTAAGGCAAACAACGGTAACGATCAACTAGAATTTAGAGCAAAAGAAACATTAACGTCATGTTGCACACTATAAATGATGATACTTCTGCCCCCTTCAAGATTATACAAAAATGTAGTATGAAATTTTAACGTACCAGATATTTAGACCATTTCGAAAGAACAGCCCATTGAAAAAGCTCATCAAAATGCCAAGGTTCATCTGTGCCACCCCCAGGAGAATTGACATCTTCATCTTTAGCGAGTTGAGGAATGGTAGCTCACTTCGGCTACCATGCCACACAGGATCCACACCAAATGGATAGGTACGCCGGACTTTGATCAGGCCATTTGTAGATGCATCCCTAGGGAAGGACAATCAACATTAAATAGGCTGACAACTATAATATGACCACAACATATTTTTATGGGTAAAAACGTGTACTGTGGTACCTGCAAGAAGGATCACGGCATGCATATGCTGACTGACCAAAAAGCTCAAATGGAACGGAAAAGAATTCATTGTATACCAATCCTGTGTAAATTGAGAATAATGCCATCATCATAATTACATAGCGACCACCAAATGTCATTTCTGTGATGTCTCCCAGTTTCTGTTAAACAAAAACAAAAAAAAAGAATACAATTTTTTTACTAATTTCAAACAAACGGAAAACGAAATGAAAAAGGGCATGAACAATCACATTCAACATATGAAGTTAATGTTGCAGCAGCCGTAGAAGCTTCCGAAGAGCCAAACGCGTACTCATACCACACCATAAATACACTACTACATAAATACTTGCATTGCTTCTACACTACTACACTTACGAAGAAGAAAACACAAATGAAATATTCAAGACACACACCTAACCATTGCCCCCACCTCCCACCCTCCCACACTAAAAATTAAAATTATTTAAGACAACAGGCTAAGAGCAGAAGAAAAATAATCAAACACATAATGACATACTGATGTACACAGTAGATCTTCTACGATTGAAGAAAAAAGAGTTGCATTTTCGGACTCAACTCTAACGCCACTACCATGTATGCGATAATTACAATACCGGCTTAAAATGTCTGAAAAACGTTTAATTCTTCATCCTTCAACTCTCAGGTTGGTCAAGTTCGTAAGGAACAGATATATTCTGCCATCCACATCAAAAACTTAAACGCATTGAGTATATTGTTAAATGATTATCTCCCCAACAAAAACCTCAACATGCTAAATACTAGAACAGCACAACAACCAGACCGCCTTTCCCTCTACTCTAAAAATCATGCTACCATTATCACATCAATTAGATGTGACAATAAGAACCGGACTACCTTAAATTGATGCCAACTACTGATCCAAGTGTTGGAATGAAAACTAAAACGGGATCTAACAGGTAAACCAAACATTTAGCAATAAGTTTCACTTTTCTGGAAAAACTGTCTCCTACATACGCAGATACTCATTCTCTCACAAAGACTTATGCTCATAACTGGAAAAAAGATCCGGGTTCCTTGCCTGACTAGAGAGTTTTCTCTCTCTAATTATAAAGTACATTGTGGCAAGCAATAAGCATATGCCGTGCCCCCAATCACCAAACATGACAGCAAACAGAAACGGAAATGTAACAATAGTGTATACAGCAGGATTTGCTTCTTGATACTTGGCCACCCTGCAATGACCAATAACATGGCATCAGCTACAAAAAGACACAAAGCAGAAGCATCAACACGATTAGTTAAATTCTCTAGTTCTCTGTCCAAATGCTCCAATACACTCTTCTGTAAAATCATCCATCAACCACATCTCAAATTCAACTCACATTCCAAACAAAATATAACGAAAGAAGGAAGGGAACCTATAATTGTGCAACAGAGGGATTTGCAGGAGACTATTATATAATATTATTACAGAATCAAGCAGCCACATCTCACCCATATGCATCCACAATCTCTTGAAACGCCGAAGAAAATTTATTTGTCCGAAAATAGGTAGGTGGCAGTTCCTTAGACTGCAAAACTTGGAAGATCGAACCAACTTGGGAGTTGCTATCCAAGGCTGCTCGTTCTAATGCATCCTGGATCTGTTACACAGAAAACAATCTTAATCCACATGGTTGCCAGCTACCAGCTGATGAAAACCAGAGCGGAAACTCGTCATCACGAATTAAACGTGCATAACAGATCATACCTGAGAGGCTGCAAATTTAGGACTCCACCCCTCTGCAACAAGGCATTTTTTGCTCACATCAAGGCTAAGCATGTTCAAAGTGTGGTAGACTGACTTTTCCTTCTTCACCTGAATCATTTAAAAGAAAAGAAGACATCTTACTACAGATAGTTTAACCTGGAAAATATCACAATCCTTGGCTCAAAATGATGCATTTTATATAAAATATCGTAACCCTCCCCAAAAAAACAATAGAGGATACTGACCAAATGATTCCACGACTCGTATTGGTAACCAATATTCTTTAGTAACTTATCTCGGTGCAAAACTCCAATATCTATTGTGGTCTTTAGCTCTGATATTCTTCCTTCAACCTGGAAACATTTATCGTAAATTAATTTACTACGAAACCATGGCCCAACAAAAACACATACTTCAGGACATCAAAAATAAAATCTCTTTGCAACAAACTGTACTAACTCCATTCATTAACATTCACTCTCCAACTCTAAAATTCATGAAGTAAACTCTTAAAAATCATTTTACCGACTGATACTAATCAAGCCATGGATAGAGGAGTAAAGAAAACAAGAACCCAGCACTCGTGATCATAAACCTCCATAACAAACAGAAGGCATCCGCTTTTCACAATAAATGAAAGATAATACTTCTTGCATCAACGGGTCATCAGAACTTTTCGCCCAAGAAATATTCAGTGATTAAATCACGTGCACAAGTCAGCTGCCCAATGCATCCTTATAATCTTCATACAATATGAGTTGGAATATCTGATCCAAGCAACATGATTGAGTCTACGGTTTTTTCATCAGCGAACACATACAGTTCATCAAACGTATTATACGTACCACTGTTTCTGGCAGAAGTAAACTTTTCCTACGCATCAACCT
Organism: Spirodela intermedia; assembly: GCA_902729315.2. Taxonomy (NCBI): domain Eukaryota; kingdom Viridiplantae; phylum Streptophyta; class Magnoliopsida; order Alismatales; family Araceae; genus Spirodela; species Spirodela intermedia. The sequence continues at coordinate 6,831,959 of LR746265.1, forward strand.
CAACCAACCCAATGGCTAACTGATATAATTATGAAGGTCTTTAGATAGACAGCTGAGATTATTAGATCATATTATTAGAAACTACAACCTCCTAACACTCACAGAACATTCACTCTATGCCAGCAAATAGAGATATAACTGACATCAAATGCCCTTGTACGAAGCGGGTAGTATCACAATTGAGTTAAAAATGGACCCTAGTTGCAACTACTAACCAAAAACCTGATGCATCGCCCAATACCCCGCCTCTTATACAACCACAGCACAAATCGCTCTAAGAGTAACACAACCCCGCTATGCAGGGATTCCCATCTCGAATCTTCATAGATATTGGAAGGTCAGGGAGAAGAAATCTCAGAGGATTATCTAACAACTATCGGATAAATCACCGAACAAGTTACAATTTTTAATGCACTATTATCATTGTCATCTTGTTCTTCTCCTGCATACTATCCTAGTTTCTCTTCTACAGAGATGAAAGCACCAGAGAGATTTCCACGTGCTTCTCACATCATCTTCTCCTAGAGGTTTCCTTTTTCATCTACTTTCTTACCCCTTTATCCTCATTTTCTTTGTGGTTTCGTTACTTTCCTTCTTCTTTGCAGTACCTCCCCCTTCCTCATCTCTTTCGACTCGTCCATGGTTTTTGTCTTGAAACCCTCTAGAGAGAGAGAGAGAGAGATAGAGATATGTCTAAGAGATCTGAAGTGATGGCACACCTTAGTAGTGATGAGCGTTATTAAAAACCAAAGTAATGAATAATCTTCCCTACAAAATGCTGCAAGCTCTGCTTTCTTTCTTCCAGGGAAATCTGCATACAAACCTTCCAAAAACTTGTTTATGAACTTTGGGAAAGTTTAATGAATTTGGGAAAACCTGTTTCTTTTCATCAATGAAATCACGCATCAGGCAATCTTTTAAGTCTCCGTAGAAAAACTATTTACGAATAAATAAAGAATCACTAAAACATAAACTAACACTGATAGTTAAGATCCAGTTAATAGGCAAGGAAAATGAAGAAGAATTCTCATGTATTTTATATTGTTGGACAAAGACTGCATTTAAAAAAATATGATTTCAAAATCAAGCTGTAACTTAGACTCATGACATCACGCTCAACAGAAAATATTGTGTCCAATCCAATGACTTCGCCCAGAAATAAACAAATAACATAATTGGGAAACCACGCCGAGAAACTCTGTTATCCAATGCAAGGACTTCGCTTTTCCATCCTACAAAGTAAATCCTTTCGTTTTACAAACAAGTGTTGCAACAGTACGAACCTCCTCAATCATCTGTCTTTGCTTGCTCACGTCCTCTGTGAATGGATAGCGATTGGCTCCAAAAGCTTCACAGATCTTAAGGATTTTGGTCTTCGCTCTTTCTCCAGAATAAAATACGACAAATACATTTTTCAAACCCTGTTGCATGACAATATAAGATCAGTCAATGCCATGCTCATACATATGAGCATGTAAAGAAACGGTTGACTAAAAAATCCTCCACAGTAGTTTTCAAATAATACCCTCTCTAAGACATATGCAGGTCAAAAGGGAACCAAAAGAATACACGTATGCACCAGATCATGGAAATATACGACCCTACATGAATAATGATAAAAACGAAATAAAACTTAATAGAAAATCTAGACTCCGTACAATTCCTTAGTCGAGCAGAGCTACCCAAATGAAGTCTCAATTAGCCGCATGTTGCCCCTCGTCTTTAGTTGTGCCAGGCCGTCATTACTAGGTCTGCACCTCGTCGAAGTTTTGTTCAAGACTCCAGGTAAGTACTGATATCCTAAATAAGTGGCCCATGGACCACCACCTCACCATAATATCCATAGCAAGCAATCATCGTTCCCCACATAAATGGCATCGATTATTACAACTTTCAAGTCTCATATGACTGATCATTCTACATGTTATGGGATTCAATCACAATTCAGTCTTCGACTACCAGCTATGATCAAATGATAGTTTAAAGTCTCCCATCTGCCAACATGAGTTAAATGCACAAATATTCATGGGTTTCACAGCAGCTTTCCTTTCCCCTCCCCGTTTGGATGTATAATCAATTATATGTCTACAACTAATCCCAAAATAACACAGCAATGTTCCTTTCCAGAAAAAAGGAATCCATTACCCCTCATTTGGTATTGTTTAAAATAACCACTACCACAAGGAGACTAGAAGATATAGTAGAGTATGGGAGAAGTCTCTCAGAACCCAACCTATACAAAATTTGCCTGACCGAAACATGGTTCCCATACCTCCCCTAGCCCCAAAGTTATCTTACCACACACAGTGTCACAAGTGAAACCTATGAACATGTTTAAACTATGGAACAACAGAGACCCACTACAACCACACCAAATAAATTAAGCTTGATGACTGCAATAGAAGTAAATCAGCCTTAAAAATAAACTTCAGTTCCTCTTCCAAAACATAAATTTTCATCTGTCCAAGGATCAACAACATATACAAGGCTCGGACTATTCTGCTTGAGCACAACCGAAGGATGCTATACTGTGCAAGATTTTTAGCACAACAACCCACACAAATTCTTGACAAACAATAACTAGTACGTAGGAGAAGGGGAGTACCAGTACAGGGCCAGATGACGAAAAGTTACAGATACTCGTCCTTCATAAAATCACAGACGCACATATAACAGAAAACAATGGAAAGAACACGTGATTGGGGGCATTCCTTCACATTTCACGATAAAAAAAAATCACTGTACAACTTTCGGCAGATTTCTAGATTCATTAGAGGACTACAATGTCCCAGATCCAGTGTATGTATCAATCAAGGGGAGACCCAGTTACTGTCGTCGATCCAACAGAGAATCGAGCTAAAACAGAGACCGTCGTTGTTACTGGGAGGGAAAAAAAAAAAACATAGGAAGTTGATGCATTTCCTTCTAGGAATAGAAGTGAACACAGCACGAGATTATACAACCACCCAAGAATTATAGGAGAAGCTGATCCTTGGGGAATGATGGTCGCCCCTGCAGGAAACGGGGGTTATCCACAGTAAACATATCAACTCCAGTCAAAACTTCCCAGTCTTGGAATGTGGATATTACAGACTGAAACTCTGCTTCTAGTGATTCAAAAGGGGACATCGCGAACCCTGAGATCCTCTCAATAACGATATTGTGATTCATACCCACTCTTTGATCAGACTTATCTCAGCTCTAGGTACCAACTCATGTTCCCTGCCTTTTTAATTTACTAAATCACATTACTAATCCTCTACAACGAAATTCTTTAAAGATGAGTGCCACTCTAACCTTCTCCCCGGACACCGGATCAGTGACCGGATCTTCAACCAACGACTGCTTCAGAAACATGTTGCCCCTGGTAGCACGGAATAGAATCCTTTCAAAAGCCATGGATTTCTCTTTTGGCACAAGCCCGCTGACAAACCCGAGCTTAATTTGCTTCGATAGATCAGTTGAGATTTCCTGAAAAAAAATGCAACTTACTGTTATTTTCGGATAAAGTAATTGTCAAAAGCCCCAAATAACATTCAATAGGAGATTCCACGCAACCATACTTGCTCCAGGAGTAGAGGCCTATCAATGGATTCATCGCCAACACTGCGTGCTTCAATTTCCCTCTGCTGGGCAGTTGCATCGCTTTGAGCAGAGTAAAAGAACTCACCGGCCTGAAAATAGTACAGGACAAGAATTCACATTCGAACCTATGCGTACACAACCTTTCCAACAGCGCCACAAAATGGGCCACAGACGCAAAGCTTTTAACGCTCAGTAACTCACTACGACGGAAACAATTGTATGCTTTCATACCGTATGGAATTCACATTGAAATCACTTCTACATGGGAAAACAATGGACTAAAAATCATAACATACTAGTCCCTAATCCAATATGAAAGGAAATCTACGTATACGAGAACTCCCTATCTCTCCCTAGCACACACATGCTCGATTTCTAAACCACCCCTTCCTTTCACAAATATCCCACCACCCAGCAAATTCCTTCCTCCCACAGGACCGCACGCCATCCCACCGCTTTCCCTTGCTCCACCAGAAGGACCGCCCCTCTATCTTCTCAATCCAGTTAAAAACCCCCACCACACCCACCCAAAGTCTTCCTTTCCCCTGCGTCTTACCTCCCACCCCGTGTGACCCCTGCCCTTCCCCAAAGCCACGAGCCCCCCAGAGCCCTGGTAAGACACTCCTCAATGTCTTATGGGGGACACCTCCACCTCCCAGTACCTCCCGCCAGACAAGTAGGGAATTGGACATGGCCTCGTACGGCCATCCCTCAAGCAACTCTTCAGGCTCTAGAAAAATTACTCAGGATCAGGCGCGGCTTCGTACGGCCCACCCCAACCCCACATGTCATCACCACTAATAATCACCCAATGATCATACAAAGAATAGAAACCTACCCGTTTTCGAATCTTTCTAAAGAAATGGCCTTTTCATCTCGAGATACCTACTTCACCCTACCTCCCACTGTTCACACGAACAATGCTTCACTGACAGAAAAAATCCTTAAACTCTGAACTACATTTTATGAATGACTTGCATGTTGCAGAAGACAAAATAAAATACAACTGCACCTTCTGGAGAACAAGCTTATATTCCAAAAGCTCATTGTATGTTCGCTGCAATTTTTCACTGTTAGCATTCACTTCTATCAGCTCACCTTCAAGTTCTCCCAGCTTAGCCTACATAATTAGCACTAATTTTAATAAATACCAGAACTGGACGTATACACAGAATAGTAATAATAAATTTCGCACTACAGAACCATGTGTCATACCTCCAAGTCATCGAAATTGACTTCATCCATCAGAGGCATAACTGATGGAACAATGCCGGCCTTCCACATCTGATCCCTAAAGAATCGTAGTTTGCGTGCCATTTCCCCACATCTTTTGATCTACAAAAGTATAATTATAATTAAAAACACACGGTAAAAACTGAAGGTACTTCTATGTGATACCATGGAGGATATCAAGATAAAAAACCTGTACATCCTTCAGGTTTTTATGAGATTATATGGATAATTGCATGGGTATAACAGAGAAACAAAGACCAAGAAAATGATAATCTATCCGTTGCGGATTAGGATAATCATAGGGTATATTCCAAAATTATTTATATTGTCGCTTCATTCCTTTTCTGGTAAATACGTCCAAATGTAATTTGTAAAAAGGACACCAAAAGAGCATTTCTGAAATAGTAAATTGAGCCCATAGGCGTACAGAAAGTAACAGGGATGCCAGGGGACAAACTTACCTGGTAAGCATATGTTCGCTGGAATGGGCTCTTATCGATATTAAGCTGAGGAAAAACAAAGCAATAAACCATCAGAAAGTGCAAAAGTTGTACCGAGAAGGGGACAACTCGCAAAAAGCCCACCAACAGGCTCATGCAAAATATTGGACAATAGCCAACTTAAATCACTCGTCTTGACCCTTGGATACTGAGATTAACGTTCCTGTGAACCACTTATCAGTTCACATCGTCACTGAACAACAAAATATCTTACATGAGACACAATCACCTAGATATGAATAAAGAAAATAGACAGAATCACTTTCTTTTGAGTGACGAACCAATAATTTTAGAGTTTAAAATATGGAAAATAAAATAACCATATAATGAAATATGACCAAACAATGACTAAATGCCAGCTATACGTCAAGTTGTTTTGTAAGCTCAAAGATAAACAAGAATTGTGAAAAATTAAACAACTGATCAAATATATATATCTATCTATCTATCTATCTATATAATATATATATATATATATCTTCCAAAAGGTTCTTTGAAAGATGAGAATTTTATTGATGGCTACCCATCCATTTTGTTGGAGAGCACATCGGAAAGCAACATCTTTGTTTATCTATATAATACATATATATATATATATATATATATATATATATATCTTCGGAAAGGTTCTTTGAAAGATGAGAATTCTATTGATGGCTACCCATCCATTTTGTTGGAGAGCACATCGGAAAGCAACATCTTTATTTTCAATAAGAAGAGAAAGTGCTTCTTCTTCAGAAAGCCAACCTGAGGATATGTTGAGTCAAAACACCCCAAATACCACACGGAAAATACAGAATTAAATGCAAAATGGCAAGAACACAACATTCCAAAGGCTGGGCACACCATGGTGACCTCATGATACAACGTTCAAAGGCAGAAATCAATAAATTCAACTACGTTTTCTGAACCAGAAGCCTATATATCATGTAGCCAAGCAAAACTGATTAATCAGGAGCAATGACTGCAACCCAAAAAAATCTAACAAGACCATCTGGAAATAATATTGAAAACAAAAATACTCGATTCCCAATTACTTGGTAAAGGAGGGGAATATAAACATGGAATTGAAAAAAATGAGAGGTGTAAAAAGAGATCCAGAATGATCTTAAGAAAAAACAGATAATATTCCTGATGGAAAGCCTGTCATGCGATCACCGAACGTTTCCTAAAATAATCTTGTCATAACCTTGTTGACTTCCTTTTTTATTCTTTGGAGTTCCCAATTCCCCGAAGCCAAAACAAAATACATTATCAATGATTCAGATGCCCTTAACGCAATTCAAGCTATCCAGAGCCGCATTCATTGACAAGGAATTGAAACATAACAAAAAATCCAGTCTTGACACCTAACAATCTGGCAAGCGCTTCACCTGGATAGTGATTCCAGTATGTTTCTCTCACAGAAGTATGACTACATGGCAGTGTTCTCCTCTGATAATGTCTTCAGACCAGTGGTATGGGAAGCAACGGATTCAAAGAACTAGTTCATCCTCCCCCCCACCTCTACCAAAAATAATAGTTACGTGGGTCACATGCCAATCTGACCAACGTAACTCTTACTGTGCTGCGTTAAATTGAGTAACGGAAACCTAGCCAGCCTGGGAAATAGCACTTTCAGGTAGCAGGATTCTCTTTTGTGACTCTAATGAAGTAAGAACCTCATCGACCCTCTACTGAAAAATACATATAAATACCTTTTCTCCAATTCTTCTCATCTTCAGTAACAAAGATTTCTGCTTTCAAAGAATTATCCATAAAGTGTGCAAATTTCTCTTCCATTCAATTCGAAATACCATGATCTTCACAGACACCACGAACATCACTACTGTCCAAGTCCACGTGCTTTCAGGCGGATTCACCGTCACTATGCAGTACTCTGTTAGTGGCACAATCGTAGCTTCTTGTCAGAGAACCCATTACTGACCTGAAAGATCAGAACTTCTCCATCTACTCAATTATGTCCAGTTACCTTCCTATAATTTTTCTGTTCGGCCTTGAGACAGAAGAGCTGATGTTTCCCCGCGTGTCTTCTAAACTCAGAGAAGTTGGCCTTGAATGGACAAATATGGTTCGCCCTTTGTAGTAATGGAGTATAGTTGAGACGATCAATTCAAGATCATACCAATGAGAAGAACTGAAACAATTAGGAAATATGGTACGGTTGATGATGGGTAAATCGAATCAAATGAAAAACACGAAATTCTAGAACAACCGAAAAAAATCGGGGAGCCAAATCACAGGCCATCATTCCGATCGCAGTCGCAGATGAAGTAGGGGGAGAAAGGGTGTTTCCTGAAAGATCCTTACGTCTTTGAACTGGAGGAGGCCGAGTTCGCCGACGTAGGAGAGGGTGAGGTGGGCTGATTCGATGGGGATGATCAGCTGCACCAGCTGCATGGGCTCTGACCGCATGAGATGGATGGGTGGGCAGCACCAGCCCCCCGTCGTCCCACCCCCCTCGCCGTCCATCTTCCCGGAGTCGCTCCGTCCTCCGGCAGCGCAGAGGAGAGGCTGTGCACACTCAGATGAAATCCTCAGAAACTTTCCACCCACGTCGGAAACGATCATGAAGGACGGCGTTCACGTTCTCCGTAGGCAAAGTCAAACACTCCAAGCTTAAAGTCAACCGAAGCTACGGAGGATCGTAGGGGTGCGTCGAGGGATGTCGTGGAAGTAGACATACGATCATCGAACTGGTCGTTGTCAGGAGAACTCCGTCGATGCTCTCTTCACTCTTCCTCCATTAATCTCGCGTTGTTTCTCTTCAAACCCATGTGCTCTCGTTGTCTGTCGTCATACTGGATACCAGAGCCATGCCTCTCGAGTTCTGTGGCGTAAAAAAGTTGAAGACTTTCGTCGCAGTATGCGTGATATCCAGAAGTATGGCATCATATGACAGACAAACGTCAGAGAGCTTAGCGAGAGTCTGAGACGACCAAACAGCAATTGGAGTATAACCTACTGCTCCAGTCGAAGAATTGCAGAGCAAAGATCCATTGACCTGCTAGAGGTGATTAGATTCTGTTGGAATATATTTTTGAGCTGACCCACTCATCTCCAGTAGACGGACGGTGAATCAGCCCTAACCGACTTGCATCACATTCATCGCAGCGACTTGATTCGACTTGGATTAGCTACATCTCAGGCTTGAAATCACATCTCTGAATCATGAGAGGGCATTAGAAAGTTAGAAACGTCAGTCTTCAATAGTCATGATCCCGAGAGATGGGTTTCAGCCGAATTATTCTTCTCCTTGTCTCGCTTTATCCTTGCTGAAAAACCATCTACAACCGATCTTAGCTTGGTTCAAATGGATTGGCTCTCGTGAATCATTTAAAAATCAGGGTGATCTCCAACGAGGGTTTCAACTCTAATCAGATGGGATCCCTTTGTCGAAAATTCTTGGAAATTAAACAACATAGATGGGCCAGATTTAGCTGAACATATGCAGAAGGATATTAAGGCGAAATTATGCCTCTTCGAATCGTCAAGAGTTAAAAGCTTTATCATGAGAACCATTTAGAAAGTACAAGCGAAATTGATAGACTAATGGTTATATCAAGACACTCAATCGGAAAGCAAAGCAGCAAGACCTAGAAGAAGCAAAGTCTCCTATTCCGGATTTTCACCTACGAAGAAGGAAAAGACTAGATTCAACTTTCCACAATACGACGACAACATTCCAACGAACATTGCACTCATAAACAATATTCTATTTTCAAGATATACTTTGATTATTTTTTTTCAAAAAAAAAAAGGATCAATCTTACTCGTATATAAATTAAAAATCAATGTGCCCAAGGCCTTTACTTCTCTTACAATGAGAAATTTTATCATCATTACATATGAGATTTATGAAGTGGAAGATGAAGATAACATCAACAACATTGTAGTTATTCCTAAGTGGAAGAATCTTTCTCCCACCTTGAACAATTACTAACCAACCATCTTGGCTAATGAATCTATGATCAAGGCCCTGAAATTCTACAGCAAAATAAATGACAAAATTTTCACTATGCTGGTTAAACAGTGAGCCTCTCATAATTTTATCTTGGAAGACATCATCAATCAACTGCAATTATAGATCACGCCTACTCAATACCAAGTTATCAGTAGGGCATGCAAGAAGATTTAAGGAATAGGAATATATCATGACATTATAAATTAAACCTCAAAATAGTTCAATACTAGAAGATCCATTAATTTTACAACTAGTCATAGTCGATATGGGGCTTTGTCTTTGATGTTGGTAGAATCATCATGAGAATTTTCTATCAAAATTCATATAATATTGCAAGAATATGCAACTATAACTATTGTACTCTCGCCAACGATCAGTATGCCACCATATGAGATCACCCTAACTTTAAGCTCCTTTAGATGTCATAAGCCTTTTCAAAGCATTTTATTTCTTGTCCTAGGTTGGTAGCTTCAAGCATTCATCATTGACTTATTTATTTCATGGGTAATTGACAAAGTAGTGAAGAATATTTTGTATTATTGTAATAGGGAGAGTAAAATCGTGGAGATTGCAATGATATCACAATGAGTCCAGAGATAGATGTTGAAGACTCTTAGTGTGGTAGAGTTCAATGCATACATTAATTTTTCTATCAATTGTGGTGACAAAAGTCAAACTTGAATGTCATTTTCGACGTGAACATCATTGCTTTTTATGTAAAGGTGTTAGAGCTTAATTAAAAAATGTAAGAAGCATAGCCTACTAGTCTTCATGACAGATCCCCTTTCCATCTTTAAGATGGAGCTTGATTAGAGACATTATGTTAATATCTCTCCCTAGCATTATATAGTACTAGTTGTTATTAATCAACACCTGCAGTGGTTCTGGAGAAAAGCACACGATGTTTATTGACAAGGCCAATAAACAATGTCCACCTCTTTGTTTCCAAGTCCAGTAAAAAAAAATTAGCTATCACATTCTAAAATTTTTGATTCACTAAATAGTTGTGACAATGAGAAAAAGAAGTGAGTTCTTGGATAAATAAAATTAGTGTAAATACTACCAATAAGTTCTTACCTAGTAAAGAGAAGAACTAGAGACAAACTAAAATATTCATCATTACTAAAAGTAGAGGAAATTAATCAATATCTAGGGTGAAGGCTTGGGGAGAATAAGATGTATATGAAAATGGAATCATGTTAGAAACAATTAGCATACCTTTAGTAGAGACTAAAATGGCATGTTAATATGCTTTACTCGGTGAATAGAAATATTAGTTGGTATAAATCTCTATGCAATTGCAACAAGTAAAGATGTATTGAATACATACTCGGGGCGTAAGTCTCGAGTCATGAGAAGTTGTAGTAGATCCATACCTCTGAGCATCCTTTTTGTTGAAGAATTATCAAGGAGAAAAATAACAACATCACATAAGATGTGCTGCAAAAATTCTTGCTATTTTGTTTTGGCTCCTTCACTCCAATTAATGTAGATGAAACTTGAAAGTCAAAAGTTTTGAGTGGCGAAAGGTTAACTCAAGAGAACTCATAAGTTGAGAAGTTGAAGAAGGATCTTTTTAAATATGGGGTGAAATCTCTTGTCATCCTATCCCTCTGTCCATTGCTCTCCAGTCTTGTCTATTTCTAAATGCAATCCTTTGATTAGACCAGATGAAGATGCACAAAGATAGGAGAATAAACAAAAACTTACTATCATAGAAGGCTCATGTTAGAGTAAGACGTCTTATATAGACTTCAGTAGAAACAATACTCATGACGTGAAGTAAGATAGAAGAAAGAACAACTCACAACAAGAGTACCAACACAAGAATTTTATGTGGTTCGGAGGTTGGCCTTTTACGTCCATGCGCAACGACGAAAACTCCACTAGATGTGAAAAGTAGTACAAGAGAATTACTCCTCAAAAACCCAAAGAATAGATTTTTGATCTTGACCCTTTTAAGATCTCAAGGAACAGATCCTTGATCTTGGCCCTCTAATACACTCACCAACATGAAAGATCTTCCTTGGAAGCTCTCTCCCAAACACACTCTCTCTCTATGGTGAAACAAGAGTAGAAGGGGGTTGTTTGTACTGTTCTGAACGAAGGGAGATGGCCCTCTATTTATAAGTACCTCATTGTCACCTCGGTAACTATGCCAACAAACCTCAGAAAATGTGCAGAATGGTTTCCCTCTCTTTCACTTGCACCGTTCTACTTCGTGGCCTACTCAACCCATAAATGGGGCATTGAGTCCATGAGAATCGGTCTTTTGACTGACTATTTCTCCCTAGTGCTCTATTTCTCCTCTCTGCATTAAATGCATGCATTTAATGTGGTAGCCTCGAAAAAAGGCAAGCCACAATAAACAACAGTTCCAAGTTTCCATAGTGACAAGTGATGTTGTGCTAGAGAAGACAATTGATTTTGAAGAAGGGTTACAATGACAGCCCTCACTCAATCATTTGAAAGAATGCAACTCTCCCTCACTTGCTCAATCGATCTTTTACTCTAATACACGAAAGAGTAGGCAGTATAGTCTCTCTTTTGTGTGTTGTGGGTTTCTTGATCAAGTGTGTGCTTGTGTGTGTGTGTGAGAGAGAGAGAGTTTGGGCTTGGGGTTAAGTTAAAATAATTTCATAGTCCTTGAATTGTAGAGTGAGTTTCTTAATTGAAGACTTTCCTTATAAAGATCTTATAATACAGATTAAGCTTTGACGAATAATAAAAAAATGAAAGAATTATCTTTGCTTACCATACTTATACTTTAAAAGTTCTTTATTTGTAGTGTCTTCATACATAATTATCTCTTGAAAAACTATATTAATATAACAATATAAACCCCATCAAATTATTATTTGTACATTCCAAGTATGGATTCATGGGTTCTAGTTTCATGTCAACCTATCAACATAACTAAATTTTCCATAGTCAAAAATTCATATGAAAACATTTCATCATGGAAATTTTATGGCATTTATTATCATAAATAGTACTAAAGGTTTTTATAATAAAAAGAATCATCATCTCCAACGACTTAACCTTAGTAGATGATATAGTGGTAATATGTGATGAAACCCATTTTAGGTATGTATCAAGTGGAGCAAAAGTCTATACAGCTTGAATATCCATTTTAGAGTTAGCCTAGTTATAAAATTGAGCCCATAATGAGACACGTTCTAGGACATATGCCCATATTTAAATTTTCCCTTTCATAGTTATATTTTTTAGCTCTTTCTAGTTTCATCCTCCTTTTATTATTATTTCTTTATTTGTATCCTCTCCTTTTATTTTAACTCTTTTTATTTTTATTGTCTTCTATTCTTATTCTCCTTTCAATTCTCCTTATCATTTTATTTTTGAATTTCATTTTAAATTTAAATTTTGGTGCTCAATTAACAAACTTCATCATATGTAAAGGCATCTCATATATTCCAAGAGTCATTCTAATTTTTAATCAATAAATTTCATGAGTTTATTTCTCTCTGAAGTAACCTCTACTTACTAGTGGACTCTAATGCCCATGTGGACTCAAGGAACCCACCTCCTTGATTTTATGGACTCAGAATCACACTCTTGTTGATTTAAGGAACATGTACTCTCCAACTTGAGGAGTCAAGGTGAGAGAACCATGATAGAAGTATGTCTTTTGAGGATTTAAGATGTGATTTTAATCACCAAAGTTGCCCACAACTCACTCAAAATATTTGGCCTTACAAGTTTCACTACATTAATATAGTAACAAGGAACTTTGAGCCACCACAAAAAGACCATATGCACATTAACTTGAACCAAAGAGAGATTACAACAAATCTTAATTGATAGGTTTTCAAAGAATGTTATAGTTAATATGGCATATAGATATAACTACATTGCAAGAAAGAAAGAGTAAACATATTTAGTAAAACTATTGACTTTTGTCTTTCTTACAAGATTTCACCCAATGTAATATGCATTAGATTTTGTTCTATTAAGTTTTGAACTTTCAAATCAGTTTTGATCTTAACATAGGCACTCATTGGTGAAAAGTTCATCTTTTGTTGAAAAATAATATTATTAATTAAAAATAATACTTAATTAAATGAGACATTTGCATTGTGAACATTCAGCACAATAACATAGTACATCTAATTTAGTATACAAGAAGTTTGCGCTGCAAAATAAGGCAGTACATCAAATATAATATTTGAGTAAATGAGAATTTTTGTGCATAACATGAAAAGCATATGTTACTATATCAATTTATATTGTAGGATAACATGATATAGAAAATACACCATCTCAATAATATGGAGTTTAGATTATTTACAAGAATATTGCATCAATGATAATATTTTAATATATCATTTTATGTTGCAAGCTAGCACAACCCACTAAAGACAATATTTTGTTGAAATAAAAGTTGTTGCAAAAGAACATAATACATCAATGAAATCATTTCAACATGGATGTAGAAGGCTTTGATTCCACGAACAATTATAAAAGTTATAACAACCTACTCTGATACCATCAAGAGGAAGAAGTGAAAAAGGTCTTACATAATTGAGAAAAAGGATATTCTAGCCTTACATGTCCACAAGGGGGCCTAATGATTAAAAATAAAATAAAATGTAAAAAACTTATTCTCAACACTACCATCACTAAGCTATACTGACCTAAATTTGACTGGTCATTAGACTTTTATTTTTACCTATCATGAATGTTTAGTTAGATAAATTTCAAGCGTCAGATACTAATAGTTGGCATCTGTATGTCAAGCAACATACATCTAAGGAAAAACATTGGATTACTCATAATTATCCAGTCTTTGGGTCTCATTTTTCCGATATATGGAAATTAAGATAGGATCAATAAGATTGGGTACCAAAAATATATTACTTCATCATTATACAGGACTGACTTGTGGTACTACAACAAAGAGCTGATATAATGTTTCTACAAGTTTCATCATGATCTGTACAATTACGATAGAAGTCACCTTGGTTAGATGATATTGCACTCATCCATCACCCACCCATCAATGAATGAGTGTGAGCACCCATACATTCCTCTGTAGCTTGACTCTATGATACTCAACAAATGAATGATAAATATCATCCAACAAGGTTAAGGTAATAGAAAACTTACTTGGTTGAGAATGCATTTATAAGAATCATAAATCCATCTCCAGCTTCATAGCAAGTTAACAATGGATTTTTATTTTGGGAGAAAGGAGCGTAGAAGAAGAATTAACATAAATACAGTCCTGCAACCATTGGAAGACTACACTACACTGACAACAAGCATTCCCATGATAGGTAGGACTCGTTCTTATAACCCATCTTCATTGTGTTCCTACATCAACCTCGGTCTCGGAGTCAATCTTCTTCTTCTACTGTTGCAAATGAGAATGGGGCAAACTTATATCCATCACCCTCATAGAACTTGTTCTGAAACTCCACCCAATGAAGCCTCAGTGCATGGAGGAAAGCACTTAATGTCTCCATCACCAGCAACACTCCAATCGTTGCACAGATGAACACAATACCGCCGATGATGAGTATAATGATGTTGTTGTACCTAAGAACGAGTATGATTATAGATCAATCAGTATGATTACTTCAGTGCGTATCATTCTTGAAACCTTTAAAGAGACTGTGATCTGGGGAGATCTCACCCCCAGGCAAGAAGAAGAACTTTCTCGTAGAACACGCTCGATAGTTCTGAATGGGCAAGGCTGGGGAAAACACGAAAACCAATTGTCAGCAGAGAGAACCTCAACAATATAACGACTTATGGCGCTCAAAAGCACAGACAGAGAAGCTCCCAAGGACAGCACTCTGGTGAGGTCACAGATGAGGCTTCTGTTTGAATGTGGTGAAATGGATAAGATGGACAATGCAGTGGAAAATAGTCTAGGAGAAATGGTTGTAACTCAAGGAACTACGGACAAAGCATAGTATAAGACTAATGGTTACGTATATGTTAAGAGAGAGAATAAACCATTATGCGGGAAAAGTTAAAAGGGAGACAGCCTGAGGATACCCATCACCTCATGCAACAAGAAAAGGGTAAAAGATTTACAGTGTGCCTTACTCTGGGAGTAATATTAGTCTTCAAGAGCTAATACCAGAGCATTAGAGCAACGTTTATGCATGAGTTAGAAAGTGCTCTGTCATAAAGAATGCAGCAATCTTCCCACGGAAATAGCTGGAGGATACTCATCACTTCATTCAACAAAGAGAGGGTGATACCAGGATTCAAGGAACTGAGGCCCAAGCATTAGAGCAAAGGCCTTGCATGCGTTAAGAGACGAAATAAACCATTATACAGGAAGCTTTACAAGGGAGACAGCTTCAGGATAACTATTACTGCATGAAACAAGAAAAAGGTAAAGATTTCTAGGGTACCTTAGAGCCCACAGTCGCAGATATGAGGCAGTATTGGACACGGCTCCGAGAACGAACTCTATGGTATGTATGAGCTGGTGAACGAAAACCTCACTGAACTCAAACTCCTCGTGACCATGGGAATCGTGATCTGGCTCTATCTCAATAGAATCCACTTCATCGCTATGAACCAATGCATAAGACTGACTTTGATGCCTCTGAAACGAAAAATATTTCTTCAGATATATAGAGATATGGACTAATGAAGAGGAGCGAGCATTTGAAAGATAAACTAAGCAGCAACGCACCGCTTCATGTTGCCTCTTCATAAGGAAGGGCTTGGGCAATAGCATCCATGGTACGGATACAAGGGCCAGTAGAAGTAAGACAAGCTGTTGATATGCAAAGACAAGAGGATTATCAGATGAGTAATCTTACATGTTATCAGAAGACCATGTCAGGCATGGGTAAAGAAAAACCTGAAGGTTTTTTTGGCCAGGGAAAAGCTGGTTTTCCCCAAGATCGTCAGTAGGGCTCAGAAACATATATATCATAACGTGATAGAGATCAGCCTTCGAACCAGTGCACCATTTCACAACGATGAGAAGTGAGAGGTAGCCAAACAGGCTGTTCAGAAATATCAGCTGTGGAATAAACTGGTACCTGTAAAATGTAATCCACAATCAATCTTACTTCAACAGCAGAAAGATATGAAAGAGGAGTCCAATGGTGCGAGAATACAAACAAAATCTAAAAACTAAAACTCCCATGAATGGTAGTATTCCCATCGAGGGCTCTAAGCAGACAAAGGAGTGATATTAATTTGTATAGTGTTTTACATAAAAACTGAACAATTTTCCACAAAAAACTAATGACTAAGAGCAAATTCATTTCAGTCACCCAGTGATCCACATGGTTGCCAACCCATTTTAAAGTGGGAATCTCTGGTACCCAAATTCCATCCTTCACATGCATGGACAGAGTTACAATGTTTCATGGACCTTCGTAACGATAATTCATCATCCAGAGGGATATTTAGTGATGTCATTCCCTACAAACTATTATACACAAGAAACTATCTGTGATAATCTGCATGACCACCCATTCCATTAGAACAAAATCAATTTACTGAAGGCCTGTTCTGACATTGATGTCTCTGGACCGAGCCAACATACTGATTATAAAGCCAGTTTAATTCTTAGATATCTGCTCAACTCCATGAAACAACGGTTGGATCATCAAAGAGAGTTGTAAATGCAATGTCAATCACTCCGAATCAACAAGACAAGAAGCTCATGCATAAGCATGAAGGTTGAATGAGCGTTCTTTAATAATGTACTTGCATAACTCTCATAATCGTAATAAAGGGTAAAAAGACTTGTCGCCAATGTATCACTCCCCACTTCTTTCTATTCAATTTGTTTTATCCTCTACTTGGCACAGAAGAAATTAGAGAGGGAAACCTCCGCAAAAGGACCTGTGTTGTTTAATAGCAGCGCAACATTGATAATTTTTCAACGGATTTATGATCCAGCTATTCTTAGGGCTACGTGGGTGCAAAAAATGTTAATTTATTGCCTCTATAGAAGGAAGTACAGTAATCATAGGCATCAGCTTCACTTTTTTTTTTTCGTATAAATGTAGATGTCACCTTTCCTCGCACTAAATGCCCCTACCCTTCCCAGTAAACGGTACAAAAGAGAGGAACACAGGAACATCGATACAATAAATATTTGAACAGGTAAACTAGAACTTAGAGCAAAAGAAACATTAACGTCATGTTGCCCAATATAATGATGATACTTGGGCTGCCTTTAAGAGTACACAAAGGAGATCTCGGGAAAACAGAATGGTTTTAAACTTTTAAAGAGTGCATAAAAAGCCGGAAGAGTAAATAGTTACACAATCGTCATCTCTCTCACATGCATGCATAAATGTAGTCTGAAATTTTAACGTACCAGATATTTAGACCATTTCGAAAGAACAGCCCATTGAAAAAGCTCATCAAAATGCCAAGGTTCATCTGTGCCACCCCCAGGAGAATTGACATCTTCATCTTTAGCGAGTTGAGGAATGGTAGCTCACTTCGGCTACCATGCCACACAGGATCCACACCAAATGGATAGGTACGCCGGACTTTGATCAGGCCATTTGTAGATGCATCCCTAGGGAAGGACAATCAACATTAAATAGGCTGACAACTATAATATGACCACAACATATTTTTATGGGTAAAAACGTGTACTGTGGTACCTGCAAGAAGGATCACGGCATGCATATGCTGACTGACCAAAAAGCTCAAATGGAACGGAAAAGAATTCATTGTATACCAATCCTGTGTAAATTGAGAATAATGCCATCATCATAATTACATAGCGACCACCAAATGTCATTTCTGTGATGTCTCCCAGTTTCTGTTAAACAAAAACAAAAAAAAAGAATACAATTTTTTTACTAATTTCAAACAAACGGAAAACGAAATGAAAAAGGGCATGAACAATCACATTCAACATATGAAGTTAATGTTGCAGCAGCCGTAGAAGCTTCCGAAGAGCCAAACGCGTACTCATACCACACCATAAATACACTACTACATAAATACTTGCATTGCTTCTACACTACTACACTTACGAAGAAGAAAACACAAATGAAATATTCAAGACACACACCTAACCATTGCCCCCACCTCCCACCCTCCCACACTAAAAATTAAAATTATTTAAGACAACAGGCTAAGAGCAGAAGAAAAATAATCAAACACATAATGACATACTGATGTACACAGTAGATCTTCTACGATTGAAGAAAAAAGAGTTGCATTTTCGGACTCAACTCTAATGCCACTACCATGTATGCGATAATTACAATACCGGCTTAAAATGTCTGAAAAACGTTTAATTCTTCATCCTTCAACTCTCAGGTTGGTCAAGTTCGTAAGGAACAGATATATTCTGCCATCCGCATCAAAAACTTAAACGCATTGAGTATATTGTTAAATGATTATCTCCCCAACAAAAACCTCAACATGCTAAATACTAGAACAGCACAACAACCAGACCGCCTTTCCCTCTACTCTAAAAATCATGCTACCATTATCACATCAATTAGATGTGACAATAAGAACCGGACTACCTTAAATTGATGCCAACTACTGATCCAAGTGTTGGAATGAAAACTAAAACGGGATCTAACAGGTAAACCAAACATTTGGCAATAAGTTTCACTTTTCTGGAAAAACTGTCTCCTACATACGCAGATACTCATTCTCTCACAAAGACTTATGCTCATAACTGGAAAAAAGATCCGGGTTCCTTACCTGACTAGAGAGTTTTCTCTCTCTAATTATAAAGTACATTGTGGCAAGCAATAAGCATATGCCGTGCCCCCAATCACCAAACATGACAGCAAACAGAAACGGAAATGTAACAATAGTGTATACAGCAGGATTTGCTTCTTGATACTTGGCCACCCTGCAATGACCAATAACATGGCATCAGCTACAAAAAGACACAACGCAGAAGCATCAACACGATTAGTTAAATTCTCTAGTTCTCTGTCCAAATGCTCCAATACACTCTTCTGTAAAATCATCCATCAACCACATCTCAAATTCAACTCACATTCCAAACAAAATATAACGAAAGAAGGAAGGGAACCTATAATTGTGCAACAGAGGGATTTGCAGGAGACTATTATATAATATTATTACAGAATCAAGCAGCCACATCTCACCCATATGCATCCACAATCTCTTGAAACGCCGAAGAAAATTTATTTGTCCGAAAATAGGTAGGTGGCAGTTCCTTAGACTGCAAAACTTGGAAGATCGAACCAACTTGGGAGTTGCTATCCAAGGCTGCTCGTTCTAATGCATCCTGGATCTGTTACACAGAAAACAATCTTAATCCACATGGTTGCCAGCTACCAGCTGATGAAAACCAGAGCGGAAACTCGTCATCACGAATTAAACGCGCATAACAGATCATACCTGAGAGGCTGCAAATTTAGGACTCCACCCCTCTGCAACAAGGCATTTTTTGCTCACATCAAGGCTAAGCATGTTCAAAGTGTGGTAGACTGACTTTTCCTTCTTCACCTGAATCATTTAAAAGAAAATAAGACATCTTACTACAGATAGTTTAACCTGGAAAATATCACAATCCTTGGCTCAAAATGATGCATTTTATATAAAATATCGTAACCCTCCCCAAAAAAACAATAGAGGATACTGACCAAATGATTCCACGACTCGTATTGGTAACCAATATTCTTTAGTAACTTATCTCGGTGCAAAACTCCAATATCTATTGTGGTCTTTAGCTCTGATATTCTTCCTTCAACCTGGAAACATTTATCGTAAATTAATTTACTACGAAACCATGGCCCAACAAAAACACATACTTCAGGACATCAAAAATAAAATCTCTTTGCAACAAACTGTACTAACTCCATTCATTAACATTCACTCTCCAACTCTAAAATTCATGAAGTAAACTCTTAAAAATCATTTTACCGACTGATACTAATCAAGCCATGGATAGAGGAGTAAAGAAAACAAGAACCCAGCACTCGTGATCATAAACCTCCATAACAAACAGAAGGCATCCGCTTTTCACAATAAATGAAAGATAATACTTCTTGCATCAACGGGTCATCAGAACTTTTCGCCCAAGAAATATTCAGTGATTAAATCACGTGCACAAGTCAGCTGCCCAATGCATCCTTATAATCTTCATACAATATGAGTTGGAATATCTGATCCAAGCAACATGATTGAGTCTACGGTTTTTTCATCAGCGAACACTTACAGTTCATCAAACGTATTATACGTACCAATGTCTCTGGCAGAAGTAAACTTTTCCTACGCATCAACCTCAACCAACCCAATGGCTAACTGATATAATTATGAAGGTCTTTAGATAGACAACTGAGATTATTAGATCATATTATTAGAAACTACAACCTCCTAACACTCACAGAACATTCACTCTATGCCAGCAAATAGAGATATAACTGACATCAAATGCCCTTGTACGAAGCGGGTAGTATCACAATTGAGTTAAAAATGGACCCTAGTTGCAACTACTAACCAAAAACCTGATGCATCGCCCAATACCCCGCCTCTTATACAACCACAGCACAAATCGCTCTAAGAGTAACACAACCCCGCTATGCAGGGATTCCCATCTCGAATCTTCATAGATATTGGAAGGTCAGGGAGAAGAAATCTCAGAGGATTATCTAACAACTATCGGATAAATCACCGAACAAGTTACAATTTTTAATGCACTATTATCATTGTCATCTTGTTCTTCTCCTGCATACTATCCTAGTTTCTCTTCTACAGAGATGAAAGCACCAGAGAGATTTCCACGTGCTTCTCACATCATCTTCTCCTAGAGGTTTCCTTTTCATCTACTTTCTTACCCCTTTATCCTCATTTTCTTTGTGGTTTCGTTACTTTCCTCCTTCTTTGCAGTACCTCCCCCTTCCTCATCTCTTTCGACTCGTCCATGGTTTTTGTCTTGAAACCCTCTAGAGAGAGAGAGAGAGAGATAGAGATATGTCTAAGAGATCTGAAGTGATGGCACACCTTAGTAGTGATGAGCGTTATTAAAAACCAAAGTAATGAATAATCTTCCCTACAAAATGCTGCAAGCTCTGCTTTCTTTCTTCCAGGGAAATCTGCATACAAACCTTCCAAAAACTTGTTTATGAACTTTGGGGAAGTTTAATGAATTTGGGAAAACCTGTTTCTTTTCATCAATGAAATCACGCATCAGGCAATCTTTTAAGTCTCCGTAGAAAAACTATTTACGAATAAATAAAGAATCACTAAAACATAAACTAACACTGATAGTTAAGATCCAGTTAATAGGCAAGGAAAATGAAGAAGAATTCTCATGTATTTTATATTGTTGGACAAAGACTGCATTTAAAAAAATATGATTTCAAAATCAAGCTGTAACTTAGACTCATGACATCACGCTCAACAGAAAATATTGTGTCCAATCCAATGACTTCGCCCAGAAATAAACAAATAACATAATTGGGAAACCACGCCGAGAAACTCTGTTATCCAATGCAAGGACTTCGCTTTTCCATCCTACAAAGTAAATCCTTTCGTTTTACAAACAAGTGTTGCAACAGTACGAACCTCCTCAATCATCTGTCTTTGCTTGCTCACGTCCTCTGTGAATGGATAGCGATTGGCTCCAAAAGCTTCACAGATCTTAAGGATTTTGGTCTTCGCTCTTTCTCCAGAATAAAATACGACAAATACATTTTTCAAACCCTGTTGCATGACAATATAAGATCAGTCAATGCCATGCTCATACATATGAGCATGTAAAGAAACGGTTGACTAAAAAATCCTCCACAGTAGTTTTCAAATAATACCCTCTCTAAGACATATGCAGGTCAAAAGGGAACCAAAAGAATACACGTATGCACCAGATCATGGAAATATACGACCCTACATGAATAATGATAAAAACGAAATAAAACTTAATAGAAAATCTAGACTCCGTACAATTCCTTAGTCGAGCAGAGCTACCCAAATGAAGTCTCAATTAGCCGCATGTTGCCCCTCGTCTTTAGTTGTGCCAGGCCGTCATTACTAGGTCTGCACCTCGTCGAAGTTTTGTTCAAGACTCCAGGTAAGTACTGATATCCTAAATAAGTGGCCCATGGACCACCACCTCACCATAATATCCATAGCAAGCAATCATCGTTCCCCACATAAATGGCATCGATTATTACAACTTTCAAGTCTCATATGACTGATCATTCTACATGTTATGGGATTCAATCACAATTCAGTCTTCGACTACCAGCTATGATCAAATGATAGTTTAAAGTCTCCCATCTGCCAACATGAGTTAAATGCACAAATATTCATGGGTTTCACAGCAGCTTTCCTTTCCCCTCCCCGTTTGGATGTATAATCAATTATATGTCTACAACTAATCCCAAAATAACACAGCAATGTTCCTTTCCAGAAAAAAGGAATCCATTACCCCTCATTTGGTATTGTTTAAAATAACCACTACCACAAGGAGACTAGAAGATATAGTAGAGTATGGGAGAAGTCTCTCAGAACCCAACCTATACAAAATTTGCCTGACCGAAACATGGTTCCCATACCTCCCCTAGCCCCAAAGTTATCTTACCACACACAGTGTCACAAGTGAAACCTATGAACATGTTTAAACTATGGAACAACAGAGACCCACTACAACCACACCAAATAAATTAAGCTTGATGTCTTCAATAGAAGTAAATCAGCCTTAAAAATAAACTTCAGTTCCTCTTCCAAAACATAAATTTTCATCTGTCCAAGGATCAACAACATATACAAGGCTCGGACTATTCTGCTTGAGCACAACCGAAGGATGCTATACTGTGCAAGATTTTTAGCACAACAACCCACACAAATTCTTGACAAACAATAACTAGTACGTAGGAGAAGGGGAGTACCAGTACAGGGCCAGATGACGAAAAGTTACAGATACTCGTCCTTCATAAAATCACAGACGCACATATAACAGAAAACAATGGAAAGAACACGTGATTGGGGGCATTCCTTCACATTTCACGATAAAAAAAATCACTGTACAACTTTCGGCTGATTTCTAGATTCATTAGAGGACTACAATGTCCCAGATCCAGTGTATGTATCAATCAAGGGGAGACCCAGTTACTGTCGTCGATCCAACAGAGAATCGAGCTAAAACAGAGACCGTCGTTGTTACTGGGAGGGAAAAAAAAAAACATAGGAAGTTGATGCATTTCCTTCTAGGAATAGAAGTGAACACAGCACGAGATTATACAACCACCCAAGAATTATAGGAGAAGCTGATCCTTGGGGAATGATGGTCGCCCCTGCAGGAAACGGGGGTTATCCACAGTAAACATATCAACTCCAGTCAAAACTTCCCAGTCTTGGAATGTGGATATTACAGACTGAAACTCTGCTTCTAGTGATTCAAAAGGGGACATCGCGAACCCTGAGATCCTCTCAATAACGATATTGTGATTCATACCCACTCTTTGATCAGACTTATCTCAGCTCTAGGTACCAACTCATGTTCCCTGCCTTTTTAATTTACTAAATCACATTACTAATCCTCTACAACGAAATTCTTTAAAGATGAGTGCCACTCTAACCTTCTCCCCGGACACCGGATCAGTGACCGGATCTTCAACCAACGACTGCTTCAGAAACATGTTGCCCCTGGTAGCACGGAATAGAATCCTTTCAAAAGCCATGGATTTCTCTTTTGGCACAAGCCCGCTGACAAACCCGAGCTTAATTTGCTTCGATAGATCAGTTGAGATTTCCTGGAAAAAAATGCAACTTACTGTTATTTTCGGATAAAGTAATTGTCAAAAGCCCCAAATAACATTCAATAGGAGATTCCACGCAACCATACTTGCTCCAGGAGTAGAGGCCTATCAATGGATTCATCGCCAACACTGCGTGCTTCAATTTCCCTCTGCTGGGCAGTTGCATCGCTTTGAGCAGAGTAAAAGAACTCACCGGCCTGAAAATAGTACAGGACAAGAATTCACATTCGAACCTATGCGTACACAACCTTTCCAACAGCGCCACAAAATGGGCCACAGACGCAAAGCTTTTAACGCTCAGTAACTCACTACGACGGAAACAATTGTATGCTTTCATACCGTATGGAATTCACATTGAAATCACTTCTACATGGGAAAACAATGGACTAAAAATCATAACATACTAGTCCCTAATCCAATATGAAAGGAAATCTACGTACACGAGAACTCTCTCTCTCTCCCTAGCACACACATGCTCGATTTCTAAACCACCCCTTCCTTTCACAAATATCCCACCACCCAGCAAATTCCTTCCTCCCACAGGACCGCACGCCATCCCACCGCTTTCCCTTACTCCACCAGAAGGACCGCCCCTCTATCTTCTCAATCCAGTTAAAAACCCCCACCACACCCACCCAAAGTCTTCCTTTCCCCTGCGTCTTACCTCCCACCCCGTGTGACCCCTGCCCTTCCCCAAAGCCACGAGCCCCCCAGAGCCCTGGTAAGACACTCCTCAATGTCTTATGGGGGACACCTCCACCTCCCAGTACCTCCCGCCAGACAAGTAGGGAATTGGACATGGCCTCGTACGGCCATCCCTCAAGCAACTCTTCAGGCTCTAGAAAAATTACTCAGGATCAGGCGCGGCTTCGTACGGCCCACCCCAACCCCACATGTCATCACCACTAATAATCACCCAATGATCATACAAAGAATCGAAACCTACCCATTTTCGAATCTTTCTAAAGAAATGGCCTTTTCATCTCGAGATACCTACTTCACCCTACCTCCCACTGTTCACACGAACAATGCTTCACTGACAGAAAAAATCCTTAAACTCTGAACTACATTTTATGAATGACTTGCATGTTGCAGAAGACAAAATAAAATACAACTGCACCTTCTGGAGAACAAGCTTATATTCCAAAAGCTCATTGTATGTTCGCTGCAACTTTTCACTGTTAGCATTCACTTCTATCAGCTCACCTTCAAGTTCTCCCAGCTTAGCCTACATAATTAGCACTAATTTTAATAAATACCAGAACTGGACGTATACACAGAATAGTAATAATAAATTTCGCACTATAGAACCATGTGTCATACCTCCAAGTCATCGAAATTGACTTCATCCATCAGAGGCATAACTGATGGAACAATGCCGGCCTTCCACATCTGATCCCTAAAGAATCGTAGTTTGCGTGCCATTTCCCCACATCTTTTGATCTACAAAAGTATAATTATAATTAAAAACACACGGTAAAAACTGAAGGTACTTCTATGTGATACCATGGAGGATATCAAGATAAAAAACCTGTACATCCTTCAGGTTTTTATGAGATTCTATGGATAATTGCATGGGTATAACAGAGAAACAAAGACCAAGAAAATGATAATCTATCCGTTGCGGATTAGGATAATCATAGGGTATATTCCAAAATTATTTATATTGTCGCTTCATTCCTTTTCTGGTAAATACGTCCAAATGTAATTTGTAAAAAGGACACCAAAAGAGCATTTCTGAAATAGAAAATTGAGCCCATGGGCGTACAGAAAGTAACAGGGATGCCAGGGGACAAACTTACCTGGTAAGCATATGTTCGCTGGAATGGGCTCTTATCGATATTAAGCTGAGGAAAAACAAAGCAATAAACCATCAGAAAGTGCAAAAGTTGTACCGAGAAGGGGACAACTCGCAAAAAGCCCACCAACAGGCTCATGCAAAATATTGGACAACAGCCAACTTAAATCACTCGTCTTGACCCTTGGATACTGAGATTAACGTTCCTGTGAACCACTTATCAGTTCACATCGTCACTGAACAACAAAATATCTTACATGAGACACAATCACCTAGATATGAATAAAGAAAATAGACAGAATCACTTTCTTTTGAGTGACGAACCAATAATTTTAGAGTTTAAAATATGGAAAATAAAATAACCATATAATGAAATATGACCAAACAATGACTAAATGCCAGCTATACGTCAAGTTGTTTTGTAAGCTCAAAGATAAACAAGAATTGTGAAAAATTAAACAACTGATCAAATATATATATCTATCTATCTATCTATCTATATAATATATATATATATATATATCTTCCAAAAGGTTCTTTGAAAGATGAGAATTTTATTGATGGCTACCCATCCATTTTGTTGGAGAGCACATCGGAAAGCAACATCTTTGTTTTCAATAAGAAGAGAAAGTGCTTCTTCTTCAGAAAGCCAACCTGAGGATATGTTGAGTCAAAACACCCCAAATACCACACGGAAAATACAGAATTAAATGCAAAATGGCAAGAACACAACATTCCAAAGGCTGGGCACACCATGGTGACCTCATGATACAACGTTCAAAGGCAGAAATCAATAAATTCAACTACGTTTTCTGAACCAGAAGCCTATATATCATGTAGCCAAGCAAAACTGATTAATCAGGAGCAATGACTGCAACCCAAAAAAATCTACCAAGACCATCTGGAAATAATATTGAAAACAAAAATACTCGATTCCCAATTACTTGGTAAAGGAGGGGAATATAAACATGGAATTGAAAAAAATGAGAGGTGTAAAAAGAGATCCAGAATGATCTTAAGAAAAAACAGATAATATTCCTGATGGAAAGCCTGTCATGGGATCACCGAACGTTTCCTAAAATAATCTTGTCATAACCTTGTTGACTTCCTTTTTTATTCTTTGGAGTTCCCAATTCCCCGAAGCCAAAACAAAATACATTATCAATGATTCAGATGCCCTTAACGCAATTCAAGCTATCCATAGCCGCATTCATTGATAAGGAATTGAAACATAACAAAAAATCCAGTCTTGACACCTAACAATCTGGCAAGTGCTTCACCTGGATAGTGATTCCAGTATGTTTCTCTCACAGAAGTATGACTACATGGCAGTGTTCTCCTCTGATAATGTCTTCAGACCAGTGGTATGGGAAGCAACGGATTCAAAGAACTAGTTCATCCCCCCCCCTCCCCCCCCCCACCTCTACCAAAAATAATAGTTACGTGGGTCACATGCCAATCTGACCAACGTAACTCTTACTGTGCTGCGTTAAATTGAGTAACGGAAACCTAGCCAGCCTGGGAAATAGCACTTTCAGGTAGCAGGATTCTCTTTTGTGACTCTAATGAAGTAAGAACCTCATCGACCCTCTACTGAAAAATACATATAAATACCTTTTCTCCAATTCTTCTCATCTTCAGTAACAAAGATTTCTGCTTTCAAAGAATTATCCATAAAGTGTGCAAATTTCTCTTCCATTCAATTCGAAATACCACGATCTTCACAGACGCCATGAGCATCACTTCTGTCCAAGACCTCCCTCCAGGGGTGCCCTCAGGACCCAAATCCACGTGCTTTCAGGGGGATCCACCGTCATTATGCAGTGTTCTGTGGTGGTACAATGGTTGCTTCTTATCAGAAACCCATTGGTTACCTGAAAGATCAGAACTTCTCCATCCACTCGACTATGTTACGTTACATTCCTAAAAAATTTGTGTACGGCCTGCAGACAGAAGAATTGATTTTTCCCCGCATGTTTTCTAAACTCTGAGAAATAGGTCTTGAACGGATAAATTTAGGGCAGTCTCGACGGGGGTTCGCCTGATGTAGAAATGCAGTATCGAGGCGACGATCAATTCAAAATTAGGCCAATGAGAAGAATCGAAACAATTGGGGAAACATATATAAGCGTGAGGGGGAAATGTAGCACCTTCGACGGAGGGTGAATCAAATCGAATGAAAAACACGAAATTCCAGAACAATGACGAAGAATCGGGGAACAATGTCGGAACCGGAGCCACATCATAGCTAATCATTCCGATCGCAGTCGCAGATGAAGTCTCGAGAGAAGGGGGAGAAAGGTTGATTCCCGAAAGATTCTTACGTCTTTGAACTGGAGGAGGCCGAGTTCCCCGACGTAGGAGAGGGTGAGGTGGGCTGATTCAATGGGGACGATCAGCTGCACCAGCTGCATAGGCTCTGACCGCATGAGATCCATGGGTGGGCAGCACCAGCCCCCCCCCGTCCCACCCCGCTCACCGTCCATCCCCCCGGAGCCGCTCCCCCACCTCCGGCAGTGCAGAGGAGAGGCTATCCACACTCCCCGAAGGTAACCGTCCGGCCAATCGAAGAGAGCCCCACCGATCAGGAGATCTCCCGAGCACCGGCAGGCTTTAGGGTGGAGGTGGGATTGCCCAGAGGAAGCCTCTGCTCGCCTTCCACGTCCTCTCTCTCTCTATTATCTGTTGATCTCTCTCTCTCTCTCTCTCTCTCTCTCTCTCTCTCTCTCTATTATGTATCGATCAAGGCTATCACTCTGGCTCGCGTCCTGGCTGACATACGTCAGGCTTTGGAATCATAATAAAGAATAATTGGGGGGGAGATGAACAGATCGGAATCAAGACTTGGTGCGCATCTATTTCCATGGAAAGCCTGCTCGTCAGAGGTTCGCCTTAGGTCATCTGGACTCCTCTTGTCGTCATCTGAAGATCAACGGTATCTGATCAATTATTAACTGAACGTGTGGTTTACATGTATCTCGCTTGGTACTACCTTTCTCACCGTGACCATATTTATCTCATTAAAGTAATATTTTCCGACATCAGAATTAAACATCACATTATCATACTTCTATCAGAACCCCGAATTTAGAGCCCAGAATCCAGACTTTGCGTTGGTGGTCCAACATAGGCCCAATTGCTAATGGGGCCCAAAAGGAATAATGGTCCGACTCAATTGACTTAGAGATCTCTGCGCCCCAATGACCCAAGTCAACGCTCCCAAAAGATGGCCCTTAGAATTGACTAGGCTAGGTCCTCCATACTTTAATGGACTAGGAGTGCACATTATAGGGAAACATCTAGAAAGTGCACATTGTAGGGTTGATCGTTATGAAGTCCTAGGCTTACATGGCCCTCCATATATACTGAAGGAAGAGAGAGAGAGAGAGAGAGAGAGAGAGAGAGAGAGAGAGGATGTGACACAACCAATCCAAATTGTGCTTTAGGCTAATCCAAAATAAATCACTTGATCAAGTCACAAAACCATTGGTCAATGATGATGTACATAAAGTCAAATCAATCACGTGGTGAATGTGTAAATAAGGATTTTACTATTTTTGGTAAATATAGTCATGATATTAGTTCAATCATTATATATCAATTATATGTGATATTAGTTCAAGAGGGGGGGGGGGCACGATGAATAATATTTTTTTATACAAATGATTTACAAGAAATTAAATCCTTGCACCATCATCAAATAAAATATAATATGAAGAGTCAAAGCCAATATGCATCCTTGTCCATAAGAGACACATTCTTCTTTTGCTATGAGATTTAAAGAACCTTTCTACAATCTATCCATTTTAATCGATTACTTAGCTATCATATGAGATAAAAAATATTTTAATTTACATTATATAATAGTGTGGTATATTAGAGGAGATATCACAGTATGTAAAAGTCTTCATTGGTATTTAGGAGCATATCAACTACAATATTTTTAATATAATATTTCTAACATCACACATCGAAGAGCAATATTTCATTATAATAGAAGTTTGTATTGGAGAAGAGCAATAATAACTTGTAAAGCTTGTAATATTTCACTATGTCGTCAAAAATATTTTAATATATGATTTTTACCTTGTAGAGTAAACGTTAATACTTTAGCCTATGGAAATTAAGATCCAAGATTTCATGCATCTAGTTGGAGAGAAGAGCACAAATTACTCAATATATCACACAATATTTGAGTATATGAACTTTAAAAGTGTGAAAACCACACAATACATATAACATTAAAAAATGACCATACGAGGAGTTATATTGCATAACATTGTAGTAAATCAATATTAATAATTCGATGAATGAAGCGTACGAGTATATGATTAACATTACAAAATAATAGATTATATCTATATAAACCCTAGATTAACAATATCTGACTCGTTTGTATTGAAAAATTATGCTTAATCTATCAATGGAAATTAAGATGGAAAAATTTGAAGTATCAAGATTCAAAAACAGTACAGAAATAACTATGTATATCTAGCTTAATATACATGCAAATTATATAATATAATAACATAGTATCTGTTATAATGATCTCATAAAGGATAGCATATAAAGTCCAGATGGAGAATTCACAATGATAGAAAACAGAATCAAAGCGCATACATTCATCAGCAATTTTGAATCATATAGCGATCTAAGATCAACACAAGGATGAGTTAGTAAAAAATTTTCCTTCAATCTAAAACTGAGAAAGAAAGATCGAAACTATATTTTTGATGTGCGTAGATTTATTGTTGGAATAACTAAAAATGTGTGGCCTTGCTAACTACTAAATAACAAATGAAATAGGGGTAGTTTTATACAAATGAGAAAAAAATTGAAACCCATAAGAAGGTAAGAGTAAACAAAGCTAGCAAGAAACATGTGAGAAACTTAATCTCACTATAAAATTAGATTTGAGTGAGATAGATAATCCACATGATATGCATTCTATTTCTATAATCCACATGATAAAGCTCAAAAAGTCAACTCCCAGAGGAACTCCAGATTAGAATAATCTCATTTAGAAGGAAAGAAATAATAATAATAATTATTATTATTATTATTATTATTATTATTATTATTAATCAAATCTAGTTATTATATGGATGCACTCACCCCTCTCATTCCCTATTCATTTATTAGCAAATATAGTTCATAAAATCCTAGTTAGCCTTCTTGTGATGCCTTCCATTATCATAAAAAACCGAAATACATTGTTCAGGTTTAAAAAGCTGTTGTGCAAGACATAAATCGCTATTTTCTGTAGAACATGGATAAGAGGTTATCTAGAAGAAACCTCACTCATGTAGCCTCCGCATTGTGCCATCCCTTAGTGCATGGAGCTATACTCATGAACTCATCGAACTCGTTTACATAGACTTCACAGCATTTCCACTGCAAGAACGTTTGCACAGAACAATGACTGTCTTAGCTGATAGAATTCATATGCACATATATGTGCCTAGTTTTCATATAAAGACGTGAAATAAACACCAATGTTAAGCACAAAAGTATATGTGAATAGACGTAAAGACCAGTGGTGAGGGCCTGCTGTGGGCTTACCCCTCTCTTTCTGTCATGGAACACGGGAGGCCCAGGATGGTAGTCACAGGCAGTGTCATGGTTGTCTTTTTCCTTGAAGGACTTCCCACACCCCCTGTTCCTGCATGTCTTTGGCTCATTCAGGTCAATCTTCCTTCTCGTGAGAGGGGAGTTGGTTTTTTCCAGGGTGGCCGCCAGTGTTGCAGGCTTTGAAGGCTGGGCTTGGGAGCCTGAGGAAGCATCACCGGCTATGGAGTTTAGAGCTGAAGACACAGTGTTTGTAACTCTTCTATCCTCGTAATAGTAAGTAGGTAAAGTACCGTGGTCAGAGCAGAAGAAGCCCTGACGGCACCGAGAACAGGTGATGGCAGCATCTTTGTTGTCGGTGGGATTTCTCTCTGTGTTCAAAGCGTTGGTGGGAGCTACCCTTTGGAGGGTTGGGGTAACCTTGGTGACTGGCTTCTCGGCGGTGTGTTTTCCAGTCTTACATCTGCATCAATGCAAGAAAATATGAGCAAAATATACACCAAAGTTAGCCATGTCAGATGTGACCAAAAATCAATGTCCACAGATGGTTCTTGGGGATTTCAAAGGACCAGGTAAAGCTGGCCTGATCCGGTTTCTCTGGGCTATGGCATGAAGTTAAAGCCTGGAAATAGAAAGCAGGTTCAGACCTGCCAGGGGGCTGGATGGTCCAAGCCTTGATGCCAGGATCCCCCAGTTTTTTAAGGGATGGGATTTGTCTATTTCAGGAAAAACCAGACCATTAGGGAATAAACATCATCATAGCAGAAGAAAATAAACTCTGTGCATAATTAGGTCATCATAATCAGTACCACTTAACAATTAATATTGAAAAAAGATGAAAGAATCGCCATGTTATATCTCACATTCTGTAGCCTTTGAATCGTCATGATTTCTTGAAAAAGTTATGTTAATAGTGGATGTAATCCACAGAGAAGATTAACCCTCCATTGTTAACCCAGGAAATAACATAGCTTCCATGGCTTCCCGCGGCCACAGTATATATAATTCTCTCACAGCACATCTGAATCATATGGCTAACACTGGGCTCCACCCAGTTAGAAACCATGGGGATGCTTGGTTACAATTCAGAATCGAGGACGACTCCCATACAATTCTCGCGAGAGCTGGAGAAGCGTCCATGGGTAAAGCACCGTCGCACCATCTGCTACGCCCTTTTCTCAACACGCTTCCAGAAGTTTATCCATTCCGATTGAAGGATCCAAACCTTCCTCTTCGGAGCACTATTTCACTTCATGGCACGGCCACAAAATAGAAAGAGCTTCGTTCCTACATCCTTTCAGAGATACTCAAGGCGAGTAAGTCACACAACCTCAGACTGTTAACAAGAGTTGGTCTGGGCCAGTGGGACCATGATGACAGACCAAAGGAGTGGTATGTCCGGCGCAGGACCAACCGGTGAGCCCAGGCACCAGCCCAACAATGAGAGGCCCATTGAGGGGCTACCCAATTCTGGTATAAATACCAAAATTAGGAGGTGATTGTGCAGGCAGGAATTGGTATGTAACCCCTCTATGTTACCTTCCCCATAAGGGATTCATTGACCCCTTCTTCTCTTTCTATCCAGGCCTCTCTTGCCAGCAACGTTGCAGAGCTCCGCCGGCCCTTGCCTTGGACTATTCTTCTCTCTTGGATCCCCTTCTCTCCTCCCTCATCCCTCGCCACCTCTTTTGTTGAGAAACCATCTAGATTCTCGGTGGAGTCCCTCAGGATTCCATCAGACCAATCACCAGAGGAGAAAGAGATCAAGAGAGGATTGGCATATCTTAGATAGGATTAATAGATCATACATCAGCAACCTGTTCTAGCATGTTTTGAAGAACACGTTACAATCTACTAGAAAGCAAAAAACCCATTTGCTAACTTGCATTAAGAAGTGTCCGCTACAGAGATCATTTATACATGATCTGATATGCTGTTGGTTTTGCTTGGAGCATCTTTTGGGTTCAGTTTCTTCCCTACTTCTTGAGGGCACATTTTAAAATATTCTTGAATTTACTGATATGGTATGGATTACCAGATAGTACTTTTGACAAACAACTACAGTAAGTATCAGGGAACCATAACAGCATTCGATCACTGACATTATGAAAGCAATGTCAAGATGTGGATACAAGTCAAATTCAGTAGTGCAAGGAAGAAATATCTCACCCAGGGATTGCCAAAAATAAGCTGAAATCATGACTTCTTTGCTTGCAGCACCTCCATTCTTTCATACCGTCATGAAAAAAGGGCTGGAGAGGTTGTTTTGGGAGCATATAAGCATACACAAGGATTTCTCATTGCACAATGAATAAATGCCGTTCAACTTACCGGCTGAAGTTTATGTAGAAGCCAATCAGAATGGCGACCACAATGACATGTATAAAAAGATTCAAAAATTAGTACGAGTGTATGAAGCAAAAATTTATGACAATAAAAGGAAATTTCTGAAGCAGACACATATATGGAAATTTCTGATATATAGCTATAAATACTATGCAGGAAATTTTCACATATCATGGATCTATCAAAGGAAGACAAGGTCTCAAAGGAGTAGGTGGTACTGAGCCTTTGTCATAAAGGCTCCTCATGGTTCCTAGCATGAGAGAAATATGGCACTCGAAATTGACCAAAAACAGCCTGTATTCACTATTGACCAATACTGATGTGGAGATCAATAATGTGGGTTTCCAAAAAGTCTCAATGAACTGACTTCGCTGTCTTGCTGCTATTCAGTGGCCTTCTACTGTCCTACTTTTCTCATACTAAGATAGCCTATAATGGTGACTCTCCACAACCCTTCTTTAAAAAGGGCATCTGACTGAAGGCATGAAAACTACTGCGATGAAGGACTTTCCAAAATGCCGAGGAAGACTTGAAAGCCGAAAAGTTTTCTTCTTGTTAGTGAATCTATTCGAATATAGAGACAGTAACCTTAGTTCCAGGATCTTCCGCTCCAGCTATACCTCTGGTATCTATCGTTATGGCATCTTCTTTTAACCAACTCTGTCAACATATTAGACACGTCTTCTACTTGCTTCCCACCAGTCAATCACTCTACTTTTAGATTTTCTTACAGTCCAATGGGCGACCTGCTGGACTAAATGCTAAATCAACTACATGTGTAAAAGTGCCAAAAAATACAGAAGCGCATGTTACTGACTTTAAGTACTTCCCAGCCAATTGTCTCCATCTCATTAGTCGGACGACAACATCTTCCTTGTGGCAGAATCAATGCACTGTTGTTGGAAATAAGTGCATGTTTACGACATATGGCACTTCATCAAGGCTCTTTTGCCCCATCAACACAACTCGAGCAGCTTCTCAGCCCTTCTTCCATCAGTTGGGCATGCGCCTGAAGCCCAACTACTACCTTTGATTCTGATCCCCATTTCTAACAACAGACTTGGTTCAGCACATGGTAGATGCTTCTAAATGTTATGTAGCGAGATGCAAAGTAAAATTGATAGCATCAGTTTAAATATGCGTGTTAGAATATGCGTCCAATGAGTCCATGTTTAATCTTATAAAATGTCAATGAATAAATTATATTCTGGGCCCAACAGGCTCGTATTCGGTATCCCCTCCCCCCTCCACTCCTCTCACCATACCTAAATGGTGACGGGGCTCATGAATTGAATATGAAGCGTCCTTCTTTCCGTCATGTCCGAAAATACTGAGCTTCAAACGGATTCATCAGATAACTTGAAATTTCAAAAGTCCCACCAATGTATCCACAAGAAGCAGCTCAGAATATAAGATCTCACACAAATTAGGAACAGAGCAGGTGAAGGAAAGAACACAGGTATTGGTAAAATTTGGAAGGTGATTTAGTCGTCCAGTGGGCGAAAATACAACAGTTATTTCGTAAACGTTCTAAATTTTCTTTATTGATGGCTATGTCTTAGTTTTTTGCAGAGGACAAGAAATCTTAATATAAGATATACCATGGAAGATGGCCGACAACATTTTTTTTTAAGAAAGATTTATTTTATGTTCCCAATCATCAGATACTACCTTAGTGAAATATTTTTAAATATCAGGGGCCGTTAACGGATAAACATTGACCTATACAAGGGAAGCACAGCGATGCCTTTCTTCACACCCCTTTCTCAAAGTTTAAATACAGGGAAAAATGAGAAGCAGCAAGCAGACTCAGGTCTTTCCTCAACACAAACTTGGAAAAATAGTAAAATCACATTGTACTTCTCATGAATGCGGAAACAAATGCATGATCAACGGAGATTAAAAAAACTAATACGATTCCAGAATAGAGGACAGAAAAAAAAAAAAAAATGAAGCGAGGAGTAGAGGTAAGTTACAGATGGGTGATATTGACAAGAACCCTCAGGATTGTTATCATCAGTGAACATGGCATCGCATCCAATCCGCTGGCACCGTACAGGGACTTTCTTGTTGGCAATGTCCTCACTGACTTCCATTTTTAGCAGATCCACGAAATTCTCCCTCTAATATACCTTTTCCTGCAAGGATACAGGCAGTTCCCTTTGCACTACCATCTCTCAAAAACATCTACAAATTAAGTAATTTAATTTTCAGCAATTACCAAGCATCCGTTGAAAAGAAACACGAAACACGAAGGAAATGTTAGGCAAGCTGTGCATAGCTCAGCCACACGCCTTGACGCTTGGGCGCAGTTAGTTCCCATAAAATGTCTTAAAACAAGCAGCAGCACTCAGGTGTCACATTTTTCTTCTCTATGAGTATCTCAAATCAATAATTCTTTATAGTACACAATCGTAGGCATGAACGGGATCGTCAAACGCGAAGCCATAAAGAAATGGGGTAGGGGGAGCGGCACACTGCCAAAGAGTCAAGAGAGGGAATTGGAGGGTGGCGGAGAAACCGCGAAATAGCGAGAGACATGGATAGATAAAGACAGACAGGAAGATAGATGGACGGAGACACAAAACACTGACAAGAGTGCGGGGTGGGTAAGACGCACGGGGGAAAGAGAGAAACAGGCGGAGAGGTGAAGACCGGAATAACAGAACAGAAATCTGGAGAGACACAGCCTGCGAATCCAGAGACAGAACCAAGGGAGATTGGAGGCGATTCCGATACCTGCGACCGGACGAGAGATTCCCCGAGCCTCCGATCGAAGGTCAGGAGGAGGAGCTCCCGAGTTCCAGACTTCCAGACAGCTTGACTGCCGAGGTCGCCGTTCCCTGCTCAAATAAATTGTACTGTTAGGAGCTGTCAAATCCCTTAATAGGCCAACTCACGTTGTTCGGATCTGTTAACGGGCCAGTTCACACGAGTTTTCCCAGCTACGTTCTTTTGGGCCTCTCAATCGCCCGCCTTCTTTTCAAAAACTACATCATTAAATCACTTCATTTACTAGCTTACTCTCTTTTATGTACTCAATATATATATATATATATCCCTTTTAAATTTTTCTATCAAAGGATTTTGGAAGATACGTAAGTTTGAATATAAATAATATAGTCGTAATTAAACTGATTTAAAACTAATATGGTTCAATTTGTGACGTTTTTCTGGGCCTCTCAATTGCCTGATTTATTTTTTAAAAAAAATAATTGAATCACTTCACTTGCTAAGGAACTCTCTTTAAAATGTATACAATAATACTATTTTTATTTAAATTAATATTTTTAAAATTCCCTAGAAAATGATTTTTCTGGGAATTTTAATGAAGATAATAAATAAGTTTATATGTGATTATTTTTCCATTGATTAATCGTTTTCTAAGTTTATCATTGATTATTAATCGCCTGCCTTCTTCAAAGACTAAGTCATTAGATGACTTAATTCACTAAGATAGCCTCTTTTATACCCATAAAGGATGCACATCCGAATATCTATTTTTATTTTAAATATTCCTTTTTAAAAATGTTAGAAACTAATTGTGTCGAAATTTATTTAGGAAGATACTTAAGTTTATATATAATCATTGTATTCCTAATTAGTTGAATTATAATTAAAACGGTTCAGTTTATTCCTACTTAAAGTCATTTAATTACTTTTAAAAAATAAGAAGGCAGGCAATAGAGATGCCTAAAAACAACTTAACATACTAACATAATTATCTGTAAACTCATTCATCTTACTAAAAAATATTTCCAACCAAATTATTTTCTATAAAACTTTAAAATGATTATTTAAAAAATAAAAATACGTGTTTAGGTATACATTTTTTATTTTAACAAATTCTAGAAACTTATTAGGTCGGAATTGTTTTTAGTAAAATGCTTAGAGTTTATACATAATTATTTTAGCTGTAATTATTTAAGTTTTTTTTCAAGAACGAGTGAAGATTGAGGGGTATAGGTCGCAAATGCGTCGCCAGCCGCCAAGACAGCCGCACGGCGCCGCCAGCCGGCAGGGGAGGGCGAGACTCGTGACTCCGCCTGTTCATTGGCCCGGTCCGACAGCCGCCTGACGCCGCCGCTGGGATCGTTAGGCCCGAGTTGACCGGCATTCTCCCTCCTGCAGCCGATAATGACCTCCGGTGCGTGTCGTGTTGAAAAGTAGCGGCGCCCCCACCCTGCAACCTCAAACAGGGTCGCGATTTCCTGTAGACGCCAGCCGCTGGGAGGACGATGATACAGTAGAGAGAGAGAGAGAGAGAGAGAGAGAGAGAGAGAGAGAGAGACTCTTCTACTGTTCAACCCAGTGTCAGTATGTCCACGCGTGACTTTTTCTCACCTGCAGCCTCATCTTTACCCCTCTCTCTCTCTGTCTCACGTCTTCATCAGCATCAAGTGACCATTAACAGCTCGGCAATGGTGGATAGCTCTCTCTCTCTCTCTCTCTCTACATTTCTTTCCTTCATGGAGGGAAGCTTGAGCTGCCAGGAAAGGGGGGAGAGTGTCGACTGAGAGGAATCTCCCTCTAAACAGAAGGGCGACCCGATCTCGTGCCACAAGACGAAGAGCTAAGAGAGAAACTGGGGTGGCTGGTCAACCCTGATCTCTGCAGCCATTCTCTCACTGGGCATCACCCCCGTTTTCACAGAAACCGACCAACCGACCAACAAACCAGGTGCCTCCGTTGAAACAGGTTCAAAAAAAAAAGAAAAGAAAGCGAGAAGGCAACAACCCTAAAAGAGTCAAACCCATCATCCAATCCGGCACCAGAAAACAAGACAAACGAACCAAGAAAGTCAACGTCTCGACAGAGAGTTCCTAGCGCACATGCCCCTGGAGGAGAGAGCTCCCTCCCCGCGTCCGAGAGCTTCAAGGGCCCAGGCTTTCTCTCTCATCTGCACAAGCAAGAAAGTCAATCAGATCTCCGGCCAAAACCAAAGATGGCGGCGGACGTGTCAGCGCTGGGTGGTGGGGAAGCGGACCGTTGGGGGAGCGGGAGCTGGCGGTGGAGAAGTCGGAGGAGGCCATAGGAATGGAGATTGAGAGCTGAGTCGCCGGGAAGGCGCGGCCCCTATCGTCCTCCAGATCTGTCCACGTGTCCCTCGCCTTGGGCCATTCGTCGAAGAAAGCCCGGAAGTTCTGGTTGTCCTGCTTCACGGGCTCCACGTAGTCAAAGCAGCCCCACGACTGCGCCGGCGGCGGGGGCACAGGTCGGAAGGTTCCGTGTCCGAGTTCCTGCAGTGGCGGCGCCGGCGGGGCGGAGTTCCTGGGCTGCTTCGAGGGCGGGTAGGAGGAGCCCTGATTGTAGGTCAACGCATGCCAGGAGGCGTCCAGGTCGGAGTCAACGCCGAGGCCCTTCGCGCTTCCGGAGGCCTCCGACAGGAGGCTCCGCTCGTCCACGTCGGATCTCCCCCCTCTCCCGTACCTGATTTTCAGACAACAAGATAATATAATAACCAGCTTGAGGATAGAGAAAGAGAGAGAGAAAGAGAGAGAGAGAGAGAGTTACTGAGGATGGGGGGGAGTGTTAGCAGAAATGACAGCATAATTAAGATAAAAATGGCGCCTAGATTTCCGAACAAAATCAGGAGGATGGAGAATATTAATATCAGGGAGAATGGAGGGAAGTCAACTGTTGAGAGGAAAATGAAGATCCGAGGAAGAAATGCGGCGACTTTCAGCTGCACACCCCGCCTGACTTCATCACCGCGAGGAATGATCTTGCAGACCCGCAAGATCATCGTCTGAAATCTTTAGATTCAACAGGGATAGGATGAATTTGAACCATAAATCTTGCATATGCATGGTCATCGAGAATGAAATCTCCAGCTTTACCGGATCGGAGACGACTTCGAACCCAAAAAAAATCTTCCATGCCCGATCGATCCATCCATCGATCGTCACAGAAAAAGTTTCAGATTCACCAACTAGATGAACCAAAGATCTCGCCAACTATCCGGGTCAATTCGGTGGCGAGGGGAGGAGGAAGAACGGACCTGTGGTCGCCGATGCCGATTCCATGGCAGCCGAGGTCCATCTGGAGTTGGTTCAGGCTGGGCCCGGCGAAGGACACCGGAGCAACAGCAGCAGCAGCGTTGCCACCACCACTGGCGGCGGCGCCGGCGGCGATGGAGTGCAGGGGGAGGCAGGAGCGGAAGCCTCCACCGCTACTGCCGCCGCTGGCCAGACTCCCCGAGGGGGCGAGGGAGGTCACAGTGGACGATGGAGAAGAGGAGGACGACGGAGACTGAGCTAGGGTTTGTGCTTCCACAGGCTTTCTTGAACGGTTCCGGCCACGGTGCATGTGCCGCTCGCAGTACTTGGAATCGGGGTAGGCATCTTTGGAGCACCGCCACTTCTTGCCGTCGGTCCTCCGGCACCTCCCCGGCTCGGGATCCAGCTTCTTCCCGTAGGAGCAGTATCCCACTGCGGCAGACATTTTTGTTTCGCGATCTCAGATCAATCAATCCACAGGAGTTGTTTTCAAATCCGATCTAATGCCAGAGCTTCGGTGCGGCGAGGCAGATTTCGAAAACAGGAGTTGAGATTTCATGTAATCGGGGGAGAAATCGG
This sequence comes from Spirodela intermedia, assembly GCA_902729315.2. Classification (NCBI taxonomy): domain Eukaryota; kingdom Viridiplantae; phylum Streptophyta; class Magnoliopsida; order Alismatales; family Araceae; genus Spirodela; species Spirodela intermedia. The sequence continues at coordinate 6,872,248 of LR746265.1, forward strand.
CATGAATCTCTGAAGAAACTGCGAGAATCGACGATTAAAGAGGAGCTGCAGAGGAAACTAGGGCACTGTAAGAAACGAAGCGGCCACATCCATGGAAAGCAATCGACGGAACCCTACTTCCTGAGACGTAGCCAGCGACCAGGAAGAGAGGAAGTGCCCCCATTCTGGTTAGATTCCGCGAGGAAGACGACGATAGAGACTGAGGAAGGGTTTGGAGCTGGAGCTGCTTACTGGAGGGGTGATGGAAGAAGCGGGAGGCCATGGAGTCGAAGCCCTTGCGGATGGGGAGCAGGAGATCGGGGGGCACGGGGATTCCGGCCATGAGGTACTTGAAGATGAGCGCCTGGTGCTCCAGCTCCTGCCACTGCGACGCCGTGAACGGCGGCCGCCACGCCGCTGCTGCCCCCGAGCTGTTCATCTCCGCCCGCCCCTTATCCCGGCCGAATCCCTAGCAGCGCCCCCTTCTCCTTCGTCTCCGTCTCCGGCAAGTAACTAAAAATCAGTCCAACAAAAGAGATTCGAGCAGAGAAACGCCACTGAAGATCAGTGCAGAGAGATGGCTAGAGAGAGACGAGAGAAGAGAGAGAGAGAGCGAGAGAGGGTCAAGAAGGGGTGAGGAGGATAAAAGGGGAGGGAGGGGGATTCGCCATTTCCAGGCGGAGGAGAAGAAGGGGCGCCGCGACGGAAGGAAGAAAGGGGGAGGGGGGGGGGGGGGTCCGGACAGGGCTATGGAGGGGAAGCTCTTATAGGTACAAGGGGTTTCACGGAGATAGAGACAGTGAGGAACCGAGAAAAAGACAGACAGCGAGAGCTGGAGATTTAGAGAGACGGAGAGAGAGAGAGAGAGAGAGCGAGAGAGGGAGAGAGAGCGAGAGAGGGGAGGGGGAGAGAGAGGGAGAGCGGCAGGACTGAAGGGTACAGTGGGCTCCTACTACTCTTAACACCGTTTTACATAGAGAAGGTTTTCAGAGAGAGAGGTATAGAGAGAGAAAGTTGGGGCTGTACGTCGCGTGTGACTTAAAACAGGAGCAAAGAGGAAGAGTATTATGAATCAGCTTTTGAGCCATCCTTCCAAGAAACCTCCAAGGTAACCCTTCCATCAGACCCATCTAGAGAGAGAAAGAGAGGTTCATCCCGTCACGTACCCTGAAAGTCTCTCTCTCTCTCTCTCTCTCTCTCTCTCTCTCTCTCTCTCTAGATGAGGGACCCCCCACAGGCTCATAATAGAGAAGAGAATCCAGCCATTAGAGGAGCTCAGAGAGACAAACCATGTGCAAATCAAGGTCGAATAGATGACAAGTCTCTCGGGGTACGCGACCGCGTCCCCGCCGTCAACTTTGCATGGCTTCATCCCGCTGCCACCCGTCCCCCATGCATCCCCCTCTCCGCCGCCGCCACGCCGCGGCGGCGGCATCTGATCCCAACTTCCTGGAGCCCACACCCCGTTGACTAACCGCACGGACGTATGAATCGAATCAGCGCCAGGAAATGACAAAATCAGGATCCATAATCGGACGGCTGAGAGAGGAACAATCACGGATCCATCGATCAGTCGCAGACGAAGTCGGAGTAGAAGCCGATGGTCCTTCTCTGGCAATCCTTCACCCCGAGGAGCTCCACGTCGAAGACCTCGAACTGCTTCGAGCTGAAGAAGGTGGACGGCCCAACCTGTTCCACAGATCGAGGAGATAGATAACCAGCTGCCATAAATGGGTCGTCATGGGCTCGCAGATTATTATTAAATATTACTATTTTGAGCAAGATTAATAATAATAATTAATATAATTTTTCATATAAAAAAAGTGAGAGGAGGAGGGACTCACAGGAGGGCCGAGCTCTGGGGGTATGATGATTCTGCGCTTGCCCCCGGGTCTCATGTCACGGATGCCTTCCTCGAAGCCTAGAATTCATGGACCGTTACTCACAGAGGATGAGGATCTCAGCCAGAGAAGAAATTGCCCTAAAAGGAAAGCCTACCAGGGACTAGAACCTTTGTGCCCATTCGGATCTTCGCTGGAGAACCCTGAGCGTAGGTGCTGTCGATGCGGCGGCCAGACTCATTGTAGCCAACGTAGTGAAACGTCACCTGCCATTTTCGATCAATACATGAGCCACTTATATTCGGAGCTCAATCCAGATGGATAGAGCTTGGATTGGAGGATATAAACACTATATAAAGCATTTCATGAAGATAAAGTGCTGCCATTTAAAGAAACTTTTTTTTAAAAAAATATAATATATATATATATATATATATTTAGATTGTATGAAAAAAGCAGGTGAAACTATGGCATCTAATTTTTATGAAGAAATGATGCCAATGATGCAGCGTAGATTTCTCTCAGGAACCAGAATGGGAGTGCTGCAACGTCAGCAGCGTTCATGTTGGGAGAAAAAGATGGAAATATTAGCCCAAAATTGGTGGATCCCCTACAAAATAATATTATTTTATCAAGAAAATGCAAGAAAAAACCTGTTGACCATCCTTTGGGCAATCACCTTTACCGACGTCTATATCCAGGTATATAAGTCCTGAGTCGCACCTCACATAGTTCTCAGAGGTCACTACCTTAACCTCGAACCCTGAAACACAAAGAGGGCGAAAAATATTGAATCACATCCTGACGTCGCGAGATTCTCTCTCATTTATGTCTCACCAGTCTGATGAATCAAAAGGACAAAATTATGCGCAAAAATATAATGGACAAATAAATTGGAAAATACCATCTAAATGAGAAAAACGAGCAAAGTCCTTGCACAGTAACGATATGTCATGATGGAGTGGAATTATTTGTTTAGCAATTTTATGAAAGTATCATCCAGCAAGAAAGGATGATAAATAGGAGAATTCCACACGAATGAGAAGAATCTTCAGATTCACAATGGTAAGAACAGTAGGAATAGTAAGGCCTGATCCGTCTGAGCAGAAAACCACGATGGTAGGGTTCCATATAATGGCATTGATGTATCAAACATTCTTAGTGCACAGACACCAATCTTACTAAGCAGCACATAACTCAGAATCGATCAACTTTGGCAAAGATATGAGTTGAAGTATGCTGGTGCAAGAGTTAGAGCGATTCCCAAACTGATAGTGTGTATCAGATATGGCGACATGATATTCGGAATGCTGGATCTGCTACTCACCGCGGTTGCAAGAAGATTATAAAGAGAGAAAAAATCATCACCATGGTCAATAACAAGGTTATTCATGATTAACTTGATGAAAGGCAAGGTGTTCTTTAGCTATATAGAAGAAGTATGGTGGCCTTTAACAGCCATCATTTGACCATTCAAGCAGTATTATCATCATGTTACGCATCAGTAAGTGATTCGTCTGATAGAAACAGTTTTCTTTTTCTATTTTAGATGGATGCCCACCAGACCACGTAAACAATGGTGTACACAGAGCTGCCACCTCACACATCCACCAATTTTGTCTTTCGGTGGGCATTAAGTCGCGAAATTCATTCCAAAAGACAGAACTTTAACCGAACCCCAAAAGCCAGTTGCAGATATTATTTTCAACAAAGGTCAATAACACCTGGACAATGCAACAACGAAGCACATAGATCGGAAAGATTGGACCAATCATCCATTTGACAAATTAGGCGGGTGAAAAAGACACAATGAATATCCTAAGAGAACTTACACATTTCCTAAGAGAACTTATAGACACAATGAATAATGGCGAGATTATATCTTGCTACTCTTCAAATTGGAAGAAAATCTTGTGATGAATTCAATTTCAACTATTCACAATAATCACGTATATCCTACGAGAACACATTCACAATAATCGGCATGCCAAACAGGAAACCAGTCTCAGTGAATTATTTGATTAAACTGAAAAGGCCACACGAATTCTCATCCGATGCGGATTAAATGTTTCATTTTAATAGAAGCGGAATGGCAAGTGTGTATCATCAGCATGCAAAATAATGACTAGTGCGCATCCGTAGTTCGATAGGTAATGTTAAACAGATAATGAGAAGCTTTCATTCAACGAAGAATTCTAGGGCAAAAAGTCTTGGACTTGATTATGCAGATAATGTTTTTTATCTACATGCATGAAAACACAGCATGCAACGAAGCAAAAAACAGGGCTGCCGATGAATAATGAACATTGTGTTGGGTGGCTACTACAATGACACTAATGGAAAAGGAGTGAGCATGAATCCCGTAAAAAAAAATCCCACCCAACAAACAAAAAAGTCCCCTGGAAAAATCTAGGAATTATATTTTGTACGATTATCAAATCTGATGATAAAATGTTTACCTTCCCTAATGAAGTTTGGGAAGCCTTCAGGTGCATTATTTGCTGCTTGAATCTTTCTATTTTGCTCAAGCAAGCGTTTCTCATCATATTTGCTCTTATTCTTCCCCTTGCCCGAGGCAGGTAGAGCCACAGATATGCCAGCGGCAACCAAAGAGAGCATAACGAATCCCCTTCGGTTTTGAGCTTCATCAAAATGCAGCAACCTTACGCTCCCTTCATCCTCCTTCAAGTCGCTGTCAGTCCAGAACACGTCAAGTTAATTTGAGAGGTTATTGAATACTGTGAGAGGCCAGAAGCAGCGCTTACCTTGCCACTTTCTTCCTCTGAGAAATACCAGCAACGACGGGAAATTTAAAAGGCACGCCTCTGCCTGCAGATACTCGCAGATCATAAAACAAGAAGAGGAGGAAAATCTCTGGAATATGACACCATACTTTCTTTACTAAAAATTAGACATCAATATATCCCATTATCCCGCCTAAAACTTGCAACAACTGAAACGGAATCAGCGTGAAAGACCAGGTAAAAAAGAAAAGGAAAAAAAAAAGCCCGCATCAACGGACACGCAGTTTGCTCACCCAGCATTCCCAACTTCATGGTCAGGTATCGACTAGCGGCTCACAGCCACATTAAATCGACACACGAACAGGTAAAAACGGATAGAACGGATACCTTCCAGAGAAAGCAACCCAATCCCAGCATCAACAAGAGCAATGAAAACAGAGAAATGCATGGATAAAATCGAGAGACAGACATACAAGGAAGTAGAGCAAGGACCGAGCCAGAACCCGCGACATTAGATCCCAACATCTGCTCCGCCTGGCGCGAGAGCCTCCAGCTCTCTCCCCCGACTAGCAATGGCGCGAGAGAGCTTCCAATCCCCCCCTCGCTATCCTCTCCCTTTTCCTCATACACCCCGTCAGTTCCAGTAATTACAGTGGCTAACCCCATCTTATGGTCCCATCACAACAGGATATAACAGCCGTCCGATCGGTACCCTTCTACCATGATTTAATTAAAATATTAATTATATATTTTAATTAATCGGTTTAAACGGATCATGTAAAGCTGGGCTCAGTGATCATACGGCCATTAGATGAGGCCTCAATAGCCGTCCGATCGGTCTACTAAGCAGTAATTTAATTTAATTATTAATCATATTTATTTAATTAAGCGGTTTAAACAGATCAGGTAAAGTAGGCTCATTGATTTTACGGCCACGATTATGGGATATTGGGTGAGGCCTCATTCGCCGTCCGATCGGTATACCTTTTACCACAATTTAACGAAATTTTAATTATATTTATTTCATTTAGCGGTCTAAAACAGATCAGGTAAAGCCCGGCCCCAACTCGTATAAACCTTTGGCCCAATAAAATTATGGGCTGGCATATTGTGGCCCATAAAATGAGCTCTTTGCGGGAGTTGGGCGTCGGCCCAGTCCAGAGTCCCGTCTGCCCTCCTGGAGCTTCTTCTTCTTCATGAGAACAGAACGCAGCTCCTACTACGTGCCGCCGCGGCGATCGCACAAGGGAGAAGATGCCCCGATGGGGGACGGCGGCGAGCCGCCTCTGCATTCTCGGTCTGAAGAAGATCGCCGAGGGCCCGCCCCGAAGGGATCTCAGCCAGTTCCTCCCCCGCCGGAGCTCGTCCAGGGTTTCCGGTTCAGGAGCGCCGGATTGGGTTTCGAAGGGATCGTCATCCGCTCCGAAGCCCCACGTTCGTGAACTAAACACTGAACGCCTTTTATTTGTTTTTTTCAGTATTTTCTTGATTGCCAGAGTATTCTCGAGCTATATGTTTTATTGAATGCCGGCATGGTTATGTTTTTTGGGTGATCCTGTGTATCTGGCTCTGTTTGAACTGTGTCTTCCGCGACGTTGATGCTATGTTTGCGATCAAAACGAACCTCCTTTTGAGATGACGAAAATGCAGAAATATGTCGGGACGAAATTTGTGGTTAGTTTTGTTTTTTTGAGCTTGCTGCGTCCGTCCAATTGGCAAACGGTGTAAACCTAATTATTTCAGCTCTTGTTATGTTTCTTGCGGCGAAACTGGTCCTTCTTACTCCGAAAGTGATATATTCAATCGGTTGATTTCAAATCACTGAGATGACAAGTCCCATAGCGACGATATAACCCTGTAGTCCTCGTTGGCTGGAGCTCCTGGGGAAGCCTAAAATCCCTTGTAGGTGCTCATCAAACGGAGCTTTCCTGATTTTTTTAGGATTAAAGAAAGCTTTCCCTGGCAATCTTCTGAAATTTACCGCGGCCATATTTCCCAGTATCCTTGTTTGCCTCCTTCCCTATTTACCTGAACTCCCACAGTTCTCAGAAGGATCACCGCGGTTCCACCTCTCTATTGGCCATGTCCTCCATGTAGAAGTTACCTTTGTCAAAGAAGGACCTCACCGCCACATCTTATATAGAAGAGATGCCTGTGTCAATCCTAGGCAACCCCAAATTGATGGAATCGGGCTATGGCGATGATAACGATGCATGAAAAGGAAAGGCATGCTGGTTGTATTTCGGGGGGATATGATTCTTGCTCAATGAGGAATTAATTTGAAGCACACATGAACTAAATTGCCATTTCAATGCAGTTGCCTGAAGGCAGATAATTTTGTGACATTCCATTTGAACTGGGTGAGGACTATGATTGGAATATCTCTCCATGTATCGTTGGGCTTCAGTGATGAGCAGCGGGAATCTCAATTCTGCTTAGACATTACGTAATAATATACACATCTGTTTACTGAAGATGACGGACGCCATAAATTGTACAGGCTAGGTTGAATACTCTGTTTTGGTCGAAGCCTTGCTCGTTGGCTTTGGCCCCTGATTCACCGCTGAGGATAGAAGAACCCCAATATGAGGGTCTCAAGCGTATACTGCTGAAGCTCATGTTATTTTACAGCAAACAGAGCAAAGACATTAGAGGAGCAAACGTGATTTATAAGCGTGTCATCTCACAGGTTGACAAGCCGGCCATTTATGATGGTATGTGTATTATTTTATAATTTAGCTCATTTGACGCACTTCTAAGCATGGATTTTCTTATCTGGGTCCTTACACTTGTTTTGTTGCCCTTTTCTAAATCTATTTTCTCGGCTGTGTGATGATCATATTGAGGAAGAATGAGGCGAACCCCACCCTGATTGTTATCTGGGTCAGATCAGGCTTGGTTGGTCTGGTTGCCCAACCTGATTCCGGTTATCATGGTATTTACAGAGAAAACAGAGATCGCAGAGAGTGATTATCTAGAGAAGAGAAGTCATTGGAGGTCAAGAGGCTGGGCATTTGGATTCGCCTCACTCAGCACAATCATCATCGTTACCATCATCATTCCTATTCATTGCATCCTATTTAGTTGTACCATCCTGGTCGAAAAATGAATCAGCTGAAGTTTAATAATGGGCATCTCTAAGATGTTGATTTCCTGCACTGCATGTTATCGTTCGTTCATGTGTAACTCGTAGTGAACTTCTACTACGCCCGTGCAGTGTTCCATTTGGAGAAGACCTTTAAAACAACATTCTCTCTCCTCGTCCTCCACATGTGGCTCGTCCTGCGCCGCCTGAAGGAAGAGGGGAAGGAGGGCGTGGAGCTGGGACAGTATCTGTATGAGTTATACAACCATGATTTAGAGCTGAGAGTCTCTAAAGCTGGCGTGAGTTCCACCCCTCCTCCTCATCATCATGTCTTCGATCTTCAGCCGATGTTGCTTGAGAGACTGTCCGTCCGTCAACCTGCTGCAGGTTAATCTCTTGCTGACGAAATGGATGAAAGATCTGGAGAAGATATTCTACGGCAACATTGTTGCGTATGATGCTGCGATGAGCACCGAGGCCAAGAACGATGATCTTACGAATGTGATCTGGAGGTAAGGTGGCGTCTATTTTTGGACTGTGTGTTTGTTCTTTTTAGTGATAGATTGTTCCGTAGCCCTCTAGGTTTATTGGCTATGCTGAGATTTCGGATTTCTTCCACCAAGTTTGATTAATGCGAAGGTTTCTAGGGAGAAGTTGCCCAAACGTTGGTTGATTTTGTGAATGAATTGATTGGTTTGATTTCCAGACTTGGTGGAATATGGGGTTCATTCTCTCTCTCTCTCTCTCTCTCTCTCTCTCTCTCTCGCTCTCTGAAGGCGTTTCCTCTGATGTTTCTCACAGGAATATTTTTGCCGATGATGGTTCGCCAATGCCAAGTGATGCTGCAGCGGATCCTGTGAAGGTGAGTGTCTTTCTGAGTCTTTCTCTCTCTTCTAGTTCATACGTCATTCCTCTTCTGTGTTTTGGCCAAATTAAGTAGGAGTCCTCAGCATCTAGTGTTTTCTGAGGCAGAAGGAATTCGAGCACTTGTCACATAATGGGGCTCCCTCTCTCTCTCTCTCTCTCTCTCTCTCTCTCTCTCTCTCTCTTTCTCCTGCAAGGCCACATAAGTTCTTTCTCTGATGTGCTTTCTTCCAGGCCTTTTCAAGGTATGCCCGCAGGGAGTCCACGTGCATGTCACTGACAGGTTAACTCTATCTCTCTCTCTCTCTCTCTCTCTCTCTCTCTCTCTCTCTCTCTCTCTAAATCTGACTGGTTCACTCTCTTGGGCAGGCAAGGAGGCGATATTCTCCGGCAATTTCATGTTCACGCCGTTGGAAAAGCATCTTCCCTAGTCGGAGATCTCGTCGACGAGATGAACGCACTGGCCAGAAACAGTAAAAAAATAAAATAAATCATTCTTTCTCTTACAAAAATTACTGTAGATTTCCCGGCTGCTCTTTGTTGATTTATCCCTTGAACAGCGTATAATTTATGCCGGTGAGCAGATGAGCCATTCTCTCTCCCCCTCTCCCTCTCCCCCCCACTCTCTCTCTCTACATCGAAAGTTCTCTCACTACAGAGGATCTGAAGGACTCATATGGAGTGCCCGTGGGGCAGGTTAACTTCGATGCTGGGTCAACACAAAGATCTATGATGGAGAGAGAGAGAGAGAGAGAGAGAGAGAGAGAATGGATCATCTGAGATGGGTGCCTACAGAGGATCTGGAGGACTCATGGAGTGCCCGTGGGGCAGGTCAACTTCGAAGCTGAGTCAACACCTCTTGAATTTGTGATGCACAGAGAGAGAAAGAGAGAGAGAGACGAAGCTGGGTCGACCCCATCCCCCTCAGAGCGAGAGAGAAAGACGAATCGGAGCTACCATATACGACGAGCGTTTCTGCCGAACAGAGAGTTTGGAGTGAGAGAACTCTAGAGAGGGACTGAAATGAGAAAACTCTAGACGCAACCCGAGAGCGAGCAAGAGAGAGAGAGGATCCGATACCGAGCCCGAACACAGAAGTTGAGCTGTCCGTCTCCACTCCTGCCATGCGCCAGCACGAACGAGCAGCTCCCACACCGCCTGGCCACATCAAAATCAAAGCTCCTGACGCATGGAACTCTGCCATACTCAAAGGACGATGTTCCCCGTTTTCCGTGCCGCCCGCTGCCCCCTGCCGCTGCCGTACTTCTTCTCCTCCACCGCCGCCGGCCGGACGACGGCCACCAGCCAGTCCATCAAAGCCCCGCCGACCCCTCAGAAGCCCATGGAGACCATGAAGCCGGAGGAGGAGGAGGAGAAGACCAGGTAGGTAGCTGCAGACCCACTTCGATACTCAGAGCTACTAGCTAACCTCCCTCGTCTGATTGACAGCGACGCCATGTCCGAGTCCTTCGGCGTCGCCTACTCCACTCGCTCCGACGAGGAAGGCTTCGGTGGAACCTTCTCCCACCGCCAGTCCCTCCCTCCCCCCCCCCAAGACACCGCGGCCGACGCCGGTCAAGCCCTTCTCTCTCTGTCTCTCTCTGTCTCTCTCCCTCCCTTCCTCCCTCCCTCCCTCTCTCTCTCTCTCTCTCTCTCTCATCGTCGATGGTGGGTGGGCAGGCCGCGAGGAGTTGCAGGCGAGGGAGGCGGAGGAAGGGCGGAAGGAAGAGGAGAAAGCGGCGCCGGCGCCCGCCTGAGGAGGAGGGCCTCTGGACGACGGCGGAGGCCTGTAACATCGATCTAAGCATGCATTGCAGGTCGAGCTTGAGCAGTGCAATAAAAAAATAAACATGCACACAGTCTGGAGCCTGTTTTTAGTAACTTATTGCAGGAGAATAACGGGAGATTAAGAAGGTTGACTCATGATTCTGATCGGAATATATAATCAAATCCCATTTCAACCACGCATAGGAAGAGCAGGTCATCACCCAATTCACATATACAATAGGAAGAAGAAGAAGAAGAAGAAGAAGAGACGTCGCCATTACAACCCCACGGCGACGCCGCTGAGGAGGCAGGGGTGGCCACCGGCCGCCCGCTCTGCCGCCAGAGAGCAACTCTCCTTCGCGGGCGCTCCGGGGAGGTGACGGCGGCGGCGGACCCAGAAGCAGGAGAGCCCCGCGAGCGCTGCCCGACCTGCGAATTGCACCCTGTAAACGAGGCTCACCTCCGCCGCCCATACCTCACGGCGGCCGTCCTCTTCGTCGTAGCCGTCGAGATCCGCGGCCGACACGATCGTGAAGGAGCTCTCTTCGAAGGGGATGGCGGCGCTCCAGGAGCTCAGGCAGCTCTCCTCCAAGGGCAGGAGCCTCCGGGCGGCCGCAACGGTCGGATTCAAGACTCTCCGACAGTAGAACTCTTGAACAGCCTACCAGAATCACAAAACTCATTCCTTTCAAAATCCCCATTAAGTCAACCTCAAGCAAAATCCTCCATCGCTCAAAATTTCCACGAACATAACCCACAAACGAGGCATACAAATAAGAGGGGCCTCACCTGCCACTGGGACGCTGCGAGAAGAACCCTCGGCCGTCTCAATCTGACGTAGTTGTAGGCGCCGGCGGGGTCCATCTGGCGGTGTTCCACCTGCCCAAGGGGGGAAAGGAAGAACATGAAGATCCCCATCTCTCTCTCTCTCTCTCTCTCTCTGTTGGTTCTGAAGAGGATTGATTAAGTAGGAGGCGTACCAGATAACAGAGGACAATGGTCGTACTGCGACCGCGGCCAGCTTTACAGTGGACGTAGGTCGTCTTCCCACAGGAGGCGTTCTCTTCAAAGAGGCCGACAGACGATCAGAAGCAGATTGTGACCCAGAGAAATTATTCGCGAGAGAAGTATACGGAGAAACAAATATACTGCCGCGCGACGAATTGTGGGAGAGGAGAAGAACCTCTTAGAACAAGGATTAGGCACACAACCAACCGTAAGGGGTGAACTTCAGACAAATGATTGGTTTCTGGGTGAGGTTTTCGGTGAAAGCGGGTCAACTGGATGCTCAGTAGCCTCTCAGCAGAGATGTTTCTTGGGTCCGAACACTAGAATATTGTTGTCTATATATGTACATTAATATTCCTATAACGTCAATTCAACAAAAAAATTAAGAAACCAGTTCGTCTCCTGGCTTCTGATCTTGTAATCCAGAACATTTTGATGATATAAAATTCTAAATGCAATCCAAGGGTGCTGCTGTATGATACTGTACAAAAGCACGAGCTGCATCTGGGGAGATACTCACTGTGGATAAAGTCAACGGCTCTGCATATATCTCCAAAGGACGGTGCGAAGAGGTAGTCCCTAGTAGGGAGCACCAAGTTCTCGATTCCATGAGCCTACACAAGAAAACCAGCACAAAGTTGAACACACTTTCGAAAGACATTCAATCCTTAGTGGCATTCTAGTCGGGCTTTTTCCGATCATCATTTGAGAGTCTTTCTGTTCTAATCAGCAGCACCTCCAATGCTTTAAGTGGGATGCTTTAACCATGAGCACAATGGTTTTTGCCTGAGATGGAGCTTTCAAATGAAAAGCATATATATATCGTTTATATATGTGCAGAATATGGAATGTGGTCAGGATCATAAGCCCTCAACTGTTTATCCACCCCTAACATTCCTCACCATAAAAAAAAGATCCCCAGAAGAGAAATGTCTAAACTTAGATCTTTCAATAAATAAAAAAATTAAAAAATTAAAAAACTAAGAGCTGACATGTTTTGACCCTGAGGAAAAATAACCAGATATACAGTCATCGTCATCAAACAGATACTTGAAGCAGAAGTGTGAATGTAAATGATGCCTGCGCCGAAGAACCATGTTCTCATTGGGTAGGATTTCAAATAATATGATTGTGATGAACTTACAAGATAAAGTGACCTGGGAACCAGAGTCTCATATGGCTCGTTCATGGTGATCACTCCGCAGACACCAAGTTGCTTTAAACGAAGGACATCTTTGGGGAACGGAACAGCACCTAACAAAAGGAACTGGTAGGATGGGAGTCAGTGTAATAAGTAAAACATGCTCTGAAAAAGGATTCAGAATCATGTAAACACAATCTACAATTGGAAATGATGATTAAAATGGCAACAGATTGAGAGAAAACTGAGCACTGACCATAAGCCATTAGATCAAGTAACATCAATATTTAATCTCAATAATTAAATAAAAATGCCACTGAAGCAGATAGTGTGTGTGATCAAAAACCCAAAATTTATAATGAATAATTAACATTAAATTAATATTCACCATGTTACCACACTGAACAATATAAAATGAACGGACACTACCAACGTTTCAAGCCCGGGAAAATAGCGTCTATTGCAAAACAGCAAACCAACGGAGGATAGCGTCTATTTCAAATTATAATAAATAATTAACCCATTTCAAAACCCGGGAAAATAGCGTCTATTGCAAAACTGCAAACCAAAGGAGGATAACTAAAACTAGATCAAATAGCCGCCTAAGAAGCAAAATATTTTAAACAAGAAAAAGACAATCAAGAATATATCGAAGCATATTAATATAAATCACGAGAGGAATATACAAAGAATTTGAAACAGGAAATTAAGATCATTGAAAAAGAAGGCTACGGTGTTGAAGGGACTCACATCGTCGATCTTGTCCCACCAACGAAATTCCGTCTGGATTTTGTTCCTGACGACGTTGTACAGGAGGGTGGGGTAGAACAGGAATCGGGCACCCACCCCGACAACTGCCCTTTTATTCCCATCCACCACGGCCCCCACCTTCCATGCCAAACCACCTAATTCCCCAATCTCCGGATCGGCATCCTCCTTCAACTCCTCAATATGCATGCCTCTTTCGATTTTCCACTCGGCTCGGAAATCCGCCTCGATCCCACACCTTTTCCACCCCAATCCAATCCCCCACACCGCAAAGTAATCGAGAGTCTTCGCCTGCTTCTAAAAGAGAGAGGAGAAATAATTCTCTCATGTACAGAGAAAGAGAGCAAGACCGATACCTTCTCCTTATCCCTTCGCGATAGCCCGATCGGGCACAGGTAGATCGGAACACGGATTAACCCGAGGGGGAGACCAAGCTAGCAAGAAACCCTAATTTTTTTCTGCCACGGGGAGATGAAGAAGGATTTCGAGCAGATACGAGAGGACTGGGATGGGGGGAACAGCGAGATTCCTCCCCTCTTCCTACGCTGCGGGGTATATCTGGACCGAGAAGCAAGAGGACGATCCGACAAAGGTTGCCTCTTTGATTAAAGGCAATATCTATTAAGTCCCTAATAAGTTATTAATATACAAATAACTTATTATGTCTCATAATTTACATTTATATCCTATATAGGGAAATAAACGGACATAAGCTTAATTGCCACTATTTCCATCGCGTTCAATGAATATTTAATGGCATTTTTTTAAAGCCTACTATTTTTAAAAATATATTTTTTTAATTCTCATACTTAAATAATAATCTGTTTAATCAATATGATTCTCATAACCCAAGTTTTCCCACTTTTCTCTTGCTTTTAGTGTATATGAGCCTAATATATTTTATAAAAAATTGTGCTAAAAAATAAGAGAATAATTTTTGGATGATGATTTATAAAATATCATATCATAACATAAGTCAGATTTAATTACAACGATGATTTATTATATCAATGCAAAAGTCAATAAGCTTGAAATAACTCATTGACGTTTTTATTGGAAATTATTGAAATTTTAGAAATATATAATGTAAAGCACGTGCATACATTTTTTCTCATTTTTTAAATTTGACCAAGCAAAAACACGTAGGAATTTAGTTCATAAATGCTAAGTCAACCATTGTAGATGAATTGTCTAGCATGAATGGTCAACTTGGTTTGATCTGATAAAGCAACTTGATATGAACGTAGATTATAAGTATTTTTGGCATCACACCCATTCGTAGAGACCATTAATTATCGAGCACTTTTTAATTATTTTTTCAGAAATATTTGGTATTGGAACTTTCTATAAGAGATTTTTTATTTTATTATCTTAAATATAATTTTATATTTAAATAAATGAATTAATAGTTCTGATTATTACTATCTTAGTAGCTTTGGAGGACATAAAATTAATAAATAATCGCTCAGACCTCGAAAGCGAAACATAACATTTAAAATCTGTCGGAAGTTGCCAGTACAAATGATGCTTGTTTGTTACGGGAAGGGAAAGGGTAGCGGAGACGACGACGGCGGTGGCGGCGGCGGCGAATTCGCCGCCACAGTCAAGGATTCCTCCGGCTGCCACTGCCACCCTTCCCGGCGGAGGATCTCTTCATGTTCTCGATTCTCTGTAGCCTGATCTGCTCCCTGAACTTGGCTATGAACTCGTCGGCTTTCTTGTCTACCTCGTTCTCCTCCGGCGTCGCTAGGTCGGAGTCATCGCCGTCTGAATCCTCTGAGGCGGAGACGACGACACCTTCGAGCACCTCGTCCTCCTCTGGCCAGTGCTCGCCGACGGGGGAACCGCCGGAGACCGGCGGCGCCAGAGTAGGGTTCGGCTCCGCCGCCGCCGTCTCCGTCTCCGGTAAGGTCTCCTTGGGTCTGACTGTTCTTACAGAACGCCCCAGCGGGATCCTGTCATTCCAGCAGCCATTGGAGGACCTCGATCCGTCCTTGCAGTCTCTGAGGGATTCCTTGCCGTCGGAGGAGCAGCAGGAAGGCTTGTAGAAGAAGGAAGGACGCGGAGGAGGAGGCGGCGTCGGCGGCGGCGGTGGGGGCTGGTGGAAGTTCTTCTTCTGCTTTTTCCACGAGCCCTCCCCGGAGATGGCCTTCGGCTCCAGCGAAGCAGAGGAAGACGGCGAGAGAGTCCTCGGGGAAGAAGATGGCCGTCGGAATGGAGGAGTAGTCTCCATCTCCATCCTCTGCGACCTCGACCGCCATGGAATGGGGGAAGCGAGGACGGCGTCGCCGGCGGGCTCCGCCTTCTCGCCGGGGACCCCTTTCAAGCTCCGGACAGGTAGAAGCAGAAGCCTGCCGGCGCCGCCGCCGCCGCGGCCGCCGTCCTCTGCAACCAGCACTGTAGAATCCTCCCCGTTGTACTGGGAGGTCCACATCTGGAGCTTGCTCCGGTGGGGATGGCTGCCGTGGATCTCGCCGTCGTCGTCGTTGAAGACCGGCGAAACCTGGAGGAGCTCCGACACGTACGACTGCGGAGAGTCGCCGGATTTGCAGGGGAGCTCCTTCTCTGCGGCTCCGCCTGCGTTGCGGCTGCTGAACAGGCCGTAGGAGATGGCGATGCCGACCAGGACTAGGTGGATCAGCTCCCAGCTTCTGGTGAGCAGGGTCTCGCTGAAGAACTCCGGCGCCTGGGAGGGGAAGAGGGGGAGGAGGACGGCGATGGCGGCGAGGAAGGCGGCCTTGGGGAGGAGACTGGCCGCGGGTTTCTGGGGAACCGGCGGCGATGTGGAAGAACCCACCTCGCGGAGGAGGTTGTGGCCGGGGCTGGCTGTGTCGTCCAGTTCTGCCATGTGAGGGGGGAGGAAGAAGCTCCCCCTCCCTCTCCTACTTGTTCTCCTCCACCCCCCTGCGGCGGCGG
This sequence comes from Spirodela intermedia, assembly GCA_902729315.2. NCBI lineage: Eukaryota > Viridiplantae > Streptophyta > Magnoliopsida > Alismatales > Araceae > Spirodela > Spirodela intermedia. Next base: position 6,888,361 of record LR746265.1, read on the forward strand.
CGGCGGCGGCGGCGGCTCTGGTTTCCTCCTTTTCTTTATTCCCCCTTTCAAAAGATGAGGAGGGAGAAGAAGAAGAAGACTTAGCGACGAAGGAAAAGCGAGGCCTGGTTGAGACGCAGAGCTCTGGTTTCCTTCATCACCTTTCATCCTCTCTCCTCTTCTCCCTGTCCATGGCCTTTACAGCTGGGAGAGGCAAGACATCAGATACCCCCCACCATCTCTTTCTCTCTCTTTCTCTCGGATCCGAAGCATACGTACGCCGGTGGGAGAGGGAGTCGATGACGGCGCCGCCACATGACTCATTTTGCATAATTTTGTTAAACGGAATAGAAAAATATAATCTTTGGCAGTAGACGGAGATAAATTTCCGACCCACATTTAGTCAAAAGTAGGGCTCACCCTGAGGTGGTTTGACTTTTAATCAGAATGGGTAACTGGTCAGATAAGTCTGGAGTTGACCTGTCTTCCTTTGGCGTGGTCGTAAGATCATCCGTACAGGTCAAGGATGGCTGAAGACTGGATGAAGACGCCGATTTTCAGAATTTTCTTTAAATATCAAAAATATTATCTCTGTATTAAAACGAATATAAAATTTCGACCCAAATATAGTAAAAAATGTGGGCCACCGTAGGGTGGAGTTGACTTATAGTAGAGGGGCTAATGGGCCGGATAAGTATGGAGTTGACCCCTCTTCCTTGGGCCTGGCGGTAATATCAGCCCGTTTTCCTTGGGAGTGGAGTTTAAGCGGATTTTTAACGGGTCTCGGGAGTTCTGGTTCTATCTCGGCGTAGGAAGGCGGGGACTCTGCATCTGGGCGGGGGTCCCGGCTTCCGGCGGCGATCGGAGTTCGTTGCCGGCGTCGTCTGCCGTCTCCGCTGGCGGCAGCGAGAGAGCGGGCTGCGGGGGGATCAGATGGCGGGGGCGGCGGATGTGCCGGCGGAGGCGGACAACGTTGAGGCCATCATCGCCAGGATCGAGCACAAGTCCCGCAAGATCGAGACGCTGCTGAAACAGTGGGTTGGCTATCCCTGCTGTCTCTTTCTCATCTCTCTGTGTTGCTCCTCGTACCTGTGAGAGGCTGAAGGAAATCGAGGGCAGGTCCAAGCCGGTGGAAGCTCTGAAGATGGCCCTGGAGGGATCCCCGCCAAAAACCAAAGATGAGAGGTGCAAGGTAGTTTCCTGGTCCGTCTCATTAATTTTACTGAAAATTATTTCTCCCTTCTCCTCGATCGATGATTTTTTGTGGATGCCTTTTGTTCTTATGCACCATTTCGTTTGCGCGGTGCGGAATTCGTGCCAGTCGGCGAATTGGATAATAGTTCATAGGACGATCATGGCAATCAAGGACGTGGACGGGATGTTCTCTTCTCTGGATCCAGAGTACTACGACATCCTCATGAAGTGAGTTCCTGAACCTGCATCATTCTGCATATATTGCATTCTTCGAGTTTTATTCCAATTCTTCATCAGTGCTACCTGAGTAAATTATGCCTGATCGATTGCGATGTCTTGTATCACAATGAATTTCATTTTGAACACATGCTTTCACCTCATTCCTCAGTCTCGCCAGATCAAAACTGCGGTTCATGACCGAAATTAGTTAAAATCATCTCAATTCATGGCCCTAGGCAATCCCCTAGATGAGCATTGCCATCCGGAATCTTAAAAGCCCGGGGGTAATCAATTCTAAGGTTAATCATCAACTTGTTATTGTTAAATAGAAGCTGACATCTTCTCCTTTTTTCTTAATTATTTTCCCTTCCATTCCTCGAGAAAGAATCTCTCACAAAAAATCCACCAAAGTCAGCCTTAGCCATGGGATCCAAGAGCTTGTGAGGTATAGTGTCTGCTCCTACTCAACTGGATCCATAACCACAGCTAATTTGCATCAAAGATTGTCAACAGCGTATTCTTCTCTGTTGCAACAAAAATGTTCTTGGTCATCAATGGATTCGGATCAATGATAGGATATTGCTGTGATATCAAACCATATGAAACTGTGTTTTACATCATGCAGCCAGATCGGCGGTCGTTGATAGGCCAAGGTATTTGATCCTAACAGATGTTCTATGACTTAAATAGCTTTGGAAACAGGACTTTTCTAAGTCAAAAGTCAGCCGTCCTCGTTAACTTTCTCCACCCTCCAGAAAGTGTACCGCACAGAAATATGGAAACAATTGCTGTATTTAATTATTTGTCAGTTTCATGGCTGTTAGTCTTTTCCTCAGAGACCTCATTCAAATATGAATATTCCTGTGCTTCCTCTGATAATCACTGTAGAAAACTCCATCAATCCCTCTGGAGCAAACCTTCGAACTGTTGCCTTGTTCAGTGAGCAGTAGTGTAATATAATATCTGATGATTTAACGTTGATGCATAAACAAAGTGGGAACACAGTTATTTTCCATGGTTCTAATGGTCTACGTTAGTTTCAAGCTTGATGAATGCATTAGCTGTGCTGGACCAAAATGAGGATCCCAAAATTCATGTTATGGAATTTGGTTCTCAAATTGTCTGTGCTGTGTAGGTATCAACGAACAAATCATAACGGATGTAATGCCCTAGGATTTATAACATGGTTAAATCTACTATTTTTAGTAATTCTCTATTTTCCAAGACATAATATACGATGAACCATCTTTAGCTGCAAAAAGATTACGAATAAGAAGGATTATTTTTTTTTAAATTTGGGTGAAGAACTGCACGCAACACTGTTGAAATCTTTCCTTTGAAGATCAATGGGTGCTAGTCAAAGTTTTTTGTATGAATCGAGTTATGTGGAATTGAAATGCCGATATACTTGCCTTTTTTGAAGTTTCCATAACCAGATGGATGCAATCAGACGCGTATTTCATTACATTATTTACCTACAGTACAATTTATTTATTAAGAAAATATTGGATGCTATGAGATTCCAAAACGGAAGATCTATAGTTCCTCTCATTTATTAGACGCATTAATTCCTTTGCCCTAATTTTATGCCAAATTTCTTCCCTTGATGATGCTGAACTCTAATTTATTTTTAATTTTTAATTTTTTTTACTGCGGTTGGAATCCATTTTTTTCTCCTCCCCCAGAATTTCACTTTGTTTTAATCTCAAGTTTGGGTGAGAGAGGGATTTTTTTTAAATACAGAAAAAAAAAACCCAACTCATATGCCATAAAGATGTATTTACTTGTCTTCGGTTATAATTAATGGCTAGGAAGAATAGAATCTGAGACATCAGGATCGTATTTACCTGAAATGGAGTGTACATCTCTAGATATGCTGTCGTATAAACATGTGTGCATCTTTATGATGGTGTTCTATGTATATTTTCAGATTAATTGAATGCTGTTTTGTTCACTAGCATGAAAATACCTGAGACAGGCCAGATACTCTAAAATCCCCAAGATCGCCATGCCGGAGTTATTGCCACCATGATATCTATATATATATATGTATTATGGATACATATTTAGGATAAATAAAATTATTGATATATATATATATATATAATTTATTTTTTTCCAGGTACTTGTACAGAGGGTTGGTGACGGGGGATCGCCCCACGTGCGACCAGTGTCTGAAGATTCACGAGCGGCTGACCGAGAGAGCTGGCCTGGGTTGCATCCTCAGGTCCATCGCCGACACTGCCAACACTGTCTAGCACATGCACCAGCTGAGGTAATATTTTGCTTTTTTTGGAAAGTATATGAGTCTGGAGGTGAGGTGAACTGCTGCTGAATCCCTAGTGTAGACCATGGCCTGAGTCAGGTTGACCAGGCTGGGTTGGGCCGGATGGCTGAAAATGGGCAAATATAGGTTGGGCTTTTATTGGGTTTCTCTTTAGTCTGGGTTGTGGGGGTGTTTTTCAGGCAGGGAGCAGGCCGCAGAGTCCTGATTGATGGGCTCTTTTTGTTAGGAACGTGGATGGTGTTTCAGTAATTTAGAGAAGTTATGTGTGTGAGAAAGATGAATCATCTGTGAAATCGAATAGTGTTTGCGTGTGTTAGAGAGAGAGAGAGAGAGAGAGAGAGAGAGGACCCTTGCATTCATTTATGGCCCTCTCCTCCATCGCTTTGTTCCCCTTAAGACGGAGGGAATAGATTAGAGTGTCTTTACTAGACAGAACTTCACTCTCTATACTCTTCTTTCTTGGGGAGAATTATCTCTTTATTTTATAAGATTAAATATTTACTTGCCTAGGCATCATTGAGATTTGGCTAAGATATGAAAATTGTTAAAGTATGAATTAATTCAATAATGTGTTGATTGCTTATACAGATTTTTTAAAAAAAATTCACTTAATTCTAAAATCAGGAAATTGATGATGTAGAATATTTATTTTGTCTAAAATTAATATAAATATATTGAATATTTATTAAGTTTAAAGAATATAAGTGATGACTATATGTAGGAAATTGTATTTGGGTAATCTCACACGTTGTAGAATGATTTAATGGACAATCTTATTTGTTGAATATTAAGTGCCTCACTTACCATTTAATGCTTGTTAGAGGTAGAAAATTTACACTTTTAGAGTATAAATATAATACAAAGTTGATATGAGGTAAACTAGTCATTATCATAAGCATCAGCCCAAATGTTCGTATCATTTGGTCTTAATCATGTGAGTAATCATTAGGAAGTTCTATAAAATGAGGAGTAAAATGTAACAAATTTCACAAAAAATAAGATATTAAACTGATATTAATCATAAAAGCATACTAAAATTTTATTTTTACGCAAAGGCAAAATAGTCTAGAAGTTTAACGTATCTAATTAAGAATAATTTTTATGATAAATTTAGCAAATACAAAGGATTGTGATCACCAAATTTTGGGTTATTTTGGTAAGTTGGAGTGGGCTAAAGAGGTTAATGAAGGATCAAATAGATGATCTATACAAAGAAAAAATCTACTGCAAATTAAGATTAGCCAATTACCTTTTATGATAGTTTTTATATCCAAAACTATTGAAACACATTTCAAATAAAATTGGATCTTCTTATTGAAATAATAATTTATTTCATGACCTCAAGAGTATCAATATATTTAAATGTGATCAAAGTATATAAGAGGATAAGTAGATATATTTATGTTTGTATTAATGAGTAATTTTAAGTAGTATATGATAACTAATTTTAATTATAGTCTTATATCTATATAGTATAATGATCGAAGTATATTTTAAAGTGAATATTTTGATTTTTAATGATGGTCATTTTTATTTAATGATGAATGTTTTGTTAAATTATTAAAATAGAAAGTTTAAGAATTAACTTGTTTATCTCTTATAAATGATATTTGAATTCTCAAACCATTTTATGCACACATTTTTAGAATTTTAGTGGATGATTGATACAATTTTAGTCTAAGTGTTATGAATATATAAAGAAACTTCCATATGGAATAAGAGTTCTTGAATGAACTAAACCTTTGTCAAAAATTTAAACTAATGAACTAATTATGTATATATTTATAAATGAATGATTATCATTGAGGTAAACATGGAAAATTTGAAAACCCACTAAGTACACGAAATGATGAAATTTATCAAGTGAGTTGAATTAATTAGAAAATCAATAATGTGGTTGTAGAATGGTTAATTGAAAGTGAAATGATTAAATTTTATATGTTTATAGATGAATATCATGAAGGTTAGTTTATTGATTATATGATTGCACCAAATTTGAACCCAAATTCGATTGATTGTTGCTGATTAGATCAAATATTTTTACTTGCATTCATGTTCATCACTTGCTAAAAAAATCATCTTCATTACATGTTGAATCCATCAAAACTATCTAGTTATAGAAATATAAAAATTGAGAATATGATAATTAAATTAATGTTTTTTACACCTTTCACAAATCAATAAATATTTCATCATAGAAATGTGGCTGGAAACAATTCAAATCATAATATGATTATCAATGACTCAAATCAAATTACATAATAAATACATTTTGACTCTCTCATCAGTTAACATTTGTAGCAAATAAAATTTAGTTCACACCTATTTTTGAAGTTGAGAGTCTTGAGTCATGTGGTATAAATAAATTTTTGAACGGCAAATCATTCATTCAAATTTTAAAATTCTTTGGAGACGAAACAAGCAAAATTCCACTATAAATTCATTAATGTAATTTATTGGTAATACTCAAAAGGGTTTAACAGAATTCACAAAAAAATATTATTTAATTTAAGGAAAAAATATATCTATTATGACTAAATGTCTCTTAGACATAATTAAATCCAAATCTTGAAACTTATTCAAATCACTCAATATCAATTATACTTCTATGCCCTATGATGAAGATCATGCCATGGTCAAGTTAAACATTTCACAATTATAGAACATTTTGAAAATTATTTGCATCATTTAATAACATCAAATCTTATTCTTCATCCTTCAAGAGAATATAAATATAAAGTTAAATTTTGGTTGCACTAAGATCAAGATGAGAGGAGTTGAATTAATGTTTCTTATATAATATATTTTACATAATTATTTTTTCCTTAGGATGATGGGTATGTGGGTTTTCCTAATTCACTTATAATTTATTACCCTTTTATAGTGCTTTAGCTTACTAACTAGGACAACTCTTCAAGAATGAAACTATTATTGTGTTCAACTAGTAGTGATTGTTTGATCACAACTATTGATTAAACATATCAACTTCTTTGTAGATTCACATATAAACTCTATTATGGATTCACAACTCCAAGAGGTCACATCGTGTTTCACTATGATGGCTCCTTTAAAATTTTATTCTAAATTATTTTTCTAGATTTATAGTTTTAATAGGTATGACTATTGTTATAGGGACATCTCTCACTCACAATAAATAAGACTTTAATGTCATGTTTATCTCACAATATTATATAAGTTATCATCGTGAGAGGTTTTTGGAGATTGAGGTTGACTTGAGGTACATCCATAATTTCAAAGAGGATAATGATGCTATAAGTTGAAATATGCTTATCCTTTTTGCATAAGGGAGATAATTGTCAATCACGTTTGCACCAACTAACAACTTATTTGAAAAGATTATTTGAGACCTTGGTAATCCACATAGGATTTAAGGCTTCCTCAAGCTTCAATGGTTGGCTTCAAATCTCACTCATTTATCATTAAATTTTCTACCTATATGGTAAAGAGATACCCATATATTTTTTAATACTTTTATATTAAAAAATATTGATATTTATAGATGAATAATATGTGAAAATCATTTCAAATCTTTCAAATGTTCAATGTTCGTTTTTCTTGAAATAAACATAAATTATGTTAGAATAAGTGATATTGGGCTACATTTAGGGAGACGGTTATCGGGCTTAATCAGTCCAATTACCTATTGTTATTGGATCTATCCACTCATACCTATTGGTATAGAATCTGATAGTCAGGAATCATATGTTGAAGGGTCGTTAATCCTAACTCAAAAGAAATAATTTTTCTTTTCTTTCACTCTCTCATGTTCTAACGGCTCCCCTATTGGTGGTGATTGTGCCTAGCCAAAGGTGAGAGAATCTTCAACATAATGTCAGAGCATTAGGTGCATACATTCCAAACTTCTTCTTAAGCCATCTAAGCTCACTACATCAAAGGTTCGCGATATGTTGAGACCATGAACACTCTATTTTTCCCTTAGCTAGGGTTTGAAGGTTTACTTATTTTTGATTGAGACCGTGATCCCTAATTCATGGTAGAAGCCCATAGCCTATCTTTGGTGCTAGTGAGTGTACTAGAAGAGTACCTTACGTGATTCAAATCTCCAAAATTTCTTGACAAATATAAGTTCAATGAATTGAACCTATTACAATGGGAGGAATATGTAGAAATAATTTTACTTGGCTAGAGGAAACTAATCCATCTCAAGAGTGGTAATCTTTATAGCCTAAAGAATCCATGACACACTACATGTCGAGAGAGAAATGTCATCATTAAAGTGTGGTTGCTAGAAAATATGACACCATCTATCAACGACCACTTCTTTCGAATTTCAATAGTGAAAGATATATGGGAGAAAGCTCACTGTATGCATAAGAAGTGGAATGATTAGAGAGAAATGTCACTCTTAACCACCAAAGCTATGAACCTTACTTAGGATAATAGAACGGTAATAGAGTATGCAGTCAAACTAGAAACCATTTAGATTGAGGTCGATCATTATAGACTGACTATCAATTCAGATTATGTTGGATGAATTTACATCTTGAAGGATCATTTGTATTGATTCTTATATGACTTAAATTCACCTTTTGTATAACTGACTAGTTAATTGTTGAAATGGGAAAGAGTTTTTGATTTTGAGGAAGTCATGGGAATTAATAGGAGGGAAGAGAACATGCTGACATTATTAAATGAAAATCAACAAGCTAATAACTCAACATTGACAAGAAAGAACATAATGGAAGCATCAGCCAACACTAGTTGTGGTTGAGAAAGGAAGAGTGAGACAAGTTCTTCACATTCTAATAAAAAAAAATAAGGCCTAGACTTGCAACATTTTACAAATCCAAAGGCAAATCTATGGTGCTCATTTTGTCGAAAAAGGAGATATACTCGTGAAAATTGCTGAAAATTACACAATAAGCTTCCAAGAGTAAGATAGGGGTACATGAGTGTATCCCCTTTTCCTACACATTGGCAAGAAATTTGCTCTACAAGCTCCACTAAGAGAAAGGTGAGCTTGACACCTATCCATTAAAAGTAAATTCTAAGGATGAGAAAATTGATATACTCAAGTACTGTAACATCATCAACAACCTCCTTCAATAATTGTTTAATGTCTTACACTTCTCTCTCATTGAGTTTTCATTTTCTCCATCATACAAACATGTATATAAGGGATAAAGGTACATGATTTATTGACTTAGGGGCCATAGATCATGTCCCCACTTAAACTTTTTTTAAACCTATGCACCATATTTTAAAGGTTGACAAGTATTGACCGTAGATGAGAAACTTATATTGGTAGTTAATATAGGTTTCATAGAACTTCAAAGAATAGAAAAAAAAAACTATATTCTTCATGTGCCTCTATTATCAGCAAACCTAATCTCCTTTAATAAACTTAGACAATCCATCACTCATGACATTTTTATTACACTTAGCAGTTGTGTCATATGATAATGACACAGGATGGAAGATTTGATTTACTGAGGAGAAGGGAAGTCTATATTACATAACATACATCAATAGAACACAAGGGACACATCCACAAATAGACAAGCAGTGGCATCAACACCAAGAGTGACACCAAGAAGGAGTCACAAGTTAATTGAACCACTTTTGTTGATTCATCATTGTCTAGGACATCCTTCTATCTTGACTATTAAATATTTATTTCCACAATTGTGTAAGAAACTTGATGACAAAGGTTTCTTATGTGAGGTATGTCAATTAGCAAAGTATAAAAGATCTATTTATTTTCTATCTTAATATCCCTTAAACCTTTTGACTTAGTTCATAGCTATGTGTGGGGGCTAAAACTAATGTCAAAGATGTATGGTCATAGTTGGTTCATCACTTTTATTGATGATTGTACTCGTATGATGTAAGTATAGTTGATGAGTCATAAAATTGAGGTGACTGAAAAATTAAAAAAATCTTTTAAATAATGAAACAACAATTTAATATCACCATTAAACATTTTAGAACTAATAATGCAAAGGACTACATTAATAAGGATTTAGTCTAATTATTTCTTACAAATGAAGTGATTCACGAGACATCTTGTGTGAACACTCCTCAACAAAATAGAATTGCAGAGAAAAAATCAGCACTTATTAGAAGTAACTAGATCACTTCTTATTCAAAGGATTGTCTTAAAATACTTGTCGGGGGAAGCAATACTTACAGCTAGTCACCTAATTAATAAATAGTTGTCAATGATTTTGAACAAAAAAAGTTTTATTGAGTTCCTAGATTCCCATATTCTGGAGTTAAAAGTCAAAACCAAGCTTACACTCAAAGTATTTCGATGTGTGGCATATGTATACTTATATTGTACCAATAAATTAGATATGAGGGCACTTAAGTGTGTATTATTGGGCTATTTAATAACTCAAAAAATGTATAAATGTTATAACCCTAGAACTATGAAATTTTATGTGACTCAAGATGTCACTTTCAATGAAGGTGAAAATTATTACAAAACTAATGAGGCCTTAGAACCTTCACCTTTAGAGAGGAGAGGATGAGTGATAAGACCACATCTCAATGAAGTTATCTACTTATGATGAGAGAGAGTCAAATTCACAAAAATTAAGTATAGAAAAAATATTTGGACATATCTATATAAGAAGAAAAAATGAATAAATCACACTCACTACTTTAGTAGATGATTTAACTCATAAGACTATGCTAAATTATCAATCAGAACCACAAGAAAATGTAGTAAACTTGTTGGTTCGTTTTTATTAGTTTACGTTGATAATATGATACTTACTGGATGTGATTTATTAGAAATAGAAATATTAAATGATAAATTATCTGCATGCTTTGAAATTAAAAGATTAAAAAATTTAAAGTATTTTCTTGATATATAAATTGCATACTCTAGACGTGGTATTTTCTTATTTCAGCTGAAATATACCTTAAATTTACTTAAAGAAACTAAAACTAGTGACAAAAAATCTACAACCGTTCCCATTGACCCCGATGGGAAATTGAGTCAAGGTGAAGATAGTCCACAAATTGATAGAAGAAGATATTAGAGGCTGATTGGTAAATTGATTTATTTATCTCACACTTGACCAGATATTACTTACATGGTAGGATTATTGAGTCAATTTATGCATATGACCCTAGAGAAGTAGATGATGTAGTGGCAAGATGAATACTTTTTTATTTAAAAGGTACACAAGGTTACAACTTGTTATTTCAACTACATGGGCATACTAATGTGGAAATGTTCAATGATGTTGACTTTGTAGGTTCTATTGTAAATAAACAATCTGCTTTAGGGTATTGTTCATTGCTAAGAGGAATGAACAGTACCCTAAAGTACATCAAGAAGTAACTAGTGGTTTCAAGATCTACTTCATAGTCTAAACTTCGAGCAATGACACAAGGGGTATGTGAAGCATTATGTATTAAAAGGATTTTAGAAGACCTTAAGATCTAATACAACTTACCCACCATACTCTTATGTGACAACAAGTTAGCTATAGATATTACTCGCAATCTAGTACATCATGTTCATACCAAACATGTGAAGGTAGATTGCTATGTCATCAAGGAGAGGATAGAGAATTAGATTCTCACTATCCAACATGTCAGGTTTGAAGAACAATGTGCAAACATCTTCACCAAAATATTATATGGACCTACTATGAAAAGATTGTTAGAAAAGTTGGGGATGGAAGATATCCATTCTCTAACTTGAGGGGCAGTGTTAGAATAAGTGATATTGGGCTACATGTGGCGATAAAGTTATTAGGCTTCATAAGTCTAATTACCTGTTGTTATCAAATTTAGCCACTTATACCTTGCACAAAATTTGAATTAGTTAGGAATCATGTATTAAAAGGTCATGAACCCTAACTTAAAAAGAACAAATTTTCTTTTTACCTTGTGCCCTAGCCCAAGGTGAGAGAATCTTCAACAAATTCCAATAGATGAATATCAAATTTGAGATGTCATTTAAATTTGTTCAGATATCCTTATGTGAAACCAACACGCAATGCTATTAAGTCATAATGTTATTATAAATTTTGTGTTGATTTAAATCGATTCAATAAGGATCTTGTAATATAAATATATAATAAAAAACATTTATTTTATGGACATAATAATTTTAAAATAAAACTTTTATGCATTTGCTTAACATGTGATATAATTTTCAAGTGAATATAATAATTTGTTATTTTGAGATTCATAAATATGATTTTTGTAAAGTATATTCTTCAATATTCAGAATATCATGCCTAACAAAATAAACAAGTTGAACTATTTAGATCAATATTGAAATCATTTGAGAGTAATGATATAATATCACATGAGCATAAGATATTGAGTAAGCTTTGATACTTATATTTTACTTTCTGATGTCTCTTTGAACTTAAATGTGGTTACTATTACTTTCTCACAATGACATGTTATATAAATATTATGATTTTTTTAGTAATATACAACATAGTTATTTCATGTCATGAGATCAATATCTTTTAAATTCAGATTATTTGACATGATATATATTCAATAGGTTCTCAACTAAACTATGACTATCATTACATTGAGTCGTATAGTACTATTCTTATATCTATTAACATGATGTCATGCATGTATGGAGAATGTATAATTCAACCCTAAATTAACAATGTATTTAACTTGTAATTATCAAAACACCATATATAGAATACTCCAAGAAAGGTGATGTTCACATATATCTCTTTCTTGAATAATTTTACATTCTAAGGGGGATTATATGTTAGTGATGATTTATGACTAAAAGAAAATTTAAAAAGTTCATACTTGTTAAAGATTATGTACAAATTGATATTTAAGAATTAGTTTTATACTCATGATGAACCAATTGACCTTACTGTTCAAGTTTTTAATAGATTTAGTGAAATAAATATTATTAAAAGGTAGAATTATTGATTGACTATCAATTTGAAATCATAGATCTGTTGTTGACTAATACTTAATTTCACAACCTTTGGAAATATTTTTTATGCAGAAAATTTAGAAGTAAATATAAAATTATTGCTTAAAACTATGGAGTATGTAATTCATGAATCAAGAAAGTTTTGTTTCCAACTATAAACCCAATTATATGTTTTGAACATGTTAATATTATGAAAAAAATTAATTGAATTGTCTTGTCATTTGGCTGACTTCTTTCATCTTTACAAAATAGAATGAAAGCATGAAAATGTATGCATTTTTCCAAAGGGGGGCACTTGCACAAACAAGTATTTCATACTTTATTTATGAATTGAGTCATATTTTCTGGAGAAAATTCCAGATAAAAGTCTTGAGAGGGATTACTCTAAAATTTCATGGTATTCAAAAGAAAATGTAGAGATAGATTCAATTCAAACTGAGGTATCTTTTTGAATTTTGTTTGTCAACTAAAACCTTAAATTGATTTCTAATAAATTAGCGGATCAATTCTCAAGTTCTGATAAGGTTAATGAAAATATTATCTTATTTTTGGATTTCTAGAGTATCTGAAATCAGATTGAAGTTAAGGACATTATAAAAACTTAGTTGACTAAAAATAAGCTGCAAAATTGTTGATACTAATTTTAGAGAATTCTAAAATAGATTTAAAATGATGATTCAAAATGATATTAATTATTGGACATATAGTACAAAAGAATGATTAAGGCTTGAAGCTATCATATGAAGCTGACAACCAACATTATAATTTCACATTCTTCACTTTTATGATATTGGGTGCTTGAGCTTAGGCTATTCTTGTTTCATTATTTTCTCAAGCTTTTGATAATTCTAAATTAAATGGAACAAGTAAATTTTAGAAAATAGTGGTCGAGAATTGTTTACAAAGAAATGATAAATTATTCATCTTATAAGGTGATTAAAGTGAAATTTTATGGTGTATCATTATAAATGTCTTATATTGTGCAATATGGGCAATGTGTTTTGATTCATTTGCTTATGCCTCACTAATGTCAAATTATTATGTTACATCTTATATCCTTTGAATATATTTTTTGAGACCTGCCAAGTATCATGATTCATATTAATACACATAATATCTTATCTAGGATGAGTAATAAAATATTAGGACATAGTTTAAAGTGACATTTTGTAAAAATTAGTTTTGAAAAATCAAATTTTAGAGTGGCAGCTTCTAATTTGATTGATATATCTTTTAAAGTTAATGATTGCCTTCTTATGCATTATGATTCATGTAGTGTTCAGTCCTAAATTGGAACATGATAAAAAATAGAAACTTACACATCCTAACTTGAAATAGCCCAAGAAATTTTGACTAATATATAGACATACAAATAAGGATTTATCAATGAGAAGTATACATGTTATTATATGGGACTGAGAAATATACTCAACTGAAAATTAACTACATATGTTATTATATGATCTTTTTAATGCAGAGGAAATGAGAAACTAGACACATGATTCATCTAATTATTATATAATATTTTAGATGTGGTTAATAGAAGAGGATCATGATGAACTGAAAGTATTGCACCTTACAAAGGAGGAGAAATATTTTGGATGTTACAAAAGGAGAAAATAATTGGACATGAAAATTGATAAATTGTGGAGAGAATCGTGAAGTTAGAGAAAAAAATATGTCAACTATTAATAGGGAGAAAGTAAATCGATGTCAAGATAATGTGATCATAAAAAGGGGGAGATTTTTGAGTTATAGATTAACTTAATAATATTTTGATAATCGATAAAATTTTAAAATCAAATAACTTCAATAAAAAATCATAAAATTGATGAGATTTAATATTTATCTTTTCTAATTTTTTTAAAGGCTGTAGTTTTTGACATGTCTAAAGACTCTTGATGATGACTATACAATTAAATGTTATTTTTGTAACCATTATATTTCATAATTATTTACTTGACATTCTTAATTTGTAGATATTAAATAAATCTTTCTGATTATTAAATTCTTATTAGAGGTAAAAAATTGTCTCTTATAATATAAATGTAATGAGAAGTTTGTACAAAGTAAAATAGTCATTATCTTAAGCACATATTAATGCTTTAATCTTATGTTCCAATGGACTTCACTTACATATATATGTGAGTAAGTATTAAGCAACTCTTTGGATGAGGATTCAAAATATAATAAATCTCTCAAAAATGAATCTTAATTAGTATTAATTTTACAAGATTACCAAAAGTTACATATTTTCCCCAATGAAAAATTAGTCCTAAAATTTAACATATCTTAACTAAAATAAATTTTACTTGATAAAATATTTCACTAAAAATGACCTTTGAGAAAATATCTAATTATTAAATATCTACTGAAGTACAACTAATTATTTCTTGAAATAAAACCATTTATCTTGATAATGAAAGAAAAGGAGCAGCTTAGCTCAATATGCCTCACATCA
The DNA here is from genome assembly GCA_902729315.2 of Spirodela intermedia. Classification (NCBI taxonomy): domain Eukaryota; kingdom Viridiplantae; phylum Streptophyta; class Magnoliopsida; order Alismatales; family Araceae; genus Spirodela; species Spirodela intermedia. Next base: position 6,903,427 of record LR746265.1, read on the forward strand.
AAAGGGTCACCTTGTCCAAATAAGGCAAGAGAATTCACATGAAAACTTAGACAATGAAGGCTGCTTCAAAAGTTTTTTCTTCACTACAACTTCCTCTTAAGTCTTAAAGATTAATTGGTAAGATCAATATTGATTTCAGGGAGATGAGTACAAGAAAGTGAATAGCAAGCATTTCCTCCATCAATATGATACTTATTAGATCCTTCAACAACTCATGGTGAATAAAATGATAGGTGAACGCCTTTGTAATCTCATTCAAAAATTAAATCATTGTTCCTATTGTGACTAATGAGATACAAACTTAGTGAGGTATCTAAGATGTGTTGGCGATGTAGTCACTTAGGTTGTTGAGATATTTGTGGTGTGCTTACAACAAGTTAGATCTAGGATTACTAATTTCTAAGACTCTATAAGGTGTCATAGGCTTGTGGAACTTTGTGACATAAGAAGTTTTTGATTCCAAGAGAATTGAGTGTTTATAAGTGCTAGAATAGTATACCTTGGGTGGATTTATCAAAAGTGGAAGTAACGAAAAAATGTTCAATTGACTTGCTCTAAAAACCTATCTAAATTTTTTCATGATTTATTTTTTAGTTATACCTAATTATAAAAAATAGGAATCAATTGACTCTCCATCTTGATTCATTTAAATATCTATCTAGGGACAAGTAATTGACATTAGAGCCTAGTTCAAAATACATGAAGTAACTATCATGGAGGAGTAGATCCTAATGCGTAACACTTCAGAAAGTTCATTACATATTTAAAAATTTATTACTTGATAACATAAATTATAAACATTGAAAAATTTATATGGGAATAATTATTCAAGTTTTAAAATATGAAATCAGCTCTTGATTGTGTTGTGTACTTTACAACCTTGTAGAGCCTTTTGTTTAGTGAAAACAGTTTACAATTACTGATGTTGATTTATATATTGTCTTCTTGTTCATCAGGTGCACCACATTTACAAGACTTTGCACAAATCTAGTGAGAATATTGACTACTAATTTACTATGATCATGGATATTGATGACTCTTGCTAAACTCTACTTAACGTTTTAGGAGAAATGGGTGACATCTAATAAGTATTCTTTCAACTTAACATTAATTTTCATCTATTTTCTTATTGACAAGTGGAAAGTTTATCAAAAGGCTTCCAATATGTATGAAGATAGTAATAGAATTAGTCAATAAATATCATGTCCTAATTTACTATATGATAAGTTTCATAACTTCACTATATGACTTATGAAGAGATGCACCACCTTTGTTGTAAAATTATTTGTTTTAACGAGTATGGGCATCATATTCTTTGCAAATAATCAACAATAATAAATATCATTATAATATGATAATGAAGTCTATTGAAATAAATGGAAAAGATTAAATGATTGAAAATGAGTGTAGGCTTTAAGATCTTTATCTATGATGGGTTATATGAAGCTAGACAATAATATCATTATGCACTCTTAGTAGACATTGTTATAGTTATTTCGTAGGCTACTTATATAATTATTATGTATAGGCATAAATGATCTCATTTTCCACCCAAAGGAATTACATCATGACCACAACTAACTAAAACATTATGTGTGACATAGATATCATCTAGGATCATATCATATATTGTTGACCATGATAGGATCATTGCCTATGTTTCTTTGGGATTGAAGGCATCTACCACAGTGTTGACATTTATTGACTTGTATTATATTTGAAAATTGTACTTTACTATCTTGCCACTATGTTTACTTTAGCATGAGCTTCTTGTACATTTCAAAGCAACTATGGCTACACTATTTATTTAAATCACAAATTTTCATCTAATATATATTGGTGATAGACTCATCAGCAATGGAACATTTGCATCATCTCTTTCTCATGTACAGTTTTATATCACTTAATTGTCAACTATCATAATTAATTGTGTACCACCAACATTAAGAAGCTACTGATTGACACTTAGAATAGTTGTCTACAATCAAATAGCCATAAGTTAGACTTGTAGGTCATGGCCCACTTGAGAATATTAAATACATGTTGTCACTTAGCAATTGATGCCCTAAATTTTTTTCTCAATGAGGGTGTATACACTTTAGTAGACATAAATAAACTTTTGATAGTTATTTGGCAGCAAGAGAACTAATTTTTGAACTTTGTTGGGTCCATTCGTATGTCTCTCATTATCACTTTGTAACCAAAGAACTCTATTTCCTCAAGTGCAAACTTATACTTTTTTAGCTCGAGAAATAATTCATGCTCCCATAACTTGGAGAGCACCACTTAGATATGCTTCATTTTCTCTTTGAAACTCTAGGTGTTAACCAAAAGAAATTTTTTATTGTGTTAATTAAATACCATACTAATTAGGTTGCATAAGATCATTAACACATTAGTGAGGCTTAAGAATGTCATGGTAAACTTGTATGATATAAACTAAATTATTTATGCCATATTCTGCTAGTCTCTATCTTTGGTATGAACATAGTGGGGCCAATTCATAGTTTTGTTGGTGAGGAGTATTATTTCTCTCTGAACTGGTCAAACATTTACACTCAATTAAGCACTAGATACTTTTTCTTCACAATCACATTATTCAATGCTCATCTATACAAAGCCATCGAGACTGCCATTCTTCTTGTAAAGAGAATGGGAATGTCAAAGGTAATATTTTTAATCATACACGTGTCTTGGTTCACAAAAATTTCCTAGTTATTTGTGTAACTTACCCAAGTATATTGGTAAATATCTTGTCAAATGTGTGCCTAACACAAGTTTGATGTTGTGGTGCACCTCATGAAAAGGAGAAAGTCAGAGTAAAATGACCATGGACATGAAAGCTCCCTTGTTGCACTAGTCTTCATTAGTATGCTTCTTGGCACTACATGGATACTTGTGTCTATTGCTATGAAGTGTTTATTTATCAACCTAGGCAATCTATATTGTGGAATCTTGTTGGCATATTTGTGCTCTCTAGAGTGTATGTGCTCATAGACCTTTGTTCCAACATCTTACTCTTTTTGTCTTTCTTCCCTCTCTTAGTGTCATGAAGAAGGTGTCATCAACCTTCCTAATATTATCTCATAGCTATAGTGGTAACATCAGTTGTAGCCCTTGTTGTGCGCCTTTTGTCAGTGGCATGATGCAAGGCCACAATCCAACTGTAAAAAGAATTAAATTTCAAATGGGGAAAGACTCTTTCTTGAGTTGTGATTAGGAAGTTCATTCATAAAATGATAACAAAGTTGTTTATCAATTAGATCATGAAGTTGTACAATTCAATTTGGAGTTGAGTTTCACACACAATATTTGTTGACAACTTTGATTGAGTTGTCAACTTATGAAAATGACAAGTTCAAGTAATACATTTCTTTATGGGCCACTTCTCTACCAATCACTATAGAAACATGTTGATTGTTATCATGGCCTCTATTTATATCAGTCAATACTCCCTTTTGCAGTTGGTTCCTACACATTGCTATAGTGCCAATAGTTGCATTGAGTTCAATTTTGGAATGTCTCTTCCCACTAGTACGCTATTCACTATTGAGTGAATCACTCTCTATGTGTGAAGGATAATCATTGTGTGACAATAGTCTGGGACACATGAAGTAGCTCTAGCTTAGTAGGCTTCTTGGCTGATAAGTAGTGACTATCATGGGCCTTCCTTGGGTTTTTTCATGTAGTTTCTTATGATTGCCTCCATGGTGGCCTTGTTTTGTCATTGCAGTCTACTCTATAGTCACACAACACTGTAGTTTTATCTTATCTCAGGAGTTGGTGTCAGACTTAGCGATGTTGGTGGTTATTTTAGCTTACTAGTGCATTGCCTACCATCCTAATGGACTACACATCTTTTAATCATCGTCAGCTCAACTCCCCATGCACGTGATTATTATGTAAAAGAAGTCCTAAAGTTGGAGAGCTTGCTGCCATCAAACAAATTATTGAAGTCAAAACAACTCTATATTGCAGGGCGAGTCTCAAAGTTTCTACTCAACCTTACTCCTTACTCCGCTCTCTACCTTCGTCCTCTTCTTTTCGAAGATGAGGGTACTTTTATCTGGTGAATTGTTCACCTGCCTAAATCATTATGAAACCATTCTACCAAGATCTCGTAGATGCTACATGGGTCCCAAAGTCACATGTTGTTCAGTCGGAGGCCTTGCTGGTATCCCGTGCGACAATGGTGTAACAATGGGATGGTATGGGTGGAGTGGCTGATGTAGGAACAACTATCAGTAGTGACGCCTGCTGTCCGCTGGCAGCGATGGGAAGGGAACAGCGGCGGAGTCACGTTGACAGGAGAGGCATACGGTGAGGGTGGTGGGCGGCGCCGCCATACCCATGTAGAGCTGCGTTGGAGAGGACATGAACAATCGGAGCTGCTGCACCTCCCTGAGCAGCCGCTGGTTCTCCTCCGTCAGCTTCTCGCAGCGCCTCTTCAGGAAATCGCATGCCAACTCAGTCTGCTTCAGCTTGGTCCTAAGAGAGAGAGAGAGAGGGTTAAGGGTCTCTCCTCCAGAGTTAAAAGTTTACGATATGGATTCCTTCGTTTACGAACCTCGCTCGCCGGTTTTGGAACCAGACCTCCACCTGCCGCGGTCGCAGGCTGAGTCGCTTTGCCAGGGCCGCCTTATGCATCTGCTCCCCGAAAAAACCCAGACGAATTAGATGAAAACGGAAGAAGGCCACTTGAAGCGCTTCCTGCTTTCGGGGAGCAACTTACTGGGCTGAGTGCTTGATGAACCCTAAATGTCTCCTCGAGGACGGCCGACTGCTCCTTGGAGAGCCGGAGCTTCTTCTTGGTACCTTCATTGCCGTCCTCCTCGTCGCTGATGATCCCCTCCCCCGGGGAGTCCGTCCCGTTCTCGCTCTTCCTGTTGTCGCCGATGACGACGCTCGAGACGATGCTCTGTGGGGAAGCGCCGCCGGCAATCTCCTCCTCCGCCTCCGCCGGAGGCGGCTCACAGTTCATGTCGATGCCCTCGCAAACGGGCCTCGTCGCCGGCCATCGCCGCTCTGCGCCTCCGCAACGGGTTTCAGCAAGACGCCATTATAATGACCCGAAAAGAGAAGGGCGGAAATCGCCGGCGGCGCTACCTGATGAGGCGGCGTCGAGGAAATCGCGCTCCCGGGGCTTCGCCGCATTCCCCAGGGTAAACCCTAGCTCCACGCCTTCCACGACCATCGCCGCCGCTGTCTCCGGCCACCGCCTCTTGAAAAAGGGGTGATGACGATGACGACGGCCTTTGAGTTTATACCCAGCTTCTCTCCAATCATTGTACCATCTACTTGCACACACCGCGACCGCCGCCTCGCCGGTCACGTGCCTAGCGTGTTTTACGCTCAGGGTGGGCCCCCTTGCCCATCCCTTGTCCGAGAACATAATTTTCAAATAACCGCCTCTTCTTCATTTAATTTACCAATATACCTCTTGCTGATGCAGGCCTTCCTCCAGGTGATGACGTTATCAACGCATGTGAAAACTTGGGAGAGTTCTAACTCTTTGGTAAGTTACCTTCCGGGTCCGGCGGGCTGACCGCAGAGCCCCGCCCGTGACGCGGAGGCCACCGTACCGCCTAGTGGTAGTCTGTTCTCCTGCGCCAGCCCCATGTAGAGCCGACGTGGTGGTCAGAAATGCCAGCGAAGCCTAAAGGTTGCACCCGTGTCACGACCTACCAACGCAGCCCTACCACTGACGTGGAATTAGTCAATTGGGAATCTGATCATGAACCTGGACAGATCAAGTTACTGACAGCCTGTGTTCAGAGCGGAAAAGCACCACCGTACCAGAATGTCACGTGTTCTGGCCCCATCGGGTCGGTCAGAGAGAGTGAGAGTATTATTGAAAGCCCAATGAGATCCACCGGCCCAATTGAAGACATTACTGGCCCAATGGGGCATATAAGTTGGGCTTTGGAAAGGTGGGTGGGGGATACTAGAATGCCGATTTCACGTGGGCCTAGTTGACACCAAAAATAGGCCCATGGGCCGAAAGGAAAGGCCTGGAAGTGCGGGCTTGGCCACGTAATAATTAAATGGAAGGAAAATATTCCACGTGTACTACGGTTACTTTCTTTCATCTTCTCCCATTTCACCCCGCCCTCAGAAACCCTAGCAGAGTCGAATCCCGCCATAACCACCATGAGCCATGCGCAGCGCCGTCTCCTCCTCCAGCTTCTTCGGATTCCTCGTCTCCGTCAGCCGGCGAGCCTTCTCCTCCGGCGACGGCGCCTCGGGAGTCCGGCGGCTAAAGAACGTGCCGTCGCGCCACCGCGCGGCGGCGCTGTGCCACGCGCGGAGCGTGCTGACGGAGTACCTTCACGTCACTCGCTCGTTGCAGTTCTGCCACGCCGAGAACATCGCCGCCAACTCCCCCGCTTGCCTCTCCTCGCTCCTCTCCAGGCTCCGCTTCCCCGATGATCCCTCTCAGCTCCCCGGCGCGCTCCGCCGCTTCCTCTCCTTTCGTCCGATCAACGAGTTCGACTTCTTCTTCGAGAGTATCGGCCTCCCTCCGCTGCGATCCGCCTGCGCCAGCGGCCATGGCGGAGGCTTCTTCCTCTCCGAGGACACGCGGCTCGTCTCCGCCGTCTCCGCTCTGGTCCGGTTCGGCTTCCCCTGGACGAAGCTGGGGATCCTTTACCGGGAGTGTAGCTCCATCTTCTCCGAGCATGCGGACGAGCTCGGGGATCTGCTCATCAGCTACGAGAATTTGGGATTCGACAAGGTTGCGGTGATCGGGATCTGCCTGGCCTTCCCGAGCGTCCTGGCAGTGGACGGGATCTCATCCGGCAGAGAGATTCCTGCTCTGCTCGAAGACTTGAAGCGCGTCATCTCGGATTTCCATACGGAGGGCTCCGCCGAGGAGAACGTGGAGGCCTATTTCCGGCTGTGTAGGCGGATTAGGGTTTTCTACAATTTGGGCTGCGAGAAAGGGGCCATGGGGGAGCTCCTTGCGGCGAGCAGGGATCTGTTTCTCCAGATCGATGAAGACGACTTGTCCAGGAAGGTGGATTTCTTCTGCCGGCTGGGGATGAGCGGGGATGAAGTCGGCCTGTTTGTTCTTCGGCGCCCCGAGGTCCTGCAACTTGATCTGGAGAACCCTTCTCTGAGGATGCCTGATTATCTGAAACAGATTGGTCTGTGTGAGGAGGAATTGGACTCAGTGTTCCTCAAGTATCCCTACGCCATGGGGAAGAACAGATTGGGGAACCTGCCCGGCGTCCTGAGAGCCGTGGATCTGAGTGAGTTCTTCGTCAGGAAGATCAGGAACGGGGGCCACCGCTACCTCTCGCCGGATTCCGATCTCCGCATTTCAGACGACGAGGTGGCAGAGGACAACGATTTCCAGCATGAACTGGCCAAGACGAGGCGGGTGACCAAGAGCAATCTGGTGACCAACAAGCTGGAATTTCTCCTGGGAATCGGGTTCGGGGAGAACAAGATCACGCTCAAATCCCTCCGCCAGCTGAATAGCACCAAGGCTCAGCTGAAGGAAAGGTTTGACTGCCTTCTTGAGATGGGGCTCGAATATTCAATGATCTGCAGGATGGTCAGCGCTACACCCAAATTACTGAACCAGAACGCGGACATGCTCCGCGTGAAGATCGACCACCTTCGCAACAATCTGGGCTGTTCCCTCGAGTACCTGAACAATTTCCCGGCCTATCTCTGCTTCAATCTGGAGAACAGAGTCAAACCCAGGTACAGGATCTTAAACTGGCTCAAGGAGGTTGGCCTGCTCAAGAAGACCTACTCTCCTGCCACCATCCTGGCCACCTCCGAGAAGAAGTTCATAGGTTGCCTTCTCGAGATCCACCCTGCTGCTCCCAAGCAATGGTTCGAGGTCTTCTCCAGGAATCACTCCAAAGAGCACCTGAGGAACTATGATTCTGACGGGTAATTTCTGGTTGTGGAAGGCCCATGAGACTCTCCCAGGAGATTTTCTTCTCGATTCAATCGAAAATTTCCCCAGTTTGGCCGCCTTCCAGTCAGGAAGGAGCATCTGATTCAGAGCTCCAGTTGATCTTCATCATCATCATCTGATGAATTCCCGACCGATTATTTGAAGATAACTCGATTGATTTCTTCTGCACGCATCCTGCCATCGTGAAGAGGAGAAATCCTTCCGTGGCGCGACTCCAGGTTAGTGCCATCTTCTGAAAAATTATCCAGGAGAACACTCAGCGAGATAAACAATCTCCAAAGTCAACGTTGAGTCATGATTGCCTGGGAGGATCTCATTTGTACATAAACATCTCAAAGTCAGATATCAACAGGCGGAAGCGAGTAAATCACTGCTTCCTAAGAGCGTTGACTGATGCCGAATCTGTACAAACCGGATCGGAATGATGTCATCCAGGATCTTCCCATGTTTAGCAGCTTTGCCCACTCAGATCTCCGGTGCCCCTTTGTCCGAGATAATGCCCACCGGAAATGGCCATTGGAAATATCGCAGTTGCATACCTTGACGCCTTCTTCGGAGGGCCCAGGACTAGAGAAATGGGCCCGGTTCCGTGGAATCTGGGAACCCCGTCAGTTCTTCGGATTTTTTCTTTTCCGAAATCTTTTTGGAGATGATTATTTACATGACTAATTGGGTTCACACGTTATTTTTAGCGGCGATTTCTTGCTAATTATTTAGTTCAGTGGGTCAAATCTAGGATGTAACTCATGAAAGTCCTCGTGGTTTTTTTACCAAATAAAGTATTTAATATTTAATATTTAAGATAATGATTTTAGGGCCCCGTGGGAGAACGGGCGCGTTACGTTTGGCGCGAAGTCTGCGTCGGTTGAAAGTTACCAAAATGTCCCTATCTAGGGACCCATTTTACGGTTGTGCTTGGAAGATGTCACGTGGACCCCGGGGTTTGGGAGATATTGTAGTTTTTGACACGTGAAACATATCCATTTGACTCGGCGGTTACAACTCATTCGCTCGTGTGAAGTGGTATCACACGTGCGAGGCTACCCCAAGGCTCCCTCGTAAGGCCTAATCCGAGATGGATAAGGGGGGCAGAGGAGTTCGGGTCCGGACCCGACAAGGCTGCCGTAACGCCGGCATCTACTAGGAATATGCGCCACGTGGACGGTCCTCCGTCTCCCATCAACACTCCGCCGCTCTAAAAATGGTACGGATTCCTGCGACTGCCGCCACTCTCTCTGTGTGTCTCTCTCTCCTCCCCGCGATCTTCTTCTATCCTTCCATTTCTATTGCCATACTGCGCCTTCTCTGCGTTGTGACCGGCGGAGCTTCAATCCCCCTCCGCTTCTTCTGGTCCCTCTGGGAGCGGGATCCCCAACTCTGCCGCAGGAAGGGGAAGGGGGGACAGTTCACCTTCTGGATCTGTCGCTTTCCCTCGCCGAAGGGGTCGGCGTGCGATCGGGAGATGGGCCAGTGGCCATTGGAGGTGCTAGGGACTGTTCGATTGTGAGGCGTGGTGGCCGGCAGGGATTGGAGGGGCCTGTGGAGAACGGGGAGCTATACTGCGGACGGGATGACGCGTAGGTGCTCCCATTGCAGCCACAACGGGCATAACTCGAGGACGTGCCCTAATCGTGGGGTGAAGCTGTTCGGAGTGCGGCTCACCGATGGATCCATTCGGAAGAGCGCCAGTATGGGGAATCTCAGCCATTACGCCGGATCTAACGGAGGGGGAGGTGGATCGTCGCCGGCGATCGATGGCCACGAGGTAGGAGGTGGGGCTGCAGCCGAAGGATACGCGTCAGAGGACTTCGTGCCGGGATCGTCTTCTGGCTGCCGTGAGCGCAAGAAAGGTAGAGTCTCCTTTCATCGTATCATTTGGATCTTATTTTATAGTCTCGTCTTCTACTCTAATTTGTTGACTTTGAATTTTAGTAAATTCGGATTCATTTTTCGAGGACCATTGTTCATTTCTTGTCGTGAATTCTGGCTTCCTTTCATGACTAAATGGCCATGGATTTGGTGTTTTCCGACCTTGTTGATATTTCGTGTATTATTTATGGATAAAACTAGATGGAATGTTGAACACGCAACTGGCTATCGTCGCTAAATGTATGGCCATCTGTGAAAGCCGTTGAAATTTATGAACACGCTAACCATGCCATTAATTATGGTGCTGTTTATTTTCGTATTTTCTTCTCAATTATGCAAATCTCTTTTCCGATTAAATCGTGACACTTGATAGTCTTAACTTCTCTGAGATCTTGATTTGCGGCGCTTATTATCACTGCATCAGAAATGTATACTTATACATTGAAATCTGTCGGAGTATAAAGCATAGAAATATTCAGTTGTATCCTCGTGCTTCTTTGGACTAAGACTGTGCAGGCGTTGGTATTCAGATACACACAACATAAAGGTGTCCTTGAATTTTGGCAAATATGTCGAATATTCTTGAAGGTGTTTCCATTCATCTCCTGCGGATGACAGTGCTTCCATTGTTGTACCATGGAAACCAGGCCCTTGAAAGGCACCCCACTTTGGGTAGCTGGATTTGCTGTGGCATCTAGTGGAAGCGTATGCTACTCTTGGATGGTTCATTCTCCAGTTTAATATCGTGGTGTTTTTGGATAAGGATTTGATATATATATATATATATATACTGTCTTACTGTTTTAGATTTCAAGGATCATAAAATGTGCTCTTACACCTGGAAAATTCAAGAAAAGATTAATTAATTATGTTTTGTGTCCAGTCATGTATGAACTATTTTCCTGTGAATCACCTTGGGTTGTGTTTGTTTTCTCTCTTAATGGCAGGGACATCAAGATTAGGCCATATCGAGATTTATGTTCTGTGTTAAGCCTTTGAAATATCTCTTTTTTGTTTGCGTGTTGGTTTAGTATTACTATAACTACTATTATTTATCAACTGCAGATACAATTTATAATCATTATTCTTCTTAGAGATCCCGTGCTCGGCTCTGTCTATGACCATATTTTGTTGGTTAGATATTGATATTGAATAAATGACAGTTGTGAGCATATTTGCACAGCCCACGGAGTTTAATGAGCAGGAGAGTGAGAATGAAACCTGCACACATCATGCTAGACAAGGTTTCCTTTTTTTTTTTTAATGAAAACTCACCTAAAAACTATAGTTGGTCACTAATATATTTCTTGAGACGTACAATATATTTGGTGCTTTTTGGATACTATTTTGATTATTTTAAAGTTCCATGTCCCCTGGTTTGATTGGAAACAGTTCTTGACGTTAGAATTAGAGCCTGACTTTTTTTTTGGAAAAGATCAAGATGGAGGTGATGAGGTTTTGAGACATTGGGTGTTCTGCCCTCGAGATTTTTTTATGTCTAGATTCTGCCGAGGTCGTTATGTGTATGTAAACCAACTCTGTTTTGTGCATGGTCAGACATGCTCATGGAGGATCCGGATAACAGTCTACTCTCTCAGTTTTCCTAGTACAGATAAGGTTCTTGAGTGATTTTCTTTTTTTTAAAATATTTTTTTCTCCCTACAGCGGGTTTTGGAAATGGTTCCTGAATACATCCTGGACAATTATTTATCAAAATGCTCGTTTTTTGATTGAGACGTCAAAAATTGGTTGGAATCCAGCTCAAGATGATCAAATTATCGTGACAAAATATTCTCAACTGTCTTTACGCTTGAGGGAGTTTCAGATCTGATGGATCTCCCTGGAGATCTTTACCTCCCACGTTGTGAAATTATCAATTTTCCGATCATGGGCACATCAGAAGTACTTAATCACTGAGATCAAATGGTCTTATGATTATTGCTCCTTTTTTTCATTAGCAAGTATTTCATGCGTTGACTGTGGACAGGCATTCCATGGACCGAGGATGAGCACAGGATGTTCCTTCTGGGCCTGAAAAAGCTTGGCAAGGGCGACTGGAGGGGAATATCTCGCAACTTCGTGGTCTCTCGGACGCCCACGCAGGTGGCCAGCCATGCTCAGAAGTACTTCATCCGCCAGACAAACGCCTCCAGGCGGAAGCGGCGATCCAGCCTCTTTGACATCATCCCTGACGAGGTAAGCCCCCAAAGTCTCCTCCTCTTCTTCTTTTTCTTCTTTTTCTTCTCTTGATTTCCGCTTCCTGATTATGCCCCCCTTTCAAATGATAATCATATTGTTGGAATCATTTGAATATATTTCCCATGTCCCCATTTTATATCTGCCCATCATATGATGAGATCAGATGTCGAACTTCTGACTTTAGGTTGAATGAATCAGCCCAGATTCAGCGCAGCGTGGTGAATTAGACCTTGTGTGTTTCCAGCAGGTTGAGTCGTCTCAGCTCCTCGCCGCCAGCTGCCGGGAAGCAGAGAACCAGGTGGACGATGCTCCACCGGAGGCGGTGCCCATCGACGAGGAATGTGAGTCCATGGGCTCCACCAATTCCACCGAGGCCGGGCCGAGCCTGCCGAAGCCTGAGGATCCTCTATGCCATCCTGTCATGGTCCCTGCCTATTTCTCACCCTTCTTCCAGCTCTCCTACCCGGTCTGGCCGGCGGGCTACGGTGGCGCCGCCGCTACCGCCATTGGCACGGAGCCCCATGAGATCGTCAAGCCCACCGCCGTCCACTCCAAGTCCCCCATCAACGTGGAGGAGCTCGTGGGCATCTCAAAGCTCACACTCAGCGAGGCAGCGGCACCCTCGCCGCTCTCCCTGAAGCTCGCTGGCGGCCCCGACCGGCAGTCGGCCTTCCACGCCAACAGCTCAGCTGCTGCCACAGCCGGCGCTGGCGGCTCTGACGTGGGCTCCGCCACCAACCCAAATCCCATCCATGCGCTCTAGATGCAGAGGAAGATTGGACGATCCACCCCCCACCATGGCCCTTCCAATGCAGGATGAATAAGCTGCAGCTATGCCTCCGGTCAGTCTTATATGGTCTGTCTAGTTTTGTATTTATACACTGGACCCGCCATTTATTCCTTTTTTTTTTTTTTTGGCATGAAAGTTAATGTTCTTGTTCATGTTTACTAAGATTGGGGCACCCACCCTGGGCTGGTATTTTTTCTTTTTTTAGCAAAAAATGTATCTTGATCTGTGTAAATATGCCGGATGAGGTCCACGCTTGTTTGTGTTCCTGCTAATTAGGCCCAAAAATAGAAAAAAGCCCGTTCCAGCCTTACTTGGGCTGGGCTTCACGCTGGGTCCACAAGGCCCGGGTTCGAGTTCAGAAATATTAATAAAAAATCAGTGTTGGTGATCGCAAACTGTAATATTTATTTATTATAGAAATAAATGTTGCTAATAAATATTAGAAAAAAGTCGTATAAGACGCGAAATTTTATGAAAAATACGGAATATGTGATTCAATTTAATATTTTATCATTGGCCCTGCCCAATAAATATTTAAATATTGAAATCAAACTGGGGATTGAAAGGATTTGAGGCTCGATCGGTGACGTCATCGATGGGGGAGATCGACGGTTGGACGTCTCCACCTCGCGGCGGCACATCTGCAGCGCATCGGAGGACACTTCTCCGTCTCTCCCTCGTCACTGTCAGTGCGCAACTGCGCCGGGGTCAGCGCCGCCGGTTGCCGATCTCCCGCCGCCGCCGTCGCCGCTGTAGCCGCAGGGGGAGGTCCTGCAGCCATGGTGAAGGCCATCGTCGTCCACGAGTTCGGCGGCCCCGAGGTAAGTGGAAAGACGGATGTGCATGCCGTTGCGCGATCTTTTTCGCCCTATATCTGCTGTCGTTTTTTTTCTATTATGACTCCCTTGTTTTCGAGGTGCGCGATGATTTTGGTGCATTAGCAGACTGTACTCAGTGTGGTAATCTGTTCTACTTCTAGGTTGCCGTGCTCTGATTTCAGTATTTTCCTCCATGTGTTGCTTGAGAATGTTCTCGATGCAATCGATCGTGGGATATCTGATCTGGAGTTTGTGATTTGGTGAGATTGTGTTTTTGTTCGCGATGAGTTTGTGATAAATGTTTGTAAGTTTGAGAAGACTGTGAATCAAGGAAGAAAAAATTGTGAAAGAGAGTTGCTTATTCCTTTCACGGAAGAACATATGACTGGTAAACTTTATCCTTCGTCAATACCGCTTGATGGGAGTAGAGAAGCTCTCCACAATCCAGAACCCAGACCCTCTCTCTTTTCTATTGAATAGTGATAGTGAATCTGCATAAAAGCTGAAAGTTTCGAATTCTTTGCGAGACCAGCCGCTTTACTTTTCGCGCGCGCGTTAATTTCTTTGTCCAGCATCTAGCACATCCGGATTGCGGATGAGTAAAACAATCTCCACCAAGATAGGATCTCGTTCAATAATATGATGTTTTTATCCTTTCCTACGTTAAAACATGAGGAAATCGGAGTTACATCTCCCCACTATAGATAAAAATCAAGTGGGGAACTGCTTTATTCTTCTATATATACTATTCCGGAAATGTTTTGATCGCCAGTCTTCACCCTTACCCATGCAAACACTTACACCTGAGATGAAAATTGGCCTCTAATTCTTCTTGGTTGTTAAAAATCCAGAGAGGAAGTCCTTTTCACATGCTATTTGGAATCAGCACCTCTAGGTCGAGTTTAGTGGTGGGATTCCCTTCCCTCTGGATTTGCTCGATCTGGAGTCCAAAAGTCATAGAGTCAGCTCATTGGGCGATGATTAGTTCCATTTAACCATGATCAAGTACTCTTTCTTTGTTGATGTTTTTGAAAAGCAGTTGTCTTATTTAGTTTTTCCCATGTGTTATTAGTGCTGGTAAAAAAAAATTCTCTTATGTTGAGAAAGTTGACAAATGTCTACTACTAAAAGATAAAATTTATTTTGGTGGAGGTATGTTCGAATCAGTGGCTCCCATGATGCTAGTCTTAGATGTTGAGAGTATAGCTAATGAATGCTTACGGTGTACCAGAAACTGTTGAGGGCACAAGTTAACTTTTAATCATTTTCAATCTTATTTTAGCTCCTATGTTATTTATTATTTCAAACTTGATATTTTGGCAAATTGAAGTTGGCTATTCTTCAAGATGACTGATGTTATGGATCTTCCGGTGCTCTTATCAAGCTTGCCTTGGGTGGAGACATGATGACCAGATCTGCCTTGGTTCTGTTGAAATGTGGGAATGGCTTGGGTCAAAAATATCCCCCCATAGGAGGCGAGTTGCAGATGAATATTGGATGTTTGGGATTTTTCTGTAGATCCTGGTCTAGTGATTCCTTTTAAGCTTCAGATAAGAGTTGAGAGATCAGTATAATCGTATACCATTTTTTCTTCATTACTCGCGGATGTTGAGGGATTGTACTATTGGAGGAACCTGTCTGCAGAATATGTTGGAGGCTGAAGCTGCCTGCTCCGCAATATGCAAAGAGAGATTGGGCAGTTGACTCCTGGCCAACAAAATCATGTGAGATGCCAGAATAGATTTGGCTTCGCTGTTTTAGAAGGGTCTAAAGTGTAATAATGTCTGCATCAGCTTGTCAATGGTTTGAATCCTTTGAGACAGAGATGGGGTGTGAATTTTTATCAGTAGTTGGCTGATCGCTTTCTTGTGTGGAGGTCTGCATCCTCTTGTAAATGGCTTGAAATTTCAGTTCTTCATGGAATTCTCATTATAGGTTCAGTTTTGAGTATTTTTAAGCGTTCTCTTTCATCTAATATTTTTTTCCATAGTTTATAAACAAACTATGCACCTAGAAGTCAAAGGTAGATATAATGCAGGAGAAGAATTATAGTCATCGGTCGCTTCTACTGGAAAATGAATATTCCTTTCTGGGATGGTTTGTTTTTCATGGTCTGTTAGCTATGTCTATATGCAAGCCTAACTGTTGAACAAAGGTTTTAGAAGAATAACAACTGGAAATTAACAAGGGGGTTTAACTTGGAATTGTTTATGTGATCAATATTTTTGACATTCTGGTTAATTGTATGATGAACGATTACAATTTTGCTTAAATGCAAGCATAAAAGGATTGGGGATGAAACTCTGCAACAAAGGATCATGTGAGTTCACAAAGTATCGAAGTCGTAATGTGAATCAAACCCTTAGGAAGAATTATAGATAATGTGCAGATGTGGCGGCTTTTATCAGGCAAGACTTGCTCTTTCACCTATTTATTACGATATGTGCAGATGTAAACATGGCTGTGGCTTGACTTGGGTCTATAAAGTTTGTGCTTTGTCTTCCTCACATGTAAACTAGTTTTTGATATTTCAGTGAGAAGAAATTAATCTATTTGTTGCAATGAACTCTAACATATGTCTGCAGGTTTTGAAGTGGGTGGATGTAGAAGTTGGAGAGCCCAAGGATGGTGAGATTCGTGTGAAGAACAAAGCAATTGGCCTCAACTTTATTGATGTATACAACCGCAAAGGTTTCTACAAAAGCGATTTGCCATTCATTCCAGGTGGGAATACATCGCACCAGGTCTTCTTTTCCCTTTCCAGCACATAAAATAGATGAGGCTTGTTTGAATCCTTTCTTGGTGGTTTCTTGTAAAATAAAAAGCACGATTAGAAGGTAAATAGCGCTCAAGAAAAATAAAGAGCCCTAAGAAATGGATCTGCATATATTTTGAGTGTTTCCGTCTTCCTGGTTACAGTTCAGTTAAAACCGCTGAACCATCTACCTTGAACCTATATATCTACTCCTAGTCGTTAACTATTTTCAATTCCATTTTTGGGTTAGATCCTGTCTCCCCTGTGGTTATCAGTTCATCAACTCTGAGAAGCCCATTGCATCTGACCATGGAGTTATGGTTATCCTTTCAAGCCTGAATTAGAGGAGCTGCAGAAGAATAAATTTTCTTCTCGTTTTTGACATACATCTGAAATAATGCAAGCTACAAGATTAAGTAGCAAGACCTCTAAACCGTACACATACAAGATGGAAACCCGTATTAGCAAAATATATCCTTCGGCTTGAATCCACTTCCTATTTCGGACATGCTTGTTTTCAACATCCATCGTTGACTTTTTCCTGCCTCTCGTCTTGGACAGGCAGAGAAGCTGTCGGAGTTGTCACAGCTGTTGGGCCAGGGCTGACTGGCAGGAGAGTGGGTGACATGGTTGCCTATGCTGGTAATCCGATGGGTTCCTACGCCGAGGAACAAATCCTTGCGGCAAATGTTGTAGTGCCTGTTCCGCAATCTATTGACCCGATTGTGGCAGCTTCCATCATGCTTAAAGGCATGACCGCTCAGTTTCTGCTCCGGAGATGCTTCAAGGTCTGCTTCAGAGCATTGGCCCACATCAAGCATATATCTTATGAGACGGTTTACTAATGTTCATAGTGATGATGTAGTAAGTTTTCAATGGTTCTCAGGTCGAGCCCGGCCATACGATCCTTGTTCATGCTGCAGCGGGGGGTGTTGGATCGCTACTCTGTCAGTGGGCTAACGCCCTCGGGGCGACTGTCATCGGCACGGTGTCCACTGAGGAGAAGGCTGCCCAAGCGGCTGAGGACGGGTGCCACCATGTCATCATCTACACTAAGGAGGACTTTGTGGCTAGTGTGGAGAAGATAACCTCAGGGAAAGGAGTCAACGTGGTGTATGATTCTGTGGGCAAGGACACATTCAAGGTACTCTCTCTCTCTCTTCCTAGGAACTCTTCAGAGAGGAAGCCCATTAGAGAGGATCCATAATTACAAAGAAATTGCTCGATGATTGCTCCGAATAGGCAATTCTTCGTCTCTTTCTTTTGTGATTACTTCATTACTTGGTGCTCTCTTTCTCTCTCTCTCTCTCTTTTCTAGGAACTGATGCAATCCTTTAGCGACAATCAGAAAAGGAAGCCCATCCAGGAGGAGTCATAAGTTGCTTGATGATTGCTCCGAATGGGCGATTCATCGTCTCTCTCTGTTGTGATTACTTCATTATTCGGTGCATTCATTCAGTTGAGTTGACTCCTCTCCTCCAGGGATCGCTCCAGTGCCTGGCCCAGAGAGGCTACATGATCTCCTTCGGGCAGTCCTCGGGGCTCCCCGACCCGGTCCTCCTCTCTGACCTCGCCCCGAAGTCCCTCTTCCTGACGCGGCCCGCGCTATTCCACTACAACGCTACTCGGGACGAGCTGCTGGAGTCAGCGGGGGAGGTCTTCGCCTGCGTCAACTCTGGTTTGCTGCGCGTCCGGGTCAACCACACCTACCCACTCTCAGAGGCGGCGAGGGCCCACGCTGACTTGGAGGCCAGGAAGACTTCTGGTTCTGTTGTCCTCATCCCATAGGCAAAACGCCTGTTAAACCCTGGACATTAAACCCCACCCTGGACATTTCTCAATGGGTTTGAATGACGGTGGATCATGTTAGTTTAGTTGCCATGTTTATGCTGCCTTGATTAGGGTTAAGAAGGGTACAAGGGGTTCTTGCCATGAGAGAGGATCTGCCATCTCTTGTGCAGGGAAACCCAGGTATATATATTCTATTACCAAGGGGTTTGACTTGCTGATAACCTTATAATCTGGGCGGCGCAGTTGATGTATGATATACATTGAATAACGGGGTTTGGTGGGCTAATTTTTTCTTAGAAACAAGAGGCGTTCTTTTTTCATAACAAGGGGAGGTTTTGGCATCATCGAGATGTGGGTCAACGGGCCACACATCATATAAGATTCTTTATATGATGTGGGTTTGTCTTGCTTGCTGAGAATCTTATAATGTGGATGCACAGGGAGTGAATATTATCACTGAATTGCGGGCCTCCTAGGTAAGTTTTTTCATAAGAATAAATGAAATCTTTTTTTATAACACGGAGTGGTTTTGTCATCAGCAAGATCATCACGAAGGGATGGGTAACTTAGGAGAGAGAGAGAGAGAGAGAGAGAGAGAGAGAGATTAGGGCATCAATCAAAATAAGCAACGACAAAATCATGTTATCCCATCTCCCTAGTGCCGGCCAACTAAGAATTGGGCCATTTGATACTGTCCTGGTCCTTCGGCCCGGAGTGAACGGGGCTCTTCTGCCCCCATTAGCTCTCGTCCCATCACCCTAATCCTTCATCTTCATCCGAAACCTCCCTTCTCGGGCTCAGTCTAAGAGGAAGAGGGCCAGGCCATCCCCTCTCCCACAAGAGCACAACTTTCTGCCCTGATGGGGAGACTGGAAATCGTCGGCCACCGCGCTCTCTCTCTCTCTCTCTCTCTCTCTCTCTCCTCTGTATATCCAACGATGGTTTTGCAGATCTTTACCCCCCGTCTACGGGAATGTTCTAAGAATAAAGAGAAGGGCGAGGAAGTCTAATCAGGTTGGTCTCCAGTGGGCATTAATTTAATAGGAGCTAGGTCGCCAATATTTAGAGATTTGAACTAAATGTCAAATAGATTTCAGGATACCAAAGTGCGATGTTCTAGTCAGATTCTTCGCAAGTAAGCCTAGAACCTACCAATGCCACACTTTGGACTTTTGTGGACGAACAAACGACCAGATGATGCTCCTGGCCTTAAAAGGTCAATTTCTCTTCGTTGATTTCATCATCCTAGTTTAACTAGATATCAATGACGATTGAAAGTCCATTCATACAATTATAAGGTTCTATTTATTCTCACTATCCATGTTTAACTCTTCTTTAGTGAAGAAGTTCATCAGGCCTCTTAATAAAGTATGATTTTAGAAAGAGTATAAAATTAATTCTTCGAGAATGCCATGGATGATGGCTTGCAATTCTTTGACAATCAAAGGCAATGTTTTTGCTTCATAACCTTGTATTTATGATGATTTTTCGAAAATAAATCTGTGCAAATGAATGATTCGCACATCAATCAATACTTTTATTTTCTTGAGAACCGATTTCTTTTTTTTTGCCTTTTTTATTTTTACATAAATTTGAATGAATCAGATAGACAGTTTCGATCATTTTTGTCAGAAATTTTGACAAGAATATCATATGTGGAATATACCCATCTCATTGTCCTAGTATATTCTTGATCTATAGAGGCAACATTAAATTTTCCACTTAAGGATCACACTTTTCATTAAGAATAAAGGATGGAAGCATGCATGAGCACAATACGTCATAAATTATAATGCCATTGTTTAAACATTATTAATTCACATCCAAGTCACCATAATTTAGGCAATTTATAAATAATTAACGAGTATGTACACTATATTCAAAAGGGCAACCATACTATATGATTATTTGGGTACCATGAGAAACCGTTCAAGTCTCCACATGATTTACCATTTTTGTGACAAGAGAACAACTTCACAATGGTAAACCCTATCTGATTATACGAAACCCATTAATTTTCTTTTTTAGAAATGTTTGCACCTGGTAATTTTGTTTGCAAACCAATTACTTATCCTGTATAAGAGCACAAATGACTTTGCTGTCACACCCATTATTTTATTAGCGTCATCATCTTAGCATGATAATAATAAGATAATGCCAACATGAGATGATAGGTGTTTCTCAAATAATTAGTGTGCCTTTCTTCGTTGGTTTTTCTAAAGGTATATTGCTTCACATTATAAAGCACTATGTTTATCCATCATTTCAATTGGCATTCAAATATATGAACCAAATCCCTTGAAAAACCATAATATGTTGCTTGGTCAATAAGATGAACTATATCATGTGTGCATATTGATTATAAAAGAGATTAGCGATTATCAACACAACATGCCACCTTGTTTGATGCATGAACATACATTGTCTAATGACAATGACATATATGCACTTTTGGTGTGACAATAGCATTTGCTCAATTCATGAGAAGGAGATCATGTCGACAATGGCATGCACTCTCCTATACAAGACTAACATTGTAAAATGAAAGAATTGATAAAAAACGTTGCCATCATCGTTGACTACAGAAGGAAAAAGACTTGTACAAGTGATATTTCCACAATAAGTTTTTGGACAGAGTTGAGATCGTTGCATGGTAAAGAATTTTTGCCTTTTTTGGGAACTCTTGGCTTAAAATGTCTTCTCACATTCTCTTCCCTTGTCACAAGGAGAGAGTGACTTGAGTTTTGGAAAACCCACTTCGCAGGTTTATCTGATGGCTCTATTCATATGTTTTAGCTTCCTAAGAGTTTACCAATAAGTCACTCTTTATCTCTTTTTTTGACACGCGATGAACTAGAAGCCCTTGTGAAGGTCTCCCTTCCGGACGACCTACACTGAAAATTAACGCTAAAAAAAGTGGAGAAAGTAATCATATCGAATCTCCAGAGTTTATTTCTGAAGATTTACGGTGACGGCTGTCACTGCCTCTCTATCCTCCCCCTTTTCTCAAACCCTAATGGGCCCCACGACCAAACCCTAAGGAGCGCAAGTGGATAGGAACTCGTCGTCAGCTGAGTGGCAGGGAGGGCGCGTGAATTAACTCTGTCTCCTTCTCCTTCACTACGGTAGAAAAGCTCCAAGGGAAGATGCAACGGATTAGGGTTTTGGTAGTTTAGGACAATTAACACCGACGGCCTCACGGGTCTCGTGAACTGAGGGTTCAGTAGGCAGATTCACGGCCAGTTTCTTCGTTGGCCCGGAGAGAGGATTTGGGCAGCCATATTTGCCACAAGAATAAGGGATTCGTCCTATCAAAGAGTTTCTTTTTGTTTTTCTCATTTGCTTCTTCTTCCCTTCGCTGTGTAAGTAAAGAGCAACCGAGAGAGAGAGAGAGAGAGAGAGCCAGGTCCGGTCGCCAGGCGTTTCTCTTATCTCTCTCCATATCTCTTTCCCAGCAATAATGGCTTGGAGGAGAACGTATCTGAACCCAGAAGTGCATCTAGAGCCGAGCGGATGGCAACGGGAAGCCCTAATCCACCCTCTATATAAAGATCCCGGCGAGGATCGTCATGGGATCATTCCCCACAGGCCTGGTGCTGCTGTTGTTATCTCTCATGGAGATAGTGACCTCCGCCGACACCTTCCGCAGCGTCGTCGACCTGCTTCTGTTCCATTCCCTTGATCGCCAGGTCTACAGCCGCCTCGTCCGGGGGCTCCAGCAGGACCCACAGAACGTCAAGCGTGCAATGGGCCTCTGGTTGTGGCTCGAGTCCATTGGCCATAACGACTTCGTTCGTCACGTCAACTCCTACAGAGACGGCCTCCTCATCGGCTTCCTTAGGGAGGCGGAGATGTGCATCAGCGCCGTAATGGGGTGGCTCCCTCCCGGTTGTGATCTCAGTATTCCGCTCACAGCGTGGCTCATCGACGAGCCCATCGACGTTGGGTTCTTCCTCTTTAACAAGCAGATCGTCTTCAACGGAGTCTCCCGGATCTACGCCAGGGTCTGTGACGTGATCTTTAACGACAGCCTGATGCTGGTCATCTCCCAGGATGGGAGCGACCTGCACCACGGCGGGGTGGTGAAAGGAGGCTGCGTGATCCAGCCCTCTGAGGAGTGGATGAGCCGGCATGGCGCTACCCTGGGGCCAGTGGCTGCCGGCGTCGTTGGGAAGTGGGGGATGGTGGCGTTCACTGACCCGGAGGCGGCGACGGTTTTTGCGCGCTCGTTCAGGAAGGATGATTGCCCTTTCGACTGTGAGGCCACAGGGCCTCCCACTCTGGAGAGGCGATCCATATTCATATCTTTCTCCAGGGGCCTCCCCATCAGCGAGCGAGAAATTGTGGCCTTCTTCCATTCGTGAGTTCAGCTTCTTCTTGTTCTTCTTCTCGTTCTTGTTCTTGTTCTTCTTCCTGACGAAATATGACAGGAGATACGGGCATTGCCTCGAGAACGTGATGATCGAGCAGATGCAGGGGGAGGTTCTGCCCATGTACGGGAGGATTGTTTTCATCAACCCGCGGAAGATGGCCTCGGTAATGAACGGGAGGCGCAGCGCTAGGTTCGAGATCAATGGGAATTACCTCTGGGCTCGCATGTACGAGCCCTCCCACCGCTAGACAGGCCCAACTAGGATGCTTGGGCATCACCACCGGGATTGTAGAACCGAGTCGGATCCATCGTCTAGGGGTTGTTGTGATGTGACCGATGATCTCTAGATAAATAATAAAGTCATTTTCATGATATGATCTTCACCTGGCAGGATCTTCTCTCTCTCTCTCTCTCTCTCTCTCTCTCTTACTCTCTCATCTATATATACACATATATATCTTCATTAACTATTTTCATGTTGAAATGGATGCTGGCTGAACATTCAGAAGAACACAGGCCATCTTAGCAGGTTACCACGGCAGGTGATTCAGTCCATACCCGGGGAAACCCCCTTTGCGTCTCTGTTTCCACAGAAGAAAGGAAGGGGAAGGCCTTCAATCTGGGTGCAGAAAAAAGGTATCTAGGGTTTTTGTAGTTTCAAGGGAAGGGAGAAGCCTTCAAGGTTCATCTGGGAGATGATACTGAAAGAAGAGAACCACAAATTTAAGAGGCATAAATTGCATATTGGAGATGATAGTGAAAGCAACGGGTTAGAGGCTACAATCTTGGAGAACAAGCTAGCTCTCCATTTTTGTTCATCATCTATGATCGCTGCAGACTCCTAGTTGTACACTGATAGTAACGACACACATTCGCCGAAACAAATCCGGGAACTCAGTCTAGCACGTTCTGTCACTCTCTCACACATCCAGACACACGCTCAAACTCAATCAAACAGGCTCTCTCTTTCTCTCGCTCTGCCTCTCTGTCTCTGTCTCTGTCTGTCTGTCTCTATCTTTTTATCTCTCTACACAAACGCAAACCTGCAAACTCAACCTCCACGCTCCCCCTCGCACCAACACACAAACACCAACATGAAAACTCTCTCTTTTCTCTCTCTTCTCTCTCTCTCTATCTCTTTATCTCTCTACACAAACGCAAACCTGGAAACTCGACCTCCACACTCCCCCTCGCACCAACACACAAACACCAACATGAAAACTCTCTCTTTTCTCTCTCTTCTCTCTCTCTCTATCTCTTTATCTCTCTACACAAACGCAAACCTGGAAACTCGACCTCCACACTCCCCCTCGCACCAACACACAAACACCAACATGAAAACTCTCTCTTTTCTCTCTCTTCTCTCTCTCTCTCTCTCTCGCACACACCCGTACACAGACACAGATACACACAGACACACACACACACAGTCTACATGTACACCCACTCAACTGTACACACATTCACACTCTGAAACTCTCTTAAAAATACTAACAAAACCTTTGCGTACATCTCTTTCCACAACTGAAAGGAAGAGGGAGGCCTTCAAGCTTGGTGCAGAAAAAAGGGCTTTTAGGGCTTTTGTAGTTTCACTGGAAGAGGAAGGCCTTCAAGCATCTTGGAGAAGGTACTGAAAGAAGAGAACCAGAAGTTTAGGAGGCATACACTGAATGTTGGAGATGATGGTGAAAGAAACGGGTTAGAGGCTACAATCTAAGACAACAAGCTAGCTCTCCATTTCCAATCGTCATCTATGATCGCTGCAGACTCATTGTAAACTGATAATAAAACGACACACTCATTCACCAAAATACATCCGGGAACTCAGTCTAACAAGTTCACACGTTCTGTAACTCTCTCACACACCCAAAAATACCCTCAAACTCAATCAAACAGGCTCTCTCTCACATATGCTCTCTCTCTCCCTCTCTCTCTCTCTCTCTACACAAACACAAACCTGCAAACTCAACTTTCACACTCACCCTCGGACCAGCACACAAACACGGACATGAAAACTCTCTCTCTCTCTCTCTCTCACGCACACAGACACACACACACGTTCATGCTGTATCAAACTCTTATAAACACACTTGCATAACCTAACCTCCCCTTCGTTATCTATTTTCATGTTGAAATGGATGCTGGCTGAACATTCAGAGGAACACAGGCCATCTTAGCAGGTTACCAGGGCAGGTGATTCAGTCCACTAGAAGGGAACCCTGGTAAACCCCCTTGGCGTCCAACTCTTTCCACATAAGAAAGGAGGGGGGAGGCCTTCAAGCTGGGTGCAGAAAAAAAGTTTCTAGGGTTTTTGTAGTTTCAAGGGAGAAGGAGGCCTTCAAGGTTCATCTTGGAGAAGATACTGAAAGAAGAGAACCAGCAGTTTAGGAGGCATACATTGGATGTTGGAGCTGATGGTGAAAGAAACGGGTTGGAGGCTACAATCTAGGACAACAAGCTAGCTCTCCATTTCCATTCGTCATCTATGATGTCTGCAGACTCATTGTAAACTGATAGTAAAACGACACACTCATTCGCCGAAACACATCCGGGAACTCAGTCAAGCACGTTCTGTCACTCTCTCACACCCAGGCACACCCTCAAACTCAATCAAACAGGCTCTCTCTTTATCTCTCTACACATGCACAAACCTGCAAACTCAACCTCCACACTCCCCCTCGCACCAACACACAAACACCGACGTGAAAACTCTCTCTCTCTCTCTCTCTCTCTCTCTCTCTCTCTCATTCAAACACACACACACATTCTCCTCTACATGCACACCCACCTAACTGTAGACACATGAACACTATATCAAGCTCTCTTTAACGCGCTAGCATAACCTAACCTCCCCCACCCCCCCTCCACTACAAGCCTCCACACACACTCATATCTCTTTCTGAAGCAAATGCATACACACACAGAGACCCACGTTCTTAGTGAAACTCATCTACATGCACCCACACACACACCCCTTTACTGAATGAAATTTTCCGTTTCGCGCCCACGCGCAAACACCAGCATACACATCAACTGAAAAAGACAGACATTCTTCCTCTTAAAAGAATACCCTCACGAATGCATATTCATAGACTTTCTCTCTCTCTTTCTCTTTCTCACGCAGACACACGCCAGAAAACTGGAAGATACACGTATGCACAAAGAGCCACAAGAATCGCCTCTTGATACATACGCACCCACCACAAGAATCAGAGAAAATATATCTAACCTAACCTAGGGATCCCCACAAGAGAGCGTGGGAATTTTTCACCCATAAAATCCAAATATAAAGCTATTGATGTTAGGTACGTTGTTCGAGAATCAGCTCTTTCAAGAGTGATGTAGAGGTCCACATGCGTTGCAAAAACAAAGATATCATAGATTTACGCGAACCGAAGAAAAAATGTGAAATCACACAACCTTTATAGTTGCGGTCCCTACAAGTTTTTCATACGTGATATCTTCCTAGGATAGATTAGTTTCACCAAGTTCGTCACCCTAATCCTACGTTTGGGAATCAAGTTAAACATTAGCAGAAAAAAGTGAAACCTTATAGCTAAAAATGCCAATATTCTTTCTACTAAAGCATTTAAATACACTCAAGTGGACTGATCTTCATACTCTTGTAAGAACTGCATGGCCATTTTTTCTGGACGTAGCTCACTTCTTGTGTTGACCAAAAATGCGGACTCTACTCCTTTTTCATATGTGCCATCCAGTTGAACGTGCTGCTTCCTTTGGTACTAAGGAGAATCTGTGTCACCTGAATTCCAAATTACCAAAATGCATGTGTTGAGAAATTACCGATCTTTCTCTCATACCAAAAGGTTTCATTAATTAAGCATATCATTCAAATACTGTGAAATGCAGATGAATGCATAAGCAAACGTAAATAACCCGAATAAATCCTTCGTTAGTCTCTCTCTCTCTCTCTCTCTATCCTAATCTATATCTATGAATCTAGGTCCACTTGGAGAATCTATTTTTTACTCTCTTAGGTGTAGTGAGAACGAATGCTTTCTAAGCACTTGGTGATATCCACAAGGCTGTTATTCGTAATTACTAAGTACGAATAATTCTGAATCTTAGGGCAGCAAAGGAGAAAGAAACAAGAAAATTTTATCTGAAGGAACAAAGTAACTTTCTCATTGCGTTATCTTATTGTATACTGGTTAACAGATTACCTGAAAAAACGCAACACAGTCATTATTTGACATATGAATTATACTTGTCATGGATAGACAATTTCACTTCATGAAATTATGGTTGAATCATGATTCGGTAAACAAAAATAAAATAAAAATGCTAACGTGAACAGGATTAAGTGAATTATTTATTTTACATGATTTATTTTGACCAGAAAAGGGACGAAAACAGGATTAAGTGAACAAGTATGAAGGGAAGGTGACAAAGTCACTATGACGTCATACCCATGACCATTCATTTTCGAGAAAGCTTCTATTTGATTTTGGAGAAGCAGGAGTAGATAAATAAATATTTTCAAACATCACACTAAACATTAATTTTTTTACATGTAGATCTCTTAGAGTTTAAGTGATCAATAACCCTAAAGAGCCAGCTATTTCAGAAGGCCTAATTTTTAAATAGAAATATCTACTTCACAGAGTCAGAGTGAGTTTTTTTCCAGGGAGAAGTTGTTGGATGTCCTTGATATATGGTGCCAAAGTAATATAAAAGTGAAGGTATGAGTGAAAGATCCATCTCAAAGTACACTTTTTTATTAATATTATTATTCACCAAATAAAAAATTCAACATAAATCAATGTCTATTGAAAGGCACTCGAAAGTTTTGATTAATTAGTGATCAGGCTACCTTACATTGGTTATGTATTAGAAGTTTGCGGCTTGCCTCTACGGTTTACACTGTTTTCACCTTTTAAAAAAGCTTTTAGCTAAAAAAAATTATCATCTTACAACATTTCGTTTCTCTTAACCCTATTTATTCCTAAATTATGGCTCTCTCTTTTTTTATGAACTCATACTTACATTAATAACCTCTTGTATGATGATACAACAAAGAGTTCAAACCTAATTCATGTTTTCTCATTAAATTCTAGATGGATTTATTCCTGTTGTTGGGGACGTCAGAAGGGTTCTGAAACACCAACTCTCAGAGATATCCTAATGAAAGAGAGTCTAGAAGTTGGAATTAACATTCAGAAATAAGTGAATTTCCCCATTGCTTCTCATATAATCATCAATAAATTTACAGTGTACGTTTACATGCTATCGTTTGAAGTATCGAGATAAACCAAGTGGAAGCTGCTCTTAACATTGTGAACTAAGTGAATAATCACATCATTTCTAAAAATCAGCAAGAATTTTATTGTGTCTGTATGGATGAATATATATGTCTGGAAGTTAGATTATAGATACAAAAGATTCATACGAGACATACGCATAACAACTTACTGAAAAATGAGAGAAAAATGAATAAAAATGAAAGTGTAGATTGGTGGTCACTCTTTGTAGACATTGAGGGCAATGGGGGAATTTTTTTTCACATGCTCCATTTCAAATCTCGGTCCAGAGATGAGTTTGCACTTGAAAGTCACAGAGTAAAGTCTAAAGGGAGATGAATACCTATGAGTAGACTCCATTTAACATTCTCGGGAGGAGGCTGGAGAGCACCAAGGCGTAGCGTGACCTTGAGAACGTAGATATACGAGGCAACTCTGGAGACTGTTTCGAAGAAGAAATCATGGTGTGAAACGTTCTCTGCGGTTCGTCATAAACTTCCAGACAAACCCTTCCCTTCGTTTCCCAACGGACGTGTCGTATCTCTCTCTCTCTCTCTCTCTCTCTCTATCTCTCTCTATATCTCTCTCTCTATATCTCTCTCTCTTTTTCTCTCTCTCTCGCTCTCCTCCCCCCCGAATTCTGATGTGGACCTGTTGCTGACGGACAAATGGACAGGGTGCTACGGAGGGAACGGCTGGTGACAGCCTAAAGTTCCTCTACCAACTCCTTATAAATTGGGTCCTCACATAAAAAACGCTCGCCAAACCCTAGGTCTTGTCCCCGAGCAGTCTTGTCCGCCGTTGATTAGGTCATACCCTAATTTGGGAGCCGCCGCTGCAAGAGTTAGCCATGGCCAACCCAGACAACTTGTCCTCCGCAGATCCCATTCCCACCTCAGATCACGTCCCCATCTCAGACCCCATCTCAGATAGTCTGCATGTCTCAGATCCCATCCCCTCCCCAGCCACCCTGTTCATCTCTGAACCCCTATCTACTTCAGATCCCCTTCCTTCCTCAGATATCCAGTCTGAAGCCATCGAACTTGATGTCAAAGAGGGTGAAATCACCGACGACATCAAAGGGAAGCGAAAAACTGACGTTGTCACTGACGAGAGTAACTATGCAGGCGCTGCCGACAATAATAACAGCGACAACAACAGCGTCGGCGGTGGTGACCTTCCAGGCGCTGTCAACGTACTGCGCTTCCACTTCATGGAGCGGCGCCTGTTCATGCGACTGACGCGCTACTTGAAGAAGGGGGTGAACGAATCGAAGGCCATGATAGCTCTCTGGCTTTGGGCTGAGGCCGTCGGCCACAGCGGTTTTCTGCGTCATGTATGCTCTTCTTCTGACGCCATGTTGCTCAAGTTCTGCCAGGAAGCCAAGCTATGCCTGGAGGTCCTCATGGGGCTGAGGGTTATGGCTCTTGTGAGGAATTGCTCATCTGTCGAGCTGCCCATGACGTCATGGCTCATCGAGGAACCCATCGACCTGCGGTTCTTCTTTGTCCACAGGAAGACGGTAATGGACGGCGTCGCCGCCATCCACCACAGAATCTGTCAGTTGATCTTCGACGACGACATCATGATTAACATCTCTGAGGCGACGACCCACCCTGAGAACCGCCGGATTATGTCCTCCGGGCTGATCATATCTCGCCCCCTGGGCGAGAATGCGGAGAAACGGAAGAACGAGAACGAAGGAGATCCAATGGAGGTAGATCCCGGCGAAGCGCCTCCCCCGCGAGGAAACAAGAAAGCTAAGCAGAATGGAGAAGAGCCCAAGGAGGTGGCGGCAGCGGCTGCCGTTGCTGGCAAGGAAGCACGTCCTCTTGCACCTCCAGGGGCGGTGGAACCATTGGTGACGCGCTCTGTGTTCCTCACCTTCAATATGGGTCTCCCAGTCAGTGGGAAGAACGTAGCCCAGTTCTTCAACATGTCGGCTCAACCCTAATTCCTCTTGCTTAAAATCTCTCTTCTTTCCTTCTGACGCCAGTTTTTTAATCTTTCTTATGTGAGCAGGAGGTACGGGAAGTGCGTGGAGAGGGTGGATATCGAAAGGCATGTACCGGAGTACCCTCCTCTGTACGGCTACATAATATTCAAGAACGCACTGGCTATGACGACGGCGCTAAATGGGCAGCGAAGTGGCAAGTTCGTCATCAGTGAGAGAGTTGTATGGACACGCATCTGCAAGCCTCGACCGAGGAGGCCCTTGGGGGATATGGGGGAGATGAGCGTGGATGAACTTGCGGCGGCGATCGTCGCCATCAAGATGGAAAATCGTTGAGAATAGGGTTTCTCCCCCAGAGCTAAGGTTGAATTCTCTTTCCCTTTCTAATTCGAACTTTCTCTTCAGGTTTGCTTTTCAGAGGTGGTTTTTTCCGTCGAAAGCAACGTTATCAATGTTTATCTTATGTTTTTTAGTAATGGATCCGAGTTATTGTTATCATCCCCTTCTCCTTTTCTTCCTCTCTTAAGATTAGATCTCAACAGCCTTCTGCATTGGAATGTATGAAGATTGAAAGATCTCTCATGTCTTTTGAATATCTTACAGTTACCTTTATCTTTCCGCTATCGAGAACGGGGGCAATAAAAACATGATTAACATGTTTGCACAAACTTCATGTTTTGTTCAAAATTTTTAGCAACCCTTGACCATCAACGCAACGTACATCCCATAACATGTGTGCTCAGTCGTCACAGGAAGAGCGAACTGGAAACCTTCACTGATGTGTCTGGAGCTTTCAGCGGTGTTTTCTTTCATGTCCCGCGCGAATATTTCCAAACTAGATATTAATTTTTTTTACGACTCAAAATGAGATTTTCTGTGTTCTTGTTAGGTTCTAAACTGCTGAATATATATCGGCCAATCAAACAGAAGTACTTAACAATTACATTAATGCATAACCTAATGGAGACCCTAGTATAATTTCACCATGAAACTTACGTAGACGGTCATAAATCCTTATGATGGCGCTCATAACAACATTGTTTTCAATAAATCAAATACTCGTGAGGGTATATATCTTCAGTTCTTATACTCGGGTTATCATATACACACACACATATATATATATATATATATATATATATGTATGCTCTTCTACAACCGTTGTGATAGTATATGAACGAACATATGGTTCTGATATTGCTTATTATCCATGATTTCACATTTTCATCGATTCCCGTTTTCCGACCTCGTGATTCACAAAGAATAGAAGCAAGTTTCTTACGTTGGTAAGGAACATGTTGGGAAGAGGCAGCGTTTGATGTTATTATGTATGGGATTTAATACGTTCTATACTTCCCTGTATTGATGTCGCATCCAATAGTAATTTAATTCGTGATATACTTTACCCCTCTATTCAGTCAGGTGAACGTCTTTTGCAAGAGGATCATAAGCAATGTTCTTCAAACTTTTGCATCACTTGCTTTCAAATGTTCTTCAAACTAAGCAATGCGATATATTGTTCTTTAAATTATTCAATTGTTAGAAAATAAACAGTCTCCTTACCTCAAATCAAAGACCGAGCTATAAAAATTAATATAGCACTGATTTTAGTCTTGATTTTCTGAGATATTTCTCGGACATGCTTCCCCTGGAAGTTTTCTCTTTGAAGCTTGAGTTTCATGAATTGTTCTTTCATAAGTTGTTCTAGTTAGTTCATTCTATCTATTATCATGATATCATTGACACCTAATAATAAATCTCGTTGAAAATCAAGGCTTCAACTATCTTTCACTAAAATTAATGGCTTTAGTCAACGTATGTTCTCCAAAAATGCTTCTTTAAATTGGTGGACTATATGAAGTCAAATCAGATTAGTGCCCAGATAATCCCTTATAAATTTATGGCTTCAAATCAATTAGGGTAGATGAACTGCTCAATTATAGATCACAAAGAATAAAAGTTCATAGAATTTTAGCACATATCTTCTTTGAGTGTCGATACATAGGCCCAAATGTGTTGAAGCTTCTTTTGGTTTGTATATACTTTCAATGCACGAGAATGATTTGACAATGTGGTTATTTCTTTAAGGTTAGAAGGGTTAATCCTTTTAAAGGAAAATATTCTCCTCTAGTTTTATGTATAGAACGTTTGATAACTACTTTAAGGGATCGTTCCAACAGCTATCTGCAAGTCGTCTTGTGGCTAGTTTCTCTAATGATAGTAGCACTTTTCTCTTTTCTGTATCCTATAAGGTTAGAAAAAAGTCTTGCCAATAGACTAGTATATCCTTGTGTTGTCCTATTCACGGGCCTTGGAGAGTAGTGAGTCCCTTTGACTCAAGTGGCCTCTTTCTTTAAATGTTACCATGGTCACTATGATCACTAAGACTTATTATTACCGAGTTGAGTCACCTTTTTTATATGGTATCTTGGTCTCAACGAGTGTTAAGACTCTTCTAAACACTACACATAAATTTGGTATAGTAAAGTTATCATTTTACCCTGGCATATATATTGTCAAAAAAAACACTAGAAAGTCTCCAAAACTCAACAATTTTTACATTTTATCAATTTGTATAAGCATAGGCTGTTTTTTATAGCTTACGTTTTCATCTAATATGTAATCTTGAGAACCTACATTACTTTTTCATCATTAATTTCATATTTTCCTTTAATTGTTATTTGATGACATGGTTTAGGTATAACATTATCTGAATCATATCTTTCTAGTTTATTTAACTTATCAGATAAGGCTTGATTGAATTCAACTTTTTCTTTAAAAAAATAGTTCATGTATCCTTGTTGAGGTGAGCTGTTTCCTTTTTCATCCTTGTTCCAATGGCCACTAGTATAATATTTTACTCGTTCAACAAAGAGTTTCTTAGTAGCGGTTACCACGAAAATAGAGTTCAACAAATTTGAAAGTTTCAAATTAGCCCAATAATCACAACATATTTAATTCATTTTTATCTAGTAAACTTGATAAAACTTCTCAAGGTGTTTCTTAAGGAGTAGTGAGTTATATATAAGTGAATATATAGCAATCCTTCACTATGAAGTTTCTCACCTAGGCTGGAGCTTGATATTATCCATGAAATAGCAGGAGTATATAACATTTTTGGATTGAGTTGGTCACAATTTTTTCACAACCTTCACACTAGTTTGAATAAAAAAATATTATTCCATGATTTATCGTATTGATTTTTTTATGTTATTTTAATGCCCACATTTTTCATTAAGAACCTATGTATGTCAAAACTTGTTCCTTAACGCATTAATTTGGGGGAGAGAGAGAGAGAGAGAGAGAGGACTAGAACTTACGTGCGTGCACATCTATATTATATGGAGCTGCCGAGAGTATCCATATATATAAAACGTCAGCGTACTACAAGGAAAGCTCTGATCTCCTTCAATCTCACAGAAATAAACAACCTTGTCCAGTTTAAGTCATCCCCCCCGTAAAAAGACTTCATCCACCTCTCCCTTCGTTTCGTTATTTTTCTCTCTCCTACTCAGGTTGCGTTCCTTCCCTTGAACTGGAGTGTGGGCTCCCGGGGGGAGATAACCTCGCACCTGTAGGTCTCTCTTCGTTGGTTGGAGGGTTGCGTGGGGAGACGCCTGGTCCCGGGTCGTCCAACTAACCCGAGCAGACCCTAAGTTTTCATTATCCCACCGGCCCCTCACCAAACCTGACCTTCCCTCCCTTCAAGCCCAAGTCGGCCGCCAGCCTCCGCCTGGAGTCATCGTTCAGCCAACGGCGTAGTACCCAACTGGAGTCGAAGCCCTTTCTATGCAATAAATCTTCTGCGGTTCGCTGTACAGGAGAAGGGGAGGAGCCAGCCGGCATGAAGGAGCCGCCGTTGAACCCAGGGAGAGGGGAGGAGACTTGCAGCCGGAGAGGGCCATGGAGGACATCGTCAAGGTGTTCTTCAAGTGCACCAAGTGGCAGAGAGAGGAGACCTCTGACCCGCTGATCTGCCCCTACAGCTACTTCTGCGACAGCGTCTACCCGGGGGACTACTCCGCCGCCGTTGACGTCTCAATCTTCCTCCTCTCCGCCGCCTCCTACGCCTTCGCCGTGGCCGCCACTTTGCTGGATTTGGCGGGAGAATCCCCCGCCGTTGACTGGACCCAGCGGCTGAGGGTTCTTCTCCCGTCCGGGCCGGTCGTCCTCCCGGCACTGCTCCTGGCCCTAGTCAACGGCCACCGGACCGGCGCCGCCATCCCGCTCTCCAGCATCGGGCCGGCGTTCTTCCAGCTGGTTCTCCTCTCAGCCCTCGCCTTCGAGAACCCGCCGGAGAGGACCCTCCGACACGTGCTCCTCGTGGTCTCCAGCATCTCCGGAATCCTCCACGCGAGTTTCCGGCTGGATGCCGTCATCTTGCCTTACTACACCGGGCTGGACGCCCTACTGCGCTCCACGCTCTCCGGCGAGTGCCCCACCTGCGTGTGCCGCCAAGAGGCGCTGGTGGTCGGCGGCAACCTTGTCTCCTACAGAGGGTGGTCGACGGCGACGTTCGCCGTCGCCGGCACCCTCTTGTGCAGGTTCGGCAGCTTGTTGTGTGGTGAGGAGAAGATAGGTGTGGCGGTGAAGTCGGCGGTGGAAGCCCTCGCCTGGGTGCTGATAGGAAGAGATTGGGTTGACTTTATTGGGGATCTCCCCCCAGGAGAGCTTATGGAGATGGCCGCTCATGTGGCTGTCTGCCTCCTGATGAGCCTCCAGATCTTGAGGAGGGCTTGCTCTCTCTTGGTTTGGCTGGGAGCCATGACCAGTTTGTAACTCTGGACATGGTCACAACCTCTGAGGCATCCTCGCCATGAAAATTGGAAATATTTTTATTCTGCAGTATCATCCTCATCTGTACTTCAAATTTATATATATATATTTTAACTAGCCGTTCTTTTCATTGGGAAAATAACATGCCTAGACATTTTTATTTAACGAAGAAACTGGTAAAATAGCTCAACGAAGGACGGGTTGAGGACTAATGATACCATATATATATATTAAAAATATATTTTATATAATAAAATTGTAAACCAAATATTAATATTCTTAATTTAGTACATTGAGGATGAGGGGTTGAGAGATTCTAAACCAATTCTCCTACGAATATATACATAAATACGCCAAAATTATTTCTTTTTATGGGTTAAAATATCAATATATATATTTTTCTCAAGATGGGAGCCAAAAATCAAACTAAAGAGAAATGCGTGCGTGAATCGGTCACAAAATTTTCAAAGTTAAATTATATGCATATATAAATATCTCATTGTCACTTGTAGATCATGATTAAGACAAGACTTCATCCGGCGTTGACCTGTGAAGATACTCGAGTTCAAGGTATTCGATTCTCAACCACAAGTGAGAAACTTGATTCCATGGTAGGGCAGTGTCACCCTGGCAGCTTCTCTTACAGGCAATAAGTCAACGTTCATCTCAACACAATAGGTCCTTCAGTCACAGACTACGTGAGCCAACCCTAGAAGAAGGTGCCCTCTGGAGGCTGAACCAGCTTCCGGTTGTGAGTCGACACCATCTCCCTCCTCAATTGGGTCAATATGTCCTCCATCGTGTAGTCCCTCTGCCAAGTCGCCAGGATGCCAAATTTTGTGGGCTCAACCTGCCAAAGTTCCGCGCAGGGAAGGAAATTATCCATCAAATGTACATCCAAAAAAAGATGCAAAATCACCTAGAAAAGCTTTTTATGCCAATAAAGGCAATGAACTTATGAAAAGATAGAAGAATTACCACACCAGTCTCATGGTTAACACACGCCATGTTGATCCGCGAGTGGAACCGAACGATTGGAGGCTTATCAGGATAATCTTTGTCACAGAAGAGCTTCAGCTGGTAGATGCGCCCGTCGTGGACAGACTGGAGACAGCAACAGCAATGGCAGATGAGAGGGAAGTCTGAAGTCTGAAGTCTGAAGTATTTCGGAGAGTATAGAGAACCATGCATTACATTGTGGGGTCCGATGATTGTGCCAGTCCAGGAGCACATGAGGATGTCCTCTACGTCATCCATTCCATAGCTCACAGACCCATCGCCTATGCCCTTCTCTCCCCGTTCTAGTTCTTCAAGCAGTCGGAAGTTCCTCGGAACTACAACCAGATGGAGAGATACAGTGAGGTGAAACACTTTCTGATGATGAATGAAACCATCTAATCATATATAAATCCTTTTAGTGCAAACTTCACCTAACAATACAACAATGTGCGATTAAAAACTTGGCAAATATTTCTACTTTATTAGATGCAGATATTCTATCCAACGTACTTTATTTATAAAATTATTATCTCTAAAAATGTCTGAAATTCATGTTTCTTCTGTATGCGGAAATTCACAGCTAAACCTTTGCATTTATTTAACCATAATTTGAGCAATTTAGGCTGGTCAAACGGAATCGTAAGTCCCTGAATGGCACCAGGGATCTTCACAAAAGACAACAAATGGGTTCAGACTTGCTCAGCCTCATCTAGGACTGTTTTAACAAAGTCAAAGCAAGAAAATGCATGACTCTATGAAACAGAGGCATTCAATCGAAAATTTGGTTCTACAATAGTTTGAGTATTTACCCTTCGAAATTATGGTCTAGAGAAGATATCGTGTCCATTGCCGATTCCATCATAGAGCCATAATAAGAAAGTCTAACTAGAGCACCAAGCCTTAACAGCTTTCTTCTAGATATTGCACACTATGCAGAGGCCAGCGCTGTAATGCACTCAACGCTTTCAGGAAAAAAAAAAAAAAAAAAGCTTTATTGACCACTCAACGAATCCTGGAGTCTCCTTCGGACCACTTTGTCTATTCCCGGACTTTTTTCAGATAATATTTCCAGTATCCTGCCTATATAATATGATTCTTCAGACAATATTTCCACTTTGTCTATGATTTCTCAATAGCAAAAGTTAGACAAAGATAAGAAAGAAACCGTTCTATATGAGTTCACAATTTAATCAACTTAGTGTTAAAAAAGTTAATTTGCAGGTCCTTGGAACCAGCATCAGAGCCAAGTCAGCTTCAAGAAGACTAGATGAAGATGCCCACACAAAATAAAATGTGCTCATCATCGACGTCTCTCCCACTGCAACCCCAAGACGTGCAAATCAAATCTTTTCATGTTTACCTTTATCTTCATTGTTGTTTTTGACAGATCCAACTCGATTCAATCTGTTTCTATAATGAAACAAGATGCATCAACAGAAACATGATACCTAACACAACAGCGACAGGTAGATTATTTAACTCTTCATGTTTCAAGAAAGAGAGAAGAAATGAAGGTCACTCGGCGGATTTCTTCCCGTTGACTTAAGGACTTTCGAAAGCAAACCGTCCCAATAAGGAACTACATCAAGAGCTGCAACAAAACTTGAAGGTTTACACGACATTTCTTCAGCTCAAGGACCAGGGCTGTAGATTAGCTAATTGTAGAATCATATTCGAGATCTATCTTTCAAGTTACAGATATCCAAAGGAATGAGAAACATACACCCAGTATGCTAATCTGATGCCAAATTCGAGTCCGAAACATTATGAACATGAATGATGAGTGCTGGTAGAAAGAAAACAAAAGAAAACTGCAAGTACTAGCTAGGGTAACCTCCAATGAAAACCTCAAGCAGCAGGAAGCGAGTTATTGGCTTATTACAATATGGGGCTGTTGTAGTTAGTGTACAATAATGGAGAATTGTTGTCTTACGTATAAACCATCACATTGCATAAAATACTAGGTTATATTTAATATACCTATGCATCTGAACACGACTACATATAACTTTCTAGTATTCTAGAATAAATTATATGAATTAAAACTATCATCGCACAGTAAAGGGCATTAAACAGCCATCCTAGACATAACATAAACCAAATCAAAGAGTGCAGAGGACAATGACGAGTAGACATCAGGATTCAGGACAATGGCGAGTAGATAACAGGATTCAGCCTCACTCACGGAAATGGGCAGCACGGAACAGAATAGCGACAGCCTCAGGCTAAAAGAATTTAGAGACACAACACAAAACTTACTGACAAATGGTAAAGGCACCATCGTGTAAATCTTAAAAAAGGTTATATCAGATTGAAAGTTTGTTTTTTTTTATGTTTCTATACAAGAATTTAGAGAGACAAAACAAAACTTCCCTCTTTGATTCAGATGCAATGGGCCCTTCATGATTTCCCTGCTGAAATATATCCCTCTAGTCAAACAAACAGATTTCTGTATCACCCATTAGAAAAAAAAAACTATATAAATTTTTAATAATTGGTTTGCATGCGACGATTGTCTAAATAGGTGGAAATGGGAACAAGGTTTCAGACTACCTTCTGTCCAAAAACGTTGGCCTGCTATGTGGCAAATTATAATAGGAAAAGTTAGATAAAGAAATAAACTTCACAAGCACGCTTTGATCGGGAATACGATATCTTGGTTTCTTATAGTTAATCTTATTTCTGATAAAAATGACTTAAAGGAGAACAGTTGAAGAAAGTGGGATCAGAATTCGGGCAAGCACTAAAATGACCATTATAGTTGCATGTGTCACTCAAATTAGACTGAAGCCCTCCTTTTTTAACGTGAGACCTGCAAATTGGCATTAGATTGAGATCGAGTCCAAAAAACGCTTGAAACGGAAAAAAAAGAAAGAAAAATGAATGGAAGTTCTCACAGCATGTTAAAAGTAAAAACCTCTGTAATGTATGGCCCATTAAAGTGAAACGATCGAAGCAACCATGAGAGAATCTCTCTCCCTTTTGTAAAGTATAAAAATTATTCAACTTGGGTTCTAGCGTACTGCTTTAGCAAGGAGCGAGGTACCATTCTACTGGAAGTCAGAGCTACATAAATCATTCATTATGGAAAACAACCTTTCGTGCTTCTGACCTCCACATCTTACTATACAGAGTTTACACACAACATTTTTATCCAAACATGCTGAAGAAAAACATTATTAGTTTACTCCAAGCAGCTAAAGAATTACGTATACTCAAAATCATCAACAAGGTTTCTAGATACTAACATTGTTGGCCATTGAAAAAAAAGAAAACGAAATATTAAAAATTCTACATGTAGTTCGGTATTCGTGGTCTGAAATCAGGTCTTCCTGCAAATTAGAGATGACCTATAGGCTTTCGAAAAACGTCACCATCTTCTGATGTTTTCATAGACCATCAGAGGGGCACCTAAATATCTCTCAGCGAAGCAAATTTCCCTGACATAGGCATAAAGAATCTCTTCTGCTCTTACCCTTCTTGCCCCAATAAGAAATTGGTTTCGTGAACCATTGGGGCCCAAATTCGGCATAGTGTACAATGCCATCGAATATCATAGCTAACGTAGCGAATAAAATAACGTTTCAAACGTAAATGGAGAACCTCTTTCCCTCTTTGCAGTAGAAGCGTCCATTTTGAACAGAGCAAGAGAACTCTGGTTTTGGTGTACCGATTGCCCAAGAACAGAAGAAATAAGTGCAATATGAGTGGCATTACATACCAGATTCGAAAAAAAATCCAAAATATTTGGGATTTGCCACTTCCCCTCATCTACCACCGTCAAAATAAAGACAGCCTATGTCCAATGAGTAAACGGGCTTTAGACACGCAAGCTTTCGACATCTCTCACCTACTGATATACCCAAACCAAGAACCGTCATAACCTATCGTCTACTCGACCTCATTACGGCCGCAAGCGAGGGGTAGATCGTCTCATTCCACCCGAACCGCACCGTTGATATAAAACTAACAGAAACAAAACCGCGCTACAAACGAGACCGATGGAATTTCGCTCAACTCAGGGCAAATGAGATTCGATAACTACAGAGAGAGGGGAGCAAGGGCAGAAGGCCGCACCGACGATACCGGAGCCGCCAGCGGCGGAGCCACCTAGAGTCATGAAGCGACCACTCCCTTTCTTCCAACCTTCTGCCTTTATGAGACTCCACTTTCGTCCTCCCACCACAGATGAAGCGAGGGCCGCCGTCTGCTGATCCCACCAACTTGAGGGTAGATCGACACCGTCGGCCGACACAACGGTCGACGTCAAGCAGCAGACCCTTTTCTATTCCCCCAACCCCTTCCACCCAAGTCCTAAGAAAGGGAGCTGACATAGCCTATACGTGGAGCGATTTCATTGGTCCACGAAAAGGCTCACTAACTTGGTGCCTCCGCAACGGGCCGCAATTTACGAAGCCCGGGCCCGGCCCGGTGATCACTTTACCTCTCTTGCCCATCGTAGTAAGAACAGGCTATTCCGATTCTTTTAGCTTGATAAGCCCCGCATGGGTGAGTTGCTTGCGTGAGGCTCAATTAGCGATAAAATTGCTTATTTTATTCGACCAAAAAGGATGAAAAGTGAGAACTCAGCCCGTTATGATTATCCCCCCTGTTATCAAACTAAAAACTCGGTTAATATGAGAGAGAGATAGAGGGTTGTGGTTCTCTGCTTAGCGGCCGTATGTGGCATATGCGGCGGAGCCGGCAAAGCCGCCGCCGATGGAGTGCCGATGAGTGGAGCGGGGAACCTTCTCGCCGCCCGGTATAAAGACTGCACCGATGATCACGCGAGGGAAGAAGTGGAGCGCTGCGAGAGTGAGGAAGGTCCCGCGCTTGCCCCGTAGCCACCCAACCACCCTGCGCGACGTGACGCTCCCACAAGAGAGATCGCGGATTATGTAAAAACGCTGCTCGTATGCTCTGGCTAACTTTCTCTCTGTCTCTCGTTGTCTATCTTTAAGAAGAACGAAGCCCGGAAGCTTTCAATCGCAGCGGCTGTGCTGTGTTAAATTCTCCTAACCAGCTTACTAGTTCTGGGCTCAAATCTCTCGTACCACCCGTCAATTCTCCGCATCCACCAGCCTCCTCCCCTCTCTCGCCCTCTGTTCTTTAGAAAAACTGACGACGAAGATGTCGGAATGATGGTCTTCGACGGTGAAATGCTTGTACTGCTCCACAGGGAGAGGGAAAGGTCGCTCAGTCCCCTGGTTATATGCACAACGATTGGAGTTTTATCAATCTTCACGGAGGACTAAAGAATGGAGCATGAGACAGCGCTTCTCCGGAACGATTATCTTACAGATGGTCTGCTGATTAGAGTCATTTTTGGCGCCTAGCTACACCTTAGATCGTCGTGTAGCCCTCCCCCTCCCCTCTCCCCGGGAGATGCGGCTCTCCAGCCACCCCGGCTGACCCGGTTTACGGCCGGAACGCTCCTACTTCCTCCTTTTCCCTCCATGTCAAAACTCGCTAATCCCGCCTAGCCTCTCTCTCTAACAGGCGCCGCGAATTCTCCGACAGAGAAGGCGGGCCGGAGAGGGGGCAACTATAAAACGGAGACCCCGGGGAGGCTTTCAGCACAAATTCTCCCGCAGGGTTTCATCGAGAGAAGGAGAGGTGTAGAACCCCCGCAACGATGGCGACCAAGCTTCTGAGCGTCGTGGCGCTGTGTTCCGCCCTCTTCGCCGTCGCTGCCGCCGCCGCAGCGGATTCCCCGAGCTTCGTTGTCGAGGGTCGCGTGTTTTGCGACACCTGCCGCGCCGGCTTCGAGACCACCGCAACCGAGTACCTCGCTGGAGCAAAGGTGAGATTAGAGTGCAGGCACGAAGAATCGGAAGAGCTCGTTCACACGGTCGAGGGGACGACGGACGCCACCGGCACGTACCACCTGAAGGTCGCCGACGATCACGAGGACGAACTCTGCGAGGTGGTGCTGGTGGAGAGCCCCCACGCGGACTGCTCAGAGATCAAGACCGGAAGGGACCGCGCCCGCATCCTCCTGACCCACAACAGCGGCCTCGCCACCAACGTCCGTCTCGCGAACTCCCTCGGCTTCCTCAAGGAGGAGCCCCTCCCCTCCTGCGGCGTCCTCCTGGCCCAGTACCAGCTCGGCGACGACGAATGAGCCTCCCCCGCCGCCGCCTCCCGGGGACGACGACCCTATTCCCTCCCACCCCCGCTCTTCCCGCTTCCTCGCTAAGTTAGCTATGGTATCGAAATCCATTGTACGGTACAACGAATATGGGCTCCAATGGTCACGGATCCAATTTCTTATTGACGCAAGAAGGGAGTACCAGAAGAGATTCTTTATGTCTATGTCGGGGAAATTTGCTTCGTTGAAAGATCATTTAGGTGCCCGTCTGATGGTCTATGATAATATTAGAAAATGTGACGTCTTCGAAAGCTTATAGTTCATCTATAAATTGCAGAGAGACCTGATTTCATACTAGGAATACCGAATTACTTGTGGAATTTTTAATATTCCTGTTTTCTTTTGTTTTAAATGGCCAGAAATTTTAGTATCTAGAAAACTTGTTGATCGGTTTGAGTGTATGTAAGTAATTCTTTAGCTACTTGGAGCAAACTAATAACGTTTTTCTTCAGCATATTTGGATAAAAATGTTGTGAAACCTCTGTAAAGTACGATGTGGAGGTCAGAAGCACGAAAGGTTGTTCGCCATGAAGGATCAAGATGATTTATGTATCTCTAACTTCGAGTAGAATGGTGCGAAAGCAGTACACTAGAATTCAAGTTGAGCAATCCTTTTGCTTTACATTAGGGAGGGATTTTCTCTCATGGTTGCTTTGATCATATTAGGTTAATGGGTCGTATATTGCAGTGGTATTTACCTTTAGCACGGCGTGAGAACTTCCATTTTTTTTTCTTTTCTTCTTCTCAAGCAATTTTTGGACTCGTTCTCTATTTAATGCCAACGTGCAGTGATGGATCTCACGTTAAAAAAAGAGGGATTCAGTCTACGTTGGGTGACAGATGCAACTATAGCCGTCATTATTTAGTACTTGCCAAGAATTCTGATCCCACTTTCTTCGAGAACTGTTCTCCTTGAATGAATTTAAACGCAAATAAGTTTTATATAAGAGAAACCAACATCTTGTATTTATGATTAGAGAGTGCTTGTGATGTTTATTTTTAGAGCTAACTTTTTTGCAGTCAAATTTGTCGCATCACAGGCCAACGTTTAGGGACAGAAGGTAGTATGAATTGCTATCATCATTTTCTAACTATTTAGACCATCATCAAGTGCACACCAAGTAATATAAAATTGATATATGATTTTTTTTCTAGTGGGTACTACAGAAATCTGTGTTTGACTGAAGGGATGTATTTTAGCATGGATGTCACTTGTTTAGTATTGATTATTTTAACTCGAATGAAACTCAATCAAAGAAGGAACTGAAAGGAACAAAGAAGTCTAAATGAAGGCATGAAAAAAAAACTTTCAACCTGATATAACCTTATTTAAAAAGTTACATGATAACGGCTTAGTCATTTATGAGTATGTACTACCTTGTTTCTTTGAATTCATTTAAGGTTGAGGCTGTCATCAATTATGTTCCTTCCTGTCCATCTCCTTGAGTGTGGCCTAAATGATAAGCCTCTATGTACTTATTTTAGAAGGGAGAAGACCTCAATCTAATTGTAAAATAACTGAACATAAGATTATAAGGAGCTCTTAACAGACCAGAGGATAATTTGAACTTCTTTAAGAGTGCAGAAAGGCTACCTCAAAATAATTAAGAGTATAAATAAAGGAAAGGAAAATAAAGGCAGTACCTTTTGGAGAAGTCGATTTGAGTTCCTGGGCAGTCGAGCAAAAGCCTATTTTTATCCTCGATTTGAGGTATTTGAATCTAATTTCCTCTTATCTCTCCCCTTTCTCCATCTATATGACTTACTTTAGACATTGTCTTTATCCTTTGTATTCACTAAGCCCTAATTTTCATTTGGAAGTTGGAGTCTTATCACTTGGTATTAAAGTCACCCTTGACCATTTTTGTATGGTACAATGGCACACAATTATGAAGATGGAATATACAAACACTCAAAGAGGAGATCAAAACTATGAAAGAAATCTTACAACAACTAACTCATCAACTGGTGATGCTGATGACATGCTTACCCCAAGATGAGAATGCAAATCAGCATCTTACCTCTTCAAAATTAAGAGCAAAGTGCAAAAAATTATAAGTCAACTCACATATTAGATCTACTAATCTTCAATGGGACAATCTAGAAGGATGGTTACACAAAGCAAAAAGACATTTTTGCATAAATCAAACACTAGAATGTGATCATTTAGAATTGATAATGATTAACTTGAAAGGAGATGTAATGGATTGGTAGTTATGGACGGAAGATTATTTTGTTATTTCAATATTTGTATGATTTAAAAATAGAGTTCAATAGTTGATTTGGATCATCAGCTTCCAACA
Source organism: Spirodela intermedia (assembly GCA_902729315.2). Lineage (NCBI taxonomy): Eukaryota > Viridiplantae > Streptophyta > Magnoliopsida > Alismatales > Araceae > Spirodela > Spirodela intermedia. The sequence continues at coordinate 6,947,398 of LR746265.1, forward strand.
ATATATATTAGTGACTTTTGAACTTAAAAGCAAGATGGTTCAGTCCTAGAGTACATATTGAAATTTGAAAAATGCTTAGCTTATCTTCCCAATATGCCGGTGAAAATATTAGAACATACTTATCTAACGGGACTCAAGTTTCAGATCGAATCTGAATTATCAATGTCCTGCTGATTAATTTAAGAGATACTTCGTGTAGGAATAAGCACAGATATATACTCTTTGGACTCTTCATGTAGGTAGAAGCACACACATGCTCTTTGGACACTTCATGTAGGCAGAACCACACATATGCACTCTATGCCAAGCATGGAAGGAAGAACAATTAAAGCAAAAAAAGTTTAGTTTGGCCTCATATAATCCTTAGTAGATAAAGATCACCTTGACATCTACTTTTGACAATGATCATAAAATCATTGTAAAGTTCCTATTTCATCAATTCTTATCCCTAATAAAGACTTGACAATGATATCAAATCATCAAAAATAGGTCACCAATAGAAGAAATCAAAGACATCTACAACTGATTGAAGTAGAATTATAGGAAAAGAAGAATAAATGACTATGCTTTTACTACAATGAATAATTTAGGCCACATAGATGCAATTGAGACATCCTCATTATACATGAGGAAGAGAAAATTTAAAAAGACTTACAAAAAGAAGATTGGTCCTCAATAGAATATTAGCTATAGGAGGAAGCTACCATATTCATAACATGCGTTTCTTTAGATTCTGTCATAGGCTTGATTCAACATATTACTTTGAAAACAAGAAGAGTACTACAAGATAAAGAAGTCACAATTCTCATTGATACTAGTGCTACCCATAAATTTTTCTGTAATAAATGATTGAAAGAACTATTCTTATTAGTCAGCAAATTCCATAACTAATGTGTATTGATGGATAATGGCCATATTGTATAAGAAAATGAGATCTGTCATAATGTTCTATTGAAAATTCAAGAGCTTTTAATTATTCAAGACTTCTTACCTCTAGATCTTCACAACCAATGTAATTTTCAGGATAAAATGGCTAAAGAATCTAAGATTGATACATTCACATTATAAATATCTGATCAAGAAATTCATGATCAACAATACTATTCAAATTATCAAAAAAGGAGCAAGTTTGAACAAAACAAGTATATCCTTAAAAGATGCTAAGTGAGAATTAAATAAGACGCATGTTTGTGTGATGGAATTACGACTGTCAAGCAAAAAATATATGACTTTGATTATCACAAGAAAAATCAAAGACTGAGCTTCGATTACAAAAATAATTTCCTTTGATTTCTGAACCACTCCCAAGGCTTCCTTTAAAGAGAGAAGTTGACCATTGTATCAAATCTTACTCTTAGAACTCAACGAATAAATTTACAATCATATCGATACTCACAAATTTAGTTGAATGAGATTGAAATATTGGTCCAACAACTATGCACATTAGGTATTATTTAGCCGGCTAACAACCCATATGGTACTCCAATATTATTAGTTGAGAAAAAAGATGGAAGTTGGCAATTTACACAACCTATATACTTTAAACAAAACAGTATTTTGAATATTTTCTTTATCCCAATCATGGGAATTACTTGAGGAACTAGATAGAATGATATTTTTTTCTAAATTAGACTTGAATTCTAAATATTAAAAAATTCGAATGAAGAGAATTGACATTCTCAAGATAGTTTTAAAACCCAAAAAGGCCACTATAAGTTCAAGGTTATGTCATTTAAGTTTTCAAATGCTCTAGCCACCTTTCAATATTTGATGAATGAAATTTAAAGGGCATATCTCAATAAATTTTTATGAATATTATTTGATCAAATCTTAATATATAGCTACATTACAATTGAACATAAAGAGCATATAGAGAACATTTTTTATTTTCACAGCCAACAATATATACATAAATACCAAAAAGTATCAGTTCAATCGACACAATTATAATATCTCGACAATTGGATCTTCTATTGAAGAGATATCTACAGATAAATGGAAGAACTCAACCATAGTGGAATGGCTTATACCTAAGAATCTAGATATATTACGACATCCTAGCTTTTGACTTGATTATTGAATAAGAATTTATTTCAATAGAATTAAAAAACTCAAGCAGTTTTGAGAAGCTCAAGTCAACAATGACTTATACTCTTGATATTGGCTCTACCTCATTTTTCACATACATTAACAATTAAAAAGATGTTTTAGGGCAAGGAGTAGGGGAAATGTAACAAGGAAGACTAATTATCTATTTTGTCATGTTTTTCTTGAAATTTTTTGATTAAAGTAAGCCTATGAGAGAGAGCAAATAGTTATTGTAATGACAATGAAAAAACATAAATAATATCTTATGTTTCCACCAATTATTATTCTAACATATTAGTATAGCTTAATGATGTACACTTATCATTGTGTTTAAGTATTTAGTATCTAATAATATTTATGACAGACTTAATAAGATATTAGTCTCAAGTTGAAATAGAAAAGTTATTAATTCATCATGAGAAATTAATTTAGTTTATATGTAGAGAGATTTAAATATTTTATCACTATTTAACAGAAAGAATTAAATGAGTGAGAAATAAAATGAATAAAGAATGTGAAAAAGGGAGGGAAAGAGAGAGAGAGAGAGAGAGAGAGAGAGATCTCACGAGATGGAGATAGAGAGGGAGAGAGAAATGTAGATGAATAATTCGGAGAGAGAAACAATGGTTAGCTCTTTTTATGGTGATTTAATCACATGTGTAACTCAAATTAATTGCATTTATTGTACTAATGTGTGTGCGAGATTCACACATGACACAAGGTTAGTCATGAATGTCTCCACCTTATTTTAACACAAAAGTTCATTAATCAACCTTTAATTTTACTGATTTTGTATTCAAAATCAGAAAAATAATTGTTATTCTTGAAATATAGGAACATGAATATTTCGAGATTCGATTGTGAAAATTAATAGATAATAGATATAAGTAAGACATGATCTTAATTTAATCTTAGACAAGTTTCAAAAGATTTAAGAGGAACAAAATCATTCTTCAAGATTTTAATAAGTTCTATTTATTTCTATTGAAACATGTATGAAATATAAATAACTTATCATAAAATATAAATAAATGATGAAACTATGTAAATGAATGTTGAAAACATAAAATAAATCATTGTCCAAATTTAGTCTACCTTTAGGCAACTAGAGACACTGGTGTACTAGCTTAATTTTGTCCAGATGTGTCACACCATGTTAGAAACTGTAAAAATTGTTTGTAAGAGATGTGTCACTTGTCAAAGAGATTTGCTGAAAAGAGAGGCTGACCACATTGTCGCCATCATTTGGGGGGAAAAGGCAAGAACTAACTACTCACTAGAGACCTTGAGTGCAATCAAGGATGGAAGGATTGAACTTGCCAATCACCAAAGACATTGATTGTGCAACAAGAGGAAATAACAGATGTTGTCTTCACGACTGCCATTGGAATTTTAAAGATAATCTATTATCTCTATTTTACTAGATGATAATTGAGAGTTATGTTTATACCCATAATGCCAGTACATGCAAGAACTTAAGTTCTTGGTATCATGGCACTTTATCTACCAACAGATCCATTGTCTTTGGTCACATGGCACACTAAGCATTATGAGGTTAACTCGTCACAACTCATTTCTAGTCGAAAACTTATGTTCTTAGTATCATGATGCTTCGCTCACTGTCAAATCATCTTTTCTGGTCATGTGGCATGTTGAGTGATGTAAGATTCGTGAACTACTAATGAACTGCTTTACGTGTTGGATATTGTGGTGGTTCACCTGTAAGATCTGCCTTATCTAGTCACATGGGCCACTGTGTCGTTGAATCAAACTGCCCCAAACTACTATCTTAAAACAAACAAGAACATTTAGTCCCACATCATAAGTGTTTCAACATTTTGGGATGTATATATATTAAAGGTATGTTTTGAGTGCAAGACCCTTTCTCTCGAAAAAAATAATGCCTAGGGCTATCTTCGGAGAAAGCAATAAGTGATCCTCTCTTATGCACATGTGTATATGACACTCCTTCCTCCGCGATTGGTTGGCCCTAGAGACTTGACAAGGAACTGATGCATTCATGTGTGAAGTGAGTCCCTTGCTGTTGTTCGAACCCCACTCGTGGCTCCCCCGATCTAGGTTCACTCACTCGAACACAACACCCCTTAGGGTCAGATGCCAAGTGCTTGTTCACCAGTAGGTTGTGATTCTTTTTAATTTATTTTATATTATAAAAATAAAAATTAGACTGCCTTTAACTTCAAACTTTCAAAATTTATAATATATTGATGTATTTATTTTGCAAGTTAGCATGCAGAAATAAAATAATGAAATTATTTAAACATAAAAAATCTAGCTTTAACAGTTAAAAGGAAGAATAATATGATTAAAGATGCACTATGTTGAGCTTTGTAGTAGAGTTTAGCAAAGGTAGAACCTATATGCATATTGCAATCAATTGATGTCTCAATCGTCAATGAAGAGGTAGAAAAACATTAGATGCTATCCAATATGAAGATGCTAAAATAGTTGGCTCAAGTTCCTTCCCAAATTACTTTATGCAATGAGGATCACTTCATAAAAGGTTGATTAGTATTGAGTCCTTTATTTGCTCTTATTTTCATATTCTTGTGAGATTTCATGATAAAAACCCAACAGGACCTCCTAAAAGTTTTAAATAATTTTGTAGGTTTTTAAAGGTTTTGTAGGAGGTCATGGTGGGTTTTTAAATTCCAAAAGAATTACACAACATATATATTAGCTTGATATGAGGAAGAAGATAAAATAATATATCAACGAGTGCACAATCTGCTAGTCAAATAGGACTTCTACTTTATTACCAGCTCTCCCCCTATGACCGTTGTCTATGCTTAGTGTGACATGAGATGATATTTCTATAGATTTTTTTGAGGGCCTACCAAATCTAAGGGTTATGATTTATTCTCATCATTGTTGATAGACTAAGTAATTTTGAGCATTTTATACCTCTAAGGCACCCATTTACAACAAATGATATACATGACTTAAGTCTATTGTAAATTAGAGCTTAGAAATCTACTTCAGATGCTTTGCCATGATAAGGCTAAACTATGAAATGAGTGATTACATTAGGCAGAACTTAGTTATAATACTTCTTATCTCTTAGTCATCAAGATGATGCATGTCAAAATATTTTATAGATCCTCCAATATTATCATGATATGGGTTGTCTACTTCATCAATCGATGTAGTGGACAAATATTTAATGGAACATGATAAAATACTTAAGCTTTTGAAGGAGCAACTTCAGCATTCATAATCCAAGATGAAAGCACATGTGGATAAACATAAAAGAAACATCAAATTTCAAATGAAAGGCTTCATTTATCTATGACTCAAACCCTATTGAATGAAGTCATTAATAGAGAAACCAAACAAAAAGCTTGGCCCTAAGTTCTTCAGACCATATCCCATCAAAGAGCAAATTAGATCGAGAACATACAAATTAGAGCTACCAAATAGCACAACTCTTTATCTAGTGTTTAATGTCTCATAATTCTGTAAAGCCTTGGAAAATCTTGACTGAAGTCAACAAATTCCAAGAGTGCATACAAATGATTTTGAATGGGTGATTGTTCCTCAAGACATCCTTGTCATTCATAATTCATATTTTAACATGGAATTAATAATTAAATGGATAGACTTTCTTGACAATGAAGTCTCATGGGAATAAGCATCAATAATTTAGCAAAAAATTTCAAAATTTCACCTTGAGGACAAGGCAAAACTCATGATTTATTTTCAAAATTTCACCTTGTGTTGAGGAATTCTACACAGTTATTTTAGAAGGAAGAAAAGATTATAAGGAGGTCCTAATAGACTAGAGGAATAATTAGAACTTCCTAAAGAATGCATAGGGGATACCTCAAAATAATGATGAAGGGTATAAATAAAAGAAAAGGAAAGAAAGACAGTACCTTTCGAAGAAGTTGGTTTGAGTTCTTAGATAGTCAAGCAAGGGCCCACTGTTATCTTAGATCTGAGGTAATTAAATCTATTTCTTTTTATTTCTCCCCTCTGTCCCTCTATCTTATCTATTTTAGACATTGTTCTTATCTTCTTATTTAATAAGTCCTAATTTTCATTTGGAAGTTGGAGCCTTATCACCAAATTCTTTTATTTAATCATCAGTCCCTTCCACTCTTTGATTAGGTTTACGTTTTATGTATATTATGATTGTTTAATGCGCCTAATTGCAAGATGATAACTTATTCTAGACTACTACAAAGTTATGTGCATGCTATCTTATTCCTACAGTCACTTGTCTAGTCTTGTTCAGATGCATGGGTATGTTAAATATAACCTATTATTCTATGCTATTTGATGATGAATATGTAAGATAATAATTATCCATTATTATATACACACTAGAATAAAACTTTATGTAATAAACCAATAACTCTCATCCTGTTTCATGAGTTTTTCATTGGGGGTTACCCTATCCAATACCTTGTGGTCTTCTTTTGTTTGTTTTTGGCCAAATTTCTCTAAAGAAAGCTGTGACAAAGAGCACCCATGATTCATTTTCATAATGTTTAAGACATTAATTTAGGTATCATATTATTATACTGAGTATACGTTTCCCATTCCGTTGAATATCTGCAGTCTGAAAGATAGATCACGAATATCACTCTACAATTAAATGATTTACAGCCCTGGTCTTTGAGCTGCAGAAACGTCGTGTAAGTAAGCCTTCAAGTTTTGTTGCAGGTTCTCAGGGTAGTTCCTTTTTGGAAGGGTTTGATGTTTAACTGTTTAGGGAAAGGAATTCATCCACACCATCATCCACCTCTAGGATTCTGTACATGTTCTTTTGGAAGTCAGCTAGAAGAGATCCTCTGACTGGCTGTCATTTATCTCTTTTCTTGAAACGCAGAGAATTAAAGTATCCAGCTATCGCTGTTGTGTTAGCTATCATGTTCTTCTTGATGTATCTTGCATTATGTTTCATTATAGAAGCCAATTAAGTCAAGTTGGATCCGTCAAAAACAGCAACTACGATTTGCACGTTTGGAGGAATGGGGTGGTAGAGACGCCAATGATGAGTACATTCTTTCATGTGTGGGCATTTTCATCTTGTTTTCTTGAAGCAGGCCTGACTCTGACGTTTATTTCAAGGACCTGAAGATTAGCTTTTTTAATAATGAGTTGATTGTATATAAGCCCAAAAAGGAGGGTTTTTTATCTTTCTGCATCACTTTGCCGGTGAGACTGTAGACAGTGGAAATGTTGTCTGAAAAATGTCGGGCAATAGATAAAGTGGGTCCCAAGGAGAGTCCAGAATTCGTCGAGTGGTTAACAGAGCTTTTTTTCTGAAAACAAAGCGTGCATCACAGCACCGGCCTCGGCATTGTGCGCTAGGGAGAGCTGTTAATGATTGCACTATACTTTCCGAAATATAATGAATATTTTAAATCACTAAAATATAGTGTCATGAAATCATTTGAGCAAGAAAAATCAGGAGATCGAGCTCAGGAAATCCAAACTTGGAGGACAGTGGAGGTAAAAACATCTCTTACCATTTCACTATGTTATAGATGTTGTCTTTTGACAATTTTCCTACCACAATGGGTAAGGAATACACTCGGTAATTTCATCATGGATTCACAAGCATCCAAGCGCTGAATTTAAGGCTTAGTATCATCATGAAGAGTGATGATCTGACTCGCCAGGATCAAAGGGTTGTATGCAGTGAATTATCATCATGAAGCTGAATGTTTACAAGATGTTATGTGGGACCTCTGTCTTGGCGTTTGCCTAAATATCTCCCTCACCCAGTCAAGAATAAATTTTTACTACACCCCCGTGAGGCGTATTTTTGGTGTTATACATTTTCCACCACACAGACGCACCTACAGTTCTCCAAAGGCCACAGTTACGAATAAAAGGGAGTGGGGTTCGATGAGATGCCTCTGAGGTGGGACTGGGTGAGGGAGACATTTAGGCAAATGTCAGGACTGAGATGGCACATAACATCTTGCAAACATGCAGCTTCATGATGATAATTCACTGCATAAAACCCTTTGATGCTGGCGAGTCAGATCATCACTCTTCATGATGATACTAAGCCTCAAAATTCAGCTCTTGGATACTTGTGAATCCATGATGAAATTACCGAGTGTATTCCTTACCCATTGTGGTAGGAAAATTGTCAAAAGACAACGTCTATAATCTAGTGAAATGGTAAGAGATGTTTTTGCCTCCACTGTCCTCCAAGTTTGGATTTCCTGAGCTCGATCTCCTGATTTTTCTTGCTCAAATGAGCTCATGACACTCTATTTTAGTGATTTAAAATCTTCACTATATTTCGGAAAGTATAGTGCAATCAGTAATATGGTGAAGCATCACAAAGTTTCAGCTTATTATGAAAAAAGGAGCCGTCTCCGATCACAGAACCATTTAGTTCACTATCTAGGTATGCCTCTTATTGAGTACTTCGATGGGCAATAGAGGTAAAGGGGTCACCGACCAGGGCTCTGGGGTTTATAAATTGAGGCCCGTTCTAAAGAGACTAAGTGAGTGGACCTTTACGTAGACCAATGAATTCGGTCGGTGTAGAACTTTTATACATGCAGCATCTTTTGTAAGCAGGCCGTCGTCGCCCGCATTACGCAGGAGGAGAAGGGAGACGCGGCGGTGTATGGACGCAACAGACTAGACGCTGTGATTCCTGCCCGTTCTTCCTTTATTCAGCAGCAGCAGTAGGAGGAAGGGGTTAGAAGGGGAAATATGGTCGTCGTCCCCGGGAGGCGGCGGCGGCGGCGGCGGAGGAGGCTCATTCGTCGTCGCCGAGCTGGTACTGGGCCAGGAGGACGCCGCAGGAGGGGAGGGGCTCCTCCTTGAGGAATCCGAGGGAGTTCGCGAGACGGACGTTGGTAGCGAGGCCGCTGTTGTGGGTCAGGAGGATGCGGGCGCGGTCCCTTCCGGTCTTGATCTCTGAGCAGTCCGCGTGGGGGCTCTCCACCAGAACCACCTCGCAGAGTTCGTCCTCATGGTCGTCGGCGACCTTCAGGTGGTATGTGCCGGTGGCGTCCGTCGTCCCCTCTACCGTGTGAACGAGCTCTTCCGATTCTTCGTGCTTGCACTCTAATCTCACCTTTGCTCCAGCGAGGTACTCGGTTGCGGTGGTCTCGAAACCGGCGCGGCAGGTGTCGCAAAACACGCGACCCTCGACAACGAAGCTCGGGGAATCCGCTGCGGCGGCGGCAGCGACGGCGAAGAGGGCGGAACACAGCGCCACGACGCTCAGAAGCTTGGTCGCCATCGTTGCGGGTTCTACACCTCTCCTTCTCTCGATGAAACCCTGCGGGAGAATTTGTGTTGAAAGCCTCCCCCGGGCCTCTGTTTTATAGTTTCCCCCCCTCTCCGGTCCGCCTTCTCTGTCGGAGAATACCCGGTGCCTGTTAGAGAGAGAGGCTAGGCGGGATTAGCGAGTTTTGACAGGGAGGGAGGAAGGAGGAAGTAGGTGGGTTAAGTTAGGGCGTAGACCGGGTCAGCCGGGGTGTCTGGAGAACCGCATCTCCGGGGGAGAGGGGGGGGGAGGGGGAGGGCTACACGACGATCTAAGGTGTAACTAGGCGCCAAATATAACTCTAATCAGCAGACCATCTGTGAGATAATCGTTCTGCAGAAGCGCCGTCTGATGCTCCGTTCTTTAGTCCTCCGTGGAGATCGATAAAACTCCAATCGTCGGGTATATAACCAGAGAACTAAGCGGCCTTTCCCTCTCCCTGTGCAGCAGAACAAGCATTTCACCATTGGAGACCATTCCGACATCTTCGTCGTAAGTTTTTCTAAAGAACAGGGGCCGAGGGGGCGAGGGAGAATTGATGGGTGGTACGAGAGATTTGAGCCTAGAACTAGTGAGTTGATTTAGATAATTAATCACCGAACTGGCCTCCTCCTCAATCAGAGAGCTACTCTTGGAGGTACTTCCTCGCCGTAGTGCCACCTCGAGTAGATCTGAGGGAAGACCCTCCGGTGGCGCCGCCTTTGAAGGTATTTTTACACACATTATTACCTCATTTGGCTATCTAGAACCCTTATCTGTTATAAGAAAGGCCACTCAAGAACAAATTTTTTACTACACCCTCGTGAGATAACCCCTATTTCCTGAAATGCCTACCAATCATAAACGCCCGGTTGCACTACATGGGCATATTTCTGGTATTATACGTTTTTCACCCCACCATGAGATGGTGGAGCTCTGCCCACATTAGATAGAGCTCTACGTAGCAAGAGACTACGGACCTAACAGGCCGAACTGGCCAAGCCAAGCCAGCTCCACTAGGAGTACGTTGTAAGAGGCGACAGAAACGGGCCCTAGATAAACAGCGGCCTCGCCATCAACTTACGTCTCGCCAACTCCCTCGGCTTCCTCAAGGAGGAGAGCCCCCCCTCTTCCGGTAACTTCCTGGTCCAGTACTAGCTCGGCGACGACGAATGACCCCCCGCCGCCGGATGCGGGACGAAGGAGGGACGAAGGCCCTATTTCCCCCCCTTCTCCCTTCCTCCTGCTTCTGGTGCCGCTCAATAAAGAAAGAACAGACGGGAATCACAGCGTCTAATCTGCTGCGTCCATACGCCGCAGCGTCTCCCTCCTCCTGCCTGATGCAGGCGACGACGGCCTGCTTCCATTCCTCTCGGTTCTCCGCCTGCCGATTCCGACCATAAACTGGCGAACCTACCTCATTTTATTCCATCCCACCCCGTCACCGTACCTTCGTTAATCTCTCTTCCCTTCACCATCTCTCCTCCCCCTCCTCCAGACCTACGGCCGCTTCCCCAATGCGAGCGAAGTCGGCAAAAAACACACCACAAAGAGAAAGACACCGGAGAGGAGATTCTTTAAAAATGCTGCTCGCGTGCTCTCTCTCTCGTTAAGATGAAGAAACACCAGAAGCGGTGCAGCAGGTGTCGCAGTACACTCGCCCCTATTGGGAGCAAAAACTTGCTCGAGGATTGTGTGAGAGAAGAAGAAGAAGAAGAAGAAGAATCGAGACTAGGATTTCAAGAACACAGCATAAATCATCTGTCTATTTCGTGGTACACAAGAAGTACATTTATAGGAGAGAGAGAGAGAGAGAGAGAGAGAGAGAGAGAGAGTAACATTCGCTAGAGATAGTTATGGTCCGTGGAAACATTCATTGTCAGAGTAACTTTCGGAGTTTCTCCGACTCTGGCAATCTTCACGGGCACATTCTTTGACTGGGCATAATGCCTTCAATCTCCCCTCTAAGCCTAGTATTTTCGTCATCTTCAGTCATGCTCAATTTTTGACGTCGTTCGTCAAATTGAGCTCTCCCTAATATCTTCGTGGGTATATTGGCTAATTGATCACTGGTACTAACATGCTTTGCTTCAATCTTTTGTTCTTCGAGGCAGGATCGAATGAAGTGACACTGTGTATCAATGTGCTTCGATCTGCTGTGGTAAACTGGATTTTTCGACAATGCAATTGCTTATTGTCTATAAATAGTTTTACTTGAGTGAGTTTCTCCATCTTCAGTTCACCGATGAGCCTTGCGAACTAAATCCTCTGGTAGGCTACAGTAGTAACAACTACATATTCTGCTTTGCACGAGGGTAGTGCAACTATCTTTTATTTTTGTGAAGTCCGACTTATCAAATTTGATCCGAAGAAGAATAAAAATCCAGTCGTGCTTTTCCGATCAGCTAAGTCTTTGGTATGATCACTATCACTATATCTTGATATAGTAAAATTTGCTTCGTTCTTGAAGATCATACCGTAATTTATAGTATCGTTAACATATTAAAGAATTTGCTTCAATGCTGTCATGTGCTCTAATGTAGGTAGTTCCATATATCTACTAAGATAACCCAATGAATAAGTCGAATCAAATTGAGTGTGGATTAGGTACTTCAAGCTCCCAATTATGTTCCTGAACTTAGTAGAATCAGCTAGTGGGTTCTTACTATTTTCACCGAACTTGAACCGAACTTCTAGTGGTATGGAAACTAAATTACAATCTTGCATTCTGCTATGTTCAAGTAATCATAGAGTATAGTTCCTCTACTTCAGCTTGATCACATCTCCTTGTTGTTCTACTTCAATTCTCAAATATGAGGTGAGTAAGCCTAGATCACTCATCTTGAAATATTTTATCATTTGTTGCTTGAAATCTGAAATACCTTTTTCAATTGTTCCAATGATTATGAGGTCATCCACATAGACTCCAATTATCAAATGAGCTTCATTTGATGATTTTGTGTAGACTCATGTTCCTATGAGCTTCTAATAAAATCAAGTGAGGTAAGGCTTTTATCTTTGTATACTAGGCTCGAGGAGCTTGTTTCAAGTCATAAAGTGCTTTTTTTAACTTTAAAACACAATTCTCCATATCATTTTGGATGAAACCTTCTAGTTGTTTGAAAAACACCTCTTCTTCCAATTCACCATTTAGAAAAGCTGACATCACATCTAAATGATGAAGTTTCCATCCATTTTGAGCACCAAGAGTAATTATTACTCTTACTGTCTCCACCTTGCTACTAGTGCAAAAATTTCTTCATAGTCAATGCTGAATTGCTGAACATATCATTTTGCAACTAAGTGAGCCATGTGCCAAATAGTTTCTCTTTGAGAATTTTGCTTCATCTTGAATATCAATTTCTTTCTCTATAGCTTTTTTTCATACTTCTTGTGCCATTGCTTCTTGATATGAGGTGGCCTCCTCATGCATTAAGTGACATTCTTCAATCTCTCTATAGACCTAGTCTATGTCTTTATATCTTCTTGGGCAGTCCTCCTCTATGGATGAAGATCTATCTTATTTATGATCAGGAGAATTTTTGTGTCTTACTTCATAGTTAATATGGTCAACTTGAGTTTCCCCTGCATCAATTGAATCAATAAAGGATGGAAAGTAGAGTGTACATCTACTTGTTTGATCAATGTGATTCTAATCCCACTAGCTACTTTCTTTGAAAATTATATCTCTACTAATGTGAACTCTGTCATCTTGTGGATTATAGCACTTATAATCTTTTTGTGCCAGCTTCATAGCCTATGAAGATCATAGGTTTACCTCTATCTTGTAGTTTTGTGAGTCGTTGTCTAAGTGTCTTCACATGGGCCAATGAGCCAAACACTCTAAGATGAGCTACATTTTGCTTTGAACTAGTCTAAACTTTATGCAGCGTAGCTTTATCTAGGCTCTTATTTGGAGACCAATTCAAGATGTAAACACATGTTCACAGCTTCACCCTAGAGTTTAGGAGGTAAGTTTTTTTCTTTCAGCATGCTTTGGACCATTTTCATGAGTGTTATGTTCCTCCTTTTTACAACACCATTTCCATGTTGAATGTAGAAGAAAGAAAACTCAACATAAGTGAATTCTCCCCCCTGATTAGTTCTAAGAGTTCGCACCTTTTCTCCTTTCTCTAGCTTAGTCATTTTCTTGAACTTCAAAAATGCTTGGAAAGCTTCATTTTTTTGCCTCAACATTACAACCCACATCAATCTTGAGTAGTCATTCACAAGAAGAAGGAAGTACCTATTTCCTTTATAAGTAGTAGAAGAGATGGGCCTACATGTCTCCATGAACAAGCTCCAATTATCTACTAGCTTTGAATTCAAAAGAGGATGGGAATGGGCTTCTGTGTTGTTTACTAACAACACAAGATCAACAGAGATTATCTGAGATTTTAATTATAGTAATCCCTTCACCATGTCCCGAAAGAAGAGATCTTTCAAAGAATGAAAATTTAAGTGTCCATGCCTTCTATGACATTTCTAATCTACTTCATGACACCCTTTTGAAACAAGACAATGTTCTTCAATTTGTAACTGTAGTAAATACAGTCTTCCTTGTGTCTTCTCACCTTTGCTAGAAGTCTTTTGTGTTGATCATAGATAGTAAGGAAATTAGATGCCATCACCATATTGAATCCTTAATCATTTAACCACTGAGACTAAGAATATTGATCTTGAGTCTAAGAAAATATAGAACATTATTGAGTTTCAATTTACTTCCATCCTGGCAATTTACAAGAATACTTTACCAGAGATGTCAATATTGGATCCATCGCCAAACTTTACTACACTACCTAGTGAATCATCAAAATCACAAAGCAATCTCTTTTTGTCTGTCATGTGGTTTGTGACACTAGTGTCCAAGTACCACATTTCATCTTCAACCTGAGTTTCTTGTATTCCTTGTAGTAAAAAATCATTAATTTTTGCCATAAAAAGTGTGGATTCAACCTTTCTTCAATATTAGTAAGATGAGCTTTCTCCTCCTTTTTCTCTATGTAACATTCAAGCATAATGTCCCATTTTGTCACAATTGTAATATTTTACCTTGGATTTGTCTCAAGGTTTTCAATTCTCATCAGCACTTTTATTATTGCATCTTCCTCTACCTTAGCTGCATCTTCTACCTCAACCACGTCCTCTACCTCAAGAGCCTTCTCCTCTTGTTTTCTCAGTACCATGTGAAAATAGGACTTGTTCTTCTTTTCTCTACTAATGAGTCTTGAGCTTCTCTTCATAGATTTTTAGTGATCCCACTACTTCTTCAAAGGGCATTGAATCTATATCACCAAATTGCTGAAGAGAGATAATGATGGGGTTAAACCTTGCAGGAGTTGCCTAAAGAAGTTTCACAACAATAGTGCTTTCTTCCATCTTTTATCCCAAATTTCTAATTTGAGTAACTACTCGAGATAATTTTCTAGAGAAATCAAATACAGTCTCTTCATCTCCCATTCGCAACATCTCAAAATCTTGTATGAAACTTTGAATTCTTGATTTTGTGAGGCAAGCAACTGCCACATTTGTTGACTTGAGGAGTTCCCACGTTTTTTTTGTCATTTTGGTGATGTCGAGATGTGATTGGATGTCTTCAAACACCACTCTGAGCATCATGGACAGGGCTTGTTGATCCTTCTTTCTTGTTATTATCTCTGACTCAATAGCTTCCCGTAGACTATGAGCCTCCAAGTGGAGTTGCATCTGGATTGCCCACAATGGATAGTTGGCCTTGGACAACATTGAGAATGCACTTGGGTATCTAGCATCTCCAAGTCCTTTTGTAGCTCCACTTGTGGCGAGGTCTCTCTCACCTTTAGTAGCATCTCCACAATGCGACATCATGTCTTCTATCTAAAATCACTTTGATATCCAATGTTGGGAGCAAAAACTTGCTCGAGGATCATGTGAGAGAAGAAGAAGAAGAATTGAGACTAAGATATCAAGAACACAACATAAATCCTCTCTATCTATTTCGTTGTACACAAGAAGTACATTTATTGGAGAGAGAGAGAGGGAGTAATGTTTGCTAGAGATAGTTATGATTTGTGGAAACCACATTCCCATTTAACTCCTAATCAAGCTATAATAACTCAACTAAGGTGAATGGTCAAGATTAAAACAAGCAAGACAGCACAAAATACTAAACTAAGGAAACATTCATCGCCAAAGTAACCACCAAAATTTTCTCCAACTTTGACACTCTTCACGGACATGTTCTTTGACTAGGCTTAATGCCTTCAGCCCTTGTTGATAAGTTTTCATTTTCATGAGTTAATAATTAGTAAATAATATAATTTTAGTCTTAACTCATGATAAATAGACTTATATTTATGTTAAATTGTGAAAAGTACTTTTCAGTTGATTAATGTGAATTTTTAGCTAATTATGTGATTTTCTACTAATTTATATAATTTTATAGTCTTATTTTTGAGATAAAGGAAATATATATATATAGCAGAAGGGGGGGATCTGCTAGCCAGCTGGGCTTGCAAGCGGGTCAAAAGTGTAGTTAGGGGGAACCACGAGTAAGGGCTCAAGCGGCTAAGACTAATGGGGACATGTGTGTGCCACTCCCCTTTCACGTCACTAGTGGCCAGTCGGTTGTGGGGCAAAGAGTACTTGTATACGTGGGAAAAAAGAATTTATTACTTAAAAATGTGATATTACTATATATTCATCTAAAACTTTGGTGCACAAGTGATGTGGGACTAAATTCACATCACACCTTCTCTCAAAAGGCTTTTAAAATTTTAATACCTAAACTACCCCTTAGTTATAATAGAGATATATCATATTTACGTTACTTAATAAGAGTATTAGAGTATTTATTTTAATCTTTCTCATATAAGCAAGCAATTAGCATGGGTTCTAATCCTCCTAGAGTCAAAAATCCTACTTTTTATCTGATTATCACAACTTTCTTGTAGATCACTAGTGAAAGATTAAGCCGTCAAAATCATTAGATCATCAATGAAAATCTCATCAACGCAATTCATAGAGTATTGTTACTTAAATTGTTGAATGATTCACAATAAAAGGATTACAAATTCATCGAGTAAATCATCTCTAATTGATTGACGAACAAGCCATCGTCGGAAAGAGGATGATCCATCAAAAGATGAGTTGTCACCTCTTAAGAGCATATCAGATGTGATGAAAAGCCTCCTCTTGCTATATAAACCTGAGGATGAAGCTTCCTGACCTGCACCCCACCTCCATCTAGCTCTTCTCCATTGGGTGACAATCGTTAGAGAGCCGCAAAGTCGTCATTTTTTCGCTCTGCCAGATGACAATTGTTGGAGATGATTTGACAACCTATTTCATTGATCTCTAGACTTTACAAGAAGATCTAAAGATTGTCTACACCGTCGTTGTCTAAGAAGTGCTTTCAAAGCTGTGGATACTACATGACGATTCTCTCGAATGCTCAAAATTTTGATGCATCGCTGACATATCGCTACCACAATATTGTAACTTTGTTTTCCTACTTTTAACTTAATTTTTGTTTTATTTAGTGATAACTTATGTGATTTAAAGTTATCAAGTTATATTTCATTCAATTACGATTTTTCAATCTTTTACAGATCTTAATTTGATCAATTAAATCATTTGTAATTATTTACGTAGGAATCACTAGGCAAAACTCTATTTCTGTCAGATTCACATTCGTCAAATGATGATGTCATCTTGACATCTGCACTCTCATTTCTCTTTTTTGTGAATTTTAAATATATTTTATTTTTTATTTCTTAGTATAAAATTTATATAAAATATATATTTTTTAAAGAAACTTTTAACAAATCACTCGATATTATATTATATTCATGTGATTAATTTAGAAAATTATCACTATTTTTTAATTTTTTATTAAATTATAATTGATATATTTTTTCAGAAATATTTCTAAATATTCAAAAATTAGTATTTTTTAGTTTTATAAATTTTAAATTTACGTGATTTACTATACAATGATTAAGTCACGTCACTTGCCTAAGGGGTGAGTGTATTGTGACACCTACTGTGATGGCTTTGAGACCATGGTCACCCACCAAAGAAAAGAACAAGCACATAGAGAATGAACTAGAGGTAGCTTGCTTGATTGAAATCCCTTCCATCTTTCTTCTTCTTAAATACAAATAGAGAAAGAGAGAGAGAGAGCATGCGAGCAACATTTTTACAAAAGCTCATCTGTAATCATCGACACTTCATCGACAGCAGCTTCACCAGCTCTGTCCACATATAGCATAGCTAAGTCATTTATGGCCACTAAGCCAAGAGCCACAACTCTCTGTCTTTATCATATAGATAAATTTCAGTTATATGAGATTTTAGTTTGATAACAAGAGGATAATCTTAATAGGCTAAGTTCTCACCATTCATCATTTTTAGTTGAATAAAATAAACAACATTATTCATAATTGAGCCACATGTAACTCACTTAGCTATGCAGGTTTATCAAACTAAGAATCGGAATTAGCCTATTCAAGTTAAAACTGGTTGCTTATTAAACCATTGCACAAATCTTGGCCCAAAAGCAAAATGCTCAAGCTTTTCCTTTATCTAGGGCTATTTATGGCACCTCTTATAGTGTACTTGGAGTGGAGCAGGTTTTGCTTGGCCAGTTGGACCCCTTAGGTCTATAGTCTCCTGCTATGAAGATCTCTATCTCATGTGGGCAGAGCTCCACCATCTCATGGGGATAATATTGTGAAGTTAAAAATATATAATTTCAGAGATATGCTCATGTATTGGAGTGCAACCAAGGTGGTTATGATTGATGGGCATTAAAGGAAATAGGGGTTACACAAGGGTGTGGTAAAAAATTATTCTTAGAGTGCCCTTTCCAATTGGGGAGAAGGCTTCTAGATAGCCTTATGAGGTACATGTGTCTTAAAATACCTTCAAATGTGGCTACCTGTGCATAGTGATTATTTTGGGCTTGGTTTTCTAGAGGAAGCTAAAAGGAGGACCTTTGACATGCCAAGCTGGCCAAGATAAAATTAAATAAATGCTTGGCCTTTCCAAATAACTAAATATCAGATATCTAGAATATGACGTTTGATATTGTAAAAAATTCTTAGTCATGTCATGACTTTTGAATTATGTCAGCCCCAAAATTCAACAAATGATCTTTTACACAAACAAACAACTATTGACCTATAGAGAATGTTAGACACTTTGGGTGTCATCAATTCATCAACAATGTCCACAAAAGTAGGAGTCAATGTTTGTCAGAGATCACTTAGTAGATTTACAAAGTTTATGGGATGAGTTAGACAATTTTCATATGATAGACTGTTGTGTATAAGATCAAAAATAGCATATGTGACATCTACAAGATTAGTAAAGGATAACATTCTCAAATAAATTCAAGATGATGTGAGGGAACACCTAGCCTTTGCTAGCCATGGAAGTAAAAATAGAGTAGTTAAAAGCCAAGGAAAAGTTAAAAGAAAAATAGAAAGGAATTGTACTCATTGTGCGTCATCAAATCACATTGTAGAAGCCTGAAAATAATCCTTTTAATATCAAGTATGAAGAGAAGGGACATAATATATAGAAGTAAATTAACTATTAGCATGAATTAAGTGAATTCTTTGAATTCAGATCTTTCTAGTGTCCCTATTCATGGGTTTTCTTTTTTTAACTCTATGAGACTCTCTCAACTTCTACAAAAAATGTAAAGGAATATCCAATTGTTGACAAATCCTCCACACTAGTTAGGTAAAATTTTAAGTGTAGCTCTCATTTGTCACATCACTCACAAACCATCAACTATGGGGCATTTGATCATGTAAATAGTACTCTAACTTACTTCACTTCATACAATTTTTCAAATGTCAATAGCAGATGGTAGCCAAGCCACTTCTACAGATGATGCCTCCACTAAACTAAATATTCATTTAATTATACCTATGGTACTTCATGTTATCTCCATTTATATGAATTTAATTTTTCTAAGTTTTGCATAAAAGAAAGTTTTATGACTTTATATTATGTTCCTTGTATTTTTCAGGATTTGGAGATGAATCAATAATTGGAAGTGGTTGTGATGCAGTTATGTATCTTCTCGAGTTTTAAAAAGAGATAACACTACAATCTTGTACACCCTAAAATTACAATAAAAACTCAATGCGTTCTACTTGTGACAATCTAGATTTGGTCATATTTCCTTCAAGTCCTTGAAGATTATGTTCTCTTACGTTTTTAAGTTAGTAGAAATTGAAACACTTTCATGTCAAACTTGTCAATTAGTAAAACATTATTGTATTTATTTTTCTCCATCTGCTAAAAGCATCTCTCTACTAGAAATTGTATATTCTAATGTTTGGGGGCTGTCCCCAAGATGCAACAGAAAATGAAGAATAGTGATTTAATGGAGTTGTGAAGCAACTAAGAAAAAAAACCTCAGAAGAGGGGGTAAATTTTATAGGGTTTATTCCATGCCTATGGGTTCAAAGGGAGACTTTTAAATATACCAAAATTTTGGGCTAGTGTGTTTTAAGAGAACAAGAAAACTCATCTTCATATATTCCTAAGAGTAGAAAACTCATCCTAAGATGTAATTAACTACCTATTTGCAAAATGGTAGATGCAACGATAAGGAAAGAGCAATCACGAAACCATCTACTCATAAAGTTGATACACCTTCAAGTACTAAAGTTTCCCATATTTCAAACTCTGAATAGGAACTTCATATTGTAATACAAAAATGAGCTCACTCGTACACAAAACATGATATCTAATGTTCTGAATTACTCAAGAATCTCTCCAAAATATCTTTATTTGTTATCTTAATAACTATACTCAGATCAAAGTAGATATAGACCATCAAACATAATTTAGCTGGTAAAATTAAATGATACAAAGTCTGATTTACTGAAATTTATGAAGTTGATTATGATGAAACATTTGAACTTATCATAAAACTATAATTTATAAGAGTGCTATTAAACTTACATTTGCATCAATTAGATGCAGACATATTCATAAATGTGTTTACATCAATAAGATTTTTGTTACAAAATTATTGTATAATTAAATGTTAAAAATAGATTTATAAATAGAAATCTAGATGAGAAAGTATACAACTGTCCACCTATAGGGTTTGATATGCAAGGGAAGCTATATCAACCAAAAATAATAATAAATGCTTTAAAATAGTCCCCTAGGGCATGGTTTGGTAGGCTCTACCAAGTAATGCTATCAAATAAGTGAATGCATATAATACTTTTTTGCAAAAAGAAGGCCCAGATTTGTGCAATCTCAATTATTTATGTTGATAACATGGTTCTTAAATGAGATCACATATGTCAAACACAAGACCCCAAAAATAAAACTTGTTGAAAGAGTTTGAAATCAAAGATATGGCAGACCTAAAGTATTGCTTTGGTATTTAAGTGACAAAGTCAAGGACAAGTTTGTATGTCCTTTTAAGTGAGGCAAGCAAGTTGGGATGCAAACTAACTAGCACACTTATGAAGAGCGAACATCACCTATTTAGTATTGATAGTGATGAAGTTTTTGTTGGGGTTTCAGGTTGTACTTATATCAAGAAGGGGGGATTGAATTGATTTGAGTTTGATCATCATTAGAAATGATCTATTTTGATGACTCAATCTTACCCTTGACTTTTCTAAATCATATGGTCTTCTTATATTAATACTTGTGAGGTAGAGAGATTTTAAAAAAGTTCAACCCACTATTTATGACTACTCTCTTAAGAACAAATCTTGTTCTTGAATTTCACTAACAATAATCATATGATCATGACTTCAGATTGTCATGATCAATTCCCTCAAAATTTAGTTTAGAATTTTTTTATTAGACTTACTACTCTAGATTGGCAACAATTAATTAATGGGTTCAAGTCTCTTGAGTGAGGTTTATTCCACAATAAACTAGAAGGATTTCACCATAGATATATTTCTAGAGATGATATTTATTAGAGGCAGATCAAGAATTTTGATGAAAAGGATGAAGCTTTTATATTCATATAAAGATGGTGGAAAATGTTGAAAGGCATAGAAAGTTTGAATTCTTCAATGATCACTGTAGGATGAATGAAGAATGTTCCTTAACTCAATACTTTCATGTATTTTGATCAACCAGCCTAGATCTCTCTCCTCTTCAGAATTTATGTGGAAAAATATAATACAAAGATGGAGGTCATATAGCAAATAAAAATGATGGCTCTCACTACCTTGTTGAATTTTTTTAATAATTATATGTAAATCACGCACAAAAATATTTTAATAATTTATATATCTCTTATCATCTATTTTTCTTAGAATAAACATAAATCTGAATGGGTAAGATATCAATAAAACATACATGTTTTAAATAACTTCAATATCATTGTATGAAATCAGCATGTGACACAATTAAGATATAGCATCTGAATCATATATAGTTGAAATTAATCTAATAGTGTGAGCACAAAATTGATAATGTCTTTTTAAACCAATAGTGTGATAATCATAAAAAATAAAATATGATCAACAAGAAGACATTGAATCAAGATTTTGATATTTATAATTGTAGTTTTGACAATTTAGAATATTGAAAGATATGTTCTAAAATGCATTTATTGATATTCAGAAAATGTGTGACATAATGAGATGTCTGAATTTAAATAATCATATAAAATAAAAAAATTTGAAAGTAATGATCTAACATCATAATCACATATTAGCGTAAGTTTCATACTCATATTTTACTTTAAGGATTCTCATTAATTATGATGTGCTAATCATTACCTTCTCATTGCGATATAATATGTAAATATTCATAGTTTTTATAGTAATATATAACATAATAATTTAAACTAATGAAATCAATCAAATATATGAATTCAACATTACTCATTTCAATGAATTCCCATCTGAATATATTATATTTAATTAAATATTAACACTTTTACCTTTACCCTCATTTATAATTAGACATAATTTGATCTTTTAATTGATCTTATAATTAATTTTCATCATCAAAATATTCCATATTTAATGCCCCAACACTTTCAAGAAAAAATAAATTCTCATATCAACAAATGGTTTGAAAGTTTTTGTGTGTCTTTGTCATATGTAATAGGTATCATTAGCTAAAATATGTTTGATATGAGATCGTATTATGCAGAGTAAGAAACTTTGTGGTATCATTAGCTAGGATATGGTTGATATTACAAGCAATCCAATATAGCATGACAAGATAAACAAATTAAATTTAGTAACACTTAGAGAAATTCTATTCAAAAGAGGTATGCCTCTATTTACACATAATCAAAAGATCAAGTTGTCAATATTTTTATAAAGAAACTATTTTCAGCCACTAGCAAGTTGCCAGATTAAGTTTGATTCTGGTCAATCTGCTTAGCATTTATTCTCAACCATTATGTGAAAGGGTAGTATGGTAGGACTTGAGGCATTTCCGCCCTCCAAGTACATAGTCTTGTACTATGTTTGACTTTTTTGTCTTTTCTCATCAGAAGAGAGTTGAGTTTGAATTTTTTTTCACATTCTCATTAGAGGCAAAAGGTAAATCATCTCATTCCACCCGAATGACATCATTGATGTAAAATTACTAGCAACACAACCACAACAAATCAGACCAACGAAATTTCACTTCTCTCTGAACAAAAGAGAGCCAATATTGTCAGAAAGATGATAGCAAAGGCATAATGCCACACTTATTATACCGTAGCCACTAGCAATGGAGCCACCTAGAATCATGGAGTGACATCAGTCATTCTTCTAACCTTGTACCTTGATGAGTTTCCACTTTCATTCTCCTCCCACTGCTTATGAAGTAACGATAACCACCGGTTGATGCTGCGAGTCTCCACAAGGACAGAAAAATAATCAACCAACACAACAATCAATGTCAAGTAGCAGACCCCTCTCTACCCCGTCGACCAAGGTCTCGCAAAAAGGTGCTGACATGTAAAAGTAAGTTCCAAATGGATCGATTTCATTGGTTCACACCAAGGCCCACTCAGTGTCTTCACAACGGGCCTCAATTTATGAATCCCGAGCCAAGACCAGTGACCTCTTCACTTATGTTGCCCATCGTAGTACTAAATAACCTTACCTTGACCGTGAACCATAGGGATTTGTGATTGCAGACAGCTTCTCTTATCAGAATAAGCTGAAACTTTGTGATGCTTCACAATATTAGTGCTTACATGATATTTTTTTAAAATATAGTGAAGTTTTTAAATCACTAAAATAGAGGATCATGAGCTCATTTGAGCAAGAAAATAAAGAGATCGAGCTCAGGAAATCCAAACTTGGAGGACAGTGGAAGCAAAAACCTCTCTTAACGTTCCACCATATTATCGGTGCTGACTTTTTGAAATTTTCTTACCACAATGAAAGGATTACACTCGGCAATTTCATCATGGATCACAAGTATCCAAGAGCTGAATTTACTGCATAGTATCCACGTAGGCTAATATGCAGTTAATTATCATGATGAAGGTTAACGCTTGCAACATTTTATGTGGGACCCCAGTCCTGGCGTTTGCCTAAATATCTCCCTCTCCCAGCCCCACCTTAAAGTCGTCACATCGAACTCCACTCCCCTTCGTTCGTAAGTGTGGCCCTTCTGAGAATTTCGGGTACCTCTTTCACATGCGTTTTATTTAAATTAATCTGCGCGTTACAACAGTAGCATCCTCTAAATCTGCTTGGTAGTTTACCCGTGCCCCTGACCGATAAATAATTAGCCGCCTCCAGAAGATCAAGCCCAAAAGAGTCAGTATTCACAGGTAGCCACCTTTGAAGGTATTTTTTTAATACAGATGTACCTTGTAAGGCTACCTAGAAGCCTTATCTCCTATTAGAAAGGTCCAATGAAAAGAAAACTTGTACTACATACCCTCGTGAGGTCGCCCCTATTTCCTTTAATGGCCGCGGATCATAAACCGCCCGGTTGCACTACAATACATGGGCATGTCTTTGGTACTATAACTTTTTTACTACACAAGATTGTCCTCATGAGATTGTGGAGCTCTGCCCGCATGATATGACAGAGCTCTACTAAGCAAGAGACTACCGACCTACCGGGGCCAACAGGCCAAGCCAAGCCAGCTCCACTCGGAGTAAGCTGTAAGAGGCACCAGAGATGGCCCCAGGTAAAAGAAAAAATTGAAAAATTTTGTTCAGAGGCATGCCGAGTATAATGGTTTAATAACCAACCTGTTAGAACTGGAATAGGCTCTTCCGATTCTTAGTTTAATAAGGCAGCATGGCTGACGAGTTGCATGAGGCTCGATTAGGGATAAAGTTGCTTAATTTATTCGACCAAAAAGGACGAATGGTGGGAACCTAGGCAGTTTAAATTATCCCCGCTGTTATCAAACTAGAAACTAAGTTAACCTAAGTTAATCTATATGAGAGAGAGGGGGTTATGATTCTCCGCTTAGCGGTCGTAAACGGGGGGGGAGGCGTTGCGCTTTATGCCATACCATATGCGGACGGAGCTGGCGAAGCCGCGGCTGCGGCGGAAACTTCCCTTTGTCTCCACGTATCCGCCGCCGATGAAGTGCCGACGATTGGAGAGGGGAACCTTCTTACCAATCTTCTCGCCGCCAGGTAGAAAGACTGCACTGGTGATCACGCGAGAGAACAAGTGGAGCGCTGAGAGAATGAGGAAGGTGTCGCGCTCGTCCCGTAACCACCCCTACCTGCGCTGCGTGGCACGCCTCCAGGAGAGATCGCGGATTCTGTAAAAACGCTGCTCGTATCCTCTCTCTCTCTCTCTCTCTCTCTCTCTCTCTCTCTCTCTCTCTCTCTCTCTCTCTCTCTCTCTCTCTTTACCTTAAGTAGAAGAAACGCCAGAAGCTTTCAATCGCGGCAGCTAGCTCTAATACTTTGGTTATTTATCTCATGCTGTGTTGTCTACCGGCTCTGTATCGCTAGCATTGGGGAAGCGGCAGTAGGTCTGGAGGAGGGATGGAGAAGGGAAGGGAGTTTAGCGGAGAGGCGCGTGAGGGGGTGAGAGTCTCGCTGTCCATGCTGCTGGTCCAGCTGTTCCAGACGGGGATGGCCGTCCTGTCGAAGCTCGCCCTTGATCAGGGCATGCGCGTCTTTCCCTTCCTTGTCTATCGCAACGCCATCGGTGCACTCTGCGTCGCCTGTTTCGCCGTCGT
Organism: Spirodela intermedia; assembly: GCA_902729315.2. Classification (NCBI taxonomy): domain Eukaryota; kingdom Viridiplantae; phylum Streptophyta; class Magnoliopsida; order Alismatales; family Araceae; genus Spirodela; species Spirodela intermedia. The sequence continues at coordinate 6,972,891 of LR746265.1, forward strand.
GCTCGAAAGGTAGGAAGTAACATGAGGAGAAGAAAGGCCAGAAAATATCTCTCTTCTCTCTCTCTCTCTCTCTCTCTCTCTCTCTCTCTCTCTCTCTCTCTCTCTCTCTCTCTCTCTCTCTCTCTCTCTCTCTCTCTCTCTCTCTCTCGCTTGCTTGCTCGCTCGCTCGCTGTCGAACACTCACATGTGCGGGTGTCTTTCTTCTCTACTATTTCGTGCAGGAAACAGGTGCGGAAGCTATGCTGGAGGGGATCCATGTGGATATTCATGAACGCATTCTTCGGGTATTGCGGAAACTCACCATTTCATCATCCAAACTATCTTCTCGATCTACGTCTCCCCCACCATCTACCCATCAATCACGTGGCAGAACTCACCGTTAGTCATCAAGAGTTCATCTTCCTCGGATATCTTTCCATCAAAAAGGTCACCGCGAAAATATTTGCCTCGGCTTTATTCTATGGCTTTCCACTTCACAGCTCATTTGCTTAAAGGACGAATTAACATCGCCCCCCTTTTCTAAAAGAAAGGGCTCTGGTCCTAGATAAGACGGCGGAAGCCAAAGGTGGAAGCTCCCATGGCGTCTCCACCTCTCCCTTCCTTCTACTCACCAAAACGGGAGACTCATATGGAAGGTGGAGGATGAAGAGGGGCCGTCCAAGTAGAGACCCCTCAAGCCTTTATTTGTGGATGGCACTGTTTCCACCCTCTCCCACACAAATCAGCTTGGTTAACGCTGGAATTGATGCCTACGCTTTTCCTCCCTTTAACCTCCTGCACCCTTTCGTTTAAGGGGCATCATTGGATAGAGGTGGGGCAGCGGGCATTTCTATTTTTTTCTCTATAGAAAGACCGAGATGAGAAACTATCATGTTCATGTATTATTGAATCCCTTTTAGTAGACTGATAGTGAGAATAGAATATTTTGGTAAAACTTTGGTCATTGAAACCACAGAAAGTTTTCATCACTTCAAGAATATTTAGTAGACTGCCACTATTTCTGTCGAAGGAGAGAGAAGGGAAAACCTAGTGAATTACATTTGACGAGAGAGCTATCATTATCTTCCATTGTCATGCTTGTGTTCATCAAACTCCGAGTCACTTGTGATTTTTCACGCAGTCTCACCTCTGGAATGAGCTTGTACTACTATGGTCTGCGAGACACCACGGCGGCCTACTCTTCAATCTTTCTCAACTTGGTCCCCATCGCTACCTTTATCTTCTCTCTCATTTTGAGGTAAGACTGACAACGATTACAAATTTCCGATAAAGATATACAGAGGGAACGAGACAGAGACAGACAGAAAAAGACAGGGAGAGACAGAGACGGAGATAGAGAGAGAAGGGGGGGGAGAAAGATAGAGAGAGAGAGAGAGAGAGAGAGAGAGAGAGAGAGAGAGAACCCTATTACTAGCTCCCTTCTTTTTAAAATAGTTATTGCCCTATCGATACAAGTGAGGTAGTTTACGGCACTCTAACTAGATATGATCTTGAAGCACTTCGCGTTTCTAACCTGGGCTACTCTTCTAAACGCTGTAGAACAGAAAAGCTAGGATTGGGGAGACCAGCAGGGATTGTGAAGGTTCTTGGGACACTTATTTGTGTGGGAGGGGCGATGATCATCAGCCTGTACAAGGGGAAAGCGGTCCATGTGTGGCCATTTCACCTCGACATTTCTCACAGCGCAGCAGGGAGACCAAGTCTCCATGATTTCCCCCAAGGAACGTTCTTTTTGGCGGCCAGCTGCGTATGCTATGCTTGCTGGTTCATCCTTCAGGTGAGCAAATGGATCATTTCCACTATTTCCTTCGCGACACTTCCACCTGTCCAGGGGACTATGCGTTGTTGTTGTTTGTTTTACTTAGTATTTTCCTTTTTGGGGATTTTATATGTAGATCTATAGAGAGTAGTCTTCCACCGTCGTAGTGATAGACATAGAATCCGTGAGGAAACCTTGCTCGTGGATTCTTTAACTAGGCCTTTCTGTACTTAATTATGTCGATAACTAAGCGTCTTAATACTCGATTATTCGCCCAGATGAATTTTACATGAAGTGTCTGGCCCACTGATGAGAAATCAACATTGATCATCACTACAATCACTGCAGATTAATTTTAGCTAATCTTGCCGCTGTCGCTTGATCTCTTGGAACTGAGCCCCGGAATGTAATTTTTTGTCTCAATAATTTACTCAGATGACGTTCATAACCAATGAATAACTGCGGATCACTAAGAGGGTCGATGATAGTTGTCGCTTTTGATAATGTCCTCTATGGTTTACGCAGGTTAAGCTGGTCAAAGCGTTCCCGAGCATATTTTGGGGGACGGCCTTGACATGCGTAGCAGGATGCTTACAATCATTCGTAATAGGTGCTTTTGTGAACAGGAAGAGATCGGAATGGGTAGTGAGAACAAGACTTCAGCTAGCTACCGTTATTTATTCGGTAAGATCCAGTTCACTCTCGAAATTTGATCCGACTTCCATTGAGGATCTAAGCTATGGGTAAAAAAACATATTGTTTACAAGATCATATATTCTCAGATTTATATTAATGAATTTGTTAAGATACAATTCATTTTTACCATATTATTGATTAAAATGGCTGAAAAATAACATTTTTATGGGTAGAAAATTTGTACAAATTGCACATTATTTGAGCTAAAGTAGTATTTATAACTTCCCTATAATTATACAGATTCTCAAGATCTTGTTTTATGTTACTATTTAATGAACTTAAATTACGGATTCTTTTAAGGACAAACTAGTTTTTATACATATTCGTTCGCTTTGGAGCTACTTTTATGATTTGAATAAAAATATTAAATGAGCTGGGTTTTATCTAAGTATTAGTTTTTCCATCTGATGTACTTAAATAATTTATGATTTGAACTCTTCAGTAAATCATTTTTGTGCCCCGAAATCATACATGTTTGGAGTCGCATTAATGGCCTCAATTACAGAATAAGTATTTTAGTATCCTAAGAACTCGCCTTGGTTTTTATTTTAGTCTTCATATCATTCTATCCAATTAAAAAAATAAGATTTAAACTAACAGTTAGGTATTGAGCTGATGAAGTTAGCACGTTGTTACATTTCTTGTCGATTTTCAGTGATTTAGACACTCAAACACGCCAAGAAGAATGAATAATAATAACAGTAATAATACTAAGATGAGTTAATTGGTGTTTGGAGAAAAACCCTAAGAGGATGGTTAATTTCTTCCTACAGGGTTTGCTGAATGTTGCGGCAACGTTCATGCTGGTGACGTGGGCAGTCTCCAAGCGAGGCCCCACATTTCCTCCCATGTTTACTCCTCTCTCGCTCATCTTCGTCACCATTGTGGAGTCCCTCTTCATGGGCCTCGAGATCACCATCGGAAGGTCAGTATCACCTCCTCGCCTCCCTCCCAGAGTATTCTAAAGTGATTGAATTTCAATTTCCCCCCGGATTTTGTGATCGATGAGCCCATCGACAAAGCTTGATCTATAGATAAGACGATCGGACATCTGAGGACGCCAAAGGCCAGCCCCAAGCCCCATCGTCTTCTACGAGCCTGGGATCCACTCAGACCTCAAACAAACCCTAGAAGAATGGTCAGCCCAAGCCTGGCATATGTGTTGACTAATCCTAGGTTAGAGTGAGAGAGAGAGAGAGAGCTGAATTGGCATGTACCCACGTAAAGCTCAGGCCCAGCCTGGCATTTGTATCGACCAATCCTAGGTTAGCGAGAGAGAGAGAGAAAGAGGAAGAAAGGTCAGCCCCAACCGTGCCATCTTTACTGCCCATTCCTCAAAGAGAGATAGAAGGGAGAAAGAGGGGGAGGGATGGACTGTTGTCATGAGATTTAGACGTCCTACCTAAACTCACAGAAAGGTCAGCCCCGGTCCGTCCATCAATTTGCAAAAATCATAGGTTGACAGAGAGGAGAGATGTGCTTCACTGAGGGAGTTGGAACTTTCCAATTAGACTCCCAAAGTCAAGATCCAACCAAAAGAATCATCCACTTGCCCTCGTGTCGTCTTCCTCGCTGATAAGTCAACGCAACATATCGTTTTCTTTCGCAAGTAGGTTAGACACTAAATCAGTAAAATCATCGAAGCCTGTCTTTAACTGATGTTGAGGCAAAACCTAAAACGATTTCCTGAATGGTCGCAGCATATTGGGGATGCTTCTGATTATAGCCGGCATCTACGCGTTCCTGTGGGGGAAGGCGAAGGAGACGGCGGAGTTGCCGCGGCTGCCGCCATCCCACGGCGTCGGAGCCGCCAGCGCCGGCTTGGTGCCGGCGGCCATCCCCGATCCTCCACTCAAACCCAGAGATCTGCCGATCAGAGGGCCGTAATGACACGTAAAGCATTCGTTTTGGACGGCAAGACCACACCGAATAGCAATACCTCCCATAGAACAGAGGCAGTTTGATACCATCTCTCTCTCTCTCTCTCTCTCTCTCTCTCTCTCTCTCTCCCCCTTAGTTGTATGTATAGCATGGAAAATTACGTCCACAAGGAAGATAGCACGTCCACCAAGTTGTCCACCGACACCTCCATGGCCTCCACGACGGAGATAGCACGTGCATAATTCCCCGCCGCCTAAGTTCCCTGCCTAGTTTACTTACCCTTAACGCCGCAAGGAAGCCCGCGGCGCCGAAATCTGGCCGGAAATGATGGATCGGGGGAGAGCCTGCGTGCCGTACGTGTCGATGCTGGCGTGCCAAGTGCCCTACGCGGGCTCCAACGTCCTCTGGAAGCTCGCCCTCCAGAGCGGCCTCAGCTACCTCGTCCTCACCGCCTACCGCCACGTCCTGGCCGTCTTCATCTTGGGGGCCCCTCGCGTACGCCGTCGAGAGGTTCGCCCCCGTCCAGTGTCCCGCCGGCGGCAGGCGCACACTAGTTTGACTCCTCACGGCGGCGCTTGCTCCTCCTGCAGGAAAGAGGGCCACCGTCCGACGCGGCTGACAGCGGCGAAGATCTTCCTCCTCTCGTCGCTGGGGACGACGGTCCACCAGAACGTCTACTACGCTGGCCTCCGCCGCACCACTCCGACCGCCGCCGGCGCGCTGAGCAGCGTCATCCCGGCGCTCACTTTCCTCCTCGCGGCCCTCTTCAGGGAGCCCGCCGCCGTCCATTGGAGATTCCGCTGGTTCGTCGCCCACTGGAAACTGTTGCTCTCTCTGCAGAATGGAGAAGGTGAGACTGGGCCATGCCAGGGGACGATTGAAGGTTCTCGAGACAGTCTTATGCGCCGGAGGAGTTCTCGTGTTTACCTTCTGCAAAGGGCACCTATTCGGAAGCATCGTCGGGAGGCCGCTGATTTCAATGGAGGAGCACGTGGGGTTATCATGGCCCAATAGGCCCAAAAATCCGTAATGGGCTAGCCGAAAGCTTACCGGACCAATAACCTGCTATACTCACCGGTGGCAGGGAACCGTGCTTTCGGTGCTGGTGTATTATCTTCAAACATGGTGCGTCTGTGAGAGAGGCCCTGTTTTCGTGGTTGCATTCACGCCTTTGCACGTCATCATCCTGGGAATCTTCTCCGCCATCTTCTTCGCCGAGCGACTTCACCTGGGGAGGTAATCGATGGCAGAAAATAAAAGCCCAGAATTTCCTTCTTACGAATAATTCAGGGTGTGAAAATTCTTGCTTTGTGTGGATTTTATGCGCAGCCTGTTGGGCGCGATGCTGATAGTCGTTGGGCTCTACTGCGTGATATGAGGGAGGACCAACGGAAGCCATGAGATCAAGAAGGATGTGGATGTGATCCCAGGATAAGCTATCCAGTTTTCATTCGAAATATGGTCGCTTGATGAGTGAGCTCCTCGTTGGATTGTTTTTTTTTTTTCGTTCTCCATTTAAGAACTTGGATTCGATGATGAACTCGGAATTGTGAGATCAAATGAGAATGGAGGATAGAGATAAATCAATGATCGGCTGATAATTTTACAGGGTAATAATGAACTGAAAATATTTCCATCAGGTTCATTAAAGCATAAACACGGACAATTCTGAGTTTATGGAGCATACTTTGTTCAGACTGATTGTGGTTCGTTATCTAACTGGTCTCAACGTAGGAGCAGATGAAGGGGAGGCTAGGCGAAATAATCATTGTGTTAATAGATTATCATTTACCTTCAGTGCATGCCTGTCCGGTTTCTAGGTTTCCCGGTTTATCTACGAATCTATGAAGCGGAGATATTCAATCGGAGTATTTTTGGGCGAAAACGTGGAGAAAAGTATTTTGTAGGAGCAGACTATGTTTTCCCTAATGAGTTTGTCATGACTGACCTCGAACTAGAGACGAGAGAAGAGCAGCCACGGAGGTTCTGCCCTGTTTCTGCCGACAAAAGGAGTAGCGCCGCCAGTGGAGAAGAAGCGGGTTTAAGAGTCAGAACACGCAGGAACTAGGGCTTCCTATTCTCGACTCGATATAAAATAAACCAGTAGTTACCTCAGTTAGTCTACAATGTTCATCTCTGAACCTATGGGAGAAGATTCCAGCATCCAGCTGGTCCAAAGAACAACAGCTGTTTCAAGATCAGTGCGGTTGGGATCACAGGTAAGACCGATGGGACAGGATTGGGGAGTTCTTCAGAGGAGAGATTACCGAGGAAGACGAAGGAGCGGCGGCTCAAGAGGTGAGAAAGAGCAAGGACGGGGGAAAGAAGAAAGAAGGATGGAAAGGAACGGCGGGACGAATCACGAGTCACCATGGTGATGGATTATTCGTCTAAGACGACGACGACACGACGGAGAAGCATCACCAACACTCTCGTTGCCATACTTCTAGCTGTACCGATCTCCATGATTCAAAGCGGAATCAGAAAAAAATAATCCCGATTAGACTTTACCTTGCTACCGTAGTAATTCCGACCTCCCTGGACCAGGACGCTGTGCCGCAGGAAACCTCTCTCTCTCTCTCTCGCTGCCCCATTCTGCATTACCGGGTCCGGACTAGGGTTTGAAGGCGTGGGGGGGGTTCATGGCGACTAACGGTCAACCCTGGGCACGTGTCATGCTAAGAAGCTGTTAGTTAGAGGATTTCACGCCACGTAAGGTCGTGCGCAACTAACTTTCCCGCCTTTGACTCAGGTCTCCCCGACTCATTACCGGCACTCTCCCGTTGGGCCTCCCACTCAGAGCCCAGTGACTTCACAGGCCCGTTAAAAGACGGATTCTCCCAATCCGAATAAATATTAAATTTAGATATGCATTTTAAGCATAATTAATCCTCTTAATTATTGTTTTGGTTTCCAAAGTCAAGCTCTCCACCGTCCGATCTTCCACGTGGCCGGCGTCGATGACATATTGATAATGACCCCCCCCCCCCCATTTATGACGTCATCGTCATTGGATGCTCCCCCCTCCTCCCGGTAAAAGCGGCGGCGACGGTTGCAGCCGCGAAGTCCCCGGCGGCGGCCGTTTCAGTGTGGCCCGTTACGTGCGGTTGTGAGGGGTAGTGGGGGGTCTATTTTTAATATTTATTAATAAATTCTTATTTCCCTCCTCCAACCTCAAAACCCCGCCCCCTGCGGGACTTCCAGCTTTCCTTCTCACTCTAACAGACGCAGACATCAGAGAGAGAGACAGAACCTGACAGACCCCGTCTTTCGCAGGAGATCTCTCTATCCCCGACACCTCTTCTGGCGGCGAAGGCACCTCCTTAATTCCTCTCTCTCTCTCTCTTCCGCCTATCTCTCTCTCTATGTCTTTCTCTCTCTGACCTCTCTATCTTTCTTGCTCGTTCAGGCTGCTGTTCTTTTGGCGCGATAATGGCGGCTAGTCTGTGCTCCGATTGGGGCGGAACCGAAGATATCGTCTACCCGCAGCTGCTGCAGCCGCCATCTGCGCCGTCCCGCTACCTGGAACCACCGCCGCTGATCTCGCCGGAGCTGCCCCACATGTCCATCGTCGACTACCTCCTCTTCGACGACCAACCGGAGGTTGACGGAGGCTTCCACTTGCCCGACGGCCAAGTGAACGATGATCTCCTCTCCTTGCTCTTTCCCTCCTCCGGCCACTCTGAATTCTACCTTCCACCCGGTTTCAATCTCTGTGGTCCTTCGAGCCTCCTCTCCGATGGAGCGGCCTTCGTCACCGCCGCCGTTAATCCTTACACTGACCTCACCGGCGCCGCCGCCAATCCTTTCCCTGAGAAGGAGCTCGACTTCCCTCCGCCGGAGAGCTTTGCCCCGGCGCATTTTCAGAGTCCGGTGGGCGGCGCCGCCACCGCCGGCGGCGAGAAGCCCGGCGGAGGCGGATGCCCCTCTGCGCAGAGCGCTGCGGCGAGGCAGCGGCGGAAGAGGATCAGCGAGAAGACGCAGGAGCTGGGGCATCTCATCCCCGGTGCCGGCAGGATGAACACGGCGGAGATGCTCCAGACGGCCTTCAAGTACGTGAAGTTCCTCCAGGCGCAGATCGGCATGCTCGACCTGGCGGGGAGCTTCTCCCCAGAGGATCTCCGGGAGCGGCGGTCGGCGCCGTGGGGAGAAGCGGAGGTCCTGCAACTCCTTCAGCGGCTGCTGGCGGAGCCGTCGCTGCAGGAGAAGCTCGCCGCTGTAGAGCTCTGCGTCGTCCCCACCATGGTGTTACTGGTGCTGTCCGAAGACCGTGGTATCCTCTCCCGCCCTTCCATAGCCAGAGAACTCCGCTGCGTCCTCCTCCATTAGGGTTAGGGTTTTACACTTCTGTACGTAGCCTCTGCATTGAACATCTCTTATTCTTTTCCCCCCCTCTTCGTTGTAATTACCTCGATGACCATCAACCAGGGGTTCACACGTCCCTCTCTCTCTCTCTCTCTCTCTCTCTCTCTCTCTCTATGTTCATGTAGTTACATGTAGGTAATCCCCCTATAGTGGTCCAGAAGTCTTGATTTGTTGACTGTGGACCTTCCCCTGTGAGGCCAATTGGTATCATAATCATCATCATGATCACCATATGTAATATAGATATAATGCATTTAAGTATTTTTTTTATTTTTTAAAAAAATGATTATGAATACTTTAAACGAAATATTTTCATTTAAATTAGTTTTCCGCCTGCATTGGTCAAGAAGTTTCGTTTTGTTGACTATGGGCCCTACCTTGTGGGCCCGATTGGCATCACAATCATGACCGTGGTCATATGATTTAATATAAATATAAATAATTTAAATATTTATGAGGTTATTTATTTATTTTAAACGATTATGAGCACTTTCAAGGAAATATTATCATTTAAATAATAGCCCATACTCGCTGTACGACGACATATTGGGCTTGCACAGCCCATTGTAAGTATGGGAGGACGGGTAGTGGCCCAATGGTTCTTGGCTGCAAAATCGTGCTCCTTGTCACGCTTTTAACTAACGTGGACCATCAATGATGCCCAAACCATGCAGGGTTTTTGGGCAAAACTTGCCGCCGCCTCCATTCTCCATCGTAGACGGAGCTCCGCCGTGGCGGCGGGAGGGAGGCCAGGAGTGCGCCGGGAGCGTGTGTGCAGTGGTCGGCGGTCGGGATGCTCGCTGGCGGGACTGGCGCCGCCGGTCGGGGACTCGGAGGCGCCGCCGCAATGCTGAATCTGGTGAGGCAGTTCTCGAGGAAGTGTCAGAGGAACCTGAAGAAGATCGACCCCAAGGTTCCGAGGGAGGAGGCCGTCACCATCTCCGGCGAGCTGTACCGAATCATCAAGGAGCACGGCCCCTTGACCGTCTCCAATACCTGGAACCATGCAAAGGTATGCAAAATCCCGATCGTAGTCTTGTCCTGCATATCTGGTTGGCATGAGCAAGAGATTCCCGGTGTACCTTTGTGCTCATGCTTTGCCTGGAAACTTTTGGGTTAGTCAGCCAGGAAATGTGAATGAGGATGATCCGCGTGAGAGTGGTGGGAATCTGTCGTCTACGGATAGATCATGTACTGAATTCATGTGATCTCCGGTGACTCGAAAAACCATGCCGCTGATTGTCTAAAATTGAGCGGGGATGTGAGGTTATCCTTGTAGACCTTTGGGCCGTGTGGCCATGTCATACTGTTGAGAATCTTTTGTAGAGGAGATCGTATAGTGCTAGAAGGCCATTCTCTCCTTCCTCTTCTGCAATGTTTATAATGAAGGTTTTCGGTTCAAAGGAAGAGTAATCGTAAAACTAAAAAGAATTGGCACTGAGCTGTCGTTGAGGAACTATTTTTTCGATGGTTTTTGTCATTCAGATTGTTAGAAAATCCCAGAAAAGGAATTTATATGTGATAACATTGTTTTTTAATTTGGCCGGACTATGATAGGTTGGATCAGTTTTCCATGATTTTATTCCCTAATACGTGCCAAAATCAGTTAAATTTTTTTCTTAATGAAATGCGCGGTTCTGAGAGAATCGAGTTGGGACAGCTTCAGAGTCATTGTCCCCAATCGAGATGCATTGAGTTACTCAAAAGACAGCTGAGTGCCAGCCCTCGGCGCACTTCTGAGAGAATTGAGTTACTCGAGGCATCTCAAGGTGGGGCGATCTGACTCTGAAGCTGAGGCTCACTTGGTCAATCCTACCCTGTAGATGGATAAATAAATCTAAAGAGAATCAGCCTCCACACCATCGTCCTGCCCAATTAGCCAAAACGTCTAAATGCTAAATCCGTTGTGAAGTTCTTTCATAAATTTGGAGAACTAGTCCAAACATTGTTGGTTCGGCATAGCTTGAACCATGTATTCTACTATTTACAGTAGTCCTCATTTGTCAAGGTTAGGTTTGTATCTTTCGAAAATTACCAAATGAATCCTCAAGAAGTCACCAAAATCTGTGGACCCTTTAAGAAAAGGCCTTGATTAGTTTTGATTTGGTGTAAAATCGCATATGATTTAAGCTGAATGAGCCTACTTGGAGTAGCAAAAACTAGAGAGAATGCATCAAGGTAGCTTCTATTGTCCATGGATGAAGAACAATCTGATCCCTCATAGGGAAGTGCTATGATCGGGTCATTGGAAACAACACCTTCACATCCAACTTTCACTCTCACCGAGATTTTTATCCTTCCAAAGCTGCAATTCTCAGCCCGAAAAAATAATATTATGTCAATAAATCATTTCTTGTTCTAAACGGATCACCTTCATTCTATTTTGTTGTGAGATTGCATAAGATGAGCCCCGATAATGGACAACCAATTCTGAGGTACTTGTATATTTTGGAACTGAAATTTCTTGAACGAAATTCAAGTTTTTAAGTGTCATTTCTCAAATAGCAAGCTCAGTACGATTGGGTCTTCGTTTCTTATGATAACTCTAATTGCATTGTTTCCCACCAAGTCATCCCCAGGTCTAGATTTTAAATATGATGGTTCAGTACTTCCCAAATCTCCCCCTCACTAGTAAATGCAGATCTTATGTAGTAAAATTTAACGAGGAATGTTGTCTCTCCATAACCAAGCTTTACATCCTCTTGAACTATATCCATACTAGTTTTCAAACTAGATAATAGATCATGTCCGAAAACTAATCGATGTATTACTCTTGGATAGGAACCAGCTATATGACATGTCAATTCCTAAAATTATCTCATTTCAACAGTAGAGAACCCACTGTGTAGATCCATAATGTGTTGTCCCCGCTGTCTATTCATCGCTTATCTAGCTCTGCCTTGAAGTTAGGCGCTACTTCGTCGGGTAACCTAAAGCCATTCGAATGATTGCATATCTAGATAATTGTGACCAAGAAATATGGTGTAAGTCATTCACTTTGGCTAATGACCGAGAATCTTCTCTCTCTCTCTCTCTCTCTCTCTCTCTCTCTCTCTCTCTCTCTCTCTCTCTCTCTCTCTCTCTCTCTCTCTCTCTCTCCCTCCTCTCTCTCTCCCTCTCTTACTCTCCTATAACATGAAGGAGGCATGTATCTAGTTGATAAGATCCCCCCCCCTGGTGTGCTCCCAAGACCACACGAATTTCGTCTCATTTGTGTCCCTCTTTGAGCATGTTGTAAGACTACGCTCTTCCCTTAAATCAGGCACAGGGCACTAACACCCTGCCTTAGTGATCTTGAGTTCAAAGCAGACCATTTATGAATGAGACCATTGATGAGCAGCTACCATTTGAAACTTCTGCATGCTCATTCTGTGTCCATTGCAATTTTACCTGCAACTCGTCGGCCTGTAAATTCTTCTGTCCTACCCATTCTTTCTAGGGTTTTGAGTGTGGCAGTGTTCATGTAGGTTATGTTAGGCCTAGCCACCATGGGTGGGCACCTTCATGCTTTCTGGCTCTGTCTATGGGTACCATCACCATTGATGTAGATAGGATCTCTGAGATCTCACAGGGCAGAAGTGACAGTAAAGGATGGCACTTACAGCTGTGCCTCAGACTTTTCTTTCTTTAATGCTTGATCTTATTATATTTAGATCCATATTAATAAATGCAACATTAAGTTTTTGTTTTCTGGTTCACATATATTTTATGTTATATATATATATATATATATATATATATATATATATCTTTCTTGTGAAAAAATAATATCTTCAGGTTAATGGGTTTAGAGCTAAATAAAGCAATCACTTACCCCTTTGAACTGGATGACAGGAGGCCGGCATCAATGGGCTCAACAGCAAAACCCACATGAAGCTGCTGCTGAAATGGATGAGGGGAAGGGAGATGCTCAAGCTCTTCTGCACCCACGCCGGTTCCAGTAAGAAATTCCTTCACTCTACCTTGCCCGAGGATCCTCAGGCGGCCCAGACAGAGAAAGCCCCATCGACGCCCGAGACCCCAAACCCCTCTAGGAAGAAGACCCGGCAGGCCAAACGATCCACTCTGGGGAACTAGAGACGCCCACGGCAGTTCATCCAGTTAAGTATATTCTATTTTCGCTCCCTTTCTTCGTTCCAGGCTGGTGGGCCCCTCATCAAAATGTCCAACCCCTCGAGGCCGTTGACTTCTGTTGAGTCCGAACGTGCATCTTTGGAATAGGAACATTCAGACCGTTGACTTTGTTCATGCGCTGACCGTTGTATGTTCTTTTTTATCTGAGAACAATGGCACTGCTTTTGGATCAGACCGCTTCTCCCTTTTAAAGGGCTGATTTTTTTGAAGATCTGACGATATATGGCGTCCTGTTTGACTTTTTTTAAATGCATCAACACCCACCCTGAACTATTTATGTCATCATGTTGGTGTTTATGTGAATTCAGTCATCCGCTTTTTGTTCCATGATTTCGGGCTAAATGGGTGCCCCCATCAAAAAGTCCAAGCCCCTCGAGACTGTTGACTTTTGTTGAATCTGAACGCGAATATGTGGAAAAATAACATTCAAACCGTTGACTTTGCTCATGCGCTGACTATTGTATGTTCTTTTTGATCTAAGTGGCACTGCTTTTAAATCAGACCAGTTCTCCCTTCTAAATGCCTGATTTTTCAAAGATCTGACGATATATGGCGTCCTGTTTGACTTTTTTTAAATCCATCAACACCCACCCTGAACTATCTACGTCATCCTGTTCGTGTTCACATGTGATTTGAGTCAACGGCTTTTTCTTCCAAGATTTCGAGCCAAATGGGGGGGGGGGGCATCTCTCTAATAAAATGTGAGAAGAGGGCTGATGAAAATATTTTTGCCTGTATTCCTCAAATCGCCCACCCGTTCATTACTCATTCTCTGCCCCCAGATTAGGAAAAAGATATGATTATCTGGGTGTTTTTATCAACGGGTGCGATATATTTAAATCCATACTATATAAATAATGTTGGGTTGATATTATATGAATTTAATCCCTTAGCATCATATATTTGGCCGCTAATTGATCAAAGTTTTGGTTCTCCAGCCAAAAGAGATTTTTAGGTCACTTTTTAAATTATTTTAAAAATATTAATCTTATATTATTACTTTAAATAGAAATATTGTCAGCTATAAAGACATGTAATTTTTTTATAAATTAAATAAATTGGAAATCCTTTCATGAGTCTGGAATCTACAGCGAGGATGCTAATTTTTCATAAATCGTTTGGCCGATTTTGGTATTTTTCCCATTTTAAAAGGTGGGAATTTATTTATATTCCGATTAACCATCATCCAAGATGTAGTTTTTTTTCAAAAATATGACGTCATCGATTGGCCGGTGGTGGCCGAACTAGGACTTGAACGATCTTAGTCGGTTCCTGGGGTGTCGACCCGAGCCGGACGAGCCACACCGATCCTGCCGCGTCAATCCGAGTCAACTCACTGCCATAACCTCTCTGAAGCATCGGAACGCTAACTATATATGTAATATATATATAAAGAGGCAGTCAGCAACCGATAAGGCGGCCGCGCTTCGTCGTGCTTCCCGCTGCTTCCCCCGCTCCATCGCCAGGTTCCTGACTCCCCGACTTTCTTCCTCGCCTCCCCATTCCGTTGGACTCTGAGCCGCCTTCTTCGAAGCAGCAGCAGCAGTCGAGTTCGCGCGGCCTTCTCATCCGGTGAGTATCTTGTAACTTGGCTGAGGAGGCCTGGCTAACTTTTCTCCTCTAGCATCCGTAATCTTGACTGAGGGATCGTGTTCTATTCCGCTCCTCATTGGATTCCGGGAGTTTTAGGGCTCACTCTGGTGTCTAGTTTCCTCCTGGAGCCCATTTTGTTCTCTGGATTTTAGGTTTTTTTTGCTTTCCGACTTTTTACTTTACTCGAGTTTGTGTTTCTCATATTTTTGGATGTTGTGAATTGTTTGTAAAGGCGGCGGGGGTTTGTGCTTCCATGGCGGCTGGCGTTGTGCGCGAGTGGTTCGGTATCCAGCAATTCCCGGCTCCCACGCAGACCAAGCTTCACGAGTATCTGGGGAAGCTCAAGCAAGAGGTTGATGTTTCTCTTCCTTTCTCCATCTCCTTGTTTTCATTGATTCATTTTGTTACACCGTTTTCAGGTTTCCCATTTCTTATCTTATTTTCCACATACAGAATGTGAACACATTGACAATTCTTGTGATGGGGAAAGGAGGCGTCGGCAAATCTTCTACAGTGAACTCCATTTTGGGGGAGCGGGTGGCCACTGTCAGTGCTTTCCAGGTCTGTTGGAATAGTATCCGCGGCCTGTTTTTAAAGGAGTTTCAATTAAAGTTAATTCACGAATTTTGTTTCGATCTCCTGCTATTTTTATTGCTCTTGCAGTCGGAAGGGCTTAGGCCTATGATGATCTCTCGATCTCGGGCAGGCTTCACCTTGAACATTATTGACACCCCTGGGCTTGTAGAAGGCGGATATGTCAATGAACAGGCCCTTGAGATCATAAAACGGTATGTCTGGAATCAATAAATTTCTGAGGACGCGTTTATGGTCCCTTTTTCCTGGCTTATCAGACATAGCTCAATATTATTATTTTGTACCTATCTTACTAGAAAAAAAATCTTGGTATAACTTTCTAGATGGAGTATACCCTTTGAGTGTGGAACATGCCCCCAAAGTATGGGTTTCGTTCTAATTTCCGTCAAAATTTTCTGGCAGGTTTCTTTTGAATAAGACCATTGATGTTCTTATCTACGTTGATCGATTGGATTCATATAGAGTAGATAACTTGGATCGACAAGTCATTAAGGCTATCACTGACAGTTTTGGTAAAGCCATATGGAAGAGAGGCTTGGTTGTCCTCACGCACGCGTACCTTTCACCCCCAGATGGACTAAGTTACGATGAATTTTTCACCAGACGCTCAGAAACCCTTCTTAAAATTATACGCTTGGGAGCCAAGATCAGAAAACAAGAATACCAGGTTCATTGCCCTTTTCTTTTCAAATTCATTTTTTATCACTGGAATCTTCTATCTTAGTTCATTCCTTTGCGCTTGTAGTATTTTTCTGGTTGATGAATATATCATGTCTCATGGTCTGTAAAGCTTGCCTGGCACTGGATCTACTCAGAGGTGATAAGATCGAAGCCTAATTAAGACCAAGTCTGTCTAAGCTGGCCAGGATCAATCTTCTGGGCTAGCACACTGCATTTAAACCCTCATCCAGAGCATGGATATACATTTCGGTGTCTAGATACTAAGTTCCTGAATATATCATTAAAAATTTATGTCTTGCCATTTTGTATTGGAGCATTCTCCCAGTATTATATATTATGGAGAGATATCCTCATTGGGCTCCTTATCAAGAATTTGTTTTATCTTTTTCTCTAAAGAATAGATATCGGTGTGAGAGAGTGGAACAGATGGATTTTCTGTAAATGTAAGATCCTCCCTGATGTCAAACATGGTCGAGTAAATTAGGTCAAGGAAATATTAGCGCCGGGCATTGTTTATGTGTTTACATGTGGAAGAACAATGAACTGCCAGATTGCGCTATGTTTCTTACTGTTCAGCTTTTTATGAGGTACTTGTTATTCTCTTGTCTTAAATCATACTGAGGAAACCATGTGACTCATGATTGAAAGCAATCATCTGATTTGGGTATAGATCAAAACTATGATGTCAAGATCAACTTTTTTTAATTTCTCTTCCCACCAATCAAATGTCGGCCCATAGTTTTTCCTTCTTACCTATTGTATTTGTGCCCTCTGCTTCTAGTTTTTCCTATTACCAATCGGATTGCATGGTATCCTAGACCTTCACCATTAGTTAAAATAGTATGATCCAGCTTTCATGGAGGGTCTTGGAAAACCACATTTTTCTTCTGTGTTTCTCTTACCCTGGCAGGCATTTTAAAGACATTGAAAGGATTCTCATTTTAAAGACATTCCGGGAGTTATAATAAACGGAGAAATTAGTTTCTAAACATTTTCATTGATGATTCGGAGGTTGCAGGGGGGGGGTTTTCTAATTAAAGTTATTTTTTCAGCCTCTGGAATCAATTTATTCGTTATCATTAATACTATTCTAGACTCTATACCCTCCAGTTCAATTCACAAAAACGCTTCTACCTCATCGCCAGACCCTTGATTACATCAAATAATGAAACACGCTTCAGTTACAGACGATGACCCTGAGCATCGATCATTGGTCGAAAGAAAACTCATCTTCAGCCCCTAACAGCCTCTCAGATGATATTCTGACTTTGTTTTTGAGCGATGAATGGATCATAATCTCAAACGAACGGAGCAATCAGTTTCTATGATTCCTTTCATAATTCTGGTATGCGCAAGGTAGGCTTTCAACTGATTCAGCTAGACTTTTTAGCTTTTTGCAGCCAATTTCTTCACCAAAATTAGTATCATTCTTGAGTCTGAAACATGTTTGAGCGAGATTCAAAGAGATTCAAGCAACCCTGATGAATTCATGCTATCAGATTTTTTGGTTCTATAGCTTTCCCTGGTGTTTTCTTATGCGCCGTCTTCCTCCACACCAAATACTAATTTGGGAAACTTTCTTCTGTATATTTGAAGGACTCCGCCATACCCATAGCTCTGGTTGAGAACACCGGGAAGTGTGCCACAAATGAGGGTGGCGAGAAGGTACCATCTCTCTCTCTCTCTCTCTCTGTCTCTCTCTCTGTCTCTCTCTCTTAATCTTATTGAGAAATCGTCTTTGGGAAACCAGGTTCTCCCGGATGGCACAGTGTGGATCCCCAACCTGGTGAAGACCATCACCGACATCGTCTTGAATGGGAGCAAAGCGATCACCGTTGACCAGAAGCTAATCGATGGGCCGAACCCGAACCAGAGGGGGAAGATCTTCATACCCCTCATTCTCGCTCTCCAGGTGGGCGAGCCGCCCTCTTCCTCTTCCTCCCCCCCGATTTCTTCAGATTTTCACCAGATGGGGCCGTCCCTTGACTGAAATCTGCTCTTCCTCCGCAGTATTTCTTCTTGGTGAAGCCGATCAAACACAGGATCAGGGAGGACATCGCTCGGGAGAAGAAGCCCCTCTGGGAGCTCCGCGACATGGGTCTGGCCGACGGCAAGTTCTGACCATTTGTGGCTTGGCTGTGGCGTTCTAGGGTTCTTGTAGGAAGAGGGGTGGGAGTGGGAGAGGAGCTCCGTCCTGTGGCTTCATGGCGAGATATGCATGCTCCCATTTCGGGAAATTTTCATCCTGTCTGGTTAGATTGGATCTTGCTCTGCTCGGAGCGAACCCCGCGGAAAGTGGGGGGAAGCAACTAGTTGAACACCCTTGTTTACCGAGAATGTGATTCTGCCGATGCTGTCTTTTCCAGTGCTCTCTCTCTCTCTCTCTCTCTCTCTCTCTCTCTCTCTCTCTCTCTAGGTTAAATGCAGACTGTACAGCCCACGATTCTGGAAAAAAGACTCAAATCGATCAACGTATAAAGGGCCACATTGTCCGATTGAATTTGTTTTCTATACAGTAATTATATAAATGCCGAATGTATTAAATTATTTCGATTTTATTATCAAAGGGGTGAATATGATAACTAATGTAAGATATATAATACTTTTCTAAAAATATTACTGAATTTTAATATTATTGGTCATTAATAATTAAAATTTAAATATGAGTTAAAACATGATATTTTCCAGGATTCACATAATTTATCTATTAAATTAACGTGATATAAGAATATATGTAAAACAAACGAAAATCATATAATTAAATTATAAATCGATAGAACCAGGCCAGAACTGTGGAGGCCCTCAAAGCAGTAGCCGGGAGTGCTCCTGCCGGCTCTTGGAAGCCGAAGACGACGAGGAAGGGGGAGGGCCGCCGGAGGAGAGGGGACCCTCCGACGGGGATCGAGGTCGGCCGCCACCACCTCATAAGAGCAGGACTGCGAGCCATCTGCTATGAAGCATAATCTCGTCAGTGGTGGTTCCCCTTCTCCCGCTCGTCCTCCCTCTCCGGCAACACTCTTTGTCAAGCTTCCATCCGGCGGGATTCCTGGTTCATTTCGTTTCTCCCTGCGAAGGCAGATCGATCGAATGGGGAATCTGAAGAACGCCTGCATTGCCTTCCTCGTCCCGTTTCCTTCTCTCATCTTCTTCGTTACGTTCCTCCACCGCTACGATTCCGCCATCGCGACCTCCGCCCCCGCGGGCGACCTTTGGGAATGGTGTGCTGGCCATCCTCTACTCCTCGCCAACCTGCTCTTCTTTGCCAACGTCGACGTGCTCTTCTGGATCATCGGCCTGCTCCAGTCCAACAACTGGGTATCAGTTGCCATCTAGGGTTTTCTATTTTCCTTTCCTCTTCAGATCCGCTGCCTGAGATGCTAATCTCGTGCCGGTGGGGCTCTTGAGCAGATGATAGATCTGTACTGGACAGTGATCCCGGTGATGCTCGTCCACTATTACGCCGCCCACCCTCGGGCCGTGGCCGACCCGGCGAGGTCAACGATAGTGACGGCGCTGACCTGGGCGTGGAGCCTCAGGCTCACCTACAGCTACTTCAGGAGAGAGCAATGGCAGTGGGGCGCTAGGGAGGATTGGCGATATCACAGCATGAGGAAGGATTATGGCCGTAATTGGTGGTGGCTCTCCTTCTTCGCCGTCTATCTCTCCCAGCAGGTAATCCTCCTCGTCTCAGTCCCTCGCGCCGTGTAGCTGTTTGTCCAAGCGTCAATCCTCCAGTAGGGTTTCACATTCTTGCCTTGAATTTCTGCCAAGGTTTTCTCAGTTGATGGAGAATGTTGGGCATCTCTCTCACATGTAGGTTTTCCTGATCGGCATCTGCCTCCCCATGTACGCCGTACATTCAAGCAACAGGCCCTGGGGCGCGTGGGATTCTCTCGCCGCCGCAGTCTGCATCGCCGGAATCACCATAGCCTACTTCGCCGACACCCAGCTCCACCGCTTCGTGACTAGGAACAGGGCTCTGGAGGAGCTCGGGGCGCCCACCGTGCCAACTCTGGACACCGGCCTTTGGCGGTGCTCCCGCCACCCGAACTACTTCGGGGAACAGCTATGGTGGTGGGGGCTGTGCCTCTTTGCCCTAAACGTTGGACAAGGGTGGACCTCCATTGGAGCAGCCATCAACAGCCTCAGCCTGGTTTACATCACAGTGCTCGTCGAGCGGCAGATGCTGAGGAAGAAATCCAGAACCGAGGCCTACAGAGAATACCAGAGGACGACTTCTGTCTGGATTCCCTGGTTCAAGAAGACGGTGAAGGAGACGAAGACTAAGACCAGATGATGTTCTGTAAGTTCATGTCTGTTCATGCTGGGTAATAATGTGTTGTTTCCGAATTATTTTATGGAATAAAATTTCTGCTGGTATTCATGACTTCCCAGCTTTCTATCTCAGAGGGGCAGTGACAGGAACATTCACCTGTTGTCCATCAAAGGATGATCTTCCTTGGTAGGAAGATTTGCGGAAGAACTCTTAGGTTTTCATTGGTAGGAAGATTTAGTGCAGAGCGGGGAATGTGATTTATTTGCATCCGACGATCTTCTGTGACTTCTTGCTGTTCATCTGTAGATACCATCATGCTTGTTCATGCTGGGTAATTATCTGGTGTTTCCGTATTATTTTATGGAATTAAATTTTGCTGGTATTCATGACTGCCCAGATTTAAACCTCGGTTTTTTTGGGAGAAAGATTTCTTTTTTTAGTTCCAGAGGGGGGGGGGGGATATGATTTCATCAAAGGATGATCTTTCTTTCATGAAGTAGATGCATATAGTGTATGTATACATGGGTGAAGATCCAAGTGAATCGAAACCACTTGCTGAAGGTGGAGGAGGATCATCAATTCCTGAGCAAGCAGCAAATGTAAGGATTACAGGGATTTTATTCCAGATGTAGATGTGGATTAGGTTTCAGTAGCGTTACAGCATGAACCATCTTTCAGACTTCTCCGGGGGCATCTACGACGAGATCCTAGATTTCTGCTTTCTATGGAGATTTGGGGATTTGAATTGATATCTTGGGATTATACAGAACAATAAATGGCAGGCGATGCATTCAAGAGAAGAACACCCCGCTGATGATGGTCATAGGAAGATGAACCGGCATTTCCCCTGGTTATGTAGAGCTGGAAGAGGCTGCTGCGGCAGTCTCCTCCCTCTTCTCTGTGGTATTGGCGTCTGGTTTGACGATTCCATCTCCCTCATCATCCTCATTTTTCTTGACCAGATCTGCCGCCGCCGCCACCACCACCGGCTCTGCCACTGCTTTATCTGTGGTGGCTTCGTCGGCGACTGTTTCCTTCTCTGCCGCATCCGGTTTGGGAAGATCTTCCTTCTTGGGCTCCTCATGCTTGGGCTCCTGTAAATCTAGGGTTTCCAGTTCCTTGCTGATCTCTGCAGCGACAGGCTCTGCCTCCTTCGGCTCTCCCTCGCCGGAGCTCACATCCCCGGCGGCGGGGGCCTCTGGTTTCGAATCCGAAAGATCGATCAGCGGCTCCTCCTTGGTTTCCCCTCCCCCATTTGCTCCGTTTGCTTCTACTTTCTCCTGTGATCCCAGGAAACGGCCGTCACCGATCCCTCGATCCGCAGGCCTCGGGAAGGAAATCGGAAGAGAGGAGGAGCTCAGGAGATTTACCTCGACCGGCGCGGGAGCGGCGGGGATGCTGATGGACTTGGCGAGCAGCTCCGGCGCGCTGGGATTGTCGGCGGGTGGGTGGCCGTCCGACGCTCTGGGCTTGCTCGCGCAACCTCCCATCGTCCCTCCCACCTGTACGGTGGCGGGGAGGATGCTCGGGAAAAGAAGAAGGAGAAGGCGCGGCCGGTGCAGAGGACGAGCGAGGCCATGGCAGGCGGCGGCCTCGTATATAATGGCACCGGCGAGAACGGGGGGAAGCTTCCGGAGCTCTGCTGATGGCGACGGGTGTACAAGCTCTAAATTTAGGAGGGACGACCGTTGCAGCCAGGAGGTGAGGCGGAGCGCGCGACCGTTGCGGCGGGGGTTGGTGGGGCCCTGCCGTTGACCCTATTAACGCTTTCTTTGGTTGGACGCCCGTCTCGTCTCCTCCCATTCTTCGCAGCCTCCCATAGAAAATAGCGCCAGAAGCAGGAAGATGAGAGAGGAAGAGAGAGAGAGAGAGAGAGAGAGAGAGAGGATGCTGGTAGAAGAGAGAGAATGGCAGAAAGGATGCTGGTAGCAGAGAGTGAAAGAGAGGAGGTTGGATAAGTGCTTCTGGGCTTGATCGTACGCAGGCTCAAGCTGGGCCCAAATTACGGCCCAGTTTATGAAGTCATCTGACAAAAAATATGTATACAAATCCTCATTTAGGTCATTTAAATAAAATTTATTAATACTTTTAGAGTATTTTTTGAAACCTATGAGTCTCGTATTAATTGATAAAAATTAAATTTTAATTGTGAGAATTTAAACCTCTAGGAAACTAAAAAAGGAAAATTCAAGATGGGGAATTTCCCAAATTGGCATATTTTCATAATTTGTATTTAGTTAGTTTTCCTGATTTTAGTGTTTTGGTACCCACGGTCCAACCTAAACTGGGTTGAGATAGTGTTCTTGATTTTGATTGGCTAATATAAGCTAATCTTTGGAGATTAAATATTTAATTTGATTGATGATTGAGCTGATCATATTAGTGGTCTCAAATCTCAATCAAGATTGGGGGGCTAACTATGATCAAATCAATCTGTGATAGAAGCATATGATCAAAGTTGAACTAGTTTTGATGGAGCCTACACCTAACTAATCTTTGACCTTGGCTTAAACATAGTTAAGGATATGGTTGGGCTCTTGTGTACCAGCACAACACTCTCCCTTAGCACTTAGCCATCTGTCTTCACATAATGGGCATTGCCCCCGATTATATAGGGTTGGGGTTGCCAACTAGTTGTTTGTGCTCTACCTTGACTCTAGTTGTTGTGAAGCAATTGCATTCTCTTTGTACAATTAGGTGGGCATTATAATTCTACTATAATGTTCTCTCCATATTCTAAAATTTTCAAATTTTGCAGAAAAATAGTTTCAAAAATAATTGAATGATATATTATTGCACATGTTCTTTTGCACATTTTTCTATGGATCATACTTGACTTTGTAAAGTCACTTTACAAAGTGAGTTCTCATGTGTCATTTTTTCCAATTATATGTAATTTCTTATTTCATAATATATTTTATTTGAACATGTTTATAGCACTTTGATTCTAGAACCATTAATGTAAAATATATGACTCAGCTCATTTAAAGACTATAATTTTCTTGAAAGAACCATTTAAAGATCAAGAAAAGGGGTCTAATTGATTTACTTTTTGTCCTCATAGAAGATCTCTTAAAAACCAATCTTATCTCAAGATAATAGGTATATAAGTTTCTTATTTCATTTCTAATATACTATGTTTTTATAGCAATATGTCTCATGCCTTTGTCCACTCTCTTAAAATAAAATAGTTCTTAGATTGTACCATTTATATTATTTGATCACATCAGTCTCAAGAGAAAGTATTATTTTTATCCTCCAATGGACGACCAATCAAATGCAATCAATTCAATTGTTTCATTAGGATGAGTACCTTAAAACTTCTTTATATTTTTTTCTTCTAAATTTATGATTGTAAGATGGTTGATCACTGTTTATTATGATGGTTCTTATTCATAATAAGTTAAACTTTAATCTTATGTTCAACCCACAACAAATAATATATTTTATCATTGCGGTGAACTTCTAAAAATTAATGTTGACTTGATGTCTATTTAGAGTTTTGAAGAGCATAATGATGTTATTGAGGTCTGTTTAAGGTTCTTCTTATTATTTTTTCTTAGCTTTGATATTTTTGACATATTTTCTGGCACAATTATGTTATAAGAGATGAAGCTAGTGGATGTTTAAAATATAATTAATTTTGTTGATCTTTTATAATATTTATTTTAGACTTTATCAAATTTTAATTATGTGTGTTATGTCTTGCTAAGAATTTGAAATTTGAGGATGCATTTTAGTGAACCACATTATTTGTCAGGCATACAATGGAGGTGACCATAATGGAACAAGAGTTTTGAGTAGTGCCATGTGCGTTCAAAATTTATTCTTCTTCTTGTCACCTTGTTCTCACTAAGGTTTATTTCACATTTTTCTTTTATTTTTTTCTGGACTATGATCTTTTTAGCATAATGTCATGTGAGAGGAATGGTTTAGGAAATAGAGCTAGTAGACATGTAAAATATCACTAATTTTGGTCATATTTTTTAAATATTTATTGATGTGTTAGTTACTTGATTGAATTTAAATGATACTAGTATTCTTTCTGTTGCTAAGAAGTTTAAATTTTAAAATGAATTTTACTAATTACATATTTCACAAGATTACTATAGAGATATTTGCAATAGAGAGAGTAATAAGGAGTGATAGTCAACTTATGATCTAATTCTTCTTCTTGCCAAGTTTCTAGTAAGCTTGATATTTTTTAACATAGTTTTAAGTGCGAGAAATGTTGGAAGCAACAAAGCTAATAGGTGTCCAAAATGGCATCAATTTTTTTAGTATTATTGAGTGACTATTTTAGTATCCATTAAATTAAATCTAAATTATACTTATGTATTATGTGTCCTTATGAAATCAAAATTTGAGTGTGTATTTTATTAACCACAATATTTTGATAGGTATACACTAGAGATGATCATAATTGAGTGAGGATTTTCAACAACACCAATCAACTTACAAATGTATTCTTCTACTTATTTGTTTTCTTTCATTGAAGTTTTTTTAGGTTTTTCCTTTGATCTTTTGTTAGCTTTGATCTATTTAACATATTAAAATCAGGCCCAAAGAATGTTGCTAAAAATAGAGCAAAAGTTTTGAGCAGCATGAAACAACTTTGAGATTCATTCTTCTTGTCACTTTACTTTTTATTGAGGTCCATTTAAAGTTCTTCCTATAATTTTTTCTTATATTTGATATTTTTAACATATTTTCAAGTAGAATTATATTGCAAGGAATGAAGCAAGTAGTGGATGTCTAAAAATACATGAATTTTTAAATATTTTCTAATATTTATTTTAGTGTTAGTTACTTAATTCACTTTAAACTGTCCTTATATGCTTTGAGTTGCTAAGAAATTAAAATTTGAGGAACATTTTATTAACCACATTATTCGACAAGCATATAATAGAGATGATCACAATAAAATAAGAGTTTTGAGCAGCACCAAACAACTTCTAAATTCATTCTTATTCTTGATAGTTTGATTTTTATTAAGGTCTATTTTAAGTTTTTATTTTAATTTTATGTTAACTTTGATATTTTTAACATGTTTTCAAGCTTGAAACTTTTAATTTAATATGACATTGTTGACAGAAGTATGTGTCATGAGGAAAAATAAGAGCATGGAGAGATGAGTACACACATGATGATAGGCATAGTGGGAACAAGTGGCATAGTAAATGCATGCAAAGTAGTGTGTAGTATAGGGTATATGAGTCCATACATTGTATGGGAGCACTACAAAGAACATTGCAATACTGATGCAAGAATAAGGAGTGTTGAGAGAGCAAGCTAGTCACCCAACAACTAACATGTGACTTGAGCATGGGTGCGATGACTAATTGACAACCCACATCCATATATAAATGGGGCAATGCACATTGTATGGAAACATAGTGAATATATGAAGGGTTTTTGACATCTTTGGCTTGTAGGGTTGTAAGATAGATGGAGGAATACTAGAAGAACATATAGTGATGATAAATAAAAGCCCAACTATGTTACGTGTGGCATCATAGTAGGAATAAAAAAAGAAGAGATATGACAAGTAAGGAAGAGCTTAAAGCTTAAAGCCTAGGGTTGACAAAATCAGAGTAATAGCTTCATCAAATATTTGGACTTCACATTGAGGAGCAACAGCAAAAGATGATAACCTCACAATTTTAAAAATGGCATCACAAGATGGAGGAGATGTAGTGACCCCTAAGGAGACAAGCAATAGCAAGTCCTACATGGAGTAGGTAAGTGTCAAGGAGGTCAAAGAACACATGCAAGACTTGACAATGGACCTCTAAGTAATCAAAAGGATATTAACAAAATCCCTAAGAAGATTGGAAACAAGTCAATTATTTGAGTCCCAAAATTACAACACTTTTAAGGTAAAAGAAACAAGCTTTGATAACTTTATAAACCTTGAGGATACTTAGAGAGATATAATGCTAAAGAACACTCGAATGATTAGTCACTTTTTGGTAAACAATATTAAATTATGGTGGGATGAGCACTCGAGGTACAATAGCTGAACACCTATCAACACTTTGGACAAAATTTTGATAGTAGTTCATCCTCTAATTCTATCTGATCAACTAATGCAAGTGGCTCAAAAAGTAACGATAAGCCTCAAACCTCTAAACCACCAGTGGAGAATATTAAGAAATACATGTGTTGGTACATAAAACTCATACTTGATGTTAGGAATATGTCTAAGATAGACCAAACATTTTACTTCCTTGCAAACCTCTAATATAGGCATATATCAAAATTAAAAAGAAAGAGTATGTGAAATTTACAAGCCATAATAGTAGCAATAAATATTGGTCAACCTACATTGACCTTAGGAAACAACCTAAAAAAATGATAATAAAAGTAAACAGACAAGGTGGACATAGATGTGTGAGAGATTGATTAGATAGAAACCTAGTAAGTAGTAATAAAATTCATATCATTTTAGAGATCTATTAGCTTTTTTCTTGCAACATTCTTGGTGTTTATAAATATGTTCAAAATATCTAAGTTAATAGAATAAAGAAAAAGAAATATAAAAAGGACAATTAAAAACAAGGTCACAAGAAGAAGAATGAATCTTGAAGTGACATGATGCTGCTCAAAACTCTTGCTTGATGTGATCATCTCCATTGTATGCTGGTTAAATACTATGGTTCATAAAATATGTCCTCAAATTTTAAATTCTTAGCAAGACATAACACAAGTAACTAACACTAAAACAAACATTAAAAAATACTAAAAAAATCTGTATTATTTTCAATATTTGCTAGCTTCATTTCTTGCAAGATAATTATGTCTGAAATATGTCAAAAATATCATAGTTAAGACAAAATTATAAGAACCTTAAACTGACCTCAATAAAAAGTAAAGTGACAAGAAGAATGAATCTCGGAGTTGCTAGGCATTGCTCAAAACTCTTGCTCTATTTTTTACAACATTCCTCGCACATGAAATATGCTAAAAGGGTTGAAGTTCTAGCTCCATTGTATGATTATTAGCTCAATAAAATAAAAAAATAAGTCAAAGAATAAATATGTAAGTTGATTGAATTTGTTGAAAGTTCTAGCTCCATTGTGAACATCTATAATGTATACCTACCAAATAATGTGGTTAATGGAATCTGTACTCAAATTTCAATTTCATAAGGACATATAGTAAATAACTATAATTTATATTTAATTCAATGAATAATAAAATAAGCACTAAAAAAATACTAACAAAATTGATGCCATTTTGGACATCTATTAGCTCTATTGCTCGCAATATTCCTCATACCTGAAAATATAATAAATATATCAAACTTACCAGAAAATAGAAAGAAAACATCAAATAGACCTAAAAAACAACACAAACTAACAACAAGAAGAAAGAACATATAAGTTGATTGCATCTATTGAAAACTCTCACTTTATTGTGAACATCCTTATAGTGATTCTGTAAACGAATCATACAAATTGATGAGGTCTAGCACTTCACTAGCTTTGTTTCTTAACAATGTCATACTAACAAAATTGATGTTTACATTTTATTCATTCCATGTGCTCATTTTCTAAAATAATTGAGCAAATATTAATCTAAATATATACATATTCAAGGAAAATCCATGAGTATTGACAATCTAAATTTACCCACTGATCGACCCTACAAACTAAAAATAAAATCCAAATTATTCTATGTTAACAATCATGCATATTGTGCATTAAACATGGCATCACGATGATGAGATGGGGTATAATTTACAAAATTCTTGAAAAATATAACTTTTATGGCATTTAATTAAGAAAAATTGGTGATGAGTGGAGGCATTAATATATACTTCCACTTTATATGATCCCAAATTCTACCAACTCTTCTGTAAAACATGAACTATTTAAATATGGACATACCCTCAAATGTGGTTAATAAAAATCTTAGAGTGTCCACAAACAAACCAAATGCCCAATTCAATTGTACATTTGTAATCTACCAAATTAAAATCATACATTGACTACCCAACCTGATGAGGGGTCAACTTGAAAATTAAGTAGCTATTATGATGATCGTCATAATAAATTTCATAGTTTTTAAGATAATTTTTTGTGCTAGTTTTTTTCCCCAATAAGCCCTTTCCCCATTTTATTGACTGATATATTCTGCCTAATTATTTTTAATACCACTTGAGGAGCAAGGTGGTGACTATAAGGGTTTATAGAGCATGCATCAAATGAGTATTCAAAGACTTAGGAGTTTATTGACAGCTGGTAGATTATATGAGGATCTAATTAGGGGCGCTTATGAAAGGTTCAGAAAGGTTGCTAATAACTACCAGTCGAGTGGTGGTAAGACCCACCTGTCAATTGACTGGGCCCAGGTTCCTCATCCTAGTCAGCAAGAACCCAGCTCCACGTCCTCCTTTGGGTTAATGAATAGCAGCCATGTGTCGGAGCCAAGGGGAGTGGGCCCCAAAAAAATGCTGGGCAGCCGAAACAACGGCTGGGATTGCCGCAATCATGGCCCCACATCGCCTAAGACTAGGTGAAGCATCTTGCGCCACGTGGCTTCGCAACAGTTCCCAGCTTAACGCGCTAGTTATCATGAGCGTGTAGTGTTGTAATATTCAGTCTTTCATCTTGCCACGCATCGCTTGACCGAACCCCCGGCCTCCACTTGCGACCAACACCCCGGTTGAACGACTGCGTCTCTGACCGGACGCCTTCGGTCCCCTCCCCCTTCCCGCAGAATCGCGAACAGATTCTGGGCCCACATGTCATGTATCCTTTCCATAAATAAGAACCCCTGCGGCGTGACCGTCGCCGGCGGTGGTCATCGGAGGAAGAAGATGGAGGCGGGGCCGCCATCGAAGGCGGTGGCACCACCAGCCCTGTTGGGGAAGTACGAGCTTGGCCGTCTCCTCGGCCGGGGCACCTTCGCCAAGGTCTACTACGCCCAGGCCGTCGACGGCGGCGGTGCCGCTGTGGCGGTGAAGGTGATCGAGAAGGCCTCCGTCGCCGCCTCCATGCAGCACCGCGTCCTCCGGGAGATCTCCGCCATGAGCCGCCTACAACACCACCCCAACGTCCTCCGTCTCCACGAGGTCATGGCCACCCGCAGCAAGATCTTCCTCGTCATGGAGCTCGCCGCCGGTGGCGACCTCCTCTCCGTTGTCTCTCGTCGCGGTCGCCTGCCGGAGGCCGCCGCTCACCACTACTTCCGGCAGCTCGTCTCCGCCCTTCGCTTCTGCCACGCGCGGGGTGTCGCCCACAGGGACCTCAAGCTGGCGAATCTCCTCATCGACGGCGCCGGCTACCTCAAGGTCTCCGACTTCGGCCTGTCCTCCCTGGCGGAGCAGCGGCACGGCGGCGACGGGCTCCTCCGCACGGCGTGTGGCTCGCCGTCGTACGCCGCGCCCGAGGTGGTGCAGCGGGGGGGCTACGACGGCGCGCGGGCGGACGCCTGGTCCTGCGGGGTCGTCCTGTACGCCATGCTCGCCGGCCGCCTCCCCTTCGACGACGGCAACCTCGCCGTGATGTACCGGAAGATCTACAACGGCGAGTACCAGTTCCCCGCCTGGTTCTCGCCGGCAGCCAAGCGGGTGATCTCCGGTCTCCTCGACCCCGATCCGGAAACCAGGCTCCCCCTCGATGCCCTCCAGGAGCTCCCCTGGTGCAAGGAGTTCTCCGCGCCCGACTCCGGCGGGGTGGTCTTCTCCGGCGACGGCGGTGCCGCCCCCGCCGCCCCCATCAACGCGTTCGACATCATCTCGCTGTCCTCCGGGCTGAACCTCTCCAGGCTGTTCGAACAAGGGACAACGAAGAGCTTCACCTCCGCCGGCGGCGCCCTCGCGACCATCCTGGGGAGGATCGCCGGGGAGGAAGAGCAGTCGGAATTCGGGAAGGCTCCGCCGGAGGGGGTGGCGGCGGTGCCAGAGCTGAAGCCGCCCGGTGGTGGCTGGAGAGTGTTCGAGGGCTTTCCCTGGAGCGGCCCCCGGGACATGGTTTCGGGCTGCGCCGGCTGATCGAAGGGGGTCTGGTATACTCACGCCATTAAAGCTCCTCCCCCGTTGACCAAAACTATGCCCCCCTTCACATTGTTTCTCTCTCTAGAAGCTCAGATCAAAATCGGGAATGCGCTGACTTCTCACCCCCCGAGTTATTTTCACGGTCTCAATGGGCGGCACGCACTCCAACGCGTTGACTTTGTCACCCTTCTTCATCTAGACATATTTGTTCATCCGCATGAATTTCTGTGAAATAAATAAAGAAAAAGGTTCATCGTTAAATGGCATAGAATTTTATGGGTAATCAGCCGGCGCAGTGTCCTATTAAATTAATTGCATAAAACTATTTTTTCTCTCTCTCTCCTCCCCTGCCCTCTTTACAATGTATATATTTATATAAATAAATATAAATAAATAAAAATAAAAATAAAAAAATAAATATTATATATGCTTTTGTATAAATTAGCTCTACATGAAGAAGGAAAACCATTTGTTGATCTAGTATCTGAGAGGGAAATTTTAATTTATTTTTATATTAAAATAATTTCTATTGAGAAACTAAAACCCTTGAAGAGGCTGTAATCGATCGGAGTTAGTGGGCCGGGAACCGACTAGTTATTGAATTGGGCCCGGAGAAAAGCCCGAAACTACGGGTTGGAATCGGAAATGCCTGGCCCATTTAGGCCCTTCATATCCCATCTCGCGGGGAAAATGATTTTGAAATCCGCTGCCTGGGGATGGACGAGAGCTGTTGTTTGATTGGGATTCGAATTTCGTGGGGAGGGGGGCGCCGGGGGGGGGGGGGTCGGCGAATCTCTGCTATGGCGAATCGCTTGGCTCAGCTTCAGCCGGGACGGGGGTGACTCGGTGGCGGGTCGACTCGCCCGCCAAATCGAGGGGGACTTTCCCGCTCGAGGCGGGCGGCGGAAGGGGATGAAGCCACTGCCTTTTGGTGGCCGTCGGTCCCCCTCTTTTCTCGTTCCCTCCCAGCCACGGTACGGCGGAGACCGGCCGATCCCTCGCCACCGTCCCCCACATTTGCGGACCGGTCCCCGGTGGGTACAACCCTCTTGTTCTCGCTTCCCCCTCCCGCTCCTCCACGCTCGTCCGCTTTCCTCTTCTGCGGCAGATCTCGCTCGCGGGACGTCGCATTGAGGTCCGCGGGCGTGGAGAGGTGGGGGGTTTGGGTTGGATCATCCCCTCGCCGCCGCCTTGGACGCCCGCGGTTCTCGCTTGATAAGGTTCGTGGAGCTCTCACTCTTGGAATTTTTTTCTTCCGCCCCCCTTTTGGGAACGGTTATCCGTTCCGCATTGTTATGTTCATAGCGGAATTGCGAGGACGAGGCATTTTAAGTCGTTCATGTAGTGTATCTCGTTAATTTTTCTCGAGAAATGTGAGTCGGAGGGCGACGAGTAGGGGGCCACGAATTCTGTTTCTGCACCTTATTGTGCATTGGGTTGAGACCGGATTCTGCATGGTGAAGAAAATGTTCGGATTTCGAGGCTTTTTTCCTGTGGTGAATTGGATCGAGTGAGATCATTCTTGGTTGTATGGAAGAGAATCAGCATTGGGTAAGTTCTACCTTCTAATTTACGTCGAGCATCTGAACAATGCCGTGTTTCTCTGGAGAAAATGTTACTCGGATTATCAAGTCTATGAATTTTTGTGTGTAGTGAAACATTATTGGGTAACTTCTAAGACTTTCTCTTCGTCCCCTAGTCACTGCATCTGTTTACCTCAGAAATCGGTCCCCATGTTTGGTGCTTGCAAGAGTATAACAGTAACATTGTTCGATAGATTCTCTATCTATCGAAAGTCACATTTTGTTTACAGAGGAAATCTAGATAGATTCTCTATAAAAAAAAATCTAATTTAAGCACATCTTCTGTGCTTCACCAGGGAAAAACGAGGTGGTTATCTTTTCATTTATCATCCTTTTACCATGGCACTTTATAAGTCATTTGGTTCATGGTGAATTCTCTGCTTGTGGTTATTTTCTTCTGGTATAACCTTATTCCAATGCTTTGCATAATTTTTTTTCTTTGTTTTTGATGCAATTAGTCGTCCAACTATTACTTATCTTTGTCTTTCACCTTATTATCGAAGCATACAGGATGTAGCATGAAGTGTTATGATGTTTTCCGAGCATCTAGATGCTGTAAAGTAAATCTGTATTATACTAGACTCCACCCCCATTCAGTTGTGATATTTACAATTTTCGACTGGGCATGGGCTCGATCATTCCTGGAGGCAGTCAATTAGTTAACCATAGGCATACAGTTAAAGGTTGTATACCAGATATGCCAAGTTATCATTGTAAGCCCTTGCAACAAACGATAAGCAAATATCAAAAGCCCTGATTCAAGACAATATTGCTTCATCCTCCCAAGAGGGGTGCTGAAACAGTTGACTTTTGACTCACTCCATAGTAGAGGATCAATAAATCAAATACTAGATAGTAAGTAGATGTTTTGAAAATAGATGAACTCTTGATATAGGTATTTTACTCTACTATAACATGATTATTTTAATGCACATTTGTGATTGTGTCTTCTATTATTTATTTTTCTTGTTGTTGCCGTTTCTGATTATAGCAGCTGGTCAATGCAGAGACTGGCCAAACTGGGAACTTTTTTTAGAGGTGGAGACGGCGTGAACAGGGGGAAGCCTGGAGCGTCCAGATATCTGCACACAATTCAATCTTCCATAACGCGACAGTTCTTTGACCGAAAAAAATTGCACAGAATACAGGTAACTCTTTGCTACGTTTAGGTGAACATCATTTAGTGATGAATGTTCTCAACTACTCGATATTGTCTGCTCCTAGGAAAGTGACTTTATAAGAAGTGAAAAATCTCCAGTTTTCTTTCTATAAACGAAATATCTAGAAACTGACTAAACATATCATACTGATATACTTATCATTTGGTTTACTTTCTTGTTCACATCAGTATAATTGTCTGGTAATGATTATGATAAAAGTGAATTGTTATTTTCTTTTTCAGATTTTTTTTTGGTGTAATATTGTTGCTTTAACTTAATGGTGGAGATTTAAATCTTACTCCCTTTTATTGTAAGTTGCTAAAACACTAGTCATTTTTGGTCCAAAACCTCCGATTGCTATCATCTTGATGCATGTGTATCCTACTGATGCTTACTGTGCCCACTAAGTGTCAGACGATTTCGAATTGGAAAAACCTGATTTTACGCTACTTTAAAAAGAAAGGTTTTATCTGCTATACATGTATCAACATGCCATAAAAATAGTATTCCTAAAGTTGATTTGTATTTTTCTGCTAAGGACCTTAATCTTCCTTATCAGTTTTTTTGTTTTTATGTTTTCATGTTTAAATACCTTCTTAAGGAGAAAAATCCTGTGCAAAGTGTCGCCTTGACCTTGTTTCTGTCAAATTTTTGCAGTCTGAAGATAACTTGAAGTCATAATGGAAAACCTATGCGTTACTGTTGACGGTGAGAAATCTAGACTTATTGTCCTAGTCATCTCAACAGTAGTTTTTGGATCTGAAATTATTTAATAATCAAATTATTGCTCGTGCTCCTGCAGCTAAACGGCTGTCTGATGTCTCTGTGTGGTTGAATTCACTCTTCCGTGACTTGAACTTACCTTTGGAGCCTAGTGAAGAGGAACTGAGAGTGTGCTTGTTTGATGGAGCTATTTTGTGTGGGATTTTGAATAAATTGAATCTGACATCTGCAGAAGAGGTCAGGATATGCGTTTTTGCTTCTGTACATAAGCTGTCAAGATTCTATTTTACATCCCTTTTGAATTAATTGTTTATGCTATGTTTATGAGTTTGAGAAGTTTTTGAAGAATTTTTGAATGTTCTGCTTTATATCTTTGATCCTCTTTTTAATGCAATTTATTGTTTTCCGGTTCAGGGGCAACATGGGAACGAGTACCAACTTGGAAAACGTTCAGAGAATGTCAAGAGGTTTCTTTCTGTTGTGGATGGAATGCGTTTGCCAATCTTTAAAGAACTGGACTTGAACCAGGTTAGCAAATGCACACGTTCGAATATAAGTCAGATCAATTTATTTATGACTGATACCGCAAGCAGAAGGCATTCATTTCCTAATTTTTCCTTTTGATGTTGCTTTTTTCCGTGCTTCATTTCCAATCTTGATTTCTTTTTTAACATAATATCTTTGATCATTTTCTTCCTTTCATGTCAGCGCAGGGATCAATGTCTTCTGTGGTAGATTGCCTTCTGTCCCTTAGGGCATATGTGGAGTCTGCAGAAGATGTTATTAGTGCTTCAAGCTCACCGTCTAAGAGTGGGTATTTGTCGAGGAAGAGGTGGAAATTCATAGAAGTCGATAAAATAGACAGCACAGACGTATCCAGAGGCGATTCTTCTCAAAGTGGGCAAAATTCTCCAGCTATAGGAGAGGGGAAGCGCAGGAACGTTTCAGATTTGAAATTTCAGGGTGTTTTGAGAAACTCTGTGACATCAGGTGTGCTAATGTTTTCCATTGATTATACTCATCGTCACTTACATCTTGTCTTTAGCTAATCAGGGTCATTGGTGACTCAAGACAGTACATAATGTTTAGGTCACTGTGGAAGAAAATGCAAAGGACTCATTCTTGAGTCACTTGAGACAGTACCATTGTCAAAGTTTCCATAGGTGGATAATGTGGTCTGAACATGCTGCTTAGGTTTCTAATTTTGGTGATTAAAAACCAAATTACTGCCCCAGGGATTTGCTCCATGTGCACTTTCGTAACATTCTTCGGCTTGTATCTCCTGAGCCAAAGAAAACCTTTTGTCAAGTAGAAGATGATGAGGGTGAAATGCCAGAAAGTAGGATACTATTGATTGACTTTGTCAATGTAAAGAGGCGTTCCGAATATATTAGGATTTTGTCGTTCATCTCTTGTCAATTTATTACATTCGCTTGAGATGCAAGATAAAAACACAGTTCCATTCATCTCGAAAATCTACATACGTGATTCTTGTGGAAATGTCCAGTTTGTTAGTAACTCAATCAACATCAGACCAGTTGCTTCTATAAGAATTATAAATAGTTAGGGAACCTAGATTTTACTGGCACTTTAATCCTTGTATCTTAATTTACAACTGTGTAGATAGGTGCTCTCTGTATTCTCATATGAATGGCTTAAGGAATTTTGGATTCGATCATAAGATTCCTTTTTTTAAAAAGAACTCTGGAGATTGCATGTGATAGAATCGGGGCAATCTGGTGCTAGAATATAGCTATGATGGTTTTCAGTCTATGTTGATGGTTTTTTTGAACTTTTCAAATTCATGAAGTACTTTCACTTTACATCAGTGAAATGATATGATATGATATGATGATTCTTGACCATTTTACTGATGGATATGCTTCTAAACGGATTACGGAGCATTCAAAATTGTGTGCATATGTAGCATGAATTACATGTTTTACCTTTCTGCAGAATCGGCCTCTGCATTGTTACACCATGTTGGATACAAGTTTCATGAGGTTTTCCAACTAAAACAAGGGCGCTACTCAGAACTTTCTGCTTCCAAGATTTCAGAAATGATGAAATCAAATGGATTAGATGTATGCCATTTGCTCTGATTTTTGTCCTTGTTATCCTCCGTGTGAAAACCTTGATCTTACATGTTTTTATTCTTGTTATCTTTCTGCTTGCAGAATGCACCTACTCAATCACTTTTGAGTGTTGTGAATGGGATTCTCGATGAAAGCATTGAGCGGAAGAATGATGAGATACCTCATGTATGCTAGCTGATTTCCTCTATAGCTAGTTTTCTCTTCTTGAATGACAGTTACATTGCTGTTATTTTTTTACTTGTTACTATCTGTTCTCCCTTAATTTTACATGTTTCTGATGCTTTTTCCTGTAGCGTGTTGCTTGTTTACTAAGGAAGGTTGTGCAAGAGATAGAGAGAAGGATTTCAACTCAAGCAGAGCACATAAGAAATGTAAGATGTGGCTGAACATCTATTATTCCCAAAATAATAAGATTTGACGTTAACATATTGTGCCATTTGCAGCAAAATAATCTCATTAAAGCACGTGAGGAGAAGTATCAATCAAGAATTAGAGCATTGGAAACACTTGCAACAGGAACAAGTGAGGAAAGTCAGGTATGCGCCTTATTATCAAACTATTATAGACGTTACATTTTTCGGATTATTCTTAGAGATTTGACGCAAAAATGTCTTTTGTTGCAGATGGTGACAAACCAACTCCAGACAATTAAGGTTCTCTGAGTGTGTCTTTCATCAATTACTTGGTTGATAATACCTTATTCGTTTGAATACATTAGAACTAAAATTTTCAATGCACATCTTCCAACTTTAATTACTGTTGGGTAATCGAATAATTTACTCTATAGCCTCTTTTACCATGCGGCCATGCAGTAATGACTTTGTTTCTTCATATCTTTTTGGGGAAATATCATGATTACTAGTTTCTTCCAGATTGGGATACGCATATCTTGTATAATATTTAGGTACTACAAAATATCTGATGGGGTTGTTTATGCTGTCTTCGTGTTTTAGATAAGGCTGTGGGCCACAATAGAATGCTCTTATGCTCTTATGGTGAGAGTAAAGTAGGCTTGGGTTCGGATTCTTCAAACACTTTTCTGATGTTGTATTTAATCCAAAAAAAGCAATTCCGATATATTTGCCTTGTTGGTGGTGAATGTAATTTTTTATGAATCAAAGTTGAAACAAGGAGTAAAAAGGAAGGTGAGAATGTCAAAAATAATGCTCTTTATCTACTTGGGTAGTGGGAGATTCCTGAGGAGTCTCTGACCTGTGGGTATGGGTTGGTCTTCTGTTCATACTGCCCTTCTTCTCCATATCTAGAATGGTATGTAAGTAACCTAACAATGACAATACGGAAATGTGTTCTGATTGAGATGTCTAAGGTGAGAATAAGGGTTAGTTACCTCAACATTGTGCTCTTTAGATCACTTATTCTTCTAGGTTATCGGTGGATTCCAACTGTGTTCCAGCCTAGATATCACAGACACCCTAGGCCTCTGTGCCTGTGCCACTGCCATGGTTGCTTTTCTAGCAAAGATTGCCGAATTTTTCCTTTCAATTATCATGTTGCTTGCTGATAGACGTTTGCTCTCTTGCAACTGGTGGGAATCAACTCATTATCGTTGATCTCTGAAAATGACTGGCAATGACTTCATTGTTGCTTTACCTTTGGTATTTGTTATTCATAAATGGTTTTTTCTGAAAGGGTAAAATATTTTCACATAGCATTTCGGAGGAGAATTGGCATTGCACCTTGTCAATATGGCTCTTTCTTGAAACTTGCTTTCCCTCTGTCATCGAAATGAGTTTTACTTCTGCATCATACTTGTCATTCTCTAGTCGATGTTAATAAATTTTGTTAGACTTCGGCGCCAGACTTTATCAAACCTAAAATCAGACCTTAGATAACTTGTCTGGTTGGAATGACGTTATTTCAGGTTTTCTAATGAACAATACTTCTTTGTATAGCATAGCCAGATTTAATGTGCGTTGGCCAACCCAAAAATGGTCTGCAGACTTTTTAATTCTCCTCTGATCACTTGTTGATGCATTATACTCTAAAAATACATATTCACATCAATGCATCATCTCCGAATCGATAGTCTGATTCTTGGTCAATCTCAAAGCAATCTGAACCAATTGTTGGTTATCCAGATGCGGGATCTGATTATATGGTTCATTGAATGCCATTCATTTTTTTACGGATTAGTAGACTATCAGCACCAGCCTTCAAAGCTGTGTTAGCTTTAACTTATTCATATCTAATTTCCAGCTGGACCATCTTAACTTTTCAAATGATAATTTTTATCTTGTATTGCTGACAAAACTTTAGAAAGGATGCGGGAAAAAACAACTCATATCAGTCATTAACTTCTACCGGTTAGCACATCTTGTGTTAACCTAGTTTTGAAGATCACTTGGATGAGTGAATATACCATCACTTTACACGTACGTGAGTGACTAAATGACAGCCTTAAAATTCCGTCATATTGTTTCGCTATGGATATTATTTCAAATAAGGCATAGTAATTATTTGAATTGTTTGTGATTTTGAGATGAGCAGCCCCGGCAACAAGCTGATGATTGCATTTCATTTATCTTCTCCATTAGATTTATTCCCTCCGTAGTGTTGGAAATGCTTTTTCCTCGTCATTTATATAGTTCACTTACTTTCCAGACAGAGAAGATTAAACTTGAAGAGAGAAAGAAACATGAGGAACAAGATCGCTTCAGGCTGTCAAAAGAAAAGGAGAACAGTGACCTCATGGTTACCGAACTTAAGCAGGAGATGGAAAGGAAGAGTAAATCATATGAACAACATTCTATGCTGTTAGAGATGAAAGCGAGAGAAACTCAAGCTGAGCTGGAAGAGAGAATAAAAGAAATAGAGGTCCTTCTGCAACAATCTAGACAGAGAGCTGAAGAAATCAAGGCAGTTGCTGAATCAAAAGTTCAGAGCTGGAATACGAAAGAGCAGATATACAAGAATTTTCTTGGCTCTCAACTACAAGCACTTCAGGTCTGGATTTTTTTGTCATGTTTATGTAAGTTTCTTGTCCCTGTCTGAAACGGAAAGGCATGGCAGGGCTTGAGAGTCTCTTCCAACTCCGTGAGAAATGAAGTTATGATCGTACAAAGGACATGCGAGGATGAGTTTAAAAGCCTGGGTAAGATGGATTTTGAAGGCTTTTCTTCTTCTTCTTCTATGCTAAATGAAAATCTAGATTTGCTGATACTATTTGCTTGCTTTCGTTTTGCAAAGGGACAATGTTCAAAGGATTAGCAGAAGCTGCTGAGAATTATCATTCTGTTCTTGACGAAAATAGAAAGTTGTTCAATGAGGTTCAGGAACTGAAAGGTGTTGGTCACAGTCGATAACGTCCTGGAAGTTTGATTATGATTACCTTTCACTCACTGTTTTCTTTTCATCTCTTGGCTAGGTAATATAAGGGTATATTGTCGCATAAGACCATTCCTTCCAGGTCAGAATAAAAAGCTATCGACTGTGGACTATATTAGTGAGAATGGTGAACTGCTGGTTGTCAATCCTTCCAAGCAAGGGAAAGATGGTCACCGGATGTTCAAGTTCAATAAGGTTTTTGGTCCTGCTGCTTCTCAAGGTGCCTATCTTCACATCTCCTTCATTACGTTTTCTTCAAAAAAAAATTTCGAACAATAACCTGACGTTGTTCTTCCATATGTGAAGTTATAAAACCTTAGATTTTTGAGATCCCTTGGTGAAATTTTGCACTCATCACTCTGAATTGTTCAAACTTTGGCAGAGGAAGTATTTTTGGACACAAGACCTTTAATACGATCAGTTCTTGATGGCTACGATGTTTGCATCTTTGCTTACGGTCAAACTGGATCAGGGAAAACCTATACAATGGTACGGATATTACCTTTTTTGATTTAAAAAACCAGCTGAATCGAGTTAGAAAAAACTAGGCTTTGATGCCTTCTCAACCTGTTCTTTTCTAGGACCAGGCCAACCCAGCCATCATCTGGTTTCTAACTTCTGGCTTCCAATTTCTTTCACGCCTACTGCTTAATGGTTAAACTTAGTCTCATTCAGCTATGCCTGGTGGTAATTCTACGCTTTGCTTTTTTTCCAGAGTGGTCCTGATGCATTATCAAAAGAGGAGTGGGGTGTTAATTATCGTGCTTTAGATGATCTCTTTCATATATCTCGGAATAGAAGAAATACTATCAGTTATGACATTGCTGTCCAAATGGTCGAGATATACAACGAGCAAGTTCGTGATCTGCTATTAAGTAATGGCATGCAGAAGAAATATCCTTTATGTCAGTAGACTTCTTTATTTACCGCTTTGCTTTTTTTGTTATGGATTTGAGATTACTTCCAATTTAGGTCATTTAATCTTCGGCTTGCACATTTGGTGATTTCGATTTTTTTTGTTTTTATTATATTTCATTTTAAGTGTATTTTCCTTAAGTTGGACACATTAGGAATTTGGAGCAGTTCCCAGCCCAATGGCCTTGCTGTTCCCGACGCAAGCATCCATTCGGTGAAATCTACCGCAGATGTCCTTGGCTTAATGCAGCTTGGCCTAGCAAACAGAGCTGTGGGCGCCACTGCTTTAAACGAAAGAAGTAGCCGGTCTCACAGGTTTCCCTTCCGCGAATCCAACTATTTCATGGGAACCATTTCTACGATTTCATATGATTTTCAACTGTTTTTCCTTTGCCCGTTGTTCTTGATTGCAGTGTCCTTTCCGTTCATGTTCGTGGACTGGACATGGAGACTGGGGCTTCCTTACGTGGAACTCTTCACTTGGTAGATCTTGCTGGGAGTGAAAGAGTTGATCGCTCTGAGGCAACTGGAGACCGGCTAAGAGAAGCCCAACACATCAACAAGTCCTTGTCTGCTCTCGGGGATGTCATTTTCGCACTGGCTCAAAAGAGTTCTCATGTGCCATACAGAAATAGCAAACTGACCCAAGTTCTTCAGACTTCTCTCGGTATCTCCTTTGTGCTTCTCTCTCTGCTGCTTGAAGTCGGTGATCATGTTTGTCTTTTTTCACATGCCATAATTCTATTTCAGGTGGTCAGGCAAAGACCCTTATGTTTGTACAGATTAATCCAGAGGCAGAATCATTCTCTGAGACTGTCAGCACGCTCAAGTTTGCTGAAAGAGTCTCTGGCGTTGAGTTGGGTGCTGCACGGAGCAGCAAAGAGGGCAAGGATGTTAGAGAACTGATGGAACAGGTCTGGACATTGTTTACTGCTATATAACGTTAGTTGTCCCGACTAAGTCATCTGGTACTCAAAAGCTGCTTCTGGGGCACCCTTTGAGTTCTCTTACCATGAATGGAAACTGCTACTGACTAGTGTTAAACTTCTCTAGAAAAGGCAAGTTACTATGCAGAATCTCAATCTCTCCCTGCTCCAACCTGAAATCTGTAATGTTTCACCTTTCCATTGATTTCTTCACTGGAAATGGTTGTTACTCCACTCGCTTGCATCCCGTTCAGAGCCCGAGAACCACACTTTTCAGCATTCAACGACTCTGTAAACTTTCTATCATCTCCTTTTCTTTATTTTTTTTTCTTTTGTGGTCTTGGATCTTCATGAACAGAGAATATGCCTTCTGGGTAACTCCATTTCTTCGGATTATCCTCGCAAATCTTGTTAACACCTCAAACATGTTCTTCAATCCGCAAGTAGAGAGAGACTTTTGTCTTTTTAGCTTTCTGCAACTGAAAAGGAAAAATGTGCTTGCTGTTCTATCATCTTGATGGCTCCAGAAGCATGCCATCAGTCTCTGATATGATCCATCCGCCATCGTGATCTATGCAGTTTTATGTTTCATAAGCTCATCCCGTTCTCGCAGGTGGCATCCCTCAAGGACATGATTGCTAGAAAAGATGAGGAGATTGGGCAGCTACAACTGCTCAAGGATCTGAAGACTCAGCCCCTGAGAATTGAGAAGCAGGCTATGAACTCCCTGAGACATTCATCCTCCTCTCCTGGGCAGCTGTCGCTCGGCGGAAGCCGCAAGCTGGTGGGTAGAAATCACGGAGGGCTCTCTGACAAAGGAGCTTCTGACTGTGATAATACTTCAGGCGACAGTGATAAGCTCTCTGAGACTGGTTCTCTGCAATCGATGAGTGATTTCGGCAGGCAGAAGGAAGCATTCTGTCCTCCGAAGCAGGCTGGAGAGAGTGATCATCTGGGCTCCGGCTCTGCTGATTCTGAGGAGAGAGTGAGCGACATGTCTGACGGCGCCCTTTCCATGGGAGCAGAGACAGACGGATCAGTCTCCGAATCCAGCAAGCCTATGGAGTTCACAGAGAAGATGTAAGTCCTCAGCTGTCCTTGGAGCTTCCGCTCTCTTTGTCTCTAATCACTACTACTAAATTAGGTCATCTTTATCGTTAAGCTCTTAAGATTCTGAATGGCCAGCTCAAACTTACTGAATGCAGATCATCGAGGAGTTCTCGGCCGTCGCAAGCAGGTCAACAAAGGCCTGGGCTGCCATCATCAGCAGCTCAGTCAAGGATGGGCGCTCAGAAGGCTCCAAGTATTTGTCTAATCCTCTCCAAGAGACCCAGGAAAAGAAAAAAAAAAAAGAAGAGATTTTTCTCCACGGCGTTGTTCTTCTTCTCTGTTCTAATTTTACAACTAGTTTTTTTTAATTAAAAAATCATCATAATTACCCCGCAGGTGCAAGAAAACCTGCCAGCGGTCAACCTTCCTCGTCTGCAAGGCCGGGCAAAGGCTGGAAGTAGTCGCCGCAAAAGCATGATTCCGGGGGGGACTTCACACCTACTTCCAGAAATGGCAATTTTACTCTGGGAGCAGGAAGAAATGAGAGCCCAATACTAGTGCGAATCCCTTCACCCCCATCAAGTCTCTCCCCTGGTTTTCTCCCGCCTTTCGATCATTGGCCGCTTGTAATTTATATACCGA
Organism: Spirodela intermedia; assembly: GCA_902729315.2. NCBI lineage: Eukaryota > Viridiplantae > Streptophyta > Magnoliopsida > Alismatales > Araceae > Spirodela > Spirodela intermedia. The sequence continues at coordinate 7,015,313 of LR746265.1, forward strand.
TGTATAGCAGCGCATGCTCTGGGCGGTTCCCAGATTCCGCAGGGGGCTGAGCCTTTGTTGTGCTCTTCCAGATAGAGCTGTCTGTACCTGGTCTGGTCTCTCTATTTCAATGGGATCCTTTGCCACGGGATTAATCTCTCTCTCTCTCTCTCTCTCTCTCTCTCTCTCTCTCTCTCTCTCTCTCTCTCTCTCTCTCTCTCTCTCTCTCTCTCTCTCTCTCTCTCTCTACCTCTACCTCTACCTCTACCTCTTGTAAAGAAATGGATGCGAGCAAGGGAACTGTGAAACCATGATCTTAAGAAATAATTGCAATGGTGGGTAATGGTTTATTTCATATTTATGTAATTACATGGGATTGGATGATGGTCAGCGGGTATTCCAGATCCTAGATGGGATGGAAGAGGGTCGGGCTGACCAAGGCACATCTTTCTGGATATGATTGAGCTTTTGTCAAAAAGGTGACACTTTTAGTCTAGAGTTGACCATCGTACAAGCTCCAAGAATTCTGGAATCCGGAGGATTACTTTGATTTTCAAGAGGGTTGAATGGCGTTTTACTAAAGAAAGGTTTCTGAAATTCTGGGATGGGTTTTTTACGCCGTTTTTTTTTTTTGAGGATATAATAATTCACGAGCAAATATACAGAATATTGGAATAATTTGTGCCAGAAAAGGCCCCGTGGATGGTGCTAAATATCTTATATATATATATATATATCTATATTTGTACGCTTTTCCTCTCTCTCTCTCTCTCTCTCGCTCGTGCTCACACAGACGCACGGTCATATCCAATCTGCACTGAAAAGCTAGAGCATACCGTTGGTCCGTTGGCGCGGCGGCGCCTTCTCTTCGCGTCTCGCGTTCGTCTGTGTTTGCATTTTTCTGGGGGCTCTCTCCCCGCCTCATGCTTCAATCAGTGGCCGCCGGGTGGACATCCGTTCGCGTAACCTTCGGCCGCGGACCTCGCCGCGTCAGGTTCCGGGTTCGCGCCCATGTCAGTTCGCAGCTCCTGCTTGGCGGCGGCAACGGGCCCCCTCCACCATCGAGGGCCTCCGTCCTCCGGGATAGCCTCCGGGTTCTGGAATGGGACAAGATTTGCGACGCCGTCGCATGTTTCGCTGGCACTGCCCTGGGCCGGGATGCAACCAAGGTGGGTCGGCTCTGTCCATCCCCTTCCCTTCTGGGTTTTGATGTTCTGCGAATTGAGGTCGTCTCTTTGGTTTTCCCCAGGAGTTGCTGTGGAGATTGGACTTGAGTTATGAAGACAGCAAGACCCTCTTGGCCGAGACGGCGGCTGCGGTGGAGATGATCAAGTATGGAGCTGGCGGGGTGGACTTGAGCGGGGTTGACGTCCTTCTTGTGAGTGCTCTCTTCCTATGTTTGTGTCCCCTGATTCTGAGAATTATCGTGAGCTAGATATCATGCCTTGAAGCATGACAAAATGAGAGCAAAAGAAATAGAACAAAAGGTGCCTAGTTTTTATTGTTTCAAGAGGATGTGCTCAGTGTAGTCGGTTGCCTGGGAAGCTCTGGTTATCACTCAATGGATGTCTTTTTTTTTGCCTACACCGGCATCATGTACCAAATCCTTCCTTCGAAGTTTATCTTAGGAATAGTTGCATTTGTTTTTAATGAAGGCCACTTTTGGTTCAGTTTTTTTCATCAATTCATATTATTACCTACGACAACATCTGCATGGAGGAGAAACGGTGTTGTCTGAGTTCAGCTTATTTATTTATTTTTAAATTTTTCTCCCATTTTCAATGTTGATGTATTCTATTAGCCACAGATACACAGGAGAGAGGATTTCAAATTCTTGGGATATTCTATAAGCGAGGAGACACTTGGTCCCAGAGCGGCTGCTGGTTTAAACCCCTCCTTTGCTCAGTGACCTGGGTCGGGTTCCTTTACGATGTTTTCTGCAGCATTCAAGCTATTGCATGCATATGTAGGTGTTAGTCTCATTCTTCAGATTGAATCATGTTCCTTATTACCTGACTAGAAATGGAGAATTACAGGAGAACCATCCACAGGGAATAGGTCAAAAATGGATTGGTATGTCTTAGAAATCAATTCCTGAACCTCTTGTTTTTAAAAAAAATAAAAAATAGTGGTAAACTCACCAGTTTCATGTCAGAAATATTTATTAGAAAAAGGTGGAGTAGGATGCCTAGGTCAGAAGGGGATAATTATTGGAAAGTGCGTTGTCTCATGGTACAATTGTCCTTGTGAAAGTGTATTTTTCCACAATCTTAATTCTATCATTATTGACAACATAGTAATAATGGGAACGACCCCCTCCTTAGTGCATTGTACTTCCTCATACCATAGTAATAATGAGAAGCCCGGTTTTGATCATATTAAAGCCTTTTTTTAACTGTAAAACCTGAGAGAGGAGGGTGGCATGTTAGAAGAAAGAAGGCTTTGAGATTTTAATGGAGAGTCTAGCTAAGCTTAGTTTAGACAATGGTAATATCTGTTGGCCCATTGTGAAATATTCTGTCTTTCAACTTTTATAAATCTCATATGGGATCCGTAGAAACAATGAAATGGCACATCCGTCTTTATGGTGAGCCTTTTCTTTCTACTTATTGGGTAACCATTCACTTGGCCGCATGATGTTGGAAGATGTGAGCACAGCAGGATTTATGATATTGGGTGCTCAACATTGTGTGAGAACTCTTATTGTCTTTCTGAAAGCTAATTTTTCTTGTTTGACTGATGCGGTTCACACATTTCTTTGCATCTCAGCTAATAATATTATGAAAACACGTTTTCCTCTTATAAGTTTGAATATTTTTCCATCACTTGGATTCTTTAAATGTCGTTTCACTCTTTTGTCAGGTTTTGGATGCTAAGTTGGCTGCCTTATATTATGAACGTGAATAACATCCAATATGGTACTGGATTTTTTTCTCTTGAAGGTGAAGTCAGCTATTGGTCGTGCCTCCCGAGGTCTTCCTATTAGTGGAATTGAAGCAATGACAATCTGCAGCCTGCTGGAATTGGCGGAAACATTGCAAATGACTGTCAAAACAGCAACTAAGGAAGATCCGGATTGCTACAATCGGTTTTTGCCTATTGCACAACTGGTAAGTTATGTTTTGCTGTGTTGTTACCTCAGTGAGCACTGCCTTATCACCATAAGATATTTCGCTCCTGTTGTTTTGGGTAGATAATGGAGCTTAATATATATCGGCCATTTATCAAGTTGGTGCAGCAAGTGATAGACGAGGATGGATCTGTGAAAGATAGCGCGGTCTGTTCTTCTTCTCATTTTCTTTATGATATTCGTAACGTCTAGAGAACGTGAAATTTTAGTTCACTATTGTGATACTCTGTGTGGCAAGCTGCATTATGTGAACCTTGATTTTAAAATTTTACTCCTTTTTCGAATGTTCCATCCTTTCTTTCCTCATCTTCTTTTGTTAACTAGATGATGTGTGTGAATTCCTGTTAGATTGGATCATACTCGTTCAGAATTCGCTGATTTTCATCGATTGATGTTAGTCTGTTTCATAACGAAATTGGATGATTCAAAGCTTATTCTAGATAGTTCTTATTACTCTAGGAGGCTTTTACTACTTGCTGGTTACGTCTTGCACTAGGAATAACGTTACCAACGAGTGAAAGCTACTCCAAGTTGATTTGACATAGTAACCATGACCTAACAAGTCAAATAGGCGAAAAATAATTAATGAGCGATAGTCTTAAGAGGTTCTCATATTTCATATCCTTCATCAATCAATGTATTAGCTTCTTACACATTTTTATTAAAACTTTAATCTTCTTGGTTGGTAATTACAGACAATTTTATTCACTCGTGCTTTGGATAGTGCAAGAAAATGACATAAGTTTCTGTTTCTGCCATCTATAACAATTTATTTAACAGTTACTGTTAGACATCAAGGGCTAAATTTTTTCTTGTTGCTTGTTCCATGTCCTAGTAACTTTTTTTGTAATATCTTATGGTTAGTCCGTTTCCATTTTTCATCTCAGAGTTCCGAGTTGAAGCGATTGCGAGATCAAGTACGAGGTCTTGAACAAAAGGTTTATGAGCTTCTTTAATTACTCAAACAAAAGGTGCCTTTTGTTTGTTTCTGATCTGCTTATTTTATTTTCTTTGTAGTCCTGTTACTACTTTCTTTAAATTTACAGTATTTAAGGCTCGCAACTCCTTGCTTGGTGTGGGTGTCTTGAAGCCTGATTGGTATGCTTTGATTTTGGAACTGTGTACCAATGCTGGGAGGAAATGACGAGGGAGGTGGATCAGATATCTGTGGAAATATGGATTTAAATACCTGTAGACATATGCCAAACAGTTAATGTCAAAGATCTAGTATAAACGGTTCTTAAGAAGATCAATGGTGAGGCTCGTCTAGTTGAGATTCCTAACTCCAGAGGTGTCTCCAACACCTTCAATATCCTTTGTTTTTTTTGGACATCACTTGCGTGGTCCTTTAACCATGTCTCTGAGGTCATGATCTCTTCAATTATAAGGGCTCACGTTAAGATTTTTGATACATTAAGGCTAAGAATAAGGAGAAGAATGTGCAAGCCAATTGGGTTACACCAAGACAACTGTGCAGCGAATGTCGTTAAATATAAGAGTATATTGGACAAGCCCTACTTTTATAATTCATTGGTGTGGGAGAAATTAAATATAGAGGAAGTATAGTGGGGGTGATTATGATGGTTCTTTCCTTCCCCTGACATGACTCACGGATTCACTCCCCAAAAAAGAATTAGTACCCATGGAGAGTTTGAATGTCTCAGTGCTTGTGCAAATCTTGGAAGCTCTTGTAGAGTAAAAGACTTAGCCCCACTCTCCGTCCAGGCAATGGCTATAGATTATGTGATGTAGGTCCTGGTGACCGGTGCTGAAGTTTTTGGTTTGTTGATTTTTCTTTGATAGTGGCTCATCCCATGCGAGCAGTCCCTGGGAAAGATTCAAAGAACATGTTAAGGAAATATGCCTGATGCCAACTATGGCAGGCCATAGTTCTGATTCACGTTGGTCTGATGGACTAGTATGGAGCCGGCTGTTGGGCAGACTATATTTTTGGCCTGGGCTGAGGTTCATGGCTACAAAGGGTATGGTGCACTTCACACACTATCTCTTTTTCCAGTCTGGTGTGTAGCTTTCCACTTTTTCTGAAAGGTGGCAGTCCTTAGGCATTGTCCTATACAAGGTGGGATCAGGTTAGTGAGAGCCCAGCATTATTTTTTGGTGGGGGTTGTTTGCATTAAACTTCTGATGTAAAATTAGATAAGGAAGTTTTAACCTGTCAGAAGGAAGAAAAGTGACTCTTTTAAGAGTGTAAAAAAATGGTGGAGTGGTTCTCCATAAAGGCAGTAAGATTTATAATTGGGGACATTAACAAAACATCCTCCTTTTTTCTATTCTCATCTAATGGAGCTGGGTTGTGTCCAGAGGGTGCTAATGATGCATGGAACTTGGAATTGGCTGATTCATATGGATTGCCACTAGATGCTCTATTTTTTGAGGTTGATGCGGGGGGATGTTTGATCCGTCCATTGTTATTTAAAAGTGATGTAGGACAACGCTTAGACAGATGAGATGGACCCAAAATTTGTGACCCAAGTGACCTGAAAATGTAAGAACATAGGGAAGAAAGGTTGAAAGGCCCAAAACTACTACAGAACCCGAATTCGAGCAATTAGGTCCAAAGCCACATGAATAATGTGTCAGATTCGTCGGGCTAGTAACTGTTCCGTAATTAATTCGCTTTCATATTGTTTTTCTTAGCTGAACCGACTTTTTAGGGGACTCATAACTGATTTCGGCCTATTTAAAGGCCAGCATGCTGTAACTTCAAGGGGGAACAATAGTATACCATTTTCATTCTGTTTGTGAGACATATTTGCTTACGGGTTGAAGCAATCCTTGTGGATTCAAGGGACGTTATTCTGATCCATTTTGATCAAGGGCCATCTGGGACGATCCTTGTGGACTCAAAGATTGAAAAGCTCGTGCCTTGTAAATTTCAATATCCAATTTCCCTGACTTCTATTGTTTGAGAAAGGGCACCCAAGATATTCTGCCTCAACCTTAACTATGCTGATTGTAGACAGATTGTCATGTCTGAAGCCATTTAATCAGATCAACCAGTTTATGATAAAAGTGCTGTCCATTGCAGGAAGGACATGGAAATGCCTCTTGTCAATGGGGGGAAGAGGAAGGAATAGAGGGGGGAAGAGGAGAGAGGAAAAAAATCTGAAAAAAGGGACACCTGAAGTGCTGATTTCTGACATCACCTATTTCTGGTGCTTGTTACGACTGCCGTTGCTGATGCTAGCATGTCGCCCCTGGAGTTTAGCCCCGCACACTGCCCTGATTACGTACCAAAGGTGATTCTGGATCATGGTTGGACTGGTGGGGGGAGAGTTAGTAAATAGGCAATTTTTAGGTCCGAGCTTTTATTTTAAGTTTTGTTGCGCTTATGCCTGTTATTAGATTACACTGTTATTAGTAATCTTATCCGTTTTCTTAGATTACTCTATTTCAAGTAATAGAGTTTTCAATCAAATGTGTTCTTCCCTCTGATAAACTGATGTGAACATTTTTCACCTGAACCACATCGCAGCATCTGACTATGGGTACCATGCTGCAATGGGTGGTGAGCAGAATTTTCTATTACAGGTGTCCTTCCGGAATTGTCTTGTTTTTGCTGCTGTCAAGCCTGACATTGGTGTCCTCTTCTTCTGTTTGGAGAAGCAGATAACAGGCTAGAAGATTGTGGCTTACACTTAAATAAGGAAGGCTGTAAACCAACTGGCGTTGCTTGATATAACATTGTCATCCAATTAATGTGAATTTCCATCTCGTGCTGAGCTTTAATGTGGATGTTTTAACAGTAAAGAGAGGACTATATTAGGAAGTATTCATAGCTTTTCATGTAGGCTATTAACTCAACCGTCCAATTACTTGTCCATTAAAACAGAGGGGCTTAAGGACTAAGGCTTTATGATGTCCAGCCTCCTGACATGGTGTTTGAAATTATGACAGTACTCACTAACCTGTTCGCTTGATAACAGAGGAACAGAATTGCATGGTACAATGAGCGTACAAGAAGGGCATGCTAAAATAGCTTATCTAATAGCTTGTCTGCCTTACCTTGAATGAAAATAACAGAAATGATCCTTTAAGGTTTGTTACCTGCTAGTCTACTGGATGTTGTCACATATGTGCAATAAGGGTGAAATTTCTGATAACATGCATAACAGGCGTGCACTTGCATTCTTCTGTCTTTAAAACTGCGCAAACTGTCAGTTTCGAAAATATTATAATATCTTAATGTTGATATCTGGTGCTTTTTTTTTATTATTATTCAGTTGTACCAGCTAATGGATAGGTTGATTAGGAGCAATGGTGGTGAAGCTTACTCTACGGTAAGGTGCTGGTGAAATGGATGATTTCTTTTTGTCCTTGTATTTTATGTAACTTTCGATTGTATGGTTTTTAGGAGCTTAGTATTGTGAATGGAAGATGGTGCGTCAAAGCAGCACTTGATCAGAATTCAAAATTTGAGGGGTTATTACTATCCAGGTGTGTTCCTTATTTCTATGTAAAGTATATATTATTGCACAGAATTGCTGGTACGATATGATTATGAAACTGCTGAATGAAGGAAAAGATAGGCTCTCAATAAAATCATTGCAAAATCTTATAGCTACATTTCATGAGTGAAACTGGTCACCAGTGGCCTAGGTTTCCAAGGAAGGTAGTAGTTTAGTTATCCATTGGAAAAAATCATGATTTTTGAGTGGATAAATGGGTGTTACAAAATTTATCGTCTTCTCCTAGACCTTCTGATTTTACATCAATAGCCATCAGAGAGAAGACAAACGGGGAGGGGAAGCCACATTTGTGGCCACTTGGGGGGGGGGGAAGGGGGTGGGGGTGGTGTTTGGGGGGTGAGAGACGAGGAGTGAGCAGTGTTAGTGGGAAGAAAACGGGTGGCACGGATTAGGCTTTCTTTTGGAAGGGTGAGTTAGTCTTTTCTTAAAATTGATTAAAAAGCAACATTTAACCGTGGTTAAACCATTTATCATTAACAGCGACTAGTTCTTAATTTTGGAGTATATAGGAAGTCAGACTGCCGAGTAAAAGTACAAAGGACATCCCAAAATTGATTTATCTTTTAAGGAACTATACTAAAGTTAACTCTGTCTCCTTACTTGATAAACTTGGTTTTTGAGACATTCAATGATGTATTTTGTCTGCTAATTTACTATGCTAAAACTATTTGATTGAGAGATGTAATAATTGATAATGCCGAGATCAATGTCTGAATGTAAAGTAGACTAAAAGAAACTTAGATCACTACAGAATAAGTTTTAATTTCTTTTCTTCTAAAGACAAGATGATTCATCCATAATTACATCCCACATTAAAAATAATCTTGAATAAATTCTGTTAGACGAATTCATATTGGAAAATATGCCTACAAGGGTTTAACGTGACCATTACTTCAAGTGGAATATTTATTTTTAGTTCTGTTCCTTCGAAAAAAACATCTTTTATGTGTGTCAAAGACTATTTTCACCTATTCTGGAAATGCATCTGATTAGAAAAGTTGACAATCTTATCTTTCATATGCTAATCCCGGAACACACCCGTATGTATATATTAGTATGACCGCATCTTTTAATTTGGGAAATATGAGATACTCTAAGGTTGTTTATGTTGAGAATGTAAACGAAATTCTACTTTCAGATGACTAATGCAGGTGCTGTAATGCTGTTGTAATCGGTGAACCTGAGTACTAAAAAATGTGTGTTATGTAAACATAACAGAAAATGGACAATTTTGGCGTGGGAAACCCTTTTAACTCGGATGGTGTGAAACCACAAGACAACTAGGATGACATCCACTAAAATGAAATGGAAGATGTGAGAATCGATTAGATTAAGGGTTGAAATCTGAGGAACTCAACTTTAAAGAAAATACGGAGTTAATTCGGACCAAAGGTTGGGAACTAGTATCCAGAAAACTTACTCTGGAGATAATCAAATCCTGAGTCTGATAAGTATCGGAGAACAGTCTAAATCGAACAGGAAAAACCCATTTCTCCTTATCCCGTCCTCTCTCTCTCAAAGAATTTATATGTATATATATTCTTTTCTCTCTTATTTTCCTCTCGTGGCTGACACACACCTTTTTCTTTTCTTTGTTTGCCACCTCTCTCTCTTTCTCAAAATAGGCTTTAAGGAAACAACCCAAATGGGATCCTTGTGGTGGATCAAAAATGGATCCCACTGAATTTTTAGATTGGATTCATATGCCAACACAATATTCTATAAGATATATAACATTGGCTATTTATATAAGCGGGTTAGAACTTTGTATTGAGCATATGTTTAATCTTCTCTTTTATCAGATTATAAAGAAATGTGGAAGTGATATCATTTTCCTCCAATCTTTTGTGTCCAAATTTATATTGTAGGTGCTGAGCTACTTGAGCTATTCAGACTAATGTGAATTATTATTTTCTTTCTTCTACTGGGCAAGCATTGAACCATGCAGCATGCATATAATGAGATTGCTGTGAGAATATAATCAGAGCTCCTTTTAATATTTTTAAAACTTAAAATTTATCTCTTTCTGATTTATTGGAACTTCTCAAGTGGTCCGGGTGTAGAAAGCTTCATTGAGCCACTGTCTGCTGTTCCTCTGAATGACGAACTACAACAGCTGAAGTCGCTCGTGGTTAGAGCTGAGGAAGCTGTACTTTCAAAATTAACTGATAAGGTTTGATGGCACTTTTCAATTGTGGCGGATTGTCCTCACTTTTTTTTTCAAGGACCATTATCTGTTGTTTACAATTTCTTTTTAAAATTTTCAGATGGTGGCAGAGCTCGATGGGATACAAACTCTGTTGGATACAATTGTACAACTGGATGTGGTAAGTGCCATTTATCTGACCTCTTTCTATAAACAATGTGCTGCGAATGGGATTTCCATTTACATGGGAGTATCTTGCTCTTCTTGATTGTTCTATTAAATTCATGTTAATTAGCATGAATGCGTTAAATACAAGTTCAAATTTTGGTATTCAAGCGGTGATAAATTGATGACTTTGTCAAGACGAATTATAAGGCTGACTCAGTTTTCAGCTTTATATTAAAGTTAAACAGTCAAAGATTTGCTTGTAGCTTCATCAAAGTAAATAGCTCCTTACACAAGCCGAATTCAATTTTTCAGTAGATTGAGATGACTTTAATAATCTGAGATAAGGACGAACGAGAAGATAATTTCACCATTGTTGGGCGAAATTATCTTCTTGTTGCCAGAGATGAGCACATGGTATGTTTGATCGCAACTCCAGTCTCTTGGAGTTCAGCTCAGATCACTGTTCTCTGAGTAGTGTATCTCCATTTTACTGATAGGGAATTTCACCCCTATTCCTCTCGCCCAGGAGTCTGGTTGCAAGATTATCTTTCTCATTTGTCCTAAAAGTCAGCTTCTTTTCCTCTTTTTGTTGCAACTAAACCCATCTTGCCCAATAATTCTATTGCTGCCTTTTCTAGTCAATCATCATTGTCAATAGACTTTATAAAATTATGAGGGGAATGGATCCCCTTTCTGCTTGCCTTATCATTCGATATAACAGGGGCTTTGTTTGCTTCGAAGAGACATCTGTCTTTCCCTGCCATTCCTCTTAAACCTCTCCCTTTCAAGCCATGGGACATTCCTTTCACGTCCTCTTCAATCTAACCAAGTCTTATGGAACAATTGGCTTGAGGAATTGTGGAACATCAATGATAGGCCTTGTCTTCAGGCTCCAAACTATCTCAAGGGCACTATTAATGAAAAAAATAGGCCTGCATGATAACTACCTTGCTCATTTGTGCCATTATTATCTTTGAACCTAATTGGTGTATTTATTTCTTGAATGTTTGATCCTCAAGAAACGTACATAATATAATATTTATCTTTGTTATTGATTGCTCAGACTTTGTATGCGCATCACAAGATTTAAATAATTTCCTTCAAGGTTTTCACTTAATTTATATTACCATATCTTCTAACGGTAGTGACAGGAATACCTTATTCGGCGGATATTCGTGGAAGAACAACCTTTATCTCTGGTCACTCAGTCTGTATTATTTCCGTTTTTTTCTCTTCCTCTTGATGAATTTTTAAGCATTGCTTTGGTGGTGAAACGTAGGTATTTGCCAGAGCAAAGTATGGTCTTGCCTTCGGAGGAACCTTTCCTGTGTTATCATCTACGGGGAATGAGCTCACGCACAGCAGAAATGCCGGCAATCTTTCAGCGGAAAAGCCTGACAACTCTAACCAGAACAGCAGGAAGTTGTACCTGAGGAAAGCTTATCATCCGCTTCTGGTTAAAAAACATCACGATAACTTGCAACAAGCTAGAAAGGATGTCACTAATGCTACTTCTGTAAGCTAAACTTTAGGTGCCCTCTAAATTTCTTCATTTATCCAGACCATGCTATGGCAACAAAGTGTGATAAGCTCTCTTCGATGAAACATACATTTTCTATCTCACTAATTTTTTGTCTTATCTTCAAGACTACAGGGGAATATGAATTTGCTCATATGAATTTGCTTTGATCGGTTCCTGTAGGAAATGAGAAGGGCAAGACTACAGGGGAATAGTATGGTATCAAAAGGTGATGGTGAATTGCGACTGGCAAATTTAAAACTCAGGGTAGGAGTTAAAGGAATATTCATGTTAGTGTTATTCTTCGTTTATCATATTAATTGTAACTTTCTGATCTAGTTTATTCCTCCACAATGCTTATATTAATTCAAGGTTGCTGAAATTGAGGAACGCCATCCTGTACCAGTTGATTTTCTTGTATCCGGCAAAACAAATGTGCTGGTTATAACCGGTCCCAACACAGGGGGTAAAACCATTGGGTTAAAGACAATTGGCTTGGCGTCCATGATGGCAAAATCAGGTTTGGCTTGCCTTTGCATGTCGTGCATTATTGAGAATTCCTGCTGTTTGTTTCTTTTCTTAAGGTTCCGTGTGCTATATGGCTAGGAGTATGAGCTCTGTTGGAAGAAGAATCAAGCTCATCTTGCATAGGTTCACTGTATGAGTTCTGAAGTTCTTGCATCATCTGGCTTCATCATCGTTAACAGAGTCTCTCCCAATTTGGGATACGTCTCCATTTATCCTTTAGATTATATAATCAATTACCCATCTTACATACAGCTATCAGACAGTTCATTCATCATATGTCCTTGCTTATTCTGGATGAGAATCTGAAACTTTCCTTGCTATATCTTATCCAGCTTTATCTTTCAATGATGTGAAATCTTTATTGGGGACATTTCTTTGTATTTTCTAACTGTTCATTGGAGGGTGTTTGCTCCAGAGTTTCACTGAATGGGTCACTTGAATGCTGATCCAGTGTTTCTATTTCTTTTAAAAGACATCACGAGAAAGGTGTTTATCTACTGCATAGTTGACTGAGTAGCTTGCTCAAGTAAACCTGACATTAAGGTGCTGTCACATCGGTGACTGTCGCCGTATATACTGGTTTTATTGTGATTTTTTTCGCTTCTTCATTTGTGAATTGTGTGGTTTCTGTTCATCGGAACAATTTTTTGATTTATACATCTTTTGAGTCATTTGAAATGATGCTCCAAACTGGGGTTGACTGATTTACTATTCAGTTATACATTTTATACAAGGTTATACATCCATGCTTTTAGAGTTCAATTCATTGTGAGAAATGATATTGACATATTTGGGTTCACCTGGTTACTGCTGACTTTTTCATTTAAATATAACGCCTGGTACTATTTAATGGTATAACTTGCCTCATTCTCACGTGGATATCATGCATCATAACCTGTCTTAAGCTAAGCCAGTAGATATTGGAGAATTTTATCATGTTTTATACAGTTGGTTTTTCTATTTCAGGTCTCTATGTTCTTGCTTCTGAGCCTGCTGAAATACCATGGTTTGATGGTGTATTTGCCGATATCGGTGATGAACAATCATTGGCTCAATCTCTATCTACATTTTCTGGACACTTGAAGCAGATCAGTGTAAGTTCTTATCACTTTCCATGAGTTTGCGATTGAATGTGTTTGCTACCGTAAATATGCCTGACAGGATATCATCCCTAATCCCCTACTGTATTGTGCATTTACATATCATGGGGAATGCTAACAGCTTTTCATTCTGCATAATGAATCTATGGTTGGAAGTTTAGATTATGATCTAAAATTGAAAAGGGGTTTTGCTTATTTTGTTATCAGGAGAATAGCGAACTACATCTGAGAATAAAATTGGTTCAACTCGATTCTTTCTGATGACAAAGTGTTCACTATGATATGTAGCAACTTGAATTTTTTTGTCTCTGTATAATTGGAAGTTAAATGCTCTTCCAGATTTATCTTTGATATAATTAAGAGTTCAAATTGGTGTGAGTTATTCTTTCCTGATCTGTGGCCTGATTTTGATATTGGGTGAAGCTGACATGGGTATCTCCATGCAGAACCTTAATTTGTTGTATTGGGCTTATGGGATTTCTTTCACCCTATCAACTACTAGATCTCTAATATACCTGATTACATGATAAGAGAGAACACTGGCACTTGGGGGCGTCCCCTCTACAGAGTAGTACAAGGATTTTACGTAGGTACCTTTTCATGGGATATTTTTGCAGGGTTGGACCTCGATATTCCTGTTACATGAAATAATGTTTTGATATTTCTTTTTGACTGAAAATTTTCCAGTTTCGACCCTAGATTAATTTAGTGCCTACTCTTTGGCAAGAAATTTCCCTTCCTCAGTTAATTCACCTGTTATTTTCTTGATTTTCATATATCATATGTTGACTGTGTAAATGAGTTAAATTTGAAGTATGAATATTATCACAGTAGGTTTCAAATGGAGGCAAGTACAATATAATTGGTGTCTCCAGAAAGATATAATAAACATTGTTACCATTGACAGTGCAGTATCTTTGGATTTAATTCGATACCTTGGTTAACTAAACGCATTTTTTTATTGGAATAGTTTTTTTCCTTTTCGAATTTTGAACTTTGTTTCATGTTGTCTATCTATGTGCATATCCAGGCAATTCGGTCCCAGTCTACCAAACAATCACTGGTTCTTCTAGATGAGGTATGCACAATATTCTGTTTCTGACGAAATTTTGTTGCCTCAGTCGAATTCCTTGAATGAAGCATAAACAGGAAAATTTTCGGGCTCAATCATTGACATGAGGAATAACACACTTTAATGATCACTTCTTGTAGGTTTGGTAGCACAATTCGATAGGGAAATGTGTGATTGATGCTTTGTGTTCGGGATCAGAAACATGGAACTCGGTTCCTTTTCCTTTTATATTCGTCCTGGATGGTAGCATTTTGGGTTTGTCCATGGCTTCCAGAGTAGAAGTGTAGAACATCCAAATAAGTTTTCTTCAGAAATTTCTCTGTTTTTAAATTTTTCGCCACAGATAGAATTTATCCTATGAAAATTTCAATGTTGTCAGTTCCTTTGAAAATTTTACTGTAGATCCCAGCTTATCCGCTCAGTTATGAAATGAAGCTTGTGATCGAGTGACCGTGTGGCCGATTTCCTTTGCTTATAGATATATATTTTGTATTGGGAACAAAGAGACTTATGCACCCCTCTGCAAGAGTCAGTCTGGGTTTTGATAAAAGAAGAATAATGTGCTAAGAAGCGGAATAATTGACACTGAAAAGGGAGAAGTATCCCTGCCATCCTTCTAATATGATTTCTTCCTGCACATGTCACCATAATTTGTGTGAACATTTCTTCGATGAATGCATGTCTCAAGTCTTAGTTGACTTTTCATTATACTGTTCTAATCCCAGGCACCAACTTTTATTCATAAATGGAAGGAAAACGAAAAATTAAAGACAAAGCAACAAATGAAAATGGTAGCATGTGTAATAATTATGAGTTGAAGTCCCAAAACATTAGTTTAAACGTGACACAACATTTAAAGTAAACCCGATGGCAAAAATGGACTCACTTGAGTCCCAGGAGTCACCATGGTTGTACAACTTGTCCAGCAAGAAGGCCTACCCAACTAGTAACCTACATGTAAAAAAGACAGACTAGTATGCCAGGCTAAACTTCATGAGGTACGAAAGTAAAATGGCGGAAATATTTTGTTGTGAAGAGTTACTCCACAGGAATCCTGGATGTGGAAAAAGATAGTTTTTGGTAGATAAGCTAAGGACTAGTTCATCAGGCATGACGAACTTCAGAGACGGGTTGAAGATTTGGTTTTCTAGGTATGATTAAGTTGAAAAATAGTGAGAGACTTTGATTGTCAAGTTTATAGCATAGAAGAACTGAAGGAATTTTTCATCATTGACAGAAAGTTGAAGGGCTGGAGCCATTTTATACGAAAATGGATTGGTCATAAATTGATGATCTGGTTCATCAATGTCAAAGTGCTGATGATATGAAAACCTATCCGCTAGGCATGATGAACCGATCAGCAGGGGACCCGGCTTGAAAGGTAGGAAAACCTTGGCCAATTAAGGTACAGAGAGCTCGACGGAGAATACTAAGAATCGGTTCATGTCAAATGATAACAAAACAGGTGGATTATCCATCATCTTAAATGATAATAACAGGATATATTTGTTGTGCCATGCCAAATTGCAATGTCTTCTTCTGTACATTTCAGTTGGATAAGGATCATCGATACATGTGTCCCTAAGGTCTCATCATTGGTCTCAGGCCCATCTTCCAATTGTGAACAACATGTGAAGCACATGACATATTACAGAAGCATTGACACGATTACTATGGCTGGGCGTTTGTCTCCTAAACTGCAAGTCACCGAAAATAAAAGCTACAAAATTATGTAATTGTGTGTGTGTATAGCATAACAGTTCATGAAAGTCCAAAAGAGAATGATAAAACTACAAAACTGACCCAGGAACATTGTTGCTCTTCCGAGTTCTTCTTGATCCATCCATCACCATCTAGAGTAACTTTCCCTTGGAATCGTAGTGACTGAGTATGTAAGCCATTGGTGCCGAGTTTAAGTCATCCACCACACATTGAATTAACACGAGTTTTGCACATACACATATGCCATATGAAGGAATGGCCATTGAGATATTATTTAACATTATTTTCATTTCATATCTATCCATGCGAATCACCTATGTGCATGAACGGGACAGAAGAGACAGATTATAACCCTTGTGATCCATTATTGGGTTTCCTTTTCAGATTCCTTCTATGTTCATGAATATGCCAAAGAACTAGGTGGGGAAGAATACAAAGAATCGTGAATAATATCATAATTTTTTTGCAAAGGATCCTTATATCATCATTCCCATTGTTTGTAGTTCTTACCTTGTATCCGGCGTTTCATTGTTGTTCCTTATGTTGAGCTTCTGTGAATGTGTTCCTCAAGTCACGGGATCTGTGCAGCTTGTTGCATCGAATCTACGTATAATTATAGAATCATGAGGAAAATCCTAATCTTTCTAGTTTCAGGGTTAATTGCACTACCATAAGACAGATTTTAGCCTCACAACTGAGTCAAGTCTCTCCCAAGAGTTGATTCCGCTATTTAATAATAACAGTGTTCTAATAGCTTTGCTTCCCACTGTTCCTACACATCTTAATTGCATTTAGGACTATCCTACAGATCGTCTGGGAATCCTATTAATTAGGAATGAATAAAATGAACACGGCACAGAACAGAACAGATTCCTGGTTATGTCAGTGCAATTCTTGTTGCCTGTGGGCAACAGTCAGTCTGCACCCAAACCATAGTGCTGAACTCCATACTCTGACCTAGTTGATCACACAAGGCATTGGTGTGATGCCACATTCTGAACTAATGGAAAGTCTGAATTAAATATACAATAAGTCATAGATTTACTCGCGCTTTCTTCATTATAGCAAGCTGATGCTCTGATCATCATTCTTCTGCAGTCCACAATCTTCCTATTTTCAGAATTTTATCGACTTAATTATTTTCCGTCATGGCTGAAAATACTTGAGGCTTCTTTTAAACGAAATTTTGAACTTTTTTTGATGTATTCAACGCTAATCTTTTCTGGGGCATTCTTATGACTATACCATGTCGCATATCTATTATGTCTGAAAGTAGGATAACCTAGTTTATCTATGAAAGAATTGCCTTCTGAGAAATTCAATCTGAATATTTTCTCACCGTTTTGGAAATATTAATTTGGCATCCTTATGAAGATGACTTATATAATTCTACGACTTTTTGATTTATTAAAAATAAGAGTAACCTGCCATCAGGGCTTACAAGTGTATCCGTGACTGTGCCAGGTTGGTGCAGGTACCAATCCCCTTGAAGGAGCGGCCTTAGGGATGTCTCTTTTAGAATCATTTTCTGAGATGGGTGCTCTGTTGACGATTGCAACGACTCATCATGGAGAACTAAAGACTCTTAAGTATAGGTAATTATTTTTGGTTTCTTTCGAATGCTATTGAAGTATCTTGGTGCCTTAAACTGTTTTTGCCTCATGGGGTGGATAATACATGAATGCCATCCGTCTAACAAGTGGATTTATTATAGAGATTGGAAAGTGGTTGACGTGGTAAAACATGTTTGAGAATTTTCAATAATTCTGCTTGAAAAATAACATACTGCAAAAGGCTAGAGAGTAACATGTCAATATATGCTGAACAGTGTTATGATATCTGTATTCAAGATAGAGGGTGTGTGAATGAAGTATAATAAATCATACGTTGAGGTTATACACCAAATAGAGACAGATCATGGTATTGAGCAATGATGCAATATGGGTGGAACATTAAGTGAAGTGTTGCACTCATAGGAAACACAGGCCACATAAACTAAAAGTGGAAAAGAGAGATCACGCACACAATCAATGCAAGTTGACATGAGGTGCAAGAGCCACATAGAGTAAGCTTACAACAAAACATTTAAGCAATTTGTGGACATCCGTTAGACACAGAAGAGTATGGCTTTGAGTTATTTATTAAACATAATTGTCACTAAATCATGATATATTCATGCATAATATACAGTTCACCTCGTTGCATGCATATAAAAAATATAAAAAGTTTACTTCAAAAGCTTCACTATCTTTTAAGTCAAACAAGTAGAGCATCATATAAAATGTTTCGCTCATTTATGTTATTCACATGCTTCGATTTAATTCATGAAAACCTACTGTAATTAGAGGGTGAATATTTTGTGTGTGAGTCACATACAACAACCGGTAACGAGATTAATCAGTCAGATGACCTGAGATTTAGCATGGATTGACCAACCATGGATTGTTGTCAATGATTTTTTCAACACTTGTAGTTCATAAGGTTCCACACTAAATTTATTTTGAGGCCTATGAGCATACACTTGCCTAACTATTATCAGTACATGCTGTGAACAGTCACAAACCCTGGGAAGAAATGGAGAGGAAAAAGTCAACACACCATTATGTACAAATACCAGGGCCACAAAGCAAGGAAACTACCTAAGAACTAGTAAACCGACAAACTAGAAAACAAACCAACACAGTGGGAAACTGTCCAACTAAGAACCGAACTCCTAATTATATGTTCTTTCCCACAGTGCTTATAGTTTAGAGTGAAGTGTCGCTCATATCCTATGTTATTTTCCGCATTGGGTTTCTCGTAACTTCATTTTTTTCTTTATTGTTGTGCCGCCATTTCTTGACCCAAAACACATGTTCAAGATCAACACAACTTATAATAATTTTTTTTGTTATCATCATTTTTTTATGGAGTTCTCATTTTATGTTAGTGGAATTTCTTATCCCCTATCATTTCTTTGGATTCATATAATGTAACCATAGTTGACCATACATGATTGTAGAACTAGATCATGCTTTCTATAGTCATTATGCTGAGGGATAGTAGTCAGTGTAGGGATTTCGTGCAACAGTTGTATTCAAGTTTCACGAAATGATCTTTTGCAGTAACAAGTCATTTGAGAATGCTTGTGTGGAATTCGATGAAGTCAACTTGAAGCCAACCTATAAGATATTGTGGGGTGTACCAGGTTTGTTTTCTCATTCCTTGAAATGTTTTCTTCAATTTCAGAACAATAAGAGATATTGAACTCTGAAATCCTTCGCCATATTTTACTAATATATTCTCTGCAGGGTATGAACGCTCTTGGTTTTGAATTTTATTCTCAGTTTGGTTAGCCAATGACTTAGTTTTCACTTGAAAGATATATGTGAATTTGAACTATCGTTTCATCACTGTGAAATGTTCTTTTTTTTTATGAAAATATCGGCTGGATGGTGAAAATCCTCATCCATCACATCTGACAGAAACAAACCCGTAGCTCCAGTCATCCATTACATTGCATCCCAGATCATAAAAAGAGGGGAAGATTGTGTACCACACCATATCTTCCTGTTCTCACCACAGGCTCTTTGGTGTCCTTTATTTGGACAGAAGCATGACTGCAGGATCAATCTCTCATTTGATATCTGTTTTCATCTTATTATAGTATTTCCTGAAGAGATTGTACATGATTTTCACATTGCAGGCCGTTCGAATGCAATTAACATTGCTGAAAGGTTAGGATTACCCAGTGTTGTGCTGGAGAATGCTCGCAAACAATATGGAAAAGCAAGTGCAGAGATCAACGGGGTATACATCTATATCTTTTTTATCCGGAGAGTGTTCTATTCGAATAGGTTTGCCTTCCACAGAATTATATATATACCTTGATTCTTGAAAACAGCAGCAATGCATAACATGGGAACTCCCCTTGGCTCTTAGCATGATTCAAAGAGTGTCTATAGAGGAAGGATCTTTGATATTTCTGGGATAGCCAGGATCCTTGGCTCAGAAAAAGAATCTGTATACCAATAGATCTGTATCCATACTGTCTCTTATTATCCTGCCAAATCTCTCTCAGGTGTCCTTACTATTTTTAAGTAACACATCGGTTTTTGCAGATTTTCAGATTTTTATTTTTATTTTTTGGGTTGGCAACTATCTTAGACCCCCAGATATAAAGATACAAAAATACTGCACTATCTCTCAACAACCCATTCATCTGCGACAACTTTTTAGGTCTTGGTCGTGTGGCCAATGCCTTTCTGGTACATTCTGACAACAATGGATGTATAATCCTTGAAAGGAAGGGTTAAAAAATTTTGGTGCTGCTGTACTACCAGGTGAAGCGGAGAGATCAAGCTCCCTCCTTTTCTTCCCTCACTCTTACCGCGGGTTATGATAGATGAGCTTTGCAACCCAGGTTCAGGACTTTGATACAAACATCTAATGACATTAAGTGGTGAAATGTGAGCTAGAATGGACACTTGCGGGGAACGATAAGTTGAATAGAGAGAGAAAATCTTTCTATTTTTCTGTCTCATGCATTTCATCTTATTTGTATGTTATTAAATCAGTACTTTATAATTGATAAAGAAAATTTGAATACCTGGCCCTGGGAGTGATCAACCGACCTTCTTGGATTGGTTGCCTCAGAAAGCTTGCTCAGATTGCCACCAGTGAACTTTTTTATGAGCTATCGTCTGAGTAGATATTGTCATATTTTCCCCTCTGCCTCTTTCTATGCAGGTCATAGTTGATATGGAGAGGCTCAAGCAAGAGTTTCAGGCGCATCTTCACGAGTCCCAGCACTACATAAAGTGAGTGACCTCCCTGGCATATGTTCTTGTTCATCTCGCCCCATACCACGCTTTCTTCCTCTCTCTTTGGTCGCTTTCTTCCTGGACTTTGACGTTCTGAGGTTAGGTCAATGAAATCAATCAATTGTACTCTGTATTGAAGTCACACATCTGTGTCAGTGAAGTAAATGGCCCAGCATTCCCCTCGATCAGCAATGCCCGTCTCTGCAGAAATGATTAGTTCCATGGTGGACATTAGGTGACCTCCGTTGACCTCATAATGAATAACCGAGGTCAGCTTATCTCCCTTGTTCGTACTGTCTGAGGACCCGGCTTTAAATCAAGATCATCAGTCAGATCATGAACCCTGGTTGACTTATAAGCTGCATTGTCGGCATTTCTTTCTTCCTCTCAAACGTTTTCCCATGAAATCTGGAGATTATCCTTCGTGGGTTTCTTTTGATTTCATATCAGAAGCTAAGTCTGTTCTTCACAGTTGCGGTAGTTTCCCCTTTTTTTGCCTTATTCATGGAAAACTCTCCCTTCACCTCTAATCCAGTTTTCACTCTTCCATTTGCAGACTCTCGAGAAGAAACTACGAAGCTCTTCTGGCATCGAGGGAGAAGATCCATGAGCACGCCCTGGTTCAACGCAACAACAAAGTGCAGGCTATCCGTGGGGCTGCAGCCGTAGCCCGATCTCTCCTCCACACCAAGCTACAACAGTTCCGGGAGAGATCGGCCGCCCAGGCCGCAGAGGTGGCGGTGGCGGCAGCAGCGGCAGCAACCAGCAACAGGGAAGACCACAGCCTGGATTCCCCACCGGCAGCCGCCCTCCCGCCGCCGCCCAGTGGCAGCTCCTTCTCCAAGAGTACGGCCCTTCTGATATGCCTAGACTCCTACTCTCTCCAATTCGGCGGCTTTCATAGAGTCAAACTCTTGGCATTGCAGAGAAGAAGACGAAGAACCCAGCGGTCGGTGACGTGGTGGATGTTCCGTCCCTGGGCAAGAAGGCGGTGGTCCTCAAGGTTGAGTCGGCCAAAGGAGAGGTCCTTGTCCAGTCCAGCAGCATGAAGCTCAGGCTGAAGATGAGCAGCGTGGTGGTCTTGTGATGGAGAAGGATCAAGGTCTCATGAGGTCTTTGATTACTCCAGGTGCCCTCAGAAAGTCTGTAAATTGGGTTTTAAACCCCCTGAAAACTGTATTTTTAAAGCTGGAATTGAAATACGAGGGGGTTAATGGGCCATTCTGGGCAGCCTGAACAGCCCGGTGTAGCGATCCGGCCCAGTGCAGCAGCTAACTTATTGAAGCCGTTTGGCATATCTGAAGGAAAAAGATTTCCGGGAAATAGCGGCCAAACGGTGACGTGGAGAATCCGGTTGAAAGCAACTTATTTTCCGTGTTTCTGTTATCGGTGTGACGTGGTGGGCGTTCAACTTCTGTTGAACGGCCCAGCGGGGGCAGGCGGCACGCGTCTCCCGGCTACTCAACATTCGGCGTGCGGCCGCGCCGCCACTGCGCCGCCGTCGTATTCAAAGCCGCCGCTGGGCGTCGACACGTCGAGGAAGTAGAGGAGAACAACCAGGACGGCGGAGCAGATGACCATGGGAATGGGGCCGAGGATCCAGAGGAAGAGCGGGAAGGAGAAGTAGAAGGCTCGGAGCCCTAGGGACCAGAAGTAGGCCCCCCGGTTGAGCGAGCCGGCGACGTAGTTCGCCGTCACCCCCTCCTTCATACCGGCGGAGGAAGGGACGTTGATGAGGATGCTGGCGTGGCTGTAGTAGCGGACGGATTGTACCTCGAAGAGGAAGGCCAGCAGGAAGCTGCAGAGGATGGCGAAGATCTTCACGGTCAGCCCTAGCTGCGTGTTGTCACCGCCGTTGATCCTCTCCTGGCCGTTCCCAGCAACGCCTGGCAGACCGCCGCCGTTGGTCACCAGGACCGCCACCAGCGAGCAGAGCATGATGGCGGTGGAGGCCATCAGAGTTGACGCCATTATGTTGTTCCGCAGGCTTTGCACCGCCAACACTCCGGTCTTCGCCGGATCCTGCAAGGGAGGAAGGATCATGGAACAGTGGATTGCGCAGAGGAAGGACCGGCGAGATCCATGTCCCCTCGCTCACCTCCATCATGGCATGGACCCAAATCCGGCGGTTGATGGCGTTGATCCCAATGACCGTCGTCGTAGGGTGCTTGATCAGGCGGTGGAGGAGCCAAACGTGATAGGCGGCAAGGATGAGCAGGCCCATAGGCACCAAGATGACGTTCAGATCTTGCTCGTTCATGGCGTCTGCGGGGCGAGGATGGCCGGCAGAGTTCGCCGGAAGGGGAAGAAAGCGAACGGGGTGACAACGTTAAGACGCAAAACAAGCCTGGAGGATCTCGAGTTGGGGGATTTTTATAGTCTACAAGCACACGCACTGTGGCAGTGGAAGCGGAAAGTCAGTGTAGTAGCGAATAATAACCAGTGCTTTAAAGATGGGCCTTAATGGGCCTATCGGAAAGCCCATTTTAATCTTTCTGGTTAATTTTTAATGGCATGTTTTTAAAATGACATGGGGTATTTTTCCAAATAAAATATGAATCCACATCGGATAGTCTGCGCTTCAATGTTAAATAATGAGGCTTACACGGTTTGACTGTTTTCCAAAACCATACACATAATGGGGAGAGAGAGAGAGAAGGAGAGAGAGGGAGAGAGGGAGGCAGGGAGAGAGATAGATAGAGAGTGAGAGAGAGAGAGAGAGAGAGAGGGAGAGATAGATAGATAGAGAGTGAGAAAGAGAGAGAGAGAGCGAGAGAGGGAGGCAGGGAGAGAGATAGATAGAGAGTGAGAGAGAGAGAGAGAGAGAGGGAGAGATAGATAGATAGAGAGGGAGAGATAGATAGATAGAGAGTGAGAGAGAGAGAGAGAGAGAGGGAGAGATAGATAGATAGAGAGTGAGAGAGAGAGAAAGCGAGAGAGGGAGAGAGAGAGAGGGAGAGAGGGAGGCAGGGAGAGATAGATAGATAGATAGAGAGTGAGAGAGAGAGAGAGAGCGAGAGAGGGAGAGAGAGAGAGAGAGAGGGAGGCAGGGAGAGATAGATAGATAGATAGAGAGTGAGAGAGAGAGAGAGAGAGAGAGGGGAGAGATAGATAGATAGATAGATAGCGAGAGACAGAGAGAGAGAGAGAGAGAGGAGGGAAGGAGAGAGAGAGAGGAGGGAGGGAGAGAGATAGATAGATAGATAGATAGCGAGAGACACAGAGAGAGAGAGAGAGAGAGAGAGAGAGGAGGGAAGGAGAGAGAGAGAGGGAGAGATTGATAGATAGATAGAGAGCGAGAGAGAGAGAGAGGAGGGAGGGATAGAGAGCGAGCGAGAGAGAGAGAGAGAGAGCATATCACACAACAATGTACATAGAGAACTCAATATATATTCGTGCCCCCTTCCCCTTGTACCCATATAAGCTTGACCACAGAAGACGTGGTGAAATGGCTCGTGTCAACTGTACTCATTAACGTGAGTAAAATGAGGCACATTCATTACAGATATAAAGTATAGAAGGTTTTAAGATGATTCTTGAAGTGTTACGATTTTGCATCCTGGGGTATCATGTGCTCTTTCATCTGAATCGTCTTCTTTTTACTTACCCAGTACTTATTGCTTTTGTTATATGCCACTAACTCTGCGTGGTGAACAACCACAAATCTTGTCTCATTGATCTGCCTGATACATGGACAAAGTTATCATGGGATTGTTTGATATGCAATAGTTTGATTAACCCAGATGCATAAATGGCTCATGGTTTATGATTGGATGCGCTCCTATGGAGATAATCATATTACTAAGGGCATATCTAGGAAGACGTACTTCACATGAAATATATGCTATTAAATTTTTTAACAATCTGTAATGAAAATGAACATGACTTTATTTTTTTTTACATTAATGATTATTTACTTAGCTATGATATTATATCCTATTGTATCTGAAATTTATTGGATTGGGTTGATTCTCATGCTTTTTAGTTGGTTAATAGCATGAGGTAACAAGTTTGCACTTTCATAATCAATAGGAAATGATAGAATAAAGGGCGAGACTCTATGTGTGTAACCTTTTGAATCCCTCTTCCCTATGCTTAACTCAAACATCCAAGTTTACTCGGATGTGAACATCACTAACCAAATGAAATAGAAAATATAGGTGATATCATTAACAAGTCTATTTGAACACACTGGCACTGTTTCCATAAGAAAATATTAAATTAGAGAGCTCATAAAACTATGGAATCTTGGCTTCTGATGAGTGGCCAATAATAGGTGAGAGATCCTTGCTCAACTCTGATCATTGAATATTTTTGGTCGATGAACTATGAGAGAAGGTTTCTATTATGAGAGAATGTGGATTGATTAGGATGTCATGGAAAGTGGGATGGAGATGGAGCACTAGTCTTGTAATTCACTAAGTAAGAATGTCTGGGGATGAAATTGGATCGTGGACTATTCGAATTTAATGAACCAAGTACCAGTTCTTTGGATTAGAACATTGTGATAAATCAGCTTTGGATAAGCCCATCACCTGCCTGATAATGCTTGAACCAGCTCCATTTCAGTTTTGTAAGTATATATGACGAGAAGATGGCTTGACGCCCCATGTCAAGCGAGTCACTAACTCTCCTCTTCAGTGGCCTCATTGGATCTCACGAGTCTGTTTGGTGGTACCAAGTCCCCTGGCGATAAGCTCATCAAAAGAAAATGGTGGCTATAACCACACGATGAGCCCTCGCCATAGCATTGAGGCGGCGGCAATGGGTTCCAAGGCGATGAGGGTACTGGCAGGCAGAGGAGCTCCCATCCGGGGTGCTGCCGTGCCCATATAAGTTGGTGGACTGAGCATGACGCCACGGGCGGCCATGAAATCACCCCCTTGAACAGTACCCACCCAAGGATCAGGATTAGGTGTGTTCGTCGTGGCCCCAAAGGCTTGTGCCTGGAAGGGAACAAGATATCGGCGGAGACAGCGACGGCGTCCGTGGAATCCACAGGGTTCCATGACGCTTCTCGGTCTAAGCCGGCAGAAAGCATACCTTGGTGTCGGAGGTAAGATGGAGGAGCGGGGAAGCCGGTCGACGAGCGCTGGCCCGGCGGCTCACCTATCTTGGAATAGTCTATATATGATGTAGCCTTGTATTTGCATACTTCAATTTTGGTACTACTACTAATGGTGTTGTGTGAACTAATAGTGGCGTGAGAAGTTAATGTGCTGACTAAAGCGAAGAAAGGTATCAGTAAAGTGATTGCTCAAGCAGCAATTCTGTGCAAGTTTCTTGAGAACTAGGGCAGCATGGTAGAACCAGCAGCTATTCAACTGCTAGTTCCTTTGAAAATTGCCAAAGAAAGCCATGTCTAGTAATGTCTAGTAATGTCTAGTATCTAATCTTTGGGGAGATTAATAGAAGTCAAAGAAACCAGGAGCTCTTTGGATAGTAGACATTGGTCATAGGTTGAACCAATATAAAATTATGAATGCATCAATCTATATTATCTATATTAAATAAACAAATGTTTATGTTCCACATTAAATGAGATTTACTCAATTAGATTACCTATTATGATTCTATTTATAGTATTGTATGTACTCATGAATTTGCTATGTTGATCATTCCACATATTTATAAACACAATACTAGAAACAAATAGCAATCTACAACACACCATATTGAAAGGTTAATTGTGGAACTAAATTATAAATAATAATCTCCTAGTCACCTTAGTAAGTCTATCCACTCACCAATTCCTTTCAGATTGTATTAGCTGTCTTCTATCTCTTCAAATTATATATTTTAATCAACTTCGAAATTCTCAAAAATAATATTAATGAATGTACACCATTATGTCACATACCTAGTTAT
The DNA here is from genome assembly GCA_902729315.2 of Spirodela intermedia. Lineage (NCBI taxonomy): Eukaryota > Viridiplantae > Streptophyta > Magnoliopsida > Alismatales > Araceae > Spirodela > Spirodela intermedia. The sequence goes on from LR746265.1 coordinate 7,041,837, forward strand.
TTGGGAGGAATTAATGATGTAGTGGCACATTATCCACATTAGAAACCCTTCAAGTTCCCTAACAAGTGGAAAGATATGAACATATATATATATATATATATGTTGTCCTAATGTTTTGTTGCTCTCATGATCTCTAAATGGCAACAATCTATTACATGTGGTCTTCAAAATGGAGAGTGCTGCTTGCAACACTTTAGTGAACCCACAATAACCCCTATTTTGTCATAATAGAAAATTAATCTTCACCCCTCATACAAATTGACAAGTCAACTTTCAAAGCATGGCATATCTTTCAAGTCAATAACTCCTCTTGTGGGGATAAGACAAGCATTCATGTGAATGAAAGCACTTGATTACCCAGATTGTTATGTGGAAATGGGTTTATAGCCTTGTTCTTAATCCTCTACAGATTTGGCTCTTTTTATAGATAGCATCTTGGCATATATATCATGAAGATATTTCGATGCACCATTAGTGAAGAGTCATCTCTCTAATTCTAGTAATCAAATTAATCTTACCATAAAAATACCTACCCAAAGTCAAAGCTATGTAATGAAATGGCTTTCAGATACTAATGAGGACTCTGCAACCTTATCTATTGGCAAAATCTAGTTAATTGTCCACAATAACCTGTGTATCACATCCATGTGACCAGCTGTGATAATTTGATCATCTCACTAGTTGGTATTCAACCTAATGATTTTGTACTTGGGAATCATTGGTTTCTAATCATCCATAATTTTGGAGCGTTGACCTTGACAACATTGGTTTAAAATCATCAAATGATATATGGGCTTGAGCCCATTTTCATGAATTCTCTGTGATAATGGGCCCTGTCACATCCTTGTGCCCACTCCCATGACTCAGCTGGCTCCTCCAATTATAACCGTTAATCTCAGCCGGTAATTTCCCATTTAGCGTTTTGACATTAAACATGGTCAACGGCATCGGGGTGAGAGGACGTGGGGCTCTGGTAGCCGCCACATCATTTCCACATCCAACGGGTGATTCCATGCGGACTTCTGCCGGCTCGGTGTGGGTCAACGAGGCCTGTGCAGAAAAAGGAAGTCATATCGTGTGAAAATCTCTACAAGTGGTTTAATTAATTGGGCACTCTCGAGATGTGACGGGCGGTCCTCCTTCGTTGAGTGAGGAATAGCGGTCTCGCTGACCGAGTCACGGAAGCAGATCAGGAGAGAGACAAAGTGAGCGAGAGAGAGAGAGAGAGTAGAGGCTGGGACCACCGTCCAGAGGCAGGGTTTCACACGGTAGACGCGGGGCTGGGGGGGGGAGGGGGGGGAAGGAAACGAATTTCTACAAATCAGGGGAGGGGACATTTACTCTCTCCACCTGCCTGCTAGGGCGACCTCGTGGTCTCTGGGTGTTCATTGTCTTGGACGAGCGAGGAGAGAGAGAGAGGCGGTTGCGGTTGGCTGGGTAGGTCGGAGAGGTAGGGAGTGGGGGAGCCCGAAGATCTGTCTCTATCTTTCTCTTTGTTCCTCCATATTTTGCTTTCTTTAGGCATAAATATCTGCTGCTCCAGCCGCTGCTGGTCAGATCTCTGGGTCGAGGTTCCCATCATTACATGTAAGTCTCGTCTCCCCTTATTTTCTCTTCTCTGTCTCTGGTGCGGCAGGTTCGATTTGAGCTAGGATCAGGGTTTTGTGTCTCCTACCGGACTCTCTGCCATGTGGTTGCCACCCAAGGCCTCTGTTTGCCGACGGGCATGCCCTTTGCTGGCTCCTTTCTGCGCAGCTGGGGGACTGGTGATTATTTCGATTTGCAGGGAAATACTGTCGGTGGATCATGTTTTCCCTCAGATTTAAGCTGGCAGATTTCGCGACTCATCGAACCTTTGCTTGTCCTTCTATCTGTTAGCTCCTTTAGCTCCTTTATTTTTGTTTTATTCCTGAGACGGATCCCTGAGGCAATCCATGATTAGGGTTACGGTTGTCACGGACGACCTTTTTTTCTGCATCATTCTCCATGATTGGCTCTTCGTCCCAGTAATACCCTCGGCTTCTGTTAATTTGTCTCGACTGGAAAACCGGCTTTGTATTGTTCTGATGAAATCGAGGCCGACTCTCGCACTGACATGAATCTCCGGTTCCCTGTGCTATCCCAATCCCATCCTACGCAGTCTCTTTCAAATCCCTCATAGAAGAAAGGGGAAATTCTTTTTTTTTCTTTTCCTCGCTGATGCTTTTCCTCTTGCACTCGTCACACCCTCTGCCCTTTGATCTAAGAGCTCTAAGCTGGAAATCTGAGCATGGTCTTGTCCTGTTCTTGCCTGCCCTTGCAGTTCACCTGCCGATGATTATTACTATTAATGTTATTATTATAATAATTATTTCCTTGTTCAGTTACGTTAGTCCCAAATTCTTGGAGGCTGCTTCCAGTTTGTATCTATTTGTCTCTGGAGAGTTGCGTCAAAAGCTAAGAACCCTTGGACTGACTTTCTCTTATCCGCGTTTCTGCAGAGAAGAGAACTCAGGGTGTGGGGGGAAGTTAAGATCAACCATTAGCAGATGGCCATGGAGGTATATGGAAAATCTGTGGCTGCCGCGCCAATCAATGTCATTTTTTTGTCCAGTATTCTCAACCAGGAAGGGGCATTTCCTTGTCACAAGTGTGACTATAGGTGTCATAATGAACACCTCTTCGGAAATATGTACCGATGCAGGCTAACTGGAATCACACACATCTGCGATAAAAACTGTAACCAGAGGATTCTGTATGATAATTATAGCTCCCTCTGCAGGGTTAGTGGGCAGGTTTTCCCTCTTTCACCAGTGGAACAGCAGGCATTGAGGGGCATCCGCAGGAAGCATGATGGAGAGAGTTCAGAGGGCTGTGCTTTTAAGCGCAGGCGAGATGCCCAGCGGCATCCTTCTCCTTTTGAGAGATCCTTCCAAGCTGTAACTCCAATCTGCAGTCAAATTGGAGACAGCATGGACATGAACTAGAGCAAATTTACCTCTTTTCTTTTCTTTTTTCATCATTTTCTCTTTCCTTGGGATGGAGACCAGGACCTAATCTGATGAGACTTCATGGTGGATCCCCAGCTGCAAGTTCATGTTATCTGTAGTAGTATGTTCCGAAGTATGTTCCATGTATGAGGGACTTATTGTAACTCTTAACTTTACCCGGAGCTTCATCAAACTATAATCACTCTTCGATTATCCCATCTGAATTGGGATGAACAATCTTTACTTTTAGTCATCTTTCTTGCTGTTGTTGTTTGTTGATCTGTTCCTACTCGATGTGAATGCCTCAATGATCCCCTTTTTTTTTTTTTTTTTTTCTTTACTCTGCTGAGAACCCCCCCCCCCCACCTTAATTACTGTGTCCATTTTTCTTCTCAGTTGTCTCTTCTTTGCTCTCCATTTCCTTCTTCAACTTAATTACTAGCTCCTGTGATTGATCTGTTATCATTAATGCTTGCTGTCATCCCTTCTGTTCCATCTTTCATTTGCCCATCGTTCTGACCTGCTGAATTGCTGTAATTGGTTTCCTGTGATACTCATACTCATGCCCTCTATTCTATTCTCAGTGGCAGGTTCCCCAAAAAGATTGCTAGTTATGGTTTGTTTCTTTGAAATCGTCGTTCTCTCTCTTGTCATCATCTATTTCACCCATCTGATCAACTACTGACTCCATTTCTATAATTGAAGGTATTTTGCAGGATATGGCGATGCAAACTCAGAAGATCACAGAATATATTATACATGAAATAATAAACATGCTTGTTGTGGATTCTGCATCGCTTCCAATGCAAAATCTCCTGATGTTCCCTTTGTTTCCTCTTGCGCAGGGATTGAAGCGATGAACCCTAATTGATTCCCCGGGCTTCTTCTGAGCTGAGCTATACTCACCAGAGCACAACCCAGCCCCCTCCCCCCCACAAGAACCTGATGATTCCCTTTCTGTAACTGCCCCAATGAACATCGCCAGAAGGGGCTTCCTGTTCGTGCAGAGGAGAGCTGCCACTTCGGGTTCTAGGGTTCTTCAGCACAGTCCATGTTGCTGAGAAGCAGTTGGATTATTGCTCTTATGTCTTTGTTTATACGAAATATTGAAATCTTCAGTTCTCAATGCTGGTTTACTCTGTTGTATGCTCTGCAAGTCAACTGGCATCCAATCCCCTGTGTCATTTTGATGGCACGTGTCAGGTGTAGAGGTGGGTCACTAAGAGCCGGGCACGGGCACGGGCCTGGCCCTTTTGGGTGGTTTCGGGCCGGACCTAGGCCAGCCCGTTGAGACTCTTGCGTCGTGTTGACTTTGGCGGCTTGAAAGTAAGTAGAAAATGAATGGATGGAACTTAGGTTGAGTGATGAATTTTGCAGCATGATAATGGGCGGGCCTAGTTTTGGGCCTGATGAAGATTGGCTGGGCTGATTTTGTTCGGGCCTAGGCCCAGAATCTTTCTATTATTTTTCGGGTCAAATGTAAAACAGTGAAACAGTCTGGGCCATTTGGGCTCATGTTTTGTGCCCATGGGCTTGTCGGGTCAGTTCGCCGTGCTTGGAAGGTGTTTGCTGGGCCCAAAATTTAAGGTCCCTGGAGCTATAAGAAGCGTGTTATCTGGTCCTCGTGGAGGAGCTCCGTTCCCGCCACAGCCACAGAGGGGAGGGACGGTTCGCAGTCGGCGAGGCCTAGCGCAACCCGGAGATGGAGCTGGCAAGTCTGCCTTTGACATTCTCGGCTTCATCAGCGCGGCAGCCCCGTCTTCCCCGGCGGTTCCTGCCGCTTACAGCCTCCGCGAAGCTGCTGCAGGCTCGCTGGAAGGGGGGACAGCTGAAGGCAGGGGGTCGCCGGATATTTTTATACGCCGTGACAGCCGACGCGTCTGCCGTTACGGTTCCGCCTCTCGTACTGTTATTCCTCGTATTCTTCTTCCTTCGGCGAATCCTTGTGGTTTACTCCTGTCTTTGTGCTTGCAGGCGGAGGCGCTGGCGGAGCTGGAGAGGAAGAAACACGATCTGTTGAGGGCGGTACAGGACACAGGACGGGGCCTCGTAGCCACTGTCGATCAGCGATCCACCATTGAGGAGGCCTTGGTACGGGCCACGGTTGCATTTACCTCTTCATTTAATTCATTTTATATGCGAGATCACGGGAAACTCTTTGATTGATATTTCTCTTTCCACCCTTCCTTATCGTCCGCTTGGAACATCGGAGATCTGCGTCGAAGGGTACAGCGCTGGCTCGGGGGTGGATCTGGCGAAACTCGATGGTACATGGCGCCTGGTCTACACCTCTGCCTCAGATGTTCTCATCCTGTTTGAGGCTGCTGCCAGGCTGCCTTTCCTAGAGGTCCCTTCTTGATGTCCACCATTTTCGGGTTGTTATATTATCCCTTTAACATTGAATTGCCTGTGACCATGGTTTAACTCATTACAGGGAATGCTGGCGTTTTGTGTAGGTGGGACAGATCTATCAGAAATTCGAATGCAGGGATCGATCAGATGGAGGTATAGTTCGTAATGTTGTACGCTGGAGCATTTCCAACCTACTGGAGGTGAGTTTCACTCGGAAACTATGCCCTTTTAACTTTTATAGACAACCTGCATGTTGACACAGCAGCTCAATATGGATGACACGAATTATGGTTTGTCCATCCTCCTACCATTATTAAGCACGAATAAATAGCAGGCTTATCAGTGTTGAGCGTGAACTCTGTGGTTGTTTAATCTCCTTAATGTTAAAGTAAATACTGACGCACCTACAAAAACGAATGAGTTTAGAAAAAAATGATTTCAGATACTTAGAAAACATTATTTAGACAGATTTCTCACAAAGTTATCTGATCTCTATTGGTTTTACTTTTCTGTGAAAGCTTTAGCGTATGATACTCGAATCAAGCTCTCCCTGGAAAGTCTATATTTATTGTCGTATCAGCTAAGATCAAATGCATTGTTTTGTATCGATTATTTTTTCTCTGTTATCATAACATTAATGATGGATGGGCTTCTGCCTATTAAGTTCTCGGAACAAGTGATACCTACTTACGAACCGTATTCTTCTTGCAAATCCTGAATCAGCTATGACTCCCTGTTAAATTTAATTTCTTGAATTTATGTCAGAAATATGCTAGGAGATTTGAGGCGTGATTTGATGATCTCAACGGGGATCTTGAATTCATACAAATCGCAGCTCACTCGCAGCTGATGGGTATTTTTAGGAAAAATTATTCTTATAATTTCTGTCAGAAGCTATTGGAGAGTAATTATTTCATTTTTTAATCATCATAAGGTGATATTAATTATATTGATGCAGATGCTAAGTTGAAAGAAAGATAAAAAAAGTGGAGTACTACACTAGTGAAGAGGTGATTGATGGACCTTGCAGTATCGAAACAAAGGGAGCATGTGCTATTGATTCCTAGAAAATCTTTTTATATCATCTACGAAGTGTACTCATTGGAAGTCAGCATCCAAAGAAAAATATCCTACTAGGAACTGATTCTGGCCCACCAATCTCCCGTCATCAGACTTTGATGGACAGCTTCATTCAGAGATGTAGGGATTTCAAAAATTCCCGTGTTGACCTAATGCTGGCACCTTCAATCCTGTGTATTGTCGTGGATTTCAATCTGACTAAGAATGTTTGACGAGTTTGTGAAGTTCATCGGCCCATCATCATTTTCTACTCGTAATAATGGTTGTCTTTAAGCGTATTTGCTCTTTTTTTCACTTCACTTCCTATTATTTTTCAATGATCATTGACCTCTTCTGGGGGAGATGAGACCACGGAGTTCTTGAACTGGATTTCAGACAAATTGTTGGAACTGGAACAATCCAGTTTATGTTTAACCATAGGTAATTAGTTGTTTGATCAGATTCTAAATTCCTTTCCCACTGGGAAATTTGAGGGGGAGATTCATCAGTTGAAAAGTTATAACTACCTCGTTGATTTGGATTAGAAATGAACAATATTTTTTCAATTTGAAAAGTTATAAACTACCTCGTTGATTTGGATTAGAAATGAACAATATTTTTTCAATTGGAATTTCCGTGTGGGCATGACAGAGGAAAGTAAAAACATGAAATAAATGTTCTGCTATGCCATATTTAGTTCGTCCTTAATACTGCACTTCCAGGCTACCATCTTGAATCATCCTACAGTTTTGAGTGTGGATTACCGTTCAAGTTTACGATTTTAAACAGTTTTTGTTTTAACCATTTATTATCTTACCATGTTCTGTCTATCCAATGAAAATAATTTTCTTTTCGCAGGAACAGGAAGGTGCAACATTATTGGTTTCTGCAAATTTTTCTCTTCGCTCCAAGCGTAACATTTTTCTTCAGTTTGAAGAAGTAAGCTTCATTCATTGGCATACATTCATGGAGTTGAAAAATCTCAATTTTGTTTTCTAATGTGTGTAAGAGGCTGATGTATATGCAAAAATTAGACCGATGGAGGATCTACTTTTCGATATTTGTTCTTTTTATTGACCTACACCCATATTTTATGCCAGGCAGCCATTGAAAATATACACATCAGTGAAGAGCTCCAAGCATTAGTTGCACCAGCCATACTACCCCGGACATTTTTAAGTTTGCAGGTGAATCTTTTGTGTCGTTTTAATTAATATTTTTTCTCTTGGATTACTGAGATGAACTTACCTGTTTAGCGGTACTTCTGAAACTTGGACCTAAAGCCTGGTCAGTGCCTGTCATTCTGATAACATTAGGCTACCTCTCTTGCTTCTTGAACTGAGCTCCATAAGCCAACTGCCATTTGGGCTGTCGGCCTACTCCCTACATTTTCGTTTCCTCAAAGTTGCATGTGCCTGTTAAAAGTTTGAAGATGATCAATATTTTTGAGAGTGTACATATATGTTGATATCGATATTGTTGGGTAGGATCGCTGTTTTATAGAAGAACTGATAAAAGGAAGGGCCATTATCATGACCTAACTGTTACAAATATGATCAACTGACGTTTTATTTCCTGCCCTTTGCATTACATTTTTGGAATAATCATCTTTCTAAACTCCTCTTTTCCGTCAGGATAAAAGAACAGAGATATTCGTGCTGTTTTCCATTTGTCCTTGACAATATGATCAGGGTTCATAGAAATGAGAGGAAAAGAAAAGTTATCGGAAGAAATGTGCAGCTGGTGCAGATCTACACAGATGACGGTAATAATTTGAAAGAATGAAAAAGATTAATGAAGGATGAGCACCTAAGTGGGTGGCACATGGATGACATCAATAAGAAAAATGCATCACTCCAATCATTTTACAGCAAATATTCCTGTATAATAGGCAAATAGCGGAAATGTGATACAGTTTTAGAAGATTGCATTCAGTATAATGACCAGAGAGAAGCAGTTTTGTGTTTAACAATTGGAAGAACAATGAAAGCACTGTTGTGAACAGATTAGATCTAGTGTCAAACATTTATCCTTGATCCACGGATTAGATAAACATATCTGTTGCAAGTCACACCTACCTCATAGATTTTTTACTAGATCAAAGGCTTTATTTTTTGGCCCATTAGTTATGATTTTGTATACTAGAGATGCCGCTATTATATTACTTAAGAATATAATACTCTTTAATACAGCGAATCTTTACTCAATAATGGTGCCAATTCCTCACAGATACTCCAGTTCTTCCGGACATTCAGAGCTCAATTTCCCTTGAGAAGCTCAGGCAGGTACATCCTAGGAGCTTATCACCATGCTACCTCTTCCATTTCGTCTAAGATTTCGTGTCCTGGGATAGTGATCTTGATCATTTGCAGCCAATCTCTGGCGGGGCTGTATTACCTATCATATTTGGACCGAGATATGCTCCTGGGTCGAGCTGTTGGCGGTGGCGGTGTGTTTGTGTTCACCAAAGCTCAGCCGCTTGCATGAAGGTGTGCTTGACCTTCTCCCTCCACTATTTTATGCCTAGAGATAGCCTTTGTCTTTACCATTTCCTCCCAAAGTGGAAAAAGGTGAACATAAAGCTCAGCTCATCATGCGATGTTAATTTATTTTTCCACAAAACTGTGTAAATCATGGGAATACCAAAAATACAATACTCCCCCCTTTTACAATGGTAGAAAGTGGATTATCCTCCAAAAAAAAAAATTCCCCATAAATTCATATATAACATTGAGCCATCTCTTGTAATGCTCATGACAGAAGTAGAAAATCAGAATGGAACAATGACTCTTAACAAATTATATTATCAGAATTTATTGATACTTAGTGTGGTCACTACAAAAGTAAGTGGATTTAAACTATGGAATTGAACTCTTAATTATCTGCCTTATGATTAGGGTGGAAAGCTCTTCTTACTTGTGACAGTTGACTTGCTTGTTTTTGGCCCATGTCTCTCAATATGTGACGTGACTTAGTCGATGTATAGTTAAATCACACAAATTTAAAATTTATAAAACTAGAAAATATTAATTTTTAAATATTTAGAAGTATTTTTGAATAAAATATTAATTATAATTTAATAAAATTGTAAATAAATAAATAAATTAGGTCAATCACATAGATGTAATATAATATCGGATAATTTTTCATAATTTTTCTCAAAGAATGTAATTTTTTATAAATTTTAGATTAAGAAATAAAAATAAAATATATTTAAAATTCATAAATAAGAAAAATAATAATGTGGATGTTAGGATGACGTCGACGAACGACAAATACAAATGGGGTGAAAATAAAGTTTTGTCTGACAATTCTTATGTAAGTGATTATAAATAATTTAATTAATTAAATTAAGATCTATAAAAGTCAAAAGAATCATAAATGAATGAAAAAAAGTTTGCTAAATTTAAATCATATAAATTATTATTAAATGAACTAAAAATTAAATTAAAAGTAGGAAAATAGAGTTCCGACGTTGCAATGGTGATACATCGATGATGTATCGAAATCTTAAGTGTTTGAAAGAATTATTATATAATGTCTATGGCCTCAAAGACTCTTCTTGAACAAGAATGATGTGGGTAATCTCTAGATCTTTTCACAAAATCTAAAGATCAATAAAATAGGTCGTCGAATTATTTCTAGCGGTTGTCACCTGATAGAGAAGAGTTGAATGGAAGTGGGGCGTTGACGTGACTTAGTCGTTATATAGTAAATCACATAAATTTAAAATTTATAAAACTAGAAAATATAATTTTTCAGATATTTAGAAGTATTTCTGAATAAATATATCAATTATAATTCAATAAACTTCCAAAAATAGCAGTAAATTTCTAGGACGATCATAAGGATGTAATAGAATATTGGGTAATTATTCACAATTTTTCTCAAAGAATACTATTTTCTATGAATTTTATACTAAGAAATAAAAATGAAATATATTTAAAATTCATTAAAAAGGAAAATAAGGGTGCAGACGTTAGGATAACGTTAGCGCTTGGCAAACGCGAATCGGGCAGAAATAGAGTTCCACTCAATAATTCTCACGTAAGCGATTATAGACGATTTAATTCATCAAATTAAGATCTGTAAAAGTCGGAAGAATCGTAATTGAATAAAGTATATCTTGGTAAATTTAAATCACATAAATTATTACTAAATAAATCATAAATTAAGTTGAAAGCAGAAAAATAGAGTTCCGACGTCGCGGTGTTGATGTGTCGGTGATGTACTAGAATCTTGAGCATTCAGGAGGATCGTCGTGCAGCGTCCACGGCCTCGAAAGCTCTCTTTAGATAAGGACCACGTGGGCAATCTCTAGTCTCTTTAAGAAGTCTAGAGATCAATGAAATGGGTCGTCAAATCGTCTCTAGTGGTTGTCACCCGACAGAGCAGAAAAACAACGACTTTGCGGCTCTTTGGCGACTGTCACCTAACAGAGAGGAGTTGGATGAAGGTGGGGCATGTGTCAGGGAGCTTCATCCTCATGTTCGCGTAGTAAAAGGAGGTTCTTCATCGCATCCGGTATGCTCTCAGGAGGTGGCCACTTGTCTCTTAGTGGATCGTCTTCTTCCCGACGACGGCTTATTTGTTGATCAATCAGAGATACTTTACTTGATAGATTCGCAATCCTTTTATTGTGAATCATTCAACAATTTTAGTAACAATGCTCCGTGAATCGTATTGACGAGATTTTCACTGATGATCCAGCAATTATGGTGGCTTAATCCTTCACTGGCAATTTGTAGGAAAGTCATGATAATGAGTAAAAAAAAAAAGAGTTTTGGCTCTAGGAGGATTTAAACTCGCACCGATTGCCCTGCCCTTTTGCGGGAAGGTGTGACGTGAGTTTAGTCCCACATCACTTGTGCACAGAAGTTTTTGGCAAATATATAATAATATTACTTTTACAATCAAGTCCCTTTCTCGCGCGTGTACGACCACGCCTTGCCCCATAGCCGCTAGCCACCGATGACGTGGAAGGGAAGTGGTGAACACATGCCCCTATCGGTCCTAGCCACTTGAGCCTTTGCTCGTGGCTACTCCCTGACTACGCTTCCGACCCACTTGCGGACCCGACTGGCCGATGAGTGCCCCCCATTTTACTATATTTTTATTTTTATTTCTTTTTCTTTATTTATCTCAAAAGTAAGATTATAAAAATTATATAAATTCATATAAAATCACATAATTACCCAAAAATTCACGTTAATCAGTTGAAAACTACTTTTCACACTTTAACACAAATATAAGTCTATTTATCATGAGTTAAGGCTAAAACTATATTATTTACTAATTATTAACTCATGATAATGAAGACTTATCAGGCACGTGTCAAAGAGCTTCATCCTCAAATTTGCACAGCAAGAAGAGGTTCTTCATCGCATTTGGTAAGCTCTCAAGAGGTGGCGACTCATTTCCTAATAGATCATCCTCTTCTCGACAATGACTTATTTATCGATCAATTAGAGATACTTTACTTAATGGATTCGTTATCCTTTTATTACAAATCATTTAACAATTTTTATAATAATATTCTGCGAGTTGTGTTGACAAGATTTTCGCTGATGATCAAATAATTCTTGCGACTTAATCCTTTACTAGCGATCTACAAGAAAGTCGTGATTTAATCAGATAAAAATACAAGCTCTGTCTCTAGTAAGATTCAAACCCATGCCGGTCACTTGCTTGTATGAGAGAGAGTGAAATAAGTACTCTAATATCTTTATAAAATGATGTCATCATGGTATATCATTGTTATAACTAAGAAGTACTTTAGACATTAAAATAAATGAAATCATTTCGGAGGTATGACTCGGGTTTAGTCCCACATCAATTGTATGTCAAAGTTTTAGACGAATATATAATAATATCAAATTTAGAAGCAATGAGTCCCTTTCTCGCATGTACGACCACTTCTTACTACACAGTCAATTAGTCACCAGTGACGTGGAATGGGAGTGGTACACATGTGACTCCATCGGTCCAGCTACTTGAGTCCTTACTCGTAGCTCTGCCTAACTGTGCTTCTGACCTACTTGTAGGCCCGGCTGGCTAGCGGGTCCCCCCCTTTTTCTATTTTTCTATTTGATTTTCTTTTTTTCATTTATCTCAAAAATAAGATTATAAAAATCATATAAATTTATAGAAATTCACATAATTAACCAAAAATCACATTAATCAATTGAAAACCACTTTTTATAATTTAACACAAATATAAATCTATTTATCATGAGTTAAGGCTAAAACTATATTATTTATTAATTATTAACTCATGATAATGAAAACTTATCAATATGTTATCTTTATTCCCCAAGTAAAGAAATTATCAAGATTATCTTATTTTTGTCAACCTTTTTTGATGATTGAGCAAGTGTTGTCCCAACCATGTCATCCTCAAGTGGTTGTCTTGCCTCTAATCGATTGAGGAAAGTGATATGAGAAAGGTAGCTTGTCCCAGATATAGCTAGAGTACACAGGTCTCCTCATCCTTATATGCTGAATACCCTCAAACTTTCTGAATTTGTCACTCTAAATGGCTAAATTTGATTAGACCAACCTAATTTAATCTTAACTAAGTGGTTTAGATTGTGCCAAGTATGTGAGGTATTGAAACACAAGTATGTTGAAGATCACTTATCTAGATGTCATCACTCTCCTATATGTGTGACATGTAGAACAATTATAAGAAAGATTGTTCTTAGGTATCACTACTCTGTGTTCTCTATAAAGACATGCAAGATTGCCTAATTGAGTTCTCTACAAGTTATTTAAATTGATTGTTTATTGATAATTGCATTGCACATTATAATCATTTTAAAAGGTATCTATTTATTGAAAAAGATTGATTTTTCAAAACTTTTAAGGTTTGCAAATTTATTGTAATTTTTTTCTAGTAAAATAAGAAAATTCTGCCAAAAAGGGTAGTGAAGACATCTATTGTGTCTAGACCTTTTGTAAGGATATCACTCCTATTTGTGAAATATCAGCTTATAACTCATCAAATGGAGCAATTGAAAGAAAAATAGTCTTTAATTGATATGGGTAAGTCTTGTTGAATGGGATTATTATTTTTTAAAATAAAAACTTAAAATGAAAGAATGAACAAACTCAAAATATTTGGATGTCTAGGTTTGTCTAATTAGGCGGGAAATGTACAAAAATGAGACTTGGACCAAAAGTCATAGGTATTGTTTTGATTGATTACATTGAAAACACTGACCTTTCATTCTATTGCGATGAAATTGGTCTTTAGAAAAGAAAAAATCACTAATGGAATAACCAATGGGTTCCAAGCTAAAAGTAAGGGATGCAGTTCAAAAGAATGCTATATTAGTTTTATGTGTACTATATTAAAAACTTGCTTATAACTGTTATGAGTTTTACAAGATTAATAATAGAAATGTGTCTATTGTAAGTGATCATTGTATGCCCATTATGCTCCTCACAAATAAGGGTACTTCAGCCCACCAAAAGGTGAGAGTGAGATGAAGAAAAATAAAACAAGAAAATTTAGAGAAAGATCTAGAAAAGATGTACCATTCCCACTACCCTCTTCTTAGAGTTTAAACTCAATTGTTGTGTCCTCATGCATGTAGAAACATCAAACATTAGTTACGAGCCAAACTTTTAATGACACCATCACATTAGAGTTTCTCTAGTGAGAAATCAAACAATTGAAACCTTCACAAAGTGAGGAATTCTAACTTTCTAGTGTTCTAGTTCTGGAAGATGATTCTTATTATAGATCCTAAGTTGGCTAGAACTTTGCAATCAAGTGGAAGATGACTGAAGCTTGTAATTCATTATGTATTTTACTTAGTATATAAGGGAACCCAAGGACATGGGAATATATGCATTACTCGAAGAGGAGAGTAGGTCAAGTGATCAAACACTAAGATTGTGTGAAATACGTTTTATGCTGTCAATATTCTATAGCCACACCATAGATTAAGAAATAAAAAAAAGGGTATTTCTATTCAGTCCTCGTTTTGGTGACACATTGTCATATAATATGCAGCAACGAGTTGAGAGTGATTTATGCCACTAGTTACTTGTATGCTAACATTTATTGACATTTGATTAAAATATTGAAATAATTTTCTGAATGTAAACTCATCTTCTTGACACCATTATCTACATTTGATAAATCATATTTTGATTGCCCAAAAATATTTTGATGATGCCAAATCCATATATAATAAAATAATAAAATCATATTTACATTTGATCAATCATATCATAAGAACCCATTCAAACAATCATATTTGAAATAATGATCATAAGATATTTGAAAAGTAACTGATGACATTTAAGGTGTGTACACATTCTCCTAAATTGGAAAAAATAATTTTCACTATGGCAAATGCACATGTAGTTTAAAGTGTTAAGAAAAAGATTTAAACTTAACATCATATGCCAATAATTTAAGAATAAAGACGTTGAATTCTTATGTCAAATCACTCTTTACTTTTGAAATATATTATTCTTAAGACCGGAATTTGACATTATGATTATTAATTCTAGGAAAATATAAATGATAGGGTTAAAATGCTCATATAAAACCTCAATTGCAGTATTGTAGATTCATTATTTTATTTCAGTGAATATTAACGAATTACCATTATGCCTATTGGAGCTCGCTTTGCACATTTGATCTATTATTATCATATATGTACATATCATGGCTTCAACTATTTGTTATTAGGCTAGATAAACAATATACTTGTGGAATTATAGGGGCATCATCTTTGATATTTCTATTGGATTTTCTATGTGGGAAAGGGGACTGTTGAGGAGATGAAAGAGAAAGAAAGATCATATCGAAACTATTGATCCCAAGTTGGCAAGATAAACTAAGAGAGGGGTATTATTTTTAATTTTTCTAATTATTAAATTTACAATCTTTTTAGTAATCTTCCTTTTAATGAATTAGGGGTGGCTCACATATAATTTCTATATTGGAGGAGAATTTTACAATCAATAAAAGGTTTTTAAAGTACTTTAGCTTGTGTGACCTATGTCTACTTCACAAGTCAACTAACTTTAGGTTTTCACCAACCATACCTTGTGATTATAGCTGATTTATGAGCTCAACTCTCCTTTCGTCATATAATCCTCAAGTCTACATATCTATGGTAGAAGCTACACTTCCAGTAGCCTTCACTAAGACGTGAGCACATCACATGCCTCACGCTCTATGAAGCACATCTTATGATGCAGTTAATTTAACACCAATCTAAGTGCATCAAATGACACATCCTAGTTTCAGCCTAGTTCAATTGGACTAGAAGCTCAGAATGTCTAAAAGATGTAAGCTGATGCAGATTTAGTTCAACATGGTATAATAAGAGTTTGGGACTTTTCTTAAATGTCTAAATTTAATTTTCTTATTTTTTTTATTAGTTTTCTTAGTTTTCAATATTAGGCGCCCAAATAACTCATTTTTGTTTAAGATGGCCCTCTATTTAGGCCAAGAAGATTCTATCTATTCTATGAATTTTATTCTCCCTTTTGAGGCCTTTGCTAGTGGACTTCAACAACCCTATGGATTCAAAGAATGTTTTCTTGATCATTTGGACTTAGGATCAAATCCTTGTGTACTCAAGGGTCAAAGTTTCCTCATTTTATAAACTTAGGGTGAAGAACTTAATAGTAATAAAGTCATTGTGGATTCAGATCTCAAAAATCTACTACGTCAACTATGTCAAAGTATAGCTACATCAAATTGTATCATAGTAAGGTCAATGTTATAGATTCAATATATGAAGATGTTAGAAGGTAAAGTATTATTGATCAACAAAATGAAGCTTTTTAATGTATGATTTATTTCAAGGACAGCATTTGTTTATTTTCAACAATGTATTGAATGAAATGTTGAACTTATAAATGTTATATTAAAATAAAGTTCATTATGAACGTATGCACTAAAATTTCATTCTTAAGCCCAAACTACTTAAAAGGAAAATGATTTGTCATTCTCACCAAAAAAAATCAAATGACACAGAAAATTCAAAAATTAAATCCAATAATGATGATCGTAAATATTTTATTCATCATCCTATAATTAAAAATTATCCTAGATTAAGTTGTAGAAGTTGAAATATTTTTTAAATATATGAAAATTTCTGATGATCAACAAGTTAACCTAGTTACACATAAACTAAGAGGAGGAACATCTTTTATGGTGAAATCAACTTCAAATCATGTGTGAGAGTAAACAAAGATCTAATACAACATTCAAAAAAGGTGAAGGAATTATTGAAGTCTAGCTTTCTTCTCCAAGGTTAAGAACATATTTTATATCAATAGTACTAAAATTGTATATTGAAAAAAAACTCTATGACAGAATATGATGAAGAAGTTTATAGACTCTCTTCTAAGGTTGAGTTGATTGAATCTGAATCCTATATGATCTAAATTTAATTATGATCTTAGATGAGATCTTGAGTAAACGATTGTCTTACAATCAATTTGTAAGTTAAATGACATTGTTCTACCATCTGAATGTGTTTAACATTTATTGGAAAAGGAAAGTTAGATCTCAAAATTCTAACATTATGCCAAAATTTTATGCTAACAAGTCAAGATGAGCATCCATGTCATTTGTTTCAACTACTTAAATAGGAATGACCATTGCTACACCAAAATCGAAAGGATCGATTCCATCCAAGTGAGTTCTACACAAAAAAATCTTAATGTGTAAAACGCTGCTAAGTCAAATATCTATCCCAAACTTGGTTGGTGAATTTCGTATAGGCTATTGAAGAAGAAGATGATAATAGAATAGAAAGTCAAGATGAAGTTCATGAAAAAATTATTAAGAGTGATGAAGAGGACTATTCTTATTTTCTATTGATCAGAAGGTTGATGTACACACCAAAGAAGGATGATGATCCATAAAAACATTATATATTTTGATCAAGATGTACTATGAATGAAAATTCAATGATTGTTGTAATAAGGGAAAATATTTTTTCCTCTAATATGGTGCAAAAATTAGGATTGATGACATAAAAACATCATCATCCACATAAAATTCGACGCAATAAAAAATATTCTTAGACAAAAGTTACAAAGATAAATTTGGTAAAATTTTAACTAGTAAAGTTTATTTTGATCAAATTTTAATTGATAAAATATGTCACCTTATTTTACAAAGGTCATAACAATCTTGTTTGGATGTAACTCATCAAGGTACAGAAAATTACTGTCTTTAATAACAATATTCTGAAATTTTGATGTCCAATACAAGAAATTAATTTCCTTAATACTATGAAAGTGAAAAAACAAGTGATGATGATTGATAGGGCAGACTTTTTACAAATTTGACTGAAATATCTAAATTATTTGAACCTTTCAGAAAGATGGAAATATATCAAAATCTTCAAATTCTATACTTGAGGCTTTACAAAAAGTGTTGAATGAATTTTAATGCAAAATTTACCCAGTCATCTTCCTCCAATGAGAGATATAGAGTATCACATTAACCTAATTCTGAAGTCGAGTTTACCAAATTTGTCTCATTATAGAATGAGTTCCATAGACATCAAAATTACATGAAATATATAGAAGAATTGTTAGAAAGGAATTTTATTTGTGAAGGTATGAGCCCATGCTATGTCCTTATGTAGTTAGTTCAAAAAAAAATAGAAACTAGGATATGTATAGTTTGTAGGGAAATTAACAAGATGACTATCAAATATATATTTACTACTCTAAGATTAGATGATAGTTTGTTATCTTGTGTACCTCAGTAATTTTTAAGAAAGTAGATCTTAAATATGGTTATTTATTTTTAAGACTAAAATTAGAATTTATGAATGACTGCTAATTTTATTTCCCATATCAAGTGAAAAAGCACATTTATGAGAGTGATGAGTCAGATAATATAACCATTTATTGAAAAAACAATTATGATCTATTGATATCTCTTCAATTGTTGTAGACAAATTAGTCAAATTTTGAATATTTATAAACAAATTTAAAACAAGAATTTAAACTTTTGTGAATTCAGGTCATCCACAAGAATGCTGGTCAGTCTTGATATGATTTTTTTCATTTAAAATAATTTTTTAAATAAAAATAAATAAGGAAGATTAAAAAAAAAATCTTATCCACGCTTTAAGTCTTCCAAGTTACTTGAGCTCTAACTCTTTGAATTTTGATGTGTTACCACATTCAACATTCATAAGTAACTCAAGCCTAGTAAAACATTCCAAAGAAAATTTCAGAGAAAAATGGAAAAAAAAGAAACCCAAATGACAAAAAATCGACATAAAATTGAAAAAACAAGGGAGGAGAGAGAAAATATGATTGCATGCAAGGTGTCTACACAAGTAGTGAAATGGAAACTGAGTAATAGTTCCAAATAAATCACTTTGACCTTGATTAATTAAAATTTCATCAGAAAATCATGAAAATACTAGTAGAAAAACCAGAAAATGCCGATAGAGTGACTTTGCTAGTAGAGAAATAAGAAAATATTTCACAACTTAAATCTATATAAACTTGACTCATTTATGAAATTAAATTTCCTCGAATGATCTTAAACAAGCTATGCATTAGAATCACTCTCTTTCTCTAGCACAAAAGATATTGGACATTCAAATTGATTTGCAGGAGATATTGGACATTCATTCTCTTAAAATTTTGTTTTTATTTTTATTTAACTTTCATTTTAACATTATATTTCTTTAGAAAATTAAATAATTTGTTTAAAATACCATTGTATAACCCAATATTTACTTTGAAAATAAATAAAATCATCCATGTTGATTCAACTTGGACTCACTAACATTTCATAATTTTATTTTAAGAGTTCAATCATAAATTTAAAATTACATGCATTGCTTAATCTACAATGATTAGTGTGCATCAAATACAAGGTTCAACTATCACATAATTTCACCCTAACTTCTCTTTTAGATTCACAACCATAGAACGCCTAGTGCTGACTACAAGGATCATTTCTCCTGAATTATAATTAAATATTTAATCATATTTTTTTTGACACAAGGAAGAATTTCACATGAGATATTTCTAGTCCTTGGTGTTCACTTGAATTGCACTCGATTTATTTCCTCCTCTTAATATGGAAAAGTTGGCTGAATGTAAAAAATATTGGTGGTTTTATCAGGTCATGAATAATTGTTCATTGATCAATGTAATCTCATCAACTCATTGTTTACTTGAAATTTGACCCAGCTTCAATGACCCCTCAAACGTGACAAAGGGAAGAGAATGAATCTAACGTAATCAAATGATAGAATAAATGATAAAATTAGTTTGAATGAAAAGTTAATCTATCTATGGCTAGGATTATAAAGATGTCCCAAATCTAGATCTTACACAAACCTTATTGTGCATTAGTCCTAGGCCAAGTGATTCTTGATCCGTGATGATTTTGATGTGATCTAGGTAATCTCTTCTCCACGATGATCTTGAGCACAAGAATGTCATTGATCAGGCTTTGATTTCTCTTCTATTTTCTTCGACTAGCCACTACTAGAGAGAGTTAAAAAGTACCTTCCAAGAAGGGGGTGAGATGTCTTAATTCTCTCAAGAAGTAGGCCCCTTCAATTGATGGTTATGATTAATAATTGACTCTTTTAGTGGACGGCCCGGATTTTTCTATGAAAGCGATGCTCTAATCATACTCTTAATCTCATCTTAAGGCACCCTAAGATGTGCAGCCTAGATCTCATCTCTTGATAGTTGTTTTAGGTCTAAATGGGCTAATCCAAAGTGATGTGCTCTCTTGGGCCCATAAATATATTAGGTTGGCCTTCTCCATAAGACTTCGGGTTTTCATTGGGGTGAAGGCTTAAGTTTCTTCTAATTCTAACTCATAAGTCTTTGCAATCAAATAATTATAAAAAAAATATAAGAAAATCATCACTTGACTTTATAAAAGTCTGGTGAGGTTAGTCTCATAATATAAGTAAAATAATATATATTAAGATTTAAAATTATATAATATTATGAATGTCATAATGAATTAATAACACATGTATAATTATATTTTCTATCAATTAATTAGTATCTATATATGAGATATTAATATATAGATACAACTATTAATTCATAATTATGAATGGACTTTACTTTCAGTCTTATATCCAACCCGATAGAGATCATAGCAGTGTTGAACTATATACATTATGTCATATTACTTTATGTGGATAATATATAGTATATTATTGTGTATGAGTCCTTAGAATAAAAATACTAGCCTTGTCAAGCTAGATAATATAAGAAAATAAGACGTAAGCCTAGGGGATACAAACTTATTTAATGACCGATCAATCTCGGCTGAAAAATTATTGTATGGATGATATGTACCTCCTAGCACACAAAGAAGGGTTCATCTCAACATGTAAATTGGTTTCTATTTAACTTTTGAAGAAATCAAGGGCTTGTGGTGGTTGACTTGAAAATTAAATTTAAATATTGGTTCTGGTTCTTTCTTGTATTCCTTTTAATTAACAATATGCTTGGAACTGCTGCATGCATCTATTAAAGGGAAGGCTCCAGTGGTGGAGGGTGATGGTGACTCCTGATGATGAAGTTGCAGCTGTTCTATAGAAATTCATCATCGTTCATAAGTTTACAATAGATATAGTAAAAATGGAATTATTTTCCAAAGTTGGTTGTATCTAATTCAAGGGTTTGTGTGCTTTTCAGCTCCCTTGGATTGTTGAAGTTAGCGACAAATCCAGAACTCGTTGTTAAATTTATATGCTGCTGAAGATTATCAGCCTCTTTTTTCCAGTCTCTCGGTCTAATTAAGCATATTCCAAATATTATTTTTACCCAAAAAAGATTAAATTACTCTCTCTCTCTCTATCTCTCTCTCTCTCTCTCTTCCTCCCCATCGAGTCCATTGGAACAACGTCCCTGCCACCCATGAGGAAGAGGGAGAGAGAGAGAGAGAGAGAGAGGCTGCCCAAGTCCAAGCACATAGGGATCCTGTATCTGTATTAAACTATGTGATGATATTCATACCTACGACTCCGAATCAAAAGTTTTACCCTAATCAAGTTTGCAATAACATAATAAAACATGGCGTAAACCAAGTGATCACGGCTGAAGCTGTTTGGTCCTCAAGCTTCTTCCTCCGGAGAAAGGTAACAAGGGTTTGATAAAGATGAGGTTCCTGTAAAGATTGCTTTAGAAAAAAAAGGTATGTTGATCCCAAGAAACACATGGGGCCGGTTTGATAAACTAGGGTTAACCTAACCTTGATTCCGGATGTTACTTGATCATATCTTTTTTTAGTCTTTTTAGCTTGATAGCAGCCAAAGTAGGGTTAAGCGATCTGGTTTCTACTATTCTTACAATTTTAGTCCAATAAGTTAACGCGGCTTTATTCGTGTTTATCTCAAACCAGGCTCCACAAGGGTTCTCTCCTCCACCATCCGAGCTTACGGAACTGGGATGACATCTGGGTTATCCACGACCAAACAAGGATAATCCAGGCTAGTCATCCAGTTCCAACCTGGCAAGTACCGACGACTTGTGTGACACCCGACGTCCGTTTTATTTATTCATTTCGTCGTATGCTGCGGTGACGGTGAATCTCGTGGCAATTTCGTCGTATGCTAAATGCGTCATCATTTGGAGTTCACAATAGAACATCACTTGAAGGAAGCAATTTTCCTCCATGGCGAATACTTATTTTATTGATCTTGCCGAAGGCATCAATGACGGGTTGGTGATTTCAACTTTCTCTGTAAAAAAAAAATGTGAACTTTTTTATTTATTTAATCTATTCAGGAGGGGAGGAAGAAAAAGCTCATCCGAGTGAATAAGAAATCGTGAATTTATGTAGACGCTGCAACTTCTCTGCTCGCCATTATCCAATCTACCCTGATCGAGAGGTCGACCAGGAGAAGAACCCACCTTTCAGAACGGATAGGGAGGAGGAGGGTGGGAACGGCCGGAAGGATCTTATCACGGTCGGGTCAATCTCACAGGACCTCTGAAGATCACCAATGGTGTCCCCAGGACGACCGGGAGTGGTAGCTTGCACGGCTCTGCTCCCATCGTCTTCCCTAGCATTATGCAACGGCCGCTGCTGGAATTATGCAGGTCAAGAGAGAACGGACAAGAAGAAACTACGGATAGGGAGGAGGAGGGTGGGAATGGCCGCAACGGTCTTTTCACGGCCGGGTCAATCTCACCGGACCTCTGAAGATCACCAATGGCGTCCCCGGGAGGACCGGGAGTAGTAGCTTGCACGCCTCCGCTCTCATCATCTTCCCTGGTATTAATCAACCGTCGCTGCTGGAACAGTACAGGTCAAGATGGAAAGGACAAGGAGAAATACGGATAGAAAGGAGATTGGGAACGACGGCAAGGATCTTTTCACGGCCGTGTCAGTCTCGGCGGCAGCTCTGAAGATCGCCAGTGGCGTCCCCCGGAGGCCCGGGAGTAGCAGCTTGCACGCCTCCGCTCACATCATCTTCCCTGGTACTAATCAACCGCCGCTGCAGGAAGACTACAAGTTAGAAGGAAAGGACAAGGAGTAGCTCTGGATAGAGAGGAGGCTGGGAACGGCGGCATGGGTCTTTTCACGGCGGCTCCACCGAAGGTCGATTTTCGCCGGCGAAGGTCCCCGCCGGATGGATAAATCGGGAATCCCTCGCACGCCTCCTCCGCCACGGATGGGGTCGAGACAATCACCGACGAGGAAGGTCGCCCTCACCGTCCGGAGCCGGAGCCATCGCTCTCGGGCCGCCGGCGATCCCTTGCGGCGGAGGAAATAGTGAAGACGATTAATAAACTCTGCGGTTGTCCACAGTTCGGCAGCCGGTTGACACTTCCGGCGGTCCTCGTACGACTGGTTCCACCTGTTCCTCGTCGGCTTCCTCGGCTCCGTTGAAGATCCCCACCCCCCCCCACGGAGTTGGACGGGGACAACGAACCCTAAACGCGTCGGTGGGAATCCGTCAGAGTCTCGAGCCGGCCGATCCTTCATTTCCCGACAGCGACCGGGAATCCTAGAGACCACGCGGCCGTTTGATCGGCGATTCCGTTCTTCTCCGATGCGGTCAGAATCCCTTCGAGTCGTCGTCCGGAATGGAAGATCTGAACGAGAAGATCGGAGAGTATAGACAGCGACATAGACATCGTCCGTTGCAAAATCTCTGTGAACTCTACGTCTTCGGAGACTCGGACCGGGAGCATCGAGCGAGAGAAGGGATGAGAAAGAGGATGAGAAAATCGGATGAGCAATTGGATGAGAAAAATATAGGAAACTTTTATCTCATTTGAACTGCATCACGAAATATTTATCATCACCAATCTATATGTACAAAATACGTAGCAATCTCGTCGGGCCGTCCACCTACGACCGGGCGCTGAGGACGCCGGCGGCGACATGCAGTGGCGGAATTTGCCCGTAACGGGAGAGCTGCTCCATGAGGGACTGGATCTGGAGGAGGTAGGCCCTGGCCTGGCCGACGGCCTCCGCCTCCAGATCTCCCAGCTGGGAGCAGAGGCGCTCCTCCGCCTCCTCCGCCACGCGGAGGCGCTCTCTCGTCCGATCCAGCTCCCTCCGCGCCGCCTCCTCCCTCTCCCGGCTCTGCAGCAGCTCCTCCTCCAGCTGCTTGTTCCTCACCCTCATCCTCTCCGCCGCCTCCCCCTCTTCCGCCACCGCCACCTTCCCCAGTGCGCGGAGATCGCGAGCGGGTACCGCCGTCGTCAGAGCCATCTCTATTCCCAAGAGGAGAGAAGGTCCCGGGGTGGTGGTGGTGGTGGTGGTGGTGATGGTGCCGACGAGATCAACTTTGAGGAGAGAGAGACGGTGGGAGATCGGATATTTATAGGCGAACAAGTGTCCCGATTCATTGCATCTTACGTGGACGACTCGAAAAACCACTTCGCGCCACGTAGAAAGCTGAACTTTGGGCGCCCTCAAGTAGGGCCCCATGGAAGCCGTCGTGGGCCCCACCACATCTGGGGCATTCGCATATGCCCCAGTCTGAGTTGCCTCTCTCTCTCTCTCTCCGACGGTTCCACACGCTGCCTGTCTCTCTCTCTCTCCCCCTCTTCCTCTCTTGCGTGCCAATATCAACTCGCGCCGAAACATGAAACATCGACGAATGTGTGGACGGTCGAGATGGAGAGAACGTCGATCGAACGCTCGACAGGCTCAGGCGAGTTGCTGACGTGAGTGGATTCGCCATGATCGCAACACTGCCCCCCGGAAAAAAATTCATTATTCCGGCTATTTATTTTAAAATGACGTCGTAGTAAAATAATACTCACTAGATCCGTCGTGTAATTACAACCAACACTATTAAATGTCAAATAAATAATTAAAAAACAATAAATGTGCCTACAATAATTCCCTCTTTCTCTCACACTCTTCTCTCTCTGTGGGGTCTCGGTGAGGGCACAGACGGCGCCATGATCGAGAATTGTGTTCGGACCAAGTCAGAGTTTTGTATTGCTACGTTACGGTTCGGCGACCACTCACGTGATGAGCCGCCGACCTGTCTCTCTCTCTCTCTCTCTCTCTCTCTTTCTGAGTGGTGAGATTGTCTTAATTAGGCTCTACTTCACCGGGTTTCCCACCTTGAGGCTCATTTTTTTCCGGGCTTTTCCGAGGGCCCAAATGAAATCCGGGCCTTGAATGATACCCAAGTTCGAGCTGGGCCTGCTGACGTCAGTGTGTGGTATTCCGAAGCTTCTGGAGGTTCTCCCCCCCAACACCCCCCCCCCTCCCTCACACGAAGCAACAAAGGCTGATAGATCCCGTCGTGCGGCGCAGGAGGAAGGAGACATGGGGTCGGGGTATATCCTAAGGGATCCCGGAATTGATCCCTTCTACCCCCCGGGCTCTGCTTGTCCGACTCGGGCTTAGGAAAATTCCGATTGGCTGCGACTTGATAATTTGGGGCGGCCGACTCGACGCCGATCAGGTCGCTCTCGAATCAGGGAGAATCAGCGAAAGGGGGATGCAGTCGGTCATGTCGCTGTTCAAGAAATTACAGCAGTTCTTTCGCGCTAACCGGCGGAAATTTTACAGGAAACGAGAGGTTTCTCTGCACTGATTTGAGCGGGAAAACCGGATGAAAAATGGATGTCCCGTCCTCCGCGGTACCTTGTGAGAATTTATTGTCATTGTATACAATCGGGTTCTCTGCCTACGACCAGGCTCGGAGGAGGCCGCCGGAGGAGGCAGCTGTCTTCTGGTGCAGTTGCTGGGAGCGCGAGATCTGTTCCATTAGGGACTGGATCTGGAGCAGGTAGGCCCTGGCCTGGCCGACGGCCTCCGCCTCCAGATCTCCTAGCTGGGAGCAGAGCCGCTCCTCTGCCTCCTCCGCCACGCGCAGGCGTTCTTTCGTCCGTTCGAGTTCCCTCTGCGCCGCCTCCTCCCTCTCTCTGCTCCGCCGCAGCTCCTCCTCCAGCTCCTGGTTCCTCCTCAGCATCTTCTCCGCGGCCTCCACTTCCTTCCGATCCGGCACCGCTCTCACCCTCTCCAGCGGGCGGAGATCGCGAGCAGCCACCGCCATCGCCGGAGCCATCCCTCCTCGGCCTATTGAGAATATCTCAACAAGACGAAGGGGCCGGCGGAGGCTAAGAAGATGATCTTGAGAAAATCAAATCAGATCTGCGAATAGTCAGGGATGCAGGCTGCCGTTTTTATAGCTTTATTGCATGTCCCGATTCAATGAATCTGTTAGTGTGAAACGACTGGTTGCACCGCGTGGACAGTTCGAACGACGAGAACTGCCCCAAGCAATGTCTCGAGATCCGAAGCCGTGAACCACGGAAGGCGCAGTGGGCCCGTCCGATCGAAGTTTTTTGTCGTTTTACGTCGTCGCAACTCGTCGCAGCCAATTGCTGCCCTCCACGTTTCACCTGCGGCTGCTCAGCGGTCTCTGCATGCCCAAAGCTCCTGTTCCCATATCTTCCACTCTCACCGTTGGATGGACGATGGAGGACCATGATATGATAGGCCCATTACTTGGCGCGGGGGTCTCGGAAATCATCTAGAGGAAGACTACGACTTCCCTCTGCTTGACCAGGTATTTTCTTGACGAACCTTTTGAATTATTTAAATCGATAAAATTCCCCCACGACAATAAATATAAGATATTCATCTAGATATGTAATTCATAATATACGGCATAGCTTTCATGATTATTTCTGTATGAAATATTTTGGGCAGATATTTATTTTATTCTTAGAACTATTGGGATATTCATTGTTCAGCGTCTATAGGAAAATATTGTATTAATTGTGACATTGTTTTGAGAATTTTGGATATAAATATGTATATAAATACTCATCTCCAATAAAATATCATAAGAAAAACCTCGAGAAAATTAATGTCAATTTCTATTGATTAGTAGACTCCTAATTCAAGATTTAATAAATCGTCTGTATTTTACTAGGAAAGTTAATCTGTGACAAAGACAATATCTAATTTATAAATAAAATAAGGTTCTTTTTATGAAAAATGATATTTTATTTTTTTGACGTATTTCTTTATAGGGTTGATTATTTTTGAGAGTCCGTAAACTTAGTATACTATGTACACTATTTAATTTATTTAGTATTTTGAATATGATAAAATTAAATACGTAAATATTTGTCTTGTATCAAATAAAATCTGCTGCACAACAGAGCCCGGCACGTGGATCGGTAACCTCCGATCTCGGAATCGCCCGATCCGGGGAACCAGGATCCGATCCAGCTCTTTCCGCGCCGGGAGTGTGGTGGTCCGGGTGATCAGTGACCCTGGATGGGTACCATGAGGAGAGGCGGCTGAGATGACGCCGAGAAGCAGAGGTGTCGCTGGAACAGCTTACTGACAGTTCTCCGCGAAGTATTTTTATGTCTGGTTCCTTCGCGCTCTGGATATTTTCAAACTTTCATCCCCCATTGCCGGACTTCGGAAGCTTCCCATTTCCCAGCGGTGAGACGCCGCCGCCGCCGCCCCCGGCCCTCCCCGTCTGTCCTTTCTCCTCACAAGATGTGGCGGAAGCCGAAGAAGGCAGACGCCGTTCCGAAGGTAGGGCCGCAGTAACCCCTCTCTCAAGCCATGGAGTCTCTCGTCGTTGATGATGGAGCCCATGGTTTGTGAGCTAATTCCGTAGACCGATCACCATCGAGTGCTCGTTGCCTCGGTATTTCATGTGATTTTTTGACGATTTTTGGATTCTATATTATCTCTTGTAGCTGATATTGGAGGAGGTCATCGGCTTGACGACGAAGAATGCCAGCGGATTCTCTTCTGACCCCTCGACGAGTAGGTGTGCTTACCTGGCGGGGTGCGTGGTCGTGTTGTATGATGTGGGCTTAGACGCACGCACGCACCTCATGGTGTCCTCCAGGGTCCCGAAACCATTTAGCTGTGTGGCGCTGGCACGGCAGGGAAGGGGATTCGTCGCTGCTGGTGAGGTAGGGACGAGAGAAGGAGAATGTACATCACAGATTTGTCAGATTTTGTGTCATGCGACTGTTTTCATATCCTATTCAGGCTCCTGTATCCTATTCCGTAGACTTTCTGGGAGGGTAAACTTTTTTTTTTTGTTTGTTTAATTTCAAATTTTATGTAAAAAAAATCACTCTGGTAAAGGAGTTCTATACTGGCTATCACCGAAATTGCGCTGTGATAAGAGAATAGAGTTGTAACCTTACTTGAAATTTGTTGCTGAACTGCCCCTTAAATGGGCTCCCGTTTCATTCCATTGTTATTCTTATGGTTGACTGTCCAACCTGCTACCATTTCTGTATTCTTCTTCTTCATACTCGTATACTGAAACTGAAAGCAATGTATTCACTTTTGAATGGTTGATTCTTGGATGCATTGATTCCCAGGGCCCTGTATGATAACCAGAAGTTTTGATCCTCAATATTGATGTTTGATCATTAGGAGTGGATGACCGTAACGTTCATATTTCTAATCTATTACGCTTTTACAGTCTGGGCAGGCGCCTGCAATCCTACTTTGGGATTTTTCAACCGGTAGTCTACTTTCTGAATTGAAGGGCCACCAATATGGAGTTCAATCCATTGACTTTTCAGCAGATGGTTAGTTAAGGCCGTCAAACTTTTCATCACTGGAAGGCCTAATGAACAAATGAAATGTTAATTTTATATCAGCCGGACACTTTATTAGTTCTTTTTCTGTTGGACTTGTTTCCCAGGAAAAACTTTGGTCTCCCTTGGTCTTCATAATGATGGCTTTATTTGCCTGTGGGATTGGAAGAGTGGAAAATTGTCAGCAAAAATAAAAGCAAGCACCACTTTCTGTCCTCTTCTATCTGTTAGCTTTCTGTCAGAAGGTGGCTCTTTTGTCACTGTTGGGAAAAAGCACCTGAAGTTATGGAGTGTTCGATCACTGAAATCCATGAGCATAAGTGTGGGAAAAGAATCACTCTTAGTGGATGGGAAGCCTGCGAACCTTGGTTGTCACAAAAGCAGCTCTTTTGTGTCAGTCGTATCCACTGCATGCACAACCAAATCTGATGGCGGCGATTATTCTAGCGATTCATTTTCTATCTATGCTTTGACAGAGACAGGTAAAGATTGTCCTGTAAGATTCCCCTTTTTATTATCTTATCTCCTGACAGTGTGATGCAGCTTAGTTTTTACTCTATCAGGTCTCTTATGTGCTATAGATCATGGGTTTTCCATTGGGAAATGCGTGGATATGGAGGTATTGACGCTCTGCATGGTTTCCTATTTTTTATGTCCATGATTTCCGAGATTTTTATACCATTAAATTTCAGGTGCGGAGGGGATACTCATTATCTGTGTCCAACGATCTGATTGCGTGTGCGTGCAATAGTGGGACTGTGCAACTCTTTCAAGTTGGGAGTCTTCTTTATGTTGGGAATGTGAAGTATGGCGAACCAACAGCGTATTTTGGTTTAAAAAATTTAATTTACCAAGCCCAGCCATCTGAAACATTGCCCGAACATGATGATGCTGTACCTGATGCAATTGCTTGCCAATTTTTGTCACCCACAAGACTTGGTGAGTGACAAGTATCATTAACTTGGAAAGACTCTAGCATGCTTGTTTCTTGGAATTTTCTGATTTGTGTTGTCTTCCAGGTGTTATATATGCGGATCACAGTTTCTATATATGGGACATAGATCACATACAAAAGGTAAAGGTCACTGAATATTCAATTCTTTAATTTCGATATTAACTTGGATTTCCTTTTCTTCGAATATTTTGTGCTACCTTTGTATACACGGGTGCAGCTGTCAGGTTGGACTGCTTTTGTGATCCATATGTAATAAAGTTGGTCAAAACTTGAATGAATTTTTTTAATCAATCTCCTCTCCTTTTTCAGCATCAATTAATGGTGGAAAATATGGTGAAAATTCATTATAATGGAAAAATAATTGTGTATTCGATTCTCTATTTTTTTCAAAGAGCGCCAATGTGGATACATTGTAATGACTACGACATGTTAAATTATACTGATTCTTATGGCTTTTCCTAGTTTTTATGAATATTCCTGCATAGCTTAAAATGAAGAAATGATCAATTGTTTTGAAGATAGCCTACATCACTCATTGGCATTTTGTTTTTGGTCAGATGTCCCCTAACATTTCATATGGTATCATAGCTGATGGTAGTTTTTGGGTCACACATGCCCCATGAATGTTGTGTATGTAACAACATCCAAAGTTGATATTAATATGACAGAATGTGGTAGGAATATTTGTGTTTTGAGTACTATAAAAAAGAACATGACTACAAAAATGAGTCTACTATTCATATTGTCAATTGGTTTTAAATTGGATGCCCAATAGATTCAATATTTTTCTTTTTCAGGTCAGCAGGTGTTGCATTCTTGTTGCACATAGTGCTTGCATATGGGACATTAAGAGCCTCCCATTCAAGGACTGGGATATGACTGCTTCCACATATACAGATAACAGCAGTTGCCATGAGGTCTCTTTTGCAACATGCTCTGCAGATGGCACAATAAGGCAGTGGGACCTTGAGTTATTGGACCATCCAAAATGTAGTCATGAACAACGAGAATTGATTGCAAATCAACAAATGTGCAGTGCTTTAGATGATCATCCATTTTCTGTTCAATTAGGTAAAATTAGTTGCATTTTTTTTATTAGGTACATGGACACGTATCTCTACACAAGGACATATATTATTGCTATATTTTATAAAGGTCTGCTATATTTTTATTTTATTCTTATATTTGATGTTGTATTGCGGTGAATTCTTACTTTCTAATTATACTATTTGTTCCGAATCTTTCAGGTTTTCAAAGATTCATGGCAGATGTATAATTTGAATCACATTCATTGTTGATTTCCTACTTCTGTAAACTTAATGCTCTTAACCTTATTTTCTTAGTTAGCTGTGGCATTCTTGAACATGGAAATGCCGACATAGAGCCTCATGGTCAAGGGTTTCGGTCAATGGCAGTTAGTTCAGATGGGCAATACTTGGCTGCTGGGGACTGCGGTGGGAACCTGCATATTTTTAATTTGCAGACTTCTACCTATACATGTATCAAGGTGTGCCACGCGCCTTCTGGTTTGGTGCATATTGAATATAAATGCCTTACAATCTGTCATCATAGCACTTCTGAAAGACCTCATGATTTTTTCTATTTAAAAAATGTGCATTCGATTCTTGAAATTTGCACGACTAGAGTTATCACAGAATTCGCATATCAATCTGTTGTTTTTTTTTTGGAAAGCCATAAATTATTTCAGTGTGTTTGTTGGAAAAATAATTCTGGGTTTTCTTTCTGTGATAATGACAGATATGAAGATTTTAGAAACCTTTTTATGTAATTATATTACAAATTTGTTGTCTTGGTTAAAATTTTAAATTCTGGGTCTCTTGCTACTAAAAATAAATGTCAATGTATCGCATAGATTTTGAGTGGATGCATTTTCGTGTTTTGAACGAGCTATTGCCTTTATGGTATAAATTAGTTTTTCTGGATATCTGTAGATAACAGTCTACACGCATGCGATTTCATCACACAATGAGGACATGTCCAAATCAACTTAAAATGGAGCTCAAGGACTACTTTGCAAATCATTTATCAGAGATAGCAGACACAAAAAATCTCCCAATGATGCCCTGACAGTAGTTTTATGCAACTTCACCAGATTTTGGGTTCCTGATAGGTGAAAGGACGAATGAAAATACCAAAAGTTTATGTATCTGGACCATGTAATGCACTTAAATTTATCTCTATTGAGGTATAGTTTTTTTAATCCTAGGACGACAAAGATTCGCACCAATCTTAAAAAATGAACCGGATTAGTTGTCTGGAATAAAAATAGACTGAAACCATTAGCCTTTCTAGCCGACTGTTCAGTCCATCTCTTCGTGACTACCAATTCTAATGGTTGCATCATAAAAACCAGATCTATAACCCTAGACCTTTTGAACATTAAGTTTCAGAATCACTGTTTGCGGCAGAAACTTTAAAATTCCAGCTGAAGATGAAAGCCTTCTTTTTGAACAACAAAGAGCGATTAATCAAGTACGACAACGAGTTTTCCAACAAGCCTTACAAGGAGCTCTAGGTACTTTGAATAGTGAGTTACCTTTTCGTACCACCTAAGATTATGAGTCTTATTCTATGACTCATACTCATATTCTTACTTTACTATAAGAGTAATTATATGGAAGTGTCTCTGATTCGAATATTAATGCAACCAAATTTTTTTTGGGATAACAATCTGTTTTTTTAAATGTTTGGCTACGTTTTGTTGAAGGGCATTCACAAAATCATTATATTCATGAGTGTTTATTTGGATAAATTGGTTACAGCTTGGTGGAACTCGAGCTTGGTTTGCTACATTTCTTCTGTGAAGCAGACTATGCCTCGTATTTCTGGAAAAGATTAGAGTGTTTTTAATTTTTTATTGGTGGAAGAAAATTAAACAGGTTCCCAGCTGTCTGGATCCTACCCAGCATTAATTGACAGCCGAAAAAAGGAGCAAGCATTCCTGCAAAAGCAATTGTCTGACTTTTTGTAGAGGATCTCCATTGTTTTTGCGACATTTCTAAACTTGAGAATGAAATCACCTCGATTTTCTTTCTTTGCGAGTTAAATTACTCTTTTTCTCATAGATAATTATTCTTGGCCTAAATTTTGCACGTGTGAGCAATTGTATTTTTCGGATTCTTTGTTGGTAAGTTGAAGACTGAATAAAGAGCCAGGGAGCCAACAGGCTTTTTGCTTAAGAGATGGTCGCAGTTTGTTTTATTTATTTAAGAACACGCAATAAGGTAATAATAGAGAATTTTCATTTCCATGGTAGATGCTCATAAATTTTCCTTTTCCAAATTCACTAGGAAGCTCATCGTGCAGAGATCCTTACGGTAAATTTCAGCAAGAAGAAAATTGGTGATAATGGAGAGTTGAAGAGCCAACATCTTGTGACTGGCAGCAAAGATCGAATGATTCACGTTTATGATGTCCAGAGGTATGATTCACTCTTTTTCCGTAATTCCCATTTCAAAGTTTGTATTTTTGCCTGATGTGACCTGTAGCCATTTCAGGAATTTTGATCTAGTTGAAACCCTTGATGATCATTCAGCTCCAGTAACTTCAGTAATCCTGACATCTGATGACTGTAAGCTTATCAGTTGCGGTGCTGACAGGTGAGTCATTTGCGACTTCAATTTGCTTAATTGAGCGATACTGTATTTGATCCTTGTTTTCTGTGAAGATTGGAAAATGCAACTCTAGGTCTCCTGAATTGTTTCCACTGTCGGAATTGATATCCAACAGGTGTATCTATTTTCGTGATGTTCTCATGACAGATACTGGATGTAGAGTCATGCGGCGTCATAATCAACTTTCATCTCATGGTGCCATCTATGATATGGCTATAGAACCTGCAGATAAGATAGCTATCACTGTTGGGCAGGTGCTCGTCTAGTTGGAAGTTCAATTTTTATTTCACTTTACACTGTTCTAATGCAAGCATCTTTCCTTCTCAAGGATAAGAAAATAAATAAATACAACCTATCTACTGGGAAGCTTGTTGGTACATTTAAGGAAGACGTGGAACTTGGACAGCCAGTGAAGGTGGGCATTATAGTCTTCAAAGCATGTTTAGTCCTACCTTATTGATATTTATTACAAGTGATATTTCACAGGTCATGCTTGACCCCACTGGAAGCTATCTTGTTTGCTCCTACTCGAACAAGTCTTTGAGAATATATGATTTTGTGACTGGAGAGACAGTTGCTCAGGCAATGGGGCATGCTGAAGTGATAACTGGTTCTATTTTTTTGCCCGGCTGCAAACACATGATCTCTGTAAGCTCCTCGCTTATGCTCATTATCTTATCTAAATGTCAAATGTGTTCCCATTTTCATATACAAGTTGAGGGATAAATTATGGCCACGATCATGTTCACATTATGTGGCTGTATATTCCTTGATGACAAATCATTGGTGGAACAGTTGGCATGAAAAGAAATCGAACACATGTAACATGTGAATTCTATGGATTGACTGCCGCTATGTTCCTTTTCAAGCTGCCACTCATTGCTAGTCCTTAGTTCTTGTATTGATGGGTAGCAAATCACTTTGACTCGGACGTGAAATAAAATTATTCTTTATTGTCGGAATTTTAGAGAACCACAGGATCAAAGCATGAATCTAAACTCACAAGTTACTGGGTTGAGCAACATGTCTCCCTTTGGGGAAGAAGGGAACTATAGCTCATCTTCCTTTGACCATACTTTTTGATTTGAACTGTGTTGATCTCAAAACTGGTGTAAAGAGCAAAAGGCATCCCACTTTGACTCTGTAGGAGATTGGTGTGGTGATAAAAGAATCGTTGTAGTTGCTAAACCTTGGGACGCAACTTTTCACTACTTCGGTGTTCTGACCTGAAACCTAACTGAATCAGCCGGTCTCCAGTTCATTGGAATTTGGTCTGAGTCAGACAGTTCAAATTGTCTATTAGTGTTGATAACTATGTGAGGCCATGCTCAATTCAAGAATGTTGAAATTTATGAAGGTGCTGATCCTGGTAAGAGAGGCTCTACAAGTAGTCTTTATCAGGGAAAAAGGGTAAAATTTGAGTGAAAATTTATAAACGACAACATGGTACGTCGATCACATCTTGATATTAGACATCGTCTATTGAAGAAAATTTCCTGCTGAGCAGGAAGATCAGCTTTGTTGAACCTAAAAGGATTTTTATGTCATTAGTTTTGTTTCCCCCATTGTCCTGCTTGTTAACGTAAGGTTGTGAAGTCAGTTGACTACAATGGTCCCTGATTTTCAGGTCAGTGGTGATAGCTGCATTTTTATATGGAAGCTGCCTGCTCTATTGTCATCGAAAATGTTGCAGAAAGTTAAGGGAAATGCAGATCATCTTCCTCAAGCAATTCTTCCCCAATCAACATCCTCATTGGATGCTACAAAAAATACGGTGGAAAGTGGAGAGCATAATATCAACTTTGATTGCGTTTCTGAGGGAGGAATAGCGCACAAAGAAGATCATGGAGTTCCTGCTGTTGATCACACTGAAGACTCGACATTTGAATTTAGTATCTCGAGGCTTCCAAAGTGGGCACGGACCAAAGTAACAAGCAAACCCATCCTGACCCAGGCAAGTACTTTCCTATGGTTGTCTAATGAGATGATGAATTTTGCACTTTCATTGACTAGGTTTATGATAAGAACTGTTATTAAAATGGTCACATATTGAGAACCTGTGTTTGGTTCAATTTCTTCGTTGTATGATAAGTCCTCAACCATTGAATTTGTTATGTGTCACTTCTAGCTTGTTTTGGCATGTATACCCCAAGTTTTGTAGCATCTCTCAATTCTGCAAATATGTAATCGTTTATTGAACATCTACTAACCTGTGGCATGAACTGAAGCTTTGCTTCTTTAATGATGGACAGGAGTCTGATGCCAGCATTTCTCTTGAGGTTCCACTGTCAAAATCCTCCAACTTGGAAACTACACTAGAGGATGACTCTGCCTGTTTGGGAGGCTTGTCATGCGTTGGTGTTACCTTGCAACCTTCATCAGATCAAGATAACCCAACGTATGCGGATCCACCCAATTGATAAAATAATTGGATGCTGTCTCACATCTTAAACCTCTTTTTGCATTTGAATCAGAAATTTACGTGGGAGGAGCTTTCAATCCGAGGATTCAATTTTTCTCGTTAAAAGTGATTCACAGGAAACAAGCTCAAGTAATTCCAGAGGTCTCGACAACTCTCTGAATTTACTTACGTTCAAGAAATTTCCAAATTCTACATTATTTTTAAAAATTATTTATCAGATATGCACTTAATTTATTTAAATTTGCTCATTTCTCTTGAATTTACTTTATCATGAAGGGAAAGGGCTACTCGTTGAGGAATCCAATGGAAATAAAGTCGTTGTAGAAGTATCGCTTAATATCAAGTCCGAGGAACCCTCAACAATGAGAGGTCTTGTTCACCCTGATAAGGCTGCAACTGGGGTGGAGTCCACATCTAGAGAGCAGGAAGTAAATCGAACTGGAGAGAAGGACGAGGCTAGTGCCAAGAATGCCACTGCATGCTGTGAGGTGGCTGCTGAGAAGGCTCTAAACTGGAATGCAGATGCCACTAGGCAGCATGCTTTCTCTCTAACAGCTGAAGTTGGAAACAGTGTTGATGAGACTGTGTCTGATGATCCTTTCAGTCAAAAGTCTACCAATCTGTCACCAACGCTTGAGGTGAGCTTATTTTTCTTTTGCAAAAAGTCGATTTATAATCTACTATATTATTTGTAACTGGACTCAAATTTTATGAACAGTGATATATTTTTGACGGAACATCACAGCAGTCTGACTGAAAAGCACGGAAAACATGCTGTTTTTGTGTTGTCTTTGTTTATGTCCAGCTGCAGGGAGGATCAACAACCAGAAAAGGCTTCTCTGGCCATTTTCATGCACGCCGATTTCATTCATCAAACTCCAAGAGGAACGTTGAAACACTTAACCAGGCTGAGGGCGCAGATCTTGAAAGCTCATTAGATCCAGCTACAAAGAGGATCAAAGTAGCACTACAATCGGATAACAGTGACCAGGTATGCATAGAATTCACTTTAGATGCCACAGAGCAAACACATTTGTGATCGCCTCCAAAAAAGGATCTTTTGCTTCATATCAACACGTCCATGTGGAAATCTGAAACAAGAACCCACAACCACCGGAGGGGGAATAATGATTGAGACCCATGATATGAAAAAATTATAGTCATTGTCTCCCAGGCGTCATCTTGACAACAAGGAAGCTGAGGTGTTTGACAGCATGCGTATGAGGTGCTCTGCCTCTCACCTGGATACCAGTACCTGCCATGTTCTCTCTTCGAGTCTGGTGCCTACCTTTTGCACCACCCTGGCTGCATGGTCATTGAGCGCTCTTCCAGCATCGCCCATCTCTTGCAATTTCCCTATATTTGTTGGGTGCCCACCTTTTGTGCCTCCTGGCTGCCTGACCGATGGGGATCTCTCTTCGTCACTCCAGATTTTTTTTTTCTTAATTCGGCTTTGGTCATCTATCAACGATTTCCTGTTTTAAGTTCCTTGTTTCCTTAAATTGGGCTCCTTTGACATTGCCAATCTCTCACAGATCTGCCCTCATCTCATTGACAGGGAGAGGAGAGTGGCATTGAATTGCCTCCGAGCCCATCTCCTCTCATTGATTCCAGTAAGATCCCTCATTTCGATGACTCAAATCCGCTCATTAGAAGAGATCAAAGGCCCGGACCCTCTGAGGGAAATGGAATGGAGGACATAAGTGAATTCAGAGCAGCTCTAGACCACCTGGATATGGCCGCTGAGGCAGCGGTTAGCCTCTGCACCAGACTCGGAGTTCAGCAGAGCAGAGGTCAGGCATCAGAGAGTCTCAGAGGTGAGTTGCTTCGGGTATTGGAGACCTCCCTTCCGTCCATCTCTGAGAGGATGGAGACCCTTACTAGCATTGTGGGGGGAGGCAGAGTCTCTCCTGGTTCACAGATTAAGCAGGAGGCTCTGGAGCTTGGACCCATTGTGGAGAGATTTGCAGGGTCTCTTTCGGACCGTGTACTTGAATTGTTGAAGAATAAAATATGATTCCCTTGTGATTCTCTCCATCGATGATGATGACGACGCATGAATGTGTTTCAGGTGGTTCTCACAGGCTCTGGTGAGAAATTTCCCACTTTGGGGGCTCTCCCATTGGGCAACGTCTGCAGTGCTGTCGGTGGGCCTAAGTTAGCTGGGCCGGGCTCACTAGGGTTCCAACTATGGCCACATTTTTTGGGCTTTTCTAGAATCTGGATTGGGCTTGGATTTTACTAAAACTGGCTAGATTTGAGTTCTGCTTCATACTGCACAATGAATGGGTGGCCAAAGAATGGCTCTCTCTTAGAAGTGTGGTGCCGATTGACACATCCATCTGCTGACCTAGTTGCTGAGTAGATTTAGCTACCTGATATTGTGAAAATCCAATTTTAGGGTATTCTTAGTTTTTTGAAGATGTTGGATAAGTGTGAAGGGAGAAATACCAAATAAATATGTAAGATATAGTCATTTCTTCATAGTTTTAATTTATCAAGGAAACCAATTATATCCAATAATTTGTACATGTGAATATTACCAAAACATTGTTTTAGGACTGCAATCGTTGATGAGTTACCACAATCTAATATGGTGAAAGCAATGAAAAGTTTAAAACTATGATGAAAACATGCTTGATGAGCATGTTTTCATATATGAATGTTGATACTCCATATCAAAGTCTTGGCACTTCCAATCCTTGGGGATGAGCTCTCAACATTGTGGGGGGTCATCAATTCAATGGTGGAGAGAAGCCCTTTTCAAAATCTATGATAAAAGTTCAGGGTCTCAAACCAATGCCATGTTTGCCTAAAGCCACATTGACAAGCCTCTTGATTGCAGTAAGCTAGATCTTGGTTCATCGCTTCCAAATTCACATTTGAATGCAAGGAAGAGTTTGTCATGGAGACATCATCTTGTGAAGTCAGTGTTATAATGATAGGATACCAACTGTTGGGCAAGAACAACCTACAACCAATTAGCTTTCTAGACCACTAGGCACCTCTTGTAGGTTAAAGTTGACATATAAGGTGTGATTTATGATATGTCATGTTATGTTTGCCTTTGTGGAGTCCGTCTTTTTTGATGTTTATAAAGCGTACATAAATGTAAAGTAAAAAACAATATATATTACTAAATTAATGTTCCACTGATATTTGAGTATAGATAATATCTTATTCTAATGTTTGGGAGAAATTATTGTGTGATTTTAAGACCATTTGAAAATATTTTTTGGCTCTCATTACTTTCAGGAAAGTAGTCAACCCACTTATAATAATTTTTGCATTCAAAGTCGCCAATACAACATACAATGGTAAAATAATATTACGATTATGAAGTCAATAAAGTATTCAGAATTTGTTGCTTATAGAATCATATTTATGCTTCTTTAGAATAACTAAATCAACTCACTTTGTATGAACAAGATTCCATATAGTTAATGTCAAGACTAGGTTTTAGCAATCCAAAAAACTCTACAACCCCTAAAGCAAAATTTTCACATATGAGGAACATTATTATAAGATTAAGCTATGTTTCAAATATTAAAAATATCATTTATTTACATTACTATACAGTCTTTCTAGTGGTAAAGGTGAGTATAAAGGTGCACTCAAGTTGAGTTAGAGTCAAAAGCAAGAAGAAATATTTTTGGAATACTTTGGCTTTAACATATTAGTTTCAAAGAATTGATATGGGAAAATTTTGGTTAACTTAGTCCTAAATTGAGATGAAGTTAGCTGAAGCTTTAACTTTTAGTGGAATGTATTGATTACATTAATAGAACCCGAGGACAAATCCCTTAAAGAGTAGAGTAAGTTAAGGGTACCAAACCCTTATATATAGATACTATAAATAATTGATCACTAAGTGACAATGTACCTCCACAAGATTCATTGCTATCATAGCCCAAATGTCCCCAACACCTAGCTTTAGATTCATGGCTCTAGGTGACTATGTTAAAGATTCAATATTAGTTCATTGTTCTTAATTCATAGCTCTACAATGTCAAAGTACATGTGAACACTTTGGTAATATTGGCTTTGAAAATTGTAAAATAAAATAATTTGTTTGGATATGTGGAGAATGATCATCTTATCTAATAAGGATACATGGATCAATGTTTATGGTGAAATGGCAAGAGGTGGT
Organism: Spirodela intermedia; assembly: GCA_902729315.2. Lineage (NCBI taxonomy): Eukaryota > Viridiplantae > Streptophyta > Magnoliopsida > Alismatales > Araceae > Spirodela > Spirodela intermedia. The sequence goes on from LR746265.1 coordinate 7,081,438, forward strand.
TGCCCTAACCTTACACTATGAAAGAAGTATAATTTGAACAAGTAGCAAAATTTGAACTAGAGGCAATTATATCTTGTCTTTGGGTGATTACCTTAATGACATGTTTGAAATATGAGACATGCCGTTGAAAGTGGAATGAATGTAGAACAACATTCTTTGTTGTTGGAAGTTTTCCAAGTATCTGTTTAGGAAAGAAGCATCACTCTAATCCTCAATGAACTGATATTTGAGAATATCTACCTATCATTAACATTTTGAAGAGTCAAAATGTCTACAAAGGTTGAAATTGAAAAATTTGATTAGAGCATCAACTTTTGATATAATAAGTCATGATCAAAACATTCTTGACTAAAATTAAGCCAGTAAGTCATTCATGAAAATGCAAGAATTTTACAACAATTGAAATTAACATCATTATATATGACCAACTTCTTCACCAAAAATTTACATTCGAAGCAATGCTCCTCATGCCAAGGATGGTCGAAAGTGCTGAAATTAAATCACATCTTGTGAATCAGATTCTATTATATCATATTTAAAAATATTAAGGATAAAGACAAGTTATATCATTATGAGTTATTTATTAACATCCTCATATAATGACTTTTGAAAAAAAAAATGCTACATGGTAGAGATTATATTGATATTGAAGATTAAAATATTCCCTACTTTAAAGTTTTTTTTGATAAAGATATGACTAATAGTAGTCTATAAGGACAACAAGATGATGAAATTGTTCTATAGGACAACCCAAGGACATAAATTGATTTAAGAGAAATACAAGAAAAAATAGATATAAATCTAAAATCAACATCAAAGTCTGCAAATTGTGACAAAAAGGGACATATAAAGGTAGCAAATATTCAACCAAAAATAAAGCTGTAAGGATTAGAAAAAGAAACCATTGTTGTAATAGAAAAGAACATGAATTAGAAATGGAGCATTCACTTTGGTTGTAAATCATTAGATGGTTCAACTAAGAGAACATGAACTTAATTGAAGAGCTAAGGTGGAGAAAGTTGAAGGAAATGGGAGAAAAATATCTGATGAGAGAAAAATTGATGTGATCAATATTGAGGTATTTTATGGCTAACCAAATTGTTGTAGTTGTGTTCAGTAAAGGTTTAGAAAGATCTTGTGCTTCAGAGAGTTGGCGAAATCTAACAAATTATGATTCACTAATATTTAGACCTAAATTTATGTGACACAAACTTGCATCTACTCATTAGGAAACTATTTTGATAACAAACATAATGCGATTAATGACAAGCACAAGTTAGAATGACTTAATTTTATATATTTTATAATGTTAATAATGATGATCCTAAGTTTCAATTGTGATGTGAGTATTAATAATTCTATTTTTAGCTATTATTAGGTAATGCAAATTTTTATTGTACACTTCTTAAGTCACTCTACAAAAAAGGGGATTTCCCCTCTCACCGAGAAATGAGAAGAGGAGTGCCACAACATTCAAACAACTGTCATATTTATCTAAATGAACCAACATGTCTTTTAGTGACTAAATAAAGAAGAGTAACTAATAGAGCATCTTTTAAAAAAATAATTGTCCCACAAGATCCGAAGGTTCCTAAGCAACAATGGATGGAGTACAATCTATAGGTAATTGATGGGATCATGACTAGGCAATCTACAAACAAATATACAGTGGTAAAATAGTATGGTTTGAATTTTTTTTGTATGTAATGTATAATCACAAAAAGTTGTGGTGCCCAATCATAAGACTATGAAGCATACTACCACTTGAGATGTCTAGGTATCTGGGGCCATAATAGACTCTTGATTTTCATAATAAACTAATTGGTGGGTTAGAGCTAAGAACTTAGTTATTTGGAACAATGTCATGATAGACTTTTTAGTGTGTTAGAGACTAAGAACTGGTGAGGGTTTGATTATGATGAAGAAATAAGATTAGTAGTTTTATGTGCATTAAAGTGATTGATAACTCATGGTTATCTATCTCTTAAGACCATGAGTATGTTGATGTATTATTTTAGGAAGATTAGTGGAAACTCAAGAAGTAGGAGTTTTTGGGATAATGGATTTAAGTTTGCAGACCAACTGATGTAAAATGTTTTTGGGCATCCTTCTCTTGTCACAATTGCCTTCATTCTATTCATATAAGATGCATGGTAGAGAATTAAAAGATATGGTCTAAATAAATCATTTTTATTTTTTTAATTCTGAACATAATTATCTTAATAACTTTAAACATTACCTTTGCCCACTTTGATGTTGCTGCACTTCTAAATACAACATATAATCAGTCCACAAATTTTATAGTCATTGATTTAGGAGTCTAGCCATGATTATGTCTATTAATCTTCTAATTGACTACATTAGTAGATGCTGTGCCTTTTGATTTTTGATCATATGTTAGAATCTATGTTTAATTCATATCTTATTGTTGACTATATGGTATTGCCTTCTTTGACATTGTTAGTGGTGCTATTATTGAAGTATGATGGAATACTTTGGAATGAATATTGATACTGACAACTTAGGCTTCTTGATTTGGAATCTTGGATAACATTATAATATGCACACAAATATCTATTGAGTAGGTTTTTATTCATTTATGCATTATTTCCATACAATGTTGAGTTTTGCGTCAAGTTGCATTACGAAAAGACATTTGAGTCATATTTTCAGATAAGGTTGGAATTAATTTTCTTCCATTTCTACAAGATTCATTCACGTCATGTGATGATGAAAGTTCAAAAATTTTGTACCAAAAAACTAATAATAGAATAAATATTGCCTCATAAATGGGAGATGATTATTAAAGTGAACATCAATTTTTAGAATTATTTTAATTTTATGTTAATATTTGTTTCATTTTTGACTTGACAGCTAATATGGGTGAACTTACAGATATCATTAGATTGTAAAACATATATCGTGCTTTCAATGATATCATTCAATTAGAAACAATGCTTTTAGAGGTTGTCACGACAAATTGAGAAATTCAACTATGAATAAGGGAAGAAACAAAAAATATATAGGATTTTTAGTAGCAAGTTATTGCTCCAAATCCAACTCCGTAAATGCAACATCATTGGCAGCCGTTACTTCAAATCCTATGGGAGTCTATAAAAGGTGGCTACACAATGAAATCTGAACCTCGTCAACTCATTTTCTTGTAGAGCTCACCGATCTAAAGCAATCCATCCCTTTCACTCTCAATTGACTCTCTCTCTCTCTCTCTCTCTCTCTCTCTATCTACCTATTTTCATTTGTTTGTCCCTCTTTTTTTCTCCCATTAGTGAATCTTCCATGACATTGAATTTTATTCGTTTCTCCAAGCCATCTTCATATCCCACTGTACCATATGCATGGTCAGGTTGAATTCCCATGGATACAATTTATATCCCTTTTGTTTTCACGATTTGAGTGTACTTAAATACAACTTGGAGAACAAAGGAAACCTAGAGGTTTCCCCATGGGAGCTTGTCCTCTTGTTTGCAAGACCATGTAGAGGTGAATATTTATTTGCTTAGTATTTGCCATCATTTTGTACATATCTTTTCGGTTGCATAATTTCTTTCCTCAAGCAAAGGCATACTTCTTACATTGAATTTGTTAGGTAAGTACTGTTTACTATTTCATTGGGTTTTTCAAAATAAGATAAATTTCACATGGTGAAGAGCATACATATCGATTGATATTATATAATTATGTAACGTTTGTTTTGAGCTCCTAGTACTCCCATGACATTTCATGAAGATTGATGGATGTTTGTTGGTGAAATTTTTTAGAAAGAGAAAATGGTAGGGAGAGAGAGAGAGAGAGAGAGAGAGAGAGAGAGGAGAGAGAGGAGAGATAGGAGAGGGGAGAGAGAGAGGGAGAGAGAGAGAGAGAGAGAGAGAGAGAGAGAGAGAGAGAGAGAGAGAGAGAGAGAGAGAGAGAGAGAGAGAGAGAGAGAGAGAGAGAGAGAGAGAGCGAGAGAGAGCGAGAGAGAGATTGTGTAGGATCCTGTCAAAGCGTCGGCGCGGTTTTAGATTTCAGGGTAAAAGTGAAGACCCGATTCAATGAAAACGGTGGTTCGTCGTGTCGGTGTTGTTGTTGGTTATCCTCCCACTGAATTGACAACTATAGAAACAAAACCCATTAACGAGATGTGAGCGTAGATCCCAATACATTTAAGAAGGAATCGTCTGTCATTGTTGACATCCGTTCCGATTGAGAAAGAAATATGCGGCCAAAGTTAATGTCTTTCCTTCCTGAGATTCGTCGGGATATTACATACATGGATTCGGTGGTTTCTTTCAAGAAGTTTCCCCTTGCAGTTAGAAAATAGAGCTACGATTTAGCTGGTCGACGTGTGGCGCATCGCTCTTGCGTCTTAGCACAGCGCCCATCTCATTCCTTCTATAAATACTCCTCCAACGGTGAGCTCCTTCCAAGCCGACTAAGTAATCTGCATTTGCCCATCTGAGTGTGTTGTCTCCCTTGTCGTCGCCATGGCCAGAGCCCCCCGGAGAGTGCACGTAGAGAGGATCCTGAGGAGCGCTCCTCGTCAGGTCAGCTTCTCGAAGAGGCGGCAGGGCCTGTTCAAGAAGGTGTGCGAGCTCTCCGCGCTTTGCGGCACGGAATCGGCAGTCCTCGTGAAGTCTCCAGGGAACAAGCTCTACTCCTTGGGGGAACCCGACGTCGACACCGTGGTGGACCGGTTCCTCGACTTCGTCGATCGACGGGGCCCCGCGCAGGAAGCCCGGCCGGGGGCGGGGGAGCCGGCAGGCGCCGCCATGGTGGCAGGAGGCGGGCAGAGGCGCCAGCAGGACAGGAGGCCCGTACGGGAGCAGGACCCAAGGAGGATCGTCGTAGAGGAGCTATATCGTGTACTTCAACTGCAGGACACCTGGCTTGAGGCAGCCGATGCAAGGCTGGAGGAGCTCAGAGCCGACATCAGGGAGAAGCAGGCGCAGCTGCCGCACCGGTGGGCGGCTAAGGTGGAGGACCTCGAGCCGGCCGAGGCCGCGGAGATGATAGACGCTCTGCAGGTCCTATCATTGAGGGTGAGTCAGGTGCTCGAGGCAAGGCAGATGCAAGAAGGGCCTCTGCCTGGCCAGGCCTCGTCTAGCAGCTACCCTCCATCTCCATCCAACCCCTGGGACCTCCCTCACGGATCCAGGGTGAGTCAGGTGCTCGCGGCAAGGCAGATGCAAGAAGGGCCTCTGCCTGGCCAGGCCTCGTCTAGCAGCTACCCTCCATCTCCATCCAACCCCTGGGACCTCCCTCACGGATCCAGGGTGAGTCAGGTGCTCGCGGCAAGGCAGATGCAAGAAGGGCCTCTGCCTGGCCAGGCCTCGTCTAGCAGCTACCCTCCATCTCCATCCAACCCCTGGGACCTCCCTCACGGATCCAGGGTGAGTCAGGTGCTCGCGGCAAGGCAGATGCAAGAAGGGCCTCTGCCTGGCCAGGCCTCGTCTAGCAGCTACCCTCCATCTCCATCCAACCCCTGGGACCTCCCTCACGGATCCAGGGTGAGTCAGGTGCTCGCGGCAAGGCAGATGCAAGAAGGGCCTCTGCCTGGCCAGACCTCATCTAGCAGCTACCCTCCACCTCCATCCAACCCCTGGGACCTCCCTCACGGATCCAGGGTGAGTCAAGTGCTCGCTGCAAGGCAGGTCCAAGAAGGGCCTCTGCCTGGCCAGGCCTCGTCTAGCAGCTACCCTCCACCTCCATCCAACCCCTGGGACCTCCCTCACGGATCCAGGGTGAGCCAGGTGCTCGCTGCAAGGCAGGTGCAAGAAGGGCCTCCGTCTGGCCAGGCTTCGTCTAGCAGCTACCCTCCTCCACCTCCATCCAACCCCTGGGACCTCCCTTACGGATCCATGGCAGTCGGCGCTGCTCCTATGCCTGCCATGGACGTCTTCCAGCCACCGCCTTTTGGGCCGTCGACAAGCACGGGTCACCTGTTCCCTTGGCTGGACGATGATCCAACGGGAGGGGCTTTCATGGCCGGCGGCAGCCAGCTGTTCGGCCAGATACCGCCATCCACAGTCTTCCAGCAGCTCGGCGACATGGGGGCTGGGAGCTCCTCCGGCTACCTGGCGCTTCCCCCTCCTCCTCTTCCTCCTCCTCCTCTATTTGGAATCCCCTACCCATCTCGAAGAGATGGAGAGGGCCCATCGAGTGGTTCCGGCCCGCCGAATCTCTACTGATCTCATGCTGTTCATGGAGGTCACATATGCAACCAATGAGTAACACAGTTGACCGATGAGTTCATATGTCGTTCAGAAGAACTTTCCTCAGCTTGCGCTCAGTCTGATTCATCCATGGCGTCTGCATGCCTGGGAAAACGGACCATCATGCCATTAAAGACGTGGCGCTTTGTAGGTTACATTCTTGGGAACATCATACGTGATAAGCCATTGCTTGAATGGGCAAATTATTTAATGGAGAAAAATGTGAATTTTATAAGTCTGATTCATGAGAAACATGAACTTATGTTAATTAAATCTATAAAATATCTCAATATCCACGGTGGCCTTTTGGGCACGTTGGCAGATGAGGTGGTGTGCCATGTTGGCGATGTAGGAAGTATGCTGTGATGTTCCCAAAACTTTGGAAAATGGGGCAATATTGGGTGGACAAGGTAATCGGCCGAAGGTGTGGTGGGCCCAGATAATGGGCCGGATCGGACTTGAAAGGGGTACAGGTGTCCGTTAGGCAGAGTGGATCACCAGGCGGGCATCGGCGGCGCAAATGCGACCGCCCGTTGTGGAGTCGGTAGATTCGCCACCGGCGGGTTGGGGGAGGGAGAAGAAGAGGAGCTCGGAGTGCGAGCAGAACGAGTGGTGGTTGTGCCAGTCCGGGCTCGCCGGGGCTGAAGAAACAGCTATCTCCGTCGAAATTCGGTTCCCCTCCGGCAGTCATGTTGCACTCCTTCCACGCTCCTGCCGGACCATCCATCTTCTCGCCCCGCCGGCGACGTGTTCCGGCCTCTTCTCTCCCCCGTCTCCGCGCCGTCTCTCTTACCGTCTGCCGCACGACGGCTTCCTCGAAGGGGCCCTCGGAGTTTGAGACCCTTAAATGCCAACTGGGTAGTGAGGATATGATCGAGGGAGGTAGTCCAGTCGTGGAGGAGTCTGGCGGCGGCGGGCCTCCTCCGCAGGTCGGCGAGGAAGATGACTCGGATGTGGACGACGGGAAGCAGGGTATTTCGGGCATCTATGTACCGAGGCAGAAGTATATCCCCATCTCTAAGGAGGACCTCCTGGATGGCATCCTCTCCATGTTCGAGTCGGAAAAAGATGCGGACGATTTCCGTCGCTTTGCAAAGTATGACCCCTCACCTGACCCGTTCTTTCATCATCCGCTGATAGTGGTTGTGGGGAGTTCATTCCTTCTGTCATGTAGAGTTTTCAAAGTTTTTTGTGTTCTGTGTTGGTATCAACACGCGTTTGCCATTAATTTTAATATAAATGGACAATAAGGAAAAAAAGCAGTCAGAAGGGTTCGAACGGAGAAATTATCTGAACTTGATTCATAAATCAACGTTGTGGGAAAATATTTAATGTGGGACAGAATGAAATGGCTTTATCTCCTGTGACTTGCATAAACTTTATTCAGCTTAATCAGAATGGTCATTGAAAGGAAATTACTGAATGACGCTAATTTAATTTTTACATCTGTAGTTATTTTTTCTTTCATTAGGCCCATCCATGATTTTTAGCTGTATTTCCATTTGTATAGTGTGAATTATTTTATTTTCTTGGAATGTATTTGAAAATATATTCAAACAAATGGAGTCTTATTGTTTCATTCATAACTTTTCAGCTAAGCATGGTTGAATTTTTCTGCCATAAACCAAGTAGATCCTTCTGTTTTTTAATACTGAACAATGCTATCAAGCTGTCATAATTCTTTTTCGGATGATATCAATTGATCATAATACTAATCAAGATTTTATGTCTTATATTCCGTTAAAAGGTTATATAAGGACCTTTTTATGCAATATAGTTCTATACTAGGAAATAATTTGACATTGTTATACTTTACACAAGGGATGCTTGAATTGATGTGTGCTTTGAATCTAACATGAGAATTAAAAAAAATGTTCAAAATGTCTCAACTATATCTAGCATGAGATCTCATTCTGTGCGGTTAAAGCCTGAACTGAACGGGGAAAAACTGAGGACAACATCTCTGTGAAGTAGACATATACAGACCATATTTCGATATGAATTATTTTCTTTTAAAGGAGACTAAATATGTATCATATTTCCTTCTATGCTGTTTTCGCTAATTTCGCTTCCTTCACTCTTCTTCCTCCTTTGCCAGCTGGACCGACCTTGCGACTTTCCTCCCTTCCTCTTCTTGACCTTTGGCCCTTCCTCCTGAGACTTTGCCCAGGCGGAATTAGAGGAATCAGGGAATTCAAGATAGATAATTTATGGGTAACCCGCCCTCTCTCTCTTCCCTCCTTTAACTTTCGAGAGAAGATGCAGGTTTCCTGTTCAGATCGAATTGGAAAAATCTTTATTTGAAAGCAGAACTAGTTGGATCAGCCCACGAATATCCCTCCCAACCTCTTGGAAATATACGATCTATCCATAACATGTAAGCATTACCCTAGTGATTAACATGTATTTTTATTTGTACGTGTCATCTTCTGCCAGAGGCTTTGAACAGTCGAAAAAAATCTACATTGGAAAGTGTTTTGCAGTTTAAGTAACTTTTGAAGACGTCATTGAAATTTCTTTTTGGAACATGTAAATCATCTTTCAAAACCTTGTCTCATGAAGCTAAACATGTTGCTGGAGGACTGGACAGGGCCTTCAAAATTATAGGTATGAAGAAATCTTCTGTGTAAGGCAGTTTAAGCGCACATGCACGACATGCCATTAATTCTCTTTTTCAGTGGAAATAGTCTAGGAAGATATTTAATTATGTTAAGATGCGTTTATATCTCTAGAATCTTTCTACCTTAGAGAAATTTCCATATTGGACATAATGTATTTTACTGGTTAATATATCTCTCAGCAATGAATTCTCCTCTTCTTTTTCTATTTTTTGTTAATTTTTTAATTTGGTGCTGTTGATTTTTTTCCCATCGTATGATTTGCAATTTATAAATGACTAGTTCACTGTTCTCAGTCTTGATATGAGGTCATTTACTTAATAATTAACGTCTATATAATGTTTTGAATGGTTTTACACTAGCAGAATGATTAAAATACAGGTGCTTGGACTTGACTCTCCATGCTGAGCACAAGGGTGTCCTAGAAGAGATGCGAACCCACTATTCGCTTATGCATACTGAAGAAAAGAAGGAAAATATTGCTTCCTTCGGCAGATCAAAAACATTCTTGAGCAATCCGGAGTTTTTTTCTAAAGATGTACACGCAAAGGGAGTAAATGGAAAATCAATGGAAAACAGTGCAAAGCTCGAAAGTTTCTACAATGACTTCGATGTGAAATCCCTTTTTGGCTCATCCTCAGCAAGCAGGACAAAGACAGAAAAGGCATCCAGGTTTGTTTCCATAAATCCGGTACATAATTCTTAATATAATTTGTTTAAAATATCCTGCAGAGGTGCTAAAAGGATAGTTGACTATGATTTCGTGTAAACTCTATTGACTATTTTATCTTGAATGGCATTATTATATAAGCTGCTACTTTGGATATATTTTCCATCTTTAAGGATGGTGCTCAAGGAGCATAACATGTATGTAACCCTTCAGACTGCTAACTTCTTTGTTGGATGTATGGACGGGGTGCAATATATAGATCCCAGCTCTCCACATTTGTAGAAACAGATGAGAAAAGATATAGAGGAGCATCTCAAAACAATAGTGTGTCCTCACCTGTTCTCTGTTTAGATGTTTTGGTTATATTTCCATTGTATCTATAGAGTAAACAATGTCTAAAGACAATAACTAGATCTCTAGGCTGGACGAAACTCAAAAGTGCTGTGCCAAATAAAGAGGGAAATGTGGAGAGTAATTTGTGCATACGACAGAATTGATTTGGGAAAGACGTTGCTTCCTAACATGCGGCTGTCTTTAGTCCTGTATGTTTTTTCATTACAACAAAATAGTGATGAAGTATTAAAATAGTCCGTTTAACAACAAATACTCTTGTTTGGGTAACATGGGATGAAGGATGAGCCAGCAAGCGGTTTCTGGTGTTTTCTGTGTACAAGTTACACTTTGTGGAGAATCTTTTCACATGGTCTTAGAATAAGATCACACATTGATCTACTGTCTCGATATCATTGAAAAATCTAAAGCCTTGTCATTCCCTGATTGTGGTGAACCATTTTGTCACAGATTGCATTCTCCCATGGGATGTCCCTGGGATATCTGACACCCTAACTCAAATTTATGGTGTCAGATAACCTCCATCAAGGATGAAGTGATATCCTGACCTTACATTTAATTCCTATCCTTCCCTGTGTGCATCCTATGCTAATTTGAGGTTGAAGAATTTTGGAGTTAATAGAAGGGTGAAGAAGAAACTCTTTTATATTTTTGTTCCTTAATAAGGGTGTGTGCTGGCCGTATTATTAACTTCCTTGTATTGCGCGTACGTAATTATGGTATAGTTATAAATATTAAGTCCTATTAGGATAATTATATAATTAGTGGCATAAATGAACAAAGGACAAAGTGCTAATTTCTAAATAAGGAGGTTACTAATGCCTGACTTGAGTTTTTGGATTCATTTAACCTCGGACCCTGCATACAGTTGAATGTAAATCTTCCAAGGCTTCACCACAGGTTGTGCATAGATATATTTAATGTGAAGCTTCTGTTGGTATCCAAATGATGAAGTTGTATAATATTTGACTGCCTGAGGGGGAACGTAGGGAATTCACTTCACTCTCTAAGATTTCTACGAAGACCATTTTTCTTGAATACTTCTTATCGTAATAAATTTTATTCTGTTTAAATTGATGTGCAGACTTGTAACAATTTCCAATAACACGAGCAACCACATTAGTTTCTGAGTTATATGTTTGTCATTATTTTAAAACAATGTAGTCATATTACGTTGGTATCTAAGGGCATAATTGCTTATTGCAACTTGGACCAATGATTCCACATCGAGCTGAGATTGTCCCTCTAATCAGAAAGGGTTGGGGATCCCTAGAACTTGTGAAGTAATCAAATGGTTGAGATGCAACTCATCACCCAGTTAATCCACCGCTAGTATGTAATAGCCTGTCTCTTGGGTGGCTTGCACCCTGGACGGTGCAGTAGAGCCAGTGTGGGCTCAGCAGTTGGCCTATGTTTCTTACGCATGTTTAGAGGGAGGATTGATTCCAGTAGTCTCACTGCACTGACCGTAGTAAACTTCTGTTTGAGCCCTGCCAAGGAAATGGCTCCTTTGACACAATGCAAACTAGTTCCATCATATGCTTTCTCAAAATCGTGCTAATAAAACTGCACAACCATCCTACTTTTTTTATCAGTGGATTGGTTTCTAGTAACTTCCTTCCATGAAAGTTGGTTGGCTTCTATCAAAAATTTATCTACCACCTTTTTCAATCTATTAGAGTCTTTTTTATTATCTCTCAGCAACCTTTGATAAAGAGAATTTGTCTAAAATCAGCAAGTTTTTCATCTCTTTATTTCGTGGTAATTAGGATCACAGAGGTAGAATACAAATCACGACTGCTTTGTACTCTCATCTGAAATTTATGAAATTTATGTACCAGTTCATGAGATTGTCTTTCAAAATCTCCCAAAAAGATCAAAACAGACACAAAGAAATACCAGCATAAATACCAGACCACCATATTGTAATCAATCCTTTGAAAGAGAGAAAAGGTCCTTTCTGTTTGAAGTTGATGTTTTCCCCACGGGCGCGAGGGTGGTTTTTCCGGTGCACTGGACCTAGTTCAATCTACAACAATAATAAGCACAGCATCCTTCACGTCTTCAATCGTGAGACGTTAATCAGAAGACATTTATCTATGTAAATCAGTACAGCAAACAGAGATGGAGATAAATAATTTATCGAAAATTAAGCTTTTATATTTTCTCCGCCCTCCACAATCTGACCTGCAATTTCAATTTGATCAATTTTCAGTTTCTCGCCCTTTAAGGTTGCCACTGGATGAAATAATTTGAACTCAGGTCACCTTTTTAATACACAAGTCTTTAGCCTTTGCCGCCTTTTTATTTTGTCCTTAAGTAATCTTCTATAATTTTTTTCCCCGAATGTGGATGTGATTTTGCTTCTTTAGGGTGTAGTATGTTCATTACGTTGACTTTCTATTTTATGGCACTGATTATTGTTATGCTTTTCAGCGTTATTCCTACACACTTTCAGCATACGTTCATGAAACTTTTACGCAATGCTCAGTTTGAAGAATTATCAGCTGAGGATTTGCTCCTGACATATGCATTGAATACTGATTACTTGTTAACTTTACCTATATATGTTGATTGGAAAAAGGCTTCTGAATCAAATGCAATAATATTCAGGTAACATCTCTCAATTCATTATTCAGTTTCTCATCAAACTGAAACTTTACCAGTAAGATTAGTTAGAGCCTTTGACTGTTATGCTTCATCATTACCGTTATTTTGTAGCGTCTTAAATTAAATTCACTATTTATGGACCTGATAAGGCATTAGTGGGCATGCTTAGTTAGAGCACTTTTATTTTGCATATCTTAATATGGGGTTATTTCTGCAACTTTCTCTTTGAAGTGTGTAGATAGATTGAACAGGAGATAATTCCTCTTAGTATGCACAGCCTCATGGTCTGGTCTGAACTGTGCAATCTCTTCTCTGCTTTCTTCTCTTGTTTTATCAATCCTTGCTGCTTTTTTGCCAGGAATTGTAGCGCTGAATGGTCCAGGATCTGATCCAGAACTAGTCTTAAATCTCTCAATTAGACCTTGCCAAAAAAGGAATTTCTTTCATGTGGCAACTGATTCATGGTTCCAAAAAATGCTAAACCCCCTCTGCTTCTCAACTAATGGACTCTCGTCTCTTCCCTATTATTTCCCTCTACTTTTAATGATGGACTACCTGGGTTTCATCATCATATTGATAATCCTGTTTTTGTATAAAAAGCCCTGTTCGTAAATCAAATGTGTTCGAGAGCAAAAAATTACACAAAATTCCCGATTTAGAGATCCGAGTTACTCACCGGTGGGTTTTTTCTTGAAGTAGTTATGCAAAACATAGAAGGATTTCTTGTTGTGCTTCAATTAGATTGGGCGTAACTATACAAAACAATTTCATCATCCCGAATTATATAAAAATGTTGATCCCTTAATGTCGTCTCAATTCTCCTCTAATTGCCTCCAAAACAAATGTCTTAATGTTAATTTCCCTTTAATTATAATTAATACAAATATGAAGGTTTTCCTAATTGAATCATTTGAGTGTCTAATTAGGTAAGGCCATGTATGGGTTTATTTCTCTTTTGGTATTTAGTGTGGTACACAAGTTAATTAGAATGTCTGAAATCCAATTTAGGATAATTTGCTCAAGTATAGCTTTTATGGTTTGATGACTGGTATATTTGTTTTTATGATTATGATTCCAGAATTAAATTTAAACGGTTAAACAGAATTTATTTTTTTTGTTATCACACTGTTATCCTATTTTGATAAGTGGAACGAAGGTACATCTAATAAAGGTTAAGGGGTCATGATTTTAGTTAATTAAGCTTTTCTTGCTAGACTTATTTTCATTATAAATTTCTGTTTCACTATGATTAATGTTTATATCGACTATGGATAAAATATATTCATCAATTTAATTTATCTTGTACCACTTTTGATTTAGTAATCATAAAATGTACTAGGATCATCATAAAAATAATTTCCTTTGTAAATTTGGTTTCCTTGGTTATATTAGGAAACATGAGTTTTATTACTATTTAGAATATTTTTTTTCGTTTTCTTTGTTTAATAGTTTACATGTCATCCAGGCGTGGCTATGCTACAGAGAGGCAAAAGGGTTTTCTCATCATAGAAAAGTTGGATTATCTACAATCGAGGCTTCTACAGAAAATCTTGTTCAATATTTCAAGGCCAGTGAAAAGGCTTAGTATTTGGATAAATGAGGTCACTCTACACTTTCGTGTTATTTTTTGATCTCCATTTTTTTATAATTTTAAATAAATTACTTCCATGAATTATGAATTTTCTTGTTCTTCCTCTTATGCTGGATATGAAAGGACACTTTCTCAAAATTGTTGAGTAGGTCTATGTTCTTGTCACTATTAAAAACACATGGTTTATGTTCTTATTGTGCTGTCCTTTCTCTGGTCAGTGGAATGCACCTCTTTATTCAAATGAGAATTTTACGATGAAAGTTCAAAATTTGCCACCATAATGGATGGACAGATCCCACAACCCAGTTACAGATGAAATTTTCGTTGACATCCTAAAATAATATGAAAACAACTGTTGTTTGCTGACCCATGTCTGATCAGCCCGTAATGAATATATTGCTTTGTTGCAACAGTGAGAACTTTTAAACAATGTGTTATGATATCAAGTCACATAAGAATCATCATGAGAGAAAGTTGGATGTAAGGATATCACCATAAAGGAAATTTTAACTAGTTTGACAATACCGTATTAGTGTCTTACAATTTTGTGGTACATATACATTTCATACGAAATCATATTTCTTATAATCATTCCGTATGTTATGCAAACCTAAAAGTGTTTTACTTATTTGCTAAGTTCTACATCAAGTCAACCTTGAATTTGTAATCCTTCTCCTGCAGAAGAAGAATATGGAACAAATCTTCTGACTCAGTAGTTTTGTGCTCATATATTGAGCTAAACAATGCATGCCACTTACGTATAACATGGCATGAAAGACGTGGCAACCTTTTTTATTATTTCACGATACTGGAATCATCATTGTAAAACCTCAGAAAAAAGTTAAATATCTTGGTCAAATTAAGAGGGGAAATTTCTCAAATTAGTGATTAGTAAACATGAAACCTTGCGATAGTGAGAGATATTCAATTTTTTTCTTGAAATATCCTATTATTCCCTGTTAACATCAAATATTGTATCCTCTACGTGTCGTTTTGTAAAATGTTTGCAAAATTCAACATAGGACAAGCCTCATCATGTAGTTTCTTCTTTACTGTGTTGTTAATTCATTTCTGGTAAGTGTAAGACGCCATAGCAGACATCAATAGCTGACACTAGTCTTAAATCCTCCCCTGTTCTTCTCCTTCCACTCCACCATCAAGCTCAAAACCATAAGAGTATTTATGTCATTCAACCGAGTATACAGAGAAGAAAATATATACAGCCGTTAAAGAATCTGGTGTCTCTCTTCCTTCCCCGATCCTCAAGTTTAAAGGCCATCCATAAAGGAATTGGTTGGTCATTGAATTGAACATGCAGAAAATAAGTTGATGAATATACCTGAAGATGCTACTGTTCAAATTGTCTTAACTTAATTTAAAATTTGAGGAAGAGCACGAGGTACAAGAGTACAAAATTGTGTCTCCTTTCAGTTAAGGTATCATCAGGTTCTACAAAACTTTCATTATTGGGTTAGCCATACACTTCACATGGTTCTAGCGATTTACATGGCATCATCAAATGATACAAGTCTTGGATAAGAATCTACGATGCACTGGAACGCCCTTGTTGATGATCCCTTACTCCAACAGCATCTAGGGTTCCTCTAACAATGCGCTATCTCACACTGTGTAAATTCTTTACCCTTCCTCCTCTCACTAGTATTACAGAATGTTTTACTGAATTATGGCCAGTACCAGGTATATAAGAAATGATTTAAAATCTAGACGTTAATCATACTCTGGCAACTTTGCATACGGCAGAATTTATTATAAACCCGTTTTATTTTGCTGGGGCGGCTTTAGAAACCAGCATCAGGGCATTTCATTTTCCCTGGACAACGTATGGGTATTCATCAGTAGTATTTTAAAACAAAAGAGTGAAGCCGTCAAAACTAATAGGAAAAAACCCTGCCATTTTCAAACTGTCGAAGACTATAAATTCCATAAGTTATCAAATCGTTCATTGACATCTAATTAGATGACAGGCTCTGTTGCCATAAAACACAGAGCCTTTGAAAAAATCAACGAATATTTTCTGAGGCGCATTAAACATGCATAAATTGTATCCATATGAAGATATGTATTTCTAAAGACTCTTCCTTACAGTATTTTAGTGTTAAATCCACAGGTGCTCTAGAGTCACCCTGAGGCTCTTTTGAATGCACAGGTGTTAAATACACAGGTGAATGGAGAAATCGTTAGGCTCTGTCTGGAATGACCTTGCAGAGAGTATCTTTCCAAATTCGTTGGCATCTTGAAATAGGTAGCCTTCTGGTGTATCAGTCCAGTACGGAGATTAACACCTAGATGATCGACTTGGGTAGTCAAACCATTCTTTGTCCTGTGTTATAATACAAGAAATAAATGGGAAAATATACTGCCTTAACAATATTATAAGGATAGACCCTTTCCTTCATCGAGTAAACACTAATACTGTGCTTGTAATGCAGACGTATGATCATAAGATGTGCAGAGTTATTGGAAATTAAAGCTATTTTATTAAAAGCTTTACTTTTTAATGTGTCTGTCTGGCTGGCCATCATTATAGAGTATATCTGTCTTGTTTTCGACGTTTAACATTATATAAATTGTTATTAAGTTTTAACATTGTTTTTTTTTCATATCCAAGGCCTTAAAAAACCCTAGTCAAACAGACGAACTAAAAGGTCTGATCGAAAGAGCTAAGGGTTGGCTTGAGAAGCACGGATTTCCAAAGGCCGTACACTCCCATTTTGAGGCTACATTCACCGATCAGCTGGAATATTCTCAACCAGAGGCTAGTGAGCTCCCAATCTGGCTTGCTTCACAAAGGGCATCGCTTCGTTACCAGGGATTTTTGTCGTCCATTGGACCTCGTGAAAGGCTTATGAGGAAATTCCTCACTTGGATTGGACTTATTCCTTCTATTCCAGAAGCATCAATAGATCACGACGCTGGAAGCAAAGTTTCTGAGATCTATCTGAGGTTTGCTCCATTCATTCCCAGTTTAAACTGCTATCCCTTCCACTAAAGTATATTATGTCTTGTCTGCATAAACGTACACACACGCACGCATGCACACATGCAGACAACACAAAAAGGGATTGGGTTTCCCCCTTGATCCAGTACGGCTTGTCTGATAGTTCCTAGTTGATTAGGTGGGATGATTCCTAGTTGTTAGAAAATTTCTCTTCAAATCCATTCCTATGACTTTCTATTGTAGATGCGTTGGCTGTTTGCAAAGATGAAGATGCAGTTAATAGTGGTCTGTATGATAAGTTGACAATGTTTCTTGATGGCTTGATCTTGAAGATAGCTCTCCGTGCTTTGGCAGTGACAGATGACTTGCAAGTTAATGCCAATTCGATGATATCCGTCTGAGAGGGGGGAGAAAGAGAGAGAGATAAGAGGAGAATGCCCCTCGTGGAAGCAACCTTACCCTAGCTTGATGTCTCTTGAGAAAATTGGAGACGATCTGGACGAACCATTTTACTCCATAACGATATAAGAAGTGATTGATCATTAGCTGGACATGAATAAATGATAGGCAGAGGAGAATAGATTTTTTAGCATCAGCATTAAATACCAAAAAAAATAACGTGAAAAAAGAGATGATATTCTCGGAGCGATGGTCTTTTGAATCAGATGCTAATCCATGATTTATGGAGTTAATCAGATCCATAGTGGGTTTGGATTGGGCCCAGATTTGTCCAGTTCGGGGGATAGACCAGTTTGTTTCTAAAAAGATACCATGATTTACGTTAAAAATCTAGAATTTTAACGCTATGATTACTCAATGTCTCAGCACTGACAATAGCATAGGCTTCAGTGTTAGCTCCTTGAGCAAACAGTTGGTTAGATATGAAAATCATGTCTCGTTACATATCCCCTGTGGTTATAGCCTGGTGTAGGATCTTTCCTTTCATGCCAAAATAAAAAGATAAAATCTTAGAGCTCAATATCACGTTTCTCCTTGCACATCATCGGAGATAAAAGCCTTGTGCAACATCTTAACTTTCATGTCGAACTTAAAAGGTAAAATATTGATGCAGAACCAGTGATTTTGTGTTTCTTTTAATTGTTAAGTTTGAAAATTGAAAATAAGTTTTAGCTCATCTAAATGTAAGATATAGCGGCTAGCATCCAAATTCAAAGATGGAAATAAAGTAACTGGTATATGAGCACTATTTAGGTGAGATATTCGTATGCAGTTTGTCTGGACAGTTTTCTAGATAATTTTTAAGAGTGGCAGACGAATTATTAGGGGTTCAGTAGTCCTTAGGAAGAGATAAGTATCACGCATCTCTTCCCTCCTGATGGATTTTCTATTTCTGTCCGATATTTCTGACTAATTTTTATTGTGGAATACATGAAAGAAAAAGTTCTTTTGAGATCTTTCTATTCCAAATGTGGGACAAAAGATGTTCCTAGTCCTTTGTCGGAAAACAAATTGAAAGACGTCTTGGGTAAATTCTTTTATCTCGAATTATTTGTCGTGAATAATAGGAAATTTTTGGTCCCTTTTCATTGATGCCTCACTAGAAGCCCCTGTGTGAAAACGTTGACATTCACCCATAGGTACAAGATCTGCGTTATTCCTATTGTTTATTTTATTTCCATTGAAACATCATACACTGGACAATATTTCTACTCACCTAATGAGTTTCATATATAAAAAATGTGGTTGGCAGGCCAAATTTCTTACCAAGAATGACGCTTACTGACATATGGGAGCCTGCATCAATGGAAGCTTGTGGGAGTAACATATGGAAAATGCTGAAAACTGGTGTATCTATTATTTTTTCAAGATCAGTTCTCCAGGTTTGGTACTATCACGTCTTATGTGCAAATGTCTTTGGATCCTGTTTACTAATGAAAGTAGAACTGGAACGTGTTGTCACTAAGGATGATGATATATATTGGTGGTTTCAGCTCGATCACCCAAGTCTTGGTGAGAAGAGACCGTTATGTTTTAGTAACGGACACATAATATTTCACTCTCACAAACATCAGAATTAGCTGAATTTATTGATCGTTGAAAATGATGTTTTTCAATATTTCTTCTTACAATTTATCATCCTGTGACTGTGGTTAATGATAGATGTTTAAAAAGAGCTGTTACTAGCTTGTGCTATCAAAGTTGTAAATGGAAGAATCCTATGGTCAACTAATCTTTCTTGTTATGCCTGAACGAGCTTGTGCTCGAAAACTCTAGCTTTTCTTTCTATGGATATAAACATGATGAAATATCATAATAGGTTTAAAAAATTAGCATACTTCTTAGAAATTACACTTTACATCAAATAGCATCAGAATCAAGATATACCTAAAAGTATTCCTAGTTTTCTCCATTGAAGGATATTCTGAAATGAACATTAGTTACTGGGAAAAATATCTTTGAATTAAATCCAGCCGAACGACTGAAAGTTGGCTCTAAAAAGCTTGCCTAGTTGTTTTTTTTGGTCTGTCATCTGCATAAGAAGCTCTGGTTGGAAGAATGGGACTGACACCCTTCTGTTAGCTAAGTCACGAGAAATTGGTCATATATTTTATCTGAGATTCGCATTATGTTGACTAAAAAGTCAATTGAGCTCTAAGATATTCTATTAAAATGAGATCACCATTTATCTCCATAGATTAGCTAATTTGTCTTGACGACATAGCACACGCTCGGGAATAAATGGTTCATCTTTAGGACTCGTCAGAGAAGAGTACAGCCACCTTACTTTGCAGTGTTTTATCCTAACGTGCTGATTGATGTGAAAATAATGAGAAAAATACAGGTATCTCTTCAATTTCAAGTTAGACACTAATTTTAGAACAGCTGATGAAATCCTGGAGGTATCTGGTAGCTCTGGTAGCTCTGGTAGCTCTGGTAGCTCATTCAATTCATGTGTTGCTATTCTTGAATTGAATAATTAATAAAAGAAATGGAATTACGGAAAAGGGAGGAACTAGAACTAGACCAATGTGGTGAACTAGAATAACAATCACTGCAACCATATTTGGAGCATACTTGTCAAACTAAAACCAAATTGTAATCTCTCTCTTTTAGAGAAACGAGGGGATCAAATTAACTCAGTTACGGTATAAATCAACTTGGCTCCAATTTGTAAAAGTCTACGGGAATAATACTTTTCAAGATACTTGAATTGTGAAACTAAGCCTTGCATGATTCTTAGTTTTGGGATCTTAAAGCTTTGATCACGCTGCTTCATGTCATTCGAGGCTAAACTGGCTCAGACAGTATGGTACAACCACTGATTTTATCCGCTGTGGATTTATCATGGGTCTGCCAAGGTGAGCAGTTAGTGTGATCATGGACGAACTTAAGTACTCACCCCAGAACGATGTAAACTTTTGTTTTAACAGAAATTATCGTTGAAAATCTCTGAATCTTTGGGACCCCTTTCTCACCCTTGTGCTTGAAAAGATATATTTATTGACATTTTGCCTTTCAAGTATTGTTTCGCATACTAACAAGTGAAATAGAGACGGATATGACACTAGTTTCACCTAGCATCATTGGCTCCCAAAGATTACTTCCGAGTACCCACATCTTATTAATAAAATTTTCAATTCAACTTTATTTCAGGAGCCAGCATTCCAAGAATTGATTCTTCTTTATACTGAAGAAGTCGTTCAGAGTGATTCTGAGAAGAGCGAAGCTAGGCCATTGCAATTGAAAATATACGAGAGAATACCCTATCCTGAGCTTCCAGTAAGTTCATAATCACTAATCTTATATTATATTAATGTTTTTCTATTTTGTTCATGGATCAAGGAGAATTCATTTTTGCTTTAAATATTATCGAGTGCATTCATATGTCAAGAGTGTGGCGTACACTTTTTTATTTCGTGATGTGAATATTAAAACGTTCACATTATTTATTCTCATTTTTTTCATTTTGCTTCCTTGCAGGTCGTTTTTCCCCACAAGAAACTATCATTCCGGATATTGGATACGGTATAATCACAATAGGATTCAATCACTGTCATAATTTCAATCTCCATTATTTTTAGTTTTAAATTTTAAAGATTAGCGAAAGCCGTGGTGAAGGGTAGTCAAATAATTTCATGTGGAACTTTATTTGAACTTTCTTTTATACAAGCGGCTTATTGACCGGAGTTTAGAAGATAAATTGTTCTTTTGAACTTGATTTAAAATCAATGGTTAAAAAAAAACTATTATGTTTTATGAGATCCTAATAGCAATATTGGAGCTGCATTAGTATGTGCTTTGGTTTGGTTTGAGTGTGGTGGTACATCATATGATAACTAGGAGAAGGAACTCCCTTGGAAGCATTACTTCTAATATGTAATAATTTACTGCAGTTTATAAATTTTACAACATTTACACCCAGCTGATTGTTTATTCTACATGATTTTTGTAGGTACGCTTGGATGTTGCGAGCATATTGGGACTTTTAGCTTACTTTGTCAATTACAAATTTGAGAATATTCTCTCATCTCCGTATGAAACAAATCTTTTGTTATCATTTGAGTTCTGTCATCAAGGGACCACATATTGCACCCACGTTCCACTTAAAACATAGGCCTAGTGATGATCCTATAATGATTGAAATAAATTTATGATTGTTGATCAGAAAGAAGTGAAATAATAGATGCAATATAGAATGAAAAGTTATGAGACTCTTGATGAAAGTTACTTCAACGAAAGTAAATATTGAAACAGAATGTGCAATTTTATATTGGATATTCATTTTTATTTTCTATTCAATTGGTGATTTCGTTTAACTTTACAGGCTAATGGAATTGTTTCAATGCTAAAGTTTGAGACTGGAGTGGAAATGGTAGAAAGTGGGAATATCGGAGGTCTCAGTTCTCAAGTTGGGAAATGGAATGGAACTGGTGGGAGGACTTAGAAAGAGGACTTTGCCTTGATAGCGGTTAAAAATACCACTTTGTATACTGAGCTTATAGTTTTATAGGCACTGGCGTCTATTGCTGGATACCAAAATTATTGCAAGTATTTAAGGCATGATCAGGTTGCCAGGTTGATACCTTATATGGGAAATAGGTTCATAAATCCCATATTTAATCTGGTGATAAAAACCTGTAATTTGAACCAGGAATATGTTTATTTTAATATTCGATGAATGATCTGCGCATAGTTCTACTCGTTTCCATAAATAATTTTTTAATAGCAATTTACAAGGGTAACCGAGCTGGCATGTCCACAAATGATACAAAGAATTGATAATTATGGTATAATGTGTCAAACTAGAGATTTTCAAATTTTGCCTTTTAGCTGACTGCACATGTATTTTACTTGAGGGAATATCTATGTACTTGATCTCTAGCCAGATGTGTGGACTATATGTTTTAGTCATCTTACTGTGAGAGGAAAAATCATTGGTGTCCAGGCCATTTGTAACTTTGGTTTTGTGACCTGCCTAAACCCTAATAACGTCCATGATCCCACAGTTTTGTCCAACTGAACTTCCATATCTCATGGAACTGTCACTGCACAGTTCTCATTGTTATATCACCTTTTATTAGCGAGAGTAGTGAGTTACTGTGAACCACGATCACTAAGGGCAGATCATGACTACATACTGAAAAAGTACATAATGAGACATGAATCTGATGGTACAGTCACTAATAACCTCAAGACCCAGGCTCTGTGAATTAGCTTGCATTCTGCTGCAATTGCTGCAGACTATCTCAGTACTACCAGTTGTCTGTCAAAGTATGGGTGAGTCTCTCAGAAAGAAACTATCCAGCTCTGTGATCATCTACGAAATGGTACTCAAACGTGCATGCACAAATATGGTCACCAGAAAAATAACTGGGACTATAATGAGAGGTTTTAATTTTTAAAGTGAATTACGCATTGTGCAGTCATATGGTGAATCAAAAATGACTTTTTGAAATTAACCTTCCTTATTCTTTTTCATAAATAATCATTATAGTCCATGGAAACTATATTAGACTTTTGCTACTTTGGCCAACTAGCATTTGCATCAGACTGTGTCTATTTTGTGGTCAGCAGAAATTATTCAAATATGTGATTGTTTCATCATTTTTTACGCCTTTTCTTTGTCCCCTCATTAATGTAATGACATGTTTATGGTGCTTTCCTGGTCCAGTTTTTTGTGCCTCACTTCCTTTCCCCAATTCTGTTGTTTTCCAGTTCAGCATTTTTCCTTGATGTAGTAGCCATAAGTGCACTCGTATTATTTATGACACGTGTGGGATTGGGCTATAAACAAACGTGGGATCGATACCAAGTAAGTTGCCATTTTTTAATTAACCTTCAAGTATCCTTTTTATAAATTTTATTTTATTTTTCATGGAAAAAGGTTTTAAATCCTAATTTTTTTCATAAACATTAGAAAATATTGACGCATAACCATAATAGTTTTTGCGTGTTTGTCTGTTTTCTATAAAATTTTAACACAAAACCGGTTTGATCCTCATCCTTCATTTACTCGTGTGTCTACAATATTTTAGGTGGAGAATTACTGTCAAGAGGTATTCTCCGATGGGCTGCCCTTTCAAATGGAGTTGTAGGAATTTTAGATTGATTCGGTTTACAATGGTAGTTTCAAGCTAAATAAGAAGAGCTCCTAGACTTTTCGGTTCGTACATACTAGCGCCCCCATGTAAGATAATTCTAGGTCAACAAATACTAATGCGCTGATAGCCCCCTTTACCGGATTGAGTTTGAGAGACTTGCGGTCGTTAGGCGTGAGGCAAATGTATACCTCATATTGGGTTTCTACGTTTTCTTGCACCAGTGTGTCTAGAAGAGAATCCTTATTCGGTTCCATCAGCTAGGTTGATAGACACATATAACATCCCATGAAAAGGCACAGATCTTGGCTCGTGCTTAATTTAAGATTTCTATGATGGTGACAGTAGAGAGGAGATTTTGATTATCTTTGGCTGCAAAAGCACCGATTTTTAAATTAGAATCTACCTGCTGATTTTATGTGACCCGTAAAAGCAACCAATTGAAGAGACTTGTGGTGGTACGCATGAGACACAATTGTGAGCCTTTTCTGCCTGAAATTAGTTCCACATTCAATTGAGATGCTTGATCAAGAGTATTTGGCTATTTATGTATTACAACTGTGAAGTGTTTTAGTTTCGTTCAGACAGTTTGTATGATTGTAGAGATTTTGCATCCTCTGTGAAGCATTCTGAAGCAGCATCTTTTATTTCAGCTTTTGGTCAACAGGACCCTGTATGAAAAGACACTAGCTAGTGGTTTCGGTTCTGTTCACTTCCTTCTGGATGCCTCTGAGCAGCAGCAAGTGAGTGAAGTTGATAAGTTCCGATGGATATCATTATCTGCTACAAACTTTTCAGAAACATATCATGTACCTTATCATAATATCATTTCCTTTTCCATGCAGTACAAAGAGGCAGTTTTGGCATATGCGATTCTTCTTCGCACTGAAAATTTGCAGGTTTTCAACTTCCTTTATTGTTTGATAATTCTAAACTGATTAGCCTCCAAGAGGTCTCTAACTTTTATTAAAAAATGGATAATTCTGTCAATTTCTTATGACAAAATAATTCACTTGAGAATCTTTGCTGTTATACAATAGGTATCAATACTCTAAAGAATCCTAGTTGTTATCAATAGGTATGGTCTAAATCTTTGCTCTCCGAGATGTGACCTGTGGAAGCTAGACACATCATATAAACTTAGAACCCATTTTTTTATGTAAGATATTTATTTGTTTTGCTTGTGAGGGTTCCAGCTGAACTAAGAGGTTATGGCATGTTTCTGGTATCAATGTGAATCAATGTGTATTTTGATTATTACGGTATCAATTGTGTGTGATTTACAATAGGTTCCACGCTCTTCAGGACATTTCATCAATTAATTTAGCAGAATATTCGTAATACATCCAAAAAATATCATTCAAATGTTTTCAGTTCTCCATCAAACTTACCTTTTCGTTTTTCTCTGAGGAACATGGATTGCTAGTTGGATTCTTGGTAGTTGCAATATGCAATGTCGACCCATAACCCAAGTTTCTGGATGTCACTGCCTTCTTCATGACATTAATGAACATTGGATATCTTCTCCAGTTTTGACCTGATTTAAAGCTCTTATATCTCCTGTGCAGCATTTTTTTTTAAAATTTTCAAATCCCTATTTAGTTGGATGAATAGATTAAAAGCTGCGTCACTTAGTCTCTGGCACTCCGCTGACTTTTTTGACTTCATATATCAAGGCCTCATTTTCCTAGATGTTACATTGTAAGTTTTAATACGGTTACAACTTCGGTATTTTAGATTCATATAATTTGAAACATAAAAGCCTCTTTTTCGAAGTTTTAGGCTACACTTGAATACCAAACTTACACTAATAATTGATAGGTGTCCTGTCGCAAGAGTCTAGCAGATGCCTGCGAGATATTCCTGTATGACAAATTCCACGAGAAGGTATGTAAGAAAGCATGTGCTCGCTGACTTTGAGGTGAAACAATGGTGGCTGTAATATTGCTGTATGCAGGTCGAAATGCCAATTGAGAATGCCATCAACACGTTATTGAGATTGGACATTGTGAAAGAGACTCAAACGAATGGAAGCGTTGGACTAAATGCTCTTCCGTCTCTCAAGGCATATAAGGCCCTCAAAAGTCGTTGGGACGACTTGATAGCATAAAAGAGCTTTGCTGCTCCTTTGCAGGTACTCTACTTTTCTAGTCAGAAATAGCGCAAATCTTCCCATACATCGATGTGCTGTCCTTTTTTTTTCTTTTCTTTTTTCCAGCCATTTTTTAGAGTTATAAAAACCATAATAATAGTACTAATGACCAAAACAACAACAACAGTAACGAAAGCTTGAAGAGATGTAAACACATAATATTCTAGGGATGAGAATGTACAGATTTTGTAATAAGCTTTAAGTCCGCATGGCCCTTATGGGCTGGGCCACACACATGCTACAATGGCAATTACAATGGGAAGCAAGGCTGTAAGGCAGAGCGAATCCGGAAAGATTGCCTCAGTTCGGATTGTTCTCTGCAACTCGGGAACATGAAGTTGAAATCGCTAGTAATTGCGGATCAGCATGCCGTGGTGAATATGTACCCGGGCCCTGTACACACCGCCCGTAATGTTCTTATTTCGACGATTTTCCTCATTGATCCACCAAAGTCATTTATCGAGAACGCTTCTATAGAAGGATTTAATTTTAGCACACCCCATTGTTCCTCCACTTTTATATCTTCACATATGACTAAAAACAGTCCATGTTCTCATTCATGCATGTATAGAGCTGACTTTATTTATCTTTTTTTCGTTTTTTTATTTCTTTATTATAGTTATTAAAAAACTTCTTATCATCATTATCCAATTTTCTGAGCAGTACACTTTTAACTCTTGTTCATCATCAAGTATTTTATGGTAAAAATTGCATCCTCCCTAAATTCCTGTTTAACTGATCTGTCCTGCTTTCAGGCCAGCTCCTTATTTTCCAAGCACAGTAAGCCTTCTAAAGAGTGTAACCCATTCATTATTGAACTGAATCATGAATGACCCATCATTTTTTTATCATTTGCTTTCAATCATCAAATTCGGATGAACATTGGCAAGAAGATAACTGGCTCGTATCGTTTTTTTGGCTAACTTTATGTAGGCTTTGTGAATTTGACGTATCTGGGGATGGAACTTCATTCAAGAGCTCACCACTTAAGGTCCTACATCCCTATGCTTACATCATATGAGTACAGAAGCTCCTGGGCACTCTTGTATGTAGTAATGAGCACAGAAGATTAGCTCTAAATGAGCCAAGGTCGAGATGAAACACTAGACACATGGTCCAGATGTGCTAATTCATGAGGATCTGAAAGAGACCAAGGGAACCACATCCACCTCAATAGCCCCAGCCTCATCACTGCTTGAAGGTCAAATATCCAGATAAATAGATGTATAGAGAGATAGATAGATCATCTGTGCAGGTCAAGTTCCAAAGATGATGGTAAGTGAAACTAGAGAAAATGCAGACAAAATCTGCATCGACAGTTCATTTTCTAGATGGTTTGTATGCATAGTATGTTTATTCATTCCTCCTAGTGTCCTTGTAAAAAGAAATTCTTAGAATTTTGCTCATTGATAATCCGTGGTGTACTTTTATACAGAGAAATCCTAACATTATTAATTATAGAACATTTGGATCTGATCTAATGTGTTGATAGGTAACCATAGTGTCCGTGGAGAGAAAAATATTCTCATATTTGATAAAAGAAAAAAACACCCTTACAAAGGAAGTGGGTTTGGTAGTTATATTAGACTCTTGTAAGGTTCTAGACCTAGACATATAACTACAAAAAACTTAAGGTATACTAGACAGTATATTAGACACATCTCGACAACACTCCCCTTCAAGTTAGTGAGTGGATGTTGTCCATTCCCAACTCAAGATGCCTTTAATAAGTATATCTACCAATTAATTTTGTACCAGTTATCGTGCCCACGGTAAATGTTGGGTAGCCAAGTGCGGAGTGGATAACTGCTATTTGATATGATTATGTTGTACTAAGTTATGCACAAAATTAGACATGATAGGGTGAATCTTTCACAAGTTTCTTGATAGAGATGAGATTTGTAAATAATTTTGAGACATGGAAAATATTAGTAAAGGATTCCAAAGGGTTCAAGTTTAAGGTCTCTTATATTAGCAACTATTAGAAAGGATCTATCTATAGTAGATATATTTTTTATCACTAGGACAAGGATTGTATTTGATAAAAGGATGAGAAAAATTTGTCATATGATATGTTACCCTTGAGTCCACTACCTAATTGTTAGAAATAACTCTAGAAGAGGATTTGATTTTAAGAGATTAATGAAACTTAAAATACTAAATTAATTAGTATTGGATCACTTTTGACTTCATCTTTTCCAATTCAACTCAAAATCGTTCTATCTCATCCATTTAAAATGAAGGAAGATGGTAGTTTTTTTTATTATTTTGATGGTTGTTTGAAAATCTAATTGATAGGTAATTCCACTACCAAATGTGCTTGACTTCCATGTTTTTTAGTACTGAAACTTTGTGATCTACCATGAAGTTTATAACATCTATGTCCAGGGTGACGAGGTTTCTTGTAATATCTATGTTATAGATTATCTTGAAAATCAAACTTTTAATTTTTTCTTTGACTAAGTTGAGGATGTAGAATTTGATTTCTGACTTTCTTCATAATTTCATCATATTTAATCATAAATGTAGCATTATCAATTTCAAACACTAATAACATTAATGTTTTATGGTTCTATTCATTCAAAATTATTGAAATAATCTCATTTAAATGATTTCCTCTCATGGCTTAAAATTTGTTGTCTAACATGATAAAAAATAGAGTTAAGTCCTGCAATAAATTTAAAGACTTTTTTTAAATCTTTGAAATTTTGTAGAATAGTAATCTCCTCAGTTTTTCTATGTTGGGACTAAGGTAATAGTCAAGTTACTAATATAAACCTTTCAATTCTCTAAGATATTCCATCATGAATTCATTTCCTTGCATTATAGACATGAACTTTGTCTCTAGTTGTATATATGAGCCTCATTATTCTTTGGTGAGATTTTTGTGTGAATTTTTTCTCACAAACCTTTAATTGAAGTCAACAAGAAAAAATCTTTAACTAATTTGAAAATCATTGTTCCGAGATCCAAGTCTTAATTAGTGCATCCTCCTCTCTCCCTCTATGGTTTTCATGAGACAAGGGATTTGGTTGCCCCTCTACTAAATGATGTAACATCTCTCTCTCAATCCTCTCGAATGTATTTTAACTGTTAGATCAAATTATATTTAGCTAATTTGAACTCTATAGGTATTGTAAGGAGTTATACTACTAATCGTAGAGTAGTAAGACTAAGGTTAGAATCCCTTGTGGAAGGAGGATCTCCCACAACTGATGAAGAAATATCTCTCACATTTGATACTTCAAGAAAACAACTAAATCTACTAAATCATTGTAAAAAGAAGAAAAGAAGAAAAAATGGTAAAAAAATTATAATTGTAGTAGAATGAATTATTGCAAAAAGAAGAAAAGAAGCGATCACACTTGGATTCACTTTGATACCATGTAAAATATTTGAATCTGATCTACTGCATTGATAGGTACCCACAATGTCCATGGAGAGAAAAAATATCCACTTATTTGATAAAGGAAAAAACTCCCTTACAAACTAAGTGGGATCTAATATTTATATTAGACCCTTACAAGGTTCTAGACATAGACATATAATTACAAAAAAAAGGTATATTGGATAGTATACTAGACACATCCTGACAACATTAAAGAAAAAATATTTATTTTATTTTCCTTTTTGTGCACAAAACCCTGTGGGATGGCAAGGATCCCTTAACAAAACCATATTCTAAGTACACTTGAAGCTCTAATTTATATATGACAAAATCCTGCCTTTTCAATTCCAACCCTTTGATCATGTTCTACTATTCTTCTTCATCGCAAATCATAGAGTAAGTTAGCATTGGCATGCCGTCAATGATACATAAGTATTCTTTACTTGAGCCAATTTTACTTTTTGGTTGAATGGCATGATTCTTGGATGTTGTTATTGAGCCACATCAATCCACAACTCAATGATCATGTTATATATACCAATGATTTAAGATCTAATGGCAGAGAAAAATATGTTGTCAAAGTTTCTCCATCGATTTCAGTCATGGTCTATTTGTTTCAAGTTTAATAGTAATTTTCTTTCACACATTCAATGTACCTAATTATGTACATCTTACCATTCTCTCATCTTCATGGATGTGTCTAAAAAAGAATTTTTTTAGCACTATTTATAGAAATATATATGCTCGTATGTCTTTGATGGAAAAGGAGAAACATGGTTATTTTTAGTATAAAAGCCATCCAAGAATCTTGACATTATTGTTTTTTAAGGGACCACATTGGAGGATCTTGCTTTATTTTAATCCAATATAATACGTGTAGTAATGTTAATTAGGCTAATAAAATAATATCTCAGCTCCAATTAATTTAAACTTCCTTTCTATCTACATGTATTAAAAAATATATGTTCTTAAAGTATTGACCCACGTATCAATAAATTATAGGTCCAAAAATGGTTGAACAATCTTCTTTGTTATTTCATTCTATTTAAATAAAAATAAAAATTAAAAATTGAAATAGCTGCCTTTTTCATGAGGATTAATCGCCACATTCTATTTTAGGAATGAAAACCTTAGATCTCTCATGGCTATGGAAATTATCCTTGATCTTGTTCAAACTGTGGTCCTCCCATTCAATAAATATTAGCTTTCCTTATTTATTTGTAATAAAAAATTCTTTTATCCTAACTACTTTTCTCATATCTTTTAGAATTTCAATTAAAAAAAATACATCTATTAAAGTGCATTATAACCCTTATAATTTTTTATCAACGACACCGGCTGTAAGTGCCTCTGCGGATTGCCTTTGGTTGAACCCTAAGCTAGAGAGAGAGAGAGAGAGAGAGAGAGAGAGGGCTAATAGTGTCTATTTCTGGCAAAAAATGGCCAACGCCGTCAAACTCAGATATACGGTATCGTATAGCTTCACCAGGATTAGGGTTTCTTCTCCTCCTTGAGCCTGCCTATATATTGGTCATCATCCTCGACCCATTCGCTATGCCGCGCCGTCTCTGCAGCAGCTTGGCTCTTGTAGCTCCTACCCGGTTCTCCCGTCGATTTTTTAGATGAAGGGGGGCCCTGCCGTTCCCCGATCGATGATTCCGTCCGTTTGTCTTTTCGTTTGCATCTGATCTCTCCTTGTTCTCGATCTCTGTTGGTTTCCTTTGTTGAGCAAACATTCAGGCAACCCCCTTGCCGCTAATAGCAATTCCCCTGGCATCGGAGGTGTTAATTTGCTCTTACAACGAAGAACAAGCTTCTGCTCTTCAGATTTGCTGAGAGGTTGGGGGTCTCGGCTCCCATCTTCTCTGAAGCTGGTCTAGTAAGCCTAAGCACATCACCATTCCTTCAACCCCCTCTCCCGCTCCTGAAGAATCTCTTAATCCCTATTCACCGCCTCATCTCATCTCGATCGAGGCTCGTTTATCTGCCTAACAGAGCGCATCCTGGCGGCCTCACGAATCTCCTTTCCTTTTGATTCTACTTCCGCGCTTGGCATCGTAGTCATCACCAATCTGCAACTCCAGAGTCCTTCGGGCTACCTTGATCCTTTCCATCCGATTTGCATCTACTTTCTAATACCGATGTTCTTGCAGATCCGTCTGTGGAAATCGCCACTTTTTTTCGACTTCGGTTTCAGATCCAAATCCAGAATCAAAAAATTCGGAGACCAAATAATTTCCTCTGAACGATTTTATTCGGTTGATAGGGCCTTTATAAGAACATATTTCTTGTAATTATCTTCCAAGTTGCATTGCATTATTTGAGAAATTCACTGGAAGGATCGAACCATTAGAAAACATGTTGGTGTCTCCAAGTTTTTTATCAAAAAAAAAAGGGAAAAATGCATTCGATTCAAAGAGATTTGTATTGAAACAGATCAGTTCGTTTGAAACCCTAAAGCCCTTATGATACCAATGAAGGATATTGTTAAGAGTTATGACTATAGAAGAAAAGCCTCATTGAAGCAAGAAAAATGACCATATTACTCAATGGATGAATTTTCCCCTTTTAGAAGGTGTACTAAGTGGAATACATAAGCATATGAACTTCACTTCCCAAGTAGGAAATAATAATTATTTATTATATAATAATGGCCTATTAAGCATGGTGCTCATTCTAAGCCATTAATCATGCCAACTTGATTGGCTAAATAATTTAACAAGTTATATGATTCCATTGGTTGGATAAAAAGTATGTATTCCATTTTACTTAATAAAATTTAGTTTAATTTATATATATATCAACATGGAATTTAATAATAGTGAAAACTGATTAAATATGCATTAATTTTTTCAAATACATATTAAAATTTATTCTTCAATATGAAGAGTGCTGTTGTAGAATAAAATCAAATACTTTTATAAATATACTGTTAAGAATGTAGGTTGTTTGGAAATATTGAGAAAATACACCAAGAAATTATCCTTTTCAGGCATCTTGTTGCCTATTCTGAAGGCTGCAACTTATCTTAAAGTTTTTTTCATATCATTGTTTTCATTAAAAAAAATTAAAAATTCTCGATTTGGTCATCCTTTCTTTAATTTTCATAGTCTTATATAACAAATACCATTAGCAGTCCACTACTTTGTAAGCTTAATTTGGAAAATATTTAGTTTCTAAATGGGGCCCATCAATTAATCCTAATTTTAGAATCTTTTTTACACCAATTATTTACTCTCGATTTATCTCTAAAAGTTCCCAATTCGTGAAGAACATATGATACTTGAAAAATATGGTGTAAAACATTTTGAAAAAACTTGATTTTACAAGTAATTAATAAATAGTTAATATATTTTTTGCTATTTTTTTCCTTTTTAATGAAAAAAAATCATATGATTTTGGGCTGCATGAGGATTCGTGCAGGGGGTTGCATGGAGGTTATTGGGCCACGTTTCCCAACTTCCCGGCCCATTAACACCCCATAATCACGGATCAATGCACCAATGACGACTGAGCGTAACGAAGAAAAGGAAATAAAATAAATAATTACGGTGGGGGTGAAAAGAAATATTTGGGCCTACAACCTTTCTTTTCTAAACTCGATCCTGAGGCCCATAAAAACGAGAGTAATTAGGCCGGCATTGGGCTTCCCCCGACCCATTATCACCCGGTCCGCCTGTACGGAAGCAAAAACAAAATAAAGGAGAAATTAAGGATACAAGTGTCACATCAGAATAATTTCAAACAGTTTCCAATCCCGTCCGACTCTAGAAAGTTCTAGAGTGGGGACCACCGGCTGAGGAGGATATTCCATTCCATTCAGACTAACCAACCGTCAAGGCCTCACGTGCCTGAGCTTTCGGTGGCAACCAGCGCGGCGTGGGGGCGCGTGTGGTCCCCACTTCACGAGGACCTCCGCCGACCACATTCCCCACCCCCGCCCCCGCCCCCTTTCTTATTACTTCATTATCCCCACACCAAGATCCTGTCTGTCACCCGCTCTCTTGCTTGCCCACCAGCTCGGATCCCCTGCCGCCAGCCTCCGCCGTCTGCCGGAAGCGAGGAAGGTTGGTGGGTGGTCTCCGGGAGGCTTGCCGTTCCTTCTTTTGTCTTTGTTGTTGCTTCTCGGCGGTTCTTTTGTGGCGGATCGGAGCTCCTCCTGCCAGTGAGGTGTACGTTTGCTTTTCCATGGTGTGAGAGCTGCGATCTTGCGTTCGGATCTAACTGAATGTTGTGGATCTTTTGGGTGCATGGGACCTGTTGTGTTGATCTCTTCTTGCTCCCTTTTTGAACCTCAGTGTGGTTTTTTCCATGTGGTCGTCTGATTGCTGTGGCGTCAATGTGTTGGGCTTCTTCTGTGTAGCCTAAGAGAGGCATGCGAGGCGAAGGAAACCTTCATAGAGAAGCCTTGATAGGCGTTTTTTTTTTCACCTCTGCAGGGATCTGATACCCTTTCCCACATTGTTCTTTATAATTTCACCTTTGCTTATGATGAAAGCATCGATTATGACTGTTGGATTTCTAAAAGAATCGAACACTGATCTTCCGTATCTCTGTCCAGGGAATTCTCTTTTGCGTCTTGGTGCTGAACCTATTTTTCTCGATTTTTTGCTGTCAAGCTGTTTTTCCTGGAAATCTTTGTTCTAGGGCATCTGAACTTGAGCCTTTCATAAGAGACTAAGCCAGTAAACTTGATTTTTGTGCTTAGGATTGCATAGTGTAGCTACATTTGTAGGTACGTAGGAAATGTGAAATGTCCTACTGAGAGATTGGCTTGCAAACGTGGGTATGCAGGAGATATGAAGCAAATGGGAGATATTTTGTGTTTGAGTAAGGTGTGAAATGCTTTCTATGATTTGGGATGGGGACCAAAAGCAATTTTTTTATCCTTGATTTGTAGTTTAGGAGCCATTCGTAGCATCTAATGGGGTATACGTTGTTTTATGGGATACTTTTGTTCAGTGTCATGGTTTCATGTGAGGAATTCACGA
Organism: Spirodela intermedia; assembly: GCA_902729315.2. Taxonomy (NCBI): domain Eukaryota; kingdom Viridiplantae; phylum Streptophyta; class Magnoliopsida; order Alismatales; family Araceae; genus Spirodela; species Spirodela intermedia. The sequence continues at coordinate 7,115,540 of LR746265.1, forward strand.
TTTTCTTACTCCCATGAGTTTTTTCAGTCTAATCTACTAGAGATAGAGGTTTCCTCAAAAAAAATTTTTTTGCCATTCCCCTGATTTTCTTGTTTCGCGTTGGAGAGTGACTGCTCTCCCTCTCATTTTAGATCATCATTTTTCATTCTTATTTATCTTTCCTTCCTATTAATCTCTGGATAGGTGATCCCGTTTTATCTACCAAGCTCTGTGAGTGTTTCATATTGGTCCACTATCAGCAGATGAGCTGAACCATAAGTTACCCATTCCTCTTGGGACACGAGGGATAGTTAGTCATTTCGTGTAATTTTCTGCCATGACTGTTGCATACCATCTGGAGGAAGAGGAGCAAGTAGTATAACGACCATAGATATGTTCATCTTTTGTTATCGAGCTTATGTTGCATGATTGAGATTTACGGTGATCACGTGCGTCTTCTTGTCTTGTTCTCAACCTTGTCTCCTTGTCAGCCTAGGAAACACATGAGAAAGAAGGCTTTCTGTAATTTCCTTGCAGAATTGGCGAATGAATAGTGGGCGAGCATTTTGCGGCCCCATGATTAAGCTTGGTTGCTGCTCTATTGTACTTGTGTTTTTATTTTCTTGTTAGATTGACTCAGTAACCACAAATAATCACCAGTGATTCCTGTCCACTGTCTTTCTTCCCTTATCCCTGCGCATTTCTATGGTCTGCATTTCGACAGATCTCTTTTTTTTTTTGGGTAGGATGGTCAAGTGGTTGGGAAGTTTCATGCTTTCCCCCTGCATAGGCTCTTGAAACACTGATATTGATTTTTCCTCTCTGCACAGGCACATCGGCATTTAAATTCTCTCTTGAATCCTCATTCAATAAGCCATTTAGTTCTTCTTTCTTATATACTTGTGAAGGCTACCATCATGACATGAATGAAGGAAAGTTCCATGCCTGATCATTTTCTTTTTGAAGGGCACTGATCCATTACCGGATAAAAAAAATAGATTAATTTGATATATGCTTCTTAGTGTTGGCATCTCTTGGCAGCGAAAAGTTCTTTCAATTTTCTGTTGCTTTAAGAGCTTTTAATATTTTCTAGTCGGACTCTCTCACAGCCCCATCAAACTGTGTTTGGAGTGGTTCATTATCTATCCAGGATTTATGCTATTCTGGTTTGGTGCAATCTCTTCTCTCAAAGGATGAAAAACCTTCCGGTGAATGATCTCATTTTGTGCATTTTGATTTCAGATTGCTTTTTCACCTTATAGTGGGTATCTTAACTTCCAACAGTTACATTGTTGTGTGCTCATTAACTATTGTTACTGTCCATTCTGCTCCAGTTTAATTATGTCAACTTTTCTGACAGAGTAGTTATACACTATGGCTGATGTAGATGATATTCAGCCCCTCGTCTGTGACAATGGAACTGGAATGGTTAAGGTGATTTTTTTTCTTCTTAATTACTTGTAAATAAAAAACTTCATTTTAAGTTAAAGCATTATGGGTGTTGATGATGTGTAATTTTTATTTTTTTATCGTATTATAGGCTGGATTTGCTGGGGATGATGCTCCCAGAGCTGTCTTCCCGAGTATTGTTGGTCGGCCTCGTCATACTGGTGTCATGGTTGGCATGGGACAGAAAGAAGCCTATGTGGGTGATGAGGCCCAATCTAAGAGAGGAATTTTGACGTTGAAATACCCTATTGAACATGGAATTGTCAGCAATTGGGATGACATGGAGAAAATTTGGCATCACACTTTCTACAATGAGCTTAGAGTTGCCCCAGAGGAGCATCCTGTTCTCCTCACTGAAGCGCCCCTTAATCCGAAGGCCAACAGAGAGAAGATGACGCAAATCATGTTTGAAACCTTCAATGTTCCAGCTATGTATGTTGCAATTCAGGCTGTCCTCTCTCTATATGCCAGTGGTCGTACAACAGGTATGCAAAAGTGAAGAACCAGCTACTACAAGTTTTCTGCCTGCACTTTGTTTCCTACACTATTTTTATGAATCCATGCTTAATGTTCTAATTGGCGAATCTAAGTGATCTAGCTGGTATATTATATTACATTCGATTCACGTACAGAATTCCTTTTCAATACATGCCATCCTGGGTTGTGAAAGTAGTCGCTCTCGAAAGGAAGTATCTGGCATAGGATATTATATTCATGTGCATAGCTTTCTCCAATATACCTGCATTTATTCATGAATATATATATATATGTATTTTTTTCGTGTGAGGCGTTGACTTTTTCCGTTTTGTACGTTGTCTTAGAATGAATGTCTTGCAGGGCATGTGCAGCAATTTGATGACCTGAAAATGTCACATGGTTTGGGTTTCTTGGGTAGACATGCATATGATGATTTTAAGGTCTTGCACCACGGAAAGTTGACTTTTTTTGTTGAAAATTTCTACCTTTTGAGTTACAAAAAGAGAGAATTCCGTTGTGGCACATGTGGTTTGTAGGTCCGGTTAGATTCATCGTCGTCCCTTCTCTCCCCTCCCTGTTCTGATTCCCATCGTCTTCCTGGCAAGTTTACTACCATTCTGTCACTCGGTGTCCATTTCTCTGCAGCAGTTCCTTTTTTTTTCTCCATTTTTTTCCTTTTCCATCACCTGCATCCTCCGTTTCTTCATGGGCCGGCCTCATTTCTCTCTCAGGTATCGTCCTGGACTCGGGCGACGGCGTGAGCCACACCGTGCCCATCTACGAGGGCTACGCCCTCCCGCACGCCATCCTCCGGCTCGACCTCGCCGGGAGGGACCTCACCGACGCCCTGATGAAGATCCTGACGGAAAGGGGCTACTCCTTCACCACGACCGCCGAGCGGGAAATTGTGCGCGACATCAAGGAGAAGCTGGCCTACATCGCCCTGGACTACGAGCAGGAGCTGGAGGCGGCGAGGAGCAGCTCCTCGGTGGAGAAGACCTACGAGCTGCCCGACGGGCAGGTGATCACCATCGGCGCCGAGCGGTTCCGGTGCCCGGAAGTCCTCTTCCAGCCGTCGCTCGTCGGCATGGAGGCTGCTGGCATCCACGAGACCACCTACAACTCCATCATGAAGTGCGATGTGGACATCCGCAAGGACCTCTACGGCAACATCGTCCTCAGCGGCGGCTCCACCATGTTCCCCGGCATCGCGGACCGCATGAGCAAGGAGATCACCGCCCTCGCCCCCAGCAGCATGAAGATCAAGGTGGTGGCCCCCCCCGAGCGCAAGTACAGTGTCTGGATCGGCGGCTCCATCCTCGCCTCCCTCAGCACCTTCCAGCAGGTACCACCGCCAAACTCTCCACCCCCCCTCCTTCGTCCTTCTCCCTTCGCCTCCCTAATTCGGCTCATCTTGTGCAGATGTGGATAACCAAGGGAGAGTACGAGGAGTCCGGGCCCGCCATTGTACACAGGAAGTGCTTCTAGGTGGCTGGGTTGGTCGGTAGGTTGGTAGGTTATCCCTTTTCTTCCCTGCATACCCTCGCATGCAGTTTGATGCGCCCCCCTGTTGACGAACTGCTGGCGATCGGCTCATCTCCCCCCCCGCGCAAGTCCTCCGTAGAAGCCTATCTGGTTGGTGTATAAGACTCTAGGGTTTGATTTGCTCCCCCTCCCCCTGTTTTGGGGATCGATGGTATTTTAGTAGCTGCATCTGGTTCCGATCTTGATCCCCATCATCCGTCGAATTTTTCGCACTGTGGAAGTACTGGGAAGGGAAAGGGTTGTGGTTTAGGGTTCATAAATGCGCCACAAGGAATCAGGGTTCGAATGGGGACGCAGAAGGGGTTTACTTTTCTGTGTTTGGTCGGCTTGTCGTGATCTATTTATTGTTCTCTACGTTGAAAGGGGGTGATAAAGATGAGCTGGAGCTTTTGCAATGGGGCCCAACTCCAGAGAGATGCCGATGTTTGACTTTTGCCGTGGGACCGGGGAGCGAGCGCTGGGCGGGCCTTCCGCCGCTGGGCGCCAATGGTGTCGCCCGTCCATATCTTCAACTCCTTACGGAAGGGGGGAGAGCGAGAGAGAGAGAGAGAGAGAGAGAAATCCATGGGCCCTTGAGAGATGTGTTTGACTTATCGGGAGAGCACGGGTCATACAATTAAAGTTCTTTTTTCTGGGGGTGAGGAGGGGTGGGAGGGTTTTTAAGATAGGCTCGTTGGATCTTCCGCCTCATCTGATTAGTTGGCACCTTCTTGAACAAAGCGTGACTGGTACCCTGTTCTTGAACAATAAGGGAAGTCAACGAGGCCGTGTGCCCTCCACTCGCTTCTTACTTAGTATTCCGGAGGCTTCTTCTACCTCCTCTCTCGGCAGCGGCGGCGCTCCATCAACCGGAACGCCACCGCCTCGCCACCCGCCGGCCGGCGGGGAGCACACCCCTTCTTCCCTCATATCGGTCTCATGTTCTGAGGAGGGGACGGGTCCCATGAGAGGTCAACGGCTACGTTCCTTAAATATGCACGTTAATTCGATTTATTTTTTATCTTAATTACAAATGGGGGTGAGAGAGGAGATCTGGTGGGGGGCACGTGTTCCCTCAGAGACGGTCAACTGTCTCTCTCCGCCATCGCCATTCCGGGTTTTACTTTACATGGCAACCTGAAGGTGATTGGCTGGGCTTGGTCAAGCGCGTGCCGGCCACACGCCGCCCAGCTTTTTATTGCCACGCCAGCAGCATCCGATGGGATCACTTCCCCGTTCACACTTGCCCGCATCCTACGCGACGTTTCATCTTCAGCCACACGGCAGGGGTCGTGCGTAACGCTGGGCTGCTCGAACGACGAGCCAACCAACGGGCGTTGTCGTCGCGTTGCTCATGACGTGGCTAGGATAGCCTATGCTGAGGTCCGAGACTCTTTCTCACAGACACGCAGCTAGTTTGTGCTAGCTGATTAGCACGGAAGGTGTATACACCCTAATCGCAGTTTGGTGCCTATAAATAGAAGCGCATCCAGGACGCGTGCTCTCCACACGCCTCACCTTCTTCCGTTTCCTCGCTGCCATCGGCATCACCCGCAAGCTCGCCCTCGCTCTCTCTCTCTCTCTCTCTCTCTCTCTCTCTCTCTCATTTCCTGCTTTTCTCACCGTAGACGATCTCCATGGCGTCGAAGATGATAGCCAACTCCGTGGATACATCAAAGTCCAAGCCCCAGGAAGCTGACCCGGAGAGAGGCGAGGGGGAGGCGGTGGACTACCTCGCCCGAGCGAACTGGCTGCGCGCCGCCGTCCTCGGCGCGAACGACGGCCTGGTGTCTGTGGCCTCCCTCATGGTCGGCGTCGGCGCGGTCAACCAGACCGCGAAGGCGATGGTCGTCTCGGGCCTGGCCGGACTGGTGGCCGGCGCCTGTAGCATGGCCATCGGCGAGTTCGTCTCTGTCTACGCCCAGTACGACATCATGGTGGCCCAGAAGGAGCGGAGGGCCAACGCTGAGACCACTGGCGCTGGCGAGGAAGAGGAGACCCTGCCGAGCCCATTGGAGGCGGCGGGGGCCTCCGCTCTCGCCTTCGCCCTCGGCGGTGTCCTGCCGCTCGTGGCCGGCGGCTTCGTCAGGGCCTGGGCTGCCAGGGTTGGAGTGGTATGCGGGGTGACAACCTTGGGCCTGGCCGGGTTTGGCGCCGCCGGTGGGTTGCTAGGCGGCGCCGCCGTTGGGAAGTCCTCCGTCAGGGTGGTAATCGGGGGGTGGCTCGCTATGCTGGTCACCTACGGCGTGCTAAGACTCTTCGGGCTCGTTTTCCAGATGCAAATCTCCTCGGCCTAGTGCTAATCTTCATTTAATTTTCCATGTACTTATTATATGTTGGCTTTCCCAATGGAAGGAATTGTATGTTTCTTGGGAAAGACTCCTCTCTGTTACTGTGATTATGAGGCTCGCAGCTTTACTCCAACTCGAAGATCTCTCATCAAATCAAATCTATAAGTTCACTATGAATCACTGTTAATTAATTGCTCGACGACTTGACGCTTTAAGCGATCAGATTTTTTCATCACAAAATATTCACCCCGAATTATGTGCATGCACCGTTAATTTCTCTCTCTCTCTCTCTCTCTCTCTCTCTCTCTCTCTCTCTCTCTCTCTCAGCAACTCAGTCGATGCTAAAAGCTTCAGACTGAACGATGAATAATTCTTGAGAAATTCCTTCTAAGCGGGTTACAAGTCGAGTTTTCACGGCATTTTTATATTGATAAAAAATAAATATATATTCTAATTTGAACGTTGTCAACCTCTACCTCTCTTCAGCTACAGAAAGGAGGGAGGGAGGGGAGGGGAGGGGAGAGAGAGAGAGAGAGAGAGAGAGAGAGAGGCATGACAACGGCACCTGTCGCCATTGGATCACCCCTGTCGTTTCCGGTGGGTCATATGCCACCGTTTCCTGAAACTCGCAGCTTCAAGTGAGCGGTTTCCAGCCCTTGGGATTCCGTAGAAGCTTCTCTCAGATCAGTGGAAACTCAGCCTCGTGAGATCCGCCTCTGTCTTCTCTCTATCTCTCTCCAGATAAAATAATATTATTTTCATACATGTACCACTTCCTCCTCTCTCTAAACGAATCCTGTGAATGGTTTGCGTCGACGTGGCGTTGGGAGCCCGTGCACCGGCGGCAGATGTGCGGTGGAGCCATTGCCACGTTTTGGTCCTAGCCACCGTTCTTGCCTTTGGAAAACACTACCCCGTTGGATGCTCGATCCATTCAGAGGAGAATATAAAGATCTGGCACGTGCCAACCACGCATACTACAGTAAAAAAAGTCAAAATGAACACACGACAATAATCATGTGCTAGAAAAAGTTAGAAACTGATGTTATTATGATAAAGACTCTAGTACCATACCCATATATCTCTCTCTTGTTCTCCCCCCTCCACCAAACCCCCCCCCCCTTCCCCCCCCCCCACACACAAGCTAAGGGATTTACTATTTAAGATAGTTAAATATTCCAATCTCATTTAGGCTACTTTTACTTAGGTTCCCTAGCTCTTATTTCTAATAATTTTAAAGTTAAATAAAACTATTAAAATTTGTCATCTGCTTTTCATGATCAACAATGAATTAAGATCACAAGACCTATTAATTCTAATAATTTTACTTTTACTTTTACTTATCATCCTCTCTCTCTCTTTCTCTCACATTCCCGTCGAACATAGCAGATGTCAAGCTATTATATGTAGATGTCTGAATGTCTATGTGGCCCAAGTTCCATTTGATCTCTAGCTTTTATTTTTACTAATTTGAAACTTAAAGAAAAAATGATGTGTTTTTTTTCTAAAGAGAATCATTACGATTCTCCTCTTAATAACCTCAACGTTTGGTTATCATCTTGAGACCTATTAACTCCAATAATTCTATTTTTAGTTATCATCATCTCTCTCTCTCTCTCTCTCTCTCTCGCATTCATCCCAAAGTAGTAGATATCAAGGTGGTGTGTCTGCCACTCATATGTAATGAATTGATAATTCTGTTCGCTGATTGGATGGCAATCAATTACATCTAATGTAGACAGATAAATTGACTAGTCCTAAGTTTAAAGAAATGTAATTGAGAAAAGCCAAAAGCTCATGTCTCTTTCAACATCATGTTTTCTAAGAAGTTTTAATCAAATATCTAATAATGTTTCCATCTATTGATAAAAAAATAGGCACAAGAAAGATTAAAAATTTCTCAAGATGGAGTCATATGACTTTGTTAATCAATATTATCTTAAGTAAAATTTTCATCTCTTTTTATAAATAAGGATGCAAATAATAAAAAGTATTAGTGAAGATATAGGATGAATGATGTCAATATTATGTTTGATGAGACCATTAAGGAATCAAGAGGATGCAGTGAATTGGTTTGTGTTTTCTAGTAGGAAAGAAAGAAGATAGTATGATACAAAATATCAAGGATATTATAATTTGAGTCACATTGATATGAATGATTGAGATGATCAAGTAAGAGAACCATGTAATTCACAGTGGCTTGGTCATAAATTATAGTGATCCTATGGTGGTTTAGCCTCAACTATTGAAAGATATTTTCTGAGTTAAACTATCTACTGAAGTACAATGACTAAACACTAGGGATAAGTTTTTCTCCATTATATTTATAGCTCTTAAAGGCTGAATGCCTCAACACTTATAAAATTCATGCCTTCAGGTGAAAAAAACACCAATGATATTCCAGCACATCAAGTGTTAGCTCACCATTCTAAATTCATTTCTCTTTAAATGCCTTGGAAGTATTTGTCATTAATGAAAACTTCCATCATCATGAACCAAAAAATACAAAGGAGAACTAGATTGAACTCCTTTATAGTGTAATTCGTTGGTTTGAAATCAAAAGCTCTTAATGAACCTTCAATAAAAAGTCAACTTGAAAGTATTAATTTTTCATTAGCAATTAGTTGAATATCTTACAAATATCTATTCTGTGGCTTCTTAGTTAAAAATTTGCACTTGCCTGGTTACTAGCTACTCCTCTATCTACTATCTACTTTTAGTTCCATTGTATTTTTTGTCATATCATTAGTATGGATTTATTCCTTTGTGATTTTTGAACAAAGCTGATATTCCTCTACTTATACTATCTAGTAGTGGTTTTGAATTTTTGACTGATTTAAAAGTGCATGTATATAGAAATATTATTATGTCATATGTTGAAATATGACTTCAAATTCTAGACATTATGATAATGTGCTTCATACTGTGTTATTTTACAATGTAATTCTCATGTAATGAAATATTGTGGTGAAGCACAACATGCTAAGGTATATACTTCCTATAATTTATTATTTCACAATGTAAAATTCATGAATTGAAATATTAAGCTTCATATATTAAGTTATTTATGTACCACTCTTGAGTTTGATACTTATGTTTCTTAGTGTAAATTTCATCGATAATTTTTTTTCATCATATATTATTTACAATGTAACTTATGTACTGAAATATTGAGTTATTTTATGCAAAAATATTGAGTTTAAAAAATGTTTACTAAATAAATTATATTCACAAAGGTAATAAGCACGAATTATTCCAATGTGTTCACTATATCTTCTCATATACTTATAAATTAATCAAAATATGTTTCAATATTCAATGATGTAACTTCTCGATATAAATTTCCTTTGAAAAAATCTTGTGCTTGGCATACTAGATTATTGAAATATTGTACTTCAACATTGAGTTTTTTAGGTAGTACTCTTGAGTTTGATGTGTGTTCCACAACATAATTTCTATTTACAAGGATAACAAATTTGATGTAGTCCATATTTTGCACTATAATTTCTCATATAAAATAGATTAATCATTTGATTCTAACGTGTAGAGTACTACAATGGATAGACTGTGTAGAGTACAACTTATGATATATGTTAGAGTACTACAATGCACATGATGTGTAAAGTTGGCTAGACTGTGTACTAAGAGTGGAGATGAATTAGTTTTTGTTAAGTATTAGCATTTTTATATGCTTTAAAATTATTTCTAGTAATTATAAATATTGTGAGTCAACACACAAGGGATCACTCACATTTCCAATCATCCCTCTCATTTCTCTCTCCTATTGCCTCTCTCTCCTCTCTCTATTATTGCTTCTCCCTCTTTCTCTTCATTCTTTGTCTTCTTGCACAAACAAGCATTCTCATTGTCTTGTGGATTCAAAGAGATGTCATCTACTACTGGGAAATAGTGGACATTCATCTTGAATCCTAATTTATATTTTTTATTTTCATATATTTTTTTAATTTATTTATAGACGAAAATATTTTTCTTAAATATTTTCATGTAATTACTCTGAATTTTTTTTACCTTTGTAGAATATGAGAATTGTATGAGAAAAAAAATCAAATCATTCATGTGGATTCAATCTAAACTCACATATCATTCATAATTATATTTTTAAATATTAATTATAAATATAAAATTGAGTGCATCATTTGGCCTACAAAGATCAGTTGGCCTCAGCTACTCTCATACAATATCCTTTTGCTACTTTGCTACATCATGGTGTTGTCATTGCACTTTGTACAAGCAGGCTTTGAGGTTCATAGGATGCTCTCTATTCCATGTAAGCTGTATAGTCTGCCTAAGCCATGCATATCCACAAACCTCATACTCTCTACTTGTGCTGTGTTGTACCATGCCTAGGTGTGCTTTGGTCATGAGATTGAGAGAAATCTTTTGTGAACCTCACTCCAATTTGGCTTTGTCCATCCTAGTTGTCCATGACAAGTGCTTGTCACTTGGATGTGATACACCATGCCACTTATGTGTGCGTCATGTCAAACTGACATGATTTCGTTGTGTTCCCACATGGACCACAATGAATCCTCATGTATCTCATGTGGTTTCAGTCTCATAACCTTGTCCCCTTATACATTGTGTCAAAGCAGCCCAAGGGATGGTCAGCTACCACATTCCCAAAATATCTCCCCAAGTCTCTTGAATTGATGCGGGTAAACTAATTAATATGAATTATTTTATTTTTAAAATAAATCCCATCTCTTTTGCATCCCTTCCTGTCTTTAAGGGTGGTTCATATTTGAACTTTGGTTAGATTTATTTTTATTTAATTTAATTTAATTTTTTAGATGGGTGAGGGAGTGAAGATGCAGTGATTGAGCCTTAAAGCCTATATAGCAGTCCAACGCCCTCTCTCCATCTCTCCGTCTCCCTCCCATCTCTCTCTCTCTCTCTCTCTCTCTCTCTCTCTCAGCGGCGTCATCGAGAATTGTCCTTACGTGGCAACCAGATGGTGGCCGACGCCATCGGTTGGCCTACGTCAAACGCGTGCTAACCACACGCCGTCCAGCTTTATTTAATAGCCACGTTTTCAGCATCCAGTGGATCCCTTGACCACCACCATAACCCCGATAAGTTTCCAATTTTCATCCTACACCGGGTACCATTTTCGCTACACGGCAGAGGTCGTCCAACCAATGGGCATTGTCATTCATAACCTTTAGTGACGTGTCTTATACTGATGTCTGAGACACGCAGCGAGGTCGTGCTAGCTGATTTGCAGAGAAGGCGTAATAGTTTTCCACACCTCGTCGCACGCTTGGTGCCTATAAATAGAACTGTATCCAAGACGTGTGCTCTCCACACTCCTCACCTTCCAAGGTTTCCTCGCTGCCATCAGCATCATCCCCAGTCTCGCCCTCTCTCCCTCTCTCTCTCTCTCTCTCTCTCTCTCTCTCTCTCTCTTCCTGCTTGTCTCACCAGTAGACAATCACCATGGCGTCGAAGATAGCCAACTCCGCCGAGCCATCCAAGCACCAGGAGGCCGACCCGGAGAGAGGCGAGGGAGAGGCGGTAGACTACCTCGCCCGAGCGAACTGGCTGCGTGCGGCCGTCCTCGGCGCGAACGACGGCCTGGTGTCCGTGGCCTCCCTCATGGTCGGGGTCGGCGCGGTGAACCAAACCGCAAAGGCGATGGTCGTCTCGGGCCTGGCCGGGCTGGTGGCCGGGGCCTGCAGCATGGCCATCGGCGAGTTCGTCTCTGTCTACGCCCAGTACGACATCATGAAGGCCCAGAAGGAGCGGACAGCCTCCGAGTCATCCGGGGCCGGCGAAGAAGAGGAGTCCCTGCCGAGCCCGCTGAAGGCGGCGGGAGCCTCCGCCTTCTCCTTTTTCCTGGGCGCCGTCCTGCCGCTCCTGGCTGGCGGCTTCATCAGGCCCTGGGCCGCCAGGGTTGGAGCGGTCTGCGGGGTGACCACCTTGGGCCTGGCCGGGTTTGGCGCCGCGGGTGGTCTGCTAGGCGGCGCCGCCGTTGGGAAGTCCTCCATCAGGGTGGTAATCGGGGGTTGCCTCGCGATGCTAATCACCTACGGCGTGCTACGACTCTTCGGGCTCGTTTTCCAAATGCAAGTCTCCGCCTCGGCCTAGTTCTAGTGTTCATTTAAATTGCCATGTACTGTATGTCGCCTTTCCAAATGAAAGGGATTGCCTCTATAATACTGTGCTTATGAATCTGGCAGCTTTACTCCAACTCGAAGATCTCTCATCAAATCCTTATGTTCTCTAAAACGCACTGTTAATTAACTGCTCAACGACTCGGCCTTTTAAGCGACCAGATTTTGATATCACGAAATATTTACACACTGTCCGCAACTCAGTTCTTAATGCTTAAAGCTTCAGACTCAACGATGAACTTTTCCTGAGAAATTCTTACTTACTGGGTTGCAAGACGAGTTCTCACGGCATTTTTCTAGTGATACAAGTATAAATACCATCTTGCTAAACGCTGTCAATCTCTACCTCTCTGCACCTACAAAGAGGGGAGAGAGAGAGAGAGAGAGAGAGAGAGAGAGAGAGAGAGAAGGAGAGGGAGAGGGAGAGGGAGAATACATGGTTACGAGCATCCGTCGACCATTCCCGCCATCTACAATGGACCGTGTGCCACCATTGTCAATCTCCGTCTCTGTCTTCAACGACGAAACAGCAGAGAGAAAGAGAGAGAGAGATGCACGGCAACGGCACCTGTCGTCACTTGATCACCTCCCCGTCGTTTACGGTGGATCATATGCCACCGTTTCCTGAATGAAACTCGCAGTTTCAAGTAAGCGGTTTCCAGCCCCTGAGATTCCGCAGAAGCCTCTTTCAGATTAGTGACAAGTCATCCTCGTTGGACCCGCCTCTCTCTTCTCTCTTCCTCTCTCTCTCTATATACAAATAATATTACATATATAAATATTTGGCACGTGCCAACCACGCGTACTACACTAAAACTGTCAAACGGATAACCACGACGATAATAAAGACTCTTGTTGGACAAAGTTAGATGCTGATGTCATTATGATCAAGAGTAGGGTCGGCGACAACTCCCACTACTTGATTGATTCAGATGTATTTTTTCTTCCACGAAAAGGGATCTATTATTAACATAAACGTAAGGTAGTCAACAAATCAAATCTCATGTGGGCTACTTGGGATCTCTTGCTCTTATTTCTACTAATTTTAAATTTAAATAAACAAACTTTTCATCCTCTTTGCATGATCTTGACCTAGCAATTCAAATTATTCTATTTTTAAGTATGATCCTCTCTCTCTCTCTCTCTATATATATATATATATATCTGTCTCTTTCTCTTTCTCATATCACTATCAAAGATGGTAGATGTCATGGTGGCGTGTGGCCGCCACCTGCAACCCATGAAAAGGATAAGACCCTTTGCAGATTGGACGGTGCTCCATCACTTATTGACAGATTTGTGAATATATAAATTATCTAAGGAGCTGTATTTGATCTCAGAACACATTTCTACTAATTTTATGTTTAACAAGAAAATTATGAGCTTCTGCTTCCACAATTATGCAAACCATTATCCTTCTATTTTTAATATATGCCACCCTTTCATCATGAGTATCAACTTCAAGTCATTGAGTCCATTAATTCAAATAGTTTCATTTTTATGTATCATCCTCTTTCTTTTAACTCTTTCTCTCTTGTCACTATCAAAGATTGTAGATGTCATGGTGGCGTGTGGCTGCCACCCGCATCCCATGAAAATGATAAGTCAATTTTCAGATTGGATGGTGCTCCATCACTCCTAATATTGGCTGATGTGTAAATATAGAAATTGGCTTATGAACTGTATTTAATCTCTCTCTTATTTCTACTAATTTTATAAAAATTAAAGCTTCTACCTCAAGTAGTATGGAAACATTTCATAAAAACTTCTCTCTCTCTCTCTCTCTCTCTCTCTCTCTCTCTCTCTTATTTTTCTCTCTCTCACACATGTTTCTATTGTAGGTGGTAGATGTCAAGGTGCCACGTACCTGCCACTCACATCCCATGAAAATATTAAGTCCACTTGTTGATTGGGTGGTGATGCACTACAGCTGTTATAGGTAGCTGTGTGAATGTAGAAGTCATGTGACTTCCATTTGCTCACTAGCTTTTATTTCAAATAATTTTAACTTTAAAGTAAAAATCAGGTAGTTTTTCATTCTAAAATAAGAAAACCATTAATTGTTTCTAATAATATTTGTTAACTTTTGATGGTGAAAAATAAATTAAGATCTTGAGGCATATTAACTCCAGGAATTACATTTTTAGTTATCTTTCTCTCTCTCTCTCTCTCTCTCTCTCTCTCTACCAACCCCTACTTACCCAAGTCAATAGATATCAAGCTGACTTGTGCCTAGAACCTACATCCCTTGGAAGACAAGTCCATTTGGTGTTTGGATGGGAATCCATTACACTTAATATAGGCATTTAAGTTTAGTTTGAAGTTTCAAAAAATGGAATAAAGAAAAGCCAAAAGTTTGTGCCTCTTTCATTGTATTTTTTTAGAGGAAAAGTTAATCAAATATCTACTATTGTTTCCATGTACTAGGCAAAAAATACCCAGAAAACATCATCAAAATTTCTCACATGGAGTCATGAATTTCTTAATCAATTTTATATTAATTTCAACTTTTTACTCTGTTAAAAAATAAGGATACGAATAAGATAAACCATGTATGAAATGTAGATGAATTATTTTAGTGTTATGTTTGATGAGACCATTAAAACATTAAGAGGCTAGGCTGAATTGGTCTGAGGTTTCTAGCATGTTAAGATGGAAAGAGTATGATATGACAGTGTTTGGCCATCTTAGCCTATTCCATTATTGAGAAATATGTTCTTTGAGTTAAACTATCTACTTTTAGTGCAAAACATAAACACTACGCATCAGCTTGCCTCACTTATATTTTTAATTATTACAGGCTGAATGCCTCAAATAAAAATTTATGACTTTAGAAGGCAAACTGCCAAAGATCTTCTATCATTGGTTGCAAGCATTCTCACATCTACTATTAGCTCCTCATTTTAGATTCACTTCCTTATACATGTCCATGTACTCTAGCAATTATTTGGTGTTAATCATAAATTCCATCATCATGAACCAAATAATTTCAAGGAGAGTTCGATTTAACTTACAACCATTGGTTTTTGTAGCTATGTTATAGTGTAATTGTTGGCTTGAAATCAAAAGCTCTTCTTGAAACTTCAATAAAGATTAAATATGAAGGTATTAGTTTGTCATTATAAATTCGATAAATTTCTCAAACATAAGTTGAGCTTCTTAATTAAAAATTTGGTGCTTGCTTGGTAGCTATCCCCTCATTTCTATTCTCTCAATGTTATCTCCTAACTATGAAGCACTTGCTCCAGTACGGCTAATAGTCAATAGGACAATGTTCTATGTCATTCTAGTGATAGCTTGAAAACATCAAATGAATATTTTGTGATTTACAATTGGAATTTAGTTATCCCTTTGTGATCTTAGAGCAAAGGTTGATATTCTTCTACATGTACTATCTAGAAATAATTTCGAATTCTTATATGGCTCATAAAGTTGATAAGCATTAAAAAAGCTTAGGTGCTTCCTTGTTGACCACCTAAAGGGCATTGACTTTCTAAGGGTTACTTTGAAGAGGTGTCTTGGCCTTTTTAACCTTTGACCTTTAACTTTTCTCTTATTCAAAGATGATTCTGGACGTTGATTAGAGATAGTTATGGGGCTGGAGGGGTAATTAGAGTCACCTCTTCAAATTGTGCCTTAATGGGAGAGTGAGAGGATAGAGAAGAAGTAGCTTAGATGTCTCCTTTAAGTAGGCATCCTCCACCTCTTGGGCTTGGGCATAGACTTGAGTCTTTTCTTCATGATCCTAGGCTTAGACTTGGACCAATTCTCCCTGTGGTTCATCCTCCAATTGGTCTCAAATTGGTTACTTCTGAACTAAAATTTCCTACTGGTCAATGTCCTCCTAGTGTTGGCCCTTGACTCTATCACTATAATTATGTAGAAACATACAAGACTCAAGAGAAGTACTATTTCCTCACTCTATGAAGGCAATGCATTATGAGGAGAACCTCTCGAACTGAAACTAAAAACCTTCAACTTGACCTCACTTCACACTTTTGAGTTCCTCTTCTCTTAATTTTTCTTTCTAACAAGAAAATTTCCTCATTTTATATAAGAACACTATTGGATTATTGAACAACTTCAAATAACCTTATAAAAACCTCATAGAGCTATGAGATAGTGTCGGTTGGTGGGTTGGTATAACAACCCCAACCAATCAACTTCTTAATAAATGTAAATGCCTTATAGAAATCTTGACTTTTCATGAGGTAGTGCTAGTTGGTTAGCATAACTAACTAGTCGTCCATGCACACAAACTAATGTGATCCACATTTCATATTGTGTTGAGGCCATACCTGGTCATGCAATTATGTTTAGATGGAAATAAGATAAAAGTGTCTACCATAATCATTATTTCATAAATCAACAATATAAAAATAATAGTTTTATATTGATATCAATTTATTTAAAATTAAGAATTAAATTTGTATGTATAATGATTATATTTCATGATTACAGTTTTTTATATTCACAATAAAAATGAGATTTTTGCTCCAAAATAGGGCTAATCTGGTCTTTATGCATTCATGAACCAGCCCTAGGTCATCACATCCCCCCTCCATAGCTGTCAACTTTTTATATAAATATTTGATGCACCTCTTCTCTAAAATGACAATCTTCTTCTCTTCTCCCTCCCCATTTTTCTCATTTCGCCTTTCTCTTTTCTCTAAATCTTTTCCTGTGTGACAGGTAGGGAATCATTCCCAGCTCTTCCTTCAGATTTAAGTTCTTTAGTTTCCACGTTTTTAGTGAGCTTTCATGACTTTCTCACTCTCCCTTTTGCTCTTTCGCAAGTGACAGGTGAGGAATTCTTCATTTTTCTTTCATTTAGGACATGTTCTTTCTTTCCTTCCACTTCCTATTCTCTATTAGTTTTTTCACATTCCTGCTCTTCCATGTAGTTGTTTTCATTTTCTCTCCTGTGTCGACGTTCTCTACTACTAGCGAGTTTTCTCCTTTAGGGCATTTCCCCCCCCCTTGCTCCTCTCTCCTTTCCTTTTTTTCATTTTTTCTCATTATAAACTGATTTCTTTATCATTTTTTGCCATTTTTGTTCACTAAAAAATTGTGATTTTTCTTACTCCAACGAGAAAATTCTCTCTAACATCGGTTCTTTGATTTTTTGGTAAAGTTTCTTCTTTTCTGAATCATTTTCCCTCTTGAAATATTGATTTTTTCAATGATTTCTCCCTTACCGGCAGAAACATCTGTGGGTCAGTTTCTCTCTCCCCAGTTATTTTTCATTTCTTTTCCAACAATGTTTATCTCCTCAATATGTTCGTTTCTTCCTTATCATCCCCTTTTAATGTTTTGCCATGTTTTTCGTTGATTTCTCTCTCACACATGCCATCAGTGACCAGTCAACTCCCTTTGCTTGATCGCCTTTCCCCTCTTCTCCTGTCGCACCTCTCTCCCTATCTCCTCTCTCTATCAGTGACCAGGACTCATAATATTTCATAATTATATTTTAAGAGTTCAATTATAAATTTAAAATTGAATGTATTTTTTAACATACAACGATTAATACACAGCAGCTACTACCATGCCACATCATTTTGCTACTATGCTACGTCATGCCATTATTGTGCCACTTTGTACAAGCAGCCTCTAAGGTTCACGGGATGATCTCTTGAACCTCATTCCATGTTATATGGATAGGATAGTCCACCTAAGCCACGCATGCCCACGAGCCTCGACCTCTCTGGTCGTGCTGTGTTATGTCGGCACTGCACCTACTTGCGCTTTATATAAGAGGTTCAAAGATACCTTTTCTGACCCTCAATCCGATTTGGTCGCGACGTCCGTCCAAGTTGTGCACTCTACTGCACAACGTTATGTCACTTGCATGTGAGACACCATACCACTCTGCACTTATGTTCATGCGTAACATGTTTTGATGCATGCCCTGTCATGCCAACATGCTTCATTTGTTTGTGCACACACAGACCACCAAGCGTCCTCATGTATCTCATGTGTTTCCAACTCTTAGAACCTTATTCCCCGATGCAAGGTCTCACCATGTATCTCATGTGTTTCCAACTCTGAAAACCTTATTCCCCGATGCAAGGTCTCACAACAGCCCATGGGATGTTAAGCTGCCACATTCCTAAAATATTTCCTAATTCTCTTGAAGTAAAACTACTCACTACATATATTAATTGACGGTGGTAAACAATTGAATATTAATTTATTTTATTTGTAAAATAAAGGCCATCTATTTTCCATTCCTTCGGATGTTTAGTGGTGATTCATACTTGAACATTAATTAGATTCAATTTTTATTTTTTTATTTTTTAGATAGGTGAGGGAGTGGAGAGGGATGCCCAAAGCAAAGGCCCGACTGCAGAAGACGCAATGATTGAACCTTAAAGCCTACATAGCCGTCCAACTCCATCCCTCTGTCTCTCTCTCGGCGGGGTCCTCAAGGATCCTTACGTGGCAGCTTGAGGATGGCCGAAGCCATCGGCTGTCCTTCGTCAACTGCGTGCTAGCCACACGCCGCCCAGACTTATTTTTCATGGCCACGTTTGCAGGGGATATTTAGCCGCCACCGGAACCCGGATACCTCTCCGATTTCCGTCCGAGACTGGGCAGTGTCCATCTCCGCCACACGGCAGGGATGGTGCGTAACGCTTCGCAGCTCTTGGGACGAGCCAACCAATCGGCATTGTCTTTCATGACCTCAGTGACGTGTCTTATGCCTGCGTCTGAGACATTTTCTCTCTATCACGCAGCTAGTTTGTGGTAGCTGCTTTGCACAGAAGACGAGTGACAGTTTTCTACACCTCACCGCACGCTTGGTGCCTATAAATAGAACTGTATCCAAGACGTGTGCTCTCCACACTCCTCACCTTCCAAGGTTTCCTCGCTGCCATCAGCATCATCCCCAGTCTCGCCCTCTCTCCCTCTCTCTCTCTCTCTCTCTCTCTCTTCCTGCTTGTCTCACCAGTAGACAATCACCATGGCGTCGAAGATAGCCAACTCCGCCGAGCCATCCAAGCACCAGGAGGCCGACCCGGAGAGAGGCGAGGGAGAGGCGGTAGACTACCTCGCCCGAGCGAACTGGCTGCGTGCCGCCGTCCTCGGCGCGAACGACGGCCTGGTGTCCGTGGCCTCCCTCATGGTCGGGGTCGGCGCGGTGAACCAAACCGCAAAGGCGATGGTCGTCTCGGGCCTGGCCGGGCTGGTGGCCGGGGCCTGCAGCATGGCCATCGGCGAGTTCGTCTCTGTCTACGCCCAGTACGACATCATGAAGGCCCAGAAGGAGCGGACAGCCTCCGAGTCATCCGGGGCCGGCGAAGAAGAGGAGTCCCTGCCGAGCCCGCTGAAGGCGGCGGGAGCCTCCGCCTTCTCCTTTTTCCTGGGCGCCGTCCTGCCGCTCCTGGCTGGCGGCTTCATCAGGCCCTGGGCCGCCAGGGTTGGAGCGGTCTGCGGGGTGACCACCTTGGGCCTAGCCGGATTTGGCGCCGCGGGTGGTCTGCTAGGCGGCGCCGCCGTTGGGAAGTCCTCCATCAGGGTGGTAATCGGGGGTTGCCTCGCGATGCTAATCACCTACGGCGTGCTACGACTCTTCGGGCTCGTTTTCCAAATGCAAGTCTCCGCCTCGGCCTAGTTCTAGTGTTCATTTAATTTGCCATGTACTGTATGTCGCCTTTCCAAATGAAAGGGATTGCCTCTATAATACTGTGCTTATGAATCTGGCAGCTTTACTCCAACTCGAAGATCTCTCATCAAATCCTTATGTTCTCTAAAACACACTGTTAATTAACTGTTCAACGACTCGGCCTTTTAAGCGACCAGATTTTGATATCACGAAATATTTACACACTGTCCGCAACTCAGTTCTTAATGCTTAAAGCTTCAGACTCAACGATGAACTTTTCCTGAGAAATTCTTACTTACTGGGTTGCAAGACGAGTTCTCACGGCATTTTTCTAGTGATACAAGTATAAATACCATCTTGCTAAACGCTGTCAATCTCTACCTCTCTGCACCTACAAAGAGGGGAGAGAGAGAGAGAGAGAGAGAGAGAGAGAGAGAGAGAGAAGGAGAGGGAGAGGGAGAGGGAGAATACATGGTTACGAGCATCCGTCGACCATTCCCGCCATCTACAATGGACCGTGTACCACCATTGTCAATCTCCGTCTCTGTCTTCAACGACGAAACAGCAGAGAGAAAGAGAGAGAGAGATGCACGGCAACGGCACCTGTCGTCACTTGATCACCTCCCCGTCGTTTACGGTGGATCATATGCCACCGTTTCCTGAATGAAACTCGCAGTTTCAAGTAAGCGGTTTCCAGCCCCTGAGATTCCGCAGAAGCCTCTTTCAGATTAGTGACAACTCATCAGCCTGGGACCCCCCCCCCCCCTCTCTTCTGTCTTTGTCGCTCTCTATATACAAATAATACTGCATATATATTATATATTTACCCCTTCCTCCTCTCTCTAAACCCATCCTATCAATGGTTTACGTCGACGGAGAATGGGAAGCCCGTTCAAATCCAGCAAACGTGCGGTGGGGTCGTTGCCACGTTTCGATCCAGCCCGCTGTTCTTGCCTTTGGAAAACAGTAACTCGTTGGATACTTGATCCATGCGGAGGAGAATATAAAGATTTGGCACGTGACAACAGTAAAAATGTCAAACGGACTCCCACGACAACAATAATGTGCTAGACAAAGTTAGAAACTGATGTCATTATGACAAAGACTCTCGTACCAGTAATACCATTCAATCTCTCTCTCTCTCTCTCTCCCACCCCACACGTCAACCTGCTACATGTTCCCAGTGCTTCATTGGTTCAGGTGTAAATTTCTTCCACGAAATTGAGGGATTTTTTATTAACATAAACTTAAGATAGTCAACCATTCAAGTCTCATCTAGGCTACTTGGGATCTCTTGCTCTTATTTCCACTAATTTTAAATTGAAGTAAAAAAAATTAAAATTTTCACCCTCTTTTCGTAACCAATGATAAATTAAGATCACGACCTATTAATTCAAATTATTCTATTTTTACTTCTCATCCTCTCTCTCTCTTTCCCTCTCTTGGTACCCTGTCTCTCTCTTTCTTGTCACTATCAAAGATAGTAGATATCAAAGGTGGCGTGTGCCTGCCACCCGCATCCCAGGAAAAGATCAAGTCGACTGCAATTGGACGGTGCTCCATCACTTCTAATGTAAATTGACTAAGGAGCTGTATTTCACCTCTATCTCTCTTTCTTTCTCTCTCATGTTATCTCTGTCTCTCTCTCTTTCTTGTCACTATCAAAGATGGTAGATTTCAAAGGTGGAGTGTGCCTGCCACCCGCATCCCATTAAAAGTTCAAGTCCATCTGCAGATAGAACGGTGCTCCATCAATCCTAATATAAATTGACTAAGGAGCTGTACTTCATCTCTATCTCTTCTTTCTACTAATTTTATACTAAATTAAAAAATTATGAAGTTCTACTTCAGCTAGTATGGAAACCTTTCATAAAAAGTTATTTCTTCTTCTACTTGAAATATATATTAATTTTTAATCCTGAACATCAAATAAAAATCATGAAGTACATTAATTCTAATAATTCCATCGTCATCTTCTCTCTTTCAACTCTAACAATCTCTCTCTCTCTCTCTCATCACAATCAAAGATGGTAGATATCAAGGTGGCGTGTTCCTACCACCCACATCTCATGAAAAGGATAAGTCCATTTGCAGATTGGATGGTGCTTCATCACTCCTAATATAGGCAGGTATGTAATACAGAGATTGCCTGCGGAGCTCTATTTGATCTCCACCTCTTCTTTCTATTTATTTTGATGATAAATAAAAAAATTATGAGTTTCTACTTCAGATAGTATGGAAACCTTTCATCAAAAGTTATGAGTTTCTCCTTCTGTCTGGAATATATATCAACTTTTCATCCTGAACGTCAAATAAAAATAATGAAGTCCATTAATTCTAATAATTATAGTTTTACTTATCATCTTCTCTCTCTCTCTCTCTCTCTCTCTCTCATCATTATCAAAGATGCTAGATATCAAGGTGACATGTGCCTGCCACCCACATCCCATGAAAAGGATAAGTCCATTTGCAGATTGGATGGTGCTCCATCAATCCTGATATCGTCAGATGTGTAAATATAGAGATTGCCCACAGAGCTCTATTTTATCTCCACCTCTTGTTTCTACAAATTTTATGTTAAATCAAAAAAATATGAGTACCTACTTGAGATAGTATGGAAACCTGTCATCAAAGTTATGAGTTTCTCCTTCTGTTTGATATATTTATCAACATTTCATGCAGAACATCAAATAAAAGTCATGAAGTCCATTAATTCTAATAATTCTAGTTTTACTTATATTCTCTCTTTCAAATTTATTTTTTTTCTCTCTCTCTCTCTCTCTCTCTCATCAGTTTCAAAGAAGCTAGATATCAAGGTGGCATGTGCCTGCCACCCACATCCCATCAAAATAATAAGTCCATTTGCAAATTGGACGGTGCTCCATCACTTCTAATATTTCATTTTTTACTTATCATCCTCTCTCTCTCTCTCTCTCTCTCTCTCTCTCTCTCTCTCTCTCTCTCTTGTCACTATCAAAGATGTTAGATATCAAGGTGGCATGTGCCCACCACTTGCATCCCATGGAAGGTTTAAGTACATTTCCTAATTGGACAGGGATCCATCACTCCTAATAGAGGCATATGTGTAAATATAGAAATTGCTGGAGGAGTTGAATTTGATCTCAACCTCTTGTTTCTAATAATTTTATACTTAATAAAAAAAATTAAGTTTCTTCTTCCACTGGAATGAAAATCATCATTCTTCTATTTGGAATATACATTAATTTTTCATCATGAACATTGAATTAAAATAATCAAGTCCATTAATTGAAATAATTTCATTTTTAGTTTTCACCCTCTCTCTTTCAACTCTCTCTCTCTCTCATTCTCATTTTTTCTCTGTCTTATGTGTTCTATCGTACATAGTACATATCAAGGTGCTGTGTGCCTAAAACTTGCATCCCAAGAAAAAGATAAGTCCAGTTGCTGACCAGAACGTGATGCACTACAGCTATTATAGGTAGATGTGTAAACATAGATGTTCTGTAACTTCCGTTTGATCACTTATTTTTAATTTGACAAATTTCAACTTTAAAGTAAAAATTATGTGGTTTTTCATTCTAAAATAAGAAGATCATTATCTTTCTCTTCTAAATTTATGTTAAATTTTATTTTAAATGAGAAATTAGGATCTTGAGGCCCATTAAATACAATAATTATATTTTTAGTTATCATGCTCTCTCTCTCTCTCCTCCCTACCCAAGGCAGTAGATATCAAGGTGATGTGTGCTTGAAACCCACATCCCTCGAAAATATAAGTCAATTTGCTGATGGCAATCCATTACACCTAATGTAGACATATACAAATTGACTTGTCCGAAGTTTAAAGAAATATAATTGAGAAAAGCCCAAGGCTTGTGTCTCTTTCAAAGTCATGTTTTCTAGAAAATTTTAATCAAATTTCTGCTAATGTTTCCATGTACTGATCAAAAAGTAGGCAGAAGACATCACACAAATTTCTTAAGATGGAGTCATAAGCATTTCTTAATCAATTTTACATTAATTCCAAGTTTCTGTTATTTTTACAAATAAGAATGCAAAGAGAATAAAAGATGTCTGAAAATGCAGGGTGAATTATGTCAGTGATATATTTGATGAGAGCATTAAGGAATCAAGAAGATAGGCTGAATTGGTCTGAGTTTTCCAGTAGGTTAAGATGGAAAAGAGTTTTGGTATGACAAAAGAAGGATATTGTAATTTGAGTCAACCCCATATAAATAATTCATATGAGATATAATTCAAATAAGAGAACCACATAATTTATTATGGTTTGGCCATCTTAGCCTACTAGACTATTGAGAGATATTTTCTTTGAGATAAACTTTCTACTAATAGTACAACAGCTAAACATTATGCATAAGCTTGTCTCAATCATATCTTTAGTTCTTGTTGGCCAAATGCCTCCAAAACTTCTAAATTTGTGACTTTAGAAGGCAAAATACCAAATATCCTCTATCATTTGGTTGCAAGTTGTCTCATATCTATTGTTAGCTCATAACTCTAGATTTACCACTCTATACATGCCCATATATTCTTGAAATTATTTGACATTAATGATGACTTTCATCATCATGAACCAAATAATATCCAGGATAGCTATATTGAACTTAAAACCATTTGTTTTGTAGCTTCTTGATGCACCTCAATTGTTGTCAAGTAAGGTGTCAAATTAAGATATTTATGTGCTGAATTATTACTAAATAATCTTTAATATTAGTGGCTTTCAAGTTGATCCACAAGGCTGGAGGCAATCAGATCATCAAGGAACTCTTCATAATAAAATTTAAATAACTATTTGTTCTCAGGTTAACCAAAACTTATTTAACAATCCAAATTATTGGAAACATTTTTTGATTCAAGATCTTTGACATTAAAACTATATTTTGATGTCTTATGATCCAAAAGAATCAAGAATCAGATCGCCAACCATTTGAAAATAAGAGATTCATTCAAAAGAAAGTAAGAGTTTAACAAGCAGAATCATTCTATTTGGAGGAGAATAGCCTCAGTAACTTAATATAAACTTTTTCAAAATAGAATGAAATCATACAAAAATGGCGTCTGAAGATTTTTAAGTGAGCAAAATATAAAAAGAAATAACAAGAAGCAAAATGACAATGAAATGAGAGAGTAGTTCACGAAATATTCTTGAGGTGTCAGCCAAAAGTCAAACACATAACATGGGAGAGAAAACATGTATCAAAAGTGAAAGAAAAAATGTAGATTCTATTCTTAAAATGATTAGATCCTGTCGTATGAATGTCACTCACAGAAGGTCATTAATCATGGAGGACAAAAATGAAAGAGAGCATCAAACTTGCTAAGTTAAATGAACACACGAGAACTCTCTCTTCTCCAATCTGACACCCTAAATATCTTGAGAGCATAAAAGGAAATTTATTAAATAAGAAATTACGTATCAAAAGGCAGGAAATAAGTCTTATTTAAATCATTGTCTCTCACCCAAAGAATTTAGTAATCACGAGAAAATTTCTAGCTAAAACATGCAGCAGGCTAAAAGAAAAATGACGACTGTGCAGAACATCACACTTAGTTGATAAAGTAAAGAGTAAGGGTGATTAATCTCTCTCTCCTCATCTCTCCCCCATTCATAACATGTTTTTGGATATATATATACCCCATTGGTACACAAATGGAAGCCAAAATTCAGTGCAAAGACTAATTTTAGTGGCTTTTCAGTGCTAACATGGTGTAGCATAGTTTCCTCCAATGTGATTTTGACCCCATCTTAAATATGGTGTTTAATACTTTGATTGAGCTTCCAGAAGCTTCTTGAGATGTCTTGGGGCCTTCTCATCTGTTGGTAAGTCGGTTTGATCAATATCTTTGAGTCCTCTTTAGTATTTCGTCATCATTGCTTCCACCATTTTTAATTTCTTTCTCTTCTCTTCTAGTTACTCATTGGCCTTAATTAATACTTATTTAAGGGATCTTCCATGGTTCTAAT
Organism: Spirodela intermedia; assembly: GCA_902729315.2. Taxonomy (NCBI): domain Eukaryota; kingdom Viridiplantae; phylum Streptophyta; class Magnoliopsida; order Alismatales; family Araceae; genus Spirodela; species Spirodela intermedia. The sequence continues at coordinate 7,140,968 of LR746265.1, forward strand.
TGATGATTTGACGCTTTAAAAGCCTCAATAAAATAATTATAATAATTCTCATGGTTTAAAACCTTGGTTTGACATGTTAGATTGATAAAAAAAAATCAATATGTGAAGAACATGATAAAAAATCCTAATTTTTTTTGTTTTAACCATACATTCCTCATTTCTGCCCATAAAAACATTCTTGTTAGTTTAACTTAAATTTGTGATAGTTTTATATTTTAATGCAAAATTTATATATATTTTTCGTGAGTTACATCATAATAATTTGGCTTTATCACTTGGTTATAGTTTAATGCGTTGGACTGAAATCAGAAGCTCTTCTTGAAACTTCAATGAATATTCAACATGAAGGTATTAGTTTTTCATTATCAAGTTTCTAAACTTATAAAACATAATTTGAGCTTCTTAATTGAAAATTTTTGTGCTTGCTTGGTTACTATCCACTCATCTCTATTCTCTCAATGTTGATTTCTCTCCTATTTATGAAGCATTTCCTCCAATACATCTCATAGTCAATAAGACCATGTTCTATGTCAATTCCAATGATAACTTGAAAACATGAAATGAATAGTCTTTGATTTATGATTGGAATGCAATTATTCTTTTGTGCTTTCTGAACAAAGGTGATACTCTTCTACTTGTACTAACTATCTAGTGATGGTTCTAATTCTTACATGGTTTAGAAGTGCATGCATATAATATATATAGATATATATATATATATATATATATATATTATGCTGTGTATTGAGAAATTCAACTTCAAATTCCATGCATTTAGAAATCTTTCTTTATAGTGTGTTATTCCATAATTTAGTTCCCATATAATAAAATATTGCTTAAATTTTAAATCATTTATGTATTGCTCTTGAGTTTGATACTTGTGTCTTACTATTAAAAGTACAATACAGTAAGATATTCTACTTCATATAACTTGTTATTTCATAACATAATTCTCAAGTATTGAAATATTATGCTAGATAAATGACTTTAGTTCTGTGCTGCCCTTGACTTTGATACTTATGTAAATTTGATATACAAAGATCTTGTTCTTCATATATATTATACTAAAATGTAATTCTCATGTATTGAAATATTTTACTTAATATTAAGTTATTTATGTAGTACTCTTGAGTTTGACAAATGTGTGTTTACATAGATCATAAGCTTGATAAATTACATACATATGCACAATAATTTATCATAAATTAAAAAATTAATCCTAATACCTTTCACAGTTCTATGATGTAACTTCTCAATTTTAATTTCATTTAAAAAAATCATATGCTCCATATATTATAATTTAATTATCATGTATTGAAATTTTTACTTAACATTGAGTTATCTATGTACTACTGACCCTTGATATTCTATGTTATTTAGCCGTACAACTTTTGTTCTAAAATATCAACCTTGTTGTACTAAATTGTTTACGAACAAAATTTCTAAGATATTTAAATTTTGACCTTCATGTTTTTCGCCAATTTACAATGCAACCCTTAGTATAATAAAATACCAACCTTGATGTATTATGTACTATTTTACTACATGACTTCTGATATATTTACAGCCTTGATGTATTATACTATTTTGTAATATATCTTATCAAATAATAAAATCTTAAAATTTTTGAACTCTATAATGTCTCATAAAATTAATATATTCCACTATTTTCTAGTAAAACCTATAAAAAATTGAATTTATAAGGCAAGAGTTTCTGGTTTTATGAAATTAGCAGCCTATTGACGTAGTTGGTCTTGTTGTATTGAATGTTTGGTCTTCATTACATTATGAGAATTCAAATCTTCACGATATACACTTTTATGTCTTCACAATTATGAAGTAATGTCTTTATTATCATGAGTTAATAATATATTTTAAACCTTAACTCATAATAAATAGACTTATATTTGTGTTAAATTGAGAAAAAAGGTTTTTAGTTAATTAATGAGAATATTTTACTAATTATATCATTTTATGTGATTTTATATAATTTTTATAATCATATTTTTGAGATAAAATGAAAAAATAAAAAAGGAAGAATTCGTTAGCCAATCGAGTCCGCACACAAGTATAAGTCATAATTGCTCTAAAATATCATAATTACAGAGTGTCAAAAATAAAATTATAATATCTTGATGTCTTCCTAATGATATTAATGAGTATAATTCAAGAAATATTCTAGTTGAACCATAGTGAATTATCTAAACTAAAGAGAGTTTTAACTTAAGATCACTATTGAATTTTTGATGAAGAATGAAATGAAGAGATAGTAGAAAGTTGACTTAAGCACACTAAGAGAAGTAATACATGAATCTTCTTTGATGATTTTTTAACCACCAAGAGAAGGAAATTGGGCAAAAAATAAATAGTGAAATGTGGGATGATTGTGAATTTCTTAATCCTAATGTGTGTAAATAAAAATTATAATATTCCTAGATCTTCCTATGTCACTTAGGAGATCAATAGAAAAAGTAAAGACTAATCTACTCATAAAATACTTCATAAATGTTATTTATCCCTCTCTACTTCCAATCAATGCTCAACTTTGATGAATCAAAAGAGCAAAACAGCATGGAAGGAGAAGGATCAAAATAAGGATTTGAAGTATCATAAAAATCTACCCTACCTTTTTACTCTTAGAAATATAATCAATCTTGATAAATTAAGAAATCTATACACATCACAAGAAATAAGAGAAGGGTAAAAGGTTAGATTCTATCTTAGGATCAACCTAATGTCACTCTAAGGATTAAATAATCGAATCTCTATGTTAAAGCTAGATTTTTTGTATATAATTATTTTATTTTTGTATATTAATTTGAAAACTAAATATAATAATATATAAACTAGCAAGCTAGCACTTAGCAACTGACCTAGAGGTGTGCTGCACTCGAGTGGGTAGACCTAGATCAGGGTAACCACAAGCTAAGCTCAAGTGGCGAAGGACTTGCTTTGCTCATGTGTATGTCACTCTCTTGTCATGTCTTGGGGGCCAACTAGTTGTGGAGCAAGGAGCATCATACACACATACATGCACAAGGACGAATCACCTATTACCTTTTCCCAAGATGGTCTTAGATATTATTTTATTCAAGAGAGGGGATCTCTACTTAGTATAACTTTGATATATATTCAGTTTAATCTCTCAAATACTTTCGATGTAAAACTAAATTTCTTTCAATATAAGTCTAGAACATTGTGTGATCTAGCAACACTTAGCACACCACATTATCAAATAAGGTAAATCCTACAATAGGCAAATTGTCATGATATCATAACTAGAAAGTAATCCATCAGTAATTTGTGAATCTGATGTTGTTCAGTACGCATGTGACCAGAAACGATGATCTAACGGTGAGTAAAGTGCCACGATACTAGGCACTTAAGTTCCCCATTGGTAGTGGTTCATGACGAGTTAATCTTAAGTTATCACACATATCATCATTAGGGCTATAAAGATAATAATTAATTATTATCTAGTAAAATAGATATTATTAATTATCTTTAAAAACTTGACAGTAGTCACAAATATGGCATTCATTCTTTCTTCTTTCTACGTGATCAATGCTTTCGACAATCGACGAGCTTGTTCCTTCCTCCCCCAACTACACTTAACACCTCTAATAAGTGGTCAACTATTCTCTTCTCTCTGCTAGACGATGGTGATAGTGTGGTCAACCTTTTTTTTAGGTGGATCTCTTCGATAAGTGACACAATGCTTTTGAATGATACTTTTGCAACTTTTGGTGTGGTATGACATGTCTAGACGAAACCAAGCTGATACACCAATGTCACTAATTACCCAAGAGTCAAACTAAACTTGGGCAATAATTTATTTCCTATTTTTGTCATTTATTTAAGTGCTGTCAACATTTATTTATATTTTATGGTAAGTTATTTTATTTCATACATATTTTGATTGAAATGAGTAGAACTAATTCCAATCTTGATGATCTTCATTCTTTTTCTGAATAATTTAAAACTCGACTGAAATAAAACTAAGATTATGTTTAACTTATTTTGTATTAATTTTTGAAGATAAATCTCGAAGTATTTGTGTTTCCGACATTCTATGAATAATGAGTATTTTTTTATTTTTGAATATATAATCAATGAGAATAAAAGTTGATTAATGAGCATTGAATGATTAAAACAAGGTGGAGACATTCAAGACTGACCTCATGTCATGTGTGTGAATTATCGAGTGCACATTCATCTGAGAATCATGGTCACTGTGGAAATGGCTTAACTATAGTTCTCTCTTTTTATTATTGTCTTATTTCTCTCTCTCTCTCATGAGATCCCTTCTTCTCTCTTTATCTCTCATGAGATCTCTCTCTCTCCCTCTCTCTCTCTCTCTCTTGATCGATTTCCATCTCTTTCTCTCTTTCTAAATTGATCAATCTCTCTCCTTCTCTTTCTCTCCTTTTGCTATTCACTTTCTTTATTCTTCTCATCTCTCACTTTTCTTTTACTATTTTCATTAAATAGTGACAAAATATTAAAATCACTCTATATATAAACTAAATTAACTTTTCACGATGACTTAATCAAATTTTTTATATTCAACTTGAGACTTACATCTATATTAATATTTTATTAAGTCTTAGTTATAAAGATTATTAGATAATGGACATTTAAACACAATGACAAGTACACATAGTGTCATTTTAAGAATTAAATAATCGAATCACTACTCTTCAATTGAATCAACTCTTTCTCACCAAGAGGGTCTTAAGAAAAAGCAAATATAATAAGAAAAAAAACTCATTCGTTCAAAATAAAATGTAATACATAATGGAAGAACCAAAAACATAAAAGATGCCTTATGCATGTCATTTAGAGTACTCAAACAGATCCTTCTTCGGAGTTCCTAAATTGCCTCAAGTGAAGTTCATGGAGATCTCATTTTCTCCCTCTTAGGTACCCCTCTCTTATGAACTGAATGCCCTTCTCTCTCCTCCAGGTGGCTTTTTAGTCTTCCCTTCGTCGTGCCCATTCTCAGCCCTTGGATCATGGGGGAGAGTTCACACCCTCTTGGATTATATTTCTCTCTCCAATTATAGACCAAGAAAGGTTGACAGTGCCTAGGTTGTCCTCTCACCTTCCCTCACACTAAGACTTATCTCAGCCCTTGGATTTGGCTGATTGAGGGGTTGAGATAGTCCCAAAGTTTGTCTAATGAGAGAGAGGGGTGTACCTGATCAAATGGTGCCACATACCCCTCCCTTTAATTGAGGAAGAAATAAACCACCCACCTTAAGTGGGCAATTTCCTTAATTTGAGGGGAAGGAAAATGCTTCCTTATTAGGCCTCCTCCTTAAATAACATGGGCTGTCCATTTGGCCCATGAGCCTGGTATAACCTGAAACAGAAAACTAAAATAAAGCCCATTACCTCTTAAATAAATAAATATAATAAATTAGACATAAAGGGGAAATTAACATGGTAAATCTAGACTCATTTCTACATGAGTTGACTTAGCGCTTAGGAGATACATAATAAATCTTAAAAATCATATGGATTATGTTCTGTAATTTAAATATTCTTGAGTCAAAGCACTAATATTAATACGAATTTCATATAAATTCTGATAAAAAACATTTTAAATATTTATTTAAACTCAAAATAAATCCTAGAATACTAAAAAAATCCAAAAAATCTCAAAAAAATCAGGAAAAATACTTGACATAAATTTTGATCATTATAAAAATTTTAAGTCATAATTTAGATATCAAATAATATTTTTTATAATAATCATTCAAGTGAAGTATATAAATAAATAAATACACATGTTATAGAAAACGTGGAAAATTCATGAAATTAAGCATGTATTTAGAACATTCATCATAAATTGTGCTTCACTTATTTTATGCATATTTAAAATTTCATTTTGTATGTAATTAAGCATTAATTCTCTAAATTATGTCATACATTACATGCAAAATTTGCATGTTATTAAGGCACAATCAAGAGAACCACGAACTAAGGCTCAAGTGGTTAAGGACTGATCAAGGCACATGTGTGTCACTCCCCTTCCCCGTCAACATTATTCATGGATCATCATTAGCAATTGATTTGACAAACACACTGTCGTTGAGTACAAAAATTATGAATTCTTCAAGGAAATGATCTTCAGTTGATCGACAAACATGTCCTCATCAAGAACATGGCAATCCACTGAGATGAGAGTCATCTTCTCCTTTAAGCATTCCAAATGCAACAAAAAGCCTCCTTTTACTATACAAACTTGAGGATGAAGTTTTTTGAGATGTGCTTCACTACTGCCCAATTCATCTCCGCCAAGTGATAGCTACTGAAGATTTAAATACTACCAAACTTCTACTCTGTTGGATGACAATCGTTGGAGATGATTGTTGATCTATTTCATTAATTTCTATGCTTCCAAAGAAGATCTAAAGAATGTCTACATTGTGAATGCCTAAGGAAATCATTTGATGTTGTGGACATCGTATAATAATCCTCTTAAACCTAAGCCCAATATAAGTGCTCAGGACAATTTTAGGGCCCAGCTAAAGGGTTCCACCCTTGAGCCCGCTAGACTGAGCCTGACCTAAGAGTGGAGAGAGAGAAAGAGAGATAGAGAGAGAGAGAGAGGAAATCTTGAACCACTTTATTTTCTATTTTTTAATTTTAAATTGGTGAGGGAGTTGAGATATTGAAGCGGGATTCCCAAAGGTAGCGAGGCTCTCTCTCTCTCTCTCTCTCTCTCTCTCTCTCTCTCTCTCTCGCCGCCATCCTCAGGTATCTGAGCTACCTAATGTCGTACGCGGCCGTCCTCATGTGTGAACGGCAATGGTTTAGCAGTAGCGCACGCCACCAGACTGGCAACTCAAAAAGCATCTAATAGCAACAGCAGCCATTTACACACAGAGGATTGGTTGGTTGACTGTCCACAATGTTTGACTAACTCTGTATATCTCTCTTTATCTCTAAACCAATCCTATAAATGGTTTACGTTGGCGCCACACGAATGGATCCAGGAAGGGTGCTCTCCACACTCCTCACCGTCTCCCCTTCCTCACAGCCATCAGCATCGTCCCAAAGCTCACCTTCTCTCTCTCTCTCTCTCTCTCTCTCTCTCCGTCTCTCTGTAACTCAGTTCTCAATACTAAAATTTTCAGACAGCAATGAATTATTCCTGACAAATTCCTACAAACTACGTTATAAGTATTTTTAAGCCATTTTTTTAGTGCTACAATTATAAATACATTTTAATTTGAACGCTCTGAATTTCTACATCTCTTCAGCTACACAAAGGAACGGAGAAAGAGAGAGAGAGAGGATAACGGTCTTCAGTTAGCACGAGCTTTATCGGTGTCATTGCCCTAAGTAGGGATAAGGTATATCTCCATGGTCAAAAAAATAATTCTGCCTACTCTTATTAAGGAAAGAACAGTGATGCTCTCTAGAAACATCTACACCAGTCCTGGCATTATCTTTCCACAGTTATTATTTTATTCATCATCTTCTCTCTCTTGTGACATTTCCTTAGGATCATGTTTTATCTAATAATTCAAGTTTTAGCTAGCATAGCATATTCTCTCTATCATCTCTCTCTTGCCTCCATCCCGTGTATGTGGGCCAAATGCGGCCAGCGCGTGCTGGCCACACACCGACCAGCTTTAGGTGCCACGTCAGCAGCATCCGACGGAATCAACAGCCGTTCACACTTTGCCGCCACCGAAACCCGGATCTGTTTCCCAGTTGGAAACCCTAACCATCCTGCTCCTTTGGCCGTATGTCGTCTGATATTCGGCACGCTTCTATTTTCGCCCACACGGCAGGTATGGTGCGTAATGATGGGCAGCTCATGGGACGAGCCAACCAATGGCCTCTGTGATTCACGTCCCTGATCGTGGCTTATGCTCAGATGTCTGTGAAATTTTCTCACTAACACGCCGCTAGTTTCTGCTAGCTGATTTGCACGGAATAACCTCATTTCTTCACGTTTGGTGCTTATAAAATAGAAGCACCACGCTCCTCCCTTTCTTCCGTCTCCCCGCTGCCATCACCATTCAGCCTCTCTCTCTCTCTCTTCCTGCTTGTCTCACAGTAGACCATCGCCATGACGTCGAAGATGATAGCCAGCTCCGCTGAGCCATCCAAGAACAAGTCCCAGGAGGCTGACCCGGAGAGAGGCGACTCTCTCTCCTTTCCGAGCGAACTCACTGTTCGCCGCCGTCTTCACGGCGAACAACGGGCTTGTCTCCATCGCCTCCCTCATGGTTGGCGTCGGCGTTGTGAACCAGACCGCTAAGGTGATGGCTGTCTCGGGCCTGATCGCGCTGGTGACCGACACCTGCAGCAAGGCTGCTAGTGAGTTTGTCTCCGTCTACGCTCAGTATGACATCATGTATGAACGGGAGCCTTGCACGTGCCCCCCCCTGTTCGCATAACGGCATGGTGCGGTTATGCGAGAAGTACACGTCAGAGCACGTTGTGCGGTAATGCAGAATTTTCGCCAGTTAGTTATTTCTTACGTTATTTCGCCTGGACTGTAAGAGTTTTTTTAAAAGTAAGTGAGAAAGTTTTCCTTGTTCCTCCGGCGAGTTTCTGACAAGTGGTATCAGAGCTCCCAGGTTGCGGGCCGGGACTCGATCGCGGCAAGGTACAGCCGTTGGAATCGAGAACGCGCAATCGAGACGCGCTATGGCAGGAGGAAAGGACGGCGTGGTCCAGAGGGTGATTCGTGAGGTGAGCGCCGGGACCGGGTTCCTAATGCTCACCAAGACCAACTACTCCGACTGGGCGCTGCTCATGAAGGTCAAGCTCAGAGCCCGGTTGCTCTGGACCGCCATTGAGAAAGGGGGCGTCGAACCCCATGAAGACATGCAGGCGCTCGACGCGCTCTGCAGCGCCGTGCCGGCGGAAATGTGGCCGGTGATCGCGGACAAGGAGACGGCCAAGGAGGCCTGGGAGGCTATCGCCACCCTGAGGATCGGCAATGACCGCGTAAAGAAGACGTCGGCTCAGAACTTGCGGCGGCAGTTCGACTCGGCGACGTTCAAAGAGAGAAAGTTTTCCTTGTTCCTCCTGCTGTGTTTTTCCTGTGACTCGGTGGTGATCTCGCCGGCGACGTCTTAACTGCCGTCGTCTCTCCGGCGAGTTTCTGACAAGTGTTATCAGACTTGTTGTCCACGCAGACAAAACGTGGTGGAGTCGCAGCAAAACGTGGTGGAGTGGAGGTTGGTGGCGGCGCCGTCGATATGGCCGTCGTTGACTTCACGAGAAGGAGCGAGGCCTCCTCCTCATCCTGGACGACGTGGGCCTGCTCTTTCTTGGGCTTGGAGCGGCACTCGCGGGCCCAGTGGCCCAGCTTCCCGCATCTCCTGCACTCATCACCGCTGGGCCGGCCTGAGTTGCCCGTCAGGCCGCCTGATGACGAGCCCTTGTCGCTGCCACGGCCGCGCCCGCGCCCGCGCCCATGTCCGCCACGGTGCGTCACGCTGCTGCTACCTCCACCACCAGTTTTCTCAGCATCACGCTTCCTCCGCCGTGCGTCCCACTCTTCCTCGGTCAGGTACAGCTTGCCGTCGTGGTGCATAGCCGACGGCGGTTTCTCGAAGGCATCCTCCGCCGCCTTGAGCCGACCCGTCAAATCCGCGACGGTGAGCGTCGACACGTCGAGCAGCATCGTGATCGCGACCACGATCTGCCTGAAACGCTGGGGAACACTGCGGATTATCTTCTCCACTACCTGCGTCTCTTCGACCTTGTCGCCGAGGAGGGAGAGTCTGTTGAGGACTACGCGCTGCGTCTCAACAGCATGGCGTCGACTCTCACCACCCTCGGCGACAAGGTCGAAGAGACGCAGGTAGTGGAGAAGATAATCCGCAGTGTTCCCCAGCGTTTCAGACAGATCATGGTCGCGATCACGATGCTGCTCGACGTGTCGACGCTCACCGTCGCGGATTTGACGGGTCGACTCAAGGCGGCGGAGGATGCCTTCGAGAAACCGCCGTCGGCTATGCACCACGACGGCAAGCTGTACCTGACCGAGGAAGAGTGGGACGCACGGCGGAGGAAGCGTGATGCTGAGAAAACTGGTGGTGGAGGTAGCAGCAGCGTGACGCACCGTGGCGGACATGGGCCGGGGCGCGGGCGCGGCCGTGGCAGCGACAAGGGCTCGTCATCAGGCGGCCTGACGGGCAACTCAGGCCGGCCCAGCGGTGATGAGTGCAGGAGATGCGGGAAGCTGGGCCACTGGGCCCGCGAGTGCCGCTCTAAGCCCAAGAAAGAGCAGGCCCACGTCGTCCAGGATGAGGAGGAGGCCTCGCTCCTTCTCGTGAAGTCAACGACGGCCATATCGACGGCGCCGCCACCAACCTCCACTCCACCCCGTTTTGCTGCGACTCCGCAGGCAGAGGATCGGCTCCGGCGTGCAAGCCCACCGCCGCCGGGAGCAAAATGGGTCCCCGTCAATGGAGGGGCCGCCAAAGAAGAGAAGAAGCCAGGCGCCCAGACCCAGATCCATCTGCGGGAAGAGAAGGTGTTCGCCCACCTTGAAGAGGAGGAGCTGCGTGATGAGGAGGCGTGGGTCGTGGACACGGGCGCCACGAACCACATGTCGGGTTCCCGTACGGCTTTCACCGAGCTGGACACGGCGGTGCTTGGGACGGTGCGGTTCGGCGACGACTCGGTGGCGCGGATCGAAGGCCGGGGGGCAATCGTGTTCCTGTGCAAGAACGGCGAGCACCGGTCCTTCGCGGGGGTGTATTACATTCCCCGACTGACGACGAACATCGTCAGCGTCGGCCAACTCGATGAGGCCGGGTACCATATCGACATCGAGAAGGGGGCGATGAAGGTCCATGAGCCAGGCGGACGGCTCCTGGCGAAGGTGATGCGCGGAGAGAACCGGCTGTACATTCTCCACGCCAAACTGGTTCGGCCGGTGTGCCTAGTGGCGCGGGGAGTCGAAGAAAGTTGGAAATGGCACGCGCCCCTCGGCCATGTCAACATGACCGCACTGCGGAAGATGGCTCGGGAGGAGCTGGTGCGCGGGTTGCCGGCAGTTGGTCAGGTGGACCAGCTGTGTGAGGCGTGTCTCGCTGGCAAGCAGAAGCGGTCGCCGTTCCCCGAGCAGGGAGAGTACCGGGTGTTCTGGAGCTGGTGCACAGCGACCTCTGTGGTCCGATTGCGCCGGAAACGCCAAACGGCAGCAAGTACTTCCTGCTGCTCGTGGATGATCGAAGCCGGTACATGTGGGTGGCCATGCTGCCTTCAAAGGACCGTGCTGCGGTGGCCATCAAGGAGAAAGAAGTCTATTTTGTTCTTGTCTTGTATTATTGTAAGACATTTATTTTCCTTTTAATTGTGCTATTTATAGCTCATAGGAATGGTATTTATCTAAAAACTCTTGTATATAAAAGGTATTCATAGAAGGTATTCATCGTCAACACACGGCGCCATACAGCCCGCAGCAGAATGGCATCGTCGAGCGCAGGAACGGCACGGTGGTAGCAACCGCGAGGAGCATGCTCAAGGCAAAGGGGCTGCCGGGCTGGTTTTGGGGTGAGGCAGTGACAACTGCTGTATACATCCTGAACCGGTGTCCGACGAAGAGCGTGGACGACATGACGCCTTTCGAGGTATGGCACGGGAAGAAGCCGGCGGTGCACCATCTGAAGGTGTTCGGATGCATCGCCTACGTCCTGAACACGACACCGCATCTCAAGAAGCAGCTGGAGGACCGCGGCCGCAAGATGATCTTCATCGGCTACGAGTGCGGATCAAAGGCCTACCGTGCCTACGATCCCACCACGAGGCGTGTCCATGTGACACGGGACGTGGTGTTCGACGAAAATGCCCAGTGGGACTGGGGCAGCGGCGCGGAGCAAGGGAATGCGGGCAGCCACGACGACATGTTCACATTGGAGTATGCCGTCGGGAACCAGGTACCTCCGGAGCTCGATGGCGCCATCGAGGTACTTGATGATGATGCGCCGGGACCGGAGCTGATGTCGCCGCCGTCCGTGCACTCCAGTGGGAGAGCGGTGCCGATTGAAGATGGAGGAGAGGAGGTGGAGTTCGCCACTCCACCCAATGTCCACATCGACCACCTGGATGCTAATCACGATGATGTGCCACTCCGGTTCCGCAAGATTGACGACATCGTTGGGCTGGCCTCGCCGCGTGGTCTCGCGTCGCGGGCGTTAATTGCAGAGGAGCGGCCACCCGAGCTGGAGGAAGGCTATGGAGGAGGAGATGGCGTCGATCGAGGAGAACCGCATCTGGTCCCTGGTTGACCTCCCACATAGTCGCCGGGCGATCAGGTTGAAATGGGTGTACAAGGTGAAGCGGGATGAAAATGGAGCCGTGGCGAAGTACAAGGCGTGCCTGGTGGTGAAGGGCTATGTGCAACGCCAGGGGATCGACTACGACGAGGTGTTCGCACATGTGGTGCAGCTGGACACAGTGCGCCTTCTCATCGCTCTCGCGGCGCACAAGGGGTGGGAGGTGCACCACATGGATGTCAAGTCGGCGTTCTTGAATGACAATCTCAAGGAGGAGGTGTACGTAGAGCAGCCGGCCGGTTTCATCAGCACAGACAATGAGCACAAGGTGTTCAAGCTGAAGAAGGCACTCTATGGCTTGCATCAGGCGCCTAGGGCCTGGAACACAAAGCTGGACGACACACTGTTGTCGTTCAGATTCAGGAGGAGTCCCTCGGAGCACACTATCTACACCAAGCAGAATGGGGAGGCGCAGCGGGTGGTTGGGGTGTATGTCGATGACCTGGTGATCATCGGCGCCAGCTGCGACGACATCAAGTAGTTCAAAAAGGAGATGGTTGACGCATTCAGGATGAGCGACTTGCTTCGCTACTATCTCGGCATTGAAGTCAGGTAGAGCGCGGGGGGCACCTCGATCAGTCAAGGAGCCTACACCGCCAAGATTATGGAGAGGAGCGGCATGGCAGGGTGCAATCCCTGTCAAGTACCAATGGCAATGCATCTAAAACTAAGCAAGAGGAGCACGGAGCCGCTGGTGGATGTAACAACATACAGAAGCATCGTGGGGAGGGGAGTCTCAGGTACTTGGTCAATATTCGTCCAAACCTGGCATTTGTTGTTGGCTATGTGAGTTGTTTTCTAGAGGAGCCACGAAAGGATCACTTGGCCGCTGTGAAACAAATTCTCCGTTATATGGTAGGAACCAAGAGCTAGGATCTCATGTATGAAAGAAAGAAGGAAGAGCATGTCCAGCTGATAGGGTTCAACGATAGTGACTTCGTTGGTGATGTTGATGCTCGGAAGAACACAACTAGAGTCATTTTCTTTTTGGCCAACAGCCTAATTACTTGACAGTCGATGAAACAGAAGGTGGTGGCTCAGTCTAGCTGCAAGGCAGAGTACAGTGCGGCTGCTAATACTGCCTGCCAAGCTGTGTGGCTCACTCGGGTGTTAGCAGAGGTATATGGCTCAGCATCAAGCGTGCTGATGCTGAGGGTGGACAACAAGTCTGCCATTGCGTTGATCAAGAACCCGGTTCTTCATGGACATAGTAAGCACATTGAAGTGAAGTATCATCTTATTCGGGAATCCGCAGAAAAGGGCCAAATCAACGTAGAGTTCATCAGGAGTGAAGAACAGTTAGGAGACGTTCTGACGAAACCACTCGAAAAAGTTAAGTTCCATACATTTCACACCAAGATTTTTCTGCATGACGCGCATTACTGGCCAGTTAATTATTTCTTACGGTTATTTCTTTCTCCCTTTATTTTCTTATTTAAAAGGACTGTAAGAATTTTTTTAAAAGAAAGTGAGAAAGTTTTCATTGTTCCTCCTACTGTGTTTTTCCTGTGACTCGGTGGTGATCTCGCCGGCGACGTCTTAACTGCCATCGTCTCTCCCGCGAGTTTCTGACATCATGAAGGCCGAGAAGGAGCGGAGGGCCACCGAGTCACCTGTGGCCGGCGAGGAAGAGGAAACCCTGCCGAGCCCGCTGAAGGCGGCGGGAGCCTCCGCCCTCGCCTTTACCCTCGGCGGCGTCCCACCGCTGCTGGCCGGTGGCTTCGTCTGGTCTTGGGCCGCCAGGGTTGGAGTGGTCTGCGGGGTGACCACCGTTGGCCTGGCCGGGCTCGGCACCGCCGGTGGTTTACTCGGCGCTGTCGCCGCAGGAAAATCCGCCGTCAGGTTGGTGATCGTGGGGTGGGTTCCCATGCTGGTCACCTACGGCATTTTTACATTCTTCCGGATGCAAGTCTTCCCCGCCGCCTAGTTATCGTCGTCATTAATTTTCCATGTACTTGCTTCCGCTCGGCACTGTTGGATCACCGAATCGAAGCGATTGTATGTTCTTGAGGAACATCCCTCTTCATTGACATGCTTACGAAGCTCGCAACGTTACTCCAACTCGAGGATCTCTCATCAAATCTATGAGTTCTCTCAAACCCATTGTTAATTACTTGCTCGACGACACAACCCTTTAAGCGGCCAGATTTTAACATCTAGAAGTATTCGTCGAAAAATATATGCAGGCACTGCACCGTCCATTGTTCTCGGGCGTCGTCCCCCTGAGAATCTCACGTTCCTTCTTCCGCGTTCGTCGCGATTTTCGCTTTGCATTTATTACTCGTTCGTCCGCTCCTCTCCGTCGCAATTCTCTTCTTCCGTCTACTCCTCGTTCGTCGGTTGATTTCCGTCGTGACTTCTCGTTCACTACTGATCATAATCTTCCGACTCTTTTACCTCGTTCGTCTGTTGTCCTCCGTAGCGATTTCTCTTCCGGCTATCCATTGTTTTCCGGTATTTTACGTTGCGAAATTTTCTTCCGTTTCTTCCTCTTTTTTCCTTTGGATTCCTCGTCGTCGCGAGCGTACCGTCCGATACTACTCTTTCGTGCTTGATTTTCCTTCCCCTTCTTTCGTCAAAGGAGAGAGAAGAGAAGGTGAAAAGTTGTCGATCATCCATAAGAAACTATCAGAGGGTCAAAAGAGAATATTATCGAGATAATTCGTTGGAAAATAAAAGAGAATAATTCGGCGTAGTCTCCAGAAATATTTTCGGAAACTTAATGGTTCGAGAAAGGGTCTGAACTTAAATGGGGAAATGGCAGCTCGTTTAAGTAAGATTTCAGATCGTGTTTTAAAGAGATCTGTTTACCCTCTTAACAGGATCCGAAATCCTTTTATCTCGGCTACAAAAATCATATCCATTATTATAAAAACTGGATCCATTACTCCTTTTAAATAAGGCCCAATATACAAATCAATTTCGCCTTAAAATTTAGGCCTAATAACTAAACGAATTTGACCTTAAATTTAGGCCCAAAAATATATTGAATTCACCTTAAATTCAGGTCCCCAAAAATATCAATTTAAACTTAAATTCAGGTCAAGTAATTAAATCAATTTCACTCGTTTTAGACTGAAATAAATCATGATAACAGACATTAATATTCCACATGATCTACGAAAGATGTATTTTCCAAAAAAAAAATATCAAATATGTAAAAAAATTCCATGTATTGGTAAAAAATTGACGAAATAAATCTTACAAAAAGTTTTAAAGGTAGACTTTGCTGCTGTCTTTTATTTTGATATTACAAGTGAAAAATTATTTATTGAATATTGAGAGTGATTTATGTTGGATTTTGGCCTGCATTAGGATCAAGAATAGGGAGTTAAATTAATCTACTCTTTTTTTATTTCATTTCTAAATATTCTCTCTTAGAACTTCACTCTTCTCTTAGGATATGTGGATTCTCTAGTTTACTTAGAACGCACTATATTTTTATAATAGTTCGGCCAACTGCCTGCATTCACTTTTCAAGAACAAAATCTTTCTTGGGTTCAACTACATGTGATTATCCAAACACAATTCATGGTTAACAGGCTCAGCTCCCTTGAAGATTCACCCAAAATCTATATTCTAAATTTATGAATTTAAGATGCCACATTGCTATTTCACCAAGGCAACTCCCTCTAAGAATAAAATCATTATTGGGTTCCACTAGTGATTATCTAAGCTCAATTACTAATGAATGACCTCAAAATTTTCTTTCTAGATTTACAACTTCAGGATATGACATTGATGTTTTGCCAAACAACTCCCATAAATTTCTCTATTAAATTTCTTTCTAGATTCATAACTCTAGGAGGCTACATTGTTGTTAATAAGGACAGCTCCCAATCGTAATAAATAGAGTTTAGTATCACATTTATCTTATAAAAAATAATAAATATGTCACCATGATATGATTTTTGAAAGATGGCGTTGACTTGGAATGCATATAGAATTTTGATAAAGAGGATGATGATCAAGAAAATATCTTATATCCTCTTCTCGTAAAAATATGTTAGCTAAAGATAGAAGGCGTTGTCTTTTTTAATCAATTGAAGATGGTCACTAAATCGTTGAGTAGTGCTCCTCAACTTAGTGACTTCATGTAGTTTGACTAATCAGTAAATATCTTCTAATTTTCCTCATATACTTCTATATAAAAACTCAATATAACTCTTAAGGTTGTTGAGGAGTTAAAGATGGTTGTTCAGCTCTAATTAGCCATTGAAAAGTTAGTATATTTATAGATAAAGTAATTTTAAAATCTGCTCTTATTTTCCATTATCTCACAAAAATAATATTTTCAAAAATAGTTAGAAATTCGAATAGTTGAAAAACCAATACAGTATGTCCTTTAAAATTTTAAATATCTTTAAGTGACACCAATACATGGTTCTTTTAAAATACAATATAAATATCCAAATATTATTGGTTCAATTAAATATCAGTAAGAACTTAATATCGTTAAAACAAGGCCAACAATATATATCTTGATAAATTATGATTTGGTAATCAAATCTTATTTGAATCACCTCAAATAAAATACAATGATCGAGTTAACATCTTGAATCATGATCTCAATATTTATAATCATGATGTCACTTATTCAAGATATTTCAAGTAAATTTTTAAGTTATATTCTTTAACTTATAAAAAATTATGTTCTACTGAATAAGTAATCAGAATTCAAATATCAAAAGTAAGATCAATTGTAAATTTGTACATATCTCTAAACAAAAGCTTTGAAGTTCATTTGTGAGAGGTTTTCATATTTCGAAGTAAATGAAACTCAAGATCAGCCTCTCATATTCTATACAATAACACATAATTAGAGTGCATGAATTAAGTGACAGATTCAACAACAATATTCAAGCTCGACGCTAAAGACATATATGTTCATTAATCAGTTGAGTATATCCATATTCCATATTAAGGAAAGCATATCTACGAGTTGAAAGATCTGAACAAAAGTAATAATCGAAGGTCAAAAGCCAAAATTCTAGACAATAACTCATTAATAAAAGATGTAGATTGAAGATAAGCCAAATAATCTCCTCTAAAGAAAACCCTAAAAAAATACATAGTTATCAATCAAGTATGAATATCTAGACAAGACATCATGAATAACTATCACTAAACAAGAAAACCTAGAAATGAAATTAGGTGAAGGTCACTAGAGTGTTGGCGTAGCAATGGAAAGATATTCAAATTCATATGACCATTTATAGATGCTAAAGTAACATGAATCCATTGGAAAATAAGTAAAAAGAGTTGAGAACAAATGAAACCAATGTTAAATAAGGAAATCTTCATCCGCATTATTCACAAAATCAAGAGAAGAAATACTACTCAATCCACTATGATAATGCAGCCATGCATTTTAAACAAGGAATTAAAATATCATCATTTTCGATCATCTACGGCAATGTATGAATCAATCAACTACACTGAAGGTTATCTTTCTCTATCATGCCTTAACATAATTAAGGCGTTAAGTAGAGAAAGGGTAAGACTAAGGCACGAGATGTTGAGAAAGGGTAACATAACTATGAAGAAGTATACCTGGACTTAAGCATGTGGTGTTATTCGTCAAGACCTGTCAATGAAGGGTAAGATTTCTATGGAGATTGAACAATTACATTGGGAGAGTTGAACTTGTGAAGTCAATTATATTTTTATTAGAAATAGTGAAAATTTAGAAGGGGGATCCTCTAGTACTAAGCTAGCACAAAGAAGGGTGGACTAATATAAATCTCTATCTATCATCACTAGAAGTGAAGGAGAAAGAAATTAAAGCAACCATGCAACAATGATAAACGACTTAGGTTGAGTTGTATACAAACCTCATAGACTATATTAAAACTTATATCAACACATTTACACACATATAGAAAATGTAGTAAATTAATTCATCCATTTCTCTTTCGGTACTTCACTTAGCCACATCAGACCCAACAAATTAATCATATTTTTATTTATTTATTTTCAACTATTCTAATTTGTTTACCTTCTTATTAAATCTAAAATTCACAATTTCATTAAATTTAAATCTAGATGGCATGTATTTTCCACTAATTAAGCCCCATTCTTATGTTCATTCTGTACAAACACTTCACTCAACAACTAGCTATTTCTAATCCCAAAGATAACTATGATCAAGTATTAACTATTCTCCTAAAAAATATACAACCTACTTTAAGAAGATTGATGGCCCAAATCCAAAATGTTCACTACAATCATTCCCCCCATGTTTCCAACACAAATCTGAGAGCCTTTTGACATTCTTCTCCTATTTCTAGAAAAGATGAACAGCCTTCTCATAATTGAAATCTCCCATTTTCCAATGAAGAATAAGGTGATTTTCAGGATTAATTTTCTTTAAGTTTTTGCCAATGAAAATTTTGATTTTATCAAACTCTTTGTTTCTCTAGGGCCTAATAAATGAGTTAATCTTCTAATTTTTAAATCTTGGAAAAAATAGGAACATGCACCTAAATGGTGGTTGAAAATACTTACATTTCCACAGAGAAACACACATTAATTTTTAGTATATGTTCCTCCTTTTTTGTTGTAATTTTTCTTCCATTTATCCCTCATTCTTCTACAGATTTTTGTCATAAGTTTTCATTCATTTCCAGTTCACAACCTCCATCTATTTTCCCTCATTTTTCCTTCTTTTCCCTAGCTATTCCTCTTCCTTTATTCCTCTTTCTTCCAGAATTTTAGTCACAATTTTTCTTCCTATCATTTCTTGCTGCTCTATCATTTCCTAATTGTGAAATTTCTACAATCTTTTCCTCATTTCTGCTTTTGATTCTTCAACACAATCTTTCATTCAATTTTTCTCTTCATTCATGCTCCTCAGAAATATTTCCATCTGATTCCTCCTTGTTCATATAAGGTTTTCTTTGTCGTGTTTTCTTGTTATTTGTTTCCATCATATTCATTCATTGAAAAGGAGAGAGAGAGAGAGAGAGAGAGAGAGAGAGAGAGAGAGAGAGAGAGCAGTTAATAAGAGAAAATTATTATTGAAAATAATATGGAACATTTATCACTAACAAAATATTATATAATAAGTTGGCAAAATCAGGGTATAAATATTTTGGATCCTTCATATTGGCCCACTTATTAGATCCATTAGTTATTCAAGCTCAAGCTTAATAATCAGATATATTTTCCTTAAATTCAAGCCCAATAATTAAATCAATTTCAACCTATATTCAGGCCCAAATTATTATTTAACATTTAATCTAAATATAAATATTTATGACCTTTATATTCATAAATTATTGAAATCAATACTTTATTAAATATCTAATTTACCTACCATATTGTGACTATAATCAAAATACTAACAACACCTAATTCATCGTAGACTGTTAGAGCTAAATAAGAATGTATTTGTTGATCAATATAGGAAAATCTTGTCAATAAATGTTAGTACTAGAGGTATCTTTATTAGTGAATTAGATCCAAAGGAATTCAACCAATTTTATACCCATGTATCTGCTAAAAAAATTGGGTTAGTTTACAAGTGATTCATGAAAGAGGTAATGAAAAGAGTTCAAAATGTTCAACTAGTTCACCAAATGAAATGTTTTTCACAAATGATAATAAGATCATTTCTAAATGTTCGATAGATTTAGTGATATTATGAATGGTCTGAAAAACTTAAGAAGAACCTTCCATTTAGCTGACATGAATAAGAATACTTGTGTCTTTGTCACCAATTTGAGACCCAAAGATATCATATTTTTTTAGGCCAATAATTTGATAAAATTATCCTTAGATAGCCTATTAGGATTTTAGATTATGAAATGAGTTTAGGGTAGGACAGTCAAAATAGAAATCCAATAAGAAAACTGGTGCTCTTAAATCTATTTAATGTTTAGATGGCGTCAAGAGTTTAGAGAAGAGGAAAAGGCAAAATAAATAGACATGTTGACTAGGAGATTAAAAAATTATTTACGAATATAGGAAATAGGAGATTCAGGAAACTAGTGGATTAAAAATTCTCCACTGCTGTAACTGATAAATTTAAGAATGATCTAATCTATTTTGAGTAAAGAAAACTAGGTCACCTAAAAGAAGATTTCCTGAGATTAAAGAAAAATAAATGATTGGTAGCAACATGGAGTGACAAAAAGTAAGGCAAATATATGTTTTACTACCTCCAAACATGCTGTAACGATTCATCTTTTGATGAAGCATTTAGGGAATAAGTATTGCAGTTACTTGCTAATTTACAAAATACTTCAGTTCAAAGTATGAAAAATGTAGAAAAGAGAAAATCTTTGAAAGAAAAAAATTATACAATTAAAAGAAATCAAAAGTACATGAAAATTTAGAACTTCGAAATCAATGAATTGTCTAATGAAAAAATGGAATTTAAATCTCAACTAGAGAACCTCAAGAGAAATAGTTGTACTGAAAAGATTCACAACAATGAGAAAATAGTAGAAAAAGATGAAGAAAAATTAGAAAATATTTTCTGAAATTCAACAATAGTCAACAAAAATTGAGCAAACTCATTGAAAATCTACCAACACATGTATGTAAAGAAGGGATATGATAGTCTAGATAGTTATGATAACAGAAAAAGAATAGAAACCCAAAAAAAAGTACATATAAATTTCCACTATGTAAAAATGAAACAAAGAGTGGAAATATTTTGAACTATGCTAGTTCATCTAGAATTTATGTCAATACTAGGAAACAAGTATTCAAACCTCAAAAATCACTTCAGGAAAAAAGAATTACTCATTAGACACTATTAGATAATTTTATTGAAGACAACTTTTGAAAAGATAATAAGACCAGCATAATCAAATATAAGTCAAATATGTATCCCTAAAAATGTATTAGAAATACTAAAAAATATAAATCCATATTGTCTATAGATCCCCATTTGGAACTAAATTTTATCTACTATAAGGGTCACTCTTGCTTGATGAACTTTCATGGTACTGTGATAGTAGATGTTCAAGACATGACTGGTGAGAGAAGGTTGTTTGTCTTATCAGTTCAAGGAAAGGAGGTGAAGTAACTTTTGGTGGAAATGAAAAAGGAAAAATAATAGGATATGAAAATATATAAATAAATCAACACATCTTAATTGAAATAGAATTGTTGATTAAAGGATTAGTCAACTTTTTTATTACATATTTATATTAAACTTTTCAAAAAATAAGTCGTTGATATTTTGAACATTGAAACGACATTGTTTTTACTAATCTTGATTGCCAATCTTAGTGAATTTTTTAAATCAATTTTTTGTCTAGTTTCACATCATTCTAAAAATTTGATAAAATGTGGCTTAGATGATTCAGATCTATAATTATTTGAACACAAAAGTTAGAATTAGTAAGAGGAATGTCAATTATAGAATTAGATGAGGGCTTTAAATGTGATACATGTATTACATGAAAACCAGTTATAAAATGATACAAATCTGAGGAATATAATCAGAACACACTGTCCATTATAATTATTATACATGGACCTTTATGGACCAACTAAAGTCTCAAGCTTGGAGGGAAAAGTTATGTACTTTTATAGTGATTTGATTATTCGAGATTTGTGTGAGTACTTTTCTTATAAGACAAAGATAAAACCCTTGAGGAAATGAGAAAACTCACCTAGAAAATAAAACATGAAAATGGTTTAACAATTAAAAGGATTATAAATGGAATAGTGTAAAATTCAAAAACTAAGATTTAAATAATTCTATCATAATCAAGGAAGTAAACATGAGTTATCTAGTGCTCAAGCCCATCAACAAAATAGAGTTATTGATAGGAAAAATATAAAATTCTCGAATTTTTGGGGAACAAACACAGTCTAGTATTTTTTGAGATGAAATAATAAACATGGCCTAGTATATTATGAATAGGATAATGATTAAACCCATAGTTTAGAAACTTTCCTGCAAGTTATTTAAAGAAAATGAACCAAATATTGGTTTCTTTCAGTCCTTTTGATGGATATGTTTTATTCTTATAAATTTTAGGGAAGAAATAAGAAAAAATGATCATATAAGTGATGAAGGTATTTTTTTGAGATATTACGAAAATTATAAAGTATTTATGGTATACAATAAAAGAAAAGTTGTTGAGGAAATTATAAATATTAAATTCAGTGAAGAAAACGAGAAATACATTTTTTTGAAGGATAAAGAAATATTATTGGAAACTAAATTGTAGGAAACTTGAATGAATGATGATTCTAAGTTTCTTGATTTAGAAGAAATTCGAAAAAATGAAACCCTATCCAAAGAATGCAAATATCTAAGGAATTACATAATTGATCAGATTTTCAGTGGTGATAATAAAGGAGTTCAACCCAAATCCGAATTCAAAAATACATAACATTTGAATTAATTTATTTTTTAAATTCATCCAAAAATGTAGATGAAATCTTAGAGGATGAAAATTTCTTGGTTGCCATTATAGAAGAATTAAATCCATATGAGAAAAGCCAAGTTCGAACTTAGTATCAAGGAAGATATCAATCACAAGAACCAGATGGATATTCAAGAATAAATTGAGGATGAAGTAGTGATGAATATACTGTTGGCTCAAGGATATTCACACAAATAAGGAATAGATTATGCTGAATATTATGCATCAGTTGCTAGATTAGATGCAATTATAACGTTTTTAACTAATGCATGTCATAAGAATATTAGTTTATATGAGATGGACATAAAAGGTTGATTTTTAATCGACAAATTAGGGAGGAAGTGTATGTGAGCCAACCCTTAGGTTCCATAAATTTTGAATACTTTGATCATGTTTTGAAATTATTGAAAGCTTTATATAAACTTAAACAAGTTATGATGGTTTGGCATGATACATTAATATCTTTCTAATTATAAAATAGATTTAATAGAGGTAGTATTGGTACTACTCCATTTGTCAAGAAAATTGATCAATATATATTCATTGTACAAGTATATATTGATGAAATAGTTTTTAGATCTTATGATGAAAATTTATGTACTAATTTTTTTAAGATTATAAAGAATGAATTTGATATGAGCATGATGGGTGAATTTAGTTATTCTTTTGGATCAAAATAATAATAATTTAAAGATGGAATTTTTATTTCTCAATTGAAAGGCTTTATCAAGGAAACTATCAACAGAAAAAAAATTATAAAGGAATGATATGATCCTTTCTGTATTTAACAAATGGTAGGTCATATATTATTTTTATTGTCTATGAGCTAGATCTCAAAGTGAACTAGAAAAATCACATATAATTACCGTTAAAAGAATATTTAGATACATCATGCATACATCTAATTTGGGAATATGGTTTCAATAATGATGTGACACTAATTGGTTTATTATTGTGACTATGAGTTTAGTAGAAATATAATTGATAGAAAAGGTACTAGTGGGCCATGCCTAATCCTAGAAGGATGCATAATTTCATGGGCATCAAAGAAATAGGGCATGGTTGCCTTCTCAATGGTTAAAAATAACTATAAATGTATCGAGTTATCCTGCACAAAAATTTTATGAGTTCAATCCTAGACCAAGGATTATAGGATAAATTTAAAAAAAATCTCATTGTGTCATAATCTAATTTTAATAAATTTAGAAAATAATCCTATCATTCATTTTAAAATGAAAATTGTAGATATTGAACATCATTGAGCAAGAAATATTTATCAACTTTAGAAGAGAAACTGAAATGGGCAGGTAGAAAGAGGTGTGTGATTCTCATTGAATTTATAATCATGAAACCTGAAACTATTTACATTCAAAAACATATCTAAAACTAATTGAAAACTTGAATTAATTATGAGTGTTTTTCTTGAGAAAATCATATGATGATTATTAATTTATGCTAATAATTTAATCATAAATGTGTTTTGTATCATTTGATACATAATCAAATGAAAGAAAAGAAAGTCAGAACATGAGAAAAATAGTGTTGAGTAGAAACGCAAAAATGAAAAATAGAATTAGATTTAGGAAATGAAGGACACAATTATGAAGTATTTAATGATAACGATTGAAGAACATGTGTCAAGGATCAATGAAAAAAGGAATAGGAAATCTGAATTTTAAATTAAATTTTCATTCTATTAAAATCTGAATTTTCAGTTTCACCAAATCAGTTTTTCAATAAAATTGATTGATCTCTAAAGCACGATTGATTGGGGGAGAAATCAGGAAAAAAAATTGATCAAATCTTGACCTCCAGTCTTACACCCAAAAGTGAAATTTGATCTACATTTGATTCCATGTTTCACTCTTTAATGGTCAAAGTTTTTTAAGAATTCCAAAAATTGCTATGAACTAATTTGAACCATTGAACTTCTGCCAATTAGAAAATTTCCTTTTATAAAACTCAACTCAACCCTTTCCAAATTATCAACTTGTCCTCTAAATGTCAATTAGTCACTTGAAGCTGTCTTTTTCAGGGTACATATTTAAAATTTCAAATGGGAACTTCTGGTTTTATGGAAAGATTATGCTCAATTCCTGTTATTATTTCACTCTGATTTTCAGGAAGTCTTTAAGATCTCAATCTCTAACCGTCTTTTCATTTCATCACTAATTCATAGCCAGTTCCTTGCACTTGAGCAATACTTTCAAACGGCTAGACTTTCAAGCAATACTTTCTAATTTTTCTGCTCAAGGTGTCAATCTGGTCCAAACAAATTATCATATTTGATTCAGATGAAAAGACACACCTGGAAGAACATCTCACTCACAAACAAACCCAATCAATCCTTCTTTTTAACACCTCGAGATCATTGAATATCAGTTACATGTTGATGGCATTGCTTACAATCAATCTCCCACTATATATTATATATTATGGATTCTAGCTTCAAAGTCATGGCTCAATCCATCAATTATCTCTTCCTTTTTTTTCAAGAGTTGGGTGGTTGCTTCTAGTTCATACTAGATGTAGAATCTACCATGAATTAGTGAAAAAGTTTTTGGAAATCTCTATATTTTTCATGGGAATTTCATGACTCACCTTTGAAGAAACTCTTACCTAGTAATTGGTGAAGATTATTTCTGAAGCTTTAAGAATTCCTCACAATGGTCTGGCATATGCTACTAAATGAAAGGAATAAATGATAAATTATATTCCTGCATATACACATACTTGGACCTATCATCTACATCCATGAATTTCTAAGGATGCACACTTCATTTCTTTGAAAATTCTCTAACAATAGTGTGATTGAAACATTGAATATAATGGAACCCAAGAATAGTGATTGTTCTTGGAGACTGGATGTAGGTAAGGGGTTGAATAACTTCAAAAATCCTAGAGTCTAAGACCTATAAATATAATAGAATTATCCAACTTAGGACTTAAAATAGAAGATAGAAGATTTTAATGATACTTGATGAAATTTTGAATTAGAATCAAATCAACTATACCCTCTCATTCTTGATTTAAGTGCGGCATTAAATCTAATATTTTTTCTTCAATTAATAAATTTCTTTGATCTAACTCGTCATAATCATAACCATTGATTATTACATATCTTTCAACAATACTATTAAAAAAAATTCAATAACATCAACTCCTTTTTTCTTCCTAAAAAATTATTTGACTAATCATTTTCTTTTACTGACTGATAATTTTTTAGCCACTTCTATAAAATATATCAATGATTATCATTCTCAAAATAAGTATTGTCAAAAAAAGTGACATCTACACTAATCTATTAAGGCCTCCCCAAAATAGTGTGATGGGGATCTAAGGGGCTATGTCACATTGAAGTCTCAAAAAAACATTCAACTAATAATTTTAAGGCAAATTTTGGTTAGTTTTGTTTTCAACCCTTTTCATCCACCTAATTTTATAAGACAAGGAAGTTGGTCCCTCTCGATTTTTAACCCAAACTTTTAAAGCATAGTTAGAGATATAATCTTTTCACTACTATTTCTAGTAATAACGACGATGTAACACATTCTTCCTAATTGTATAACAAATTTGAATAATAGTGTGATGCTCGAGATGTTCCTCTCTTGATGTATAATGTTGAGTTTAAAGATTTGATATTACTATTTAATTATATAAAGATAAAAAAAATCTCAGAAATATGTTTAGTTGACTTGAGAACTGAGAGATAAATCATCAGATCTACTTTATGAAAAAAAATTGTGGAAAAAATTTTCCAACATCATTGAAGAAAATACATATTAAAAAATAAATTTGCAAATATATTTGAACGAAATGAAGTTCTGAGAAAAAATAGATGAGAAAGAAAGTATGTTGAGATGAAGAAAGTATGTGCCAACTTGTGTAGACCACTAAAGTTTGTCTCAACAAACATGAAGAGAGAGATCATGTCAAATCAAGCTAAAACATTAAAAAGAAAAAGGAGATTCTTTTCACCAAATATGACACATGGTAAAAGATCTCTTATAAATTTGGCATGTCTTGAAAAAGTAAGAATAACAAAGATATGTCAAAAGATTTTTTTTTTACAAATATGTCTATAAATTGACTTATTCAAAAGCTAGTCAAACTCACAACCTAACATCAGTCTAACCACAGTCTAACAACAAGTTGACGAATGTGTTGATCTAGACAATCTTTCACCAAAAATATCTCAAAAAAATAATCTTTGATTGTTGATATTGAAGATTTTATAAATTTTGTTTGGAAGAACTTTTAAACAGAACATCAATGATATACAAATCCTTATACTGATCAGCAATCACTCATCAAAGTTTCTTAAAATATTTTTCAATCATCCTCAAAAATAAGGAAACTCATCTTTGTAGAAAAAAAATCAATGTGGAAATTCTTTATGTATATTTCCTGTATAGAAGATTATTAATGAATGATTATTGTGGGGGTAGAAATGCAAGATAGTTCCTTGGTGTCTAATATGACATAATAGACTTGGGAAATCTATCATCTAAGGGATTTTGTCATATTATAAATTTCAGTTGTAGTTCTTTGAAGGCAACTAGTGCAAACCAATTGGAACCTTCATAGGTGAATATAGTTAAGAGAGTCATAATCACTATAAATTTTAATACTTTTATATACAAGCATTTAATGTATCAGCCCACTAAGAAAACTAAATGAAACTATCAAAAAATACACCAAAATGTTAAACGTTGTTAGAAATACTAATTCACCCCCTCTCTTGGAATTTAATCTAACCTACAAGAGAACCAACACAAATATTTTGGAAAACAATGAATTAAAATTTCATTGTAATATTCTACAATTTCATCATCTTGAAAATTGTACATATAATCTATATGATCATTCTCTTCCTTTTATGTGAATTTTCTTAAATTAACTACTCCCTAATATGGACACATATTAGATTTATGACATTCCTCACTGCACCCTAGGACAATTTGTGTCATAAAAGTTTTTGACAATCTACTTCACCAAATATGTTGTGTTACTTCTTTGTAATATAGTTATTATACATATCATGGCATGTCACTTTGGCCAGCATCACAATAGATTGCTTACTTTCTTATAATAAAAATATGAAATATTACTAGAATTTCAAGATTTACCTCTTACCTTTTCAATAAGAGACAGCCCATTAAAATACCATAATGACATCATTTAGTTTGTAAAATAGTCATAAGGCTGCCTTTCCTTTGATATTCCAATTGACATTATGTTGAAATTTGATAATTTATATAGGAGTCAAATTGATGCAGTCCAAAGCTTGAAGCCCACTACTAAACAAGCCTAAAGCCCACTATTAATGCACTTAGAAGTTCATTACTGTTGTAGCTTCAAGCCCACTTTAGTTTCAACTATCCCACTTACGTAATTAGGCCCATATCTCTATTTTTATTATTTTTAAAATTTCATCTAAAATTCAAATTTGAAATTTAAATTTAAATTTTATCCAAATTTTAATTCTCATTTAAAATTAAAATTTTATTTCTCATTTAGATTTTATTTTTAAAATTTAAATTTCATTCAAATTTTGATTTCAAATTTAGACCATTTGAAATTCGAATCTTAGCACCAAATTTAGACCATTTGAAATTCGAACCTTAGCACCAAATTTAGACCATTTGAGATTTGAATCTTAGCACAATTTGATTCTTCAGCCTATTTAAAGGCACCCCATATAACCCTAATGCATATTACTTTTCTATCAATTTTGTGAGTTTCTTCTCTTTAAGTTCTCTTCTTCTGCTGGTGGACTCCAGCACCTTTGTGGACTTAGAAAATCTTATTCTTAATTTTATGAATTCAAAATCATCACCTTGCGGACTCGAGGGATCTGTCATCTTTCAACCTATGGATTTAGAGCAAATAGACAATCACCAAAACGTATTTTTTGAGGATTCAAGACGACTTCGACCTCCACAATATTAAAATTGATCACAACTCATCCAAGCCGTCCCCTTCTCAAGTTTCATTGCATCAAGTGGTATTAAAGCAAGGTCAGCACTTAAGATTTAGGTTTAAAAGATGTCATGAGGTAAAATGATTCACATCAACGACAATGAGTTCTAAGGTATGTCTTATTTCAAATCAAAGTTTGTTGATTTCAAGACTCAAATATTAAGGTATCTGCTACATCTGTCTACTAAAAGTTTTCTCTTTTCATGAGTCACAATTGAACTGATTTTAAATAAATCTTCTATAAAAGGATGCTAAGCCATGAAAATTACGAACATCATGTACATTTTTTGAAATTGGTTAATCTTTAATAGCTTAAATCTTTTCTTCATCCACTTTAATCCCTTTTGTACTTACAATATATCTTAGAAAAACTAAATTTTAAGTAAGAAATTTACATTTCTTCAAATTGATAAATAACTCATTCTGTTGTAAAATAATCAATACATATCTCAAATGGTGATGATGTTCTTCTTCTATAGTACTATATATCAAAATATCATCAAAATAAATAATAATAAATTTTCTAATAAAAGGCTTCAATACATAATTCATCATTCTCATAAAAGTACTTGGAGTATTAGATAAGCCAAATGACATAACCAACCATTCATACCTACTTTCATCTTGAAAATAGTCTTCCATTTATCACCTAGATGAATTTGAATTTGATGATACTCACTTTTAAGATCAATTTTGAAAATAATTATGGAACCACATAACATGTCAAGCATATCATTTAGTCTTGAAATTAGAAATCTATATTTTACTATAATTTTATTAATTGCTCGACTATCTACATACATTTGTCAAGTTTTATTTTTTAAAAAATTAATAATGTAACTACTAAGCATGAGCTTATACTTTCAAGAATTAATCATTTCTCTAATAGCTCTTCAACTTGTTCTTGTAGAATTTTATTCTCCTCAAGACTCATTCTATAATGAGGTAAATTTGGCAAACTTGCTCCATGAATCAAGTATATATGACAATGTATGTCCTTAAGTAGAGGAAGATGTGTAGAACAATCTTATGTGATAAAGAACTCATTTAACATATTTTGTGCTACCTTGGGTATAACCCTAGAATAATTCAAAGAAATATTCTCTTTTTTAACCAGTATAAATACTCTAAAATTTTCTTTCAAAGTATTAAAGAGTTATTTTTTTCAATCATCATAACTTGCTGCTGCTTTAATTTCACTATGCTAGAAAACTCATTTTCTTTTATTAGTGTTGAATTTTTTTTTCATTATTTTTATAAAAAACATAATGATTATCTGTACCTATGTGAGTTGCGTCTATATCATATTGTCATGGTCTACCCAAAATTAGATGTCATGTATTCATGTTACGAACATCATAGTAAATTTCATCAAACTAAACTTTTCCTATTAAGAACTTAACTAAATAGGTCTTTGTAACTCTAGTTTTATACTTTTTCTTTATCGATGTAATTCTATATGGATGCGAATGTTTTTTAATTTTCAACCCCACTTTCTATATCATCAAAAAAGAAATAATATTTTACTGGTCTTGATACTTATGTAGTCATTTGAGAAAAATTAGATCCATGTGGTCTTGGTACAACTGAGGTTACTAATCTTCCATTATTGGTAGCAGATGAAATAGATGTTAGTGTTGACCTATCTAATTGAAATATTGACACATTAGTAGAATTTCGAGTTCTGATTTTTCCTTTCTTCAATAAACCTTCAGCACATTCTAATGTCATAACAATCATTCATTGTGAAATATTATTTTATAAAATATACTACATATTCTAAATCATTATTATTTTGTGAGAAGATAATCTATAAAAATATTATTCTACATATTCTTCTAAAGTATTATTATTTTGTTTGGAATTTGATCTATTAATATAAGATTTTATCTTAAGAAAACAAAAGAAGTTGAGATTCATGTAATGTCTTTATTTCTAATCATTTAAGAACTCATTCTTAGAGTTGTTCTCACCATTCTAATATACAACCCTTCAACTTATATGCAAGCAATTCTATCTACTTCTCTTATTAAATCTTCTTGTTTAAAAAGAACCTCTAATCATCTACCAACTAATCATAGACCTTCTATAGACAAATGACTTTAAAAATTATACAAGTCAATGTTTATACAAAAATCATTTAAGATATTTAT
The DNA here is from genome assembly GCA_902729315.2 of Spirodela intermedia. NCBI lineage: Eukaryota > Viridiplantae > Streptophyta > Magnoliopsida > Alismatales > Araceae > Spirodela > Spirodela intermedia. Next base: position 7,171,814 of record LR746265.1, read on the forward strand.
ACTCAACTTTGCTTCTCATATTTGCAAATAAAGATAGGAAATGATTATGTGCCAATAAAAAATTTATAAGTTGTTAGAAATATGAAGGATAAATAGAATCATTATTGTTCAATCTAATATCACAAGGGTATTTAAGTTTTAAATCGAAATCCTTGAATCTACTAGACATGATCATCAATCATTGAATTCACAATAAAAGATCCAGATGACTATTGAATCCAAAATTAGATATTTAGACAACCCCTGAATCTACAAGGATTATAATCATATCACTAATGTTACAAGAGGGCTTGCTTGAATCCATAAGCACACTTTTCCATATGTTGCATCTTTTTGGCTTTCAAATAATTTTAGATTAGCTGATACTCTCCTAAGTCAAATGTCAAAACAACATTAAAGTGAATTATTTGGAAAAGAGTATATGGTCTTATGAAACCATCGTATTTTGTTCGATTTGGGCTTTACTCAATATGGGTGCACGTAGGCCAAAATATTAATGGTGGGCCGAAAACGAGCCATGCCTCACCACACAATTATAATTACATTATTTGAACCCGTGACGTAATTATATCAAAAATTGGACAGTTTTAGGGGGCAGATAACGGGCTTTCCCCCTTGAGCCCACTAGACTGAGCCCGACCTTAGAGTGGAGAGAGAGAGAGAGAGAGAGAGAGAGAGAGAGAGAGAGAGGACCATTTCACCATGGGCAAGAAATTCTGAACAAAAATTCATTCAACACTAGCCCAGCGCATCTCAGGGAGACGCCCTCCAACGCCTTCTTCAGGCCACTCGGTCCAGCCATTCCCTACACATCCAGAGGCCTCCACAGGAGCCATTCTCTGCCCATTGACCACCCCCAATAAGCCCCAAAAGCACGGCACAGCTCTCCCGGAAGGAAGCACACCCGTCCCATGGACCCACACCACCAAAGCCTTTCGCCCTCATCTCTCCCGGGAGGGTCCCGGGAGGTGGGACCCACTCCGGGAGAGCAGCATGTCCTTGATCTCCTTGTAGCTCCGCAGCTCCTCCAGGGCGTCAGCCGCCCGCCGGGCCGCATAGAAGCTCGAGGCCCCGCCGCCACTGCCGCCACCACCCTCCCGGTCATGGCCGGGTCCTGCCGCCCGAGACGAGTAGCTCTGGTCCTGCCGCAGCGGCGGGGCCGTCTTCAGCATGTGTACAAGCATACCAACAGCAGCCTCCTGGGACGTCCAGGACGACACAGATGATGATGCCAGCTGATTCTCTGAGGCCGCCTTTCCGTCGGTGGCTCTGCTCAAGAAACAGGGCAGACCCCAATAGGATGTTTTTCTATAAACAGAAGAAAAGGAATTTCGTGTTTCCAAAATTATAAACTGGGGACAATAAAATTGAGATAACTGAAAGTGTTTGATGACGAAAACACATCACTGTTGACCCTCTCAGTGCATGAAGGATGATGATGTTTTTCAAGCCAACCTCCAACTCGCAGAAAGAGTTGACCCTCCTAAGCAGAGACTAGAACAAGATTGAGCAATCCGAACCTCATCTTGCAAAGTCAAAACCCCCTTGAGCCCATAGATGATGATCACTTGGCTATCATGCCTTCTAAATAGTGTGGAATGAAGACTCAAAGTCAGAGCTACAATGGACTGCTAAAGATCACATGAGATGAATATCTCTGAGACATACTTGGAAAAATACATACACTATGGGGAATCTCAAGCAGTCATGTTTCTCTCCGCCATGGATGTTGACTTTTCAGTTCAATACTAATCACATGTCAGAGAAGCAAAGAGAGAACTTTGGGAAGCCTACTTAGGTCAATGGTACAACTTTAATGCAACACGCTGCTTTTCTTAGAAATCAAATCATACTATCAGTGACGGGGATATTACTGTTCAGTTCCATGAATATGCAAAACTAATCAAGACGAAGGGGTTCTGACCCAACACATGATATTCCCATCGTTACTCATCCTAAACCTTTGGTCAATGGTAAAAACTAATGAATTCTTCATTAAAATTCAGCACAATTGCTCTTTCAAGTTCCTTTCAAAAGGAGGTAAAAACTCACATTTCTATTCATGGGCACACCTCTGCTTCAACAATGCATCAGAATGCTCAAGGCATTGATCATCTCCCCTCATCTGCTCCCAGTCTTCAACAAAATCGTACAGCTAAACACAACAATCATAATATCTTGATGTGTCTGAACCAAACATGTTATTAGCTGTGAAACATCCTCTGTTCTTATCGATGAGCTCCCTCAAATAAATCAACCCAATTTACTCTTATTTCATTTGCTCCTAGGGTCTACAGTATGCATGAGCTTTATATGCGTCATTAGCTAATAAAAGGGCAATGATGTTCTAACGCATCTCTAGAAACCTCAATTTACCACTGCCGAAATTGCATCTTCCCACATTATTTCATATTTCTCTTTGTGTGGCCGCGACCTTGTTCTAACAACCATTTTCTACACATATTCTACTCATTGAAGGACTATTTTCCAGGTCCTACACCTATCGATCTCCCACTATTTTATGCATATCTACCTCCCTTGCCATCCTCTGAGATTGAGCGTTGACCTACCCACTTGCATTCAGAGAGGCCACATGCAAAGTGCAGAGTGCGTCAAATCCCTGTTGCATATCATTTGGTTCTCTTGGTTAGACATGATGAAGTTGTGAAGCTCCTAGTCTGGAGAAATCTCATGGAGGAACGCTCTCTTCACTCCCAATTTACATCACATTTTCAATGTAGCGCCCACCAGATGGTATGGTCCTTTTTGTCCTATGTTTGACCTATTTGTGTTAGAATCCTTTCTATTGGTGTTCACTATGATTGGCCTCCTATCTATCTAGATATCAAAAGATGTCTGCTCCAGTTGTCATATCAAAGAAGTCAACCTGGACCATCATCTCATGCTCATGAGCAAAAACATAATCATGAGAGATCCAAGGGAAAGTTGATTAATGATTGACGAAAGGAAATCTCCCCATCTCCAAGTTTTCAGTCAACTCACCATCACTTTCACTTGTTTATGGCCATTTTTTTCTAAATATTTTGTTTATCCAATAACTCTACGACAGAAAATAAGAAGATTACAAATTTAAAGCATGCTACCCGTTTCTACCGCACAATAGGATACTCAACAGAGATGATGCCCCAACCAACCAGCATGTTCCAAACAAGCTGGATACACTGATTTAATTCTCTTAGGATACTGTGAAGCTGGGCCATGCTGACATACTCTGGATCTTTTCTAAGTAGATTAATGCCAAAATATCTGTTCAATAAGCAGGTCAGTAAACCCAAAAAAAAGGCAACCAATCAATTGCCAAACAAGAAAATAGAAAAAAGAATGAGAAGAAGTGGAACTAAATGCAAAACAAAGGATTCATCATCGCAGTCTACTCCATGAGGCAGAATAATTGTGGACCAATGAGCTACTTTTGGGTGAGAATATTGTCAACGAAAAATTAGGGAAGACCACTGTAACACACCAAGGAGTTGTGAGAAAATAGACAGGGATGTAGATCGGCACCCTTCATGGAGATGGAGATTGAGGTGGAGGTGGAGCTGGAGGTGGAGTAATATTGTCCCAACCAGCACTACCAACCACAGAGATCCCAAAGTATTACCTTCAGCAATCACATCCAGACTGGGATCGGCTGCGGCCTATTTAATTGCATAATCCAATTCAGCCTTTGATATATTAGATAAATCACCAAACACATGAAGACCTACAGCAATAGAGGGAAAAAAAAAAAAAGTATTTTTTCCGTTCATAGTCCACTCCTAAGAGCCTCAAGAACAGATAAAAATGGTGAGAATCCCAGAAACATGGGCCTCTATGTCGACCTCCTGATTAACCAACCATCAATATTGAGCTCGGCATACACAAATAACAGCGTTGAACCATATCAGCTGATGTATGCCAATGTTGTTATTTAGTGTGGCGTGAGGTTTAAAAAAAAAAAAACCATGGGAGAAAAAAAAGACATTCACTCCTTGGTCATATCAGCTGATGTATGGCAAAGAAGAACAGCAAGAGAGCTAGAGACTGCAGTGATGGCAGAAAGAACGGGGAAGAAGACCCACCTCCGCTGCGTATCAGGAACATCAACATCATCAACAGCAAAGGGGCACGAATCATCAAGGTCATCCTGGAATGATAGTTTACTAGAACTCCTTGAGAAGCCAACTCTAGGAGAACCGCCACAGCTGGACAAAACCCCAGAGAATCGCCCTGAATCATCTCTTGCATCTCTAATGCCCTGCGAGATATGGAAATAAAATGACATTGGCCATCATATTCATCACAGTTACAATGTTTTGGCGAAGAATTCAGAGAAAATGTACCTTCTGCAGTGAACTGGGCAGGCTGGGAGAGATCTCTGACAGTTTAAATCCCTCCACTCTGCGAAATGATCTGATCTCAGGGGAGTCCTCGGATGAGTTGTCTGCCCTTGCGACCCTTGGAGATGGTGGTGGCAAGGAACTCCTAGTAGGATCAGACAGATTAGGAGCGCGGCTATATACAGGAATGCTTCCCGTCACTGGCAATGGAATGGTCACGGGAGCAGTCTCCGACTGCAACCTACGATGAAGATTCCCAGAGTGGGTGGGAGGAGAAGGGGATGGAGATGGGGAGAAAGGGGGCGAGAGCGGGTACTCATTGAAGCTCGTGCTTCCCTTCCTACTAGAGCCCAGCTGCTGGTGGCCGCCGACAATCCGTTGTCCGAAGACGCCCATCGGGGAAGCATGCAACTCCGACGCAGAAAGTTGGGAGCCGCTGAGGGGATGGTGCGCCATCGGAGTGCTGGTCCAGCTGTGTGGCCGTGACATATGACCCGACCCAAATCTGAGGATTCCCCTCGCCGGAGATGAGGCTGGCTGAACAAATCCCTCGTTCGAAGGCAGAGAAGAAGGAAAGGCTCTCGATGGGCCGGCGGCGGCGGGGCTGCAGACGTAGTCGGTGATGATCCTCGGCGGGAATAGAGACGACGATTCCAAGTTGAATTCAGAGAGGTCGTGACGGTAGACGACAGAAACGGTAATCTGGCCGAACTGGGTCTCCACGGCGGCGAAATCGTAATGCTTCATCTCATCTTCCTCGGCCCGGGTGAAAGGTTCGGCGAAGGAGGAGACCCTGTAGCTAAGATTGAAATTGCAATTCTGGTTCTGGTTGTGGTGGTGGGGGTGAAGATTATTAAGAGTGGCGGCGCTAAGCATGCGGAATGCCTTGTAAGCAGGAAGTAGGCGGAGAACGGCGTAGACGGAACGCAGCAGGACGACGCATTTCTTGTAGGTCCTCTTGTAGAAGGCGGCGGCGGCCTCAGCGGAGGAGGAGGAGAACGCGGTGGCCGCCCGGAATGGCGACGACGGCGTGGAGGGGTGAGAAGACGAAGACGACGACGATGATGGCTCGTAGTGGACGGTCCAGCGCTCGAGGACCGATTCAGAATCGGTGGCGTCGCGGAGGAGGAGGACATCGACGACCATGGGGTCGGCAACGCTGCGGTGCCACAAGCCGAGGTTCTCCAACGCTGCAGGAGGGTCGCCCAGAGCGAGATTGAACCAGCGATCTCTCTTCCTCGACTTGTCCCCTCCCGCTCTGCTGCCGGCGAGGAGGTGGGGCACGCGGGAGTCGAGTACCACTTGGAGAAGCTTCAGGAAGAAGTTGCTGATGATCTGCTCGGTGCGCCCGGACTCGGCGCCCGCCATTGCTGCTCCCAGAGAAGGTCCTTGGGCGCGGGGTCGTAGGGCTACTCCTGCTGCGGCAATCTCCCCCTTTCCACGGTGGGCAAAGATCGGCCTACCTTCTGCGCAACCGCGGCGGCCCCGCAGCACAAATCCGACATCTCGAATCGTCCCGGTACCGGCGACGAGCAGAGGCACGACCGAAAGGGGGACGACGACGACGACGCGGACGAGAACGAAAACGAGGGGGAAGAAATCAAGGGCAGTCGTGAGGAAGCAATCGTCGTCATCGGCAGAACCAACCCAGGTCTCTCCAAGCCAAACCCGGCGCCTTTACGTCTCCAGGAGGAGCAGCCGAAGGGATGCCGAGGACGGTTCCATAATTTGAACAGGAAGGAGAACAGAAGCCGTGGAAACAATGGAAACCTCGCCGGAGAAGCCGCCGAGAAGAGGAAGGGGGGGGAAGGAAGAGAGGAGGGATGGAGAGTTGAACGACGATTGGGTCGGTCGGTGACGCATCTGCACCTGTACGCTATTAATTTATTTATTTATTTATATACCCCTCCCCCTTAATGAGACAATAAAATAATGTTTTAGTAACTTTTTACCCGCATCAAGAAAATACCTTTTTTATAATTTATTTGCATATAACAGCATGGGATGCGACTATTTGAGGCATTTTCGCCTATAAATTAAATTAACTTTTTGCCCGTATCTTCGTCGCAGAAAATGACGGATTTTTAGGGGGTTTATTTATTAGATATTTTATTGTTGACCCTTTCTGTCAGAAGGTAGCCCCCCTCGCGTAAGGAGGCAAGCCTACAATAAATTATTCTAGCGAGGTACTAGTGAATGAATAAATTTATATGTTGGCAAATATTAAATTATTACGTGGTGTATTTTACAGGCCATTAAAGTAGTAAGTAAATAAGGCGTCGACCGTTACAGAAGCTGTGAAGGCGTTGAGAAACTGGCGAGGACGATGAGGAATGATGTGGGCCCCCCGGCATTAACTCTCAATGGGCCTAATTGGGCTGGGCCCGCTAATTCCTTGGATAATCCTGATTCACATTTGATCGCGCAACATGGGCCATGGCGCTAATATGGGCCCAGCCTTATCCACTCACTTGGGCTTCTTGTAAAGCTTTCAACACAAATTAGGTTTATATGATTATATTTCCACAAGTAATTTATTTTATCTTTTTATAAATGAAAAAAATTCCCAAAATGGGATGACTCAAACCCCAAATAAATCCAGCATGAGTTTTCTTTTCCTTTTTTGCCCTCTATTAAAATTCATTTGAAGCCCCAAAGGAGCAATTATCCAACCCAATTTTCATTATTATTATTATTATTATTATTATTATTATCATTATTTATTCTTAAATCCAAAGACTAGATGTTTGGTTTTGTGAGAACCCTGAATCCACCATACAAACTAACCTAAAACCATAAATGTAGGCGTTGACTTGTTAAAATAATGAAGAATAACATCGAGAGTTACCAAGAATAGTAGCCTAATGATTGGTTGACTTGAATCCAAAGTTAATATAAATATTGTTTGCAGAAAACTAATATGTAGACTTGTGTAAATCCTCAAATCTAGTATTTGGAACAAGATACGGAACCGTGCCAGATTTTAGTATGGTTTATCTTATCTTATGCATGAAGTTGACTCTACTTGAAAAGGATTTTAATGAAATATTAAATAAAATGAAAAGACCAAATTAGCCATTTTGATTCCTCTTTTGGGCGACTTGGGGCCAACAAATGAGGGAAAATCAGCCTTTATTCGACATTTCATCATGAATAATTTAATAAAATTGCATTCTAGGGGGTAAGTCAACTCGTTAAGGTAAATAAGTCAACATGTTTGACTTGGTGGCAAAGATATCTCACACGAAAAATAGAACACGGTAGGTGGGATAATGTACTTATCCCACATGAAGCGGTATGTTTAATCGCGGTTATGGTGAATATCGTCAGGGGGAGCGGTGAGTAGAACACCGAATAGGAAGGTACCACTAGTTCATCGCGACTCGTACAACTCGCAGCAGATCAAACAGGCTGGTGAAGCCGGACTGGAGAGGATGGCGCCATGTAAAACGAAGAATTATACGACAAGGAAGGGAAGAGCTCTACCCGGGGAGGCGGCGGCGAAGCCCCGGAAAGGAAAGTCTCCTCCTTTATGATCGAGGGCGGGTTCCGTGCTCCGTCTCCGGCGCTGGGGAGCTCTGACAGATGATGGCCCGGCAGACGGGGCAGCAGGGCGGCGCGTTCCTGTGCAGGGGCTTCGAAAGGGCGGTGGCGGCGGAGGAGGAGGACGCCCACCAACCTTCGACGCACTCGGCGTGGAAGCCGTGCCGGCACGGCGGCAGCACCCTGACGGCGTCGCCGTCGGCGAACTCCGACAGGCATATGGCGCACACGGCGGCGGACCCCACCAGCTCCGTCTCCCCCGCCGCGTACACCGTCGGAGGACCGCCCGCGCCACTGCTGCTCACGGCGGCGGTGACGGCCTTCCCCGGGTGGCCTTCGGGCGGCGTGCGGCAGAGCCGGCGGAGCAAGAACCGGGCGGCGGCCATTAGCAGGAGGCCGAGGACGAAGGCCGAAAACAGGATACCCATCACCACCGCCATGTTGGCGCCGTAGTTAGTGGCGCTCCTGAACGGCCCCCACGAGCTGTTGTTCCCGCTAGGGGCTTGCCCACTGCCGCCATAGCCCCCGGATTCTGTGGGAGGGGCCGCCTCGACCATCTCACCGTACCTCATTGCACTAGCGAGAGAGAGAGAGAGAGAGAGAGAGAGGAGTCTCTCGGGGGAAAGGGAGAGTGGGTAAAAGAGAAGAGAGCTCCTCCGAAAGAGGAAACTAATTAGCTGGGTTCAGCCGGTGAAGGACGCCACTAAACACCTCGCCACCTTCTGTCGTTCCACAGTGGCAGACGGAGAAGATGGTTCCTTCCCTCTGCGCCGCCGATAACCTAGAGAAGAAGCTCCCGGGGGGCGGGGGGGTTCCTCGACGGCGGAGAGGATTTCCTCAATTATCCGTCGTTTCTTAGGGAGCCCGCAAGGAACAGTGAGGAAAGGGGTTGTGGGGGACTGGGAGGACCTTCGTCCTCACTCTCCCGCATCTCGGACGAGGGGGAAGGGCTGTCGCTTAGCCATTAAACCCCTCCACCTTCTCTTTGCGGACCCCCCCACCAATTCTCTCGTCTTCTCCTCGTTGTCCTCCTCCTGCGGCTTCAGATCGGATTCAGATACGGTTCCTAGCGTCGTCTTCCTGCCCCCCGCCCTCAGGGTAACGGCACCTTGGGCCCCCCTCGGCCACCTGCTCCCTCGCCAAGAGCGAAGAGGAGATAGAGAGAGAGAGAGAGAGAGATGGTAGCGCGCAGGAAGGGTGGTGCAGGGGGTTGAGCAGGTGGTGGCGGCGGCAGCGCAAATGGGGTAGAGGGTCACCGGGGTCGGGCGGCGGAGTATGCCCTGAGCGGCGCGGCGCCGCCGGACTCGGCATTAATGAGGAAGGGAGAAGAGATAAGAAGCGGTGGCAACGACGATGACGACGACGAAGAGTCGAGTAGGCGGCTGCAGGGTCTGGCAGACTTCACGGGGACATGTTCCTCCGCCGCTCGTTTGCTGGTCCACGTGGGGTAGCGTGGTCAGCTCGGTCACTCAATACGGCTGCTGGTGACCGCACTCCACACTTTCAGGCGCCAAGTAATTAGAAGATAAGTAAGGCGAATAATCCGATTAACCACCGATAGGCGGATCAAGGCGTAATTAACTGATGACCGCTGACCGCTGACCGATTACACGCAGGAATCCTTCACAAGATCGGTCATCAAGCAAAACCCTGATTGAGCAGACTTCTCTAACATGGTTCAATCAAATTTTGGAAAAAAAATATTTATCTTAATATACATACCACAAAGAATGGAGGAAAATGAGATATTTGTATAGGTAATAGCTATTTTTGGAAAAAACATTTGCCTCAATATACATACCATAAAAAATGGAGAGAAAATAAAATATTTTTTATAAATAATAACTAATATTTGGGGTGATGGTTGATGACTGTGAAAGCCTAAGTTTTTTTGATGATGACAACATATAATAAAAATTAATTTATATAATTTACATTGCTAAAATTTTCTTATTAAAGAAAAAATTAAAGCAAGAGGGATCAAAAACTATGCTTGTTAAAATTGAGGAATTCACTTAAGATTAAAATTAGTCAGTATTTATGTTTGAACTTGAATGAAGTGATTTTATATGAAAATATTTGACAAAAAATAGGGATGCAACTACTCATTAGAAAGCTTACTAAAGAGAAAAAAAACCACAAGTTGTACATCAAAATTCAAAGTTTTCATTTTTTTATATACTTTACATATATTTATGCGTATTTTTAGAGTTTAAATTTTTAGTATGATATGTGACACATATTCAACCATGTGAATGTTGAGTGTCCCATTGCATTAGATATCAGAGGCAGCATAATACAACTTATAAAATGAATAACTTGTTACTTTAACTTAGAGAGTGAAAAAAATAACTTGAGAGGAAAAAAATTGAGAAAAAAAAACTTAAAACATCCACCACCTTCTTCTAAAGAGGCCAAGCTTCATTATTCCACCCTCCAATATTGAATAGTAATGTCAACCGATTTTAATTAATTAGTGTTAATCTCGTTTGGGCCCACAAACTGAATCAAAAATAAATTGACTAGAATTTTTATTCTATTATTAAGGCAGTTAAAGCCTATAATTCAATTTCTATTTTATTAAGAATTTTGTAAAACCCAAGAAAGTGGTCATATCATACAAAATATTTGAAGAGCTGAATAGATCTGCCAACCAAACCACTATAAAAATAATGTGTTTAATGCATATTTTGTTATCTAGTTCCTAAAGATTAAGAAATAAGAATAAATTATATAACTAAAATTAAAATAGAACTGTATTAATTTATACCACCCTCTTGGTGAAGTGGTGTCATATATAATTCAACAATAGTAAGATAATCATGTGGTATAATAAATGGAATTAAAAAATAATTAAAATTATTTGGTTTAATTCAGGCTAGTTGGAAAAAAAATCAAAATATCATATATCATGACCCATCAAATATTTGGCTGAGTTGGAAAATGGTCAACTCAAGATATGAAGAGGGAAGAGGGTTGGATAGTTTTAAGCCCCCCTCCCCTCCCCTCCCCTCCCCTCCCCTCTCCTCTCTCTCCCCTAAATTATACAAATTATTTATATGCCTCTCTCTTTTTTCTCTCGTACCCTTTGGTCACCTCTTGAGCATGCCTTTCTTATTATCTAGTCTTTTAATTGGCTTCTCTCTAAATGACTAACTCAACCATAGTTAAGGATGGTTAATAATTCATTTTGATGAAGATAAGGACAAACTTGACCTAGCACCAAAATCCCTTTTTTTTTTTTTTTCCTTCTCTCTCTATTTCTTAAGAAAGAAGGTACATCTTCAAGGAAAGACATCTCATTTTAAAATTAAAGTGATGGAAAATTTTCAAATAATAATGGAGTAATTTGCATACCATTCATGTTGGATGTTAAAGATGCATTATTTCTAGGGGAAATTTTCAACGAAAATAAGTAAAAACTACACCTAGGCCAAGTGATATTTACTGAATAAGGTATATTTTGTGTTCAGCCTTTAAATGCATATATTTTTTATGATGAAAAATACTCATAGGAATAGTTAAAATATTACATTTTGATTATTACTTATTATGCTTGATCTATGTTACATGAGTATGAGTTTAATTGAATGTAAATTCATAAATAACTAAAAGTAATAATTCCAAATATGTAAATAATAATTCAAAGAATATAGCCGTGAATTATGATGTTAAATCATATAATTTGGTAATTTTTTTATTAAGTGAAATTATTAATTTATATATTATTGTAGAAACTATTATTTTTTAGAAAAACTACCATTGTGAGCAAATAATTATTAACACATCCAAAGTAATGAGAATATTTAAAATAAAATTTGAGTAAGGAAGCTTGTTTAGTCTAATGAGTTTTCATTGATCATGCTATATCATTACGTTCAAATGATTTTGATATTGAATTAATTGGTTGAGTTCATATTGCTCACACTACTAGTTATGGCTTTTTAAATATCAATTCACTCATCTAAAAAATAATTATAAATATTATGTATCATTGAAGTTATGATTTTACATGTTGAGATCATGATTTAATATATCTACTTAATGATTGTAATTCATTAGAGAAGATTTGAACATTTTTAATATCAAATCATTACTTTATTTAGATATATCAATTATATTTTGATATTAATCATTTTTTATCAAACTTGATCAGACCAATATGCTTTGGGTAATAATATATATTGTTGTTTAACAATCGTCTTATTGATTTCTCATAAAGGATATTAGAGCTCTTAAAAGACATCATATTACTTTCAAGTCATATAAATTTCTAATTAATTTTGAAATTTAAATGTTGAGAGATAGTGGGAAACCCTATGAGAGTTTTGAATGATATTTCTATGTAAATTCAACACTCATCCAATGGCTAAATAGTAATGAATGATCAACTCTGAACCCTTGTACATTCTCAAAAGCTTCATTCATCTTTTTGTATTAAAAAAAAAAAAAAAAAGAGTTTGAGAGGTCTTCCTTGTTGGTAAGACAACACAAATACAACTCATTAAGGAACAAATTAAAAATATACAATATATTTCTTGACCAAATCAAAGCAATAATGACTTCCACATTCAGTCAACATCCATACAAAAATAGAAAAGTAAGAACTAAGTCCTTAATGTGACATCATCATCTTCATTGAATTTCTAGACATACTAGATGCATTCTTCTAAAATCAATCCAGGCATAGTGACATATTTTATTATTTTTATGTGAACAAATGTGATTAAATATTAATTTAATCACTGAAGATAGATGACCATGTAATGAACTATTGACCACTTAGAGTCATGAATTTGGAAGAGAATTTTAGGATAAAATTATATGAGAACTGATCTTGTAATTAGTGATTGTGATTAGTGGACAATCAATCTAGTGAATATAAAAATAGAATTATTCTTATAGAGTGGATATAAGCAATGGGCCCAATCATTGTCACATACCCTCCCCTTTTGAACTCAAACCTAAAATATAATATATTGCATGCTAATTAAATAAATATTAATTAGATAATGACTAATTTTAGATGTATTATGGAGGTAGGTAGAGCGAGAGAGAGAGAGAGAGAGAGAGAGAAGGCAAGAAAATGACATTTCGTTATTTAAATTTATTAAAACCCATAATTAATTAACATAAGTGATAGAAAATTAGGATATCATCCATCGAATATCATTAAATTCCGGAGGAGGACAAGTTAGGCGACATAGACATAATTGTATAATCGATAAGTAGACGTAATTGAAATATATACATTTAATTAATAAAATTTAATCAAACTCTCATTCGTAAAGCAGATCAGAACGACCCAGGGTCCATGGGCTCTGGAGGGCCTACCCACCAGCCGATGCGAAACAGCGAACCAGGAAAGGAAGAAACGGGGGAGGGGGAGGGGGGGTACTCTTTCGAGCTCGTCCTGTCCTTTCTCCAGGTTTGTGCATTCCGTTCTTGTCCTTTCTTTCATTTTGTTTTTAACCTTTAATGAGATTGGCGCGGAACATTTATGAATAGGAATCAGCCTGAGGTTTTTGAAAAAAAATTATCAGTATTTCTCCGGGGGGAATGGTGAGTTTCTATTGTTGCTGTCTCTGGTGATGAATTATCCTGAATTATCATCATCCAATGTGTTGCGTGTAGGCATTTGTTGCAAATTGTTTTGAGCGTCGGGCATAGTTCTACTGTCCACTTTCTCCATGTTGATCCATCGACTAGTATATGAACTTAAGTAATGGAAATAGCTGACCTAATCTGTCTTGTGGGAATATTTATTTTTCATCGATTCTGTTTCATTTCTACGGTGTGGACATTACCAAGACATTCATGCAAATATTGTGCTTTAAAGACATTTAGTTGGCAAATTCAATAATAGACGACGGATTTTTGGTAAGGTCGATTAAATAAATTTCCTTCTGATTGAAGAAAGTTTTATAATCATTTTGAATTCAATATTCAACAAAGGAAAGCACGTTCTGTATTTGTAGATTTACTGGCTATAGGTTGTTGGCCATTAAAATCAAAGCAGACATTCTGTATTAAAAGATAATTTTTTGTTGTCCAGCCAGATCTATCGATCACATTATGCAATTCCACTTAACTGCAGCAGTAGCCATGCGCGTTCGAATTTCTTGTGCATTATGCGAGGGAAAACAACAGCAAGTCGAAGGAGGGCATAATGGAGTCTCGTAGTTTGGGCTAAATGCTCAATTGACAAGTGAAGGGGAAATCACTGAAGCAGAGTGAACTTGGACGATGTAAGATGGCTGCTCCATTTTCTTCGGATATGAGGGATTATAAAACTGGAGGATTATGTGGAGATCCTGAGAAACACAGGTGGAGGATAGAATAGATAGTATGTGCTTAATGTCCTTTGGTTCGGTAAGTGGTGGTCGAGTGTATTAGCTTGAATCTCAGTCTTAGAGACATGTATTAGAGAAATGGGACCCTTCTTCCTTGGAATGATTCCGTCTGCTGAGAAAGTGCTTCATACTCTGTCCTGATTATTGTCTATAAATCTTGCAAGTTGGGATATGGCAAATTATTTTCTACCTAATTGATTTTGTCCATATTTGTCCATTTCTTTTTTCTCCCCCATTTTCTCTTTTTTTTTTCATAAGTATCATATTTATACGGACCATAAATCTTGCAATATGGCACAATCAGCTATTTTTTTCCTGTTTTATTTTGTTTGTCCTGTGTTTCATTTTTTTTTCTTTCTCACAAATTGACTCATCTATTTTTCATTTTTAGCCATTTCATTTTTAAATGATCTTAACTAGGATCACCCAGCCTCAGCTGATCTAACCCTATCAGTCCCAAATCCATTCTTCTAAGGGATGTAGGGTTTTGTGATGCTGATTCAACTTGTATGCACATGTTGAGGGAGTGACTTTAGTGATACCTCTGAAATGTGATGATTTTGAGGTAGGGTTTCTTTTGATGGTTTCTTCGTCTTTTCCTATTTGGGGTATATCATGTATATTGTAGGTCCATTCTGCCAAGGGGGTTGTTAAGTGAGGATTCAAGTTGTGACAAATCCAGGCAATCTGATTGCCAACTTTTAAGGATGGATTTCTTTCTTTCCAAGGGGACGTTTGTCCCTGTTTGTCAATATTATTAATGGAAGTTGCAACCCATCGCAAGCATTTGGTGGATTGGCATATCACTTTCAGTCAGTGATTTTGGTCTAAGATTATCATTGACTTGATCCCTGACTTTTTCCAAAGTTCGAGATCATTTACTGACCTATCTTGGCCCTAATATGGCAGCATAGAAAGTTAGAGATTATTTCGTATTACTTACTAGTTATGGAAAATATTTATAATTAAGTTTGTTTATATTGAACTCCAAAGTTTGGAAAATCATGTGTTGAGAGCCATTTCTTTAGGTTTATTTGGTGGTACTTTTTTATAGATGGTCCTGTATGCAGTCCTATGCCACCTTTGTCCATTTTATTTATGTATTACCTTTTTTTTATTAAAAAATGTAATATATGCGACTTCTATTCAGAATCATGCACTGAGTCATATTTTGGGGTTTTGACCATTTATGATGCCATTAGTGACTTTAAATGATGAATGAATACTTCTGTGACTCTGGTGACTATTCTTGATTATAGCTCATTAATAGTTTAAAGTTTAATCACTTCCTGTGGATGTTAAACTTTCTGTTACCTCTTACATCCTTTCATCCCTCAGGGAAAGTTTGTCTTGCGAAAAGTTCTTTTGAGAAATATGTTAATATGTGGTTGACAGAAGTTACCACACTACTGCAGAGATTCACAAGTTCTTTGTTGTTGTTGTTGGTTATTTCGGTTGTATGTTTGCCATTGCAGTTGTTTTACATTCATCTGTATTTTGCCAGAATCATGTAAAGAATACTATATAATTTATTATTCTAGTTCTCAGTCGAAGCTTTAATTCTTAGTTCTTGTTCATTATTGATACCGTGCTGACTTCAACTTTTATTAATCCAGCAATAAATAAAAGATGTCGTCATCTTGCCCTTTTTGCCACCTAAATATTCCCTTGGCTCAGCTAGAACGGTATATCTCCTGTCTTTTGTAACTTAGTTTCAATCATCAAATATTTAGTGCTCAATAGTTCTACTTTCACCTCAATATTGTAAATCTGCCAAACTTTTCTGTTGTATGATTAACTAATACTGAATTCTCATAATCACAGGCATGCTAACAAGCACCTTGAGGAGGATGAACTCGCAAGGGACATGGATCTAGCCCAGAAAATTGCACTAGCCCCTCCTAGTCCACCACACAAAGTATGACCATGCTCATGTATAACATTTTTTCAGGCCATTATTATCCGTCATTTACATGTGTAAAAATACAACTGTGGTTATTCGTTTCATTGTTTGAGCTTCCGAATGTGTTTGGATTCATGCTGATTTGTTGTGATCTAGTGGCAATAATTTTCCTTTTATTTAATATTTATTTTTGACCATTTTATTTAATATTTATTTTTGACCATTTTATTTAATATTTATTTTTGACCATTGTTCATTTATGGTCAGGTAACCTTTGTTCATTTATGATCGTTCTTTCTGTTTTTTTTTTTTTTTTTTTGGTTGCGTGAAATGACCTCGTCAAATATGTATGGGAACTCTTTCGAGCTCATCTATCATCTATCATCTGAGTTAGTTTAAATCGACTAGGATCTTTGCGATTTTTGTGCTATACAGTACAATGTGCGTGCAGTTTGCACTGATTTGCAAAGACATGAAGTACGATTGACTCCATATCTGCAACTTTCTGCTTTGGTCTGGCAATGAGTTGGTCAAATCAATATATTCTCGGACATAGCACTTTCTGGGCTTATCAGAGACCAATCCAACACGTGGGTCAGACTGAGTTGATTCATAATGAATTTTTTTTGAACCAACCTTGATTTTGTGGCTTGTGAAATACTTCATATTAACTAAGTTTAGGACTTTTACCTACTGATTGTAAAAGTTGAAATGAAGGCTTCCATCAGATTTATGCGTCATGTTTTTGATACTTTTTGTGATACATAGCCTGCTTTCGTTTTATTTTGTTCGATGATTGTTAACGTTCTTACAGTTCTAACTGAGCTCTTGTATTCTTGCGGAATTATGGCTTATTTTAACTTGGAAACTTTTCAAGGCCATCACCTACCTATCGTGAATAATTCTGCTGTAGGCATTCTATGTTGTTGTCTTTTCAGATATTTGAACATTGTTACAATGTATTTAAATGTAATCTTACAATACTAACAGAAGACATTTGATTGATCGTACAAGTCTGCGTGTAAATTAATCTTGACACTAAATGATCCATTTTCAGGATCAGGCGGTGGAGGTTACTGCTTCATTTGGAGATTCATCCAAGATATCGACAAAATGCAACATCTCAAGGAATTGTAAGCCGAGACTAGACAAGTATTCTATTTCTTTTATCGTTAGTTCACAGACTAGAGGCTCCTTCCATAAAGTTGAGGGTGGACTGATGATGTTGTTGAGTAGATGCTTGGATATGGAGAGTGACAACGTGAAAAGTGTGATATGTGGCTATGTTGATCATTTCCAGAGCACCGAGATAGAAGATTTCGGTTGGGGCTGTGGCTGGCGGAATATTCAGATGCTGAGTTCTCATTTATTGATGGAAAGACAAGAAGCAAAGGAAGTTATTTTTGGTGGTTCAGGATTTGTTCCAGATATTCCTTCATTACAGCGATGGCTTGAGCTTGCTTGGGAAAGAGGTTTTGATGGTCTTGGTGCAAAATCATTTAATTACAAGATTGCTGGCTCTAGGAAGTGGATAGGCGCTACTGAGTGTGCCACACTTTTCCGTTTTTTTGGGCTTAGAGCAAGGATAATTGATTTTGATGGTGAACTAGTTAAATCATCAGAGTCATCTGCTGATTTGGGTAAGAAAGCCAAAAGAAAAGAAAAGGACGTTCATGGTCCAATGGATAAATTTCTGCTCCATACTGTCATGCATGACAAATCAAGACATGCCTCTCATGTTTCAGGCAAAACTGATAGTGGTAATTGTTTGAGGAAGACTAATGGTCCCCAGGTCCTTGTTGATTGGGTGTGGAACTATTTCAATTCTGGGGTTTCTGGTCAATGCTCTCATCAAGTTTCCATCAGTGAGAAAATGTGGGTACTTAATCAATTTGTTTCCTAAGGAACTTTGAAGCTGGTTCATGTTGATGTGATTTTTATGACTAATATATGCTTTCTTGTGTTGTATTTTGTTGATGGCACGATGAACAGGCCTCTATACTTTCAGCATAATGGTCATTCAAGGACAATTGTTGGCATCCAAGTGAAGAAGGGAACACAAGGAATGCCAGATGTATACAATCTCCTTGTTTTAGATCCCAGTCAGGCACGTCTCTATTACTGTCTTCTTATTATTTAATGCTAGGATAAGATGCATAAAGAATGTAGAATATATCATTTACAACTGTTGAAAGTAGCAATAAGATTTAACCCTGTCTTGGGATTGAGTGTTCACACGTAATGACTCGCTATACATCAGGTGAATGCATGTATATGTCTAATAATCCATGCAAGGTACACATCAATTTATTAAAAAAGTATTTTAAAACAGACAAAATCTAAAAAATTATGGGTCAACTATTTTTTATTTTTTTCATAAAACTCATGAATTCTTAAGCCTTAAATCGTCAACAACCATTGTTGTGAAATTGCCATCAATCATGTTCTTCTTATTCTCTCACTCTTATACTATTCCACTCCTTTAAAATGGCTGGAAAGGGTTACATGCAGTGTGAACTGCACAGAAACGCGATTTCCCTGGAGTTGACTTCTGGCCTATGTATCGATTTCTCAGCAAGTACGGGAGATCCGTCTGAATCTTGGGCATCATCGTCCTCCTTTCGCATCAGAATGAAAAAGACCTAGCAACTGTTATGAGTGGATCTGCTGCTATCCTATATAGAGTTGGGAAACTAGCTTGGAAGCATCTCTCGCAAAACATGGCTGAAATACAGCTATTCCAATCCTTCCGAAGTATAACTCTTTTCCAACTGTCTTCCTGCCATCCCTAATTTCTTTCTTTGAAGTATACTTCATCGCACCTTGGAGATATCAATAGAGGCATTAAGATGGAGGTAACAAACTATGTCTCTTCGTAATAATTCTGCTCAATGTTCCCCTGCCTATCCCTCTTCCTCTACCCCTAATGTGCACATATTTGGCGAGCATTGTCAAATTAAAGTCTTTGACGTTGAGTATTCCTACATATTTATTTGTTTTGGCCTTGCACACTCGCTCCCCAATTGACATCATGCCAATGGTTGCATCTTCCATCACGACCCTGCCTGAATAAACTTCTCTGAACATGATACCTTTCCACTCTGCCTTCAGATCCTCTCTTTCATGTTTGCTCCTACCTTGCTTCCCCTAAACACATCAGGACCTTCAATCTGCTGCAGAATCCTGCCTTTTTTTTCCTGTTTGATCATTTCGTTGACCCCACATTTAGCCAATTATTGTGCTGTTCTTCAAAGCATTTTGGTCAACGATGCCAGAGCCGAACGCCCCCTCAAATCATCCTGATATAGATCATCGTTGCCATACTCTCTTGCCCAAACTTGTTCAAGTTGAAAGATCCACCTTCTCCCATTCACATTTCTGGCTTACGTTGAATTAGTTTTTGTGGTCTTTCTAGACAAAATCCTTCTATATTTGGGAACTGTTCCCAATGAATTGAAGCCAGTAACATGTCCAGCTTAGAGAAGGATTAGCTTTGAAAAAACATCCAATGAAGGTGGAGTATGAAGAACAAACATCAACATACATAGACTGTCTCAGAAGGTGGAGTATGAAGAACAAACAGCAACATAGACTGTCTCAGCAATGAAGTTTTAGAAATCCCCCTTCTCTCCCTCATATATTACATCTCTAGACCACTCAGAAATGGGCATATATATTGCATTGAGAGTTTTATCCTCTCTGGTATGGATCAATTTTCAGGTCTTCATTTAATTGGGGGAGAGATGGAGATGGAGATGGAGATGGAGATTGAGATTGAGAAAACGCAGTTCCGATCCATAGTTTAAAGTATACATGTTATAATTCCATTCCCTCTTGTTTAGGGAGAGTGTGGGGGGCTCGTGTGTTTGTTCAACTCTATCTTCTCAGACATTACTCACTTCTAAAGGTGAAAGGTTCTACAGCTTCTCAAATTCTCAGATTGTTCAGCTCTTCTCATCTTAACCTCTCTGCATTCTAACAGAATACAGCAGCTCTAGAGAGATCGCTCCTGGAGAAGAAGGGATGGCAACAACTGATTAAGAGGGGATTGCACACTTTGAAGAAGACTCAGTATCAGGTTATTTTGACTTTCGTAGCTAAACAAGCTTTGACTAGCATCTGGTAACAGATCTCTATTTTTTCTTCTTCTTCTTTTTTGCTTTAGTTATGCTTCGTTGACATTGGGATTGCACATGGAGAGGAGATAGAGCGTATGAAGCTTCTGGACAGTGTGCTCATCAAGATCTAGATTATTGTAACATTATAATCGATTATCTTATACCTTGAGAGATCAGGTAACCATAATTCAATTTTTTTAGGATAATTAACTATTATTTCTGTTCGTCTTTATTATCACTGTTCTATTGGCTGACTGTCCCTTCTCCCTCTTCTGACCAGATTGAATGAGGGAAAGAAGGCTTCAAAGTCTCACGCTGTAGCAGGTAACTTCCACCTTATTATGATCATGAAATTATGATAAATACATGATATTATGATCTTCCTCTTTCACACATTTGACCTTTTTCATAATTTTTTTTTCTAACTTTTACCCCTCATGTTTCAGTCTACATGCTTGGTATTCCCTCTTTTCGTTTCTGAGATCTTCTGGTTTGCAGCATACCCGCAATCCATTGACCTGAAGTATACTGCTTCTGGCGCAGGTCAACGGATCATTGAGCTGTTTCTTTCTTGTTCTCCATTCAATCCTCATCAATCTTGTGCAGGAGGCACAGCTTGTGCAACCGGAAAGTAATAGACAACGAGTCAACTAGGTCCATGCATTCAGCCAGAATGCAACGCCCCCATCCCTCCTATGAACTCCTTCATATGTTGCATGATCTCTTGATGGCGTTGACTTCTGCTTTCATGGGAAGTCACTGTGGCTGGCTGCCTCCTTTTGGAACTGTGATTCATGCATGGTCGCATGGGCTTCAAGGTTCCCTTAGCTGAGAAGATGGCTGCTTCTGTAAGTCACTTTTCACCTTGTTCTTCCATCTCTTGAGTAAATGAGGGCTCTCAAATATGGGCTTTTATGTCCTTCAAGATGTCATACTGGGCTTGATTTTTTTTTATTTTCCAGTTCGGATTTTTCTCCCAAATATCTTGAATATATATATATATATAGATATATATATATATTATGTATTATATTCCGCGTAATTATTTTTGAGAAAAGACTTGACTACAATATGTACCTTTTATTAGCTATGAGGAACATTTATCATTAAATATTTTACTAATATGAGAATAATCTCATTTTTTATGTGAAATATTTGTGAAATATTTTCCTTTCATTTTTTTTATGTGGCGTATTTTTTCAAATTTAATTTTTGGATATATATTATTTTGATTTTCTAGGTGCGTTTGTGAGGGTAGAAGCTTGGGGCCCCGGATGACATAGATCAGAGAAGAGAATGGGACCCGATCCACTCCGCTCATTTGGGCTTTTGAGAGATCCGGCCCAGAGTCTGCCATGTGGCTAAGCTACTACCTTCGATTACCGCCCCGTGAAATCCGACGGTGAGGATAGTTCCACGCCTGAGATCCATCGATGGGGGGGGTGCTCTTAGCCCCATGATTAAGACGGATCGTAAATGCGCCGTGGGAGGTCGCGACGTGGATGTATAATATACCGTAGATCTAATGAGCCCAACCCGCGAGGAGTCGGGCCGACGCTCTCTTTATCGCCGCGTCGGATGACCGACCCGGCTCAGGAATCTGAAGTCAACCCGGTTCTGCCTCCGGTCCGGCCGGGCCCTACCGTTGGCGTGGCACCCATTTGAGTTCTGCATTATTTGCGTACGAAAGCTTCCTATTTCATTTTTATCCCATATCTTAAGGATATATTAATTATGTCCTCAGCGTTCGTCCACTTTATTTAATAAATGTATCCTTACTTTATCTTCCAAACCTATAATAAAGGGTAATTTAACAAGTTTTTTTGGGATTTCGTTAATAATTGGTATATTTCTGGGGTATAGTTTAGTTATTGGCCACCGTAAGGATGTATCGATAAAGTTCCTGAAGGGTTTCTTCAGAGTGATGATTGATGTTAAATTTTGCATAAAACCCCTAAGAGGAAATATAATCGAACATAAAGCTTGATACTCAGGATATTTATAAAATGACATTATATTGGGTATAATGAGTATATGAAAGTTTGTAGGGAAAGATTACACTCCTTTTCTTCCGGTGTCTCTCTTCTTGTTCTTGTTCTTGTTCCTCCCGTCTGGTTCGGCTCAGCTTTTCCCTCCTAGCTTACGTCTCCTTCGCCTCCATGGAGGGGGGGCGTCTCTGGCCTTGGCGCCGTCGGCAGGGATGCGGGTTCTCCTCCGTCTCGCCTGTCTAGAGGAAGTTGCTTAAGGGGGAGGGGAGGGGGAGAGGAGGAGGAGGTGGTTGGGAGTGGAGGGAGATGTTCCCATGGGACTTCGCCAAGTCGGCGGAGGCGATGCTGTCGCGGTGGGCGATCAAGAGGATCTGCAGGTTTCTTCTCAAGAAGAAGAAACTGGGGGATTACATCGACCTCGACCAACTCGACGTCCAACTCGCGGAAGGCGTTATCCAGCTCAGGGACCTGGCTCTCAACGTCGACTTCATCAACGAGAAGGTTGGATGTTATTTTAGGGCCTTTTTTCGACAATTTATTGACTTCAGAGCTCGGCATGAACCCGGGGCTTCTCCCACTTGCGACGGCTCTCTATTTTCGTGTCCAAGTCCTCCTTTCTTCATCTTTTGTTTAGCTCATTCTTTTTATCAGGGGTTCTATCTGTGCATGCTCTGATATCCTCGCCATTTTTGACTTGAAGTAATGCTTCCGGGAAATTCTCCATTTCCGGGAATTATATCTTCTGCATTGCATTAGTCTGGGCAATGAGAGCGGGCAAGATTTTTGCGCTTTTTTCATAAAGAAATTTATTGAATCAGTTTTACCACTGGATTTCGTAATTCTTTTGAAATATGAAATGTGTAGGTATCAAATTATTTGATTACTAACATTTGTCAATCGGCTGTGAAACGTGTCTTATTTATCAATAAATTATTCGAGTAGAAGCCTCTCGACACGTGTGGGTGAAGAAGAGATTGATAACACCCCTCAATAAGCCAACGAATATTTTACTTTGCTCCCCACTAAATCAATCTTTGTCGCAATCTTTGTATCGCTAGGAATGATTGGGAAAGATATTGATTCAGTGGGACAAGATAAACGATTCATAGGCTTATTGAGGGTGTTATCAATCTCTTCTTCACCAACACCGGCTGAGAAGCCTAGCATTTCTCTGCATCCCAAGTGTTACATACAAGTAGAGTATTGTTATTTCGCCTTGTCAGAAATGAGATTCTCTTGTGACCATCAAATGTGCCACTTAAGGTATCTGTGTGAAGGCTGTCGTGAGTGCATCTGATCGTGATGGTTTTGTTGATCTGATAATACACATGCTAAAAGTGATTAGTTTCATTGTTGTAATTTCTTGATTCTACAAGTTAAAACATTGTTTATTTTTGCTTCTAAGATGAAGCATTCTTACTGTTGGTTTCACCTGAGATCAAATATTCTTTTGTTTTAGTCGTTATTCAATTGAACTATAGTCGCATTACCCACCTAAAGTCAGTTATTCTTACGTTGCATCGGCTGCATACCTTATTTAAGCTGTAGGAGGTGAGAGACTGCGGGTTTTCATTTGTACTTCTTGGTCAATGTGGAGAGACATTCTCTTTCTCTTCAGAATGGCTACTTTTTTAAGTTTTTGCACGCACCATTCTATACGACTCTGAGAGATGCACTTTTGTCAAACATTGAATTTTGGCAAACACATTGTTTTAATTTGTCTATTCGGGACATTGAAAATTAGATTTTATCTTTCTATACGACTCTGAGAGATGCAATGTGGAGTGTACAGATGAACTAACAATGACTATTTGCTGAAAGCGTCATCCGTTTCAGAATTTTGGTGATACCTTGATGCTCCTAGAGCAGGGAACTCTCAGTTAATGGAGCATAACGTGAAACAAAGAAAATGAAATTGAAATTATAAATTTAATCCTATTGATTTATTTCTTCAGTGAACCTGCTTCATAATTACTTCTGTTTCCGTTTGATCAAAGAAATCCTAACTTATTTTATTCATTTCAGCTGGGTGATTCACCAGTATTTGTAAAAGAAGGAACAATTCTTTCTCTATCCATTAAAGTCCCCTGGAAGATGAAAAATTGCCAGATAGAAGTTGAAGACCTTGAGCTTGTAATTGCTCCATGCAGAGATAGCAGGTTACCTACTGATAAAGATGTTTGCTTCTTAAGTGATGATGAAAAGGAATCCCAGAAGAATACCCCTGAAAAACTTGACCGGCGAGTTTCATCTGGTAGCTTGTCTTCTGCTTCTCTGGATGTTCATGAGGGGGTCAAAACAATTGCAAAGATTGTGAAATGGTTTCTTACGAGCTTTAATGTAACGATAAGAAATCTAATCGTTGCATTTGATCCATGTTCAGAAAGTGATGATAGTTCCTCTCACAGGAATTTGGTGCTTCGGATTGCTGAAATGGAGTATGGGACACGTGTCTCTGACGACGCTAACTTACAGCCAAACAGCCTCTTAGGCATTGCCAAATTAACAAACTTCATTAAATTTCATGGAGCAGTGATTGAGTTTCTTAAAATGGATGAAACATGTTCCTCAGAAACAAGCACCAGTGAGAATTCTTTTAAAGGCTCACCTTCGGGTAGCACATCACCAGTTTTCACTGGGGCAGCAGGTGGGTTTTCAGGGATCTTGAACTTGAGTATTCCGTGGAAAAATGGATCTTTGGATATTAGCAAAGTTGATGCTGATATCACTCTTGATCCTGTGGAGTTATTGTTACAGCCAAGCACAATGAAGTGGATCATGATCTCGTGGGAATCCCTTAAGAAAGTTGATAAGGATGGAAGAAATCATGTCAATTTGAGCAACACAGATACGGTTCATCCAGTTCGTACAACAGGGACAGTTCGTCCAGACAATAACAGGAAGACATCTAGTGAAGGAGTTTTTTCCTCCTGTATAGATTCTCAAATGAATCAAGGTTCCGATTTATGTGATTCACCTTCTCCGCCATATATTATACAGAACTGGGTGACATCAGACAGCTTGAAAGGCCCTGCAGAACTGGAGGGTGATTATGGAATGAGGTTCGTCTCTCTTTTGATTTTCCCTAACTATGCGATATTTAAATCCCTGTCCCTGCTGTATCGGTCTTTTTCGATTGTTGATACTGATTGGAGGATTACAGATCTGTTTTCAATCGAAGCAATGTAATTTTTCACCCTCTAAATTTGGGAACAAATATTTGCGCTTTTATAATATAGGAGTATAACTTTTATGCTGCATTTTAATTCTTCCTCCTCTGTTTTGAACTTGCGAAATGTGGTATACTTGTATTTTTTTCATCATAAGTACCAATATTGAGCTGAAGAAAAAACTTTCCTGAGGCATGTCATCATGAAATGAGTGCAAATATTAATAAATTAATATAACTTTTATATCTCGAATCAGCGATGATTTCAATGAATTTTTCCTATTCCAAGATGCCCATTTGATATGGTTATATGATTTCAATGAATCTTGCTACCTTGAAAAACTCTCTTGATGCAAGGTTATTGAAACCAGAAAATTCCATATCAATAATCAGCCCGATGGTTCATTTTTTTCTGGATTTATGGTCATGTTGATGTGCTGAGGCATACACGGCAAGAAGGTCTGAAGTATCATACTTCTTGTATTATTTTTAAGTTTCTGTTGGGATAATAGAAGGACAAAGAAAATGTCACCCAGTATCATACTTCTTCTTGCAACAATTTTTTTCGGCCTGTATGAACCAGGAAGCCAAGAAAAGGTCACCCATTATTATATTGGTCCCAGGTTTTGTATGTTTGAATCAGACCAGTGAAGAACTAGACTAAAATGATATATGGTTGTTTGTAGGGCCTAGGTTGATTCAGGTACTAAATAACTCTGAATCAGCGCACCTGAGCTGAGACCACTGCTGGTTGGAGTGGTCAATCCGAGGTTTTTTAACCGAGTGTTTGTTTTTGTATGCAGCAAGCTGTTAAGTTATTTAAACAGAATTATTATGACATATCTTTATTGTTAAGTTAGGAGGACTACAAGGGCCTCGTAGTCAACAAGCTGTATTTTTCATCTATTTCTAGTAACTATATCAGTCAAATCCATTTCTTTAAACAGAATTATTATGTCAGTTGTGAATTGTGAAAATCAGAGGTCACACCACGAAAAGCTGTCGTTGTGTTTGGAGATGGTGATAGTGCGTTTTTTCTTTTTTGTTTATATGTGTGAAGCTAAAAAGCTGTCTGGGCTAGTCAGTTGTAAACCACGAAAGTAGAGCTTGAGATGGGGAACAAAGGGAAAGAAGAAATTTGGTGAAGAGGGGATCTTCAAACCTGAAGAGAACATATGAAATGCCCTCATGTTCGAGGTCATGGTTTTCCCATTACACACTTGGTTTGTCTTGTGCTGTAACCTTGGAGGAAAGAATTAATAGCTTTTGCTAAATTGCACCAAACTTCAAAATAGTTGCTCCTCTGCAAGCATAGAATAGGAATTTTGTTTCGAAAATTTGTTGATCTATACAAGAAATGCAAGATTTGAATCTTCTAAGCAATGTGCTTGACAGTAACCCTTTTTGTGCATGCGTACATACCTATTCCTGAAAACTATATTGAGCTCTGACATTGTACAATTAAAATCGTCATGTATGTAAATCTGACACGTTCCAAACTTTATATGGATATTCATTCCCAGATCCCAAATCAAAGAGGAAACATGAAATATATATTGACAAAGCGCTTGTGCATACCTATTGTCACTAGACACCAACCAACCACCCTTTCCAATTTTTTCCCCATGTCTCGACTAAATTCAGATGGCACAAGAAAACTATTTGCTTCCTTCCCTGCGCTCAATGGAGGATAGAGGCGTCTATGCTCTGGTTATGTACAAGTAGGAGCATGGTTCTCTTTCCTACATAAATGGAAGATGTTGATGAAGTTGATGTTTGAGATGATTGTAATATTTATCACTTAATTTTAGTCAGGATCTTCATCAGTACTCTTGTTTTTCTTTGCCTATTTCTGACTATAACTTTCATGAAGGTCCTAATCCATTTGATGTATTGCTCGGTATCTTCTTTCAGCATAGATCAATTCTTTGAATGTTTTGACGAAGTAAGAAGCTCCCGAGCTAGTTTAGGCAACAGTGGGATATGGAACTGGACTTGTTCAGTTTTCAGTGCTATAACAGCTGCATCAAGCCTTGCTTCAGAATCAGTGTATCTTCCTTGCGGTATGTTTGTATGACTAACTAATCTGTTATTTTCCGTGTATATGAAGAGCAGAAGTTGAAGTTTTTTCTCTTTGCGTACTCAGAAATGCTAACTGCTGATGTGCTTGTCAAACATTTCATCATTCGTTACATACATGAAAAATGAGCCTATCTTATTACTCCAAGTCGTTGTTTGCAATGTTGAATATTCAAATTAAATTTCCAAGGCTAAAGACTGTTTTATCTGACGTAGCATATTACTTCAGAAAAAGGGAAAGTCGAATTTGTTTTGACCCAAGTGGCCTGAAAACGTAAAAACATGGACCACATAAAAGTGTTGAATTTTATCAACTTATCCGATTTTGGAGAACAAATTCGGTCTCTTTAAAGGCCTAAGTCCTGTAACATGAAGGATATAAATATTACGATTTTTCGTTCTCGTTGTGAGATTTCTGAGTGCTTGTGGATTCAAGGGACGTTACTTTGATCCTCATGGATTCAAGGATCGTCTAAACGAATCCTTGAGGATGCAAAGATAGGAAAAATTCGTGTCTTATGGATTCAAGGCCCAATACTTCGTTCTTTACCCACTCCATATTTCGTGCCTAGTGGATTCAAGACCTGAAATTCTATTTTCTGCAACTTTTGCTGCATCATTAAGACATCAAGTCTGTTTCGGATTAGTGCAAGGCTATTTTAGAGCTGATATGATCACCAATAGCCTGACTGGGCTACCTCTGAAACTGACTGCTTCATCTCTGAAACTGACTGCTTCTACGAGTCATTATGTGACACATTTAAAATGATTGTGTTGGTAATTAGCCTGAGAAGTTTTTCTTAGGAAGTAAGGTCCTGGTTTCAAAACGCGTTGGTGCTCATAATTTAGGTGGAACATGGGTAACTTGTGATCACTTCGGGGGTTTGCCAGTAATAACTGGTGGTTTCCTTGTCACCAGAAGAAAGCTTTCTACAGGTAACAGGGGATGGCTGACAAGGAGAGAACACATTTTCAATGACGAAAATTGAAAGCTTGATCATTGAAGTAAAATCTATTACTTGAGTCAAAGTAGAGGCCATTATCATTGAGTTCCAACAAAATCAAAGGTCAGATGTAAGTGAGGCTGATAGTTTTCATTATGTCAACTTGTAGCTTGGGATTGTAGAATTGGCAAGGGAGACAGTGGTAAGGTACCATGTTTCCCAGTGGATCTCCAAAGGAGCTCAGTTGCTCACAGGTTTTGAATACTCTGGGAATTAGATCTGTCGTTTACACTTGCTGATAAAGGATTATTCTTGAAGTATCAACAATCTTATGTTTCAAGTATGAAAGATGACTGTGGCAACCATAGTCAATTATGCTATTCATGGCGATGATTACACAATTCATCAAGGAGATTATTGATCCGGGAGGCAAATTGGAGATGCATTATATTGATCGGATACATTATGCTTGATCCCAAGAATCTATAATTAGGAAGGAAAAGGCTGCCGTTATATATGAATTGAAGGTTGGATTTGTCGAACTGATGAAGCCAATATCCAAGGCCTCAAAAATCTTCCTGTAGTTTTTGATATCTGAAATAAAATGAAGGAAACTGAGAAAACTGGAATTCTGATATATGGATACAATAATTCCTGCGGTTATCTCAGTCATAACTCAAATATTAAACAAAGTAAAGTGGTAGTATGCAAGACGTCCATTCATCTAGAGGTTCGTCTTTTGAATTTGAGTAAGATATGATACCACATTTTAAAATCTTGGGTAGACAATAAACTCCACATCTCACCAATAGTGAGGTTTATGCATATTTAAAATTTTAAAATGTGGCATCATTTGTCACTCATTTAAAATTCCATGTCTGTATTTTTTCCACACTTTCTGCCTTGACTTTGGTATCTCTCTCTCTCTCTCTCTCTGTGGCTATCTATCTGTTTTCCCTCATTGCTAGATGCATTGAGGTTCATAGGCATTTAATACTCATGCTTACAATTCATAGAGACCAATGAAAACGTACACTATCATGCACTATCTATGATCAAAGATTCTTGGATGCACAAGGATATTCAAACACGTACACACCAGACCTGCTCACAATACACCCATCCACGTGCTTACAATCCCACGAATATACTCATCCACATTGGGAGAAATACAGATTGAGCACCTCTATCATGTACACGAGACGCACACAGCATGCAGACTCGTACAGACTGTTTGACACTGATATATTACCACAATGTGAACACACATCCATACCCCAGGCCCCTCCCTCTCAATTCCTCTCACTCTCTCTGATTTACTTCTTTATAGGCTAGGGTTTTCCTGGACAGGTGACCTATGCTCTTTGTTTTCTTCCATCTCGTCCTTCTCACACCATTCACTCTTCTTTTCTCCTCTTCTTTTTTCTCTTCATAAAGTAGTGGGAAGGGCTAACCACATCTTCCTCTCCTTCCACTGGGTATCAGGATTAAGGTTTCTGAAATCTTTCTTCCTCTTCTGTTCTGACCACTCAATGAGAAGGGGTTGACGTCAAACCGGGATTTCTCCACTGCCCGCTCCTCTCTCATATTTGTCTGGGGTTACTGTCAATGTCATGGTTCTTTTGCTTTCCATCACTTTTAGTCTTCTCCTTTGACTCGTTACAATTGATTACAACCCGAGGGGATTGACTGTACCTTCCTCTTGCTACAGCGGCTAATAGCAGCAAGGGGAGGCTTTCCTCTTTTCCTCTTTTCCCTAATCTGGTTGGGCCTATTACTGTGGATAGTGAATTAGGCCATACTGCGAGTGACAGCGTACACCCCCCTCCCCCCTTTCCCTTTTTCCTCCTCTCCTCTGGCTTCAAATATTTTGATTGAACTCAATGAAGTTACCAATCAAATGCTGTTTCACCTTGCCTTTTGGTCATTCTATAAAGTTGGTTATCTTGCACTTGTTGTTGATACTTAGAATGGTTACATTTCTCCATAAGTTTGAACAATTTCGTTACACACTGTTTGTTTTTGACAGAGCAACAGTACAGTGAAACCAATTTGAAGGCTAAAGTTTCTGCATTTTCTATTATTGTTTCCTTTGATGACGAGCTGAGTTATTCTGATCATACAATGATGCATCGCCATAGACAAATGGAAGGCCTGCATGGGACTACATATGAATCCTTATCAACCATTCTAATTCCCTCTGTACATCATGTTGAAATCAAGTGCCAAGACCTGCATCTTGCATTGCAGGTAATAATAACATGCATCCCTTTCTTCCTTTATCTTTTGAAGGTTCCTGTCTCTGTATGATATACCTTTCTCTTTAGTCTTCTGAACTTTACTTAAAAACGAGTTAGTCTTGTTGTTGTGGACGTATTATTATGATGAATAATTTTGGACCTTTTTAAAAAAACGCAGATTTTCCTAGATGGTACAGAAGTGGAAGCAACAATTAGGGAAATTAAGATTGATGACACCCTTGATATTGGAAATGAGGCAGAGAGATTTTTGTCCGAGGTCAGTCGACTTCAAGCAGGAGTTCTAGGCACACTTCCGGCATGCCCTTTTTCTAATTATGAAATGAGTGCCAACTTTATTTATTCCCCTCCAGATACACAACCACGTGATGAGAATTTTATAGGGAACCGGTGTAAAATTATTCCCAAGGGATTGGTCAACGTTCAATTGCTAAAATCTTTTGGAGCTTGCCGCTTCAAATGTTCTCTCAGTTCCACCAGTCAAAATAAGCAGTCATCAGTGTTATCATCCTTCTCTGTATATCTACCACAGTTTACCCTATGGGTTGATTTCTCTTTGATAACTATGCTCCTGGCCCTTCTTGAGAAAGTTGGAAGTTCGTTGAAAGGCGGTGAAATAAAAGATTCTGCATCTGATAGTTTTGACCAAAAGCATAGTGCTTCTCAGGGTGGTGTACAAAGGGTTTCACCTGGAGGAAATCTTCGAGGGGATATTTTCCTTTCAAGAACCAGGATCGTATTGTGCTTTCCTTCTGAAAATCTTGGAGATATGAAGGGGCCATTCTGTTGGAGCAGATTTCTTGGTCTTGATTTTTCTTCATTACCCTATAGTGCTGATAAAGGTCCAGCAACAGGTCATGTTCAGAAACAAGGGTACCTGAAGGGTCGTTCCCATTCACCATCTAAAGTGCTGCATCTTCATAATGGATCCCTGGACGCATATTTAATCACTTCCTCAAGAAAGAATGTTTCGGATAACAAGGAAAGTCGTATATCACAGCCAGACTTTGTTTCCAGGATGATTTTGTCTACAACTGGGGGAATGGATGGTCAAAATCCTGGAATTACTATGCTTTGGCAGAACGGTCCTGTAACTGGGCCTTGGTTGTCAAAAAGGGCATGGGATTTAGCTACCTTGCATGACCTAAGGAATAAGAGAAATGTAACTGGAAAAGGGGATGAGTTTTCATCCGTGAAAAGACCAGAAGATGAACGAGAGACGAGTGGTCAAGTGCGCCAAGAAATGATTCTCAGTTCTTCATTTCTCACACACATTCATCTTCCTCAGGTCTTGATTGATCTTACTAGTCATGAGTACAGGCTACTATATAGGCTTCTAAATGAAGTCAAGGATGGGTTGTCCTGTCTTCATTCCAAAAAAGATGATTCTGTTGTTGATGAAGGTTTAAAGAAGGAAAAGACTTTCGAAATAGATGATCATGGGTCTCAAATGTCAGTGCTCCTGGAGTGTGATATGCTTGATATAAGGATCGCTTTAGATGATGTCTTGGAAATCAGTAATTCACTTCAGAAAGAATTACCTGGTTCATGGAATAGTCTGAAACTCGGAATCCAGAAATTTGAGTTGTTATCTGTGTCAAGTGTTGGAGGAATTATGAGTGACAATTTTTTATGGTTGAGCCATGGTGAGGGCGATTTGTGGGGTTCTATGGTTAAAATAGATGATACATCGACCCAAGATTTTCTTCTTATAACTTGCAAGACCTCAGCAATGAAAAGGGGTGATGGAGAAGGCGGGAACATCTTATGGTCTGGAAGTGCAGGTACTTCAATTACACATGTGGCAAATCAAGAGCTTTCCCAAAGTTTCACATCTGTCAACATTCGATGTGCAACAATCAATGCACCTGGGGGCCGTTTGGATTGGTTCAATGCCATGTGCTTATTTTTTAGTTTACCTCCTCATGAAGATGAAATGCTTAATAATACCTTAGAACATGATCTTCCTGAAGGTATTGGAAGACGTAGGCAGCTGTTCTTTCTTGATTTGGTAGATATTGCTCTTAACTATGAGCCCCATATAAGATATTCAGGAACAAAAACTGTTGCTCCTGCTGCATGTAATAGCTATCATAAACCCAATGATGAGTCTATGGAGAAAAAAATGGCATGTCTTCTGGCTGCTGCTTCTTTAAGCCTTTACAGTCAGGCTATTGGAAATGCTACAAGCAGTGATTATAATATTCGGCTACAAGATATAGGGTTGCTTGTATGTGAGAAATCAGGGTCAAAAAATGAGACAGATGGTTACAGTGTCAATTATCTTCTTGAAAGTAATTATGTTAAAATTGCCAAAGAAGCTCTAGTAAATGCTGTTTTGAGAACCAATTGTGAGAATGGCCTGCTGTGGGAGCTTGAATTTTCTGATTCGCATATTAGTATGGGTACCTGTTATGATACCACTTCAGGCCTTGTTAGGTTGGCTGCTCAACTTCAACAACTTTTTGCTCCTGATGTGGCTGATGCGTTAGTGCATTTGCAGTCTAGGTGGGATTCTGTCAAACAAACAGGTGATGAAAATGGTGGAACTTCTGCAATGAATTGCAGCCCCAGTGTATTGGCTTCACATGAGAAACCATCAATAAATGGTGAAAACAGTGCACATACTGGAATTATGGATGGCATTCTTGACAATGCTTTCTGTTGGCAGGGAATCCAGACACGTGAGGTTGATTCTTGTGGCATGCAATCTGATGCTTCGCAGATGCAAAAAGTCAGGTACAATCTGGATATCAGTAGCCTTGCAGCTGGTGATCTTTCCCTTCCAAATGTCTCTTTAAATGGAGCAAGTCGTAGATTTACAGAACCAAATGTGGGCTTGCCCCATGTAATTGAAAGCTACTACGCATCTGAGTTACAATCTGGCAGTTGGTCATCAAATGAAGCGCTCACTAGTCAAGTCAATATTTCAGCAAATAGAGATGCTGAACTGGGCAAGGGTAGATGGTTTAAGGAGACTCCCTTGATGATTGTTGAGGACCATATTTCAGATGGAACTAATGATATTGGAGGGAAACAATCTCACCAAGAAAATAAGATTCCATTTGCTGAAAATGCTCCTGAAACTTGCATGGCAAGGGGTAGGGTATTTGTAAAAAATATTGACGTGATATGGATAATGTATTCAGGATGTGACTGGCCCAAGGAACAAAAAGATTCTCAGTCTGGTTCGAATTCAGGTGAAAATGGAAGAGGTGAAAATGTATGTTTGGAACTGACTCTATCTGGGATAAATCTGCAATATGACATTTATCCGGACGGGGAATTATTTGTGTCCAAGCTTGCACTCTCTGTTAAGGACTTCTATCTCTATGACAGGAGCAGGAATGCCCCTTGGAAAATGGTAAGGTCATGTTAGTTAGTTGCCATTCATTTCTGCATCTGCCTATCGTAAATAAGTTTACCCATTTAATATTTGCAATATCGTTGATTTGAAAGGTACTAGGCTATTATAATTCTAAAGATCATCCTAGAGAATCCTCAGCTAAAGCCTTCAAGTTGGAATTGGAATCTGTAAAGCCTGATCCGTCAACACCTCTTGAGGAATACAGGTACATAGACGATCTTTTTTCTTTCTTTTTTTTGGTTTGAGTGTTTCTTTAACACTTTTAGCCTATTGGGGATCTCATTTTTCAACTTCGTAGACTGAAAAATTCCTTTGGTAACAACTGTTTTAGGTTTAACATCTGGCTAAATCTCCTTGGATGACTCTTAATGTCATTAACTTCGTAATAGGAATTTATTTAAATGCCATTCGGGAAACAGTCAGAAAAGTTGTGGAATTTCGGTGGCTGGAAACTGTCTTTCTCTGAGTGGATGGGACCATGTGTTCACTGAAATCTTAGACGAAAGATAATTACATGTATAGTCTAACTCTAGAAAATTCTCGTGCAAAGAAAAGTTAGTAGGATTCACGAAGATGGTGAAGGCTATGCTGACCAAATAGTCATTCCAGAAGCAAGGAGTGTTATTCTTCTTTAGAAAAAATAATAAAATCCAAATTTGACAAAGGAATCCTTATCCCTAGGAGCATCTGAGAATAAATGGCCTAAGAACTCGTCCCCTCATGACTTATATGAAGCCTCATTCATCTCCGTAAAGTGAGGTAGGTAATCATCCTTTGGATGACTCCTATGTAAGATTCTCCTGTTAAAATCTTCCTTTTCAATATGAAGCTCTCGTGGCTTACGGCCAACTTCCAAATCACCTCAGTCCTGTTGACATGAAAAAACTTATTATCATGATGCTAAAGATGAGTCACTCAAAGAAAAGGTCTTTCATCCTCTGGTTTCGTTTGCCTGGTGACCCTGATCAGACTTAGCTGTTTTCTATTCTTGACCTTCCTGGAATGACCTTGTGTTTACTTCATGGATGGAGAATGTCACCTCATTTTCATGTCCCTTCATTGCCTTAATCAATGATGGAGTTAATAGTTTTCACCACCATCTAGGAGATCCTCTTAACATCAACATTCCCCTTAAGTTGTCGCCATCTCTTTGTGCCATCCAAATCAGAAATGTCTCTTATGTACTGCATACCACCACTCTTGTTTCCGTGAACTAAAAAAAAACACACTTTTTCCCTCTAAAAGCTCAAGTAATAGTTTTTTTCTTATGGTATACCTGACTGGGTAGTTCATGACTTCGAGAAATGACCTCCCATGAACAGTGGCGACGCAAACCCTAGGAGATAGAATATGCGAAGGAAAAACTCACTCAGTGTTCAATAGTTGACTGTTATGTACCAGTACCAAGGCCACAAAACGAGGAAACTACCTAACATCTAGGAAACCGAAAAAATAGGAAACAAACAAGTTATACTAGGAAACGGTTCAACTACATATAGGAAACAAACAACTACCCATTTTGTTTATTGATCATTGCTTGTAGTTTCTCCCAAATGAGAAACACACTGTTCCAAATAATTATTCTTTGTTCATTCATGTTTAACGTTATAAATGTATTAGCTTTTTACTTTATTTTCTACAAGACCATAAACCTTTCATTTAGCGCATATAATAGTTTAGAAAATAAATATTTCATTTCACATTCAATTGGTTTACGAAGCATAATTTGTAATCGTCCAGAAAAGCATTATAATTGTTCTTTTATTCCTGCTTATTTGTAGTCACCTCTTCAGTTAATTTTGTATCTTATACCATTAATTGGATTCATATATACTGAAGTATGTCTGGATAGCATCAGAGTCGAGCTGTTATTTCAAAAAGTCTCTCAAATACGAATTTTTGCACCTTCTCAGGCTGCAGTTTAGTTTTCTACCCATGAGACTGCATCTTCATCAAGGCCAACTTGACTTCCTCGTGAATTTTTTTGCCAACGATTCTTCAAATAGTAATTTGGGTGCACCACAAACATCAATGAAAATGGACAGAAGTTTTGAAGGACAATTTGTTGCAGAAGAAGCATTGCTTCCATTCTTCCAGGCAAGTGCAGCTGAATGTTTCTTCTTAGTCTTCATCGTTTGAATTACATGTCATGTACATCGCCAAAGTACTTGATCCTATGGTTTATCTGAACTTCTATTTCTATTTCGTGTACCCGGTCCCAATCCTCTGACCACTTAATGGACGCAGGAAGTTATTATAAATATTCCTTGCTACATTGTGAGATGCCATTGTATTTTCTTTTCTGACATATTTTCTTAAATATCGTCTATTTTACTATTCACACTATGGCTTTAAGATAGTTATTTCAGATATCTCAACTGTAAGAATAATCATGTTATTTTTTTTCTTGTCCAGAAATTTGACATATACCCTGCAGTTCTTCGTGTGGATTATATTCCTCGTCATGTTGATATGGCAGCATTGCGAGGAGGGAACTATGTACAACTTATAAATCTTGTTCCGTGGAAGGTATCTTTGGAATTTTGAAAAATCATTGGTGTGCTTTTGTTCAACTTGTATTGATCTCTAAAGAACTTTTATCTTGATGATTTAAATAACATTCATGCTGTTTGATTTTGTGCTTCATATTTGCTTTCCTGTGTCTTTATCTCTATATCTCTTCAAAGCATGCTTTCTTAGTCTGTGCTTGTGTACCTTTTCTAAGTGTATTCAGCATCTTCGTCAAATCAAAATTAAAACCTTTTCCTTTACCTTCTCACGTTTCCTTGTATTTTATTAGTTTGTGAGAGAGAACGGAGTTACTAATGGATACTTTTGTGTTTTTAGGGAATTGACATACAGTTGAAGCCAGTTCATGCTGTGGGTGTATATGGTTGGGGAAGTGTATGCGAAACAGTTATTGGGGAGTGGTTGGAAGATATTTCACAGAATCAGGTTTGGTGTTGTTATGCCGTGTTCTGCGATTTGATTTGATGAAGACTATTAATGATGTGCTGAAATATTTATTCCCCATGACGTGGATGTCATTCTACAGATTCATAAAGTTTTGAAGGGTCTTACGCCTGTGAGGTCATTGTTTGCTGTCAGTTCCGGTGCTGCAAAACTTGTTTCATTGCCGGTCAAAACCTACAAGAAGGATCATAGGTTGCTCAAGGGAATACAAAGAGGTAACTACAAAACTTTTTCTTGACTAACTGCTTTCGTCATGCGATATTTTTTAACGGGGAAATCTTCACATTATTTTAGTTCTTCGAAAAGTTCATTTTTCTGTTAAACCCATTCGTAGTCATTCATGAACTATCAATGAACCTGCTTGAGGTTTGCAAGCCTGAAAGTCCTGTCCACACTTCTGAGGTGATATTTTTGTTAATACATATAATTGTTAATGTCTTGGACTGGAAAACGCTTGAATTGGAAGCCAGAAGCATAAAGGTAAAATGACGAAGGCTTGCCAAAGAGATAGTCTGATTTTATCCCAAAAATCTTTGTCTATTCCAGAGTCTTTAATTTAGGCAGTTTACGAGGGAATTCCACAGAAGAGATAAACAGAGATCTTATTCCTAATTTTTTTTTTAGCTATTTGGATGTCAGAAAATAAACTACTCTAAGCCATAAATATCTAGAAGACTACAATAGCCATGCTGAGAATGGCTAGTGAACAAAGAAAGACGTGAGTATTGTTTCCTGTCAATTCCCTCCAAATCAGTTGTTGACCTGGATTGTAGCCCAGAACTTTCTCCACATGTTTTAGGTATGGAAATCAGTAAGACTAGTTAGGTTCAACAACTGAACTAAAAAAGAACGTAATTAATCCTTTGCAGTATTCTCTTTCGTTTGGTAAACTGGAAATCAACTTTGAAGTGGCGTGTGGCTGTCACCCTCTGTAGAGAAAAATCTCCAGGACGAAATTAGCTAGTTATATAAATGGTGAAAGGTGTTGGTCTTCTACGTGAAGTCAAGATCATAAGATACCAGACCCAAAAATGAGACAAATAGATGCATGAAAACACAAGAATATAACCTAATCTCCATTATGCATATAGTAGAGGTCGCATTTACAGGAGTTCGTGAAAATCGCTTGAAACTATTTAGAGGCCTGCAAAGTAGACCGGCAGGAGCTCATGTTTTAGATGTTGACGTCCTTTTCGTTGACATTTTTGAATGATTTAGGAAAAAGGTACAGAAATTTATTAGTATGTTTAACATAAAATATAAGTATGCTATACCATTGTAGGATTTGGTAGAAATCATGGTGTTTTTCTGATGTTAGAGATCAGCGTTGACAAAATATCTTATCAGTAGGTCACAGGGCTATACATGTGATTTTCTGACGGCTGAAGAATGATTTTCTGCACCCCTGCCCTCTCTATCTCTGCCTATACCTGTGATTTTCTTTTGCTCCGAACCTGCCTTGTCCTGTACCTTTGTCCTTGTAGCCTTTTGGTCCAACAAGTAGGATTATGTGATTCAAATGTCATTGGTGATGTAACGGGGTCGAAGTGTCTTTAGACAGGTTGTAGGCTATTCTGATTTTTTTTCTCATTGAATTGAAGGACTGACATATACTAGATAGTTAATTTTTTTTTCAGTTTCATGAGAATTTTTCAAATGAATTATGCAAATCTACGTTAATGCCCTGTGGAGATGACTTCAGAGCTGAAATTTCGCTTATTCGATAATTTTCTTTATCCAGGAGCACTTGCGTTTCTTAGGAGCGTCTCCCTTGAAGCCATTGGCCTAGGTGTGCATCTAGCTGGCGGGGCACACGAGTTATTGCTTCAGACAGAAAATATCCTAGCCAGCGTTCAACCTTTGGCACCATCATCTCGAGATAGTGGGACTGGAAGTGTGAGGTGTAACCAGCCCAAAAATTCACAGCATGGAATTCAACAGGTAGCATTAGTACATAGGATTGCGTTATCTTTTGCATTTAAACCTAGTGTTGATTATGAAGCATTTGCATTCCCCTTCTTTGTGTACCTTTCTGAGAGATAGGAACTCCTGTCTTTGGGTTCTTGAAAACGGCATACCTGAAATGCTAGTAATTGTACTGACTAACTACCTCATGCAGCATATCTAAATTTATTTGAAAGTATGATCTATTTTTTAATTTAGAGAAAAGAAAAATACAAAAGAACGAGCCTGTATAATTGGGGCTTGCTCAATTCATTGTTGCCACTGATTGTCTTATTTAAGACTACTCATGAATAAAATATAGATGAACTATACTCAGAAAGAAAACTATGGTAAGAACGACGAAAAGATGTAACATGATTGACAATGTCCTGTAGAAAATATCTCTAGTTGAGTTAACTAGGTTGAATCCTTGAAACATGCCAAATTCAAAATCTGGTTTCCTCATGCAAATAATTAAGTGAGCCTCATTTTTCTTTCCAGAATTTCTTATAGATTTTAAGCTTTTCTAAATGCAAAGAGGGGTTTCGACCCTAAAATCATTCCTCGTAAACTGATTATTTTTAATTTCTTTTTTTCCTCATGGCCATCTTTAGTTCTAAGGTAAACGTCTATAGTCGCCTTGGATGGTTATTATATTGAGTGATGGTAACCAATGTTGGATGTCGTCATTTTGGAGCTTAACGTTCTCTCTCTATTTTGTCCTCCACTAATGGCGACTGAGTTGTCACTCAGTGTTCCAGTGAGTAGAGGTCGAATGGTGGTGGGATTCATCGAAGTCATCTGTGATGGTAGTAATGACACAAGACTTCCAGTGTTCTTACTCTTCTCATCCACAAGAAGGCTGTAGATATTATGTAATGTGTATAGTGAAAGAGTTACAGAGAGATACCTCAGTATTAGGATGCATTCGTCATGAGACAAGTGACTATTTCAAGAGCTCTAGGGATCTGAGACATGAGAGGACCCTCTTCCTTCTTGTGGGCCAGATTCTAAGTTCAACATAGAACAAGGTGGCACTTGGAACATTACATGAAGGGATTCAAGTTGGCCGAAAAAACATACCTACTACATGTCTCTAATTTTTGGATGATACAATCTTTATTTAATAGGGCGATGTGGGGAAAATTCAAATGCTCAAAAGGCCTTGGCATTACTAGAAATAGCCACTTTCATCTGGGTGAAGATGGATTCTCTCAAAGCTGCATCTACTTTGGCCATTTATTTAACGCCCATTTTCTAAATACTGAAATATGTTGTGAAGATGATTGGGCCCAGAATAACCTTATTTTATTTTATTTAGTGAGTCGATTAGTAAAATAAAAGCTTCCCACTTAATCGACTGGGGCCCAGAATCCAAATCTTCCAGCCTATTGTCCTAAAAAAAAAAACTATCTTTTGTTTCTTCCATGGGGGAAAATGGAACATCTGCTTGTGAGATCAGAAAACAGAACATGCGTTTCACGATTTGCACGAGGAACCAGTGGACCATTTCTTTGGGGCATGGAATTATTGATGCCCTGTGAAAATTTATCTCTGATACAGTCTGGATGCCAATTAAGGAATTACCAAATTGGCCCTTTTTTTGGTCATATATTGCTGATCTTGACGGGTCGATGGTGCTTTCAGTAGCAGTCCTTTGTGCCATATGGGATGGTAATAAATAACATAAAATATCTATACATGTTCGATGCAGGATTAAGATGGCTCTGCTGATTGTTTCCAAGTTTTCGTGAGCAAATAACATCAGAGATCATCTTCAGCTGGGTTCCATGGTTATGATCTTTGAAAGGAAAACCTTGTGCTCCAATTACCCTCCTTTCTGTATCCCATCTGGGTAGAACAGAAGAGGATCGATCTTCTTGGGCTTTCCCCTCTTATGTAGTTCTTGTACTGCATTCAAAGCATCTGCATGTCCGATCCTCTTCTTCTTCTTCTTCTTCAAACAGTGGCACTGTGCATTCTTGTTCAGATTCCTCTTTCAGACTATCAAAGTTTTCTTTTCCTCCTGCGAGCAGGCCTTTGAAAGTCTAAGCGACGGCTTCGGGAAGACCACCACCGCTCTCGTTGGGACCCCTCTGAAGGAGTATCAGCGTGGTGCCGGCACAGGGTCGGCATTGGCCAGCGCCATCCGGGCGGCTCCGGTGGTGGCCGTCGCCCCCGCATCTGCTGTTGCCCGGGCGGTGCACTGTACTCTCCTGGGAGTGAGGAACAGGTACTCCTTTTCTGGATAATCAACAGAGAAAACCAGAGATTACTATAAAAAGATCGAACAAAGCAACCCGTTGACTCCATTCCAGATTGTCCTTTTTTGGCCTACCCAGTTAGAGTCAACGATCATCATTCGATTGGAGTGGGCAAAACGCTGCTCTTCTAACAGGCTTGGTGGGTCTTCTGTGCAGCCTTGATCCGGAGCACAAGAAGGAATCCATGGAGAAATATCTTGGCTCCTCTAGATCTCGAGAACGATGATCACGGCGTCAATCTGAGTGGTATGAATTTCTAGGTGGGGCAATAAGGCAGGGATTTTTATCTCCAGCTCCGAGGGATTCTATACATTTTATGAAAGCATGTATGTTTATTTTTGGCAGGGCTATTTGAGCAGAGGATG
The DNA here is from genome assembly GCA_902729315.2 of Spirodela intermedia. Taxonomy (NCBI): domain Eukaryota; kingdom Viridiplantae; phylum Streptophyta; class Magnoliopsida; order Alismatales; family Araceae; genus Spirodela; species Spirodela intermedia. Next base: position 7,213,422 of record LR746265.1, read on the forward strand.
GTGATCATCATGCCAAAGCGAAATGGGTCTTCCTCCCAGCCCCCGGTGAGAGGCCGGGCTCTCTGTACAGTGGTTTTGGCTCTTCTTTCCCTGATCCTCTTCAAGGGTGGTGGTGAAAAGTGTACATATATGTGAATAGATGGCCTCCCATATTGTAGGGAAGGGTGTGTATAGATTTTGTGCGCATTTAATTTATTAGTTAATTATTATAAATAATATATATATTTCTTTGGCTCCCATTTGACTGAGCCATTATGGTGTCTGATTATTCGGTTGTGGGGTTGAAGTGATCCAGACATCCGTGGAAGATCGATCGGCTCTCAATGAATTTGTGATTCTTTTTTTTTTCTTTTCTGCCCTTTTGGGGTCCTCTCTCTCTCTCTCCTCTCTCTCTCTCTCTCTCTCTCTTGTTGATTCCTCCATTGGTTTATTCACTTTTTGTTCTGCCCATTTGGGGTCCTCCCTCAATTCTCTCTCTCTCTCTCTCTCTCTCTCTCTCTCTCTCTCTCTCTCTCTCTCTCTCTCTCTTGTTGATTCCTCCATTGGTTTATTCACTTCTTTGTCAGGGTGCTGTGGATCTGTTGATTACTGGATCTGTTGATTACTGTTTATTGGCGGCTTTGTCGTTTGCGTGTTAGAACTCCCCGAGGAGGAAGATGCTCTCTCCGCAGTCACTCATCAAAAGCCGTGGAGAGTAAGTAAGAGTTTTCAGTGGTCCCCCGGATAGAAAGCCCGTAAACCGGTTTCGGGCCCGACTCCTCGAAAAGCCCGGGCCCAACCTGTCCTACCTCTATGAGAGCAAGCAAGAGAGAGAGAGAGAGAGAGTTGGGCTTTGAAGCTAATAAGACCAGACCTTCACAGGTTCTTATTTGGGTCTTATTCTTGGAAAAATATATACCCGTAAGTAGATAAGTCATCAGCAGTATGCTTCATTATTTAGATATTTCCTTAATTACCGCCAAGGGCTTGATAAAAATATATATTTTAAATAGTATCTGAATTTTGTCAGGCTTCCTCGCCTGATTTTATTCGTACATAAATACACTAAAAACATTGGAAGTTTTAGCGAGCGCAACGTCGCCACCAAGAATTTTCGGATATTAGGGCAAAGAATAGCGATAGACGAAAATATTAGGGGGGTAATCTGCAAAAGAAAAGAGTCACGTGATCTGACGAGCACACGTGATGATGGTGTAATTATTAGATCCTATACTCTTTTTCCCTTAATTACCCTCCCCCTCCATTCAGAAAGGTACATACGGCCACAGGGGTATTTGAGTCCTTGTCACCGTCTACTGGACTCACATAAATACCGATAAATAAGTTAATTTATTGACAACATCATTAAACCTTAAAACCTTTAACCGATGAACAACGCCATAAAAATTATTATTTATTATTATTATTTATTATTATTAGTGATCGACGACTGTGATGCTCTTCTTCTTCTTCTTCTGCTTCTTCTGCTTCTTCTGCTTCTTCTTTCTTGTTCTCTCTGTGGTGGTCGATCGCATTGATGGGGAGGAGCTGGCAGGCGGCGGAGGCATGCACGTAGGAGGAAGAGAGAGGGGAGGACGAAGGGGGCGGAGGGGGAGACCACGTGAAGGAGGTGGGGAGCGGCGGAGGTTGACGGGGACAGCGATGGCCGCGGCGGAAGAGGAGGGAGAGAAATCTTCCCTCCGCCCATGGCTCTTCTTCTTTCCTTTCTTGGACCAGATCTTCCCTCTCTCCCTCTCTCTCTCTGTTCTTGTTTGGGTCGGTCTTTCTCTCTCTTCTGCGAGGAATCTATATAAAAGGGTGCAGGTGCGCCGCAGGAGGATGAAGACGGAGGTTGAAGCGTGCGTGGCGTAGAGAGAGAGAGAGAGAGAGAGAGAGAGAGAGAGAGAGAGAGAGTGATACAGCTGGGAAGGAGAGAGAAGTGGGAGGCCTGCGCGAGGGAGGGAGGAATCGGGTTGGTGGGTTACTCGTCCTCGTTTTCCTCTGCTGCTGAACAGAAGCTAGAGAGAGAGAGGCAGAGAGGCGCAGACGAAGGAGCGGGAGAGGCGGCGTGTGACTCAGGTATGGATGTTTCCTGCCGGCCTTGGCAGGAGTTCCTCGCTCAAGTTTTGCATTCCTATTGTGACGATCTTACGGCGAGTAGAGCCCCGTCTTCGCCATTAGAGCTGCTGGATCTGCTTGTCCGACGCTGTCCATGGCCTCCTCGACTGGTCTCCATCTTACTATACTCCTCGATAGCATCTCCCCTCCATGCTTCCTCTCCTTTGAAACTCTTTCTGGGCTGAACAGGGTTTTCCAGGAAACCAGAGGATCTAGCTGGTGGTGGGCCTGCTCGATCTGTCTCTCCCCTCCCCCCCCACCATCCTTCCGCCATGGCGGCGACGAAGATTCCGAGCTCTCCCTGTTGTCTCTCTCTCTCTCTATCTTATTGTCTTCCCACCCTTCGCTGAGACGCCATCAGTGGGCATCCTGTGGTCCCGCCGCCGCTGCCATCACCAGCGTCGTCGTTCTCCGGCCTCCGCACGTCTCACTCTCTGCAACATTCTGCAGGCGGCTCCAATGGCGAAGGAGCATTCGGGCTCGCCGAAGCTCCTCCATCTGGAGCTGAAGAAGCGCCGCCTCACCTCCGTCCTCGGGGTGAGCGCCCTCTGCGTCGTCTTCTACATCCTCGGCGCCTGGCACAACGCCTCGTCCTCTTCCAATCCCCCCGCCGCCGCCCTCTCCAAAACCGGCTGCCCCACCGCTACCTCCTCTTCTTCCTCCTCCTCGGCGGCGGCGGCCGAGGTGAGCTTGGACTTCGCGGCGCACCACATGGTGGTGATCAACGAGACGGCCGCCGCCTCCGCCGCCGGGGAGTTCCCCGCCTGCGACATGAGCTTGAGCGAGTACACGCCATGCCAGGACCCGAAGAGGTCGAGGAAGTTCGAGAGGAGGATGTTGATTTACAGGGAGCGGCACTGCCCGGAGGAGGAGGAGCGGCTCCGGTGCCTGATACCGGCGCCGCCGCGGTACAAGAAGCCCTTCCGGTGGCCGGAGAGCAGGGACTACGCCTGGTACGACAACATCCCGCACAGGGAGCTGAGCATCGAGAAGGCGGTGCAGAACTGGATCCAGGTCGACGGCGACCGCTTCCGCTTCCCCGGCGGCGGCACCATGTTCCCCCGCGGCGCCGACGCCTACATCGACGACATCGCCGCCCTCATCCCTCTCGCCAGCGGCTCCATCCGCACCGCCCTTGACACCGGCTGCGGCGTAGTCCCCCCACGATCTCCATCTCCATCCCCGATCTGTCTTCTTCTTCTTCTTCCTGCAACTCTGAACTTTGTTCGCAGGTGGCGAGCTGGGGGGCGTATCTGCTGAAGAGGAACATCCTGGCCATGTCCTTCGCGCCGAGGGACACCCACGAGGCGCAGGTCCAGTTCGCCCTCGAGCGCGGCGTTCCCGCCATGATCGGCATCATGGCCTCCCAGCGCCTCCCCTACCCCACCCGCGCCTTCGACATGGCCCACTGCTCCCGCTGCCTCATCCCCTGGTTCGAATACGGTGCCAATCATCCTCATCTCTCTACTGTAACTTCTCTTTCTCTCTTTCTCTCTCTACTGTAACTTGCTCTCTCTCTCTCTCTCGCTCTCTACTGTAACTTGCTCTGCAGAGGGGCTGTACCTGATGGAGGTGGACAGGGTGCTGCGGCCGGGGGGGTACTGGATCCTCTCCGGCCCGCCGATTCGGTGGAGAAAGTACCACAAGGGCTGGGAGAGGACCCCCGAGGACCTCCACCATGAGCAGGACAAGATCGAGGCCCTCGCCCGCCGCCTCTGCTGGACCAAGGTCGTCGAGAAGGACGACCTCGCCGTCTGGCAGAAGCCCCTCACCCACCTCCTCTGCAACTCCTCCAATTCCCCCCCCTTCTGCTCCTCTGACGCCGATGCCGACGCCGCCTGGTAGGAGCCACCCACCCATCCTCTTCTTCCTCCTCCTCCGGCGCCGGCGACGGCGACCCACCGTGGTTTCTGGGTTTTTGGGTTGTTTACAGGTACAGGAAGATGGAGAAGTGCATCACGCCGCTGCCGGAGGAGGGCCGCGGGGAACTGGAGAGGTGGCCGGAGAGGAGCAAGGCGGTGCCGCCGCGGGTGGTGCGCGGCGCCGTGGCGGGGGTTACGGCGGAGGGGTTCCTGGAGGACGGCCGGCGGTGGGCGGAGCGGGTGGCGTACTACCAGCGGCTGGCACCGGCGCTGGCGGAAGGGCGCTACCGGAACGTGATGGACATGAACGCCGGGCTGGGAGGCTTCGCGGCTGCGCTGGCGGCGCTGCCGGTGTGGGTTATGAACGTCGTCCCGGCGGGCGGCGCGGAGGTGGCCGACACCCTGGGGGCCGTGTTCGAGAGGGGCTTCATCGGGACATACCAGGACTGGTGCGAGGCCTTCTCCACTTACCCCAGGACCTACGACCTCCTCCACGCCCACCGCCTCTTCTCCCTCTATCTCCACAGGTCAGAGAACAGCACAGAAACAGAAACAAGAGAGAGAAACAGGAGAGAGAAAGTAGACCAGACCCTTTTCATGTCTTTGCTCTCTTTCGTCCGTTGTGCAGGTGCGAGATGAGTGAGATACTGCTGGAGATGGATCGGATGCTGAGGCCGGAGGGGGCGGTGGTGGTGAGGGACGAGGTGGCGGTGCTGGTGAAGGTGCAGGGGATGGCCGAGAAAATGAGGTGGAGGACCCAGATCTTCGACCACGAGACCGGCCCCTTCAACCCCGAGAAGATCCTCGTCGCCGTCAAGACCTACTGGACCGGCGGCGCAGCCCGCGACCCCCTCAAACAGTAGCGACTCCCGGCGGCGCCGCCTACTCTCTCTCTCTCTCTCTCACCCTTTCGGAGGCGTCCATTGGCAGGGTAGAGGAGGAAGAAGGAAGTTCTCTTGTACAGAGACTGCTTGGGGTCCTACTCGGAGATGGGCGCCTGGTTTTTTCTCGAAGGCCGGTGATTGCTCCGGCATGGTGGTGGAGAGAGAAAGGGTCTCATTCTCCTCTCTCTCTCTCTCTTCTTTCTCTCTCTTGTGGGATGAGGTACGTGCGATTCGGTTCTTCGGGTACCTGTTAATTAACTGACCGGGGGTCAGCGATATTATCTTGACCGAATGGGGGTTGGTGGAAGTTTTGTTCGTGACGGGAAAAACACGTAATTCTCTCTCTAAGAAAGTCAACGGCTCCACCTAGACAAGAATCAACGCGCTCCACCCTGCCGTCCCTTGCAGTTTAGGGTTCAGCATCTTCTGACGTGGCGTCGTGTGCCAGCAGCCAAGACCACGTGCGGGTAATCGGTGTGTGGTCCACGAGCAACCCAACCCTAATCATCCACCGCAACCCCCCTAACGTTTGACTGATAGAGAGTCTCCCGAAGTACACACTTCCTCATGTTCCGCCGCCTCTCTCTCTCTCTCTCTCTCTCTCTTCTCTCTACCCCAACCTACCGCTGACCCTAGTTAGAGACCATGACGATCCTCTGCCCAACCCTTTTGTCAAGGAGCCATCTGACAGAGAGGGAGGGGAGGGGGAGAGAGAGAGAGAGTAGAGAGAGAAATGAGCGGCGGAGTTCGAGACTAAAACGGGTCAGAGCCCATTTCTCTCTCTCTCTCTCTCATCAGGGCCCAGATTAGATTAAACCCAAGAAATCACCATAATTTTAAGATATGGCGGCAGAGCTCATCGTGATCAAAACACTCGAATCGATTTACTCTGAGATCGCAACATCCAGTACATGGACGAACCGCCGCAAAAGCGGAGAGCACATACAGGCGCAGCCGACTAAGCGGCGGCGGCGGCGGCGGCCGGCGGCAAAATGAGGGGAGGGGCAACCTGGGGCGGGGGAGGCGGCGGAAGAGAATTCGCAGCTAGTGTGACTCGCCGGGGCTATACAGAGGTCTCGGCAGGGGGCGGCGGCTGCGGCGGCGAAGCCAGCGGAGAGAGGGGCCGGTGGAGGGGGTGGAGGTTCCGTCTATACACGGCCGCGGGAGCGGCGGCCGATCAGGCGGCACTGGTCCGGGAGCAGAGAGCAGATCACCTCGCCGTTGACCCGCACGAGCTCGCCGTCTATGCCGCACCCGTTGTGGCAGCCCTTCACCGGCTTCACCCTCACGGACTTCACCTGAAACGGGCAGAAGAAGAAGACGACCTTGAAGAAGGAAGGAAGGAAGGAAGAAGGAAGGAAGAAGAAGCAGTGTATAATAAATACCTTGAGGTACTCGACGTAGGGGAGGGAGAGGTGAGTGCCGCACTGGAGGCGGAGGAAGAACCTGAGGAGCCTGAGGCGGCCGCTGCCGTGGACGAGGAGGAGGTCCAGGCTGTTGTCGTCGTGCTCCGCGTGGGGGGCCACTACCTGCGAGCTCAGACTCTGCACCGTCCTGCACGAGTGGTTGCACACCAGAACCCCCAGGAACCTCCCCTTCCGCACCACCCACCTCTCCTCCTCATCCTCCACCTTCTTCGGCGGCGCCGCCACCGAGTCGCCGTCGTCCTCCGCCATCTGCTGCGGGGGAGGGGGGGGCCTCGAGGGGAGTTCGATGGGTTGGTGCTCCTGCTCCCACTCGGCTTCTCTGTCCCACTTGGGCTCCGAGTCCCACAGCGGCCCCGGGTCCGACAGGGTCGACGAGATCTCCTCCCTGTCGTTCGCCGCCGCCCAGGAGGACCTCCCGTCGTTGCTCGACGGCGGCGCCGCCGCCGCCATGGTGGCGGCGCCGCCGCGGGACTTGGACCTGGTGCGGGGCCAGTTGGGGGTGGCCGAGAGGGACACCACCTGCGGGCGGAGGACCTCCACCGGCTCCGGCTCCGGGGTGACGTTGCTCCTCCCCAGCGACAGCCGCTTGATCTTCGGGTCGAGCCCTCGAACGTAGTCGGAGGGCTCGCGGCCGGCCATCTCCAGGTCGCCGGTGACCCTCCCCGGGGTGACGATGGAGTCGATGCTCGAGAGGCTGGAAGCCCTCTGGAGCACGCCGCCGCCACCTTCTCTGTACGACCCCCGCATCACGTCCGTGAACAGGTTCGCCGCCGTGACCTCCTCCTCCTCGTCCTCCGCCGCCCAGCCCCTCTCCTGGTTCGGCGCTACCGCCGCCGTGGGGAGGCACTCCAGTTCGTAGGTGTACTTGGGGAGGCAGAGGAACTTGTGGACGCCTGCGACGAAGTAGCGGAGAGGGCCGAACCGCTTCTGGTACTTCTCCGACAGCTCCAATACTGCAAATCCAAGATTCCGATCTCATCAACGATGCCTCCCCTCTTTGCACCAGTTCTTTCCGGATCCAGAAACACGATGAACTGGAGTACCTCCCCACGGCGGAGGAGCAGACCCAGAATTCCTCAGACCAACAGGAAGAGCAGCAACTCACCATCGCTGAGGAAACCGAAGTAGGAAACCGTCGATCCGAAGTGGATGACTCCCGTCTGAATCCATTCCACCGCGAACACATCCGTGGGTGTAAGCCCTCCCTGCACTCACAGAGAGAGAGAGAGAGAGAGCGCGCAGTCAAACTCCTCCCAAATGGCAGATTACAGGATCTTGGACATAATATGGCAGAGGATCTAGCGAGGACGGCTCACCTTGACGATGGTTATTGCAGCAGAGACGGGATCTTTAACCCCAAGAACAGTCCAGACAAGCGAATTGTCAGATCCAGCGGGAATGATGCCGATGGGAATCGAGATGGCTTCCTTCTGGTTGCTCCTCCCCAGTAGACCGTTGAGGACCTACACCAAAATCATCCGAACAGTGTAATATGGAATAAAATGGAATAAAGTCAAATAAACCGGAAAAAATAAGTTGACCCACTAATTTTTTATTAAAAAATAGAAGAAAAAGAAGAAAAAAACCGAGAAGTGGCACTGAATCATGGTAAGAATCTCATTTAGTCCAGTAGAAGTGACAAACCTCATTCACAATTCCATCACCTCCCACACAAATTATTCCTGCACAGAGAGAGGCAGAAGAGAAGCGTGAGGCCAGATGGAGTTGAAAGATCAATTTTTTTTCCCTTTCGCTCCTCACACAGCCATGTAGCGAGATGTCATACCATCAGGGCATGTGCTGAAGTCAACGGTAGAAGCAAGACTTTTGGCATGCCCAGCCGAAGTCGTGTTAACTATCTCCATCTTGAATCCTGCAAGCTGCCATCATTTTACACATTAAAATACACACACAAATAAAACACAAATCTAAAGGGCAAATAATCCCATTTTTAATCCTCACTCAGTGAGAAACTTATGCCATCAGTTAGATTTATCCAAGGAAAACAGTAGCTCAAAGGAGTAAAAACTTAGTCAACGGTGAGGCGCAGCATACCTTAAATATAGGTTCAACCTTCCCATGAAAGACTTTACTTGATCGGCCGTGCCCGGAGCGCGGATTCAGTATAACCAGAACCCTCTGGGTACTCTTCGATTTGATATGGTACTCAAAAAAGGGATCATTAGAGAACTCATCCGGCCCGTGCTTGTTGGAGGTCTCCATGGGGTGAGGTAAGAGCTTCACGTAGCACTGCTGGTCCGCGAAACCAGTGACCCATTTTCTGGCATCCTCCAGAGTAGTCGCCAAGAAGCGGAAGTCCTTTTGTCTCCTCTGTGGCTTCAGGAAGCAAGACAGACCCCAGGACCTTTTTATCTGAGGATAGGCGTGCACAGTGAAGTGCCTGAGACCAGAACAGTAGGAGACCTGTACAGAGCAACGGAGGAGATGATGAGAAGAGATTCATGGCCCGAATCACGGGTCAACCCAAAGAAGCTCACGCGTGAACTTACGGATATAACATCCTGAAGACGAAGGACGTGAGATCCCCAAGACAACGCCTTGGTGGTAAGTCTGGCGTCGACACTGTCCTGGGTGGGTTCTCCGTCCTCGACATCAGGGTTCTTGGGTCTCTTGTCAAGGGCCAGCTTTCCTGAGAAGACCTCGCCGCCCAGCAAGTCACATTGCTCGTCGCCGATGTCGACCCTGTGCTCGTGGGCCTTCACTTTAGCTGGATCGCCATTGGAAACGTCGGCTTCGCCCTGCCTTGAGGACCTTACTTTTCCTGGACTCTCCGAAAATGCAGCGGGAGAGGAATGCTGCACTGATGCCTTCTGAGAATGATGTCTGCTGCCCATCAGGCGAAGAGGTTGCTGCGGAAACAATCTCAGCGAATTCATCTTTTGTGACAGATGCCCAGATTTATGTATCTCTGACAAACAGTCAAAACTTTGTCAAATAAGGTCTCACGAGATGGATAACAAGTACTCACGATAGTCTTCATGAAGATTTCAGCATGGTCGCAAGCCTGACCTCTGAGGATAAAAAAGAACAAAAAACCGATAAAAATGCGCATCCATGTTACCAGAAAAATGCAGCTCAAATGCATGGTGGCAACTCCCCAGCCCTCGCCTAGTCCTATATCATGCACCCACTGTCAAAACATGGTCTATATGTTCACGGGTCAGCCGAGTTGCAGGTTTCTGAAACTTTAGACGAAGGCTAATCTTCGCTGGAGGTGTGGTGTTGGCTGCCACAGGTCCCCCCTCCCCCCCTTAGTCAGTTCCAGGAACCATGTTCTAGAGAATGGATTCAGCACTCCTCATCATGCGGGGCATCCCAATGGCCATCTGATGATTCTCTCAGGCGGCTTCGAAGGTTTCCGGTACTGAATCGGAAATCTGCCAACCAAGGGGGTGGGAGTAAGGCTCGAGGAGGGAAAGGGTGATGGAAGAAATGATCCAGAAGCAGGGCGGTGCAGAATCAGACCGGATGGGAAGGAGGTTAGGGAAATCCTCCCGACGACAGCTATCGATTCCGGTTTTTTCATGGCGGAAACGCCCACGCCCAACCCCCTCCCTCATTCAACACAAAGAAAGGGGGCCAAATTGAATCAAATTTTTTTAAAAAAATCTAGTGCTCAGAGAAATTCTAGTCGCTCGGGATCTCCATCATCGAATCGACATTTTCCCCCGATTATGAACCATGAAACCTATCGAGACCAGTCCAACCCCATCCACCCCTCGGAATCTCCCCATGCCGCCCCCGAACACACACCATGTAACTCGTCCACACCAATTCCACAGCACCGCCGCCAGAGCCGGGATCCGAATTCCCGAGACAAGAAACGTCACCACCGCCAGAGACGCGCTCAAGTCCATGAGACACAAAAGAAGAGAGGAGCAAGAACGAGACGGAGACGGGAGACGAAGCCTCGAGGGCGATCGGCCTACCTGACGATAAAGCCTTCCCGGATCCCCAGATCACCGCCGGGAACCGATGAGCGAGCAGATCGCCGCAGCCAGAGCCCGAGGAGGCCGCCAGAGGGGCAACAGCTGACGGGGAACCAACTCCAATAGCGACCGGAAGGAGGGGGAGGGAGGGGATGGCGACCTGCGGGGGAAGGGAGAAGCTCTCCGACGCCAGCATCCACAGAAATTTATAGCACAGAGATTTATTTATACCGGCGACAGATCAAATCCCACCTCCCCCTTCCCCCATCTCCCCCTCGGGTTAACCCCAAAAGGTCAAGAAGATTAACCAGTCGACAGACGGGAACAAGATGGCGGCCACAGGGCCGCCCAGGGAGGAAGAAAAGCTGAAATGACGATGACACATATCATAATTACCCCCCCAAAAATCTATATATATTTTTAAATATACTTTTTTCCACTCTCCCTATATATATATATATATATCTCTCTCTCTCTCTCGATATTTTCTACTATTTTATTTTTATTTTTATTTCCGGGGTTTGGTTAACACGTGGAGAAAAGGATGTGTAGGCGCCGCCTTTTGTCGTCCGTGCGCCGCCATCGCAGGGGGTGCTGATACGACGGAAAGCTTGTGGGGCGTCGTCGCGATGGTACGTTGTCTTGTGCGCGGACGTCGGTTAAGCTAAACTGCGCTCGCCGTACAATATCATCTTCCCGCCAGCCAAGGAGCCGAGATAATAATATAAAATGATGCTGGGCTAATTATAGTAACGTTTAAAATTAATTTGACAGCTCTCGGAGGACCGATTCCGCTCCCCAAATGGTATTTTCTATATTTTAAAAATAATTAAACCCAGAAAATCTCTCTCTCTCTCGCTCTCTGTCGCTCTCTCTCGCTCATACGTACGGCTACGTACGAGGGGGGGCTACCGGACCTGACGTGATCCCCTGATTCAGAGTTACGAGGCGACATCGCTTCCGTCCAGCTGTCAAGATGGTCCCTTCAACCCTGCCGCGACGAAAGTCTGCCTCTGTTTGGGGAGGCCGATGGGAGGGATTTCCGAAATCGATTCCCCTCTGCCGGCGCGGCTGGGTCGGGGCGCCGCTGGCCCCACGTCATTATCACCTGCAGGGCCTGGCAGAGCAATTAAGTAGGAGAGCGCCAAGCATAATGGATTTCCGAGAGACGGAAGGAAAATCATCGGAGCGCCTGGAGGAGATCCTTGATTTTATTTTTGCCCCGGATTTTTTGACCCCAGGTACGAGGTCAACGCGAAGGAAGAAAAAAGCCCAGAAGAGGAGTCAGCTGAACCGGTCAACCAATGCAGGGTCTACTGAAAGATGTCGCCGGATGGTCTTGGGGAAGAAGAAAAAAGAGTGACTGTATCATCATCCACGGACGGATAAATTAATGAACAACCAGACGCCGTATGCTAAATTTAGAAACAAAAGATGACAGCATTTCCGCGGATTTTTTTACCCCAGGGACGAGGTCAACCCGGAGGGAGAAAAGAGGCCATGAACAGGGGTCAGCTGAACCGGTCAACCAATGCAGGGTCAACTGACAGACGTCGCCGGACGGTCTTGGGAAAGAAGAAAAAGAATGGTTGCGTGATCCAATCAGACGCTGTATGCTTAATCTAGAAACAAAAAAGATGGCAGCACAAGAGCATTCGATAATCTGACATGATTTTCAGGAGCCAACCTGGGAGTAGAAATGAAGTCAATCATTGATGATTCACAAAGATTATCCGTGGAATCAGGGAAGATATAAAATGGAGAAGGAAAACCTAGTTTTCAGACATCTATCTCTTCGTTGACATTTCTCCAGGCTCACAAAGCATTTATAGTAATAACCAAGTCAAAACAAAGCAGAAGACAGGATTAGACGACGCATTATGGAAGAGGCTCCCGCCATTGATGCAAACTCTCGGGATCGGTCTTATTAGGCTCAAGAACCACTCATACATCCCCAGTTTCAGTACACTAGATCTTCTGTCTTTTGTTGCAAACTGTCACCATTCCTGTTAATTTTCTGCCCTTTGGACTGTTGACTTTAGCTCCAGGTCATGTTTGCGGGGGAAATTTTCCTTTCGTAGTACTATCCAGAGAAAATTCCCTTTTGTAGAAATTGTATCAACCGGAAACAGTGGGTTATATAATACCTTGAGCCCTGGTTTAATTTGCCAACCAGGCAACCTAACTCTTCTCACCCAAGGAACATATCAAAAAATTACAGAATTGTGGGGAAAGAGCATGGTCCAAAATTGTAATACCAAGAACATCTTGAACACCAAGGAACCAAACAGAGTTTCATAAAATCCGAGAGGCCATGAGAAATCCATTGCTTTACGATTTCTACTCGTTGACTTGCATTGAGTATTTTCTCATCAGTTAAGTTTGTGCATTAGTCGTCTGGGTGGACTGACATGATTTTTCCTTTATCATATCTCGTTTCAATGATATCTTCACATTTACGTTGGACATTTCAATTACTTCTATGAGTTCGGATGATGCAGAACATGGCATGTATGGTAGTAATTCATGGGCTATCTATATATAGTCTTTCTTAATATGTTTTCATTTTTTTTATCCACCCTTGTTCTTGGAAAAACCTGATTCCACAAATCAAGCCATCATTACGTTACTAATCTGCCTTTTACCTTGTCTTCACATGCACCTCGAGCAATACACAAAACATGTCTCACAGTTGTATACCACATTAGGCAAGAAACACGTTCGGATAGCATATTCACGCATTACAGAGTAAAATATGTATACTACACAGCATCGCAGAAAAGATACAATTTAAGAAATTCGTGGATTTGGTATCAGATTACCATTGTTAATCCAGCACACGTGAAACTGCAGGGATCACCCCCCACTACGACGTACCATACACAGATCTTGCTGGAGCCTTTCCCCTAGTTTCTCCTTCTCTTCTTCTCCATCTCCGTTTTGGATTGTTCAACAACGACGACAACCGCAAGACATAGCCAAGGAGGCTCCATCAGCAGCGACTTGCCGGATCAGCAGGAAGGGAACTACCTTCCCTCCTCCGGCTGACGGGAAGAGCGAGGCAGAGGAGTGATCCAGCATCGTCCTCCCCTCTGCAGCAACAGAAACAGCCACAGAGGGAGATTCAAATTCAGCGAACTGCCAACGGCGGCTACTCCACCCAATCTTTGCCACTCCCTCATTCCCTCCTTCAATAGAGGCGAGACGGCGCCAAGCGCGCAGGAAGATCCGTCCCTCACCTTCCCCTCCTCTTCTCCGAATGCAGCCAACTATTCAGAGCCGACGAAGAAATCCTCAGCTCCAGATCCCACTCCTGCTCCGGCCAACAAGCAAGTTCAGCAACGACGTAGAGTTCTCCTCCCTCTTCCTCCCCGCGCGAAGAGGACGGGGCCGATCGGATCTGGTTTCCTGTTCGTGCCTCCCGCGAAGCAACGTGGAGAAGGAGAGAAGACTGTTACCACCTCTGATATATATTGTTTTTACATATAAATATATATTATATTATATTATATTATAAATCGTAGAGCTACCTTAATTAATCGTTTCTAGAAAATGTAAATAAATATTTTTTTAATGAGGGAAATCTTGTATGCACGTGGCGCTTGGCGATGGGAGAAGGACCGCGCGGTCGTTAGGATCGGTTTTTTTAGTTGATCCCCGCTTTCTATTTTCAGACAAGGCGGGTGAACTGTGGGCCCCACATCGCCGAAAGGAGAAACGCTCCGCTTGATCTTCCTCCTGCTTCCTGCGCCTTCGAATTTCAAACGTCCGTCGCCGCCGCGTACCGATCGCCTCGTCTCGTCCGGCGGTGAGATGCCACTGGATGTCACCGGAGATGATGACGACGAAGCCCATGCTCCCAAGCATCATTGCCGCCGCCGCCTCGCCCAGGCGATCCTCCCACCACCACCGGCGCCGGCGAGGACCGAGGACCGCCGTCGCGGCGGCTACTACCCTCGCTCTTGTCGTAGCCACCTCCGCGTGGTCTTCCCTCGTGTTTTCCTCTTCCAACGCTCTTCCTCTCCTCCTCTGGCGCCGCCACCATGGGAGTTCCCCGTGGTCCTTCCCCAAACACCCTGACGTGGTCCTTCCTCCTGCTGCCGATGATGATGCCAGCGGGTCCAGCGCCATCTCCGCCTCGTCGGGGTCGCAGACCGGAAGGTCCCCCGCGAAGAGGGATGCTCCCCTGTCGCTTAACCACATCGTCTTCGGCATCGCCGGCTCCGCCAACATCTGGCACCGCCGCCGCGAGTTTCTCCGCCTGTGGTGGCGCGCTGGCGCCATGCGCGGCAACGTCTGGTTGGAGGACAACCTCAAGCAGCAGCGGCATCAACCACTGGGAACCTTAAACTCCACCAATCTCTCGATCGGAGGTTCCTCCTCCTCGCTTCCTCCGATCCGCGTCTCCGAGGACATCTCCCGCTTCCGCTACACCAACCCTACGGGCCACCCCTCGGGGCTCCGCATCGCCAGGATTGTAGCGGAGACCTTCCGCCTCGGCCTCTACAGCGACGCCCGGTGGTTCTTCCTATGCGACGACGACACCATTGTCAGCCCGGACAATCTGGTGGCGGTGCTGTCCAAGTATGACTGGCGGGAGATGGTCTACGTCGGAGGACCTTCAGAGAGCCACTCGGCCAACACGTACTTCAGTCATGGCATGGCCTTCGGTGGTGGCGGCATTGCTCTTAGCTTTCCTCTCGCCGAGGCCCTCACGGACATGCTGGATGAGTGCCTCGATCGGTACCCCAAGTTGTACGGGAGCGACGATCGCCTCCATGCATGCATATCAGAGCTGGGAGTTCCACTCTCCCGTGAGCGTGGCTTCCACCAGGTGGATTTCTATCGATTCTCTCTTCAATCCGTGCTTGCATTTTTCTTCTTCATACTTCCACCCGCAGAATTTGAGGAGCATGCAGATATTAAAGAACGTATTGATCTCTTGTTCTTTATGTCGTTGTCCCATTTCCTGTATCCCATATATCAACTGCTGTATTTAATTGTTCAGACTTCTCCGTTCAATCTCCCATGCGTGGCACCACTGCTAGTATTTTGTTTCATCCCTGAAATTTGAATGAATGAATGGATGTCCGCCTCTACTCCAGTTAAACTTTTCTCAGTCAAGCTCTTAATTCTTACTTTTCTGTCAGTGGGATGTTAGAGGAAACGCTCACGGTCTTTTGGCTGCTCATCCGATCTCTCCTTTCATATCGATACATCATGTGGAAGCTGTGGATTCTTTTTACCCTGGATTGAGCCACCTAGAAAGCCTTGAACTATTTTCTAAGGCAATGAAGATCAATCCTTCAAGCTTTCTGCAGCGCTCCATATGCTACGAGAGAAGAAAGAAGCTGACCTTCTCAGTCTCACTGGGTTACGTTGTTCAAGTTTTTCCTTATGTTGTTCTTCCCCGAGATCTTGAGCGCTCTGAGCTGACTTACATTGCGTGGAACAATCTGGGAAACAGAAATGAGTTTGATTTTGATACAAGAGATTCATATCAACCATTATGTAAAAAGCCAATTCTCTTCTTCCTGGATGATGTATGGAAAAATGGAAGTGTCACTGGTGGTTCTTACCTGAGAGCCAGAGGGAAAGATGACTTTAAGAGAAAAGTTCTGTGCTTTCCCAGATCTTATCCGCTGCCTTATGTGAAGAAAATTCATGTTCTGGGGAATTTATTAAGTGATAAATGGCACTTGGTTTGTTCCTTTCTCCCATCACTTTTATGTTTGTCCCTCGTAGCTTCTTTCACATTGCAATAAAATATTTCTTTTAAAAGCATCTACTTTTTTTAACAGGTTCCACGACGATTGTGCTCCAAAATTAGTCATGCAAGTGATGACCTTCTCACCTTAATGGTTGGACAATGTGAGAAGGGGAGTCTTGGGTCTGCTGCTGATTCTCTGTAGTTTCAGACAACATGTTGCGTCTAGTGTCGATTCTCACTTGTAAAGGAGAACCCATTTTTGTGTCGTCGTTGCTCCTTCTTACTTCCATTATACTGTGGTGAGCTTGAAATCAATTCATCAAACGAATCAATGCAATTTTCATTAAGCCTTTTTTGAGGGCCTTAAACTGGGTTCGGAGTCTGAGATATTTCATCAATAAAAATTGAGATGGAAGCGCAGAAAAATTGATGTATCAACATGATGTAGTCATAGATTATTTTCCTTCGGATATTACAAAAAATATCATACGTTTATGATCTTGAGGTTCTTGACTGATGAGTGTATCCTGAAATTCCTCTTCTTATCTTGAATTCACATCGTCACCTGGGGACTAACTATGCTACGTATACCTTCTTTATTATGTTAATTGTACATTAAAGATTTACTTTTCGTTGGTGTAGTTTTGGTGCCACGAGCTGATGTTGATATTTCAAGTATTGACATTTTTTTAAAGATTCCTCCTGATTTTTTCTATGAAGTTGCGATTTTCTTTTTCATCCTAAAATTTATGTAGATAGTACATGGTACACTCTTTCCCTCATATTATGTTAAGGTTTTATGGTGTAAAGTTATGCATAAAGGCTCCATCGCTAAACTAACTTTAGATCGGAAAGTTATTAGAAACTAGCGGACAGTGCTTCCTCTGGGAATGAAATACAAGTTATATATAGCCAGTTGAGGTATTGAGTTCGAAGTTTGATTGGCCACCATGCCCTGTTGGACACTTGAAGACCTGTTTCACCGATCCCCCCGGAGTACAGTCTCCAGTCATAGATTATTTTCCTTCGGTTAAAATGGCATCGTATGGTAGCTATTTTTGTGCAGACTGTTGAAATATTTGATGACCAGATGAAGTCGAGATCATGATAGTTTTCTTCTGAATACAGACAAGCAATGTTTGTCTTCATCAGGTTGAAGCTTGAAACTTCATTCTGTAACCAGCCTCCAAATGTTCCTAGAAATGCTGCATTTAAATATTCCATTTTACACGAGATACAAAGGTTTATCAACTGGAAAACTGTAGAACATTATGTTCTGTATAGTTGTTTCTCGTACCTTTATTTATATTTGCCTCATCAGTTTGTGGATGCCCGGGTCAAATAATTTTCAGCCCCTCCGAGTATTCAGAGATGCCAAAGATGCAAGTGTAGCAATGCCGCACGGTGGTTGCTTGCTAGCTCACAATTACAGGTTCAACCTCTAAACCATTACTTTACCTATAGCGGTCAACATAGTGATGGCTGGAATCATCCTTCCTGACCAGTCTTCTATGATCTGCATTATATTTTCTGTATGTTGAATTCCTTAATAAATTTTTGCTGGATGGTGTGGCTTCCTAAATGCTGTTTGAACATTTGAAACCAAATTTAACCATTTCAAAGCGAAGGCTATCCTTGCATGTGCTTTGGAAACAGAAATGTATCAGGGAATATTTCAAGACCATATGATACACATTTTAAGTGCCTGCTCATACTTGAATACATGTTAAGAATAGTAGAATTGCTTTTGTTTCAAGAGTCTTGATCGATCCGTAACCCAAAGAAATGTGATTAGGCTTCTTCTCACAGCCTTTAAAATGAATAATAGTCTACTCAACAAGAGACAGAAGCTTCACATGGTGGTCTCGAAAAGGATGTCAGATCTATGTGGTCTTACCTGGAATCAGGCAGAAGTGGGAACTACTGGCTAGTTTTTATGGCAAAAGTTAGAGATCATACCGTGACCTGAGAGGTTGAAAGGTTCTTCTGTTTCCGTTTTCAATCTACTATCACCTGAAATGCATTATTGAATGGATTTGGATTCTTAAGGTGGGCTGGTGTCTTCAGACGACCCGATGTAGGCGGCCACTGCTGCTTGACAAAGGAAACACATTGTCTTCGTCTGGGGTCTTTCAAGGGGCATAAGAGGTCCCTTGGAAGCTCTTCAACGGGGATTTTTTCAAACTTCCAACTCCTGCGTCTGTCTCCTACCTGGGCTCTTTCACTTCAACTGCTATGACTTATTTGTTGGGCTTCAGTCCTCCCGCTTCAACTCTGGTGTCTTTCTAGTCGTGTTTCCTATCATGGTTATATCGTCAGCCTCTACAGCTATGATTTCCCTCTTACTCTTCTACTTCGACTCTACCTCCGAACTATACTACTGTGGATTAAAATCCATTATTCCTTCTAAAACCTTCTGTGGGGCTACCTGTCCAAATCCATCTTTGGCTTCAATGCTGGTATTTATTTCGTATTGCACGTGTCATCACTTAGTTGTGATTATATGCGCCTTGTGTGACAGGCTAGAGTATTAATGAGTCCAGTACAATGTAGATCCAACAGGCCCACATTCTCTCGTTCTAGGATATGGTCTTATAGCGTAGCGTTCCTTTTATTTTATTTTTTTCGCTAAATAAGTGCACTATAGGTGTTGAGAGGGGGAAGGGGTGGGGCAAGATTTTTGATCTTAAACCATAACTAATGGATGTCAGTTGATTAACTACTTCATATACTCACTCTCCTGAGTATGTATGGCTTAGAATGCTCATAACATGTTATTGAGCAAGATACCAAGACTTGTATAGCTAGAATATAATTCACATGATGTAAATCTGTGATGATACAGTGAGAATCTAGCAACTGTGGTAGAATGTGAAAGCTCTTAAGAAAATTCTCCGACAGTCACTCGGGACTTCCGTTGACTATGGAGCTACTCCTGATGTGAGCTTGTTGAAAAAGAGAATTTTGGGTGAACTGAAGAACAAAAATGCTCCATTGGGCGACAAACATATTATATATGAAGTATGATCTGTGCTGTGGATACTGATATGGGCATGCTGCTGTTCTTACAGCAGACGGTAGAAATAGAATAATCCTGGGCATATCATATCAGACTCAACATGGCATAAACATAATGGAGGGATCGGAGAAGCTTCTTGGACCTTGGAATCAGAATCATGACAAAACCCCTTTAGACTCTTAATTTATTTATTTTTAGAAAAAAAGTCCTTTGAGTCATGAACTGTCAGAAAAGCCTATGACAGTTTCCATTTATAGAATTCTTTTCCACCATGAAAATAAATAAATGGTTCTTAAATTTCATGAAATTTAAAAGATAGTTATTTGTAGATCTTTATAGATCTGGTTGAAAGAGTTTCCAAATTTTTCTTAATAGCATCAGTATGTTTCAATTTATTCATAGTAACTAACGAATCGAAGATAATGTTGAAATATTTGATGATGCTTAGCAAATATCTGTATTTTTCCTTTCCCAGTTCACATATCTGAGAATTTCTGATGAATTGACCATGCTGTGCATTCTTGGAGACGGTGAATTTCATTACCATTAGCGGAAAATTTCGACCCTGTGTAGGTTATATTCATACCCAAGATAGTAAGGAACAAGAAGAAAAAAATAGTTTTTTTTTTTTTTTTCTACTCCTCAATCCAGGAAAACATTGACTGGTTGGGTCCCACAAAGGATGACAGTCAACAGACTGATTAGATCCCACCCACCCTCAGCTTTCACCAAAATCACCCAGTCTTCCGCTTCTTCTCTCTCCTTCTCATCTCTCAGAGTGTACAGAAGTAGCATGGCCGCCGAGGAGTAAGCCCTGCCCAGGTGGTCTGCTGAGGTGGCCGTTCCACTTATAAGCCTGCACCGGTTATTTACTCATCGAATCAAGGATGCATTAATATTTCCAATTATGTGGATGCGTAAATACGAGAAACCATAACTTCTGGCTCTCATCATTCCATTCATTTCAATGCTGACGTAGTCAGATGTGACCATGATGGGCCGCTTGGTCATCCCGTTGACCCTCCTCCCCGTTCGCCCACTTGGCATCAGCAGGTCCAGGCCCAGCCACTCGGGAGGTATCTTCACCACAAAGCTTATTGTTCTCCATCCATATCTGCTTGCAGCCCTACTACAACCAGCATCAAGGGCAATTACGTCCTGCCCCAACCCCTCGGGTATGTTCATGCGAAGCTTATCACTGAGATTTCTTTATTGCTCAGCCTATCCATGGCCGCCATCGCCCCCACAAGGGAGAAGGAACACTGTAGAAGGAAAACAACCAGCATCAAGGGCAATTACACCATGCTTTTATGTTAGGAGATAGAGAGAGAGAGAGAGAGGGAGAGAGAGAAGGGGGGGCGCAGACAGTTACAACCACTTTGAATGGAGGTATTAATTAGCGGGGTGATGGTGAGAAATGGGGATGAATGGGTCAGAATCTATGGCGGTGAAAGAGAGGCGGGGAGTGACTGTCTAGAGGACCCAGATGTGTTAATATCTTGATGAGGAGAGGTGGTGGTGGGCAGGGTGATTGAGATTGAGGGAGAGGGGGCTTCCCTTTACTTGTGGCGAGGGGTTGGCCAACGGTTTTTGTTGGCTATAACTCCCTTTATGGCCGAGCATGAAGGGCATGCGGAACTCCCTTCCCCTTGTTGATAATTATTGGGCGGAAGGGAGAGAGAGAGAGAGAGAGAGAGAGAGAGGAGGGCATGTTCTCTAGGGAGAGTGGAGAGTGGGGGATGGGGGGGGTGACCACCATGTCTCTTCCGGATTTCCTTTATAGAAAAGGATGAGGGTAATCATAGAAGATGGTGGCACTAGGGTTTGGGTTGGCAGAGGGGAAAGATTTTCCTCATTTTTTGGTCTCAAAATCATA
Source organism: Spirodela intermedia (assembly GCA_902729315.2). Classification (NCBI taxonomy): domain Eukaryota; kingdom Viridiplantae; phylum Streptophyta; class Magnoliopsida; order Alismatales; family Araceae; genus Spirodela; species Spirodela intermedia. The sequence goes on from LR746265.1 coordinate 7,234,247, forward strand.
TTTTTATTGATAAATAACTCGACCCAGATCTTTATCTTTACTGGGTCCGACCTTATAGTCTTGTCTTCCCACATGATGGTGATGTAGTTACTAGTAAAAACTCTCTCTCTCTCTCTCTCTCTCTCTCTCTCTCTCTCTCTCTCTTCCTTTCTCTCTCTTGGATTGGTGAATACTGGGTGGGGGGCCGGGTCTATCCGGTCCGGACCCACTATTCATAGTGGTCTAGTTCTCAGTATGCTTTCAGACTATTCTTTGGGGTTGGGATCTACTTCCGGTCATCCACCGGCAGATGGTCGACTCAGCCCGGCCCTCTCTCTCTCTCTCTCTCTCTCTCTTGTGAAGTGCGTATAGTGGGGCGGGCTGGAGATGGGTCTGGCGGGCCGGGCCCGGCCCCGGCAAGTTTGGGCTTTTGGGCTGTTAGATGGTGGGATGTTAGATGGTTCGGGCTGGCAAGCGGGCCCCACGGGAGGGTGGGAGTCGACGTCCTGTGCAAAGTTCCACGTGAGGCGGGTGGATTATTGGGTGTCATTAGCTAATTCTGCTTCGCGAGTGACAGCACTCGCTACCGCCCACGTCCCTCCCGCCGTTCTGAAATGTACCAAAACACCCCCGAAAGAAGGCCCCCTTTGACGGATCTTCAGGGGTGTTTTAGGTATTCCACCCCATCCGGTAATTACCTGCTGGCCTCCTTATATCCCCTTGGTTGCTTCATTAATGGTGCAACTCCGAAGATTCTAACACAGGGTGTCATGCACATGCCGCACATGCCCCCCCCCCCTTCTCTCTCTCTCTAGAGGAAAGCAACAGCGTAATCACGTTTTACGCGACAAGTTCTCTTCCCTCTCTACCCTCGTTCCACGGGGGGGGAGGGGGGGGGGGGTGTGTTTGGCCAGGAACAGCTGTCGCAGAGTGTTTCTTTCTGCGGCCGCCCCCTCTCCAAGCTCCGGCTTTTATTTTCTCTCTCATCTTTTATTAATCTCTGAGATCCCGGCTCGTTGCTTCTCTCTCTAGCTCTTTTAACAGCGGGGATGCTGCGACCACGGGGGCATTATTCCCGGCGGCTCCTCGGAGTCGCGATCTGTGGGGGCGGCGGCGGCGACGGCGGTGGCGGCGTGGCGGTAACCGCCGCCGCCGCCGCCGTCGCGGCGTTTACTTCTTTTACGCCAGCTAACTTCTACGGCTCTCTCCACTCCACGAGAGAGAGAGAGAGAGAGAAGCAGTTTGCGAGCTGTCCTGCGCTGGGCTGTCACTAAGGAGTTAACGTTCTCACTCCTCCCTAGCGTCCGTCGTTGCTCATGCAACACATAGGGGTACGAGTGTGCCCCTTTTTCTCTTACAGCTAGATGCTCGGGGCCACTCTCTCTCTCTCTCTCTCTCTCTCTCTAGATTTGTATACTTCATTATCGTTTCCTCTTCCTCGTCCACTCTCTCTTCATGATCATCGCCTTGGGTGCTTCCTCTCTCTCTCTCTCTCTCTCTCTCTCTACACCTATCCACCAATCTTGGACACTAACCTCACTCATCGGCTTCCTTCCCCGTCTCTCTCGCTCCCTCTCTCTCTAATTATATAACTAAGCGCATGTGAGTAAGTTACATGTACCTACGTCCCGTTATTTCTCCTTCGTCTGCCGAGTCTCACCCCCTTCTCTCTCTTTCTCTCTCCTCTCTTCTCTCTCCTGTCCAGTTGGGTTGCCCCCTTCTTCCGTCCTTTTCACCTCCTTAATTGTACTGGCCTCTCTTCCTGGCTTCCGAATTCCGCCTCCAAATTATCAGGCTGCTGTCCCCTCATCTCTTCCTCCGCCATCAGTTGCAGACTCGCACAGAGAGGGAGAGAGAGAGAGAGAGAGAGAGAGGAAGGGGAGAGGGAGGGGAATTCGAGCTCAGATTTAGAGCTGCTACAGCCGGCTGACGGACTCCTCCCAAGAGAGAGAGAGACTGTTGAAGGATCAGTGGGTCCGTCGGAGAGAGAGAGAGAGGAGATAGATAGAGAGAGAGAGAGGGAGAGGCGGGGTGGAGATTCTTCAGTTATGCAGCAGGGGGGATCCCAGTATGGGGTTCCTCCGCCGGAAGCCACCTCCTTCCCCGGCTCCGATGAGCTCCCGCCGCCGCTGGCGGAGGTGGCGTCTCCGATCAGCAGCCTCCCTCCGTCACGGACGCCCGGCAACTTCGACGAATTGGCCGCCCCCGCGGCGGCCGGCGGCTTCCCCGGCGACGACGACCTCGCGGCGGCGGCCGGAGACGACGCCGAGCGGGGCGGCGGCGGCGGCGGCAACCGGTGGCCCCGGCAGGAGACGCTCGCCCTGCTGAAGATCCGCTCGGAGATGGACGCCGCCTTCCGAGACGCCACCCTCAAGGCCCCCCTCTGGGAGGAGGTCTCCAGGTAAGCCATCCCCGCCGCCATTCGAGGAATTGCCAATGCACCCCTTCTCTCTCTCTACCTCCTGAATTCCCCTCTCTCTCTCTCTCTCTTTCTCTCCCTCTCTCTCTCTTCTGTGGATCTGCGGTGAAGAAGCGACATCAATCAGCTCTTCTGTGGATCTGCGGGAGTTCTCCAGTGACAGAAACAGTAGAGAGAGAAAGAGAGAAGGAGGAGGGCGAGGTTTCGAGCGGATAACGGTTTCCGGCGGGTCGAGGAGAGCGAGAAAAAAGATTGAATTGTGAGGAAAATCTGACGGGAAGAACTTGCAGAAGAGAGAGGAGAGAGAGAGAGAGATGGTGGCCAAGCAGCTCCGTTTTCGTACCACGGATTTCGAAGGAACTACTGTTGATGATGGTGCGTCTCTTCCTGTGATCAGTCAGTCGTCTGGGAAGCATCTTCATCGTTTCCGGGGAAGACCCAACGGGGAAAAGCTTCTCGTGTGTGTCTCTCTTCATCGATCCGTCTGTTTCTCTCTCTTCAGTAGCAGAATTTCCCCTTCCTCGGTGGTTCTTCAGGCCAATTATACCCTGTCGGCTTCCCCCCGTCCGAGAATTTTGTCGTCCGCCTCCTTCAGATCCCTTCGCGCATTCTCTCTCTCTCTCTCTTTCTCTCTCTCTCTCTCTCTCAGATTATTTAGATGGGAGAGAACTGGTGGCGCTTCTCAGCGATCCCCGCCGTGCCATCTCTCTCTCTGCACAGTGAAGCTCGGCCTACAACCCGCAGGCTCTCTCGTTCTGGATTTACTTGTTACAGGGATCGGCGAGCTGAGCACAGCGGGGATGAGTGAGAGGCTGCGCGCTGCTGCTGCTGCTGCTCTCTCTCTCTCTCTCTAGATTATCATTATTAACAGGGGCGGCGATGTGATTTGCAGGAAGCTGGCGGAATTAGGGTACAATCGGAGCGCGAAGAAGTGCAAGGAGAAGTTCGAGAATGTCCACAAATACTACAAACGCACCAAGGAAGGCCGAGCCGGCCGGCAGGACGGCAAGAACTACCGCTTCTTCTCCCAGCTCGAAGCCCTCACCTCCCCCGCTCCCCCCCAGGCGGCGGCGCCGCCTCTTCCGGCGGCACTGCCACCCCCCTCGGCGGGGAAGCTCCACCCTGCTCCGCTCAACTCCATCCCCCTGCCCTCGTCCGCCGCCGCCGCGCTGAGCTTCTCCGACACCTCCACCTCCTCCGATTCCGACGAGTCCGAGAGAAGAAACCGCGGCGGCGGCGGCGGCGGCGGGAGGAGGAAGATGATGGCCTTCTTCGAGGGGCTGATGCGGCAGGTGGTGGAGAGACAGGAGGCCATGCAGCAGAGATTCTTGGAGACGATCGAGAAGAGGGACCAGGAGAGGACGATGAGGGAGGAAGCATGGCGGCGCCAGGAGATGGCCCGCCTCGCCCGCGACCACGATGCCGCGGCCCACGACCGCGCCGTCTCCGCCGCCCGCGACGCCGCCATCATCTCCTTCCTGCAGAAGATCACCGGCCAACCGCCGCCCCTCCGCGCCGCCGCCCCTCCTCCACCTCCTCCTCCACCACCGCCGGAGATGGCGGCGCCGCCGGCGGAGGGAGTCGTCCCCTCCGGCACCGGCGACTCCGCGGCGACTTCCCGGTGGCCCAAATCGGAGGTGCAGGCGCTGATCAACCTGCGCGGGGAGCTGGAGACCAAGTACCAGGAGGTGGGTCCCAAGGGCCCTCTGTGGGAGGAGATATCGGCGGCGATGCGGCGGTTGGGGTACCACCGGAGCGCCAAGCGCTGCAAGGAGAAGTGGGAGAACATCAACAAGTACTTCAAGAAGGTCAAGGAGAGCAATAAGCGCCGCCCCGAGGACTCCAAGACCTGCCCCTACTTCCACCAGCTCGACGCCCTCTACCGCAAGAAGCTCCTCCTCACCGGTGGCGGCGCCGCCGCCGCCGCCGCCGCCACCGCCACAACCACTACCTCACCGCCGCAGGCGGAGGCAGAGAGCACCACCGACAACGGCGGCGCCGCCGCGCAGAAGGTGAGTCACCGGCTCTACCCTCCTCCTCCTCCCCCCGCCGCCGGTTCTGATCATCGTCCTCGCGTGGGTGAAGCCAGGAGACACTGTGATGGAGATGCCGGGGAGGCAGGAGCAGCAGCAGCAACAGCAGCAGGAGGAGGCAGAGAAAGTCAACTCCGAGGAGATGATGAGTGACGAGGGGGAGGAGGAGGAAGAGGAGCAATACAAGATCCAGTTCCAGCAGAGCTCGAGGGTCAACGGCACGCCCAACGGCGGCGCCGCGGCGGTGGCGGCGGGGCCATTTATGGCCATGATTCAGTAAAATTCAGGCATAAAGATCCGTCCTTTTCTCCGTCCTTCCTTCCTCTTTCTGCTTGCCGGGTTTCCTCTTGTGCACAGTACGCGTCGACCCCCTCGGGGCTTAGAGTGAGAAACCAGCAGTAGGAACTACCCAGATCCCAATCTCTCTCTCTCTCTCTCTCTGATCCGAGCTGTCGTCGACCTCTTTGGATTTTTTCGATTAATTGGCCAATAAAGCTGCCCCGCACAGGCCAGGAGAAGAGAAGGATGTGAGAGGAAGCTGGAGAAGAAGCTCTCTTGCGAACGTCGTCGACCAGGGCAAGCCACCTGTGATCCTGCCGTCAACCAAGGCAATCCACCCCCACCCGCCCCCCTTCTCGGCGCCACTGTTTCCCTTCTCTCTCTCTCTCTATACCACGACGTGGCACTTGTTATTGTAATGTTGGACAATAAGATTTACGAGAAGAAATAAAACGCAAAGATGGAGCTAAGCTCTCTTCTTCCTCTCTCTCTCTCTCTCTCTACGGGCTCTCTCTCTCTAGGGGCCCTCCGATTTGACCGGCGGCCCGCACAGATGGAAGAGGAGAGAGAAACAGTGAGGGGTTGGCGAGAGAGTAATATTTGCACGAATACCGGCCGATAGTTTTATGTGTATTTATTTGGCTCCATCGAATAGAATATTAAATTATTTATTCCTTCTCGACTTTTCACTTCTCCGTTTCGACCCCCACCCGGTAAACAAATTCATTTTACAGGATTACTCTCTACATAATATAATAAATATTTATAAATATATGGTTTATTTCCTAGAATTTGTGATACTTCCTCTTCTACTTCCCCTCTCTCTCTCTCTCTCTCTCTCTCTCTCTCTTACAGTCTACCCTTTATATAATACAATAAATATTCATGAAATATGGTTTGTTTTATATAATAATGATAGATACTCCTCTATTACCCCACCCCCAGTGCTCTCTCTCTCTCTCTATTATCACTCTCTCTCTCCCCCCCCCTCTCTATCCATGTATCTCTATCTGAAGGCGGAGGAGCGGAAGAAGGTTACCAATAAGGGGATGAGCTGACGAGCGAAAGAGAGAGAAAGAGAGAGAAAGAGAGAGAAAGAGAGAGAAAGATAGAGAAAGAGAGGGAGGCATGAACGTAAATTGGAAGAAAGGGAAAAGGGCGGGTAGGCAGCGCCAGCAGGCGGTGGGGGACAAAATGAAAGAAAAACAGCACGTGCAGAGAGGCGCGGTTTTCCAGATGTGGGGCCCACAACAGCGCAGTAAATCCTATCCGTCCGGACATTTGGCGGGGAGTTGCGGCCTCTTTAAGGGCCTCACCATCTACATTCTTCCCTCAATACATCTTCGAGCTAACTATTTATCCCATAAGATCTCCATTTCGGGCACTTTTTTAATTCTGAAAATCATGGGGGCCGAATAATTCTCTCACATAAACACCAAGGACACCGAGCCAATTTTCCATATTTTTTTAATATTGAATTTAAACGAAGAAACCATTTTTCAAAGAACATATCGTCAGTTTAGGAAATAAATCCTAAATTATTAGTGGGGGAATGTAATTGTACGTCATTGTTCCTTTTTTTCTCATCATAATCAGCCCCCTTACCTTCTACGAGGGAAGTTAGAGAGAGGAAATGCATACACAGAATAATAGAGAGAGAGAGAGAGAGAGATGAGAGTTGTACCCAAAATATAATCTTATTGTTGCCCAAGTGTCGCTTGATTCCCACGTAGCCGTTGGCATTGCCCTCTCTCTCTCTCTCTCTCTCTCTCTCTCTCTCTCTCTCTCTAGAGATATATATATATCTATACACACACACACACGTAGATATTTGGCATAGTTTTTGTAGGTCAAAAGCAAATGATTCATGCCTTAGGATACACTTGTACAAGGCATGTGGGGTTGACCCAGAAAAAGGTCGGTCCAAGGAGGAACCGGAACCGCAACCGCAACCAGAACCAGAACCAGACATGCGGGATATTTTATTATCAGACTACTCGATGGGTTCTCCGGTCCCAATCGAAAAACGTAGAGAAAAATTATTAAAAAAATCCTCTTGAAAGCGAGAGCGAGAGCAGAGAGCCCGGGAAAAAAAAAAAGAAAAAAAAAAAAAGAGGAGAAAAATCCCCAGAGGAACTTTATTGCCAGCTAGGCTATCTAGTCGCCATCCACCGACCGCCTTAATTTCCTCCTCTGGATGTTTCCGCTCCCGGGGGCATTATCAAATCAGCCGTCACTGACTTGGGGAGGTCAACTCCTGGTCAGCTCACCAATGGCAGAACGAGAGAGCTGAGGAATACGACCGTTTTATTTTTCTTCTTCTCTCCCTCCTCACGTGGGTTTTTTACCGGAGCATGAACGCTGCCTCCCAGCCGACATGCCGAGATCTTGACGTTGTCGGACAATTCCGGTAATAATTTACGCCCCGGAGAAGATTTCAATGTCTTACTACGGAAATGACACCGGCCGCTCCCGTTGACTTTCCGGAAAACGTGCGTTTCTACCCGGTCAGAACGGGAACAATTGATTGGTTTTCACCACCAGGGAAATCCCCCCGCCCCCCCCTTCCTGACCATATTAATGAGGAGCATACCACATAATTTTTAATGACAAATAGAGCCCTTGTTCTTTGTTTTCTTCCCTTTCTACCAGCTCAGATCGGTCATTAAAGAACGGATAAGAGAGAGTGTGAGAAGGGCCAAAAAAAGAAAAAAAAAAAAGGGGGGGAGGCTCCTTAATTAGTGGGAGCACACTAGTATTTTAGTGCCCGAGGGCATAAAGCTTACTACTTGCACCTTTGCACATGCATCTCTCTCTCTCTCTCTCTCTCTACTCTCTCTCTACTCTCTCTCTACATAACATGTTATGCCCATTCTGCTCATGTGGGCATCACTAGAAATGGCAAGGGTGCCAATGGTCCCCCCCCAACCACAGTGAAGAAGAAGCCCAGTTCATGGAATTACCTTAATTAGAAGGGGGGAGAGAGTGAACAGTAGTAGAGGGGGGAGGGGGCGTTGCTTTAATTGCCATCTCTCCCCGGCACCAGTTGATGAATCCATTCAAGTCTCTTGTGGGGAAGGGGGGGGGGGGGAGAGGGCGGTTTGAATGGGGAGGGATGGATAGTGCCCCACAGTTAATATGAGGGAGGAGGAGAGCTGGAAGCCCAATGGATGGGTCCCACCGCTCCTAGAACTGTGTCACCATCTCCACCGCCCAAACCCTAATAGCTTTGCTCGCCCTAATTGATTGCCCTGTAATTTTCAGATCACATCACAAAACAATTAAGTTATAAGGGGAAATAAATCTGCCCAAAAGGAGTACCCCAATTTTTTAAAGGGGGAGGGGGTCGGCCAGAGCCCTCAAGAATGTTTCCTCTCTGCTTCTGCTCCTGCACCTGCTCCTGCTGCTTCTGCTCTCCGAAAGGATCAGAGAATGTTTCTTCTTGCCGTCACAGATCAATTTTATATAAATATGGGGGACCATTGCAAAAACTCGAGTATTAGTCAAATAAATAATAATAAAAAAGTTAGATAACCTCAGGAAGAAAGCTATCTATCTATCTATCTATCTATCTATCTATCTATCTATCTACCTATCTATGGTTCAGTAGCTCATGACGACAGACGCTTGGCTGAGAGGCTAGCTAACTAGAAAAATCTGTGCGATCTGATGAAGAACCAAGCTCAAGCGTTGACTTTTCTGGCGATGGGTCAACCGCTGCGTTGACTTTCTGAAAAAGCCCAGCCGTTGATCATATGGTAATATATCCTGCAAAGTTGATGACGATAGAGCTTTGCTTCAAGTGGAAACATTTTCAGGACATTCCCTACCATGTAGGGCTATAGATTGAAGGGGAAGGAGATGTAAGCGTTTGGAGAGAGACTCGGCCTACCCAGTGTGAGCAATGAAGGTGGGCTTGTTTCCTCTACGAGCTCTCTGAAGGTGAGGGCGTCGGCGTAGCCAAGCGGCTCCTCACTTCACTGAGGCAGGCTGCAAGATCCCTGAACTCGTCGGTATCGGCGAAGTCAACCCCCTGGGGATTTATAGCAAAAAAAATTGAAATAAAAATTAAACACCTCGATGACTTCTCTGCTCAGAATTTCTACCCAGATGACCCGCTTTGTCCCCTGGCGTCTGTGGAATGGCTCACCTGCTTTACCGTGTTCTTCAGATGCATCTCGGCAGTCATCAGCTCTCGACGTTGCCCGGTGGATGAAGCAATTTCCATGTAAACTCTGCAGAGCTGCAATGAGGCATGCGCAAACTTCCCGAACCGGTCTCGGTCGTGCCATAAATCTGATCCCTGAGACAATAATTTCATTGTAGAACGGCAAGATTAATGACACGAGATGTGCATAAATGCTTCAGAAAGAATTAAAGTAGAGGGAAAAAATGTGCCTCATAGAAGGTCTAATGTCACATTGGTGCATACCAAATAAGATTACGACCATATTAATACTAAATACCATTAAATTGCATGTGTCAAAATGGCAAGCACCAGATTAAGTATAATCAGGGGCCATGATCCAAAGATGAGTATATATCAAATACGCCCAAAAACAGAAACTTTTAGTTATCGGATTCAGATAACTTCAGAGTGACTGCAACCCAGTATTTATTTTTTAAAGAAAATAGTTGTTATAGGGTCAGAAACCCCACACTTGACCAGAACCTGACTCTGATCCTAATAAATCAGTCAGCTTCAGAGTCAACTAGTCTTGAAAACCATGACTTTCAACAATTCCAATGGCCAATAAGTACTGAGGCCAACTTGATGCAGCCCATTTAAGGTCTGTATCAAGTGGAGCAGAAGCACAGACAGTTTAAAGACCCATTTAAGTTGAAGTTAACCCAATCACGAAATTGGGCCTATAACGAGACACATTTAAACAAGTGTCCATATTTAAACTTCTCTTTTTATATTTTCTATTTTTACCCTCTCCTATTTTTAGCTCTTGCTATATTTATCTTTTTTTTTATAGTTTTAATTATTTTCTACATTTAGACCCTTACTATTTTCATTCCTTCTTTTATTCTTATTTCCATTTTATTCATATTCTCATTTCTATTTTTATTATATTTCTATTTCCGAATTTCATTTAAGATTCAAATTTAGGTGTTAAAACATGAGACTTCGGCCTATTGAAAGGCACCTCATGTAGCCCAAGAGTCATTCTAGTTTCAGTCAATGAATTTTGTGAGTTTCTTCCTCTCAAAGGTACTCTTCATATGCTGGTGGACTCCAGCATCCTTGTGGACTCAATGAGTCATTTTTATCCTACGGACACAAGATCAACCCCTTGTGGACTCAAAAGGACGAAATCTCTACGTCTTGTGGACTTAAGGTCGTGATTTTACTTCCAAAATACTTCAGCAGTGTTGAACGAGATCTAACAATTTGTTCCTCCAGCTTCTACAATGTCAAATAGTATCAGAACAACGTCAGTATTCCAGATCTTATTTCAAAATTAGAGTTTGCTGATTTCAAGAATCATATAAAACAAAAGTTTGAAGATTTGAATGACACATTGAAAGAAATTTTGGCTCAAATGCCTGCAATTGAAATTAAATCTTATAGTCAAAATATTCAAAAATAAAATAATTTTAGTCATTCTACCCAAAAAAAAAGTTCAAATGACACAAGAAGTTCAAAAAGTAGATCTGATTATGATGATTGCAGAGATTTTCGAATGAAGATTGAGTTGCCTAGTTTTAATAGACATTTGAAAATTAAAGAATTTCTAAATTAGATTTCAGAAGTAGAGATTTTTCAAATATATGAAGATTTCTAACAAAAAAGGTGAAATTAGTTGTTTATAAACTCAAAGGTGGAAACTCTACATGATGGGATTAACTTCAATCCAATTTTGCAAGATCAGGAAAAAATCAAGTTTAAAGTTGAGATAAAATGAATAAATTATTAAAATTTAAATTTCTTCCTCTTGATTATGAATAGATTTTATTTCAATAATATCAATTGTCGACAAGAAAACAAATCTATAACAAAATATGTTTATGAAATTTTATAGATTATCTTTTAGAGTTGATTTAATTGAATTTGAATCTTATATGATATATAGATTTAAAAGTAGGCTTCGACGGGATACTGAAGAAAAAGTGAACTTACAGTCATTTTTCAAGTTAAATGAAGATGAAAAAAGGGAATAAGTCCGTATGATCTTAGTTAAAATACATCTTCCCATGTCTCCTCTAATTCGTGCATGGACCACTTCATAGTGTCCTAGAACCCAGTCGTTCATAATCGTCACAAACTGGAGCTTCCATACAATTCAAAATTCATTAGAATTCATTTCATGAGACCCATGCAGACTCATTTTAATTGAATAGGGAAATGATGTTTCAATCCTCATCAAAGACGTCATTACATCAAACATTCACCAAAAATGGACATCCACACCATCTCCATAACATCTCTTAGAAGAAGGAAGATGACAACTAATATCTAGAATGACACCCATGAATCAATCATACACAAACAGTCTAAATAGGCCACCATTCCAATCCGGCGTCTAACTGATAAGAGTCAATTATAAACTCGGTTGGGATAAGCATGAATACTTGGCCAAGAATCATCTACATATCTACTGGCCTTGTTCACCCTGCACCAAAGTTATCAATTAACAATCTCAAGAATTTATCCTTCTATATTTTTTTGAATGCAAAAGCTGCACTCGACAGTTTGCTTTTTCAAGATGTAGAGTGTCTTTGATAAATCATATTAGCCCATATTTGCACAAATTTAAGCATGTGCAAGGACGTGACTCAGTTTAAAACTACCCAATTCAGTTATAGTGCTTGGGCAGGAAAATGATATAGCATCTGAACAGATACAGAGGGGCACACTAGAACCAGGCCGACAAGAAATCTCTTGAACATCTGAATGCAGGAGTAAATAAGAATACGAGTGAGAAGCCTTCTGAAACTTGACTAAGCACACTTGCAGTTCTGAACTACGGGTGTTTGACGTTGAAAGTGCGGATTGAGTGCATATTCCCCTTTGAGGCACGTTGCTTTCAGCTACCTATATTTTTAAAGCAGGACTTTGGAAGTGCCACTCAATTTATTCATTTCATCAGATAAATGGATGGGGATATGTTTATTTCCCCTCTGAAATGCGACCAACTTCCTATTCAGCTTCAAACACAATGCTGCTGTATTGAGTAGCATTTTGTCTTTGAAAAAAAAAACAAACAATATATGCTACATTCAATACGGCTGACCAATCCGAAAAGTAATAGAACTGGGCCTGGTAACGATCCGCGCTTCATTGCCAAGTTTTTATAAGACAATTATCGACCATCAAAATGTTCACCGTATTTTATAATAATGACAAGACATGGATGCAAGAAACCAAAGGAGCTCAGAGAACCTGTTCTACACTATTGGTGTGGACCACGGACGGAGAACATCCTGTGCTAATCATATCAAAAGCATTCAGCATGTTCTCCATGAGTAAGGAACTTTGTCATGGATATGGCCGTGCATTCTTCGTATTTGTTATAGACTGTACTTGTTTTCTTTCTATTTTGTAACAGCGCACTAAATTAATCCCTGAAAACATGGTTGCAGTCCATACTCCTTAAAAATGTCGCTAACTAGACCTAGATGCCCTCAGCAGAACATTCCCCAAAATAATTTCGCCTGCTGCACTGACAGAACTGTTGCTTGAGTATTTTGAATATTCAAACAGAGTTGTAACAGATATAAAATGAAAAAAATAGCATAACCCCAGTATTATAATGACAAAAAATAAACTGCCTCCTTCGTGATACCTGATATGACCTGACTTGCTTCAAGAGAGCTTCAGCGCTCATGGCAAGGTCTCCTTTAATTTTATGCCACCTCGCATACAAACCCCACACGTTTTCACAACCACCTTTCCGAATAATCTACAGAGATAAATGACAAAACCGAGATAAATAAGATTTTTCTTTTTCTTTTTCCGCCAACAACTTGTATAAACTTGAAATTCACGGAAAACAATTCCCAGAAAATCCAATCGAACATGAACTAAAAAGTCCGAAGAACATAAAGAACGGGAAATAGATATACGAAAAAAAAAGGATTTTGGTCGCAGTTAAGTCTAAAAGTGACCATCTGACATCTGACAAATCTGGGAAACTTTTTATCAACCATTCATCCACCTTGGAGGGGGGTTGACGGTGTTTGATGAGTTGTGAATATATCTTGTTGTTAGACACGGTCAAACATTAAAAAAAATCATGGACTCACATAGGCATTTACGAAAAATTATCAACAAACAAGTTCAGCTCAGTGCTTTATTATCCTACAAAAAAATCACATAAAATAGTAATGTGAAAACATAAAGCATACCTGTTGAAGAACGTTTCCAATCATGTTGACCAAGAACTCAGTTTCCCTTGATCTCTCATTTCCTTCTTGGGATCCAGATTCATAAAGGGATCTGTTGTGTGACTTGTCCACACCATTATGACACTTATCCTCAGGTATTGAAGCCCTATCCTCAATTACGAGCATTATTTTCTCCAACAATTCCACATCAACTCTCTTACTATCACTCAAATCTAATACCATTTTGGTCGCCTCAAGTGCCTACAGGAAATACAGCAATCATGAGAGCAGTGTCAGAGACCTCAACAACACTGAGCCAACATAAAAATGAGAGTATCCACAAAAACCTAAAACTTTCATATGGGAATCACATTATCAAACTTTCACAAATGTGGAACAGAATGGTACCCGTAATCAGGCATAACCAATGGAGATAAGCATATTCATATACATATGATAAAATGATATGATACTTATGACGCTTGTTAAAAAAATTTGGCCCTGAACTTTGTCAAAGTGCAAGAAAAAAATATAAATGAAATGAAATCCTCAAATATCAGTGTTTCTTAAAATATTATGTTTAGTACATCCAAACAAAATAAGAAGATAACCTTTATTTAAGGTAACCGGCATAAAAAAATGATTGGTCTACACCTGGGCCAACCCACAGTGAATGTTCTTTTCAAATGCCTTTGGAAAATTCACATGACTCACATTTTGGAGAAAAAAATGTTTTAGGAACCTCAGTAAATGTATAACCTTTCTGTTGAATACTGTAGGCCCATCTAGGTCATGGCCATGTCGGCCCATATGGGTATGGGCCCTGTCGGCCCATCTAGGTCCCTTGAGTCTCTGGTATAAATACCAGAGTCTCTCGATTAGGGTTTGGTGTCGAGTCCTTTCTCTCTCCCTCTCCCTCTCTCCTTCGTGTACTCTATGTTTCTACCACTTTCACAAGTCCCAAACTACAAAGAGCACGCAAGAAAATTAAATTAATGGAAACATCGAAACAATTACCAAAAAGGACGATCAAATATAAAAAGAATTGGGAAACGGGGAGAACTTTAGAAGGCAAAACACAGAAGTAATTCATGAGGTCTGTATGACTGCAAGCAATGTTTTAGAAAGCCTGGGCAGGACATTAGAACATCAGATAGCTGGGCAGACAACCTAAATGGGGCATATGGATTGTTACAGAGAAGCTCCTTTTGTTAGCGTTGTAGAGGATAAAATTTTGACCCATTTCGGATGATGCTAGTCATGTTTCACCGTCCTGGTTGATGGCTAGAAATACGGGTTCATACCATCAGTATTTTCAAGCAGTCATGAATGACAACCTCGTCCTTTTATCTAAGATGTTGGGAACCAATGCATTTCAATAGACAAACTTCTATGACCGATGAATTTTTTTAAATACGAACCTGATTTTCTAAAACAATCCCCGGCAGTATGAATAAAAGAGAAAATAAGAGAAAACAAATAAGCAAAAAACGAGAACAAAAAAATTAATGAGCACACAATATCCTATGCATCATGTGGGAGGATAAATGAATGTCTGTACTGACTCTAAGTATGTATCCAGAACAGCAGAGCCCAGTCCCTCCTCTTCGCTGTGCGCTCTTTCAGTAGGGAGGGGGGATTCAATGCTCCATTAGATATTAACAAAGTCACAAAATCAGGCTGAAGAGGATGTTTTATGGTCTTGGTTGAAAACATATGCCGTTTCTGGCCTATCTGATTAAGTCATACAGGGCCGGTTTGATAACCGTTAGGACTAACTAGGTTAACCATGCCTCAGTTCCAGACTCTAATTATCTGACTTTCATTTGATAAACTCTCCCTCTCTCGTAGGTTAACAATGGTTAATCTAGTTATTTACAGTACTGACGAATTAAAAACCATTCTCGACAAGAAATGACATTAATGTAACTTCAATTAGTAAAATTTCATGAAAAGCAAGAAAAAAAATCTTGATTGACATAAATAATATTTAGATTAGTGGTAATATTGTACCTGGGCAACATTTCCAATATCCATTGCAACATGACTGTAATTCTCCCAAAGCTGCCAGCTAGTTCTCCTGATAAAAATACTAAATTAACATCGTAGTCAACTTATGAATATAAGAGAAAATTGACAAAAAGAAGGAATAGAGACCTGAACTTTAACGCCTCCTTAAAAGCAACAAAAGATTCTTTGCTCCTCTTCTTTATCATGTGCCTTGTAAGAATAGTTTAACCAATAATCAGTGATGTCCCAGCTTTCACTTACTTCTTTCAAAAAGTATCTAGATTTTTCCATGAATCCAATGTTGGGGTTGCTTTCAAAGTGAAAGAAACAGTGGAAAAGTAAAAATCATATTTGAATAATTAATTCACATGCAAATAATTAATGATGGAAACTATGCCAAAATTTTAAAAATAATTAATGTCTCTTTGGAAATAAATGTTAGATAATAAATAACAAGAACAGCATTGGTAGACATACAAGCAAGCAATATTATTCCATGCTTCCCCATTGTCGGGATCAAGTTGCACTGCACGAGTAAATGCATCAAGTGCTTTGTCGATATCTCGGGCCTGAAAAATGAATCATTAACCTTAGTACTCTTTACTTACCAGACAATCAAATAGATAAGTTCTACACATACTTCAAACACGCATAGAAAATCTTCATCATTGAGATTCTTAAGCATTTTTAATCTGGACTCTTTTCAAAACAAGTGCATCCTGGAGGAGCACGGTTCCCACTTGCCTATGAGCGGTCCATCTGTATAGAACTCCATCTTTTAAATGCAAGACCAGCCATGGAGGAACCTTACACAAATCTATAATCTCTTTTTCCACTGTAGCCCTTTAATTGATAATACGCATGTCCTATCGTCTCTAACAGTTGTACCATATAAGAATTTAGTTCCAACTACGGTCGATCAAAGCTATGTTAAGAGATCTTGAGTAGATGTTCCACAAAACCCAATAATTATTTCATGGAAGAAAACCAATACAAGAATGTCATGTAAGAGGTACATTAGTTGCAGTTGAAAACATTCCCAGGTTACCCCACACATTCAGAAACATGCATTGAAAAGGTATATAGAAACGAGAACAACAGAATAAAAATTACCTTCAATGCTGCTGCTCCAAGGGCAAACCATCCATCTGGATACAAAGAGTTTACAGCCATTGCAGATTCCCTGGAAAAAATGACAACAACCAAATTTAAATAACTTCTAATTCTTTATAGCATTCGAATCATACAGTTGATTAAATTAGCTAACAATCACTGACAGCAGTTTACTCAAGCAAATAAGCAGCAATCTGGACAACACAAAAGTTAAGGAAAACATACCAAAGAGTCTTAGATGTCTCATAGTCACCTCTGTTGTACGCACTACGTGCCAGAGATCGCTGTCAAGAAGGTAAGGATTTTGAGAGACAATAGAATAACGTGGTGACAATATGACAACATTCAATGTCATTATTATACCTTGGCTCGAGCAGATTTATTGTTTGAAACCTCGAGTGCTTTTTGATAGTGAGCATCATTATTTGTTACATCGCCAAGTGAACACCTGAAGAAAACGCATAAGTTTAAGTCAAAAATTTCAGGATTAAAACGGCCACTTGCACAAGCAATTAAGATGAACAAAATAAGAGCATTATCTGACACAGAAAGATATTTGCGCATAGAAACATGTTTATATATTTACAAAGGTCTTACTAAACATTTAATCAGGTCCGTACCATAATCTTGGATCATCAGGTGTCTCATCAAGTCGTGCTCTGATGAGGTCAACAGCAGCAGATTTCTTTTCCAATAATCTTCAAATAAATAGAAATTTATCAATTTCTCCACACCACAGAAAGGCTTGACAGAGAGACATTTACAAATCGCATGTTTAAAGTGATAAAAACACCATACCGATAGCAATATATTAGATCATCCCATAATTCAAGATCCTCGAAAGTCTTAAGTGCCTCTCCAATCAAGCCATTACTTACTAACAGCCTCCCGTACTCTCTGAAAGATGACGGTGAAAAGAATGTGTTGGCATCCAATATTGGGGAATGCGGGAACTAGGCTATAAAACTGCTACAGAACATATTCACAGGTGAAGCATACTTTCGCAATGCAGGGATAGTTGGCACATAAACACCAAATGAAAAGTGAATTCTCTCTACCACACCAGGAAATGCTCCACAAACACGGTCAACCTTGGAATACAACAAAAAATTGCTTAGAAGTGATTCCTTCTGCACCATATCAGCAAATAGACACCAATACTTATATATATTGATAGAGCAAGGTCGTTTTATTTATGACTCGTTTTTACCATTCCCCTCGAAAGTAAAGAGGGAAGATCCCAAAATGTAACATTAAAAAATAAACATCCATTAAAAAATATTCAATTACCTTAATGCTTTCCAAAATCAAACAAAAATCATCCAGATGATCAAACTTGACAGACCTGACGACAATCTAACTTATCATCAATTAAATTAAGTGATGGTGTATGATTATTTATTATTTTATAGAGGAACTAGATGCCACCAACAATTCGTTCGTAGAAAAATGCATAGTTATTAATCAAATTTCAAAAATAATTTCACATATCCGTTCATCATTTCCAAGCAAAAAATCAAGAAAAGATCAAATGTATTGCAAACCTCTAGCCATTTCAGTAATTGATATCTTCATGGGTCAAGAAATAACTGTCTTAATAACCGCCGCAGGTGCTTGAGAAAGCACAGATAAGTATTGTACTTTGAGCTGATTCATTTTTATTGTAGCAGACAGTTTTCTAGATATCCAAATTAAAAGTGTATCAAATCACCAGGGGTTCAAACCTGTGATTCACAAAATAGAGGAGAGGAAGAGAACGATGGTATCACAAAAGAAAGATAGATTGATGTGTAGTGCTCACCAGAAGGAGGGACGATTATCTCAACACAACACAACAGAGAAGGTTTCTTCATAGACAGGTGTATCAGTATGTGGAAAAAGGGAGACGGAGCATAACTCACTGCGGGCTTGATCTTAGATAGAGATCTGATATGACAGAATTCATAACCTGGTAAATAAAACGATTCCCCTCGGAATCTTCCTGCAGAACAGTCGGGTTTGAACAAGAGAAATAACGATTGTCATGATAGAGGGAAGAAGTCGCCAATATGTGATGTGTTGCTGGATCAAGGTGATGGTAAGCCCGTAAAGAAATAAATTTTGTTTGAAGAAAGACAGTTCAAGCAAGACTCCTGTAAGACCAAAAATGAGGAGAGAGGAAGGAAGAAAAAAAAGAGTGGGGTAGTTTTACCAGTAATAATTGAAGCTTTCCAGGGGCCAAGTAGTAATAATTTTCAAGAGACATGGTCTCTTTTTGTAATTAGCTTGGAGAAAGAAAGTTATGTTGTTGTAGCTTCAGATGGTCCTATAATTTATGACTTTAAGAGAAGGATATAACAGATATAATGTGGTAGCTGGACCTGGAATCTTTGCATACAGCACAATTGGATGAGATTCCCGTTGCCAGATGAGAGGGCAAGGGTTGCAAGGAGAGTAAGTAAACAGGTTATTACTCTGCTAAATAAAGGCAGACCCCAGTATTGTGAATTCTATCTCCTCTAACTCCCTTAAAAGTTTGTATGACCGGATGTCCAAACTGTATGATCCCAAGGATAGAAAGGACAGACCCTACTTTAAGCAACACAGAGGAGACAGTGTGAGAGAAATTTGAATAATACATAAACGGGAGCTGGATGGGCGGTTATGATTTCGAGATCACTGAAAATGGATTGCCTCAGGTGCTGATCGAAGAAAATGTCTCCCCAATTGTTGTACGCCCAAAACCTACTCCGGAATGGGAAGATATGATTCATCAGATAGCAATGAGGAAAGAGTATTGTGAAGATGTTGGGCTTTAAGTGTGGTCCAAACCAGCTGGGTGTAGGATCTTATACACAGTTGATTTGTTGAGAGTTCACAAATTGCACGTACATACTTTTATCTTTTAAAGATTATACGAAACTTCAAAAACAGCATTGTGCAGTATTATTCGACGTAGAGGGCATGTAGCATATTCCCTTCCAATGACAACGAAAGGGTACATGCCCAAGTAATATCGATACTTCACTAGGTGCCCGTCTAGGGTTGGCAGAAACCTAGGGAAAACAGTCTGAGAGTGTTTGATGATATGCTCTTGAGTGGCTTTAAATAATATTTAGTTAGGTTATCATATGTACACAGAGGAACACAATCTCCATGAACGATCGTGGTATTAATAAAACAACAAACGTCAAAAGTTAATCTCTATCTAATATTTTCCTCTGGGACAAGATAAGCTTATACGTCGTAACTTTCAAGATAACAACCCTAGATATAACGTTTGGTGACAATGAGGAAACCAAACACTTTTCTTTCTTAAGGTAACCCTCCTTAAAACAGCCAGCCAAGGAAATCTTATAAATCATAGCTTGTGAGGTGATGAGCGGATTGGTAGATATTGCACCGATGAAAGACAAAACGGTTTTTGACCAAGTCAGTTCAACTTACAAAATCAACAGCAAAACTCCGAATTAGAGTTAGTTTTTTATGAATTTGATGGGTACCAGACTAGTGTTACCCATACATAATAACAAACCATTCAGATTATGTCAATGCTTTTGGCAAAGAATTTCTAACTGAATCAGACAAGGACCTAGCCTTACTGAACATAAAAGCAAGCGACTAGAAGACTAAGTAAAAAGCATTAAGCAGTATTCGAAGTGCAGATATAACACGAATCTAATAAGCCAGGTATATACGATTGAAGATTCTGAAATGAACTATATAAAGAGAACCCTTACCAATTTATTCATCATCAATAATGCCCGTTGCTTTGTACGACCACGCGTAGATTCCCATCTTACACGTAAGATGTCACATAAGCATTGAATCTAAATAACACAGGGCAAGAGTAATGAATCAATCAACAAATCTCAGTTCACATAGCAGCAAATGGAAGCAAACAAATATAAACATAATTTCAAGCAAATCAGCTAACAAGGTATTTATATTCTCTAGTAGTTTCTTTTTCATTTTGTATAGTAAGCACATCAGCACATCAGCACATCTCAAAATTAGTACACAATTGGCGAGCAAAATCACCCTACATCAGAATTAACTATTGAGAATTGATCTTGATTGAGATTCTTGCAACTTGGAGAATGATAGGAGTTGATCTTCACGATCCTCGTCTTCCAGGAAGATGAATCAGTCACCACTTCATGGAGCAGAGTTTCCACAATCCCAAAATCTCTTGTCATTTATCTTGGTTTCCCGCTTAAGTACAGGTTACATGAGTTAATCGGTCGGCCCATTACATTAGTCTTCAAGTGGAATCGTTAACAGTCCAATTGATCCACTTAACGTAGGGAATGACAGAAAAGGACGAAAATACAGCGAAAAGAAACAGATAGAAAGGAAAAACAATCCTAGAGAGTTCAACATTAACTTTACGCCAATGCCATTTAAAAACCTACTTTACTATTTCGTCTATCATATCAGTCAGTGAGAAAGATAGGAAAAGAAAAATTTACAACAAATCACGCCACAATCATGGGGTCATTTTCAGGTTTCACAGAAAGAATCAGAATGCACTGTGCATGTTTTTTCTTCTTTAGTCCTTTAATTCTAGTGTTGAGGGGAATAGATGGAACTGGGGTGATTATAACAGATATTGGAAACTGATCACGATGTTCGTTTGCACTAAATCCGGTTAGATCCAGCATGCATTAGTATTTAAATTATGATTACCTGATGTGAGATGTAGAAAGATCACCCCTCTATTCAGCAGTGTCAGTAGCCGCATTGTATCTAAAATAAATTGAGCATTTCCACGAATATGAACTACCCTCAACCAATGAATCCTGTCATCCTGGCCCTCTTTATTTGTTTTGCATGGTAACCTATTAACTCGAGAATTCCCTGGGTGATAGGATAGACAAGATCAGAGAAACTCAAAGGTCTATTTTATCCATTGAAGGTCCTCAAAATTGCATTTTTTATTCAAAAGTAAAAGTGTGCCTTTATATCAATAGATCAGTGGTAGACTAGAGACAAGAACCTTCAAAAGGTCACGACTTCTAGAATTTCTTCTCCAAACCTTGAGATGAAATCAAAGACACCATTAGCAAGCTAGAGTCTGGCAATGCTTATCAAACAAACTGGTTCCCAAAACCAGAAAAATATCTGATGAGAGCAGGTTGTTCAAGATTCACTTTTGCAACTTTTGAAGGGAACTAATTGAGAAAGAGTTGTCTAGAACAAAGCCACAGTACCCAGTTCACTTTGTTATGAATATGAAGATTGGCGCACTTTTCCCTCCCTCAGAAGCTGTTGATAGAATAATCCCTTAGTCGATAAACAATATAATAATTATGTTACTAGGCCATTCAGCTCAAAATCAATTAAGTTGTGGAGACCTCCATCTAAGTAATAACAAGGTTTTTACATACTCTGATGATGGATTATCCTACCATGCGGGTAACAGAAACGGAATGCTTCCAACACTAACAACTATAACAAAACCAGAAAAAAAATCAAAATATTGAGTCATTCAACTCGGTCGCAATTAACAGTGAAGCCCATCTATATAATAATATTTTGCATATTTATATCAATTTTCCGAGGGTACCATTCCTCACATTGAAAGAAGTATCAAAAATGGTGTATCAAGCTCTAATCAAATCGCCAACCAAACATGATCTCTTCTAGTCACTTTCAGTGAGGATTTTTAAGAAAAGCCATCCTAGAACATACGGTGCTGCTCTTACAAATCATTCACTGATCTAGATCAGTGAAGGCATTAATTGATCCCAATGCCAGTATTTGAACCTGCTGATCCTAACTCAATTTTCTTCAGTGATTTGTCTTCGAAGTCAACAATACAGTTGGCTGTACTAGACCAGCGTATGCTTGTACTAGACTAGTTATTTTTTACTGCATTGTAAACAGCCTCTGCCACGTGAATTTTTCATTTCATCATCTCTTTAGTCCCAAACGCCTTTTCACTTCCCTCCTTTTTCACTATATGAATCCAGCATTCTCCTTCAAAGTGAAACCAAAATAGGAACAAAAACTGGAACAATGAGGGGTCTTGATCATCTTCATACTTCAGTGTAGTAAAGTTGCATTCTCTTCTAGGAGGCACACACATTAATATCTTCAAGCCTGCTACTCATGTTGAGATCAAAAGGATGCAATTCCAATCTTAAAATCAAATGTAATAACCAATAACTGAACTGTCTCAAAAGGATCTGAACCCAATTCACATATACCTGAGCTGAACAACCTTTAGAACAATACTGCAGCTATAAGATAAAAAGGGCCGATGCTCAGGATGCAAAATCTTCAGATTGGTTTAAAAGTTTTCAGAACATCAATTTCTTACTTTGTGAGACCTTTACTTGTTTGAAGATGGCCCTGCTACATGGCATCATCAATTTCGGTGGAACAAAACGCATCCTACTCTATTACTTGGTTTCATGGAGGAGACTAGTAAATATTTCCGAGTCTAGGACAATGATATAAAACAATAGTCATCCAGTCACTCTTCACCATGACAGCTTAGAGAGCTTTTCACACCCTTCAAAACTCGCTTTTTGTTACCCTTACAAAGCGAAATATCATCTTCTCCAAGTTAACATCACTCAATTCACAAACTTAATATCTTCAGTAAAAGCATAAGAATGTTGGTCATCTCTTTCAACAAATCCTTAGTAAACTCCAGAAGTCTATCGCAGTCCAATGCAGTATTTAAGTCACACCTAAATTGTACGTGTCCAACACACCACTCGTAGCAAATAAATATTCTATGACATGTGGTCCTAGTGAATTTATTCTACAGGAACGAAATCTACCAAGATACACCCCATCCAATGCTATGGGCCGCACTTGTGAGCTTATAAATAGGGTAACACCCTCCAGCTTCTCGATCGGATCCCTTACCTGACAAGCAAATTGACGTGAACAAAAGAAGAGAAATGTAGTTGTCACAGGATGGGAATATTTACCATGATTTCGGAACCAATAGCTTTGTTTTAAGTGAATTGCACAATACAGTCATTAAATAAAAAGATAATATGCACGATTTTGTGAACCTTGGACTGTCAAAAGCCTCTCATGCATCAGTTTTGCCCTCTATAGACATGATATAAGACAATTAAATTACTAGCAACTTCAAAGTAACAGAAACCCATCTAGCATTCTACAAAAATCTTACTCACTGATTCATCTCATTACAATCTAACGTAAAAACCTTATGCACTACAGTTTTCCCTCCGAAGAATATATCTGCTTCCGTCCAGATAACCAAGAGAATTGAATAAGCCACCAACGTTTAATCTAACTTTCCACAGCCACTTTCACCTCAACCCAAGCTCATCAATCTGACCTGAGTTTCATCACTATATATTCACTTGAATATCCAAACAACTACCAAATCTCCTGAAAGAATGGGCATCCATGAAACAAGTGTTCCATAAGTTTCTCGTTCAACCCTAAAAGCCTACAAATAATGTGGAAGATTCCGATAAAAGTAGCTGTGTAATACTGATTAAAAATACGACAAGAAAGTGGTATGGTTGACAGAAAGTAGCTACATTACAAAAAGGATGAAAAAAAGTAGCAAATAATTCTTAAAAACATTAAATAAAGTTGCTAAAATAGCCTCAGTGATCTGTAGATGATGCAAAAGGTGAGCTAGCAGGCGAAAAGAATAATGAGAGCAACCAGTAGGATAAGATGATACTTACAATGAAATAAGTATGCTGTTGAGAATCAATGGCCTCAATAAAGGGGGCCATTTCCCAACCTGCAATATTGATATCCATATTTTAAACGCATGGTCACTCAACTCAGA
Organism: Spirodela intermedia; assembly: GCA_902729315.2. Lineage (NCBI taxonomy): Eukaryota > Viridiplantae > Streptophyta > Magnoliopsida > Alismatales > Araceae > Spirodela > Spirodela intermedia. Next base: position 7,258,188 of record LR746265.1, read on the forward strand.
GAATCCTAAGAGTACCAGTTCCTATAGTCGATGGGCAGAAAGAAAACTTGCATATTGTCTCCAATGAAATCATAAGCTGTTTACGAAAATCCGAGATAATAAAACGACGCAGGCATGTATATTCCCAACTTAAAGAAAGACAGACTTCAGAATTGTGAACAACACGCATGAATCTACAAAAGAAAAAAAAGCCACAACAGCTTTAAAAACGTTATACGAAGATTGAATATATACGTACATACCAATTCACAAAAACTCCTTAATAAACATATAAAAATGAGAGGTCTGGCCAAGTTAATATGCAGATATCTATGTCAGTACCCACATCTATTCCTCTGCAACATAAACATCTTTCTCTCAGGTGACAGAATGAAGCCTCTGATGCTTCTGAAGTGTTATGAGGATTCTAGCTTTGCGAACAGGTAATTCTCAAAGTCATTGACCAGAGTTATTTTCTCAGCTGACGTCACCTTTTAATCCTTTGATTTGCATTACGTTTGCCTCTTGGAACAGCAAGACAAAGCCATTGACAGTTAATTGTTTTTTCCATGATGATCATTATGCATCATCAACACAATACCAACTTGTTTAATCCATGAATGACGCAAAATTGAGGAGTGAAAACCTGTTCAAATACTCAACTGTTGTAAAACAGTGGTAACATGAAAGAAAGCAAATAACATTTCGGGTAAATTTGGTTCCTTTCTTCAAAGAATGACCTTCAGGATAGGAAAGTCGCTAGATGATCCAAATTTATCAGTACGATTCCAAGTTATATTGAGTAATCAAACAGTGGTAGAGACAACATCAATGACAGTATCTGCTCAACATCAAGATAGCTCCTTTCCTCTTACTTTTTTACCAGCCCAGTTCCACCATGTGTATCAACAAGTAAAAAAGCGCCGAAGAATTATGAGGTCTTTCAAAGACCCTGGCCTAGTTGGAACACAAAAACTCATGAATAATGTACCAATATGATCTGATACAGCTAGAGTCTTTGGGATCTTGAATCGGATGCTGGGTCCATCTCAATCAGCCTTGCTACAAGGTAAACCTATCATGATCTACATCCTCTCATGCTGTGTTAAAGTCCAGTCCGTGATTTTTGTCTCCCAGTACCTCCTTACATCTATCTTCATCTCGCATTTTTTGTATCAGACTTTATCTTCATTCAAATGCATTGATTCCTATCACTCTATCTAAACCGAAAAGTACCATCCTAGGATTATAGCTCGGACTTTTCAACGAAGTTGGAAAGCAAGAGAAAAAAACCAATCAAAACCCTGCTTCTTATGACAACAGCAGGAAAAAGCAATCACTGGTCCATCAGCATTAAGTTGTGTAGGAAAACAATAAAGAGGGAAATTACTAGTAACATTTGAACAACATTAACTCACAAAAAAGGAGAGGACTCGTTGAATTACCAGAAAGTTCATCATCAGGATTCTTCTTCTTAGTGTGAAGGCACTGAGCGAGGATGACAGTTTGCTGAGCATCTGTAAAGGACATTTTTCTAATCCCACTGGGATTTCCGTTTACTTTAGCATCACCATTACTTTCTAACAACCTTGGAGTCATCAATATATCACACTCATCATAATTTTCCAGAGATTCTGAAGCTCCATGACTTTGAGCAGCCGAGCACTTTTTTAGGATCTCAGAGTTATGAAGCAAGCTACACTCACTACTTCTCTGTTCTTCCGTTTCAGCAACAAGTACGAGCTGGGACTTAGCGTTCACCTGCGTGAAAGCATAATTAAGAAAAAATAAGAGCTTATTCATCCGTATCTCCCAAGGACTGCCTCGTCCTCAGTCTGTAAAAAGAGCCAAAAGTACCTGGTGGATTGTTCGAAAGCCAAGAATACCAGTTACAGAAAGATGTAAGCCGCATGCTCGTTCAGCAGTATTAAAATGCACCCTGAGAGAGGAACTCACAACTGTTAAGAACATATCGTAAAATTAGAGAATTACTTTACCATAGAGGAAGATTAAATTATGATAGCATGCCACTTTTCAATACATACATCTTACAAATATTGCATGTTAAACTTTTATATACATGTATCAGATGAAATGCATCACAAGCATAAAGATATCACTTCCTAACTAAACAGGGATGCACTACAATAACATGTACCAACAGAAGTAAAGTCTGTGAACCATACTTCCACATGAGTAAGGCCTTCACATCCCTTTGATAGTCCTGTCAGATAAATCCATAGTGTACATAGTCTCGCATTAATCTCTTATTAAGCGTGAAAAAAGAGGGTTGATTGCAAAAAAATGATGTATATCTATTAACCTGCACACTTTTAGCTAAATGCTCCAGTTACGATTTGAGGATTGAGCAAAAAAACACGTTTAAAACACCTTTCTTTCTCTACATAATAATCAAATCTCAATAAAAACTAAAGTCCACATCCTATGAGGATGTCATTCTAATCCGGAAGGGCAAGTCAAGGTATTGGCCCTGGACACAGTCAAGGATATGTTTACAAGGAGAAATACTTCTCAAGGAATATAACAAATCTAGACATTGTAACCTTAAAATGTTCTATTGTGGCTGTCTGTTAGTCTGCATATTAGGATCGGTGATAGGTCCACCAAGAGGACTCCGAAGTTTAACATTGAACTGGTTTCAGTTTGTTTCATGCAAGTTTAGAATTTCCTGTTCTGGCTTTGGGATCGACGATAGGTTCAAGCCTGGGTCCAAATGGGCTTTAATCTGGTTGTGGTCAATTTCACTTGCTGCTCTAAGTTCAATCCCAAATTGACTCACAAATGAGTCTCGAACTAGAAAAAAATTACATGACAAAGGCAAGGAAGTGCCGCCTAACATCATACCATTCATAAAACTTGTACATTCTCGGATCAATGCAGCATCACCACTTCATAGCCCTATGCAGGTGACACAGACAAGTTCTCTCTAGTCTGCTTCTATTGCAGGGAATGGCATCATAGTTCCAAAGTTGACATGCAAGGGTTGCAAGAGTGGCATCACGTTTGCGGGAAGCAGATGAGTAGGATGCAATTTTATTTTGTTCTAGACAATTAACGAAATGTCATATATCACCTAGCATGAACAAAGAATTCAAGAAATGAAACTAACAACTAATTCAAGCAGAGGACTTCAAAACAAGAACCTATACTAAATATCCTAACCTAGAAAACACAATCAAGTATGGAATGATTACAGATTCACGAATGATGTAGTTCAAAGAAACAAAACTAACCCAATGATAACACTAATTAGATCACTGAATGTGCCCTCAGGTATGATTTTCACCATTTTAAGATACACTGCATTTCCTTTTTCTTTTTTAAAGAAGAAATCACTATTCTCCAAGAAGATATTCAAACAAACATCTAGTTTTGCCTTTTTTTTTTGTTTGAATCACTGATCGAAATCTTTTACGTTGTTTGGAAAATTTGAACCTTTTACTGAAATGCACGTGTAACACGAGGATGGCACACTGATAAATAATTAGATGAAGCAATATAAAAGTAAGATTCGAGAGTACTGACCCTGATGAATCCACACGACCATAGGCATGCGCAACTATTCCTGCTTCTAGATGTACCATTGACACAATTGTTAAAGATTCTTCCTTGCATAACTGAGATGCCCAATACATATTTACACTTTCCTCACTACCAAATTGGTGCAAAGTTTCAGTCGTGAGAACTTGCAATGAATCATATAATGAAGAAGATAAGCTATCTAAAATCCTCTGTTGAATGAGAGTAAGTCTGCACAACCACCAAGAAACACTTCTAGCTTCAATTTGATGGGAACTTCTTCCGTCCACAGAGATGTTCCTGATATTATTTAATAAGATTCTCGCATAAACAATGTACTGCAATATGAAAAAATGTTTAGTTTCTCACATGATTTGATCAGAATTCAGAATAAATTTCTGCCACGGAACTGAGAAACGAAAATCAAGGAAAAATACATTCAACAAAATAATATTTTTCACTTTCAAGGCTCATGCTTATAAAAGAATAGCTCTAAGATTACTCTATACACAAAGAAAAACTTTGAATCACATATGAAGTCAATCAACCAGTAACAATGCGTTTTTCGAAACATGAATCCATTGGCCTAAATTTTAAATATCCGAACAAACTTTGGTCTCGAGTCCTTTGCTTCCATTTAACCTCCTCCTTCAGATATCAATCCTTCTTCACTACCTTATGTTTTTTTTTTAAATGCACTGAACCTCCTAATCACAAAATAACAAAAATATTGGGGCAGGATGTACGAGTATGTGCCTCATAAAATCACCTTCACATCGATTATGTACCACAAAAAGATGCTCTAGGTCATATTGGCAACCAAAGATAGCATATTCTCGCCATTCTTCATTACAAAAAGTTCACTCTTGACTCTTTCATGCATGCAGTTAAACACCCTATCAACTTAAAAGCTTGGCATCCGAAAGATACACATGTTTGTATTGCTCATGGATAACCAAAAATCATCTATATAACTCGGATACTCTCATTATATACCTAATAGAAAATAGCCTGTAGCAGTCTCATACGAAAAGATACTCCACTCCTAAGGAACATATAGTGCAATGATTTGTCTTCCTCCCCATATAAGTTGCCTGCAGCGTGTATCCTACCAAAGACCAGCACATTTATTAGAGATGAAGGTTTCCAAACCTTGCTGTATTCTCTCTCCATCTACGATTATGTGTCAAGCCGACTATACTCTCAGCCTACCTTATTTCTCCCAGCTATAGTGTCTCTTGAGGTTTATAAGCGCTACTAATGACCATAGCTCACGTCCATACTGTTTCCCAAATCCTGAATCTCCTCTCTGAGTTTTCTTTTAAACCTTGGATCCTCATTGAGATGCCACGTAATTACAAGTATGTGCAATAGTGATGCAATGATGTTAAGCATAAAACCAAAGTTTTTGATTAAAATTTGACGTTGCACATCACCTTCGTTTCCAAAATAAGGTTCTTTCCCTAGGCTTATACAAATCTCTGTATGTATTTTCCATCACTCGTAGTTTTTGTTGGCCAAGCTTGTGAAAACAATTTTACAATGTCCCAGATTACGTTCTTCTCCCTTTGGTTAGTGTGTAGAAGTAAATGAGGATATGAACTTGTCCTATTCCTTTAAGACTCCGTGATGCATTTTCATTGCAAAGATTGTATGATCAGGATTGAATCCATGCACAAAACCCCAAACTGCCTTCTTCATGTATCAAAGTAGACACCACGTGAATAGAATGTGACTATCTAACAACTCTCTACAAGACTTCTACTCCATAATAGCGTCCTGGAAGGCAATCATAACTCCCAATGTATAATAAAGGAAACTCAAGTTCATCTAGTAATCAGTACTCTATTTATATCTCGTGATCTTACCACTCCTAGTTGTATGGATTGCTATTTATGGGTTGGCGTATCTTACATTCTACATCAATATTATCACAAGGAGCAAAACAACAAGAGCATAAAACTTATTTTTTGTTCACTGGTCTGCATTTTTTAAGTGTATAAAACGTCTCGAGATGTGAGATAAACAATCGTCAACCAGGATTCTTCTGTTAAGTATGCACATGATAGCCGTGTATTAACTTTCCACATGTCATAACTAATGCACATTGACATTTTAACAGGAACCTAGAGTCAGAAAACCCATTTCGACTGTTGTCATTATATTTTTTGCTGCACATAACTAGAACCCTCTATGCAAATAATTAACAAGTGCGCACTAAAATATTATCATATTTTCGAGAAAGATACCAACATCAAAAGAATCGTGAAAGATAAAAAAACAATGAAGCAAAGCATGGTCTAAGACAAAGAACCCATTTGATCCCTGATATTAAATTCATAGCCAAATTAATGCAATAGCTCCATGATGATTGGCGCATCAAATGGTAAAAAATAACAAAAACAATTGCCCCTATATCAGGTAATAATTGGAGGGTAAAGCATAAATCCAGTCTATGAAGGAAAAAGATGTGACGCAAGTGCACATTGCTACGATATTCATAAACAAAAACCAGTAACAAATGAGCGAGAGAGAGAGAGAGAGAGAGAGAGAGCGCAAATACCTGTAAAAGTGAGAACTTCCCAAAGACGTCAGAACCATCCAATGTCAATTGACCGCGAGCCCATGCGCCCCAATGCCCGTCGTCACGGCTGTTTTCTTGCCTCGACTTAGGAAAGGAAAGAGGAAACGGAGAAATTTCCTCTATTGGCCTAGAATAGCAAAACAGGAAAGAAAAAATCACGGAAAAGATTTTCCCCAACGAAACGAAATTTCCCTGTCTTATGAAAAAAAGGCGCAAAACACTCTACAGACGCTCACCCCGTAATGTTCCGCTGAACGAAAGTCAACAGCGCCGCCACACCAATGCACAATACGAGGACGGACTTGTATCCCACGTCATATTCCTCTCCTCCATCCGCATCCTTTCCCGTATCCAAACAATGAAGCCAGAAGTCCTGCTGGCGGCCCCCATGAAGGAACTCGGAGGCGCGCCCCTCCACCTCGCCGTAGAACCTCTCCGCGGAGTCGACAGTGTCGGCGAACTCCCACGAGTCCGAAAATGAGAATACCCTGTGGACGGCGTCCGATGTCAGCGCTTCGGCGTAGTTCCCACGCTCGATGGCGGCCACCAGGGACTCTATGACGGGGCACAGGGAGCTACTCCCGCGAGACGCTGGCGGCTGCGGAGAACAATACGACGGCGGCGGAGCGACCGACTCCACGACGGGGGAGAGAGTGCAGCGAAGGAGACGGAGCTCCACTCCCTTGAGGAACCGGACGTCCTCTTCGGCCATGGCGGGAAAACTCCTCTCCTTGGGCGACCGCTGGAAGGTTCAGCTGCCGGCGGGGTTTTTCCCCCGGAGTCTTTGTTATATATACCGCAGTCGGACGACGAAGACGATGACGAATCCGAAACCCGATAAAAATTCGATCCGCAAATGCCAGGTGGACTGAGATCCGGCCGATTCTCCTCTCCGGTCGTTTATCTTCGTTAGCAGGCATATTCCATTAAGTGGTAATGGTTGGGAATAGCTGGAGCAGAAAGGAGAGTTGAAAAGAAAAAAGGTTTTTTTATGTTATTAAATAAGGATTGACTTCAGAAATAAATAGAAAACATTGGGCCGTAGACTTTCTAGAGTGTTCAAATAAATATAATTTTTGGATAAATGAATAAAAATCAGCCCACACCAAGATGTCAAAATTACTATCTTTTAATTTTTTTTATCAAAACGGAATTTTAAAAAAGATAAATATCGTGTTGTAGACTTCCCTCTCTCTCTCTCTCTCTCTCTCTCTCTCTCTCTCTCTCTATGTAAAGCAAAAAAAGATGCTAGTTCAGAGCAGTTTAATCAAATATTTATCTTTTTAAAAAAATCCATTGTTATAGAAAATTAAAATATGGTAATCTGGATATCTTATTGTGGGCTGTTTTTCTTTTCATTCATCCAAAAATGGATAAACTATAATCTAATTTATTTATGGCTCTCAACAAAATAGCTTGATTTTGGGACAACATCCTCATATTTTCACCGAATCCATTGTGCCCCTATAACCATTCAAACTATGATATAAACATGATTTGGGGACTTGATGTCTTTCATTATTATATTAGAAACTATGATCAACCATTATGACAAAAAGCAGTCAATCTCTACGTGGTTCAAGCAAAATAAAAACTGACCTTTGAAAAAAATATACTAAAAGTCATTCATTAGTAACTAAAGAGTCTACATCATCATGTTAGGCTACTTAAAAGTGCCATTAGAATTGGATACTGAAAGCAATCAAGGTGGCAAAAAGTTTATGTTAATTATATGGATGAGCATACCATGGCATTCTCGTTAATAATAAATAATAGTAAATGATTCAATTCTAGTTAGAATATCAAGGAAAAATAGATACATTAGCGATTTTTAAAATATATTAAATGATTTATTCAGTCACACTATATTGGGGAGTATATTTTATATTAAAAGGCAATTTATTACCACTAAAGCCTCGTTTATATGTTAGTCAACATAAACATGACTAGCCAAGGTTTGAATCATTATTTGGAGCTCAATGATATATACCGAACATTAAAAAATAAAAAAAAAATTGTTTAAAGTTTGATAGAAAAATGTAAGCACACATTCAACAAGCGTCCCCACTAAAGAAGATAATGAAGGAGTCCACGTTTTATTTACAATCTCAAGATAATTGCATCAATTATCTGTATTTCAAAATAAATTAAAAATTGTAAACCATGGAAGGCTACCTAATTGAATAATAAATAATGGTGAATGATTCCATTTTATTTAAAATATCAATAAAAATAAGATAAATTAGCGACTTTAGAAACATCTTAAATGATTTATTCTGTCCCACTATATTGGGGAGTATATATTAACCAAGGATTGAATCATCATATATACCGGACATTAAAAAAAAAAAAAAAACTGCCTAAAGTTGGATAGAACAATGTAGGCACACATTCAACAAGCATCCCCACTAAACAAGATAATGAAGGAGTCCACGTTTTATATACAATATCGAGATAATTGCATGAATTATCTGTATTTTAAAATATACTAAAATTGTAAGAAATGGAAGGGCTACATGACTGAATACCCGGGACCACCACCACCTTCGGGCACTGTCCACTCAATGTTCTGTGAGGGGTCCTTGATATCACAAGCCTAATACACAAAACACCCAGATAATTACATCTCTGCTATATATATCAGTATGTTTCCATAGAAAAAAACATAGAAGAAATAATCATACAACTACTGGTTCCTTGGAAAAAAATTAGTCCATGGGGTCCATGCCTCAGCCGGATTATAGAACTATGGTTGGTGGGAAGGCAGGGTTGGCATCACTTTCTCTGTCTTATTTGCTCAACCATTGAATCGAGGTCAGATGAGAGAGAGACAACATATTCAGAAAGGTAGGGAATTTTTTTTTGCTAGACTTATAAAGACGAAGAGATTACAGAGAGTATTATTGCTAAACAGTGTGATAATGAGGGTTGACCAAACAAAAAAGCCGTACTTACCCCTGAGGAAGGGAGAGCGACAGAGAGAGAGAGAGAGAGAGAGAGAGAGAGAGAGAGAGAGTTATGCAAAATGAGGAGAAAGAAGAGGAAGAGAATCATCGCTGGAATGCAATTTATTTTATGCTTTTGGGGATTAATGGATGTAGAAGACCCAATCCTTGATCGCATGGAACTGATGGATCATTTGCCTATGTTACTGTCATGAAGATAGTCGATAATAGCAGATGAAAGAATAACAAAAGCCTGGGTAAATAACCCATACAAATTATTTTAAAAAATAACTATATAAATATATATATATCTATATATATATAGGATGTCATTTGAAACCAAGTACAGAGAAGAAATGTGAAACGGATGATCACCTTGCAATGGAGGCAATTTTGAGCATTAATTTGCAGTTTCGATTCCCCTTTCTCATCAGTGATGTACCTAGTTTGTGCATTGAATTGAGTGTCATGGAGAATATAATGATCAGAGAGAACGAGATAACGTAACAGTCCAAAGTTTCTTACTCATAGACACGCGCAGGGCAATAACGTGATTCCGGTCCGCCATATCTTGGTAGGTTTACCAGTTCAGGAATCGCAGGATCCTTCAGCCGAAGATGAGCAGGCTGGTCATGCTCATGATTCGTGTTACTCCTGAAAAACTAATGCCCTCTGATGAATAAGTGAAAGAAAAATGACGAAACAAGCTATTTGATCAAGGAAAGATCAAACGCTTTCCAAAAATGTACATATTTTTTTTGTAGAAGGAAAAACTATGTAGAGTAGTATATAATAATTATTAATTTCCATGTTCTTGATGCCAACCCTTTTGTTTTTGAAAGTGGGTTTTGTAATCAGTACACAGAATATTGCAGATAAATAGAAAACATATATGAAATCATTAAATCCAGTTAAAAAATTATCTTGATCTTGTAGAATATTGCAGTTAAGAGGTTTATGATGACAAGAGCATATTCTGAAGATTATGTAATCTTTGGTTCAGTTCAGCTATGTTCTGAAGATTTGTAGCGTTCTTTTGGCAATTTTCCCCTACTGAAGTGAAGAAACACTGGCTGAGAAAAATGACTGGCGAAACAAAAGAGGCACGCCACAGATAGAAAGTAATATGAGAAGCCCATTTTCCTTTGAACCTAACGTTTCTCCACAGAAAATCAACTAAGTTCGACCCTGGAATGAAGGAGAAAGGAAAGTAATGTCCACTCAACCTGTGTAAGGAAGTTGGGACATCAAACGTTAGTATTCCATCTGGCTTGGGATAATCTATTGGCACGTGTAGACTGGCTACCTGAAGATAATGGAAACTTTATTGAACAATGAATCAATAGAAACAAGGTAATGAACATCAAATATATGCTGTTGGTGGAGTGGCTTACATCTGTGGCTTCATGATCTGGCTTACTATGCTTGAGTGTCAATGGAAATCTTCCTCTGAAGATATATCTAAAATATAGAACAATTTCAAACTTCACTTACATAACGAAAATCAAATGGACAAGAGCTGGCGGCAGAGAAATTCGAAAAGTCTTACCGTTCTAGTGCAGAAAAGCCCAAGCCAGGAATAAGCCCATACTTGAATGCCTGTGTGCAGAAATAGTTATCTTAAGGTCGATGATCAAACATAACTAAGTTAACTCATAAATAAAGAAAATGAAAAATGTAAGAGTAGTTTAAAATAAAGGTCAAAAGAAGCTATGAACCCAGAATGTGTGTAACTTACTGGACGATAATTACGTGCTTTGTAAAGTTCTTCCCAGATCCAAGATTTCTTTAGACTATCCCAGTATGTCTCCATATCCGCTTTCCCATTCAGTGCCTTAAAGGACGCCTCCGCTGCAAGCATTCCTGGACAAGATGACAGTTCTTATTTAGATGATTGTTAGTTTTGGAAGAATGAAAAAAATCTAAAAGGTTTTGGCAAGAAATGATTAATGAGGAACACCACATGGATACTGAAATATCCAACAACCCAGAATAGTGATGCAGGAAAATGTTTTCCAGTTAATTAAAACAATATAATAGATAAATTGGCCATAAAACAACAAAAAAATATACATATATAATGATGGGAGAATATCATATGAGAACAACCTGATTTCATGGCAGTGTGCGTCCCCTTTATTTTCGGTACATTTATAAAGCCCGCAGCACATCCAACGATTGCTCCCCCAGGAAACACCGGATATGGGATTGACTGAAATAATGTGCACCGAATTTGTCAAATGAAGTGAAATGAGAAGTTTTTCTAGATTTTTTTTTTTCTTTTTAGATTTAAGAGACAACAAACGCAAAGCTGCATGCTACTTTATCAGCCTTCTGACACAGATCACTGACAAAAGGTAAAAAATTAAGACAGTTTGTCCAATTCCAGAAGAACGTGTTGCAACTTTCCTATGAATTATAGGAAATAAAAAATACACCCGAAACTCTGAGAATCCTTGTTATTTTGTGAACCAAATTGAAAGATGTCTGCTGGTGGATATTAGAGAAAATAGATGGAAAGTACCTCTTAGAGAAAATCCCCAAATAGAGAAGATGATCGCTACCTTGTCATCGTTTGGAAAACGTGGCTCTCATAAAAACTGTAAATAAAAAATAACGGACTAAACATACCTGGAAACCACCTTCATTTAATGTGCGTGCACCATATTGGAGAACAGTTCCACCTTCCAAAAGCCGTCTAAAAAGAGGATGCTGTTTTAATTTCTATTCCAAGGAAGCACAGAAAAAAAATCAGGATTGATCAGTAAAAGCACGCAGATAGAATCGATGGGACAAGCATATGGTAAAAAATTATGTCCATCGATAATTAAGGTGAGCTGTTTGTACAAAGTAAATACTAAAATGGAATCCAGATTACAGAGCATCTACATTGCACACTAGTAATGAAAACAATAAAGTATCTATGCAGAAATAGACAAATCTTAAACAGCCACCCTAGATATATAGGGGCAAAGTGAAGCCAAAATTGTCACACATTGCTCATGTATTGTTCCAGTTTCTGTCAGGCTCATGCATACTATTTTGCACATAGACAAGCATTCTGAGACTTCATTCTGGGTTCCCCCTAGGCACTTACATAGAGAAAAGCGTTACCTGTGGAATTTGTAGTTGAAACCTCTGCGCACTACACTTAATTCTTATCCTCATCCGCTCTTTTGTAATTTAAAATTACGTGAACGCCAATAATTCCATTGAAGATTATTTGAAGCCTACCACATTATACTGTGTTAACATTCAACGAGAAAGTTTGTGTTAAGCAGGTCGCGAATCCACATTAAACAATAATCGTATCAAATAATTGATACTTTGATCAACAATAGAGTGTAACAGAGCTTCTCAAACTCGACCTTTGACAGAAGAAGCAGATAATCTTGTTTAAAATAGGACTCAAAGCTCTGGCACCTCCTTGTTAACTCCTATCAATTCTTTTCCTAATGCATTTGAACCTCTAATAAAGTTTCCAGAAAAAAATAATAAAAATTTACGAGAAATGGAAACTGAAGGATTAGTTTACATTAATAATTCCCAACTGCTATGGCTTGGTGGAGGGCTATAAATACCCAGAAAGTTTGGATTTGGGCACAAACACATAAAAGCACAGTATAAGACAGAAATTAGTTTTGGTTGCCAAGAAACCCCTTGATTGCACTTGAAGTTAATGGTTTGATTGATAATTGATTAAAAGGCAACGAATATGAATATGGATCGGCCTACCAATGAGCATTGTGTTTTCCTATCAATCACCTCTTAAAAGGAATGGGTGACAGCAAAAAATCATTGGGTGACTAAAACAAATCATTAGCCTTCTCATGGATTGCCTTTTATAATAATCAACATCATTTGGTGACTATAACAAATCATTTGATGAGTATGAAATCAACGACAAAGGAGAATATAAATTTAATGTACTGAAACTGTATTTGCATGTCATGCAAGAGAGAAAATATGGAAAACAATAGACAACCTGGAATTCGTCATAGGGGCTCAAAAAAGGATTGTGGTAATCCAAGGCGATAACAAGGCCAATCGAAACCTACAATAAATAAAAAAGCAAAAAAATCGTCATATTGGACATTATCTTAAATATAGTAATTTATTGAATTGTTTCGATTTTATCAATGCCAAAGATTACTATAACTGTGACCTATCATTTTCCCTTTAATGTTCTACTTTACAAACATGTGCCACAGTTAGTAATAGCAAACGTCATTTAATGCGATTTGTACTGTTAACGACACATATGGCAAACAATTCAAGAAAACGTTAATCTGATCTAGAGGATTTCATGAGAGTTCAGCTTCTTGATCACAAATGACAGGTTTACATGATTTTAACCAACAGATTACGTCACTTCTGTGTTCAATAGATCCCATCATCTTGAAGAGAAAACGCTCCTAGATCATATAGCCAATCCGCCAAGACAGTCATACAGTAGAAATCCATTTTCCCATCAAATACATTAAAAAGTAACGTGCAAAAAATAGTTGGATCCGATTTCACTTGATCAGAAGACATAAGTTAGTGGTTAATGGCGGAGAGAGACCAAACAAGTTTGAGATTAGCACAGAAAGTAACCAGCACTAGCTTGTGATAAAGATCATACTAAATTTTCAAGAGGGCATGGAGGATAGCTAAAAACGATACCAAATTTTAATCAGCATAAGAAAAAATAGTACAAAAGCTTTGATGAAAGGAGATATTAAATGTCATACAAATTAAAGTTTAGAGCAGCGTATCTGGATCAGACTGTGCTTCATTTGATAAAATCAAGACTTATGGAGTTCTTGGAGAAATGATAAAGGGAGCTTTCTGTCAGAAAGTTTCAAAAAGAAAGGTGATGAAGACTTGGGGAAGTCAGACTTGCTATTTTAGACTTGAGGATGTTTTTTCATGGTCAGACTGCATAGAACGATAAAATGAAATGCATATTCTGACAAGTAACGCGCTTCAGAGAGCTTTCAAATGTAGAATGGCATATAAAAGTGATCGATCAAATGGAAATACCTTTGACCCATCAAGTAGAAAAGTAATATGGCACTCAAGAATGAAATTAAGTAGGTTAAAAATGAATCCACTGTTCAGACAAGTGTAGAATTTTCCAAATTCAAATTTTCGATTATTCACTTAATATTCTTCTTGACAATATCAGGGTACTATAAAGTTTTAAAGAAGCTAACCACCTCAGACTATCACTTTCAAATTAGCCTTTTCAGTCCTGTCTTCTTTATAGATCATTAAAAACTGTTTTTCCTTGTATTCATTATCTCTTCAAGAGAGCACTGCACAAACTTACCAGCCTATCTTTCATGTGGTACAGAAAACTTCCTCCATAAGTCGTCCCATCCAATGGCCATCCAACTGTGTGAAGAACAGAGCCTGGCTCATGTTTTTCGTCCTCGATTTCCCACACCTGATAAAACCAAATTATATGAGATACAAATATTAATAAATGAGAAACATCTGCTGCTGTATAAAACTGCAGAGTAAAAGGTACATTTATGTAGAGTCAGTTATCATAAAACAATAGTTTCTACATTCAAAAAAAAAAATCAGAAACTCTCATCAACTATGACTCTTCAAACAAAAGTATTCGACTGAACGTTTTTTTTTTAACATTATGAATCAGGGTTCATGTAACGAATGTGGGCGTGTTCACTGCTGATCATATCATCATCAGCTGTCCACGTCACATAAATCTAACATCTTCCTAGAATTATGAATTTTAAATATGAGCACCTAAATGATGCCTTATCTGTGCAATTAGATAACAAGTTAGAATCGGAATAGGCTGGGTTATCCGAGATAACCCAGCTATCCGATTTTGATAAGCTTGGATGGATAAGTGAGTCACAAGAGTGCTGGTTAGACCTAAGCAGAGATAAAATCACAACCCTATTCAACCAAAGTTGTCGAATGGTGGAACTCAGCCTGCTTAACACATCTCACCCATTATCAAACTAAAAACCAAATTAACCTAAATTAACTTATGATGGAGTGATATCACTGTTAAACTGAAAGTCGAATAAACTGTAAACCAGAAGCAAAGCAAGGTTAACATAGTTAATCCTAACCTATAATCAAAACGCCCCATGGGTGTTTAATTCGTAACAACAATATGCAACTCCTTAAGAATGCACAGACATTCACAATGAGAGGTGGAGAACATATGGAATATCAGACAGACAAGGAATAAATGGAAGAAAGTATTGAGGGAATGATATTAAAAAAATAGTTACCGATGTTGTTATGCTAGAGGCAATGATAAAAAATTCCAAATTACCCAACATAAGGAGGTATAATATATATTGCTAATTTCCCTCAAGAGTGATTTATAGAGATATGTTCCCAGCAATGAAAGTGTGCAAACTGTGCAAACATTATCAAACAGTGTGATCTCCAAGAAAGCTCTAATTCACTCAAGGAGATCATGCAATTAGATACAACTGTGCAAACTGTATCCAGAGGTTAAGTCAAAAGTCCCTCCTTTGTAATTGATAAAAAATTAAAGGGAGCCTTCCGAATTCCAAAGACAGGTTCTCCTCTTCCTGACACTGACATCTGCCTTTATAGTAATAGACGAATCTCATCCAGTAAAATTAAAAAGAGTCGTAAAGAATCTTTCCCATATTTTTGCCATGAATCGTATAGGCCAAACTGTTGAACCTTGAAATTTGATTTTTGGAGGTTTCTTGTATTGAACTCTACTCCTACTTAATACTAGCATTCTGCAGGACTTTAAACAGCTGATGTGTCTGACATTATGACTTTGCAGAAGTACCAACTTTACTGTCAAGATAGGTTATATCACCAAAGGCAGCAATGAGAAATTTATCTTTGGATTTGATAACAAAGTACCACCGGACTGTGTGTGGTTAAAAAGTGCATAATCCAGGCAGCATATGTGAGAGAAAAATGCTAAATGGAGAAGGACAATGAATCTAAATTACCTCTTTAATGCCAATGGCATAAGTCTGGTGTTGTGCAAGGCTCTTCTCTCGTAGATTGAACTTCCCAATAATTTTCTGGAAATAAAATATCTAAGCTATGTGCTAAATAAATTAACTTTAAACATCTACATACAGAAATGCATTTTTTCAGTGATCAGTGGTAAGGAATTTAACCAATCAAAAGAACTTATCATCAGACCTCTGATAGTGAACCTCTGCATCCTTCAGCAAGAAGTGTGATACGTCCTGCATCACCATTTTGCAGTCAGCATGTTCTCACTAACTCTGAAATGACAAATTTGTGGGAAATTAATTCGATAAATAAATGGAAATATGGAGTTTTTTTGGTAATATAACTCAACAGAATGAAGGAGAGTCTTTTTAGGCCATGCTCCAGTTCGGAGAGAAATAATGAGAAAAGATCTATGAAAAACACAGCTTTTCATAATAGACCAACCGCTTATAGAGAATGGACAGGAGAAACAAAAACATGAGGCAGAGATCAAAACCCAAAATTTCCACCATGATTACGGTTGAGAATTGATCTTGATTGAGATTCTTGCAACTTGGAGAATAAAAAGGATTCGATCTTCACGATCCTCATCTTCCAGGAAGATGAACCAGTCACCACTTCTTGGAGCATAATTTTCGCAATCCCAAAATCTTTTATCAATTATCTTGGTTTTCTGCTTAAGTAAGGTTACATGAGTTAATGGGCCAGGCCCATTACATGTCTTTAAGTGGATCTGTTAACAGTCTAATGGATCCACTTTAAGGGAATGACAAAGAAGAACAAAAATACAGTGAAAAGAAACGGATAGAAAGGAAAAACAATCCTAGAGAGTTCAACAATTACGAAAACAAAGATGACGCTCATAGAAGAATCAGTAATGCAAAATATCAATCTTCAAAAAGTTAATAATAATGTATAAATCAAAATAAAAGAAGTGATGAAAGAAATGGGTTAAAAATCACAAAGCATTTAATCTCATGTAGTGAATGAATCTGCAAATGACCCCAGTATTACTTGATCACATAAAAGGAAATAGAAAAAATGTTGGCAGCTGATGAAAGGTAACAGTTTATATCAATCAATCATGAAACCTAAGCCACTTGTTTTATGCCATGACTTTCAGTGGACAAGAACATAATGTTCTAAAATTTATAATGGGATCAATATCACAACAAAATACCAACGAAAATACTGGTGAACATAAAAATGCTTCGTATAGAGACCTTTGAGGTCCACACCATGCTGAAAAGTTTCCCTTTTTGAACCATCTTTAGCAATGCCCATATCATTTGTTCTGATGCCAACAACCTTGTGGTCTTCATCATATAAGATCTGCCAAGTAGTCACACTCAATCAAAGCTGCCAAGACTTCCACCTTGAATAATACACAAATAGATCAGATACCTCACTAGCAGCGAAACCTGGATAGATTTCAACACCCAAATCCTCAGCTTTGCTGGCCATCCAACGGCCTAGCTGGCTCAAGCTGTAGATATCCAACATCAACAAATTATAGCTCACAATTAAAAAAAGGTCAAGTGCTCAAACACTCTTAAAGTGCTTAAAAAGGTAAATAAGTTAAAACAGAGAGGTCAAGCTTGAATAAACAAATCAATTTCAAATAAATAAATAAGAGTCGACACATGATGCAAACGATTCTGAAGAGAACAATTTCCAGGCTCCCAAGAAATGGTACTTAAGTACAATTACTGGTAAGCAAGCACATGAAGATGAAAATATTTTGAAAGATATGAAACACAAAGCTCAGAACCATGCAGGCGTTGGAAAAGTTTTACAGACCTAAAGTGTAATTCGCGGTCCAAAAGGAAGACTGGCCTCTGAACTTTGAACAGAAACTATAGTTGGATCCCATATACAGGTTAATAACATGAATAGTTTCTTATTATTTAAAATAAATGCAATACTACACTACTATGTGATGACAAAGCCAGTTCAGCAGCTGTTACGGCACTCTTCTATTCTCTCACTGCCAACTGCAGCCAGTTGTGCTCTCTCCTTATCTTCATCAACTTTTTCTTCTTATCTTCTTCTTTTTCGGCCCTACCCCCTTATCAATGTTGCCTCGCCCAAAATCAGCCAGTCTAATATATTATCAAAGTTTTGAGTATTTTTAACTATATTGGTACCATAGAATCCAATCCAAATCGGCCAGTTCGGATTGGAACCAACCTAGAAGGAAAACTGCACGAGGGGACCTTTAAAAGCATCCCCTTTCTTTCCCCATCTCCTCCCTCTATCACTCCATCTTTCATGGCAGGTTAAATGTCGCTGCGTGTGGCTATGTGGACTGGTTGGTGTTCACGACAAAGATATTCACATCAATATATGGTGCATTTCATGCACGTAAATGAAAATTCCAGGGCTATATTTCAGGATAAATAGGTTAAAGGGATATTAGAAAATAAACAGCAGAGTTAACCCAAGAAACGATAAAATTCCCTACAAATTTAAGAAATTAGATCAAATACTTCTTGAGACATCTGTAGTTTTCTTAGTCACATGTATCTAGGCAATGAATTTGGTTAATCAATCTTGATCCACTGTGGTCGTGCGGAAACAGGGCTCTCAAAATTATGAGGTCACTTTGCAGATGCGAACACAGTTAAGTCAACCTGGGGCTTGAAGACGTCGATTCAGGTCAAAAACAAAAATGAAACCCTGGAAAAATACAAGCTTAGAAAATGAAAAACAAAAGCGAAAGCATGAAATAAAATCTCCTCGAACCAAAATCCATGCATGAAATGGCTCTCACTTGAGGAACATTCAAGCTAAGAAAAAAAATTGGCATCATCATCATCAATAAGCATGAATTACGATAACTAGACAGTAAAAATCAAACCAAAATAATGAAAATAAGTGCAAAAAGCTAGAAGCTAGCATAATTAACCTCAGCATTATCCACAATCTAAATTACGATTTCACAACCTTATTACATAGTTCCCTTTGTTATCAAATGGGCATGGAAGTGGCACTGCATGGTTCCTCGTGAGAAAATAAAACTTATCAGAAGAAACTGATACTTCAATTGGAGCCTGCAAATTTTTGAGAGAGATATCAGCACTGAGGAATTACACCATTCCATTTGATCTCATAAGAAGCATTTATTCAGTTACTGAGTAATAATTGACGGCAGTGTTAATTAAACAGATAGATTCAGCTTTTACCCCCTCATGTCGCCACTCTGGAATAAGCTCATCCAAAGCACGAGTCTCAAAAACGTTCCCTGATAAGATATGTGCACCTGAAAAATGACCAGACATTTAAAATGAAAAGCAGATAAGAACGCATATTTCATGATTAAAACAATGCAACCTTAGACAATATTACGCTATGGAGTCACCACACTTAAAATTATATCTATTCGAATTTTAAATTCAAACATATTGACTTGGACACCAATGGCGTTCATGCTACACAAGAGCAGCCGTCTTCAGTTATTTGTCCTGCAAAAGATCCAGAACCTCACTCCCTACGAGAAATATCCAACCACTTTCCCCTTTCTTCCACTTTAGAATGCAAAGCAGCTCAAAGAATTTCTGTTTTGTCAGTTAATTTTACATAGAAAGAAAAAAGGAAAGCAGTTTCAAAAGAAATATATTAAGCTTTAGAAAATTTGAACGAAAACTGCAGAGGATGTGTTGGAATATGCATCAATTTCGTTATAGAGAATATTACAATTTTTATTATGCCATATCAATGTGTATAATGCCATGCCGAATAGATATTAAGAAGCCAGGTGAAAGTTCATCCCGTACCATCACGATCAGGTATAATTCACGTCATTCTATTATTTGGGACAAGTCATCTAAGATCTTTAAGCATTTTGAAGTACTGCTAGTTTTACAAGTCAAACTATTGTGTTTAGAATTTTAGATATACTAAGTATTATGCAAGTGTCCCTTGGTCTGACATAAATGAACACATTGTCAGTAAAGGAAAGGAGGAAAAGTATGAGGCAAAGACCACGAGGCCGTGCTTCATATAACGGTGTTCAATAATATATATTGTATATGTATAACATTTAACCGTGAAACACAAGAAATTGATATTTTCAACACGAGGGATTTTCTCCATAAATTTGAGCCCACCTAAAAGTTTATCGGTTATTTCAATTGAAAGCTAGTTGAAAATAAATGCATTAAAATTAATTTCATATTTTTAAATATCACTCACATTTTTCGTGAATTTCCACAAAAAACTTGCTTCGAACTCCAGCGGTCTCCTGAGAAACATGTTTCACTCCAACTCTGAAATGATAATTTTTAATAATTTCACAACACCATATCTTTCAAAGGTCAAATGATTCAGCACAGCTAGTTTTGTCTCCCTCTCTGTCACAGTCTTAATGCATAGGTTCTGTGAAAAATTATGACTTACATCACTAAAATGGTGATTTTCCTGAAAGAAAAGGATTGAGCCTCTAGGAAGATTTTAGCTTCTGAAAGGATAACAAAAATTTTATCAAACAAATTTTACAGCATATGGTCCTAATAACCTAGTTATTTTACCATAACTTTTGATGTCGATAGCACATCTTCTGACATTCTTATATATTGGACAGTAATGGGGTGCTTGCTAATATTCTACGATAACAAATATTGCTAGTTATTTACTAAAGAAGATTCCTCTTGGATACATGGGGACTTTACAAAGATGAAACATATGTCAAGTTTTAGGCTGTAGTATCACTATCCATCCACATTGTTTACATGATATAGGTATATCAAAAAGGCATATGTTCGTATGACTTGGATTCCACTTTAGTACAGTAGCAGTTTACATGCATCCACACAAGTTTAAATAATCTTCAAAATGTGGATATGCTTTTGTACAATTCGTTTTTTCCTGCATGACCAATAATAATTGCTCCTTCCTTCACCTTTAGAAAAACATGTAGACGCAGCATGTGCTTCCCACAACCATTAGTAGCCTTCTTTTGGACATTATGATTGATCGTTGATTAACTTACAAGATAGATGGAGGAACTGGAGATCCTTTTGAACAACCTGTCCTAATAGGAAAGTCCTACATACTTAAATTAATTCATCAAGTTGATGATAAAATCCATGGACGTTCCAGTGGACATTATGCACTTGTTACACAACAACCCCTTAGAGGAAGGGCAAAACAGAGGGGACAACGAGTGGGAGAAATGGAAGTTTGGGCTTTAAAAGGATTTGGTGTTGCAGAATGCACCTTCTCTTATTTTTTATCCTGTTCTCATCGGAATCAATCATAGCATGCCAGACATTAGAGGCATTATGAGAAAACACGACCAAGTCCCCCCACCCCCCAAAAAAGTAAAAATAATATATATATTAATGACAAGAGTAAAATATATATATAATAAGAAATGATGACACATTAAATGAATGTTCAATTGATAGTAGTTTTCACTGTATTATAAACTAGAAACACCTACCATGGAGTATATAAGCAGAAAGAAGTCATAAGCAAGTCTAATTCAGTCAATCTGGGATCAGCTAGGGCTCCATGATCAAAGTTTTGTTTCAAAAAATGACAGAATATTTTGTGAAGCTTTTAATCAATTGCCCGGCCTGAAATAAACACTCTCTGAAGCAATGCAGATCGAATAACATCTAGTCAGTATATCCTCCAATAGTACTATCTAGCCTGTAGAACCCACCATACCAGAAAGAGTCGCTTTCGGACAAAATAAAAGATATATGAAGAGTATATATTCCTTTACTGACATTCACGTTCGGTGTTTCAGCACACGGTAGAATAAAGGAAATAACTGATCGACAGCAAGGAGTCCTTACCCACTTCTGCTCCTTTCTCCACTACGCAGACTGATAGGTCGGTCCCCTGTTCCTGGCACATCTGCTTCAGCCGGATGGCCGCCGACAGCCCGGCGGGCCCCGCACCCACGATAACCACATCATAGTCCAGATATTCCCGGCCACTTGATTCGCTGCTGAAGCATCTCCATCGGCCGTCTCCGCAACAGAACCGGAGAGGCCCCGCTTGGCCGCGGAGGTGAAACGGGAAGTCGACGGGCGACCCGGTGCGCGGGGGAGCAACACTAGGACAGGGAAGGTCCGACGTGGCCCCAGGCAGCGGTCGACTCGCTGGAGAGGTGCTCTCGCCCTTCCCGCGATCACATGATGGAGGTCCTGAGAATGAGGGGACTCCGGGCCACAGGATCGGAGCCCGGAGAGTGTTTGATCGGAACACACGGCAAAGTCGGAGCATGGCTATCCTGCAGCAACGAAGGACGCATCCTAAGCGAGCGAGATAGAGGTGGGGAGAGAGAGAGAGAGACGTGCCAAATTCTGCGACTGCGGCCACCTAAGCTCTTATCCGCAGTGTCTCCCCACGCATTTTCGCGTTGGCGTCTCTGATCGCATCACCGCAGGTGGCGAAGATGGCAACAACAAGAACTGTCACACCTTCTCACGGCCGCCGCGGCCTTCGCCTTCCGCCTTCCGCCTTCCGCCGTCCGCAGCTTCCCCCTCCACCTTCGTGGGAGTCTGCGATCACCGGTCGCATTTGAAAACCCCCCAGTGCCACAAAACAGATCGCCAAGAAGAAGACGTGGAGAACACGTGGCACAAGCTGATAAGCACACCTGGCAATGGCACAGTACCAATCTTACGAACGTTGTTAATATCCAATTAAACACCAAAACATAAGCTTAAATTAGGAAAGATAAATAAATAAATATATTAATTATTATTATTTCTTTTAATTCATCTTCTAGTGGTGAATTCGTCACTAAAATATGGCCGATAATATTCTGACCAAAGAGTTGAATGAAGTGATGAAGGAGACAAAAGAAATAGAAAATAAATTATCCACATTATTTTACTAATCTTAGCTGTGAATAATTTTTTTGGGATGATTGATTTCACAATTTAAAAAAAAGGGGGGGGGAAGGACAAGTGATAGGTAGATAGATAGCTAGAGAGAGAGAGAGAGAGGGAGAGAGAGAGAGAGGTGCTCTCATCTTCTAGTTTTAGTAAATAGGAAGAAAATAAATTATCTACCTAAATTTTGTTGAAAAAATGATTGAAATAGTGAAAGCTTAGAGATCTACCCTTGGAGTGGATCCCATTAAAGATGGACGAAACATATGGACAACTATCTAATGTAAGAGGAGCAAAAAATAAATATAAATTGAATGCTGGCCACATTGATACCTACTATTATCATCTCCACATTATTACGTCTGAAACATCATTAAAATCGGATTTTCTTGGCATTTTTTTTATAATCTTGTTATTTCCTTATTAGCCATGATCTTGAGCCAATCCTCCAAAATACTTGAAGAAAATGTAGGAAAATTATTCAAATAATGTCCGCATACTCATGATGCTTGATTGTTGATGAAGGTTTAGAAGCATTTTTTACACTATTAATGCTAAATATTCTTGAGACTATTTGATGGATCTTGAGCAAGTTTCATGGGTTTGATATAAAAGGTTAGTGTTAATTTTTGATCTCTTATATGGGAAGCTCTTCCTAGCACAATAAATAACAAAGGATGAGGAGGAAAGGCCACTTGTTTCATACCTTCCTCTTTATTTTTTTAATCTAATTTTTTAGCACTTTCATAAATAACCTAAAATTTCTCCTCAATTTCTTTTCCTGTCTCAGAATTTGAAGTTCTTCTAAATTCATTAGAATCTAAAGCACATATGAACTTGTTTTTTTTATGTCTGTTGCATTTAATGTCAACATTCTGTTGATTTCTTTAGAGGAATAATATAATCATCTTGATTGAGCCATTTTCTATAGACTAAAATTAGCAATTTTGATGAAGATATTCATTATAATTTTTCAGTTTGTGTTGTTTAATCTTATAAATAGGGAAACTATTTAGAAGAATTATCTAAGATAGTAGCCATCAATCTACTTAAGATGTTTGAATCTTTGGATAATGTAGGCTCTATTATCACTTCAATGGTTTCCCTAATAAGATAAAAAGTGTTTTATCTGAAGAGATTAATTAGTTCATAAGGTATTTTAATGTTTTTATTTGATTTTAAATTATTATTATTCTGAATTTCAATGCTAATGATAAGTAAGTTGACATAAGACTTTGTAAGTTGACACATAATTTTGTTGGTCAACACAAGATTCTTTAGGTTTAAACATGCCTTGGCTTGATTACTATATTGGGAAATATTAAGAACACAAAGATTTACAATGGTTCAGCCTTTTCCTGATCTATGCCCATATTCCAAATATCTTTTTTTTTTTCGGTTTCTACCATATATTCTCTCTAATAATATAATAATCCAACTTTTGTATCTAGATCTTTATTGAAAACATTGTGAAGTCCGCATCTCCCCTTTTATCTCTTTCTCTCTCTTATTTTACCCTCAAATGTGAATAGATGAAAGTCAAAATAGTTTGCTGCATGTAGAGAGAGAGAGAGAGAGAGAGAGAGAGAGAGAGAGAGAGAGAGAGATTAAAAATACCTCAGAATAGTAAAAAAAAAAAAAAAGGTCCATAGTGCTTATTTCATGTAAGAATATGAAAAAAATAGGCCTTTTTTTATCTTACATAAATTTCCTGGTGGGGTAGGTAGGGTCAACCGTCTTCTACCCTTCAAAAAAAATAAAAAAATGGAGGGCGAGTTGACCCATATGAACATCAACCTTATTTTCTTGGAAATATGAGCGCATAAAAAAGGATAAATGGCGGAAGTCAATAACTGTTCTCCAAGATAATAATATTATGGCGTCATTTAAATTGCTAAAAAGGGGCGACCCTCCCCGCCTCATCCTAGCATAGGGCTCAAGAAATGATTATGACGGATTTTTTTTCCTTTATTTAATATATTAAAAATTCCATGTTACTTTTGACGGAGAAGCTGAGGGACGTAGATTTCATCCTGCATGAGGCGCAGCTAGCCAGCTGCCATCAACGAGAATTTTACCTGCCCTTCAGCGGCGGTAGCGGCGGCGGAAACGACGGCGACGACGACGGCCCTCGTCATCCTCCCTAATCATTCAGCTCGCTTGTTGCTTCCGGTCTTCTTCGGTCGGTCCTTCTGATTGATACCCCCCCACCCCCCCCGCGCAGCCCCTAATCATCCTCTCAGTGATGCCTGCTTCACCTCCGGCGGCAGCATGTACGGGTTCTCAGCCGCCGATGGCTTCGTGGACGGTAACCCATCGCCGCCGCCCAGTCGCTTCGTCTCTTCTCTCCTCCCGCATCCTCTGATGTTCTTCATCTGTTGTCGGGTTGTGCTTCGGCCGGCAGTGAACCAGGGCGTGGAGGATATGATAAGGTATCTGGCGAACGAGCCCTCTCTGGGCCTTTTCTATGTGCAGCAGCACGCGCAGAACGCCATGCCCAACGTCCTCGATCTGAACGTAATCGGAATGCGCCCCCCCCTCCTTAACTTTCTTTTTTTCTTCTGGTTATGCCCCCTTTTCTCTCGGAAAGATTCCTGTTTTCTGCTGTGATTCTTGTGCTGTTGAACTCTGAAGCTGCGAACTGATGGTTTCATGAGACATTGCTTCCTGGGTCGCTCCTCATGATGCCCTTCATAAATCGGATAACTAGCCAGGGATGGATGATCTGCTGTTGGAATTTGGTTTTCTAGGAAGAACATTGCAAGATTCCTGGCTTGGGATTGTATGCTGTTTGACCATCGATCATCAGATTTTGGTTCACATTCATTCTTATTTCTTCATGTTGGCCATTTTTGGTAAACATAGAACACCCTGATCATGCAGATTTTAGGGTTAATTCTTGCCTAGAATACTGATAACGGATGCCATTAACCTAGGAATCACTATGCAATTCTGATAAATTTTTTTTGGGATGCTTTATATTGCTTGATCTTTTACATCTATGAGAGGATTTCGGAGAGAGAAAAGAGAAAACTCTCTTCGGCCATAACTCAAAAGCCCTGTGCCTTTTCAGTTGCCTTGTCTCACTTTCTTGCTTACCATTTATCTGTGAGTAGGATCTTACGTCTGATTTCACTCTTCTGAGTCATGTGGGGAAGAAGCTACACACGAATGCTATCATCCTTGTATCTTTGCTCACAGATGATCGTTTTCTGTCGTGGTTTTCTTTGATGGTATTGGTACCCTAGCTGGATCATTTCCTTGACCTAGACCAATGGTTCATTTCCTTGACCTAGACCAATGGTTTTCTTATTATTATTATTTTTGATTTTTTCTACGGTTATTATTATTATTATTATCAGTAGTATCCTGCGACCCAAGTGACTATTTATTATGAAAAAAAAATTTACGATTTTTTAAAAAAAATGTGGAATCTGATCACCAAATACAATGCATGAGCTACAACATACTTGCTAGAACACCTGCTCATCAGTTCAATTGCAATTGGGGAAAAGAAAATGCTTTTAAGATGTTTCTTGGGGAAGATTGAATTTGATACTTACCTAGTGTTTTAGATCTTTTTTACAGACGAAAATGACATTACCCATACTTGAAACTGTTTGAAAGGATTAATTATAAGTTAAGTCTATGAAGCTTCTTGGGAGATATATTCATAAAGTGAATAAGTTCATAAGAGCATACATTTACAGATAATGGTCTCATGATACAGTATATAATAAGAAATGGTTTCCTTTGGCTCTTCTGACCAATCGGGTTGCTTCTTTTAGGATAAAATTCTGGAGAAAACCCATAACACGATGCTGCAAACTGAAGATCTGGAGGATTCAATATGCTGTGTTAAATCAATGTCAGAGTGTGGCTTCCACATTGTTGATGAAATGGTCAAGGACATCAACAAATCTCTGCATATCATGTCCACTTCTCGACCACGCAAAGGGTATGTTCTAACCTCGCAGTATGACTGATACTTTTTCCTTGAAAAAAAGATCAAACAATGAGATTTAACTGTACCTATTATGGGAAAAAAAAAAAACTGTGCCTAATATGGATCTCCGAGTGAGGTTATGTATGAAAAAAAAAGAAATAAAAATGATGTAATTGGTCAGAGTCGGCCAGAGTGTCATCAAGTGTGTAAATAGTATTAATTTTCAGTCTAGGCCAGTATTTATCCATAATTGCACCTATAGTTTTGACTTTTTATGGGCATTGAAAACTATTGAAGAAGATGATTGTGCGACTGTGGTTCCTTCTGTGGAACGTCGTTTTTAATTGACCAGAAGCAGATGCAGAAAGGTAATAGAGAAGATTAGGTGGCTATGCTGTGTCGATTGCAGCCTCTTTGGCCATCTGAGGTGCAGCTTGTTGGTGCCTAATCTCAGCTAGAGTTCAAGTGATGATCTAAGAAATGAGAACTATAGTGAGTTGAGCAAGGCTGCTTTAGGAAACTGCCAGAAACGGCCCAACTTCTAAGTGGGCCCTTTCAATATGCAATTAGTTTACTGAGATCTGCATCTGGCTCTGACAGATAACATCTAAGTGGGAACCTGATCATAGGCCTGTTAAATACTTGATATTTGGCAGATTAGTCAACAGCACAAAACCCTGTGGGACCTTGTAAACCCAACTCTGCTTGCTCCAGATGATCCCGAGTTGACTTCCCCATTCACATGAATTTGACCTAAAAGAAAATGGTCTGATGATTGTCGCCAATCTTCTTCTTCATCTTCTTCTTATTCTTTCCTTTTCCTTTTTTATGAAGCACAGGTTACTTCGGAGTTCAAGTCGGGGTTTCCAGGTGGAGAGAGGCAACTTGCAGGCGTTCTCTTCATTCAGCGAGTTTTCCGGCCGCGGCCAGCTGGAGGTTGGAGATGGCCGAGGCGGGTATCTGTCAGCTGTCTTCAGCTCAGTGAAGCAGAAAGCCGCCATGCTTCGATGGTCTCAGATCGATCCCATGCTGCAGAGCAGGACACCGGCTTCTTCATCTGCAACTCCCTCATCGTCAATGGGAGAGGAGGACCCTGTGGGGGCCGCTGCTCCAAGCTCCTTGGAGATGGAAGGAGATGGGCTTCCCTTGTCAAGCCAGATTATTACCCTGGGAGATGACACAGTGCCAGATAATTTTGAGAAGTTCAAGTCAGAGCAAGAAGCCAAGCTGAAGGAATGGCTAGAAGAGGTCCAAGATCATGGTCCCTCAACCCCCCAGGGGGCTCTGGCTAGCTAGCAGCTGCTTGCTTCCTTGTGAATGAGATGATGACATCTTCTTTATGCAAATTTCTGGGTCTTAATAATGTTTCTCTAATCAATTAAATGACTGGGTAAATGTTTATTACACGGAATATGTTAGTAAAATCAACATGTTTCAACATGTTTACCATATCTGTCAGAGGAGAGGAGCCATGAGCTGCGGCCATTTTCTTCTGTACAGAGGGCGACTGGCCATTAGAGCAGCACCATGGGCAACAGACAAGCTACACGAGTCCAGAGGCCAATGCATCCTCTGAGTCCACCTTCACCTGCAAACCCGAAGGAACCAACCATCAGAAGCTCTCCTCCTCCTCCTCCTCCTCAACCCGAGGTGGGGGGGATTCTTATCAGTCAAGTGAAGGATGTATGTACCTGCTTGAGGTGGTCCAACAGGGCTGCTTTCAGTAGGCCCTTGAGTTTGTGGGATTCGTCGACCAGGCGGCCTGAGTTCTGGGCCTCCTCAAGTTGACACCAGAGGCGCTCGATTGCTGTGTATGGGAAACAAATTGCGGACGTCCTCTTCCTCTTCACAATTTCCGTCGGTCTCTGTGCATATGATTGATAGATAGAGATAGAGAGAGAGAGAGAGATCATTGAGCATGCGGCAGGGGATGGGAAGGAAGGGAAGGGAGTGGGAGCAGATTGAGGGTTGTACCATGGAATTAAATGCCTCGAGATATTCAAGCAGCAATGTTGTTGCTTCTGAATAGCGGCTATAGTCGATGTACAGCCGGAGTAAGGCTGCAGGGTCTGCTTCTTGGCCAGTCATACCCCATGTTCTTCTTCCACCCTGTCGCATTTTTCAGATGGGCTTCAGATCCAGCCAAACATAATAAGAAGCAAAACAGATCATTCCACAAGGCAAAAAATAGAGCATGGCATGGTTCGGTATGATTCTTTCTACCAGGGCCAGGAGCAGACCTTTCTCCTTCTGGCATCCCTCTACTCCCCAGCAGCAGTCTCACCCTCCCCGTGTCCATTAGTGACTACCCATCTAAGGCATTCAGGTGCACTATGTAGGGGAAAGGCTGGAGATAAAAGGGGGTTTAGAGCTTGCCCTGTTTTAAGCAAGCGATTTCCTTTTTAAGCAGCAAAACTCTACATAATTTGTGACTTTACTTACCCCTACTTACCCCCCTAAGAAATTTATTCAAGATATAAAGGGCCTATCTCCTTACATGAAATAAGCACTCTGGACCCCTTTTTTACCATTCTAAGGTATTTTTAATCCCTCTCTCTCTCTACATGCAGCACACTATTTTTTACTTTCATCTATTCACATTTGAAGGCAAAATAAGAGAGAGCGAGCAAGCGAGAGCGAGAGCGAGAGAGAGAGAGAGAGAGACAGAGAGAGAAAGAAGGGGGGATGTGGATTTTACAATGATTTCACAACTCGCCCTGCGCTATTGAAGTCGTACACAACTCTACATCTCCCATGTGAATGGAAAGAGAACTCACCTTGAACATGCGAACGAGCCAAAGGGGCAATTCAATTTGTGGGTCGGTGTGCAACAGCGTCTCAGCAACAGTCACAGGTAATCTTGGATGAAGCTTCTGGTATTTCTCCTGAGGGCGTGTGCAGAGATAGCTAAAGGTGAGTATGCACAGCATAATTTCATGGGCATTGTTAATAACAGCAAAGTAAATGGGAGCATAGAATCAGATGCAAAAAAAATAAATTGTTCATACAAATGTTCTGACTCGTACTGTCCGGTGGGGGGTGGAGGCTGAGGAGGTATAATCATAAGAAAGGGTTGTTTCCATTAAATTCATTACATGGAACCAGATTTCGCAATCTGTCAAACACGATCTGTCTGAAAGGCAGATTTCCAGATCTCTTTTCTCTCTCTAGAAAGAGAAGGGTTGACAGATGTTCCAACAAAACGTGGGGAGATTCGGTTTGATAGAAACCAGCCCAATAAAATTACCCAGCACAAAAAATCAAGTACTTATAAAGCCCAAGGTTCCTAATTAGGACATGCTGGGCTGGCTTAAATCAGATCTGAATTGGTTTTCTTCCAAGGCTACGAGTCCCACTGCTGAGTAAATTTCACTAAAAAGATTGAACCCCTCTGACTTGACACAAAATACATACAAGGGATTGACTTTTTAGTGGATTGCTTTGTCAGTATACTGTAACTGGTTCCTCCAAGGTTCGAATCCTAGGTAGTAGTACAGAAAAGGGCAAATCTCATTCCACACATCTACAGGGCAGAACTTGAGAGCTACGAGCTGCTTTAATACTGCCAACTCCTACTGTAGTTCCTGAACCATGTCAGCGACTTACGAGAAGGGAACCTTTGACAGTATTGAAGAAACTATTTGTCACGACAAACTGAGCTACAAACTGGAGTAGCTGCCGAAGTGAGAAAGCGATGTTACTAAAGCAACTGGTCACAAGATAAAAATAAAAACTAATATGTCTTCTTACGAGATAAAGTTCAAGTGTTTCCCATTGCACGTTCGCCCTGGGCTGATAAATCACAGGACCATCTGGTTTTCCATTGCTATACGTTGCGTCTTTGGTAGATGTTAACAGAAGACCGTGCATTGTGTCAGAACTAACAAAAGAAGACAGAGTAAATGGTCAATGAGTTCTCTCCCAAGAGAAACTTAATTTGCAGAGAAGAACATTCGCGAGGAAAGAACAAAGAAAGTTTAAACTACCCAGGAAGTGCGGAGCCTGCTCTGTTCTCACAACATTTCTCTGACATAGCAACAAATACCCTCTCCAGTTCTCTGCAGAAATCACCATTTCGTATGCTAAAATCAATACATTTTCAGGGGACAATAACGGGTGAAGTTTTCAAAATCTTGAAACATGCCTTTTTAATGCAGAACCCTGACAGAATTTAAAGAGAACTGTAAAGGCCATATCATAAAAGTTTGACTGAACCAGAGTGTCAACCATTTTTTCTAGATGCATTACACTTCCTGCACGAAAAGACGAAAAAAAACTTAATAAAACATAGGGTTCACCATTGCTAAAATGTACATAACTCAAGCCTATTAAGTATCAACATGCGATCATACCAGCAAATGTAGATGTGTCTTTTCCTTGGGCAAGTAAATACTGTGCTGAGGCAAGAACATACTCTTTTTCAAGATTGGCAATATCTACGTAATCGTTTGCAGTCCACGATGGATTTTCACCAGCAACAGAGGCTGCAAAAATAGAGATATGAGGAATCTTCCTAGGTACTCACAAGCAAAAAGGAAATTTTTATTGAAAAATAATTTTCAAACGTAACTCTATAAGAAAATTTATGGGTTGCTACCAAACCCTACAGGAAAGAGATTGGTGTTGATAGAAAAAGAGGAATCTCCCAAGGAATTCTGTAGAATCCGTTTAAATTGTATATACAATAATACACA
This sequence comes from Spirodela intermedia, assembly GCA_902729315.2. Classification (NCBI taxonomy): domain Eukaryota; kingdom Viridiplantae; phylum Streptophyta; class Magnoliopsida; order Alismatales; family Araceae; genus Spirodela; species Spirodela intermedia. The sequence goes on from LR746265.1 coordinate 7,289,708, forward strand.
GAAGAGAGTTGATCAATGAAAGTTGAAGACGTACTTCTGTCCACAAGCACTTTACGTGCTCTTTTGTTTGGTGAATATTGATCAGAAAAGTAGTAATCACCATGCTGAGAATCTATCCATGCAAATGCTGGATTCACAAGTTTCAGAGCACTGATAGCCGCAGAAAGTCCCCATATTCTCTCTTCAAATGCTGAAGAGGGCTGCTGTTGTTCCTTAACGTTTGTTTCTGTTCTCAAGCGTACTGTATACCTGTACATATAACTTGCTGCCCTTCGCCAGTTGCTACGATGTGATTCAAAAGAATAAAGTAGCTTGTAGAGATTTGGACTCGCAGTTACATCAGTTCGCTCAGCCTATTATGTTCAGATTGTAGAAGTATAACTAGTTAACATATCTAACGATAGATAGACTATACAGGAAGTAATTTCTCAAGAAAAAAATACTTTTATTTACCTTCCAGAATAGCTCCTGCTCTACTTTCTCTAACAAGCCAACGAACGGAAGGTCACCATCGCACAGGACCTACGGTAAATACAAGGACTCGATCAAGTAGTATACTGAGGAATCGAGAGTAAATTTGCTTGGGGGAAACAGGGAGCAGAAGCAATAGACATCTTATTCAAAGCAAAAGATGTCAGTGGTTGAAACATATAACATAAAATCAAAATAAAAATTGAATTTCATGCATGACTATCTTCAGCAATTATATTAATTGAAAGGCGTTCGAGAAAACTACCTAAGGCATGACTCTCATGACATTTTTGACAAAATGCGGCCTAAAGATCTTCAGGAAAAATATCATTCATATTCTTAGAACGCAGCATATATAAAAAACATACACTCTCCTGATGTATTTCCCTTGATGTTGTACAAGAGAGCTTATCTTCTTTATTGGCAGCCGATTGCGCACAGGTTTATATCTTTTAGTTCATATTAAAATAATGATATTGGCGTCCTATTCTCTAAAGAAAAAACATCCCTGGCATTAGAGTTGCCATGGTTAATGATTTTTCTTCCTTGAACGCATGATGAATTTAATAATAACACCGCATATTAAGTGGTAGATTTTTGTTCAAGAAAACAATGAACAGATAGGGAAGGGTATTTATACCACTCAGCCCACTCCTTCCCTAATGTTTACTATAGAAGCTTCTAGACTGTTCGCTTACAACGAACATGTATCGAGGGGGACTGTATCAGTTTTCAAATAAATGGTTGAGACCATGAGGAGCAAGTTTAAGAAACTTCAAAAACTTTTATTCTCACACCAATATGTTCAAGTAATCACGCCTTATCTACCAAATAAGATGGAATATCAATATCAAAACTTGGAGCATCACAAGATCAAGAAGAACTCGTTGGTATGTCATGCAGGATCTACAAATATTAGATTAAGATAGACCAAAGATCGTTTTATAGGAAAACTACAGGGGCCCGGTCATGCCACATCAACTGGTGAGAAGTGGCGGTGAGAGTGGCAGCAGGTAATGGCCAGAGGGTTTCGCCTGTTCTTCTACCAAAAACATTGGAGCATTTACCTTCTACTGAAAAAATACTGGATAAGCCGTGTAACTGTACCAAAAGTTTCTGTAACTGGTAAATTTCCCTTCCCTTTCTTCATGACTCTGCATACTTGTGTTCCTTCTAAGCATGCATCCCAACAATCATCTGTATTGTGATTCTCTCCTACAATGAGTGTTGTACTCTCCAGTTCATTGACCCAAGAAATCAACTGAATTAGAGTTCGCATGCATTCTGCACCTTCGTCACTCAAAAATTTGTAGTACAGGAACAGAGACTACACTGCGAATAGGATTGCTATAGGTTATATGTTCTAGTAAAGACAACTTTTGTTCACATGAACATTCTTCAAGTGCTTCCTACGGTCCAGCACAAAGGAAACCAATTATTCTCCAAGGATGGAAACACTCATTCCTCCCTCACAGCATCTTCCTCTTGTAACTCACGGTTCAGCATGCTCTATAGTGTATAGCCAAGACCCAAGAAAGTGAAAAGGACAGAAGCATGGCAAGAAACAAAATGGATCGTTTAGGAGCTGTTCCATGAATCCCACCACTCCCTTTCTCCTCCACTTATGTATCACAGGTGATCAATGTGCAAAGAATAACATAGTAAGTAAAACAATAAACCAAAAGAAAAGACTGGGCTGTCATCGATGGGATTACATCAATACAGGAAAAAAGCTGAACTTTTTAAGGGACATTCAATGCTTCCCACAAAGAGCCAGGATAATCATATTAATTTCTGCAATATTAGTCTAAAATGACATGCTGAAACATCTACCAACAAAGTAGCAAGGGAAAATAGGGAGAACATCAAAATGACAATTTATGAGTAGGAAAACCTTGATTGCACCACGCTCACAAAGAACAATTATGAAACGTCTCAGACAGATGTACTTGCTATCATCATCTGGATTTGAAATTATAGCACAGTATGCATCTCTATAAAAGTTGAGGTCTAGCATAAATTTGAAGACATTTGACCATAGTCGCCCTCTAATAGTAGTCACAGATTCAGGGAGAAAATCGTCATCATGGTTGCCATCAGTCAAACTAACAACTTCATCCACTTGCTCAAGAGCAGCCAGAGCAAATTGACAAGCACCTTCACTCATATTATATTGCTCAAAGATTTGCATCGCCCATTGATAGTAATGAAATTTCCACACAGTCGTTGGCTCAGTATCACCTGTAAGGACGAGTGCATTAAAATAGAAGCCAGTACTTACTAAGTTTACCATTTACAATAACTCACCATACCAGTGTGTGACAAACCGGTTTGGAATGAAAGATTTGCCAATGCAAGTGATGCTCCTCCTGATGCAACCCTGTCACGAATTTTTTTATATAATGAAGCTCATCCGTTTCGCAACTAAAACGATATCGTAATGTCAAGATCACTTAGAACAATAGTTATGACGGGAGGAAAGATTAGATTACAATCCGTATATATGGTTTGCATGTTCAACTCTTTATTCTTTCGTTATTGGTCCAGTTACTTATCATAGATGCATTCTTGTTGAGTATATCCTTGTTCAGCATCGATTGCAGGATAGTATGACATAGAAAAATTGATTTATCGAAGGATACCAACCACAGGAGGGATACTCAAGAATAGACAGATAATGATGCCTTCACCAAAGATTATCAAGGAAATTGGCCCTTCTATCTTAAGAGTAGAAAAAATGCCTTTGTTGTTTCTTTCCTGAAATGGTGGAGGGAACAGCAAATTGATAAAGATTTGAAGAGAGGATCGGGCTACATATGTTACATAACTTTTATGTATGTAGTAAACTTTGAGGACGATCAACAACCTGCAGTGTTTAGGAAGAGGTATCGTTGAGAGCATTCCAAACTTTTAATGTGATGTGGGTCAATGCATTAGATTATTAGGGAAATAGCATCAAGACAAGGATCATTAAAATGCTAGCTGTGACTTTTTTTATCATAATAAGCAGCAGTGGATAGAGGAATCTGGTGTAGGGTGACTGCACTTCCTATTCATTGTCACTCAATAATTCTACTGAAAAAGTAAAACACCCTGACGTAAGGGAATCCTCTAATATGTGATTCTTATGTGAATTCATCATTCTGAATGCTTTGAACTATCTTCACTGAGTATTCTCTGATACGTAATATAAAAACCATTTATAATGAAATATCTCTGAGATGTGAAGATTAAAGAGAGATACACCCAACATCCCATAAATAATCACATCAGATTTTAAATGACCAATTAAGAGACTATCAAGCTAGTACAGCGAACATTGATTAATGATGTGTAGACCAATGGCAACGTGGATATTGTTGGGGTCAATGACTATCTGGAACGAATGTGACAAGGACTAAATGACTAGCGGCAATCAAAGGCAACGAGAAGTTGGCTGTGCCCAATTATGATGTAAAAAATTACAACTTCTAGATGAGTGAACATTGCTATGGCTGATCACGTATTTCGCCAAAGAAACTCTCCAAGAGCAGTTCCGAAAGTTCTGATGCAGATAATGACCGATGGTGAAATTTTATGGATAAAAGCGAAAAATGAATATTCTTCGCAGATAGGATACGTATGTAGGCAACATAGGATACGTGCAATTCGCAGATAGGCAACATATGTAGGCTCTGGCAACTGGAATGTTTACGTGTAATTCGTAGAAATGTTGAGTATGTTGGATACAGCAGTTTGAACTCCTGGATATTATAAAAAACAAAAAGAGGGTGTAAAACATTTGAAAAGCACAGATGAAAGGCTCACCTGAAGAAACAGCGGGAAGCTTCTCGAATTTTCTCTTCTTTCATCAACCCATATGACCCAGTGTGTGCTCGCACAAGAAGGCAGAAACCAAGGAGATGAAGACATGCACACCATTCATCATTGGTAGACTGAATGCTCTGCGATTCTTTCTTCATCTTCGAATGAGCATCGGCAACACCAAGAAGGATCTTGAGACAAACATTAACTAAATCAGGTCATAAACTTTCCAACAAAAAACAAATCCAACGAAGAAGACATAAATGTGTAACTAGGAACACCTCGGCAGCTTCGTATTGATCATGAATAAGTAAAGTGGATGCTAATACAATCGCCGAGCTCAAGGTGTATGATCCTACTGTCTTGCCCCATATAATCCGACTGGCAAAAACTGTAACTGGATTAAAAAATTGTCCTGGCTGAGGAAAACACTTTGAAAGGAGGAACCCTTGGTCTTCCAATGAAGTAGGAAAATCAAGCAAAGAGGCCAATGTAATATCAGGGGTACCGAGCTTTCCATCCAACGATCTAATTTCCTTTTTACTGCCTGGAAGAAAAAAAAGAGCCAAAACATAAAATGGGGAATATGGCAACATTAAATTGTCGTTCAAAGCCATAAATAGGTTAGACACAGAGTTCATTAGTAATATATTCAAAATAGGGAAAAAACAGTGTTTCAGCAGGTATGGGAAAATTCCATATTTAGTTTTCCCACTAATAGGAGCACTCAATCAGGGGATAGCATTCATATAGGACAACACAAGTTGGCTCCCACACATTTGAAAAAATGCATACAAAATTATGGAATCTCATGGGGGGAGATTCAAGATTCATGCACAATTTGTAGTAAAAAGTGCAGTAACACAGTATTATCCAAATAACTCCGATATCAGACGTGGATTGTGTGAATGGCGCTGCAATCATCATCCAAAATGTAAATGAGTCTTGAGAACAAGGCTATGAAAGATGTAAGAAAAAAAATACAAAGAGGAAGTTACCTATGTGCAATGATGAAAGACGAGAGCTAAAATCCTCAACAGATGGCGATTCAGTTGGTGTAGTTGTCACAAAGTATATTGTTAGCCAACTAATGATTATATCCTCAACCAATGGAATAAGCTTTTGCCTTATCCTAGCAATATCATTTTGCATCAAATTGGCCTACAAAAAAAAAAAGAAACTGATGAATGGGAAACTAATCCTCTGTCATCGTCATGCGAAAGTAAATTTATCAACAGAAGGTCATAAAAAAACAACTAATTGAGAAGGGTGGTGCAGTTGAGCACTGGGGCAACAATCAAAACAGCACGCAAGGTCATCATCATTTTTTATGCAAATCATCAAAAAATTGAAAGGGAAATAGATAATGAGACCAGATAATTGTAAATCGACTTGATTCTGATGTGAACTATTTGGTTAATATCCAAGTACATCCGGCATGTGGAATGAGACGATTTACAGAAGCCCGACATCACCAACATTTGTTAGAATCTATCACCAGCACCTTCACCGCAGGGACGCATTTTTCTTTCCTCCACTGCCCTATCTTCATCAGCTTGCCAGTCACCACTTTCTTGCTCATTACTGTCTGCACCCTTTAGTCGTCACCTTTCCCTCATCGCAATTCTGCTATCCGCAATTCGGCAAAATTAATACCAAAGGCCCATGTGTGCAGGTGTAATTCAGCAATAACTTCTCTTTTATTCTATGCGTTTGATGAAGTTGAAAGCTTAGATAACGAGGCAACCAACAGTAGGTAGAATTCAGGTGATTGACCTTAGGTAAATGAGTATCAGTTTGCACAAGAAGAACTAACACCCGGTCAATTTCTAAGAGAGAGCGCAAGGAATCAAGCAAGTTTGTCTAATACACAGATAGGTGTCCAAAGAAGGGCACTGATGTTATACATCTTCACTAAATGATATTCTGAAATGATGCTAAAGTTGAAGCGGCTCAAAGAACATTTCACAATAGATTATCTGCTGTTTCAAAGAGTGTGGGTAATAATATTGAAGCGGCATCCAGTTTCACCATACAAACCTGAAATCTGAATCCATCTTAGCAAAAATATAGGGAGACAATTCTATTAAGAGCAGCTCTTGAATTGAATGGATGGCAGATGAAATTTACAACACATGTATGCAAAATAATTTCCAATCTATCGACACCGTGACATAGCTAGAAAAGCTGTCAATTAATAGGAATTAAGGCAAAACTTCTGGAAATGCTGCATGACCAGGGAAAATTAAAAGTTAACAAGACCAGAAAAAAAGTATAAACGAAATTTTGAGCACTACGATTTTGGCACAGGAAATTATGAGGCAGATACCTGCACACCAATATTAACCAGATATCCTAGAAACAGACGCATGTCGAATGAAGATTCAAGCATCATTTTTGCCATTTGAGAAGTAGCCTGAATCAATAGGGACGAATTGACATTAAAGCATGCTTTCATGTCAGTATTTTGGAGGCTTTTTGGAATAAGGTCGTTCATATACTTTTCAACAATATCTAAAACTGTGCCCCATGTAGAAGCTTTTGTATATATTTCATGAAGAGACAGAACCATGTCAATAGAAAATTTCCTATGGCTTCTGTGTTCTTCTTGCTGTTTCTCACGCGCAGCATCGACTCCATCATGTGAGATGAGAGCACTGGTAATGGGCGATGAGTAGCCAGTTTCTAAAATCTTCAGTAGATGCGAAGTTATATCCTCAAATGAGAAAATGTCTGGATTGATGAGGGACATCAACATTGAAGCAGAAGAAGCTCTTCCAAGTTGATGACTAATATTACTCATGCATCTTAGCACATCAAATGTGATATCACGTTCCAAATCATTGTTAGGTGAAATCCAATCTGCATCTCTGAAATGACATACTCCACCATATGAACCTAAAATTCACCATTAGTTTCAAGTGTCAAAACAGCGACCAACTAAAAGATAACAAACTTATCAAATTTGAAAGCCACATAAATTTTAAAAGAACAAGGAGAAATATGCCTACCATAGATAAGTAGCTCGAAGTGCTCCAGATTACGAAATACCGAAATAGAAGCTTTCCTTATCAAACCAACTGATCCAGTTGAGGAATCCACAAATAAACTGTATGGTCTGTTGGTTTCATTCCAATGGTAAACAAATTGAGCACAAAAGTTTTTCCAGTAATAAAACATTGAAATAGGATTTGCGCTAGCTCCCTGCTCACCCACAATTAAAATAAACGAAATGAGACCGCGCAAATCAGCATAAGCTGATAAAACTAAAATGAAAAATTTGTACCTCACTTTCTATAATCGAAAATAATTCTTTTTTCAAACCAGCAACGTTAAGAGATAGAAATTCATGTTCAGTGACATGTTTTCTGTGATCTAGGATAGTTGCACGCAAAGCAGTACTTTGATGTACACCTGGCTGCAGCAACCTGCTCAAAAATATGGAAGATATAATATATGGAACCTGCTCCTGCAAAATTTCCAATCGGTGCCCCAAAAACCGCAGTCAGATCCACCGTTAAATTGAATAGTCTGACTAATCACATCAACGAATGAATATATACAGCTGCAGGTGGGTCTATTGAAATACAATGATGGACTATGATAAAGAGATGAAAACCCACACTATTTTATGTAACAAGGCACAACCAAACAACATCACTTTTGCATGTCAATGGCCTAAGATGAAATTTGATTGGCCTGATATATTGGACATAAAATTTAGGAAGGAATACTGGGGACAGGATCGAAGGTTGGATTATGACAGCCAAGCTCTTAGATAATTGAAAATCAAAATCCTGCACAAGATATTCCCACTAAACCGATCATAGTATTTCAAGAAACCTTGTTTCAATTACATGAGTTCTTCACTACTGTGGCCAAGATTGTGATATTAGATAACTTTCCAGAATCAATTGAGCCTCTGAAAAAGCAGACAATTTGGGACGCATTAATTTATCAATCATACTTTTCTCCCGGAATCTCATAATTATAGATGTATTCTTACGGCCTCCATTCAATAGAATTACAGGACTTTAGACCTTGACTTCCTCAGTCCCATGTTTTTTATGCATGAAAACAACATCAGTAGAACTGAAAGATTTTACACAATGAATTCGGTACCCACTCCTAGACTGAAGTAACCAGATAATTGTCTTCAAGACATTCCAACACCGTGGATAGAACCCCGTTAAAAACTATCTGGACATGGAGACGTTTAGGATTCACACTATCATAAGCCTCCTTAATGTTCTTCTCAACTACGAGATCAAACAAAAAATCTACATGGGTCTACTGCGCATCAGGAAGAGTAATATCAAGCATTGACCATTACATATTTTTCCCATATAAAACCGAAAAAATGGAATCTTTGGAGATTTTCTTCCCACTCAATATTCTATTCCCATCCGCAACATTTTCAATTCTGAGTTATCTCTTCTCAAGGTAGTCAGAGGATGTAAAAGAAGTTATAATATTTAGCACATAACCACTTAACTATCCCCCAGAACCCACATTTAGAATATAAACAAATATTAAAGAATGCAGTTTGACATCCCTCATCCGGGGCAATGTAAAGTTTTAGGATTCATGGGCGTCTGATCCAGAAGATTTAAGAAGATATATTGCGCCATTAGGCCATTCAAGATATGTTCTTGAGTCCTCATTAGAGCTAGAAACTAATAACCACTGCTAAGTCACCATATAATTGAACTCCTATTTAATCCAAGAAATATATTTTTTTTAAAATCTGGATCATCAATTAGCCTTGGTACCGCGCTGGTGTTTGTGGGTAAATTACTATTAATCAAAAGCAATAAAACCTATAAGCCTTAAATCAATTAGTATCGTCCCCGATGTCCACAAATAGCAGAAATCAGACTAACTTGGATAGTTGCAATCGAATATCGCCACTTCTGATTTGACCAAACCAACTTTTGAAAACAGGTAACCTTCGGTCAACCATCACTCGTGTCCTTTTCCGTACTTGATGTCTTTCTTTGTACTTACCCAAAGCAGTTCCCTCCCAGTATAGCTTGCCTGCCTCCAACATTGTCTGAATGATTACTTGCTTTCTTTCACTTTGACAGGGACCATCCTGATGCCAAATCTTTCTAATTTCTAAGTTTAACACGGTAGTAACTCAGGTCATTTCATTTCACGTAGATAAAAGAAAGTACTCGAATCGCAGTCGTTACAACTGTTGACAAGAGCCTTCCTTGAACTTAACAGAGGATTTTACGGAGGAAAAAGGACCTAATGCAGTGGACTATTACATAACTCAACCAAGACGGCTAAACAGTAGGCAACTAACCGCTAATTGATAAAAATGATGGAATAAATGAGAATTTTGACATTGCAGGTTAGATATCTGTATGTGCAAAATAATACGATTGCAAAAATCAATGGCCGATGATATTTTAAAACTATTAGCATTCTACTGGACTACTCAAAATTACAAGTGGCCTTTGCGACCAAAAAAATGTGCAGCCATTGACAAATGTAGCCTAGTCCCACACATTCATGAACAGAGTCAAGCACGCAACTATCTGTGTGGCCACAACATTCGCATAATTCATTGATGATGAATAACAATGGATTCGAGAATGAATGCCATTTCCCAATAGCTAAGTGCTTGAGTCTATCAATAAACACAAAACTGCCCATGAATGGTTCCTCACATAGGCGAGCTTGAGGCCTAGAACATCCGACCCTCATCACCTAGCGAGCATTTAAATAACTATGTACCTCACTCTTTCTCCTGCAGAACAGTCTGCCCTCCGAGCAGAAGCCTATTAAAATCTATTAACTTATCGATGTCATTATCCTCAATCAAACTGTGGAAACCAATCTAAGAAAGAAGTTAGAATAGCCCGAATTATCTTTAATCCACAGTAATCGTGTCATACAGTCGCTCTAATGTGGTACTCAAGAGAATGAATTTTGCTGCTGCTGCAGAAATGGCAGTGATTAGAGAGTCATTATGATCATTTACTTTCACCAGTGTACACGTTTGCACCCACATTATTCTGCCTTCTTTACTAAAAAAAGAGAAAATAGGCTAAAGATTTTCAAAATGGCTATCACATCTAGGCAGTATAGCTTAGGGAGATATTCAAGCGTCCAACAACTACAGATGCTATATATTCATAAAATTATCGTTCCTTCCAAATGTTCACAGTCGAGCAGTATAACACAGATTCTAAAGAGAAATTCATCCATATATCATGATATCCAATAGCAAGGGCATGCCAATCAACATGAGCATAGCTATTAACTAAAGAATTGATAGAATACCTTCTGTGATGAAAAGACTGATGCTTCATTCCATATTAGATCATCAGATGGCTGATGAGGATCTTGAAACAAGTGATCAGAAATGAAATCCTCCTGCAAACCATAACTATTCATGTGCTCCCTGAAATTAATAGCCACAGTTAATGAAGTCGCTAACCAGAATAAATTAAAAAATTCTAGAAAAAAGCACCATTTAACCACCGAAACAGAAAACGATTCTTGTCACCAAGAAAGGTCATTGTTTCCATATTTCAAAAGAGAACTTTCATATTCTAGAAAATTTCACCGGTTTCTATCCAAGCTTTCTGTCACTTGTACTAGAAAAGCTACAATTAATCGTGATAGAAGTTTTAAGACGTACCAAACAAAAAGTCAAAAGGGGAAACCTAGTACTTTCCCACTTTTAAAAAATGTCATTGTAGCTCTAAAAGAGGTAGTCAATAAAAATCTGAACTCTAGGCGTACTGTGAAAAAAATCCTAAGGTGCATCATGAGACGTGATTACCACGACCTCAGTGGTATCAACTCTTTATCAATGCAGCAGTAACACAAAATTCAAAAATGCAGAACACAAAAGTACAAGAAATAAACGCATAAAATTCTGCACATAAATTTAATACGATACCAACCAACATTAAAGAAGACTGGCATCATGGGGGATGACTTTCTGCATTTAATTATAATTATAAGAACATCGAGGTATATTGGTTATTTGCTGTCTAAAAGCTTGTTCCCTTAATGATACGATATTTCTATTTAACGTTCTCTACAAAATCTAAAAAGTTAATTTTCCAGAAGGAAAATTTCACTTACACTCTAATATCTGAATGAAGAAGATCATAGAACATTGATCCATCTTCTTTGAGTATATATAGCTTGTGTGAAGTAAGTTTGAGGTCAATAAGGATCCCCTGAGACCAGCGTAGTAAAATTCAGTTTCTAAGGAGTCAGAAAGGTTGCTCTGGCATAGCAACCAGACATTAGATGCAAACTATGATACACAACGCAAATTTTTACCTGATCCAAAGGAATTGTTTGGATAGACACATTGGGCGACAATGTGATTTTTTCCCCAGCAGTAAAATGGATGTAATGCAGAGCAATCATCGAATCTGAATCCTTCACATACTCAGGTAATGTCAATGAAAAAAATTAAAATAAAAATAATTGCTAAACAATTCATGGGGTTATGAAAATATTATCATTTGAAGTCGAGAAATGGAGTGAAATAGTTATAAAATCCAGGGATCTTAGAATGACATGCAATAGCATTAGACAGAAGAAGTATTTTGCAAACAATTTCTTTACCTAATGATCAAAAGAATGTTGACTGTATGTGCTACAATAAATGGAATTTAAGCTACTGTCCCTAGTAGCCTTTCATATTTGATAATCGGTTCCCATAATCTTCATACTGTTTCAGAAGCACCCATAAAGTAAGAAACCTCTAAAACTAAGAACGATCTTTTCCCCTCATCAGAAAATGTAATAAGTTACGGAGATGGGTGGATCCGCAAATGCTGTCTAATAGTCAGAGCTTCAATACCCAACACAAAAGCCTGACTACTGCCATCATCATTTTTTATTTACACCTCCAATAACAACTAAAAAGCATGTAAGAGCCGGCACTTGTGGCTGGCAGTCCCACATGGTCGTCACAATCCAATCTGGAGCATCATATGATACTAATAATAGGAAGATCCCAGTTGGATAGCTGTCTCCTCGAAAATCTATACCTTTACCCAGAACAGCAAAACCACCCGCATAACAAAGATAAATTCAGGGCGAGGTGTTTTCGAATACCATTATTAATTTATTGATACTATAGCCTTTTGGCCAAAATCTTGTTTTATACTTTATAACGTTGTAAATATAAGCTTACCATTTCATGTGAAATTCTACATTTTAATTTTTTTCTGCGTTGGCATCACTATTTTTGTAACAAAAACATAGCAGTCAAATAGCGTACAGTTATTTTAATTGCTTTCATAATAAAGTTTCTACCATGGTCTGCCAATTGTGTCAATAGGGTAAACTCATTAGAGTTTGATCTTCAACTTATTTTCCGGTAGGTTTATTCATAGTTCCTTCCCAAAAAAAAAACAAAAAATGCTGCTTCTCGCTTAAAAAGACCCTTCTAATATGTGAATTGAACAGCAAAGGCAGAATACAAAATATAATTAGAAAATTTGTCGAATAAAATGAACATGCATAAATATCAATAACTGAAACCAAGGATGAAGCATGTATCATTAGAAGAATCAAATGCTCAAAGCATCACCCAAAAACAAGAGACAAGAGCATAGTAATGGATTGTGCAAAAACAGCCGATTCTTCATGTCCAATAATTAATAAGAATGCTCCGTATTACTATTTAGTAATAGATTCTGAAAATATTTGACAAAAATTAAGAAGCTTACAATCGCAGATCCATACAGCACAGCTAAGGGAATTATGCCGGTGTCATAGTTCGGATCACCAACCCAAATCCTTGAAGCTGAAGATCCTGAAATTTGAATGCCCAATCCACATTTCTATAAGCTTTCATAGGGATTAATCAACTCGAATAGGATCTACAAGCGACGAATAGCATTATACATTAACAACTCATCTCATAAATTCCATATTGTATAAAGATGCGATCATTTCTTTAATCCTTACCAACAAAGATATATTGCAGGCTGTGCAAAATGGCATAATGAATCACCCAAGCAGCCAATAGATTGCAATGGCAAAACTAAAAAAAATTTCATATGAGATGATTGTAAACACTCCATTCCAGCATCTGGTAGTCCGCCATTTCCTTAAATGCACTTTACACAAAACTTACCTTGGAATTCATTAATCCCTTTAATCGCAAGGGAGCGGGTACAAACAGGGGTTTATGAAGTTTTATGAATATCACCTAAAAAGATGATTTAATAAATAAAAATATAAAGAATTAGAAGTATGAAACCATTTAAACCAAAGAAAAAATTCACCGATTTCTCCGCATAAATAAAAACAACTGAAGTTTTATTGGAGAATATATTAATCTAGGAATCTTTTGGGAAGAGAAAATTATTTGATGACTTAATATCTTGCTTACCTGCAGAAAAAACATATTAATATAAGGTCCCTGTCCAACATCTAACACCATCTACTTGAGGAATAAGAAAAACATGAAGGAAACGCTCAAGGAGAGATAGCTCAGTCTGAATAGCTACACTGTTATAATCAGCTCATTGCAAGGAAATACGGGGTATAAAAGAGCGCTGTTAATATTTGTCTCCATGTGAATCTTTCAATAAAACGTTTTACCATTACAGCACCCCACCTATATTTGCAAATGATATTAAACAGCGCTGTCAGGATCAAATATATATGAACAATAACATCTTAACATATTTGAAAGTAGACGGCATGACACCCTGCTCATGATACTTGAAATTTAATGGAATTTTTTTATGAGAATTGGTTGTTCACACAAATAGTGACACTTCATAGAGTAACAATAATTAGAACATAGGTACAAAAGATAACTTATTTGGAAAATATTTTGACAATTTTTGAGATAGGACCACTATTATTTGCGAGTAGTAGAGTAACAATAATAATGTCTGTTTTAAAATCACAGAGACAGAAGAGGTGAATGAAGATCTTAAAGGTCAACTACTTATGCCCTCACTATGAAGCACAAATATCTGCAACTATAGAGAAATATTGATGAAAAGACAGATGAAAATGATGAAATGAGTTCAATGATCTGTAGAAAATGAAAAGAAAAGAAATAAGATAGACAGTACCTGTAACTTCTGGCACAACAACGACATGATTGAGAACCTTGGAATGATTAAGAAGATCCCATACACGTAAGGTTCCATCTGAATGAAGAACAAACACCAGTTTTCTCGAAACAAGTTGAGATACCGTCAAATCCTTAACCGAGCAGATGCTTCTTCCTCTGCATGCCATTTTTTGGAATTGAAAGGAGACAAAATTTAGACTGAAGCAAGCACAACAGAAACAGCACGAAACTGGATGCATAAATTAAAAATTTTATTAACCAAACATGATTTCTACAACCAGCATTGGATGAAAAAATTAAATAGTATTGCGGTGTTTGTGCTTCAAAGGAACTTATCTATGATCAACAAGAAATTTCTAGGCCATCTGCAGGAGACCTGAGAAGAAACCTGACAAGAATTACATATTCTGGAAATGAAAGCACTCAAGGACAAGCTTCTATAGACCCCATCACCAACCCCACTTTAATGTCGACAGCAGAACCTTTCTAACCATCAAATTCATGGGCATACTCTTTCTACATCAAATAATGTCGTCCCTAGCATTCCACACCCCACAAGAAAATCCAAACATTTTAAAGCTTTTTTCAGGTCAAGTGGGACACTTTCTCAAAAGTATGCGACCAAAGCTGTTCACTTCAACAAGCTAAAAATATTTTCTCACGTAAGGATTTTTTCCCGACATGCTGGATACACCAAAGATGATTGAGCAGAAAGAAATTCGTGCACAAAAATTAATAATTGGTGAACAGCTATGCCCGACATGCTGGATACACCCCTACTCTGTCAAATTAGGTAACAAGGAAATCTTCAAAACAAACCCAAAAAAAACAGTCTTAGCAATAACTGAGGAACCTAATATGCTGTATTCAGCCTTCCTATTTGACTATGTTGTAATGCCACTATTTCATACAGAAAACCGTACTGATCCAGGTCATCAGCAAACCATTAACTGAACCAGAGAATTAATCTTCAGTGTTTCAGAGAACCATTTACAATGTCCAGCTTGTACCACACTGTAGCCAATCTAGAACTCGAATTCCACTCTCAACATCTTATCTATTTATTGCTGATCAACAGTAAAGGGACTTTCAAAAGCAATGATCTGGCCCATACTTCTGTACTAAACATCCGCAAAAACTTATTGGCACTGAATTGAGATCTCTCAAATTTATGAAGCCAAGACTCTGATCATCAACATCATCATCCTTTTCATCATCTTCATGTCACTTGCCTAGGCGTGTTGGGCACCTTGTTACCTTCAGATTGCTACCTTAAGACCTATGATAACATTGAGCAAAACGATAGAATGAAATCCACAAGGATTGACTGTCATCTAACTAAAGCAAAGCTAGAAAGTGAGTATCGCATATTCCCTCTGTTTGCTTAGACAACTCATTAACAGACATTACGTTCTTTCATATGAGCTGCATAATGCTCTGACATTACATTTCTTTGGTTTTGATGCCTATGTTTTACAAGGATCATATCCATGTGCTACTGTAGTATTGATAGGAGTTTTGGGTACTTCAACTGCACAACGATTCTATACTATCGTCCACTTGATGAAACCATTTACCAAATCTGATATGACTACCTTGGCTGAAATTCATTAAGTTTTTCGCAAGTAAAACAGCCAACTGCCTTAAATCAAGAGTTAGCAAATTGAATAGGTACCAGGAACAAGAATTTCGATCCTTTGGCAACAGAAACAATGATGGGATTGAGAAAGGCGGAAGCAAGAGGCGAGTTAAGCTTCTCAAATCTAAATGCATTGCAAAAGTAAAATGTACGCAAATTCATCACATTTTCTACATAACATCAGCTTTCAAAGATATTATAGACAATATTTCGATTGGAGTATCGATATTTCAAGGAAATATGCACGTATTTACAATTTTTGAATTTCTTTAAGACATGTAAATACATTCTCAGTCAATAAAAAATAGTATGAACATCTTTTTCCGGGTATTATAAAGGAATTTCAATCAGGTCCTTCACCCACGAAACGCCTAACGCCCATTAAACCAACTTAACCATGTTCAAACGACTGGTCCAGTAGGCTTATATCCTAATTCATCCCCGGTGAGTAGCAACCTTAAAACCTCAGCTAGGCTGTGATCCAGTAGTCATCCTGTTGAGAGATTCATTGGTAGCATGTATATTACAATTCAATCCTTTTGTTCGAGTATTTGGATCAATGCTCAAATCAAATGCTAACAAAAATGTCCTCAAACTAGCGACCAGAGTGTTACAGTAACACATTGACATTTAAGGTATTAGTACTTTAAGTTCCTCTGACAGAATCCATAAATCTCACAACGGCGCATACCCCACCATGACACATGATAGCTGGTGATTGATGTCCCAGATTGTCAACCCAAAAAACCACAATAGCTTAACTTCCATCATAAAATTCTGTCTTTCGTTTCTCAACGTAAGGTTGACACATTGTTACCACAAAACATACAAACTAAAATCAAAATTCTAAGCATAAGACAGCCCACTTATCAATGCGATGGACTTATTTATTAATTGTGTATACTATTTAGGCAGAATGCCTTTACCTATTATTACTAAAAAACTGAAGGAAACCTCAGAATCGGAGGAAAGTGAGGAGCATGTGCTAAAGGAAAAGAATACCTTGATACCAGGCTCCACAAGCGCCCTATTCCTACATCATCCCGCAATTCAAACGTGAAACCTGTGGCAGCAGAGGGTAAAGCTCTGTAATGACTTAAAACTAAAAAAAAAGAAACTCTGTAAACCCTCTCGTGGATTCAGTAAGAGAAAGTCAGCGCTAGATAGAAAATTACACTAAACACAGCCAAACGAACCTGGTGTGCTTTGTTCGAGAATGCCAAGTTGATAGCAGGTGACTGAACCATCTTGTCGTCCCAGCAGCAGGCACCCAAATGTTGCTGCCACAGCTATCACTTTTGAATCCGTTTGCACATCAACCTCCACGTACTCACTCTGACTGAGGACCGAGCCCGATACATATGTGGAGATATCTCCCAGTTTGAAAAGATAAGCTGCCCCTGACATGGTTAGGGCATACAGCATATATCTTCTACCAGCTACATTCCGAACCTAAGGCAAGACAGGTTCCTCGACCAGTTCAGATAAAGAAATAGGAAAAGAAGGAATATCATTGACAGGGAAGGCCAGAGACAGAATGCAACAGAGAATCAGAGGCAATTATGAATTTGAGTCGCCAATGCGAACTAACCTCATCTCTGCAGATAAATGAAAACGTGAAAAGTGACTCAGGGAAAACAAGACGCAATCCGCGTTCCGGAAACTCTTTCTGAGGACAGAGCTCGAGCACCTCAAGCACATTCGGTAGATTATTGTGTATTCTCCTGAAAATCATCAAGAAACAGGCAGGTTTGGAGTCAAGTAACGGGAAAAAATCCCACCATCATTCGTGCAGGAACATCAACTCGACCACTAACGCCACTAAAAAGCGAAAACAACTGGCATCATAGATAGACAAAAAAGGCTACAGGAAATATGGATAATCCTTCATCTCACAAACAATTCTGCTCTTACAGAGAGTTGAAGGCACTTAGAAAAGCAACACCGCGATGGAACCACCTAGAAAAAGAGCTCAACAACGCGCAGAGGACTCGAGAACCACAAACCAGATGAAATACGCCGGAGAGTCTCCCGCGACGACGTGGCAGGCGGCCGCATTGCGAGGGGGCGTGGATGAGGAGACCTCAGGAGAAGCAACAGCACTGGGAGGCGGCGTCGACGGCCGAGGCGAGGAAGGGACCGTGAGCTCGACCCACCGCACCTTCTCGCTTCCCACGATGGGCACCTCCACGCCGTCCGTCGGCCAGCTCGAGGAAGGCGGAGGAGGAGCTGGCGACGCCATCGCCGCAGGGGGCGGGAAGGGGTTTGGAAGAGCAGTAGGGTTGAAAGCGGGGTCTTTGAGCTCGCTAGCCATAGCATAGAGTGAAGAACAAGAAGAACAAAGCGGGATGGGAGAAGAGTTTGGCCGCCCGGTTCAAACCGGCACGGTCCGCCGAAAACCTATCCCCGGTTCAGAAAACCGGCTCACTTGCAGCAAATCTCGTCCAGAGCCCGGGCCACTCTCCCCCTCATCTTCGTCCCTCTTTCTCTCTCTAGCCATTCTCTCTCTAACCATCTGCTTCTCTTCATTCTATATGGTCCCATGAAGGCACCCATTATATCCGCACACCTCTTTCCTAGTATTTTATATTTTTTAAATGTATATATAATATCCAAGTGTGAAAATAATTAGAACTTGAAATAATTAAAAAAAGGAAAATACATGGTGGACCCATATAAGGAAAAAAAGTATAATTCTGGCCCAAATAATCCCAAACCTTAGTACCCATTATCTTACATCCAAAAAATTGCAGACCAGGGATCATCAAGCTCTCTCTCTCTATCTTCCCTCTCTCTCTCCTCTCTCTCTCTCTCTCTCTTCTCTCTTTCTCTTTCTGTCTCTCTCTCTCTCTCTCTCTGTCTCTCTCTCTAGGGCACGTGCCCACCTACACACAGATGTACATGTACAGATTTAGATAATTATGGAAAGCATTTTGTCGCATGAATGAGCCAGATGAGCGACTAAAGTATTCAGCGTTTTATAGAAGGAAATATCTCTGGGCAGAGCCGATGTGTAGTGAGAGGAAGAAGGACCGAGGATCAGAGAGAGGAGGCCGGATGCAGCGCTGGTCATGGGGCCAGCCTCTCGATCTGCCACACCCGCTTCCCCTCTGCCTCTCTCAGAGAGTACTGCAACCTGCCAGCCAGATCGAAGAACAGGTGAGGAGAGATACTCTAAAGGTAGCACAAGAAGGGAGCCACGAACCAGACCTGTCGTGCAGGCGAGAAGGCTGCCCCTGCCAGAACTCGAATCGGGTCGGCGTGAGCCTGTAACCTCCCCAGTACTCGGGCTTGGGGATCAAGCTCCTGGAAGGGTTTTAGAGAGAGAAAGATGAGAGACAAGAATGGGAAATAATGGGGAGTTTTTAGTGAGAGAGAATGGAAGAATCGAACATGTTTCTAGCAAATCTGGAGGGGAAATGATCCTCCCTTATCCATTTAAATAGGTCAAACAAATCTGGAAAGTCAACGGCGTTCAGCTTGGGAGCTGCTCTGGTTACTGTGAAGATCCGGCAGCCAACTTAGTCAACAAAGTGTGGGTTTCAGTGAATGAGAGGATCTTGGATCTCTGAATTGGGTTGAATCATCTACTGTGGATGGGCCTCATAACCAAGAAGATGGACTGCATTCAAACCACATATCTGGTCTTGATTTTATTTTTTTTCCGGAAAGAGGCTAATTTAGAATCGTCTTCCCCATGAACTATAGCCTAGAATAACATAGAATCATAAGCAGAAGAGTCCTCTCTCTCTCTCTCTCTCTCTCTCTCTCTCTCTCTCTCTCTCCCTTCTCTCCTCCCTTTCTCCATCTCTCTCTCTCTCTCTCCCTTTCTCTCCTCCCTTTTTCATCTCTCTCTCTCTCTCTCTCTCCCTTTCTCCCTCCCTTTCTCCATCTCTCTCTCCCTCTCTCTCCCTTTCTCTCTCCCTTTCTCTCTCCCTTTCTCCCTCCTTTTCTCCATCTCTCTCTCTCTCTCTTTCTTACTCTCTCTCTCTCCCTCCCTCCCTTTCTTTCTCTCTCTCTCTCTTCCTCTCCCTTTCTCTCTCTCTCTCTCTCTCTCTCTCTCTCTCTCTCTCTCTCTCTCTCTCTCTCTCTCTCTCTCTCTCTCTCTCTCTCTCTCTCTCTCTCTCTCCTCTCCCTCTCTCTCCCTCCCCCTCTCCCTCTCCCTCTCTCTCTCTCTCTCTCCCTCTCTCTCTCTCTCTCTCTCTTCCTCTCCCTCTCCTCTCCCCCCTGTTTCTCTCTCTCTCAAAACAAATGTAACAGCATAGAACTCAGAGAACGGTTGATGAAATAAAATGCATTTCTGACCCATAAACATTATAAACACTGATGCCCGATAATATATATATATATATATATATATATATCAGGCAACAAAAACTAACCCATCAGCGTATTTATCTTGCAGCTCCGTATACGCCTGGTGAAGTAAATGCCTCCCAGCAACAACACTACTCTGGTAAAATAACCCGCACTTCTTAATGAGTTCTCCATTCATGCATCCGACCATATCTTCTTCTAGATTCTCGCATGAAGAAAATAAACGCACCTGTCTGCTGACGATAGCTCCGATCTGGCTTCCACGCGGGCGACTGTGGAAATATGCCTCGGATTCCTCTTTAGGAACTCTCTCAACTGTGCCTTCGATTCTCACCTGTTATATGCAATGATACAATGTTACTATTCATGGAGATTGTCTTAGAGCAGATTATCGAATATTTTTCATAATATAATCAGATTCATTAAACTCTGTCCACTGTATTGGGGCTCAGTAAGCTCAATGGAACCATTCTCATGGTATTGATTGACTATTTATGGTATAGTAATGGGGACAGAGGAAGATGCTTTTCATGAAAAAAACAAGTGGTCACAACAAGCTCATCAAACAGTAATCAGGGTCAAGGCTGCCACATCATGAAAATCAGGCTCTCTCTCTCTCTCTTTTTCTCCCTTTTTCTCCCTCTCCCTCTCCCTCTCTCTCTCTCTCTAGGGTACGAGCCCACCTACACACACACATGTACATGTACAGATTTAGATAAATATGGAAGGCACTTTATGGCATGAATGAGAAACGGGCGACTAAAGTATTCAGCCTTTTATGGAAAGAAATATCATTCTCTTTTTATGGCATGAATAATGTCTTTAGTTCGTTCACAAAATTAGTAATGAGGGCAGCGGAAAATGAATTTCAATTTCATAAATTTTTTATAAAAGCCAGGAATAAATAAGGAAAAGTTGTGGTGATTCAAGCAATGTTACCTGGCGATTGAGTGGGTCCCAGTAAAAAAGAAGTGATGCATTAGGGTTTGCAGACAGCTCACGCGCTTTTCGGCTTTCATAGTTAGTATACCTGAAGATTACAAAGGATGGGCATACGAATCAGGTGCCGGACTTAGACTAGTCACTTGTGATCAATAATCTGATTATGAATAAATAATGCCACTGACAATACAAAGCCGTTTTCATCAAATCCTTTTAGCAAGACCATCCTTGAAGACCTGCAAAATAAAGATATCTCATAAATAATTACGAAAATAAAATGTCATTTTAGTAAAAATTATAATCCGAATCATAGACAGAAAAATACAAGAACAAAGTCACATCAACCACATACGGTTTTCCCTCCTTGTCGACGGTCGTCAAGGCCATGGCATTTGGTTCCCTCACTTGAGCAGTAGCTGCATCATTGAACCATTTACGGAACTGCAAGAGAGCATTGATAGATCTTGTATGAATGTCAATAGTAAACCTTGCCTACTTTGGCATTGATAGATCTTCAAGTATAATTCTTAATATAGTAGAAATCTAGTACGATCCTCAAGAAATATGTCATACCTGTTCTATAGGGTCAGCTAATACGTGATCCTCAAGAAATTCTGGTGAAATGTAATTCTGTCTCATGGCTGACACATCAAGAGCTAGGTGCTCACCAATCCTGACACACATGGAAGTACCAGGGTATGGCGGTAGGTGAAGACCATACTTATTGGCAATGGGTGGAGGGACAAATCTGCCGCCTAGAAAATGATGAGGCCCGGTAAATTTCTTTGCGCAGAGCTTTGGAGCTGTCAATGACACCTAAAACCACAGCTGGATCAATACTAAACACGGTACATGCACCGTCATATGATGAATTTGAAAATGCTAAATAATTTTACCTAGATAAGGGTGAATATAAGGTGAAAATGTCTAACTGGATACTGATACATGCATAAGAAATTCAAGAATAATATAAGAAAGCAAAAAACTCACCAACATATGAGGTTTAATCCCTCCTTCAGAATCTAGATCTCCTTCTTCAACATGCCATCCAGAGGGAATATCCACAGAAACAATGGCCGGTGACTTCTCAGCTGTTGAGCTGAGATTGTTCAAGGAAATGAGCCTGTGGACAAGATCATCGAAGGGTGGCCTAGGCTTGCCTATGCAACCCAAAGAAAATGTTGCTTAGTCAACGAGACAGATACACGATAAAAGTTTGTCACACATACAGAAAAAATTGCTCCGATATTACTACATATTTGCTATTTATACTGATCCCTATACATCGAGTACTGAACAGGGTAGGCAAAAAAAAATGGCAAGTTGGTTAACGACCTGAGAATGCAGATTATGATAACAATAAACAGATGTATAGATAATCATTACCAAAATAAAACAAGTATGCGAAAACATAGGAGGTTGTGATGACTCTTTTCGAATGTTGATCCAAAGCACAAGTGGTATTAAAACCTGCCCAAAGATCAAATGGTGGCAGTAGAGCCATTGGCATGGAAGGAACACAGGTTAATTCCAATCTTAATCAGACATAGCCCATCTGCCTACAAGGAAATCCAATCTCCTATTAAAAGGCACTAATTTAAGCTAAACATACTGAGATCGAACAATGTATGATTGATCTTCCCAGTTCAGCTGGCCCAAAGGCCGACCAGACAAACCTTCATAAGGTATTATTTCCTGCAGGTGATTTCCACCTGAAGATTATCTGCTCCATAAAACACATACTGTTTCCACTATTGTTTTCTGAAACAAATGTTAACAAAAGATTAAATGGTATATTGTTATAACCCTTCTCTTCTACGTCATTATTTTTAAGAGAGAATTATGGCCTTCCACATTTTTCAAGTTCCTAGCTAATTATTGTATCTTATATTTTTCTGATTTTTCATAATTTATTTTTTTGAATTTTTACTGTTACTAATCAATTTTTTCATTTGAACAGAAGCCATTATAGGATGCGGTGCCTCTCCATCCAACGACTTGACCCGCCCAATCACATCCAGACCCGATTTAGATCAGAAATGGCCTATCCAGCCCCATTAATCCAAATTGAAATTCCTCGACCTCCACTGAGACTACCACCATTAGCCCATTAGCTAGGACACCGAAAAGTATGGTAGAAATAAACAACCACTTCTCCATTCTGTCTTGAACAAACAAGTTAAATATTTCTTGACCTTTCTACCTTCGTCCATGACTAATTCCTAGCATTACGGGCATAACAAATGAACCAAAAAATTTACAGATACCAAAAAATTTAACAACAAAAGTTTTAGGCATTCTACTGTAGGTCTTTTTTCTCTGTTGCAGGTCTGTAAATTTCTAGCTTAGCACTTAATCATAGTTCAACAAGGACAGCCATCATTATAATTAATCCTTTTAAAATAGTACGCCTATATTCTGTAAGTAATCTGAATTAGCCTTAGATTAAACCCTGGTTTTGGCTGCACTTATTTTTGACCCAGATCATAAAATTTAACCAATTCCTAACAGTACTTAAAATGTTAATAACATGGCAACTTTAACAGCGCATTTTGATATCAGATGCATACAATTTACAGTCGGTAATCAAGATCAGGCGCAGATATGACAATACTCTAGAGTGGCTATAGGTCATATATTCCGGAACTAGTAATATGTTTACTTTCAAGGTCTCTAGGTGGATAGAGCCACAAGAATCCGCATATCTCCAAGACATTGTCCGAGGATCTCTTTAAAAACTCTTGAGCCTTATAGATTATCACACAAATCTTTTAGATACCATCTTACACCAAAGTTCATGTTAGAACATTAATCGGCACAAAACATTCGAAATTTTGGCTCCAGAAAATTGGTAAGCCAGAAGTTAGCACATCAGATGCATCTGAAGTTCTACTTCATGGGGAGCCTGGGATTTCCAAAAGGCAATATTTCAAGTGAATGAGAAAAGTCCATTTGGATGACAATAGGTTATAATTGTAGTTCCAATGTTTCCAAACTCATTTTCTGGACATTCTAAGGTGTTAACGTTAACAAAAAAGTATAATGATTATCATACACAAGTGAAACAAAACGCTGAAAAGACAACTTCTCTTAATTATAAGAACAAGGAAATGAGAGTCCTACCTTGAAACGAGAATCCAAAAATGGCATCAACAATGACATCAAAATCAGTTGAAAAATCCTGAGGCAGCTCTTCCACTGACAAGAATGGAACTGATAGTGCTCCTAACTTCAAAATGTTAAAACGATTATGGCACATAACATAGGTAAGTTTCCAGTTTGTGTTATACAATGACATTTACCTGGGTAACCAATCCTGTGTAGAGAGTCTTGGGCGTACGCTTAGGATAACAAACAACTGGCTCATACCCAAAGTGATACAAATGCCGTGCAGCTACCAGGCCATCACCACCATTATTTCCCGGACCACAGATCACAAGTATGCGGCTATATTCGTTGCTTTTATACACCTGACAAACAGCAGCCTTTAACTTAAGCATTTTAAATACCTCAGATTCTCGGAAGTCAAATATCTAAACGGATGAAGATCTGGAGAGTTTTGGAAGAGAAAAATGGGATGAGATCGAAAAATAACATACTTGTGCTAGTTTGGTGTGAGTAGTCCAACAGGTTCTGGTTACCAATTATTCTTACAGAGCCTCTTTCATGAATCAATTTTCCGTCTAACAACTAAATCAATTAGATGATAACTGTCCTGACAAGGGGATATGACACTAATTTAGAAACCTAGAGGTGATTTAGCAGATGTATGATAGCATTTTCTTGTTACAGACTATTTCTGCAGGCGCATTTCCTAACGGAAATTTAATTGTTTCAGCTAAATTTCGAATGCAAAAAAATAATTTAGTATCAGAAAAGATACATCAGAGCGTTGGAAATAAAGACCAGCCCTTTTATATGAAATGTCACAAGAAATTTGGAGAGAAAGGGATATCAATAAGTTAAATAAAGAAAACACTGCTTCCAAGTTATGTTTATCCAACTTGTCAATTTTTTTTCTACTCCAGCATACTCATATTCTGTTTAACAATAAACAATGCACATTAACAAAGCAAAACTGTTATTCATCTGACTCTGACATTGTTTAACAATAAACAATGCACTCTACCCCCTAAAACTGTGGTGTTTTAGGGGGTAGAGTGGATATAAAAGTTGGGGCAAGAAATGTCCAAGAAGTCCAAGTAATGCGATTGCTAAATAGTTTTTGAACTTCGTGGATATCCTTCTGAAGTAGATGGGCTACACAACAAGGAGATGGGACGAATTTTTTTAGAAAAAACTTCAAACTAGAGTGCCAACGCAAATCAGAGGCATAGCTAAACTGTCCACTAACACAATCACTATACCTTTCTTCGTATTACAAATCTTATAATTTATATTTGAGGGTCATCAAATCATATGAACCCAAATGGAATACCAGCAGTTCTTGAGTGGGTGGAAAAACAAAGCACATATTTCAGATAAGTCATACTTTATTACAAACATAGGAGGGCACTTGTGAAATGAACCCCTTGTTCCATTCTCAAGGAGGAAGCAAAAGCAGAATGAAGGCATTTCTAGTTTAGACATCACAATGACCACAATAGACACTTTGCATCCTGTGATGACAAGCTAATGGGCTGGAGAGGATTTTCCGAAAGAATCATAAAGATGAAGCGCAGGGCAAATTGTGATCTTCTTCTCTTTACTCTCACCATTCTACCATGGGAGGCTCGATGGGGATCATGAGATATCTATTATTTCTTGAAGAGCTCAGTTCGGGTCCAAGAAGCCTATTATGACGCAAGGTTCTTGAGGATGAGGAAGCACGGATTCACTCCCTGACTGCTTCCAAATATCACCTTATATTGATGCACTTCAATCAGACCTTTACCATTGCCAGTGGAAAAAAATGTCCCTTCAATATGCACCATGGTTTCTAATTTTACAGAAAAAATAATTTAATGGTTATATTCATCACTGGAAGCAGGTATAAACATAAAGAGAATATATTAAAGCTTTTCTGGACGAATTATATTAATAAAGTTGTCAATTAGCAGAAGACAGGAGCGATAGGAGTCAAGGCAAACCAATGCATAACCTCGGCTATGGCGCTTGCAACACTCAATCCGGCCAATTCCTGCGGGTCAATTCATCACACGTGACTGAATGGCAGTTGTTTATCTACAAAGGATAGCAAACGAGAGGGAGTGGGAGAGGCAGTAATTTGGATGAGGTGAGAAAACGGACCATCAACTGGTCGACGCTGAAGCCAAGAGGCCCCATGAGAACCTCGTCGATCTCCGCTGCCTCCCTCTGGGTAAGATACGAAATCTCCGCCATTCTGTAGCCTGTCCCGCTCCCTCCTCCACTGGACGCGGAGAAAACACGACGAAGAGAGGCGCCAAGGGTAAGGCGAAGACCGATCGTCTGTATCCACGCAGCCAAATCACTTATCAGTCAGAGACCCGGAGAAGGCAAACGGGGAAATGAGTGGGGAAGAATCGATATACGCCGACATGAGAGTTACCGCGCAAGGGCGAGCAGATCCCGTCGGGAACCACCAAAGCGACGGCGTGCCGGGTTGTGGGTGTGGAGTACCGCAGACGGTGGCGGGGGAAGCTCCAGCAGGGCGGATGAGGTGCTTCGCCTGGTTGAGCATAGAGAAGCGGCGTGGCATGGCCCAGCACTCGCCTGTCCCTCTCTCCCGAGGACTCACAACGTCCTTCACTAGTACCCACTTTCAGTTTTCTTTTTTCTTACGCATGTTTTTAAATTATTTATTACATTATTATATTCTCATTTTCTGGTAATTTATATGTTTATTTAATTATAATTTGTATATTCATAAATTCATTTATTAATTATACTAAAAATAGGACTCTAGCCGGACCGACAAGACCAAGCCTGGCCCCCTTTTCCAAAATTATTACCCAAATGTAAAAGATTGGATGGTCTTTAAATTTTCTGAGCTTTGATTGAAATATTAAAAAGTGAAAAAATAAATAATTTTGTGGGTAAAAAATGGGCTTCACTTGGGGTTTTGTGGGCCCATAGGGCATTAAATATAATGATATTTTCAGGAACTTAAAAAGGGAAAAATAGAGTTAAACTTGTTGTCACTATTTTCTAATAATATTGTTTGAATTAAATATAATTCAATTGAAAATACAACTAAAGAGATGACATGTTATGGTGAAAGTGTAGGTTTTTGTGAAGATAATCTAATAAAGTTAATGAATATTTATTAAATTAATAAATAATAATTAATTGAAACGTGAAGCTCTCTCTAGATTCATACTTCTAAGGGACTAACACTTGATAGAAGGGCTCAACTCTCAATAGTAAAATTTTCACTCTAAACTCTCTTCTAGATTCACATGGCATGCCCTCAATATAGAATATTAAAGTTCTAAGCATGAAACCTCACTTTTGTGTGGGGGATGCATGACATGTGTAATTGGCACAAGATGATATGACATAGTACACACGAAAGGATATTGTCTATAACAATGAGCATTGACAAAATCCAAGACAATCACTACACAATAATGGTATGAGTACATATTATGCATGTGAGTAGTAGACATCTAGATCTTTCCACCTATAGCTTTATTGTGTAGTAGTAACTTCTCATTATACTTGTGTGTTTTTATCAAGTTTTTATGGGATACAAGCTTACTTGATATTAAGAAGATATCAAACTCTGCACATGATTGAATACTTTCAACTTCCACCATATTGACCAAAGTAGGATTGAGCAATACATGACTAAATGAATAATAGGTGGTTCATTTTTTAAGATATCACTTATGAAAGGATTATCCAAAATGCTTAAACAAAAAGGTTGTCAAAGTAATGGTAGCTTAAGAGATAATAACAGAAAATGATACACACATTGAACCACTTTGAACTATTGAGCATATTATATCAATACAAAGTCATTACTCATAATTTTCTCTAGGATAAGGAGATGTCTTAGTCGGATTTGATGATGCCAAAAGGAGATAGTCTAATCAAGGTCATCAATTTGACGACATTTACCTTACTAGGTAGGTGTTGTGTGGAGGGGCTCATTGAAGGTGATAGTATGGAAAGACATTGTAGATTTTATTATGCTTCTAACAGATGACTTTGATATCATCTTTTATATAGAATTTCTTGTGAGGTCACAAGTAAGGTCTTCACTCACATAATATCTTCTTTATAATTAAATTGAGTATGTGCTTCATTTTGAGAATTGAGAGACTAAAATAAAGCCAATAAATGTTGTAAATATTGCAACACTAAGATGGTTTATGACAAAGATAGAAGACTCGCCTCTATGATAGAGAGGAAGAGCATGACCAAGTCTCCTTACATCTCAAGGTAGTGGGAGATATAAATCCACAATAATTCCTAACAAGGTGGGAGTGTGTGCAGTGCATACATAAGGTTGACAACACTATAGGCACACAAGTCAACATGCACACTATGTGAGCATAAGTATCAAGGGCATGTAGGCTGATGGGGCCACAAGAGCATAGGTGAGCATGAATGTGGTAAGTGTTCACTTCATAGTAATGTGTATGGTGTTGTAAGTTAGTACACTATGACAATCCCACAAAGATTTGCCCAACTTTTGGAGGAATTTAAATATATTTTGCTAGAAAAATTATTTACTCTATTCTTATCCCAATCTAAGGTAGACCATACTATTGAATTTATATTTGAAGAATGAAAACTTGTGTATGCACCATACAAAATGGCACCAATTAACCATCTTCACCAAGCACCACTTACAATATGTATCCGATATATATATAGGGTCATATCCATCTTTAATCATGAGGTCAAGCAAGATAAAAGTAGTTACATCTGAATTATGATGCTTAATTTCTTATCGAGTTGACTAAAAGAGGACTGAAATGAGAACCTTATGTAGATATGTGAGGGAATCAAATTCTCGATTTAGAAGAGGATGTCATGCTTTCAACATAAAACATCCTAATTTTAGACATAAAACCTCACTCTTAATATAAGATCATGTCATAGTTTGTGTAGTATCTACACATTGTATGCATAATTATTGTGAGACAATATGTCAAGTGATGTGACTTAGTCGTTGTATAATAAATTAGTGAATTTAAAATTTATAAAGTTAAAGTACTATTTTTTAGATTTTTAGAAATATAGTAGAAAAAATAAATTAATTATAATTTGATAAAAAAAAATTAAAATAGTAGGTCAATTACTAAGATGTAAGATAATATCAGATAATTTTTTTAAAAAAAAAGAATATAGTTTTTTATAATTTTTAGACTAAATGATGAACATAAATATATTTAAAATTTGTAGAGAAATAAGAGTGTGAACATCAAGATGATGTCAATGCCTAATGAATCAGATGAAAATAAAGTTATGTCCAATGATTCTTATGTAAGTGATTATAGATGATTTAATAGGTCAAATTAAGTTTTATAAAAGTCAAAAAAATATAATTTGATGAAGAATAATTTTGAAACTTAAACTTGCACAAAGTGTCACTAAATTAAGTAAAAAATAAATTTAAAGTAGGAAAAATAGAGTTCTAACTTTACGACAACAATCGCTAGAACTTTATGTGTTCTAGAAGATTATTATACAATGTCTACAACCTCAAAAGCTCTCTTGAACATAGATGATGTGAACAATCTCTAGATCTTCTTACAAAGTTTAGAAATTAATAAAGTGGGTTTTCAAATCTTCCTTGGTGGCTATCACTCGGTAGAGTAGAAAAATGATGACTTTGTAACTCTTTGATGACTTGTCACCCAATAGAGATGAGCTGGATGGAGATAAGAGACATCTTAGAAAACTTCATCCTCAAGTCCACATAGCAAGAGGAGACTCTTTATTATATTTAGTACGCTCTCAAGATATGACAACTAGTCTCCTAGTGGATCCTCCTCTTCTCGACAACAGTTAATTCTTCGATCAATCGGAGATGATTTACTTAATAGACTCATGATCTTTTTATCTAGAATCATTCAACAATTTTAGTGACGATATTTTGTAAATCACGTTGACGATATTTTCATTAATAATTGAGCGATTCTTGAGGCTTGATCATTCACCTGTAATTTATAAGAAAAGTATGATTTAATTAGATAAAAAATATGAATTTTAGCTTTGTAAGATTCGAACCCTTGTCGGCCACCCACTTGAATGAGAAAAAAAGAAATAAATACTCAAATATCCTTATAATGTGACGTCATAAGAGTATCTCATTTTTATAAATAAGAGGTATTTTAAGTATTAATATCATTAAAAACCTTCAAAAATCTATTTAAGTATCATAGTAATTATTTTATGAGTTTTGAGATATATATAATAATAATAATTTTACAATCAATAAGTATCTCTCTAGCTTGTGTATGACCACTCTTTGCCCTATGCCTAACTAGTCACCTGTGATGTGGAAGTAGAGTGATGCACACATGTCTCCTACTACTCAAGCCATTACTTGTGGCTTTGCTTGACTATGCTTTTAACTTGCTTGTAAGCCTGACTGATCAATAGGTTTCTCCTTTTTTCTCTCATTTTATTTTATTTATCTTCATTTTTCTCAAAAATAAAGATTATAAAAATTATATAAATTTACATAAAATCACATAAATAGTCAAAAGTTTACATTAACTAACTAAAAAATATTTTTCATATTTAACATAAATATAAATTTATTTATCATGATTTAAGGCTAAAAATATATTATTAATTAATTATTAACTCATAATAATGAAAGCTTATCACTAGGGCACGCATAAAAAAGTATTAGATGCATAACAACGTGTAGTAACAAAATGTGATATGATCATTATACAATAATGACATAATATGACCACATGACCATATAAACATATAGTTGGTGTAAACATACAATGAGAACCTAGAACATGAAGAGTAAAATAATAATTAATAAAGGTGCACAAAATTACACTTGGCATAAATATAGAGAATTTCAAATAATAAGAAGAAATGAAATATTTGTAGGCACATATGTGCAAGGCATCAATGTGTGAAGTGTTATTCCTAAAGATGAAGTGTCTTACAACACTTTGGTTGTTTTACTTTGATTTTCTAAATTGAGGAACCTAGCAACATCTATAGTAAATATTAATAGATGCCCAAGCTTTCCCTCTTGTGCATTTATCTATATAAAGTAGTAGTAGTTTTCCTTTATATGTATGTGCTTTTGTAAAGTTTCTATAAAGGTTTAAATTAATTAGTATTGAGGAGTCATTGAAGGTTATGCATGGTTGAATACTTTTTAATTTACTCATTAATTGTCTAACATCATGGCCTAAGAAACAAATAATTGATTGAAAGTCTCAACTCTAACATTATAGTTTTGAAGTGCTTAAGTAGAGTTACAATACTCTAATTATCTATGCAATCATTACATAATGATGATATCAATTAATAGAATGAAATGTACTCTTATAAATTGTTAAAGATTGATATCTTTGATTTAACATTGAAGAAGTTTAATCTTAATAGAGTTTGATGGTTTTGAGTAGCAAGTTTAACCTTTATTTCAAGCTAGTAAAACTTTATCCAATTATGTTTTATTTCTTTTTAAGAAGAGATTAATGTAAATTTAGAATTTGAGGTTCTTTGTCCTCATTACTGTACTTTCTCCTAGAGGTATGAATCATGTGACAGCTTATTAAATAATTTTGAATATAGTTGATACTATCAAGGATTTGAATAATAGCATATCTTTTTCATTTCAAGCTCTCAAGTATCAACATCATATCTAACTCACTATTGAGGGGAAGGAAGGGCACGAAAGCTCACTTTTGGGCATTCTTTTTTCCTTTTGTAAGTGCCCTAAGTTACGAGAACCTCATTTTTTGTTCTTCTCTTAATGTAACATCTAATTACTAATTTTCAATAGGTGAAATTGGTCTTTGTTTAGTAAAATTTGCACAAATATTCAAATAAGAACATGAATACTAAGCTTGTAAAACTTATAACAAATTGAATCCCTCAAATTTTGACTTTTCATTTCTAGAATTGGATTCTTTTTAAAGATATATTTCCAATAAGTCATGATATGTCTATTGAGAGATCTAATCTATGAAAATAAAATTCTGTGTCATATAACATTTTGAACTATTTTGCCTTATGTAGATATTTATCTCATACATATATATATAGTATATATATAATAAGTACTGATTTTGAATATAAATTTAATTGATATCTTTGAAATTAAATCATCATGAAAATCATTTTTTTCTGAATCATTTGATCACTTCAACAGAAATTTGTGTGAATTCTAAAGATTCCAATCATTAGTTGAGATTCATATGTCACGAGTTGTCACTTGCTATACATGTACCAACATAAACAATGATTTGAGAAATATGTTCTATTCATTTCTTCAATCTAAAATTTTCAACATGAAATATAATTAGTACTTTCATCTTAACACTCTGCACATCTCTCATATATGCATTCAATATATTTTAAGCTATTACTTCTAATCAAAAGGTATAGTATAATTTACAATTAAAATATGTACACTAACCATATGAATAATTCTAAGTGGGTATTTGTATCTATAATAAATTTCAAATCATGAACATAATATACCTTTTTTTAATTCATCTAGACACTTTACGTGTGATAAGAATATCTTTAAAGACCTCATCATTATTATTTTACATTTGAGCATTTGAATAGACCCTCATGCTATATTTAATTATATATAATTATAATTTTATCATTTAATTGTACATATGTGGATTGGTCATCATCAAGACATTTCATGATGCTTAAACCTTTTGACGCATAGGGTTGTAATCATTTTTCAAAACTTAATGGAATGAAACATAGAACATAGTTTGCCTATGCAATATGGTAGGTTGTGTAGCTTTTGTGATAACCTTAGGTTTTGTTCCATCACAATTTCAATGATGACCAAGTTTATTCTATAAATTTTTGTAAGCATCAATGGTTGTGTCAAACTATGATCTTCACTATTTTTATTGTTGGTGAGTTATTAGCATAGTAAAAAAATGTAATCTATTCTATCCACCATGATATGTTTATGGTACAATTATAATGCTGAAAAAATCAAATTATCTTGTGTGGTCAAATCCATAAAAATGATTCAATGATCTTAGATAAAATAGTACATCTTACATATTTTAATTCAACATGTTGAGTAAAAGTTTTTAATCAATGAGATTTAAAATAACTTATTGAAATGTACACATCACATTGGTTCAAATATTGATTCTACTTTAAAATTTATACTGATTTTATCAATCATGGATGAAATGTAAAAAATCAAAAAATTAATTTATTGAATTTAGTTAGAATACTTGACTGTTTTTTTAATTAATATATATTTAAATTTTAATTAAGTGCACATAAGCCAAATCTGCCCACAAAAAGTTAACTATTAAAATTACAACGATATATTCATAAAATGTTTTTATGACTAACATCATTATTTGGGAAATCAATTGTGAATGTGTAAAAATCTAACGGACAATGAAATTCAAAGATTTCAATTTTTTTGTAAATTTTATAAGATTAACTTACATTTTATGATAGTTTAAGTTCAAGACTTAATGGGACATCAATTGACCTCCTTTCTAGCCATTAGATATGACCTTTGAACTACTCAAAACTCAGCTTGTAAAAGAGAAAACTTCATGCCCCATCAAATATGAGAATAGGGAAAGTTGAAATATCCACATACACTACAAAAAGTCTACGTAACCTATAAGCTCTTAGAAAGAGAAAAAAACTGGCTACTACTAAGACATTTAAGAGGAAGATTTTCTCTAAGATTTGCACCTACAAAGTAATTAGAGAGAGATGCCAAATGATAATGTTCTATTTTCATATGCAAAGTATAATAAAAATAGTGTAAATATCATATTATTGTTATGAAAATGATATAGAATTGGTGAAAAATGTGATTTATACATTTTATTTTTGTATGACTTTTGATGATTTTTCTAAGTCAAATTAAGAATGAACATATTAGCATATGCTTAAATATATCTATTGATTTTTTATGGAAATATTATTTAAGTATTAAAATGAAAATGTGAAAGTAAAAATATTATTTATATTGTGTTTCTTATTTTAACCTATTTTATTTGAGTTTTGTTGCATTTTCCAAGGCTCAAAAGTTTTGAGAAGAATCATATGAATTTTAGGATCAAGGAAACAACCCATTTTTGTAAGCTCCTCTTAACTCCATGAGAAGAACTACTAGAGCATGAAAGGAGGCTTCATTCAAGTCCACAAAAAGCCCATTAGAAGGCCTTCATTCAAGTCCATGAAAAGTGTATTAAGCGAGAGCTTCTAGAAGGGTCAAAAGAATATAAAAAAATATTTGCTAAAATAAGAGGTAGTTATGGAGTGGGAGGTTAGGATGTTGATGTCATCAAGCCATGACCCTTGACAGCAATAAAATGGAGGAATGAGGGGAAAACGGGGGTTGGCTGGTTGGTGGATGGACCTAAGCAAGGAAGAAAGTTGAAGAGCAAGGGAAGAGCAAGGAGAATCTTAGAACTAGTTCACTATGTTCAATAGAGTTCTTTGTAATTTAAATTTTCATTATTGTTATTTCATTTTATTTTTATTCTTTAAGTGTCTGACATTGATAAGAAAGACTCTTCTCTTGAATTTATTTAATCTCAAGTGTTTTGTTCTTCTCATTTTCTTATATGACCAGAAGGAAAGGAGAGCTTTAATTTTGTTATAAGTTTTCATCATTATGAATTTAATTAAATTTTAATAATAATTGATTGCACTATCTTTTCTCATCCTTGGGTGACAAAGAAGGAAAGGAAATATTTATATTTGAATTTTTCATATTTAATTAAAATTTAATATTTTAAATAAAAGTTTCCTAAGGATTCTACTACTTGACAAATAAGTGAGTCTATTTTTTTTTTAACCATGAATTTATTTATCCTTGATTGACAACCAATGTAGTTCTATAGTTCATTTAATTTTATTTTATTTAAAATCTTCACTTGAATATTCTCGAAGTCAATAGAATCTACTCTTTGAAAATTGTCCTTTTCATCTTTTCTCATCATAATTTATAAATTATTTTCCTCTGTTTATTTAAGCCTCATCATTAAAACCCTCATTTATCTTATCTAAAGATGTTAAGAGAAACATACCTATGGAGTTATAATTGGTAAAAGAGGCTTGTAAGTAAGAAGATAAAGTTCCATCACTCATCTCATCCCATTTCATTTTTATTCTTTTCTTTTGTATCATATTCCTTGTTAGAAAATTAGAAACCTATTAAAACTAATTCTCACCATCCTTGAGGTTCAACTCGAACTTATACTAATACTAAAATTTATTTAGAAGACTCAACTATAGAAATTGTAAATTTTCATGCATTAAAACATGATGACTAATGCATAATCACCAATTAATTGAAAAATAGAATAATATCAGTTAGAATAATGTCAAGATAAACTATTAATCAACACAAATACATTTATACTATGATTGAATTTAATATTATACTTATAGCTTAGTAACTATACTAATAGTGTCATGAGCATAAACTTGAAGTTCATTTACACTTGTCTTCAACGACACTTTTGTTTGGTGAGCTACAACCTATAAAACTAATGAATGATTGATAGTGTCTTAATAGATGTTAGGTGGGTTGGAATCCTATAAAGCTGATAGAGGTAATATTAAGTCAATTCATCCCGGCCCATATAAGTCAAATGTACTTTTTTTTTTTGAAAAAAGAAAATTTTCATTCAATGCTGCAAGTTTCACCTCGCTGTAGGGTTAGACGAGATAGATCTCATTCTTCCAAGGTCGTGAGGAGGAGAGAAGTCAATTTTACTTATAGCTTAGTAAGAAGTAATTCTATGTTATCTTCCTTAATTGTCATATGAAGAGATCTAAAGCAATTCTTAGATATTTTCATATGAAAATTGAAATATTCCTTTTTAAAACATTTATGAAAACTAGACATAAAACTATGCTTATGTCATGTACTAGTACCATAATGGTTATAGAATGAATTAATAATAATTGTACTTTTCATAACCATGTCCACATGCTCCTCAACAGCATATGCCTTAAGGGAAGAATCATTATATTGAGATCATAATGTGTTTGTACTATAAATGTTAGTTATTAAAATTATTTGAGGTGTCAATTTTATTATTGAATGTTATCTTACCATTTTTATAATGTGTTTTGAATGTACTATAATCTGTTTTAATTTATAGATGAAAATATTCAATATTAGTAATATTTCCTTAAATGATTATGATTTTTGATTATGTTCAGATATGGAGTTAAGTTATCTTTGTGATCACTTTGTAATTATTTAGTGAAAAATTTCTAGAATATTTCTCTAAGTTGTTTATGCTGGTGATATGCTGATCATATGCTCTTAGATACCAAACAACCAAAGAAAAGGGTTTTTGGTAAAACTCTTTTGGAAAATGACTTCTTAGGAATAGTAGTCGCTCGTGTGGACCACAATATTGTTTTTCATACATGAAGGATGATGGATTTAAGTTAGAAGACATGAATGTGTGGCATGGTACCCATGATATTCCTCTTGGAAACAAAATGCTGCATTGTGGCCATGAAGTGATTAATGAACTCAATGGCAAGGCAAAGTACATAAGAAAATCAGGTAAACTTAATTATAAAAAAAATAACCAGCCATAGTATTGCCTTCACCATGACATGTCAATTCAAGGATAATTATCTTGGCAAGGGTCTTATGAATAGAAAAATGAAAAATGTGGATGTTATGGAGATAATAGCTATGTTACATCAATAACCAATAGAACATTTACTGCTAGGCATTGTAATTAATTGGGCACAAGTTAGTGTCTTTGGGGAGAATGAAAAAACACTATGGAACATAAACCCATTGATTGCAACATCAATCGCCCATGTAAGATTTTGATGCTAATTGCAATCCAACAACCATGTTTTTCATAAAAGGACTGATAATATTGGATTTAATTATCATTTAATTGAAGAAACTATAATTAATAAAAGAGACTCCAATCCTTACAACATATCCAAATAAAAGATTGTAGACCCATTTACAAAACCTAAGATCTTCATTTTGTGTCATAAGCTGGGCATCAAATACATCTATCAACGTTCAAACTATTTAGCTTTGTGAATAGGCCAAGCTCTTGGATTACT
This sequence comes from Spirodela intermedia, assembly GCA_902729315.2. Taxonomy (NCBI): domain Eukaryota; kingdom Viridiplantae; phylum Streptophyta; class Magnoliopsida; order Alismatales; family Araceae; genus Spirodela; species Spirodela intermedia. Next base: position 7,327,168 of record LR746265.1, read on the forward strand.
CACAAGTCGTGAGTTTTTTTTTTAATATTTTCTCTTTATTTTTTATTTTCAAGAAGAGGAGAAAAAGACTTAGATTATTTACATAGCTTAAAGATGAGAAAAAAGAAGCACATCATTACTCAATCGGTGACTATGACCTTAGAAGCACGTGGTCAATGTCAGATTAGCTTTTACTATTTTGGGGTTTGAATGATAATTTGACAGTTTAGAGATTAATCAGCTCAAACTCTAACAAAAATCATCATATAAATGTAGAAGGTGCCATATATCCATATCACTACATTCCTAAATTCACGTGCTTCTCTAAATGTCGTTGACAAAAGTATGCCCAGGACCCTTTTGGACTGTGGGAGGTGGCTTCTACCTGATGAACTTATGATAGAGAGAGAGAGAGAGAGAGAGGACGAGAGCGAGAGAGCAAGAGAGAGAGAGAGAGAGCGAGAGAACAAGAGAGAGAGAGAGAGAGAGAGAGAGCGCATAAATTTTTTCGTCACCAGGGCGCATGAATCTTCTCTCCGGCGGCGTAAAATCCTCGTTTTTCCGTCTTGCCCCCGCATCAGCGTTCATCTAAGAATCTCTGGGGTCTCTGCACAAATATACACATCTTGAGGCCCTTTCGACAATCATGTTCGTCTACAGCTATACATGAAATTCCCTTCTGCTCCTGACCGGGTCAGACCGGCCCCGTTGGACCAGCCCCCCTTCCTTTTGTTTGACCACCGACTCTTTGACTCTACGCTAATCCTCCCGCGTCAACGAATACAAGAACTACCTTTCCTCGCCCACCCCCCCTTCTTTCTAAACCAAGTACAAAGAACATCTGTTATTTATTTATTTGTCAAAATGCCCCTATAATTGGGGACCTATGCCTAATTCTGAACGTGCAGATAGCTAGCGGGTGGGACTTTTGTGTAATTAAGCAGACATGAACTGGTGCCTCAACTGCCGGCCGAGAGATAACGACGCTCGGTCCGCCCTCCGTTAGGCCGTCCTCGTCCGAGGCAACCCGGGCCGGCGGTTCAACGCGGGGGCCACGAGCCCGGTTTCCGATCCGGCTGCACCACGTCAGCTCAGTAGGTGACCCAATCCGAGTGGGCTCGGGTTCTCCCGCGCTTTCCCACCGGTGAGAATCACGTTTTCCATTCGCAGATGCCAGGTGGACTCTCTGACTTCCAGGTGGCGGATTTCATCACCAACCGTCCATTTCGAGCCGATGGTAATGATCGTCCCGGTTGAACCTGCAGTGTGGCCGCCCCCTAGAGCAGGACCAATGGCTTCCCTGTTCTGCACTATAAGAAGGGGGAGAAAGAGAGCGGAGAGATACTTGCTTTCTCTCTCTCTCTCTCTCTCTCTCTCTTCTTTCTCTCCATCTCGTCGTCGTCCCTAAGGGCGGTGGCTGGCCGCGTTGGAGCAGCGGCGGAGGTGAGTTTCCGGAGGAGGAGGAGGAGGGAAGTGCAGCGGAGAAGGCGGCGGGGAGGATGCTTGCAGCGGCGCTTTCGGCTGGCATCGCCGCCGGAGTTCTCTTAGCGGTCGCAGTTGCCGTCGTGTGCTTGTACGACGTAAGGATCCAGCGGCGCGGCGAGGACGGAAAGATCGCCGCCGTATGGCGGCGGAGGAAGTGGCCGTCGCCGGCGGGGAAGAGGGCTCCACGGGATCCGGAGAAGGGTCAGACGAGCGCGAGGGTAGCGGATGGACCAGACCTCCCCGAAGAGGAGGAGAAGCAGGTGACAGGGGAGGAGGAGACGAAGAAGCCAGAGGAAGAAGACGACGGTCGGCCGGACGCGGCTCTCTCGACTGTGCAAAAGTTCGCGTGGGAGGAGGTGGAGGAGATGACGGAGATGTTCTCGACGGCGGTGATCGGGGAGGGCGGCTTCAGCACCGTCTACCTCGCTCGGCTGGGCGCCGCCGCCGTCTCTTCCGCGGCCCTCGGGGCCGTCAAGGTCCACAGCAGTGGCAGCGGCAGCGAGCGCCTCCATCGCGCCTTCCGCCAGGAGCTCGAAGTTCTCCTCCGCCTTCGCCACCCCCACATCGTCCGGCTCCTCGGCTACTGCGACGACAGAGGTAAACCTAATAAACCTCCCGATCCAAGAATTCCCCCAATTCTCTACATCTACAATCTCCCGCCAAATCTCCATTCTCCCCTCCCCCGTACTCCCTCGCCCTAATTCGTCAGGATCGTCTTCTTCGCCGTTCTTCTGAAATCCTTCTCCCCTCTTCTGTGATGCGAATCTCTCAGAGGATGGAGCTCTGGTTCTGGAGTACGTCCCCAACGGAACCCTCCACGAGAAGCTTCACGGCGGCGACGGGGCCTTCGTCCTCCCCTGGGCGGCCCGCATGAGCGTCGCCCTGCAGCTGGCGCAGGCCGTCGAGCACCTCCACGACGGCTGCGGGCTCCCCATCGTGCACTGCGACCTCAAGGCCTCCAACGTCCTCCTCGACCGCTGCCTCGACTGCAAGCTCTGCGACTTCGGCTCCTCCCTCACCGGCTTTGAGTCGGCGGTGGCCCAGCGGCGTCACCACCCCACGGTGATGGGGTCACCGGGGTACATTGACCCTCACTACCTCCGCACCGGCGTCGTCTCCAAGAAAGGCGACGTATACAGCTTCGGGGTGCTCCTGCTGGAGCTCCTCACCGGCGGCGAGGCTTTCTGCTCCGAGAAGGAGCTGATGCTCACGGTGGCGGTGGCCGGAGCGCTGCCGGCGGCCGGGGAAGATGGCCGGAAGAGGGTGCCGGAGCTGGTGGACCCCCGCCTGGGCGCCGCCTACGACGCGGCGGAGGCCGCCGTGGTGGCGGCACTGGCGGCGAGGTGCATTGCGGAGCAGCCCAGCGTGCGGCCGTCCATGTCAGAGGTCGCGAGGTCCCTCCGCCGGACGCTGCCGGCCGCTGGCCGCCTGGAGAAGCCGCCGTCGTGAGCTCGAGATATCATCGGTCCCGGTGGGGAAGAGGCATTGATGGCGTGACCCACCCGCGGTGGCACACGTGGCGGGAGGCAGGCCCTCTCAGCAGACATTTTCCCCGAAATGGAAACAAAATGCCCAAAGTAAAAAAGGGGGCGGCGGCGTGGCACGCAAGAAAGAGGAGGCGGAGGAGCACGGCGCCGCCGGCACGAGAGGGAGGGCGGATGATGTAATAATGATATCTTAGGAGGGTAATATAGTCATTTAATGATGGCACTGCCAACTCCCAATACGGATGCCGTACACACAGTCGGGACACGTGTCCCCAAAGTCGGAATCCGGCCCGGAAATGGGGCGAAACCATCCGTCGGTCCTCTTACTTATTTCTTCTAAAATCCACTGAACGCACGGCTGTGATTCGCTGGATTCGCTGTCTCTCCCCAGCCCTCACCTCTTCCGGGCCCAGCTGGCGTCGTCGTGGCAGAGAATGTGGAGCCTTAGTTACCCGTGTCAAAGGCAACTGAGGGGAAGTCGTCTGAGTGAACAGTCGAGAGCGAGAGAGGGGGACCACCGACCGGGATCACAGGAGGACTCCCAGTGGGTCAACGCCGTCTCTTGCCACCTTGACCCTGTCGGTGCTCCCGTTTTCCCCGCCCTCGTCCTCGTCCTCCTCCCGGCTCTCCCCCCGTCAATTCCCCCCCGCCCTCCACCCCGACTCTGCGAGGAAGAAGACGTCCTTGTCGTCACCGATGGTTGCAGACGCCAGAGAGAGAGAGAGAGGTGAAGATCTGGGTTTACTGCTACTTCTCCGTGGTGATATTGGGGCATTCAATGGAGCTCGCCCCGCTGGTGCAACTCGAGCGGGACGGGCGACCGTGAGGCGGTCCCCTCTATGGACGGACTACTCGTCTTCTTCTTCGTATGATTCCTTTGCATGGGCGGGTCGGCGTCCGCTGGGGAGACTCGCTGCCAGGGCGGCGGCACCGCCGTACGCGGTGCCAGCCGGAGCGGAAGAGACAGCCGGGGGCGGAGGAGGACATTAAATGATAACGTGGACCGGAGTGCGGACGGGGGCTCACGGTGGGCATGTGAAGGGGCATGTGAGCATGTGATTACGGAGGAGCCTTTCTCTTAGCCTTTCTCTCTCTCTCTCTCCCTCTCTCGATATATATATATATCTCTGGTTTGTGAAGCGGTGATGGGGGGGGTTTACAATCATTCTAAGGGTTGCTTGCGTGACGGGGCTTGCTTTCTGCACCCCGTGCGACTCATGACCTCAGCGTCGCCTTCATGTGATCCGGCCGGTTCCACTGTTTGCTGGGGCTTCTCCACCGTTTATCTCTCTCTACTCCCTCTCCTGATTTGGACAAGTGTATCAGTGCCTCTCCATCTGGACATCCTTTCTCTCTCTACTGATTTGCTCGTGTACTGGCCGCTATTCCATCTCTCCTTTTCCTCTTTTGTCAACTGTTGCGTATCTCTCACTCTTTTCCTCCCTTCCTTTTCTCTCCCCCCACCGCTTCTCTCTCTCTCTATAAGTTGGCTGGGTGATGTCCGCCCTGAAGATCTCGGGCAGGGGACTCAATTGATGAACTCTCTCTCTCTCTCTCTCATACGGGGGTCGCGCAGGCGCCCACTTTCTCATTTCTACATTAAATGGGATAGAGAGAGAGAGAGAGAAGGGGGGGGGGGGGAGAGCTTTGGAGGACCGCGTGCAGGTCAAGTCCATCGCATTGAATAATCGACATTTACAGCCATTAAATAGCACTCCATTGCGTTTCGACAATCGTCATGTGGAGACATTATCCCAGACGAGTCACCTGAAATAGAGAGAGCACGTGAAAGGAAAACCGCCCCCCCCCTCCCCCCATCCTTCTGTTTTACTGGCGACTGGTTATCTTATATCACTATCAATAAATTTACTATTCAGTAGACAGGCTATTCAATATCATCAGAGGCCCCTTTCCTCCCGCCACGTGTTACTCTCTCTCTCTCTCTCTCTCTCTCCCCCTCCCTCCCTCCCTCCCTCTCTCTGGAAGTGATTGTCAACTGGGCGTAGATTTTTTCATAGGGGTCTGAGCTTGATTGATGTCTGAGCTTATGACAGGGCCTTGGAGACCCTCGTGTGATGAACTATGGACTAAAATGGACGATGATATCCCAATTTCGGCAATCAATTCAGGACGTGGTCAATCGTATCGGGGGTTTGAACGGAATCAAATCAGAAATAATAAATATATATTTTTCTCTTTTAACTGGGTCTGCCAATTAATGAAGAGCCTTACGAGAATAAATGCATGGCGCCGAAATACTCATCAGTAGCCTTAATATGATCCTTGGTAGCGGCCTTGGATTCCTCACAGTTGAAAAAGACTTACGGCTTCTGTTCCCCATCAATGGCCATTCAATCTCACGCAGAGGGTCTGGGCCATCAAGACTCCTCTCTCTCTCTCTCTCTCTCTCTATCCTGTTGCGCTGCTCAAGCCATTGATGAGCTGTGAGGCGGCCGTGAATGAACGAACGGGTTCGTCTTCTCGAAACTGAGAGTAATCGATTGAACTAAGCTAAAGATGCTGCTTGAGCGATATTTATTGGGATGCTTAAGTTCTCCAAACTTATGCATGACTGGAAATAAGAGTGCGGGTCATCCACAAGGTATTCGAGTACTGCCCTTAAACGACCCGTTTTGCCACGTCCTAAATTAGGGTCTCCTCCTCGTGCCTCTATTATCCTCACTCTCTCCCCGCTCCACCCCATCCCGCCCCCCCCGGGGCTCTTCCGATCACATGGATCCCTCCGTTCCATTTGTAGGGAATGATGGCTGGCACTCTTGCATCCTACATAGTTTAGGAATATCTCAGAGAGAGAGAGAGTCAAAATTAAAAACACTCGGAGATTCGCTGTTTGATCCAACCATAAAAAGAGGACCTCCTAATATTCTCTGGTGGCCGTTGGATTTATATATTGCTCGGTGAAATTGGAATCTCCATCAAGGTCGACGTTTCTTCCTTCTCCTCTTCATCTTACATGCGTTCGAGATTTCTATAGAAGCCCTGAAACCTGTAAGACGACTGGGTACAGCTTCAGCCAACCTAATCTGCAGTGTCTCCCTCATCTCGACGTGTGTTAGCCCGTCGTCGCCCCAAGGGCACCTTCGATTATTGATTCCCAAGATGATCGAGTCGCTGCCTTTGCACAATGAGAGAGAGAGAGATAGAGTGGCCACGATGAACAAAAGAAAAAGGAGAGAATGACGTACCTCCTTCCTCGTCGGTGTGATCGACTTTATTAGAAACACTATGTTGGTTGGTGGGTCTCTTCCAGTTGGAGTCGCAGGGCAGGGCCGACGGGAGTTCATACCCAACGAACGGATATTCCTTTCTGGTAGTCAACGGATAAGGCCGGACTCCAGAGGGGGTAAAATAACGGAGAGTTGGGGCTGACCCACGGTGAACAGGATCTGTGGGAAGGAGCTTCGCCTTGCAGATGCAGGCCGGAAAGCCGCTGTGCCCTCGCACGCATGGTTGGCTGATGATTTGGACGGCTCAACCGCGCTGACGTCGGCCCGCTGGAGGCGAATAGCCCGTGGCCCCTCGTCTTTACTTTGTCACGTCAATAGGAAGAACAGAAAACTAATTCCTTTTGCTAAATATTTATGTTGCCAATCATGTGGTTCTTGTATCTTAACAAGGGTTCTACAGTAATCTGTATGTAGGCGGATCTTGTCTCTTAACGGACCGGTCTGTTTGCATTGTCCTCATTACCCACCGCTGTCCAAGGAAAGGCATCTGAAGCGGCGAGGTTGAAAAAGACGGCGGCTCGTCGTCGTGGAGCGCCTGCCTGCCGCAGGCTGGAGCTCCCGCCGGCAGCGTTTTGCCTCCTGACGTTTCATCCCAGTTCGTCGATGGCGAAGGGAACGCCTGGCAACGCTTCGACAAGTTGTTGAGTCCAATCGAGGCCTTGCTGCGGCCAGCGGAGCCAAGCGAGACCACTTCCAAAAGCTCTGGACCGTTGAGAAACCTTGCGGGTTTCCCCATAGAGGAGTCTGATTAGTGATTTAATGGGTCTCCTGTCAGATTAGGTTTCTCAAGGAACCTAGTGGGTCGGCGACTGAAGCTTAGAATGAATCAGCACTCTTATTAAACTCCTCATTAGACTGAAGCTTAGAATAATGTCTGTAAAAGGTATGGACCCGTTATGATATCAATGCAGAGTCTCTTCTTCATAATAATTTACATACAGATAGGTAAGGGGTGGGGGGGGGGGGGAGGGGAGAGAGAGAGAGAGAGAGAGAGAGAGAGAGAGAGAGAGAGAGAGAGAGAGATTTATAGATTTGGATGCACCGCATAATATAGGGTTCAGATCATTTGGGTCTCAACTAGGCTGATGGATGTGTAGGCAAACATGTGATATTTATGATGTTCACAAATTAGCCATTTTTTAGAAGTTGAGGACTAATGAGCCTAAGAAGATTATCATGCTGGTGCTATTGATAGCTTCAAGCATGGTAAGGTTTCGTAGTAAATTACAAATATCGTGTTGTGATATTGGTTAAATAAAATATTATAGTAGTTTTATTAACTTACTGAATTATCAAAAACGTAGGAAATTAGATGAGGTCGGCATGATCTCTGCCGGCATATGTCTAAAAGACCTTGTTCTTAGATATATCATAAGTAATGATTAAACCGTTGTGGGAAAATGAAGTGTTGCCTGCAATTAGCGACATATAGTTTGTTGAACTCAAAGATGATGATTCTTTGGAGAAAAATCTGCTGCTGTCGACCTATTTCATTATAATAGAACAGCCCTATGACGGGTAGGTATTGTGTGGAGGCTAGGAATGGGAATCCTCATCTTTTCAAACCCCGTGCGAGGGATCATCAGCAGACAGAGCCAATAGACTAACTCCAGGGTCAACGGTAGCGGGCGTGTTCGACAAGCTGAAGATGTTCCTTTCAGGATACTTGCAAGTTCACCTTCCTCTTTCGCGACCGGAGATTGACTCAGGAGGCGATCTTATCCGGGCTTAGTGCGTCACTCACTCACTCTCTCTCGCTCTCGTCCTCTCCCGCAACATTTACCAGCTCCAGAATGGTCTGTTTCGATTTCTCGTACTAAACATCAGTATGGTTCTTCAGGGTAACGAGATGGGCTGTCCTTAGTCACATGGGTCAGCTAGAGAGAGGCCGTGCGAGAGGGGGGGAAGAGGGGGAAGAGAAGGACAGAGAGAGAAAGGGAGGGTGGGAAACACCCAACACTCCAGGCGGGAAAGCCGTGGATGAATTGGGTTGTTGTCAACGGAGACGTCTGTGAACAGAATCCATGCATCCCAAGGGAGAGACGCACTAAGCCGTCGGATCAGCCTAAAATTCCGTGATGATGGAATCTTCATCGAAAGCAGAAGACCTCTCCAATCAATCGAGAAATAAATTAAATAAACGATTAAAATTACGTTCACCCGACAGTCTATTTATTGTCGAAGAAGAAGAAGAGAAGTGTGTTCTCCCCGTTAGACCGGATACAGCTCTCTCCCGGCAACTTAATCAACTGTGTCTCCTTCATGAAGACGTGGGCATCTTAGCCACCCGGTGGACGTCGGCGTCTGTTAGCCCGTCGCCAGCAGAAGGGTGCTGTGCACGATTTATTCTCCGGCTGAACGAAATGATGCCTTTGCACCAGGAAAGAGAAACCAGAGACGAGAGGAAAACGTGGAGAGAGTGACGTCTCTCCGAGTTATTCCTCTCCTCCATCCGCGTTGGCGTGGTCGACTTTATCAGAAGCCCTAGGTTAGTTCGCGGGTCTGTTCCAAGTAGAGACGGTGGGCTCGGGCAAAGAGGTTTTATTCCAACGAGTCGATACTTGTCAGTTGTCTATAGATAAGGACTCTTTCCACAGCAGGCGCAGCAATGGATGATCCGCGGAGAAGAAGACCTGTGTGATTTCTGGAGTCGTCCGAAGAGGGGCGGAGGCTTCCCCATCGCCTCCGGCAGCAGCTTCGGTCATGACTGGCCGCCCTGCCGTCACACGCACGGGTTACTGTTGATTTGGACGCCGTAACCGCCGGCCGGAGGCAGACAGATGACGAGTCCTCGTCTATGTTTAAAAATGACGAGGGGAAGAGTCGGAAAGAAAGCAATCCTTCATATCCCGGGGATTTCACCTGCTGATACTTGGGGGGGACTAATCTTAGACCCCAAGTGTTTAAGATTATTGAGAGAGAAAGAGAGAGGGCAATAGAACACAAGCAGATTATTATTTAGATATAATCATTTTGAAAAACCCATCGGCCTTGTTAAATTTGACAACAGACTTCGACGCACCGGGTCCTCAAATGATGGTGCCGCCTGGAATCTATGAAGATTAACGAATATTGAAGTAACTTCGTCGTTTTACTTGGGAAGACGGAAATAGCTGCTCTTCCCTATGCTATGAGATGCACGATACTTGACGTGAGCCAAGTTTTCCTCTAGCTAAGAGGTTGAGTCTGTGACCAGGAGGTGCAATGGGATTTTCGGACAGGGGAGCATAATGGTTATTTTCCCTGCAACATGGGGTTTAAGACGCCTCAAATCAAGGTTACTTTAATCCGGAGGTATTGGCAAGTCGTGGAAATTTCCAAATTAATCGAAGATGGGATTTTATATTATGTATGCTGATGTTTTGGAGACAAGAATGAAGACTAAAACGCCTTAAAATAAAACTATGCTACATTCAACGGGTAGGCTATGACGTTATAGTAGTAATCCCTATTAGTTACCTTGTTGGCTATGAAGGGGACTCTTGTGATGCTGCCAGTTCTAGACCTTAAAGTAAGAATCTTACGAATATTTATTATTTACCTTGTTGGCTATGACGTGCACTGATTTTACATGAATGATTGCAAATGTTAAGTGAGACACGATCAATTGAAAATCATACATGGCTATTTCTAGAAGAAATTTATTTTACTATTGTTAGATTTAAGGCCATATTACGATTAAGAAAGGGTTGAATCGATGGTATTTTGACTCCTTGTCAACTATTGTCATTTTCTTTATCTTATTTTCTGTTCTTAGATACATTTAAATATCTTATGTCTAGGTCTTGAGCCCACTAGGAATTTTATACTAGTTCAGCACCTTTCTTACTCCACTGTGATTGTAACATCTAGTTCTTAGGTTGTACTAAATCCTTAGTTAAACGAATAAGACACAAATCAAATGAGAAGAAAAATAGAAAAAGATCTTTAAGAGGAACAAATCAAAGAGGTCTTGATGAATGCATATTTTTTATTTTCATGTCCTAACTATTTTAGACATTTTTCATATTTTATTAATGATCAAAATTACCTTATGGGGAAGAATCTCAATTACTTTAATTGTAAGTTGATACTCACCAGAACATACCATGAATAATGCAATACAACTATGTAAATGATATCATATAATCCTTATCATAAAAAAGCTCCTCATGCTAGAATCTTGATGCTATGATAATTATTGATAATTGTGGGCCATTTTTAATAATCAAGGACAAGTGCCCACCCCAATTATCAATGTCAACCCATTATTAACAACAACTTAGAAAGGAAGATAGAGGTATGTTTGACACCATACCTGATGGTCTCAATCTTGAATTAATTATAAAGATCTATATTATCATAGATTTTAGATGAAATATCAATCTATGCATGCTTAAATATTATTTTAGTAATCTTAAAAGTCCATCTATACGTTTTTTTCCTTCTAACCGGTAATCACAGATGCAAATATCTGTATTCTTGAATATTAAACTTGTAACTTTATGTATCAGTCTCTATATCCTTACCTGTTTCCAGTAGCCTTAAAAATAAATCTTTTGATTACTACTTGCTTCTCCAGAAAACTTTATTGTAAATCGTTGTATTCTTTATTACGGTCATGACCTTACAATCTCTCTTATTTATTACCAATGCATCCCCCATGCTACGGTTCCCCGCGGTCCGGCCGCATTAGGTTAGGGAGCTGGGCGATAAAAGCTCCTCCGCATCCCAAAGCGCGCTGTCCTCCTAGGCGAGCAACACTAAGTAATCCAAGCCAACCCACATTACTGACTAACGGTGGATAATCATCTATCAAGCATGCAACATGAATATAGATTGCTGTCCTTCTACCATCCCATTTGTCCCAGGTGTAAGCTACCATACCCCATCTACTTGAAATCTAGACAGGTGCTGAACAAAGGAGCGTCCACAAGACTGCGGTGAGAGATGGAGAAAACCCTTGGTGATCACCTGCTGCAGCTGTGGCGGATGTTAGTTTAGGTGACTGCCCTAACTGAGAGTAAGTCAATGGTAGGGTTCGCGTAAGCGGAACAGTTTATCTTGTGCCGTCGAATGGGATGATCTGGAACACTAGATAAACTGTCGGGTGCATACGCGACACGCAATCTAGTCATTCTCTTTCTCTCTCTCTCTCTAACTACCTCCCTTCTATCTCAACTACCGTCATAAGAAATGGGCATGACTCATGGGATCAAAAACAGCTGTTCTCGTTGTATCCAGTTTTTTGTTGAGAGAGAGAGAGAGAGAGAGAGAGAGGGAGAGAGCAGTGATAGTCTTCCTGAACAAGGGAAACTAGGGTTCGGATCTCAAGGCCTTGGCTTCTGTGGAGATTAAGAATCCGTAAGGCCTAACTGCTTGGATTAAATACCCTTTGAGATTCCCCATTTATAGATCCATCCGACGAGGACTTATCCATTCTCTATGGGCTGGGGAATAGTCAATGAAGACGTCATCAAGCAAGAGCCCAGCATCCCAACGTACATCTCCGCTGAGCCGTTGGATCAACGTATGACGTCATGTACGAACGCGGAATGAAAGTCATATTATAATTTTTACGAAATAAGCAGTCGTGCGCTTACGTGGGAGCCTTGGGATGCGACACGTGTCGTTTATTGCCAATATATCCTGATATTTTTACGAAAAAAGTTCAAAATTTGCTGACTATTTACTCGTGGTGTACTCCCACGAGCTAAACTAAATCAACAATTAGGAGTAACCCAATATTTTGTAAAAAGAAAATCCAACTATTCTAACTTTGAATTAAATTAAATGCTATGTATAGTTGATCTTATCTCTTTCAAAGTGGGATTATTTTATCCACCTCTCATGCTGACTGCCAGCGTTCCTCCTATAACTCCACTACAAGCGCAACACAAACACGGAATAATCTGTCAACTCAAAATCGGTCAAGTATGAATAAACTTGTACAGATATTTGATTATAAGAGTCAATTTATTCCGTCGAGCATTTACTATTCATGGAAACTTAGACGGACATTTAAAGAAGTTTTAGAGGGAGATGGTTTAACGTAAAATCGACTTTTGCGTCGTCAGCAAAGATTTCAATCTCTGAAGCTGTCGGATAGCGTAACTCCTGGAATCTCACCTCTTGAAATGATCCTTCAGTTTCATCCACGGAGTTCCTCAACCATGAGTTCTGGCACGCTGTCTCGGAGTTAGCGCGCCGTCATAGGCGGCGAGCCTTTCGTTTTTATCTTCATCTCAGAACCATACCACTTCTTCTTCTTCTTCTGCTGCTGCTGCTGCTGCTGCTGCTTCTTCTTCTTCCTCTCAACGCAGCTGAGGAGCATCTGAAACTGGTGACACTTTCTTCCGATTTCTGGGTTCTCGAGGAGACGCCGGATACAGCTCGGGCCAACCTAATCCACCTTGTCCCCATCATGGAGACGCGGGCTCCAAAGCTGTTGTTCTCCGTCACCGGTCGAGGGCATCGTCGATTATTTATTCACCGCCATGATCTGATCTCTAACAAGCACATCAGGAGAACAACACGCAGAAAGCGATGTCTCTCCTTCTCCTCATCCCTCTCTTCTTTATTCTTCTGGGGAAATCCTAGTTTTGTTTAAATGTCTCTTCTAAGTCGTGCTGTGGGCTCCGACCAATCGATATTCCTGGTCAACTGTCTGCAGATAAGGACTCCTACGGCAGGCGCTGGCAACAGCGGGAAGGGAGAGGGGGAACCCATAGAGAAGAAGACGTTGGGATGAAGTGTTACTTTCGAGAGCCCTCCGAAGGCGACGTTGAGCCATCCCCCTCGCCTCCAGCGGCTGGGCTCGGTGGCTGCCGGGCCGTTCTGCCGTCACGCGCATGCGTGGTTGATTTGGACGCCGCAGCGGCCGCGCGGAAGGGGACATGCAAGGACTCCAAGATTTGAAATTTTTCCATTTATATAATGAGCTTTGGCCTTATTTACATGCCCATAACTCGGTCTAGATAATTTCAAACGGATTTCCTGAAATAATCACGATGAATAAAATTTATCATATTTATTTAAGAGAGGAAGAACCGGAGGAGAGAGAGAGAGAGAGGAGAGAGGGAAATGTAAGAGGGGAGAAGAAAATAATGAAAATATTAAAATACGTAATCTGAAGAAGTGAGAAAAACATAGGAAAGGCAAACATACGACCTTTATGTGTGATCTTAATTTTTATTCAAGTATGTTGTGCATGATAGTAATTATATTTTAAAATGTAAAAAATTATTGAATAACAGGCGTCTGGGATTAAATGGGCTGGGATTTCGTGGGCAGAACTTGTTGGACCTTGTTGGATTTTGCATCTTGGTATGGGCTCGACCCAAACAAATGTCATGATCATCGGGCCTTTCCTATTGGGCCGGGGCCATTTAATGGGCCACGAGTTTGTAGGAAAGGGTCCCCTGTAGTTGACCCTTCACTATTTTGTGTAGAAGTGGAACAACTCTGTAGAGGAGTGGTATATCCTCTTGCCACCTGGCAGCTTCGTGGCCACCCACATGTTAGTCAGCCACCCATCTCTCTCAAGCGATCTATTAAATTCCTTTATCTGGAAGGCAAGGCTGCGTCAACGCTTTACACTTATATGGCAAGTTTTTGGCGCAATTCTTGAAAATGGGTTATATTATCTTGATTTACCCTCATTAGGAGATCAAATAGCTCAAATCTGAATTTTTTGTGCTTTTTTATAGTTTAGAGTTGAATCACTTGATATTTATCCATTTGTTTTGGGTCACACCACTAAAAAGGTCAATCAAATGCTCTCAATAGCTACCATCAAGATAAATGTGCATACACATGCATTTAAAATGTGCTACAAATTTTCAATTCAGGCATAAAATTCTTCATTAGTTTTCCAAGTTTTCATAAGAAAGTTAAAATTGGGTGAAATATTTCTTTTTTGGGGACCTCATTTAAAAGCCAACTCATATCCTTTATTTTAAAAAATTAAGAATTATTTTGGATTAAAGTATCTTTTAACACGCTTATCAATCCAACTTTATTTTATGGATCACTTAAATGCAAATAAAGAAAAAGAATTAGGTTTGGAATAGAGGATCTTGTGAATGATGTTATTTTTGGTCTTGTCTTCAAACCCTCAAAACTCTGATGTCATATGATGTTGTTTAAGTATCATGCCTATTTGAACTGCCCATTGAATCCCTTTCAACAAAAGAAATATTTTGTAACCTTTAATCATTTATTGAGAACATAATGTTTGTTGAATACATAGGGGAAGGCTAGGTCAAACCTTCATGGATATGAATTAAATTCATGTCTTAGATCTATGTGAATTTAAATTTATACCCTTATCATAGAATCAACATTTTATTATGATTAAGCTATTAAGAGTTGCTATAGTAGAAAAATATGCCAGTTAGTCTATTCTATTACAACCAAAGTACACTCACATGCAAGTAGGTTAATCTTCCATGTAATTTTTAGCTCAAGTAAGTGATAAAGATTGTTGTCAATAATAGAAGAACGCTTAATGAAAGCAGATAACAAATAATTTCACATTAAAATCCAGGGGATTACTTCTTGATTGTGCATGGAAAGTTAGCTTCTCGTAGGCTCCAGAAATTTCTTTCACTTATAAAACATGCACAAACTCACACATAAGAGAGAGAGAGAGAGAGAGAGAGAGAGAGAGAGAGAGAGGAAGGATTTTAGAAAATGCCCAACTCCATGAGATCCCTGTTATGTAGGTTTTACTATGGTACTGACCCTTGCTCCAATGATCTCCCTAGATGAAATATGACACCTTTCCACTTCAACCCCCCTTGGTAATGAGAGTTACTTATGTACGGGGCCTCTAGTCAACATCTAATCTTTGAAAAGGCGACAGTCACATCTATCTAGGTGACATTCTAGGCATTATCCCTCTAGTTTCCATTTCAGGGCTACTCTAGGAAGGAAGGGAGACGTCCATATGTCAGCCTATCAGAATGAGCCGCATGGAGATCTTATGCAAGTGGGGGAATCATCTTCCATCCATATAAGGAGCTCCTAGTGAGGAGCTCTATCGAGAGAAAGATCAATGGCCAACTGCCCTCTTCCAAGATTCAGTGGCCAACTGCCCTCTTCCAAGATTCAGATCTTTTTATCAAAATTTATTCATAAATTCGTTTTTTGACAAGAGACACGATCAAAAGATTAAAGAGATAATATAAAGGAAAGGTGAATAGATAAATATTCCTAAATTTCTACAGTAAATTGAAAATTTTGGTCAATTGGCACACTCTGGGTTCCTATAATATATCTTCTTAAAAGCACCCAAGTATGGCTTAAAGTGTGAGCCGAGCATATTCTTTTTTTTTTTATTGATTATTCACTTTAATGGTGAAGATACCACTTTTGAAGCCCCTGCGACGAGGATCTCTTCTTGACTGTCTACATGGATGCCAGCATCTGAAGGATGCTGACGCGATGCCAAATTTAAGTTGGGTGTGCATGTGGACTATACGAGCTTGGTGCTGCCGACCGACGAGGGAAGAATCCCCCGCCCTGCCCCATGGCGGGCAGTCGGTAGCGACTCTTCAAGGGCCCTGGCAGTTTACCCCATGCAAGTAGCCGCCATCGTGGGGGAGCAAAAGTGTCCACGATATTCGCTCTTATCTCGGTCATCCCGAAAGTTAATCTCTCTCTCTCTCTCTCTCTCTCTCTCTCTCTCCTCGTCGAGTAATCCCTGGTCAGGTTTGCTCGACAGGCAAAGACCCCCCTCTCGTCTGCATGGAGCAGCCAACCCCGTAATAAAAAACTCCCTCCCCCTCTCCCCCTCCCCGTGATACGCACACACGGACACAGAGGCGGCAAGTGGGAAGTAAAGACAAGCGAATGGCATTACAGAGCAGGGGAAAGGATTCTTCGCCCACGCAGGGCAGGTTGACGACGACCAGCGAAATCCCATGTTTCGAGCCAAGCACAGAGCAACAGAAAGAGAGCTAGAGAGGGAGAGAGAGAAGGCGACGGCGGCGGTAGCTTCTGCCGAGTGGGAACCCTCCAAGAGTGACGGGACGATGTTTTAAATTTCAAAAGCCTTGGAGGTAGGAGGCGCCAAGAGGATCCCTGCCTGCATCTGCCCCACCGGAGAGCTCGAAGATGACGGGGGGGACCGGAAGGACAGAACACCCCCGTCCTTAGTTTCTGGGCCGGACGCTCCCCAACAGAGGCCGGGGGGGGGACAGGGATGGGCTCCGGAATTATTTCTTTACTAAGTTACGATGAATAAATATATATAAAAAAATGGCATCTTCAAGAAATACCATCTTGACCCCTAGAAACTGGTAGAATTGGGAATGGGGAGGATTTGAGGATGCCCTCTTGTTTCTCTATTTTTTCTTCGGAGTCTTTTCCAATATTCAATAAAACAGTGAGTTTTTCTTAATTCCATTAACTTTTAGAGATCAAAATCGAACATTCCCCTTAAAATAGTATTTTTTTTAGAACTTTAAGAGAGCGCCCCCCAGAAATAAATATTATTTTAATAAGCATTTTATAAAATTTCTCCATGGGAAGCCGCCACATTTCGCCGTCCCATAAAAACTTGGTGTCATGGCGAGATATGAATTAAGATAATTTTTCGTAAAATGTACGTCAACCGGGTCGGAAAAGACAGGTTGCAGTGTTGAGGTCCCTACTGGAAATAATCATGGCGGCGCAGGATTTCTGGTTCTGCTGCGTATACGAGATGCCTGGAGAAGGACAGAGAGAGAGAGAGAGAGAGAGAGAGCTGTGGTTACGCTCATGAACCTCGCTAGAGTGGATCCAACATCTTTCTGTGAAAAAATGACGGATTCAGGCAGTGTGGCACAGGCCTCATCATCACCCTTCCTACGGGGTTGACCCTAAGAACATGTTGACCAAGAGGATCCCCAATACGCTCCATATATTTTTCTTCTGCCGTAAAATACTTATTTTTCCTAGATCAGATTAATAAATTAGAAAATGTCTTATTTTAGAACATGAAGACCTTTCTCTCCTGGTTAGTTTCTTCATTAACTAGAAAACAGCATTATTATTATTATTATGATATTCTTCACCAAAAATAATCACTCCAATGAATTTCTTGAATAGATGTTAGAAAATAAATTCCACGATTTTTCCCCCATATTTTTTTGGGTTATTATTTGATTTTATGTGAATTGCATCTTAGATTAATGTGATGAAAATCATTATGAACTTACTAGAGGAATAGTTCACAAAGCAAATTCTGAAATCACTCGATTTTACTTAATTTGGGAAATTTACGCAATTGCATACGTGTAAGTGTCAAAATGAGGAAAGGAAGTTCCAAGTATAGAACAATGTTTCTGAGGCCATGTTTGACCTCCGAAATTCTAACTCGGATGCCTAGAAAGCATTTTCCCTCTCCTCTCTGTTTCTCTCTCTTGAGTAGGTGGGCATACGATTAGTAGGCTTGACACCGAGGAATGGCAAGAGGCAAGTTATAGGACTGAATGACGCCCATCATGGAGCGCACTTTATATGCAGTTGTTCCCTTTGATTTGGATTCCTTGGAATCTACGAAATCAGGTCCGTGGGCAAGCACCATACTCTGTTTTGGAGTTTCTTTTGACAGGATTGACGCGCGGCCAAACGCGTGTAATGTCACCTGATTCCTCGAGCGTGAGGATCGCCATGAAGGTGGAGAGAGAAAGGGGACGGCTCTCTCTCTCTCTCTCTCTCTCATTAGTTTCGCCTGAAGAGAGATTCACTCCTCTCACTAAATCCCCCCACCGAGTCACCTGGCAGACACTGCTGAGTGAGGCTAGTCCGACTAGGACCGTCTAATCAGCGAGCCATTCTGAGCTTTCCAGGCTCTCGTCTTGCTCTGCCCGTCGACTAGACAGCACTCCGAATCGTGTCTGCCGTCCCGTCAAACTATGGCCAACGGCCGAACCTCTCTCTCTCCTCTCTCCTCCTCTCTTTCTATCTCTACGACAGAAATGAATGAGAGAGAGAAGTACGCTATATCTTTCGCAATGATAACCGTGAAAAGCTGCCGGGTTTGATTGGAAAGCTCCCCTGTCGGTCTGTCTGTCTGTCTATCCGCCTCTCTCCCTCTATTAGCTAGCTTGCGATCTACGAGAAGCTGGCGGAAAACCGGGTTATACGCCATGAAACGGAAACGTACTTAATTAGGAATGCGGATCGAAGCCTATAGATGAGAGGTGTAGACTGTGCACTATACAAGGTAAAGAGCACGAGTTTCCCAAAGCTGCAGTCCTCTCTCTCCTCTCCCTGGTCGCCTTCCTCAAACTCATCAAAAGGTTAACCCTAATCCTCCATCTCTGTTAGCCATAGTTAGAAGACAAAGCCCGGACGACCCGTGGACCCCTGCCGTAAGGTACACCTGACCTGATGACCGTGTCATGTCTCTCTCTCTCTCACTCTAAGTTAATCTCCCGATGGCAATCTACCCATCTTCCAATCCTCTCGGTTCAGTTCTTGGAGTGACTCACAGGCTGCCGTTAAATAATGAGAAATAACCCCCACTAGCCCATCTTCGTCTGGTCACCTCCCTTTCGCACTTCACCTATAAGTGGGACATCACCTTCTCGTCTGTCTGACAATCCTCACTCCCTCTCTCTATTGATCTATCTATCTATCTATCTATCTATTAACGTACCTACTTCCTGTGTATTTATATTCATGTATGAAGGCGTGTAATGAAAAGAAAGCGGGAGCGAGGTGTGCGCAAGAAGAGGAAGCCATGGGGGGGCCGAAGAAGGTGAGATCCTCCATGAAAGCCGTCCACGAGGCCCTGAGCAACTTCAGGACGGCGGTCGGAGCGCCGCTCTGCCTCCAGCCCGCCAAGACCCACTCCTTCCGGGACCTCCTCACCAGCTTCAACTCCGTCTACTACGCCTCCTCCTCCGCCACCTCCTCCTCTCCCTCGGACCCCTGCACCGTCAGCGCCAACACGGCCAGCACCAGCACTTCCGGCAGCCTTTTCTCCTCCTCCTCATCCTCCTCCTCCTCCTACTCCATGGAGAGTTTCTCGAGAGGCGCCATTAACCCGGAGCGCTTCTTCTTCAACCCTTGTATCTCCAAGTCCATAACCGGGGAGCCTTCCCTCGAGGAGGGTCTGATAGAGGAAGCGGCGGCGGCGGCGGTGGACTCAGCCCTGTGCAGGCGGAGCATCCCCATGGCTATGGCATCGATGGACCCTTACAGGGACTTCAGGACTTCCATGGACGAGATGGTGGAGGCTCATGACTTGAAGGACTGGTCCGCTCTCCAGGAGCTGTTGCAATGCTACCTTCGGCTCAACCAGAAGAGCACCCACAGTTTCATATTCGAAGCCTTCGTGGACCTCATCGTCCATCTAGCCTCCCAGGGCAAAATACAGAGGTCGTCCTGCTCCGTCGCACCGCCGCTGGCTCCGCTGCACCCCACCCCATGTTTTGGCCACTGCCCTTGAGAGCAGCACCACTGCCCAACTGGTCTCCTTCGTCTTCTTCTTCGTCAAAACTTCGGCAGGAAGCCCTAATTTCCCCCGCCGAGACCGGGAGATCTGGGGAAATGTAAGGATATCGGTTTGTTCACTCCAAGTTGATCTGACGCCGGCAAGCCATCGTCCTCGCTACCAGCTATGTTCCCCGTCTCAACCCGGAGTTTTTCTCCTTCAAGGACGGAAAAGAGAGAACTTTCCGTTCATTTCGCCGTGCGGCGGCGGCGGCGGCGGTAGAGAGAGACTGCAAGGGTGGTCTGGCGGCGCCGCTAGCGTCGCAACACCTCCGATGGCCTGTGCGTGTTTCCATCCTTCTTCTCCGGCCGTACTTTACGAGACTGTTTAGCACAGTCGGACCCTTGTTGGGCCAGAACCGGGTGACCTGCAATCATCTGGGTGGGGAGGAAGACGACGATCGCGTCACGGGCTACTGACAGGGAGCCCTACCACGTTGTTGTGACGGATCGAGCTGTTCATCAGTAATCATTTAGAATGGAAAATAATTTGGGCAAATATACGCATTTTTATGAGTAGGATTATCTAGTTTTAGCTGCAGCAAACATGCGGATATCTTGACGAGTCACATGACTGTTCATATTGAACTTCTAACTCAAAAACTATCATGTTCATTTTTGGTATTTCAGTCCATTTAATTATTTGCAAAAAATATTTGTCATGCAAAGAGACTCTGGTACCTCAATGAAAATATTATCTCTTTGTCGGCTTCCTCTACCAGCTAGAGGTGTGGTATAAATGTGGCTCCCTTGTTTCTGTGGATGGTAATGGGGCGACGGCCCTCCCCTCTCTCTCTCTCTCTCTCTCTCTCTCTCTCCCTCTCTCTACCGAGTTCGGTAGGGATGGGACATGGGGGAGAGAAAAGACCTTTTGTATTCTCTCTGAATCCAATCTCCCCCATTGGTCCGTCTTTTCCTTCACTGTATCTATTTCATTGGGCCCAAATCTAGAGAGAGAGAGAGAAAGAGAGAGAGAGGCTATTGGCTATGTCATCTAGGGAAACATGACTACGACATTCGCTATTTCCTTTTTGCCAATGATGGCCATAGACATAGGGATAGTATAGTCATGAGGTAATTTAGTATAATATGAGACAATTTAACGTTTTTTATATGAATTTATAAGTTAAAAATAATCCATTATATGTCTAGGGGCTTTGAAATGAAAGTATGATTTTTTTTTTAGGATAATTTAAATGAGAAATACAGGGAGATAATCAATCACTTTGCTATTTTGCAGGCAACTAAAATAAAAATGTAAATGGCGTATATGTATATATCATATCTATTTATATATGGTTGTCTCGAGAGGAAGAGGAAGAAAATGAAGGGGTCACCATAGAAGTTTGGGATTTTTTGCTTTATTCTGAGACTAGTCCAATAAAAATATGGTCAACCTAGTAGAAGGGGTTTCTGACTTTGGTAGGGTCAGCTCAAACTTGTGGCTTACATGCATTGTTCATCTGATTTTGTGGAATTTATTCATTTTTATTCCAACAAAGTGCTAATACCTAGCAATTAGATGGTGGTATAAACACGAACACGTATCTAGTTGTTTGTAGATATTGATCTACCTCATATAATGAACTCATTTTAAGCAGACATGTGTACCTCTAATAAATTTATCAATAACATAGTTATCTATAGGCTTGAACACAAAAAATGTTCCCTCTCTTTTTGTGCACAATGATGTATATCTTCAACATGAACTCCTCTGAGGAAAAAGGTGGATGCAAATGGCTCTCTCTTATAATTTCTCTTTCTATTTCACTCAAACCCTAATGTGAACTGAAAAGTCCCTTTTATATGCAATGCATTAGGCCAAACAATGGTCATTGCAACAATTAGATAATGATCAATTATTGCATCATGTTCATCTTTCAATTAACTATACAACAAGAAGATTCATGTCTTGATGTTCAATTTATTTCACTAAGAATTTTGTAGAACTACCATGAATTTGTTTGTGATTAAATCTTAAAAGGAAGTGTAAAAGAGAAAGTAAGAATATTGATTCACCCTACAAAGCTTCTTATTATAGCCTTTTTAAAACTAACATGTTACATTAATAGTTAGGTGAAGATCTAAATTATTAGATCTAGTTCGTTTGTTGTGTATTTGTGATTTTGTAGGGATAAATATGTAAAAACAATAATTAGGAAGAGGTCTAAATGAAGAAAATTCAATTCATAACAAATAAAAATATTATAAAATGCAAATTACATAAAAAGTGAATTAAACCTAACGTTGTGTTGGTCAATCAAAATTTTTGAATAAGTGTCATAGTATCTACCATAATCCAAAATCAAATATTCAATAATATTTTATTGACAAAAAGATAGGGCAATTTGTTGAAGGTGGGTCAAGCTAGTGCACTAATAGCACATGAATTGACTTAGAGATTGACTCATCAAATCTTTTACTAATTAGATTTCACTCATTTTAATCGGTCAACTTCTTATGCTCATAAGTAACCCATTTTGATGTAGATCTCACAAAGATTTCTAACAAAACATTCACATTTAATCAACTCAGTCAACTTGTGCTCCAAATCACTTTTCTCTTTCTACCTAATTGCTAGAGTAAGTTCAACATCACTAAAGCATCCTCAAGGTTTCAATCCCACCTACTTAAGGAATACTTTTGGTTATGAAGATCAACTCTAAGTTAATTATTTCTTAATTTTGTGCTTGAACACACTTAAGAAGAGTGCTAGTAATAAGAGAACTTTGTGCTTTTTGAGTATGGCATGAAGGTGGTAAACCTAAAAAATCAGTGTTACACAGATATTTGTTGATCTCAAGAACATGAATGAGTATTTTCTGATAAGTAATGAAAATTAAGGGCAAGAACTCATTATAAGCAGATGTAGGTTAGAGAAGCCAAACCATTATAAAAGAACCTATTATGAAGAGGATATACTAGGGAAATAATCTTGTAAGAGAATTTGTTGATCTCATGAAGTTAAATGAGTGTCATGTGAGAAAGAAGTAGTGAAAATAAAAGGCAAAGCCGTATAGTAAGGAGACATGCTAGGAAAGGCCAAACCATTATAAAAACAATTTTCTAAGTTGGTCATTAATTAGTAAGTGGCCCTAAAGGACTTGACAAAGGGTTAATGTGGTCTAGAGGAGTGAATAAACCTAACACAGAAGGCAGCTGAATTAATTTGAACATAGCTTTTCTAATATTATATATGATTTACACTAAGATAAAGTAGTTACACATAGGTTAAGAGTGATTTAGCTCTCAACCTACATCCACTATCCAAAGAGACACTTATATTTTCATTAATCTTCCATAAATATTACATCAAAGTTATAATAGCCCTAGGAATCAGATTTCATCTATGACAATCAAGCCATTGTGGGCTTACAAGCTAGAACCCAATTAACAACTATCATGCTGCTATCATTCCACTTGTCTTATTAGCTCCATCCCAGTAAATAGATGCTACAATGTTGTTAAGCCTCTACTAACTTAGTGGCTTCAGCCCACCAAATGACAATAATGACATTGTCAAGCCTCTATGGGCCTTACTAGCTTTAGCCCAATAAACAAGTTAAGATGTTATCGAACCCAAATCTAAATGCATTTCAAGTTATGTCAACAATAGCACGATTGGTGTATTTACTAGCTATAAATATGATATTAAATTCAACCATAATACCAATGTGCTTACTTTGATTCATACCCTCCTCTGATGTGGTTATAACTAATGTTGTACTATTATTTACTTTGTTGGAACATCTCTTTGACTACTTTGACAACACTAGAACTTGAAGAGGGTCTTTTCTTGAATGTGTTAACCAAAAACTAGACTTCTTCTCATCTAAGAAAACTTTCTTGTAGGGTTATGTGGAATCCTAAAGGGGTGGGTACGATTATTGTGTCTCTCTCTCTCACCTTGTCATTTAATCTGAGGCAGAGTTTCCTTCTTGCAGGCCAAGTTTTGAGGCCTTCAATGATCATGTGAACAACCAGAAATCAGACCTATGGCTATGACATGAGGTCCTCAATTCAAAAAATGATCATTTGTACAGTGAAATTGATAATAAATCATAATCATTAAATTAACTTGCACCATTTTTGTTTCATTGTGTTAGTCTTTGAAATACTTTTCTAAGTAATATATACATAACAATTTAGTCTAAAAAATGCTGAAAAGATAGAGTCTTAGATTTTCAGTTACTTGAGTTTGCATACCCACTAGTCTTTTTCTATAATTTTCTCTCTTGAATTTCTCTTGAATCTTTTGCTTCATGATTCATTTTACTCATATTGATTTAAGGTCAATTTACATCCATGATAATTTAGATCACCAAGAGATATAGTTATATTATTATGGGTTCCCAAATCTAATTTTTTTTCCAGCTTAGATCTTTATCAAAACATCGTACAAGGATCACATATTTATGATTAATTTTTATTTCTATTTTTATATTTTTTTATCAACATCAAAATACTTAAGCCAATAGACCAAAGTCAACCTAGTAAGTCTACCCATTAACACAATTTAGAAAAACAAAATTCTAAAAAAATGTGAAAAATTAGGGTGCAACACTACATGATGAAATACACAAAAAAAGTGATATGTACTACTTTTAAATAACAATATATAGAAAGACTACTTCATCAGCCCCTTTCAGTTATTCCTAAGAATTCCTTTAAAGACATACTAATATATTAAGATCTCCATTGGGTGGCTCTTTGAAAAATTTGTCAAGGTTGAGGGCTGCTAAGATAAGATAGAACCGTGGGGGACGTTGGATAAGGTTTGTCTAAGAAAATAATGGTGGGTGGAGAGGGTTGGCACACATTCATTGTATAAATATCGAGAGTTGGGGCCTGCTACTATAAGTATCACTATATGGTGATGGAATGGGCCTTCGAAAAAAATGGAGATCACTAAAGTCATTAAAATCCGTGTTTTAAAGATTGAATATTTAGTGAGTACCAGTTTAAACATTTATAAACTGGGAATATCCCTAATGCTTATTTGTTTCCAAGAATTTATCACGAGGGTTTTGAAGTGGCACAAAATATGCGGTTTGTGGAATCGCAGAGGGGAGAGAAGCAGAAATGAGCGGAGGCGCCAGCAGAGGGGCGACAACAGTGAAGTTGTTCGATGCTCACTGCCACCTCCAGGACCCCAGGATCTTTTCCGTGGCGACCCAGATCATCCGTAAAGCCCAAGAGACCGGCGTCGTCAAGTTCGCCGTCAACGGTGTATCCGAGGTGATCCAAACCGCTCTGCAAATTTTGGGATTCTGTGGGTTTCGGGGGTAGGAGTTGATGGGTCGGAGTTTGAAGCCAGGAGTCTTATTTTTAATGTTGGTCGCGGTCGTTTCTACTGCATTTGTTCGTTTTTTCAGAAGGATTGGCATCTGGTAAAGCACATGTCCGAGCAACACCCCTGTGTGATCCCCTGCTTTGGCCTCCATCCTTGGTAAAAAATAATAATAATAAAAAACTTTATTACTCAAGATTATCAGTAATATACCGGGTATTTTATTTTCTTTTGATTCGCTTTACCATCAGGAATTGAATTCATCCGGCGTACCATGAAATGGTTTCAGGTATGTTCTCGAGAGGTCACCAAACTGGTTGAGCGTGATGAAGGAATTCTTCAGCGCGGTGCCTGGTGCTGCAGTCGGCGAAGTAGGACAATGATTTCCCTTTCTGCGATTTCCGTTGATAGTCTGCATTATTATTATTATTATTATTATTTTAATCCTGAGATGTTTGGGTCCTAATTTCTTATTTCTTACCCATATTCTTATCACGTGGGATATTTTTATCATCCAATGCGTTGCTTTTCTTCAGTATTTAATGTTCTAATGGACCAATTTTTTCATTTCCTTTCTACATTATTTGAAACTGATGCCTTGTTGGTATTACCATGTGAAGAGAGATCAACTTCCTAATGTACTTGTCAAAAATATTAATTTTATTTTATTCTTTAGCCTTAGAAAGACGAGGTATTTAGCTATGCGAGCTAAGTTTGAATTAGAGACTTCTCTTGATGCTTCACATCTCGTTCCTTCTGCCCTTTGCCTAACTTTTTGGCGAATGTCTTTTGTGCTTTGTGATGCTCCTCCTGCAACATGTTTTTTTTTTTTCCCAAACTACATAGCCACCCTGTAGAAAATATTTGACCGTATTTTGGAAGGTTTTCATGTAATAAAATGATATACTTGTTGAAAACCATGCAGGAGATGCTACTCGTCATCTAGCAATTGTTCTTGTGAAACATTTTGAGTTGCTTCATCCAGCTGAGATTGTTTCATTTTTTTATTTTCAAGCAGATGTTTTTCGTAACTGATCGTCTGGTGGAGCCTTTAAAAGGCATCGATCAGTCACCCAACTGTTCTTGGGAGTCAACTTGTTTTAATGGTGAAATTTTTTGAGTGTGTCTGTATTTGGGAATCTTTTGGGATCATTGTTGGAAGCTCTCCCCAGATTTATGGGATAAGAGAAATATTCAATCATGGGTGGGACATGGAATTTCATATTATTGGCTTCACCTTTTGCCTTTATAAGCTCAGTTTTACTGATTATTTGTTTCAAACCAAATAATCTTCTTCTAGATACAAATCTACTTTGATATGAAAAAATGGGTTGGCTTTGACATCGTGAGAAAAGGTGATTTTCTGCTACATACGTTATACAATTATTCTGTTTTGAGAAAATGTCAGCATGATCGGAACTCCAGTACTCTTCTGTTTGAAAATTTTTAGTCTTTATCAATTTATTGGCCGGTGATTATCTCCCTTAGAGAGATTCCATGGGTTCCATTCTTGGATTCATTGTTTCAAACCAAATAATCTTCTTCGAGATACAAACTACTTTGATATGAAAAAATGGGTTGGCTTTGACATCATGAGAAAAAGTGATTTCCTGCTACATACGTCATATAATTATTCTGTTTTGGGAAAATGTCTGCATGATAGGAACTCCAGAACTCTTCTTATATTTGAAATTTTTTTAGTCTTTATCAATTTATTGATCGTTGATTATCTCCCTTAGAGAGATTCCATGGGTTCCATTCTTGGATTCATGCATCTGATCTCCATCTTGACCATTTTCAGATAGGATTGGATAAAGGTTCGCATGGGAAGAAAATTGACTTCATGGATCAGGTGATCCCACAGAAAGTGCATATTTAGTATCATTTATAACCTCGAAATTTGCATCTCATTTTTGAATTCATGTAATAAAACTGTTCAAGAAAAAAAAAATGAATTCATGGAAAATTGGGTCGAAATTTCTTTTGCTCCTAATGGATATCTTCTCTCATACGCCATGAATCCCATTATTTATTCCTCAGGTTCAAGTTTTCCGACAACAACTTAAAC
This sequence comes from Spirodela intermedia, assembly GCA_902729315.2. Classification (NCBI taxonomy): domain Eukaryota; kingdom Viridiplantae; phylum Streptophyta; class Magnoliopsida; order Alismatales; family Araceae; genus Spirodela; species Spirodela intermedia. The sequence goes on from LR746265.1 coordinate 7,354,192, forward strand.
TAGCAAAAGAGTTAGAGAGGCCTGTTTCTGTTCATTGTGTTCGAGCCTTCGGTGACCTTCTAGAAATACTGCAGTACGGTTACTTTTCTCATCAGTTTTGATATCTTTCATCGACGCTTTTAATGTACTAATACATAAACCATGCTATTATGTCATCAGTTTTCATCTGCATGTAAACCATGCTATTATGCATTAGTTGTTCAGGATGGTTTAGGGTTGAGTCTAGATTTTCTTTGTCTTTGCCGTTGTCGATATGGCAGGATTAGAATGTGGAGGAGAACGTGTAGCATGGGCTGAACTAATATCGAATTCATTGGCTAATATCCTTGTATCATACCATGTCTGCACGGCCTTTTGGTTTGTGTCCTTTCCTTTTAGAAGCATTGCAGAAATGATGACCAAATAATCATCAGGTTATCTCAGATGGTTTCCATGCACTTTCCCTAGTTTTCTTTTAAGGTATTCTATTTTTTTAGAAATATCAATTTGACTACAGCTTCTGTCTTTCAATACATTAACCAAAAAGTTTTTCCATTTGGGTTTCTTTTTCTTGTTACTTTGATTTTTCATATTGTTCGTCTAACAACTGATCTGATCGTTGTTCTTTGAAACTGTCCACTTGTCTACGAGGAATATCTACAACAATGGAATTTCAAACCCATTATTATAATGTTAGGATTCTTTTTATTAATTCGGACTAAGTTTTGTCTGAATATCTCTGTTCCTCAGTTGTTGGATCATTGCATCTTGAATTGGTCTTTTTTAGATGGACTATAGACTATTGAATTAATAGGAAGCATGCGATCCTTTTTTTCATCAAAGTTGGAGTATATATTTCGTTTTGATCTGACGAATTGTTAAACTCTAACGATAACAAAACCAAAACATATTGGATCTACTCCCAGAACGAAATAATTCAAATTATTTCTTCAGATGAATATATTCACTCTTTGGATGAACGGGCCAACCAATGGGGAAAGGGTTGACCCTTGGGTGACAGGGTCACCCTTTGATGGAATTACTGACTCCTGTTGAGCAGAGCAGCCAGGACAATCGGGAAGAGCATCTGATATGTGGCCAAATCACATGTCATTCAAATATTACTCCAGAAATTCGTTGCAATGGGTATGGAAAGGGCCATCCACTGTAATGAATTAATGTCTCCCCTCATGTTTTCCATACCTTTTGGCTAACTCGAACCTTATAGTCCGTGGATTGTGAAACATTGCACCAAAGTTCCCAACTTCTATTTTTCTTGGTCGTGGTCATGTCCAATTATAAATTCGTATACAAAAAACCCTTGTAGAATAGATAATCTTGGATATGAACACCCTCAACATCCTCCAGAAAATGGCAAAATAAAGTTTGCCTTTGTTCCAAATCACCTTTAATTGGAGAATATGGCGTGTGAATTGTTTCTTGACTAGTGCAGACAGCTGCCTGTGAACATCTTCTTTTACTAGAGCACTTTCTTTACTACGTCACTTAGTTTTAAAGATCTTCAACACCACCAGCTTCTACTCTTGGACCTCTGTAATTGACTACAACTGACTTCCCCGCGACACCAGAAACTTTGTAGCTAAATTGTGTTTCCATGAACAGTAGCTTCTACTACATTGCGATTTGTTAACCTTTGGGCTTATAGAAAACCTTCATTTTCATTTGACTGGGGCTCCCATCTGAACTTCGATAGGGTGTCATTGTGGACAGTTTCGGTCAGTAAATGGTGGAAAACGGTGGATAAGAGTTTATATATTTTTGTTGCGGCCAGTGAGCTAGCGTACATATTTTCTAGTTTAATTTGTATTTTTCCTACCCTGAGCTCTATAACTCATCTATGAGCCAACCATGCCAGCTATCGCAGATGCTTGACAGTCTCTCTGGTTATTAGGTCTGAGGGGCCGTTCCCAGCAGGTTTGATCCTCCATTCGTATCTCGGGTCGGCTGAAATGGTCCCAGGGTTCGCCAAGCACGGTGCTTATTTTTCTTTTTCTGGGTACCTAACGAGCATGAAACCACAGAAGGCGAAGAAAATGCTTAAGATGGTGTGCCCTTTGATCCTCTGTTGCTTCCCCGACAAATTTTGTTGTGAGATCATGCGGCCAGACATTTTTATCGCAGGTACCCACTGACAGGATTCTGCTGGAATCGGATGCACCTGATGGGCTTCCACAGCTGAAAGGATGCTCCTTATCATGTGTGCCTGGGGATGCTTCCATTCCACAAGAGCAACCGGTGCACAGTGGGACAACCAATATAGATTCAAAGGGAACACTAAATCATCCTGCAAATATTTCTACTGTCAGTTCTTTCTTCTTCTTCTTCTTCTTCTTCTTCTTCTGCTGCTGCTGAGTCTTCTTTGAAGGTGCAACAAGTTCATAATCATGCAGCTTAATAAGATTGGTAACTAATGAGAGTAAAATTCCAATAGCAATCTCTATGGTCTGTGTTTTTTTCCCTGCGGTGTAAGTCTCTGAGCTTTATTGGAAGCAGGGAATCCATTACTAATCAGCTTCCGAAGAAAAATTCTAGTTTTGGTAGCAGAACTTGTTCTTCTATGTTACTTGTCAACCAAGCTCTGCATCCCCCATCTCCATATGTTCCATAATACTGTACTTCCTCTGCCAAGTATCAATTATGTTCACTTATCTAGCCTTATTTTGATCGCCTGCATTCACGAATCAGAGATCTTGCTACTTTCCTAAATTGCTTCCTCCGTCTCAGGTGCTGGGTTATGTGGCCACATTGCTGGAGATGCCGGAAGACGAACTCGCACAGGTGAGTTACAGAAACGCGATGCACCTATTCTCGTATCCTGGATCAAAAATTTCAGAAGAAGCTGCTCTCTTATGATTATGATGATGATGATGATGATGATGCATGTATGTATATAAAAACCATGTTATTATTGTTAGTGCCTCCCGCTGTTGATGAAAATGAAATGCCAGACAGGGTTATTAATGAGGAAACACATCCCCGTTATTAGGCCATCCGACTCAAATATTAATTAGCCATGACTACGAGCATGTAGTTCCATCTTTATAATCTCTGGTTCATCACTGTGTTAACTAAATGTGGGAATATTTGCTCAACATGGTTGCATTGCCGGTCGCACCATGTTGGAATTATTAGGCCATTCAACTAGAAAGCAATCGGCAATGGCCTGTTTCCATAGTAATTTATTAGAGAATATTCTCAATAACTATAAGATCTGGGTTGAGCGTTGCTAAATATTTCGTACTGAGGGATCTGGGTTTTCCTTATACTAAGACAGCATTGCTTTTCGAAATTTCAGTTATCTATCGTGTTCTTTGTCATCTTAGTCTTTCATTGCCTGATCTCTTCTCTGATTATTTCAGTATATGAGAGAATAAATGGGCAGATCCTGGGACACAGGCCGAGATAATAGATTCGATGCCCCCTCCATTTGCAACTATATGAAAAACGAGAGAGAGAGGAGAGTGAGTGAGTGAGAGAGAGTGATAGAGTGAGTGTGTGTGTGAGAGAGAGAGTGATAGAGTGAGTGAGTGAGAGAGAGAGGGGGGGAGAGAGTGAGAGAGAGTGATAGAGTGAGAGAGAGAGAGAGTGATAGAGTGAGTGAGTGAGAGAGAGTGATAGAGTGAGAGAGAGAGGGGGGAGAGAGTGAGAGAGAGAGAGAGAGAGAGATAGAGTGAGAGAGAGAGAGAGAGAGAGAGAGAGAGAGAGAGAGAGAGAGAGAGAGAGAGAGAGAGAGAGAGAGAGAGAGCATGTCTTTAATGACCCGATCATTGGGTACTACACATTTTTTATGGAATGCCACAGTTATCAACCGAAAGATCATCAAGTTTGGCATCCAATCTAGCACGGATCAAGTTTGGCCATTTCAAGCGGCCGGAACAAGGAGTTGGTCAACTTGAACCTACAGCTGGAGAAGAAAACATCTTAGTAACGAATTCGATGAATTAGGTGAGACGGTATCTTATTTTACTACTGTGATAGTCTCCATTGGAGTAGAGATTTAGCGGTGCAGATAGAAGAGGAATTTCCTTCTTCCGCTAGAAGATAGATTGATGGGGAGAGATTTTCAAGGGCAAGTCCTAGGCAACAGCCCAGAGGCTAAGCGAGATGAGTTTTATCTAACCCAAGAGCAGCAATATGCTCTGATACCTTGTTAGAGTTATGGGCTCATACAATTCACAACCAATTAGCAATGAGTGGAGTATCTTCACACTTGAAATCACAGCTTCTTTTCTGTAATAGCTGGTACATAAACTGTTCTTCACGTGGAGGCATAAACAGCTCTCTCTGATTCCCAAACGCATTCCCTTCAATGTGATTCTTACAGAAGCAGTATATTGACCCATTTAAATAAAATGATTGAGGTAGATATTATAATATCTATTTTTACCGTAAGATTCTTGTTTAAGAAACATTTTAATTGCATTGCCATTTATTACATTAGTAGACTAGTTTTCACATTACTTTATTTAGAAACTTCAAATTGACAAATTTCCTTCTTAAGTGTCTGCACAAAGAAGAGTTTTTAATCTAAATATTATCGTCTCTATTAATTTTTTTTCATCAACATTAAAGAGTAAATGAAGAAACATTCTTGACACAATTTCAAAGCCGAGGTGTCAACACTTTAAATGTGGCATGTTCTCAACCTCAAGGAATGATTTTTTACACAATATATATCTAATTATTTAAATATAGAATAAAATTTTAAATTTGATTGTTGAAGCAGATCTAATAATTTTAGTGATTGCAAAATCTCAAATTTTTAAACCTATTTCTACATATATTTAGACATCAGAATGGTTTTAAAATTGATGTGGATTAGATTTGCAAGAAATGGAAAAATTTCCAAAAACTTGAAAGGGTAACACGTCCAAGGTTGAAAGAAAGTCTTTTAGGTCTCAAACAAGGCCAAAAAACATTTTCCTTGAGTAGGAGGTCAAATATATTTTACTGAAAAGGAGGTGAGCTATGATAAGTAGCCATTTCATGTCATCTAAGAGGTCAATATTTTTAACCAATTTTATTATTTAAATGAGTTATTACGTTTCCATGGTTTATTTAAATTATTTTCGAAGGAATGGATGCCTTTTTCACAATGAAAATTGTATTTACATCTCTCTTGAGGATTTAGGGAGTTCCTTGGTCCTGAAGGATGTAAAGATTGCAGCTTTCTATCCTAGTGGATTCAAGGTGCTATTTTATTACTTCCTCATTCTCCATTACATAAAAAATTAAGGTAATAAGGTAAGCAATGGTAACAAAAATCTCATGAAGTAAGGTATTATCTATGCAAAACTATGAAGTAGAATTTAGGATTCAACATTAATATCATATCCACAATTACCCTTCAATTATTGACACTTGGATGTAAACATCAATCAGAAAGATTAGAGGTCCTTTTCTACAATCAAATAAATAAGAGATTCATGTTCAAAGTCAAACCCTTTCTATAATGAAAATTCCATAGAGCTATGATGAGCTAAACAACTTACTAGAATGCTTGTGACATAAGATTCTGATGGAATGGCTATTATCCACACCCTAGGAAGAGCATGTTATTGTAATGAAGTTTGGGGCAAAGACCTGACTAAGATTTAATGTTCATTTCAAATAAATTATTTTATTTCTTTATTAGATTAAAAAAATCTAAACCCTGAAGCTTTGAGGAGACCTTAGGGTTACATGGTTGACTAAGTTGTTTAATGAGCCCGTTTTGGAAGGACTCATCCATCATGGCTGGAGTTTCTAGGCGACTGCTCCATTGTGATTCGTAGTTATTTTCTCTACCATCTTGTTTTGAACTAACATTAATTACTCTTAACTAGATTGCCCGTTATAGACCTAGAGGAGTTCTAGATACTTCGCTGGCCGTCATAAGTTCTCGTGGCTGGCTGGTGGATTCCTGTTGCCAGCACGTTTCCTTCCATTTTTGGCCTCTCCTTGTTCTATATGAAGTGAGAAACTATGGGTTGGCAATCAACGAGGGCACTCTACTCTCCAGGTGCTCTCTCTCTCTCGCTCTCTCTCTTGCTCTCTCTCTCTCGCTCTCTCTCTTGCTCTCTCTCTCTCTCTCTCTCTCTCTCTCACTCTCTCACTCTCACTCTCTCTCTCTCTCTCTCTCTCACTCTCTCTCTCTCTCTCTCACTCTCTCTCTTCTCTCTCACTCTCTCTCTCTCTCTCACTCTCTCTCTCTCTCTCTCTCTCTCTCTCTCTCTCTCTCTCTCTCTCTCTCTCTCTCCCTCTCTCTCTCTCTCTCTCCCTCTCTCTCACACTCACTCACCCACCCACCCACCCACCCCCACACCTGGACCTTTACCCTTCCTCAACGAGTAATTCTCGTTCGTTTGACCTTGAAGCAACTTCGGGAGGTGATCTAGCACGTTCCAGGAGATCCTATCCTCCATATAGGATACTGAGCAAAGGTACCCATCAACCTACAGCATTATTACATTAAGTTTTAGTTATTTTAAACTCGAGATATGTTGATTAAATAATATTTCTGGTTGCAAATCACCTAACATCATATTTTCCATCGCAGTCGCCAATTCCAGCACTGCCCGCCGGCGTAGTCGACGCTTCCCTTGCCACTTTCTTCAGCGAAAGCATCTACGATCGCGAATCCGACCGGCCAACGAAGGCAGGCGGCAGGAACTCCTTTGCCTTCCCACCCAAAGTCTAAAGATTTCAGATCCTGAATCTTTCAGCAACCAAAGGAACCACTTCCCACGCAGGCACACTCTCGCTCCAGAGAAATATTTCAGATCCTGTATCTATCTCTTGGCTGGGCTCCATAGGTTTCCACAGTCGATGGCCACGGACTCGAGCTCCGTTCGCGGCGGCTTCGCCGCCCCTGGGGATGGCGACGGCGCCGGAGGCAGAAGCATAAGGCTCTTCGGAACATGGATACAGTGCCCTCAGGCAGAACACCGGAAACCAGAAATAGGGGATGAACGGTCGCCACATCTTCAACAGCAGAGGCAACAAGTTGAGAAGGAAAATCTAGACGACGGCGACGCCAAGGCCACTGCAAAGTCCGCTTCCAAGAACAAAGGTACGCAGAGATTTCTGGATCTCTCTCTCTCTCGTTCTCTCTCTAGCTTTCTTCTCCGTCCGCTATGTGTGACGTTCGAGGGATTGCTGCGATGGGCAGGGAGCAAATGGACAGCGGAGGAGCACAAGGCCTTCCTGAAGGGTCTGGCGGAGAAGGGGAAGGGTAACTGGAAGGACATCTCCCGAGAGTTCGTGAAGACGCGGACCTCCACGCAGGTCATGACCCACGCCCAGAAGTACTTCCTCCGCCAGACCAAGCCGCTCAAGAGCAACAACATCAGCCTTTTTGACCTCACCCTCGAATCCGAAACCAAGCCCCAGCAGCCGCCGGGAAGTCATTTCTTCAGGCTCGTGAAGTTCATCGAAAACCCATAAATCATAGTGGTATGCCCCTGCAAAGTCATATCTTCTAGAACTGGCGGAAGTAAATTCTCTGTTCTTCCTTAGATATCAATCATTTCTGGAAAAATGGGCACTGCTGCTTCATCTGGGAACCGCCATAAATTCTTCCTCGTGCAGTTGGCATTGCCTCCCTCACCACCGCTATCTTCTGCTCCACAACCGTTTCCAGTCAGCCGCGGAGAGCCTTCGGACTTGCGGGAAGGCCCCGTGCAGCTGCGAGTCCATCCCTCCCCAGCTTCACCGGCCACCTCTCGCTTCCCTCTTCGACGTCGCCGCTAAAGTGATGGTTCTCCGCCAGCTGTCGCGGCGTTCCTTTATCGTTGACGACGTGAGAGAGAGAGAAGATCGAGCGAAAGAGAGAGAGAACGAGAGCGAGCGAGAGAGAGAGAGAACGAGAGCAAGCGAGCGAGAGAGAGAGAGAGAGAGCGAAAGAGAGAGAGAACGAGAGCGAGCGAGCGAGAGAGAGAGAGAGAGAGAGAGAGAGAGAGCGAGAGAGAGAGAGAGAGCGAGCGAGAGAGAGAACGAGAGATAGAGAGAGAGATAGAGAGAGCGAGCGAGAGAGAGAGAACGAGAGATAGAGAGAGAGAGAGAGAGAGAGAGAGAGAGAGCGAGAGAGAGAGAGAGAGAGAGAGAGAGAGAGAGAGAGAGAGAGAGAGAGAGAGAGAGAGTACTGCTGGCATTAAGATTGAGCAATGAAGTATATACATGATTTCTCCCGCATTGAAACTGATCTCGATTTCATTCAATAATAAGAACACTAAATTTAGGTTTCCACAGATATTATTCATTCCATGAAGGCTGCATCAAGTTCCCAGCCTCAAAGTTCTAATAATTATGGAAGGTAAACTAGATAAGACATAAAGTTGCGCCATTAAATTTTAGGTGCATTCAATGAGAGAGTTTCAGTCGACGTCATAACTCTTTTGGACCTGTTCAAATCACAACCCTTGTTTGGTGTGGGAGTTCTCTTCTAATACTAGGTCCCTCTCTCACTCATCATCTCAACCCCTTTTGGTGTCGGAGTTCTCCCAGCAAACCTGGGCACGCAGAAGGATTTCCGCGAGTTGGGTGGCAGTGGTTCTCAGTCAATCTGGGTGACCCAACCTATCTACGACATGGATGTACCACTCCTACAAAGTCAATGCGGATAAATAATGATACACTACCAAATTGCGCCAAAACATTCATGGAGTTGACTGACCTGCAGCCATATCAATGAGGGAACCCATCCCGGAGTTGAGCCACATGCCTGATATGGGTTTAATCCACAGAAACCAGCCCGCGCTAGGCTTCTCTCTCTGTCTCACTGTGTCTCTTCGCAGGATGTTGCGGATGAAGCTGGGCTTGAAAGGCCCTGGCCCGACTCGGGTTTGACTCCTATTTGACAGATTTTCGAAGAAACTATTTGAAAGGGAGGAAGAGGAAAGGGCACGTAATCGACTTCGACTATCGGAAAAATCATTGGAGATGACCTCTTCACACGAGCTACTGAGGCTCTGGGACAGAGCCCTTTGACAATGGAACCTCGACAGCTATTCAGCAGCGGTGGCGGGTTCTTGAACGGCATTGACTTTTCCAATCATCGGGTACAGCGATTGAAATTCCCCGAAGCGTCAGAGATGACGCATGGAATTCAGCCCACCGATGAGAGCTCGAGGGCCAAACCCGAAGGAGGTTGTACTATCGTGATTCATTCTCTCTCTCTCTTCTAAGCCGAAGTTATTCTACGGCGGCCCTCGTTTTTCTCTTTCAAAAACATCAGAAGTCAACTCTGAGCCTAGATGCTATTATCCATCCGAAACCGGCTGACAATCGGAGAGAGTCGTACCAATCATTCTCCCGCAGACTCGTGATTATTGCCTCTCTCTCCCTCCCTCCCTCCCTCCTCTCTCTCTCTCTCTATCCCTCCCCTCTCTCTCTTCCTCTCTCTTCCCTTTAGAATAGATCGCTGTTCAATTCAAGGAGACGCTGACGGCAGTTGGGCCCGAAGCCCCTCCAAATAGGTTCGGGAAGAAGCGGGAGATCTCGTCAAACCACGTGGCGTCGCGAGAGTCGTCCCGTTCCGTCCTAAAGGTTCCCCCTTCCCCAACCCGCCTCCGATCAAGCAGCAAGAAGATAACGGCACCCGTCGCCATCACCAGCTCGGGGAGACTTGAACCAGCAGCAAGCTAGCCCGGGTGCCCATCGGAACCCGCTTCTCATAAACGTAGAGACAAAAATCTTACAAAGAGATTCCTGCAAAATCAACTCGAATCAATCTACACGAGTCTCTTTTTGCCGCTCATCTCTATACGTGCGAGCTCTAGTCGCGGTAGGCCACCAACCCTGTACAGGAGGGTTCAAGGAATGGAGTTTCAGCAGATGACGCACGCATTGGGATCCTCCTCTCCACCGTAGACGTAGTACCGGGTGGGATCGTAGATGATCACGTGGTCGACGTTCTTCTTGGTCTCCTCCTTCTTCTCCTCCTTCTTCTCCTCCTTCTTTTCTTCCTTGGCGGGGCCGATGGTGAGGACCTCCGTGTACCAGTTCTTCCTCAGCTTGGCGACCACTGCGCAGGGGTCGACGACGCCGATCACCGTCATCTTCTTGTCCTTCATGTCCATGGCGATGGAGTCGATCCCTGGAGGAGCGGAGGAAGACGACGATGAGAAACCCTAAAACAGAGGTCTAGAGGAGGAGGACGAGAGGATATCGGAGCAGCTGAAAGAAGGGCTTTCTGGGTACCTGGGAGGGTGGTGACGGCCTTCAGGGCCCTCTTCTTGGCCTTGTTGTCGGGAACGTCCACCTTCAGCACCAGCTTCTGCAATCAAATCCAGGAATTCACGGTGAGTAAATTTCAAACACTAATCAGAAGAAAGGATATATTTCGTTCGAGAAATCAAAATCCTACGCACGCCTTCAAATCGAATCCCGGAAAAGAGAAACAGAAAGGCCGAAGAAGGTGAGGAAATTCATGTGTTTTGCTTCGAGTAAGCTCCGATTCAGTCTGCAAAACTTCACAGGGAGGGAGAATCCCGGTTTCTGATGGTGGTGGGTAACAGAGAAAGCTCTTCGTCCACTAACTCGAAGTCAACTCCGACAGAGGGAAATTCAGATGTTCTGGGGAATCTCCGCGGCGGAAAGCGGGGAAGGAAAAGGTGTTCCGGAACAGAGGAGCACGAGGAATCGCCTGAAATGGCGGGGCGGCGAGAAGAAAGGCAACGTTCGTGGAATCCCACGAAGTATGACCAGGGAAAGGGAGCTTGGCGATCGAAGTAACACCGGACACCCACCTTCTCCGCCGTAGCCATGGAGTCTCTAAGCAGGAATCCTCTTTGAGCGGGCGAGTCTTTCCGGTCTCGAAGAAGAACACACAGAGAACAGTGAACGAGTAAGCGAGAGAGAGAGGGAGAGAGAAAGAGAGAGGGAGTTCAGGAGGCAGAGAGTGGAGCTGTGGGGAGAGGAAGAGAGCGGAGGGGGGTTGATAACGGCAATGGAGAGCTGGGCGGTCAGATATGAGGGGCAAGAAGGGACGAGCTTCGCTGGTGGGGTAGGGTCACCAGGAGCGTGTTGAAGGGGTCAGAAGGGGGATGGAGCGGCATCATCCATGAGACTGGTCTGAGATGGACGACTGCAATCTCATCCCTTTTGATAGATGACGACCATCGTTCCCCCCTCCCCCCCGCCTGTGTGGAAGCTTCCATTGGACCTTCCCAGCCGCATCCCCCCCTGTCCCACTCGGCCCTCCCAGATCCTCAGACAACGACATGGGCGGCCTCGATCGCCTCTCCTGAGTGATCTCCTCTTTCTATCTCTCTCTCTCTCTCTCTCTCTCTCTTCTGGGGCGGTCTCCGCAATTGTATATTAAAACTATGTGAGAGGCGAGGAAAGGGCCGCAGCGGCGGGACCTCCGGTGGGCTCCCACCGGCGGTGAGTTCCCAAGCCGCTGATCGAACTGTTGAGGAGAAAACCTGTGGGAGTGGGTGGGGCCCAGGGGACCTCATTCAACGGCCGACGACCCACCAACCACATCTACACGTAGATTGGGCGAGCTCAGATGGTTCCGCCGCCGTCGATGGGCTACTCCTCCTAAATATTCTTCTTCGGGGTCCGGTCTGACCGCCCCACGCGTGTTCCCACTTGAAGCAAAACGCGGTGTGTGGCGTTGACTTAACGAGGTCGTTCGGTCAATGGCCTCCTCCGCAAGAAAGGTCACTTTCCCGACAAAACTCTCTCCTTCTACGCTTCCTTCAGAGATCCCCAGATGGAGAGAAGCCTTGGATTGGAGAAGAAGAGGGAGAGAGGTGCTATCGGGGAATGACGACGGGGAAGCCGATTACCGATCTTTTTTTTTTCGCGAATCCCTCGTAAGATTTCTATCTTGCCTAAAACCCCGGTATGTGGCAATGATATTGTCTGTGCGTACGGCTGAATGTATACGTATTATAATAAAGATATTCAGGAGGGACTTGTTCAAAAAAGTACGCTCTTCGAACCTAATGCACTGTTCCTCACCGAGTCTACATGGTCCGTTGACTTGCTGTATGACCTAAATAATATCGGGAAAATACTCTCATGGAGCGTCTGACCGGGTAAACTCTTCGAGTCATAATGTTAGAGATAGAAAGAGAGACAAGGAGATGGATAGATAGAGAGAGCGAGAGAGAGGGAGGGAGGGAGTGGACCGCTAAACTGAGCGCTTTAGGAGATGTTTGAATGGTTCAACCTTGGACAGAGAGAGAGAAAGAGAGAGAGGGAGGGAGGGAGTGGACCGCTAAACTGAGCGCTTTAGGAGATGTTTGAATGGTTCAACCTTGGACAGAGAGAGAGAAAGAGAGAGAGGGAGGGAGGGAGTGGGCCGCTCAACTGAACGAGATGTTTGAATGGTTCAATCCTTGGACTGCAAGTAGTGCGGGTAGAGAGTGAGACAAAGAAGCAGATACGAATGGAAAAAAATGTAGACGGAGCTTTGAGAATTACAGTCAACGTATCGAACATGCGTGAGACGTCCTCTTTCTCTCTGTCTCTCTCTCTCTCCCTCTAAAGTAGTCCCATCGCTAGAATGCTATTAAAGCGATGTTCAGCGAGGCTCGCAATTTGGAAAACCAGAGACTTTACGCCGGACCGTGGGAGACACAGAACAGTATCGATTCGAACCGTAATCGCGCCCATTGACCGTACAAGGATCCCGACACGATGGTCAGCGATGAGACTCTCTCTCTCTCTCTCTCTCTCTTCCGCTCTCTCCCCGGATGTCAAAACATGGTGAGAAAGAGATGAAACCGGAGAATAGATCAACGTCTGTTTTGGTTCCATCTGTCCACAAACTAAGTAAACTATCAACAAGTTCCTCATTTTTGTACCCAGATTCGTATTTAGTCCTTACAGTCAACGGTGCAGCAAATTCTTGAAAATATTTAATTAATTTTCATACATGCGGCTCAATATTCGGATGACAACAATGTCCTCTAATTGGTCAAGTGCCTCTGGGGTGAGAAATGACTTGCAAAGGAGATAAGGGGGATACTACAGTTGCAGGCCAAAAGGGGCTCTTAGCGAGAGAGAGAGAGAGAGAGAGAGAGAGAGAGAGAGAGAGAGAGGATCCCACCACCCATCTATATATCGTCTAAGTTAAAACCATCGAAGGATACCCACACGATGGCCCAAAGTAGATTTTTAGCGTCAATGGGTTCAATCTCCCTCTCTCTCTCTCTCTCTCTCTCTCTCTCTCTCTCTCTCAGTCAATTACTATCTCTATCTCTATCTCTCTCACCAGATTGGACATCAACAGTATTCTACGTCCATAATGACCGCGACTCGGTCGGAATCAGTAGCGAGAGCAAAAATGAAGAGAGAGAAAGAGGGAGAGAGCACTCTTCCCGGTCGTAGATGTGATGTGCGCTTAGTCGCTGTCTAGCTCCTCAGATTGGGCCCAATAGATGGGGGCATATTACAACCATTCTTTGCCACATATCATCAACCCTCGAAGAGTTCCGGTTGACCGTCCATCTCTTCGGTCCTCGCGGGCATCACTCCCTCCTCATGTTGACCGTGTCTCTGGCAAATTACCCCCCAGCTCATACGAACAGACACCCACGCCCCCTCCCTCCACCAAAGCTAATGGGATAAGGTATGAATAATAACAGACAAACAAAGTCAACGGGATTAAATATATGATTTTTTTCAGAACAAAATAATTGGGAATACCTAAACTACTAATCCAATAATTATATCATTCTTGATTCCGTCTTTTCTAATTTTTTATAATTTTTAAAAATCCCAATCAATAATGATTGGATTGTAATTAACAGAGAAATAAATAAAAAAACGAGAGGCGGGAGTGGGCTTATTTGATTGATATTCCCTGTAAGGTTGACAACTAGTAATAATTCGTGCTTTGTCTGATGCACAGCTGGCATGCTTCCAGCGCCCCCCGGAGACAAGTGACCAAGTTGGTGGGGCCACTTGCGTGAACTCCATCTGCTGTTTCAAAGGCTGAGGAGTATGCCAAGAAAGAAAAAACCATCTCAAGTTCGAGTGTCGCTTATCACTGAATTCGGTTTCAGAAGAAAAAAAACCCATCTCAAATCCACTCTAGATAGTCATATGTCACTCTAAGAGCGAGAGAGAGAGTGAGAGAGAGAGAGAGCGGGAGAGAGAGCGAGAGAGAGCGGGAGAGAGAGAGAGAGAGAGAGAGAGAGAGAGAGAGAGAGAGAGAGAGAGAGAGAGAGAGAGAGAGAGAGAGAGAGAGAGAGAGAGAGGGAGAGGGGGAGAGGGAGAGGGAGAGGAGGGAGAGGAGGGAGAGGAGAGAGAGAGAGAGGGAGAGAGGAGAGGGAGGAGAAAGAGGGGGAGGAGAAAGAGGAGAGGGAGGAAGGAGAGAGAGAGAGAGAGAGAGAGGGAGGGAGAAAGAGGGAGAGGGAGAAGAGGGGGGAGAGAGAGAGAGAGAGAGAGGGGAGGAGAAAGAGGAGAGGGAGAAGAGGGGAGAGAGAGAGAGAGAGAGAGAGAGAGAGGAGGAGAAAGAGGAGAGGGAGAAGAGGGGGAGAGGAGAGAGAGAGAGAGAGGGAGGGAGAAAGAGGAGAGGGAGAAGAGGGGGAGAGAGAGAGAGAGAGAGAGAGAGAGAGAGAGAAAGGAGGGAGAAGAGGGAGAGGGAGAAAGGAGAGAGAGAGAGAGAGAGAGAGAGGAGGAGAAAGAGGAGAGGAAGGGGAGAGAGAGACCGAGAGAGAGAGAGAGAGGAGGAGAAAGAGGGAGAGGGAGAAGGGGAGAGAGAGAGCTGAAAGAGAGAGAGAGAGAGAGAGGAGAGAGAGAGGGAGAGGGAGAAGGGAGAGGAGAGAGCGAGAGAGCGAGAGAGAGAGAGAGAGAGAGAGAGAGAGAGAGAGAGAGAGAGAGAGAGAGAGAGAGAGAGAGAGAGAGAGAGAGAGAGAGAGAGGAGAGGAGAGGGAGAGGGAGAGGAAAAGAGGGAGAGAGAGAGAAGAGAGAGGGAGAGGAGGGAGAGGGAGGGAGAAAGAGGAGAGGGGGAAGGGGAGAGAGAGATAAATAGATAGATAGATAGGTCGACAGACAGAGAGAGAGAGAGAGAGAGAGAGAAAGAGATAGATAGATAGATAGATAGGTAGAGAGAGAGAGAGAGAGAGAGAGAGAGAGAGAGAGAGAGAGAGAGAGAGAGAGAGAGAGAGAGAGAGAGAGAGAGAGAGAGAGAGAAAGAGGGAGAGGGAGTGGGAGAGGGAGTGGGAGAGGGAGAGAGAAAGAGGGAGAGAGAGAGAGAGAGAGGGAGAGAGGGAGAGGGAGGGAGAAAGAGGGAGAGAGAGTGATGACAGCCCTTTGACTGAGGTGTCAAAACACAAATGGTTTAATAAATAAACCCAAAACTCCTGGAGCCTGAGCTCCAGACAACTCCTGTTGGAAGGCTGTGAATGGCTGGGAGATCGACGAGAGAGAGAGAGAGAGAGAGAGTCAACAAGGGACATGGGGATACAGAGAGATAGAATACAATAACCAAGACCTCTCAGGTCTTGGGGTCGCCGATGCGAGATGACAAATCTCCTCTCTGCACGGTGTTCTTCACGAGGTTCTTCTGACCTCCTTTTCTTGTGGCCACTCGGCCCCTCTTTATAGCTGAAATCCTTTGGCATCAGTGACCACCTCCCCTCTCACTTTGATTGGGTATGACAGGACTTGAGTGTCATGCTTCATCCTTATTAAGTCTACCACAGTTCCCTGCCAAATTTCATCTGCCGCACACGTCTCTTGCCCTGTAGGCTTCCCATGTGCAGTTGTCCCCTTCGGTGTCTAGATCTTGTTTGTCTTGCTTCGTTCCTAGGTTAGGCTGGCTTCTTCGAGACCTTTTTCCCTGTGAGCCCATTTGGGTTGTTAGGGTCTCAACAATACTCCCCCCCCATTTATGCACCTTGTCCTCAAGGTAGAAATTAGGAAATTGTTGTTGGATGTCACAAGCATTCTCCCAAGTGGTAGATTCGGGCGGCAATTAGTCCCAACGCAATAGTACTTTGGGATCATGAGGGCGGTAGTGGACATCTACGACCCAACCCGAAACCGTTGTCCAATGTAGCTTGCCGTCCACCGGTAACTTAGGCATTGGTTGGGCCTCCTCTCATTACTCCGCGTTTTTTAGCTATGACACGTGGAATACTAGATGGTACGCCACCAACTCGATATGGTGGAGTATTTTGAACGGACCATAAAAATGAGGAGTGAGCTTTGCGCAGGGTCATCATGTAACCGTGGTCTGGTGATAGGGTTGTAGATAAAGGTAGATCTCTTCGCCTACTTGGAACTCGAGTTCCTCTTACTTGCAGCCGACAAATTGCTTCATCCAAGTTTGGACGCATGCCATATATTATCTGAGATATATGAAGATCTCCTCCCGTTCTTGTAGTCATTACTCTAGATCATTCGGCGCTATTAGTTTGCTGGTGAAATGGATCAGGGTGGGTGAGGTTCGTCCATAGACTATTTGAAATGGGGTCATCCTTGAGGAGTAGTTGAAGTTCATGTTGTATGAGAACTCTACCCACAGAAGTTACTGGTACCACTATTTTAAGTGTTTGTCTGTGAAATAACGGAGGTATGTTTCAAGCCCACAGTTGACCACTTTTGATTAGCCATCGATTTGAGGATGACAAGTGCTGATTCACCTGAGCGTGGTCCCTTGTTGATAGAAGAAAGCTTGCCATAAGCCTCTCATGAAGATCCTATCTCAATCAATAAAGATAGACCACAAAAATTCATGCAATCAAACAATATCCAAGATGACTACTTCTGCCACCGTCTATGTTGTGAAGGGGTGTTGGAGGGCAAAAAAATGAGAGTACTTATTGAGACGATTGACGACAACTAGTATGGCATTCTAAGCATAAGAGATGAGAAATCCTTCGATAAAGTCCATTGTCAAGTCTTCTCATATTCGGTCCAGAATGGACAAATATTGAAAGAGTTTGACTAATGATAGTGGTTTTGATTTATTTTTTTGACAAACTGAGTAGGTGTCCACGTATTTTTTTACTGTTGCCTTTATTCCCTACAAATAGACGTTTTGTTTGAGCTGTAGGTAAGTCTGTTGAAAGCTAAAGTGGCCTCTTGTTGCTGTGTCGTGGAGCCCCCATAGAAGGGGTGAAAGGAGACGCGAGGTTGTCGATATCACGATTCATATTTAGTGGAAGAGATTATCTTGCGACAATGAGTAGTGTCTCTATTTCGCTAGCTCGATAGGCAATTCTTCAATAATATTTCGAAGGTAGTGGTTGGCTTGATTCTCCTGAGTGATTTCAGTGAGATCAACCAACTCTAGACGAGATAGATACAATGCCTAGATCCATACCTATTTGGGGGCACAAGATAGGACATTCGTCACTCGATTATTGTGGCCTGATTTAAAGTATATCTCAAAGTTAAACAAGATAATTTTCACCAGCCACTTTTGATAATCAAGGAGGACCTATCGCTGCTCTAGAAGAAACTTTAGGATCTGCTGGCCTATAAAAATCTGGAACTTGTGGCCAAGAAGGTGATACCGCTATTTAAGAATAACGAGAACTATGACTATTAGTTTGTGCTCATAAGTTGACTTCTGTAGATGGGTCAACGCAAGAGCCTTGTTGAAGAAAGCCATGAGTCTTCAATCCTACATAAGGACAACTCTTACTCCGTGACTAGAGGCGTTTGCCTCGAGCTCAAATGTGGTGGAGAACAAGAAATACTTGGACAAGTTGACCATTGTATTCCTTGCTGGTTCAACTGTAGACGAAGATGTTGCCGAAAAATACCAACATAAATTGTCACAAGAATGGAGCGAATATGCAGTTCATGGTGGCTTAGAAGGTGGCCAGGGTGTTGGATAATCTAAAGGGTATGACAAGAAATTCATAATGCTTGTGATGCATTCAGAAGGCCATCTTTGGTATGTCATCTATTTGGACGTGGATCTGGTGGTAGTCAGATCGCAAGTCAAGCTTTGAGAAGATGGTGGCTCTATGCAACTCCGCAATGAACTTGTCTACAACTGAGATGGAAAATCAATTTGGAATGGTTACCTTATTCAACACACGATAAGCTATGCAGAAATGCCACGAGCTATCTTTCTTGTAGATGAGGAGTGTTGGGTTGGAGAAACGGTTATGAGAATACTAGATGAGTCTCATTGTAAACATAGTCGTCACATGTCTCTCCAATTCATTTTTTGAAAGTGAGGATAACGAAAAGGACGAGTGTGGATCGTTCGGCTGCTCGGCTCCATGATGATGTGATGCTCCTGCTCGCGGGCCGGTAGAAGATCAGTGATGTCTGTGAAGACCTGCGGAAAATGCTCCTAAAGTTTCCTTGTCAAGAGGTCGTTTAACACCATGTCATTGCTAGGTCCTAACTAGAATAGCTTGAAATATGCTTCCCCTTTGCACATCTTATTGATCAAGGTATCTAGTTGATGTTAGTTTTTTTGTTCAGGAGGTTCTATTGTGATCATAAGCTTTTCCTTACCAACGGAGAATGATAGTATCCAATCATCTAAACCGAGTTCCAACTGGTGCCTATCTTCAATTTAATGCATCCCCAAGATGATGTCGACTAAGGCGAGAGGGAAGAGGAGGAAGTCGTTTGAGATGACGGTATTCAAAAGATCAATAATGAGGCCATGGCACATTTTTGAGCCAAGGATCGTCTCTCCTATTCTAGTGGCCACCCAATAAGGTGTTGTCTTGATGGTTAAAAATTGCTGCTCTCGGACTAGGCGATTGCTAATAAAGTTAAACGTTATTCCTGTATCGAGTAGAGCGAACATTTGACGCCTTTGAATCGTTCTCTTGAAACATATAACTCGCTCATGGAAGTAACTAGATAGTGAGTGGAGGGATTTTGAGCTAGACTATCTTGCTTTCGTCTAGTGATCGGTCATGGGGAAGCTCCTTCACTTGAGTATCGTCTGCTGTGAAGTCAGAGTCAGCAAGAGCGAAGAAAATATTCAACTCTTGTCTACACTGATGGCTGGGCATAAATTTCTCATTGCAGTGAAAACACAAGCCTCCAACATGCTTGAATTTTAGTAGCTGTGAGGTATAGGCATCGACGACGATTAATTTGAGGTGCTCTGTTGGTGGAGATATATGAGCTTGTCGTCATTGGGTGTCGAGACCATGGTACCCCTCACAGTTGCTCGTGCCTTATGGTGGCAGCCGTATTTGGCACCCATCATACACTGAAAACCCTTTCTTCGCTCTTCTACCTTGCCGCGGTCGACCTTCGTTTGTCAGCATCATCAGCTTGGTTTCAACCCTCTAGGTTGTTTGCATCATCGCTTCAAGGCCATGTGGGTTGAAGGTGATAACTTCTGCATGTATCTCCCACTAGAGACCCTAGAGGAAGTTGCCTTCTAGAATGGCCTCTAACACATCACGAAGTACACAAGACAATAGTCCGAACTGCTCCCAGTAATCTTCCACCGACTCTATTTGTTCAAGTTTGAGGAACTAATGCCTAAAGGAGCTGGAGTGTTTATCTCTGTAGCATTCTAATAGCTTGTACTTTAGATCTTCCCAACTGTAGAATGGCTGCAAGGATTCAACCCATTAGAGTCAGTGGAGGGCCTTCTCGTCCATATTGATGCACGCCTCCACTAATTGCTCAGGTGTTGTTAGTCGATAAGTGGAGAAATATATTTTCACATGATATATCTAATTTTCTGGGTTGGACCCTATGAAGACAAGGAACTCCAATCATCGTTGGGGGTTGGGTTCCAGAAGCCTTCGTGGATGGCAGTAGTTAGGTGGACCGTTGTGAGGGTATGAGTTGGCAAATGAATCTTCTTGGTAACAAGGGTTATCAGGTAGACCAAAGGTTGTATTGCACTTGTATCACCGAGGGGCCACTCTTCCAATGGCTTCGGAAAATGTTTGGTCTTACCAATTCAATTGAGGGCAATGCCTACCTAGCATTGAATATTGTCCAAGATATCGGCCATCAACCCTAATTGGTGAGAGATTGAATCCAGTCTTTGGCACATCTACCTGCTCTACCTCTATTGCTTGAAGTTGTTTGACGTGAGTCATCAGTTCATTACTGGTGAAGAGCTAGAACTCCTCCAACTCTTTTCTCGCGAGAGTCAAGCTTTGGATCAAAGGGTTTGGATCCCATAGAAACGTGACTGTGCTCTAATACAAATTGATGACGACCCTTTGACTGAGGCATCAAACACGAACTGATTTAATAAATAAACATGTCTCGTACAAAACTCTAGGCACTTGGGCTCTAGACAACTCCCGCTAGAAGGCCGTGAATGGTTGAGAGATCAGTGAGACAGAGAGAGAGAGAGAGTCGACGAGAGATACGGGGATATAGAGAGAGAGAATACAATAACCAAAACCTCTCATGTCTTGGGGTCACTGATGCGAGATGGCAAATCTCCACTTTGTATGAAGTTCTTCACAAAATTCTTCCAACCTTTCTTTTTTGTGGCCACTCGACCACTCTTTATAGCCAAAGTCCTCTAGCATTAGTGACTGCCTCATGTCTCACTCTGATTAGGTCCAATGGGACCTGAGTGCCGTGCTCCATCCCTGTCGGGTTTGCCACGGTTCCCCGTAGAATTTCATTCGCCGCACATGTTGCTTGTCTTGTAGGCTCCCATGTGCAATTGTCCCCTTCAATGTTTAGATCTCATCTGCCTTGCTTTGTTTTAGGATTGGGCCAACTTCTTCGAGACCTTTTTCCTTGTGAGCCCATTTGCATTGTTAGGGTCTCAATAGGGAGATAGATAGATAGACAAATAGATAGATAAATAGGTAGATAAAGAGAGAGAGAGAGAGAGAGAGAGAGAGAGAGAGAGAGAGAGAGAGAGAGAGAGAGCACGTGGTTCTAATAACATATCATTTTCATGATTTTTCTAAGATGAATATCCATAGTTGATGTCCTTAGGAAAATTACTTTCTTAATTAATAATATTAAACATTTTAAAGTATGATATCTCCCCATAAAATTTTGTTAATAGTTTTACTAATGATATTGGGTCAATCAAAAAACTTCCAAAGTGACTACCTTGATAGTTCTTGTCCATCCATTGATATTCTGCATTTTGGGGGCTTCTAAGAACTTTTCTAGACAAACCCATCTCACAAAATTTTCTAATTATATGAGTGTGTCTATCTATGGATGGTCAAAGCATGCATTTTATGGTAATGAAAAATTGGAAGATATATGAAGAATCTGAGTAGAAATAGTCCAAAATTCAATGTGGAGGAAGAGAGAGCATCTAGTACAAAGTCAAATTCATCATTTATGCTCCAAAATCATGATATTGTCTCAATAATCATGTAGGATAAAAAAGATGTACCCACAATTTAGAGTTTGGGGTGTAAGGATAGTGAATGATACCAAGATTATGCAAAATATTTTATTGGTTTCAAAATTTTAAATTCAATAAATCAAGTACACAAATAAATATTAAAAAAATACAAAAAAATGAGAAAAAATGCCGTCAATATTTATGCATGCTTATAAGTTCATACTTTTATTCCGTATGACCCATTATTAGATATTTTTGCCCTGATTAGTAATTCCAAAACACAGGGCCATGTGTGGATTTATTGACGGTATATTCATCCCTACCATGCAGTCAAAGCCATGGTGGAAGGGGGTTTCAAGCCAGACCACCATGGAGTCAACGCCCAGCCCACCACGTACACTACTCTGAGTGAGAGAGTGAGTGAGTGAGTGAGTGAGTGAGAGAGAGAGATGGTGGTCTTCCATAAATGGTGGGTGGGTATTTCTCTTCGGAAGCTTGTGATTTCGTATGGAATGGGCCGGGCCGTGCCGGGCCGTGATGGGCTTTCTGCTCCTGTTTGGGCTTGATTTTCGTATGAAGTTCGTCATTTCATTTATATTTAAATTTATAATATAAAATCCGTAAACTAAATCTCTGAACCGGTGGCCGTCTGGCAACTATGATAGCGACAGTTGCTGCGGTTGTCGCACTGAAGGTTGTAGAGGCAGCAAGTGGGCAAGGTGTAATGGCCATGGCGATCGCTATTCCTCCGCCAATCGCCTCTTTACTCGGGAGGCGAAGGGACCGGTCTTCGCGCTGGACCTTCTTCTGCACCAGCGGACTGCTGATCATGGAGATTGCGTCGTTCGCCGGCGCTGCCTCGCGTTTACTGGAGACGAGCGAAGGAAGCGTGGGGGGAGGAGGGGCTCGCGAAGGCCTGCCTTTACTCTCGCCCCTGCGAGAGCCGAGACGGGTAAGGGAGAAGCGGGGAGAGAGATCAGCCATCTTCGGCAGGAGCAGGAGCAGGAGCAGGAGGAGGAGGAGGAGGAGGAGAGCTCTCCTTTCACTGTCCTCACCTACGTCAGGAGTCAGTACAACGAGATAATGGTCGTTGACACCCCCACATCCAGGATCCTTACCCTGGACGACACCAGTGAGCATGCTTTCCTTCTGCGCGGGGTGAAAAGTTTTAAATGGGTTTTGGAACGCGAACAGACATCCTCTCAAACAGTGTTTAGTTGAGGGGATCGACTACTGAAATGCCTCTTCTCAGTCTTAGTTAGCCTTGAAGAATTTCAGAGAATTTGGGCCTATGGGAACTCTTACTTCAAGTGAACTCTGAGAACAGAGAAAATGATCATTAGCCTAGCAGTCCACCGTATTTCTTATTATTAAGTGCGGTAGTGACTAGTTTCAGCTTTTTGGTTCTATTTTTTCCTTGCTCCTTTCCTTTACGATCTTTTTAGCTGGGTTTTATTGCCTCAATGAATTTTTATTTTTTCTCATCTTTGGCCATCCTACAATAATTTGTGGCCAAGAACGTTTGAGGATCTGTTGTTATCAAGAAGCCAAGTGTGCATAGGCCTTGGTAATTGATGGCTTGAGTGATCTCTCTTCCATTAGAATGCCAACATAGAATAAGATGGGCATCTTATTTACGGAGTGTTCCGTAGTTGGTAGAAATTTTCTTAATCTAACGATTACTGTTTTCTTAAAATTTTATTCACAGACTGAGTTCTAGTCTCTGACACACTTTGAGAGCTTTCCTTTTCCCTAGATTCGTTATCAACATTCATCAGTAGCATTTAGCTAATATATCATAGACCTTTCCTCATCTTTCTTGTGCTCCTAAATTTCTTCAAAAATGTTAGAGATTTTTCAATAAAGGGGGACCTATTATTGCTTCTTAGGTTCAGTCACACCTAGCCTCAATAGCGGCTATCGTGTTGTTGGAGACTGTCCTAGCTATAAGGTAGCTGCATCTCATTCAAAATGGTTACTATATAAAGTCTGTTGACAGTGGGACTAACTTGAGAAATGAAATCCTAGATCACTTCAATAGCTATTTGGACGTTATCCTTATGCGAGAAGGCATCTAGAAAAAAAATCAGATAATTTACTTTCCACTGAAGATAATGTTAGAGAAGACGTTATCCTTACGCTATTTGGTAACTTTTATATTGACCGTTGCGTCGGATATCTCACTGAAGGCTGCGGCGGCAGCGAGCGAGTAAGCTGCAATGGCCACGGCGACCGCTATTCCTCCGCCCGTTGCCTCCTTACTCGGGGGCCGGAGGGACGGGTCTTCGCACTCAACCGTCTTCCTCACCAGCGGACGTGCTCACCATGGGGATGGCGTCATTCGCCTGCTCCTCGTCGCGTCTACTCGAGCCGAGCGAGGGAAACGTGGTGGGAGGGGGGGGTCGCAAAAGCCTATCTTCGCCCCTGCGAGAGCCGAGGCGGGTAAGGGAGAAGCGGGGAGAGAGATCAGCCATCTTCGGCAGGAGCAGGAGCAGGAGGAGGAGGAGGAGGAGAGCTCTCCTTTCACTGTCCTCACCTACGTCAGGAGTCAGTACAACGAGATAATGGTCGTTGACACCCCCACATCCAGGATCCTTACCCTGGACGACACCAGTGAGCATGCTTTCCTTCTGCGCGGGGTGAAAAGTTTTATATGGGTTTTGGAACGCGAACAGACATCCTCTCAAACAGTGTTTAGTTGAGGGGATCGACTACTGAAATGCCTCTTCTCAGCCTTAGTTAGCCTTGGAGAATTTCAGAGAATTTGGGCCTATGGGAATTCTTACTTCAAGTGAACTCTGAGAACAGAGAAAATGGCAATTAGCCTAACAGTCCACCATTTTTCTTATTATTAAGTGGGGTAGTGGCTAGTTTCAGCTTTTCGGTTCCGTTCATTCCTTGTTCCTTTCCTGTATGATATTTTCACCTGAGTTTTGTTGCCTGAATGGATTTTTATTAAGTTTCCTGGTCCTCGATTATCCTACACTGAGAGATTTATCTCCAATGTAGGATAATTTGTGGCCAAGAACTTTGAAGGTCTTTATGAAAAAGCCAAGTGTCCATAGGCCTTTGTAATTGAATTTGAGTGATATCTCTTCCATGAGAATGCCAACATAGAATAGGATGGACATCTTGTTTCCAGAGTGTTCCATAATTTGTAGAAATTTTCTCAATCTAACGATCCTTTAAAATTTTAATCACAGGCTGAGTTCTAGTCCCTGGCACACTTGAAGACTTTCCTTTTCACCTATTCTTTATCAATATTCGGCAGGAGCTATTAGCTAATTGATCATAGGCCTTGCCTCATCGGTCATGTGTTCTTAATTTCTTCATAAAATGCTAGATATTTGTCAATAAAGCGGGAACTAATAATGCTTCTTAGTTTTGGTCACACCCTAGCGTCAATAGCAGCTATTGTGCTGTGGGAGGCTGTCTTAGCTGGAACTTGGCCACATCTGAGTCAACATGTTTGCCAGATTAAGTCTATTGACTGTGGGACTGACTTACTGAAGAAACGAAATCCTAGATCACACCATTAGTCATCCTTATAAGTCATCTAGAATAAAATGAAAAAAAAATGATAATCTTACTTCCTATAGGAAAGCATTTATTCCAAAACTTATGTGGGAGTAATTAGTACCTACAAAGACTATTAACTTTCCCTGTACGTTACTCATATTAATTAATGTTCTTGTCGTGTATGACATTGTGTACAACTTCATTTATTTCTGTTCGACTCCTCTGTTGTCCATTTCAGGAAAAAACTTCTCTCATCATCGTACAAATATTATCATTGATCTTTATCTTAAGAATATTTCACCTTTTTATGTAGATAACGTTCACAGCATTCTTTATAAAGAGCAGATGTTGACTGGTTCATACTGGGTACGTGGAGCTTTGTTGACATCCTTATTTTTATTACTATCCCTAAGACTAGTGGAAATGCAAGTTTATGAATAAACTTCTTATACCGACTTTCTAGAAATAAAATATTTATCTTCATTCAGAGAAAAAATTGCCAGAGGTTGCTCAATATTCAGTAAGCATTTGGTTGAATCGCATATTATGTTGCTCTTCACGCTCTTATTTACTGGTTAGATTTTACTCTTTTACTTTCTATACAATTGACGTTGTTTCTAAAAGTTTGGTTATCCTGCTCTCCGAACAAGGAATTAACATAGTTGAACCTGCTTCGGCAGCTGACATGATTTCACTCGCAGTGAATTCTTGTCCACATTTAAGGGGGCTGGGAGAGGGTGTAGAATCAGTAAGAGCCAAAACGAATTCTGAGAAAGGCTTGTGGGTTACGGATTGATTCTCTGGGTTATATTTAGATTAGGTGAATTAGTTTCTCATACTGGTGATGTTGATGTGTGAAGATTCTCCATAGAGGTTTTGTTCTGGCAATCTAGAGCATATCCGTACACTTAAGCTTGATAATCTTGGGGGCCCTGGCGGTGGTTGCTTATGTTTTCACAGCCGGGTGAAATTGCAGTTCTTGTGGACAAGAGACAGGACCTTAACCTTCAAAAGGAAAAGCTAAGGAGTTTTGATGGCATGTCTAGATAAACGATCTTCCTTGGTGTCAGTAGGATGTGGAGTTCGGAATGTTTCTTACTAGTACCGGCGACTATGGGAAGAAGAATAAAATCTTGTCCTTTTGAAAGGAAGTCGCCAATTTAAAAGTCGAATTTCTTCCAGTTTTCTTGAGAACAATAGAGTCCAGGATCTCGTTTTGCTGTTTTTGGATCTTGCAAATATAGAGAGCAATCACTATCAGAGTTCAATTCCTCGAGGAACCGTTCAAGCTAAGATTTCAAAATAACTCTGCTCCATCAAGAGTCATTACCCCTGTTAATGAATCGATTGGACTGTCTTGCTTGTCTCATTTGGCTTATTATACTTTGCCCCCAGGACTGGTCTTTCAAGAATCAGAATTTATGAGGAAATTATTTCATCAAGTCTGTGAATTTCATATAATGTCAAATTTAGGTGAACACTATTTAAGAAGAACAAAAAGTGGCCTTTTATGCTGGTCTCATACTTACAATCTACTTGAGGTATCATTCCTGAGGAGATACTACAAAAAACTTTTTTTTCTGTATCAATGGATGGGGGTATATATATATGTTCTTAAGTCCTCTGAAAGTGGTTTGAGGTTGTGGGAAAATCGTATAATTAGGAGTTAGTTTCTGTTGGTCAGTTTCCTAATAGATCAGTTTCCTTAACCTAGGTAGTTTCCTTTTTTTTTGTGGCCAGGGGAATTGTATATAACTAGCAATTGTTCTATGATTTGAGAAGTAGAAGAGATTTTTGCTGACTGTTTATCCTCTTATGGTTTCCATCGTATTCTTTACCCAGGTATGTTTTTTGCACGAGTGGTTCGAGATGGGGGACTGGTACAATGAGATAAATTTACGTTTGATACTATCATATACTAAAAAGCTTACAAGCTAGTTTAGTGGGAGGCCTACAAGAGTAGTACCATTGAGAAGTTAAA
The DNA here is from genome assembly GCA_902729315.2 of Spirodela intermedia. Lineage (NCBI taxonomy): Eukaryota > Viridiplantae > Streptophyta > Magnoliopsida > Alismatales > Araceae > Spirodela > Spirodela intermedia. The sequence continues at coordinate 7,380,912 of LR746265.1, forward strand.
AAAGCCAGCGAAGCAATAAATCACATCTTTGTCATCTTTGTGGCTGTATAATTCTTTGTACGAATTTATGATTTTTGTTTCCTGAAGACTATGGGATGGCTGTCATATGTAAGTAGGAAATCATTATCGTTCTAGTCATTTGCCTCTGCTTGTGTGGCAGCATTTCTTTCTGTCTCAGAATACCCTGACTTGCTGATGCTGTTTTCAGGATGAGCTTGCCACCCTACCAGCTGTCATTCCTGAGGGTCCCATTGCTATCTTGGGTTTGGTATTTACTGTTTCTACATGATGTTGTTTGTTGTATTTTTAGAGTAGCATGGTGGACAAATGATCTAAATATACAAACTCTTTGTTCAGGGTGGTGGAACAGCTGCTCATTTGATCCTTGATCTATGGCCTTCATTGCATCTCGTAGGCTGGGAAATTGATCCGATAGTAAGGGCTTCTTTCAAACTGTCCAACTTTTGATGTTTCCGTTTCTCGATTGCAATGATTCTGTCGCAATAAAAGGTATTTATTTCTGAGTTGCACCATTCATTTGCACTAACTTTATGCACATGATTTCTGTTGTCATTTCCATGCATGAACAGGCCAAATCTTCCTCCTTAGCCTAAAAGCTCCTGAGATGATTTTTAGTTAATGTCAGACGTCTATCGAACATACTGATCTTACAGTCAAAAGGGTTCAGCGTCGTTTCATCATTTTCCGTCTTCATACTTTTGAGGCTCCTAGATTCTCTGTTCTTTAGCTTCAATTACGAAGAAGGTAACTAGCATGAAAAGGGTACTTGGCATGAATGAGAATTTGTCACGGTGATCCATGTTTTAAGTTGTTTTTTTCAGGAGAACACTAGTAAGGTATCACCTCACTAGTAAGGGATTCTACACCCCATCCTAATGGCACTCACCTTGGCTGCCTTTCAATATAGTGGCGGTGTTCTTGTTGGACAATGTTGCCCCAGTTTAGACAGCTGGGAGCCCTACTTTGTGGTCATTTTGGCAATTTATATCATCAAGGGGAAATCTTGCCACGAGGCACCTGGGAGCAATCTCTGTTGAGGACTGCATTTTCTCTTCTTCTCTTTTCCCCTGTAGCTGGCTGTTCTGTACTATCTCCTGATGGCCAGTTCAACCTTTTCAGTCTATGCTGGCTCAGATTTATACCTATTGCATGTGTTAGTGATAGGGACTCCCCTGCTGTTTGTGATGGATTTTCTTACTTACCGTTTCTTTTACATTTGTATGTGAGGGATTCATCCATTAACAAAACTTGTTAATGGTTGAAGTTTTTAGTATGGATGTAAATTAGAAGTGTTGGAAAAGTGTATTTTTCTTAAATTAGAAGTTATTACTAAATTATGATTCTTTATCAAAGTTGGGATCTCTGCCATTTATTCAAGTGTCTTTTACATCTTGGTATTGCATAAATTCCTGATTTTCTTTTTAATCCAGTAATTTCAAAAGAAAGTATCAATTTAGTGTCAGATCTCATGCATTTTGAACACAAAGACTTACTTCATGCTTCTAAGAATTTATTTTTTTTGCTTCAGTTGATCGACAAAGCAAGAGATTATTTTGGATTATCTGATTTAGAAAAGCATAACCAAGCTGGAGGCTTCCTCTCTATTCACGTTGGAGATGCACTCTCCCCATCTATGAGTGTTCCTGGAGGATTCGCCGGTGGGTACATTTTACATCCTCCCAAAATTTTTGGAGGGGTGTACACCTTTCAAAGCTAACAAAATTGAGATTATATACAAAAATCACTGGCAACAGTAGAACATAGACATGAATCTTGCATTTATTTAGCACTTTAATTGAATCTTTTTACCATCAGGGATCGTGGTGGACTTATTTTCTGATGGGAAGGTTTTACCTCAATTGCAAGAGGTACGATTCATATCTGTGGATTATTTGGTTTCTTAGATGATGTACCATGTTAAGAAATGGCTATTATTTATCAGTATTTAGCTAACGCATAATAGTATTGCAACAAAGTGGTCGGCATAGAACTGAAATCGCCACTCAATGCAGTGGTCCACACTCCAACTGGGTTCCTTATGAGATGCCGTTGATCTCAACTCCATTTCATTAAAGGTTTCCTTGATGTTGGGCATGTGAAGATTTCTCCATAGGAAAGAAACCTTTGTCTTTCTAAAATCACACTTAGCTTTTACGCTCGGAAGATGCATGAACGAAAGCATAAGAAAAACATGAACGCTGGGTGTAGAAATAATGTCAATTTCACATTTTTTTTTCCAACTTTGCGTATTTTCCTGGTTTCAGCATGAACCCAGAGTGCGTATTTTAATCTAGATTTCTGGGTCTTATCTCTTCCTCCCTTCGCTGAGATTCTAGTTGTGCTCCTACGTTTCTCAGCTTTTTCACTTCTGTGATCTTCGCAGGCCAACACTTGGTTGGAGCTTGAAAAGCAGTTGATGCCCCAGGGCCGTATCATGGTCAACTGTGGTGGAGCCGATGCCAAAAAATCAAGGCGTGGTGAAGCTTGGGTCAAGAATTCCACTGTTAAGGCTATGTCCACAGTTTTCAACCAGAAGGTATGCTTTCCACCGCTTTTAAGTGCTTGGAAAAATGCAGAGCCTTTCAGTTACCTTATCTACCAACAACGAAATGATTATTCTAGCAATAAAACTCTTCATTATAAAGATCAGATTGCTATTTATCTTGGACGGGTTAATGATTCTGGCAATCAGATCTTGTCGAATCTTGTTGCCTGGGCATGTGCAAATCAAAACTTTAGACCCTATGAAGTTTATCAGGAGAGGAAGAAGAGTGACTGGGGGAAGCAAGAAGTGGGAGAAGAGCAGAAAAGCTCAAGAGAGGTCAAAGGGTCCTCGAGTGATCTTGTACAAGGTAGATTTCAGTGTTTTGGATATGAACAGATAGAGATGGAAGCCATGTTGCATGAGAAAGACTGTGGAATGCCCACAGATTAAAAACGAAGACACCAGAATGATCATATGAAAAAATAAATCTTTTGTTGTCTGTGAAAGAGCTGATCACATTGAGATGGATGTACGGAAAGCTCATAACTGAGAAAGGTTATGACGAATTCCATTCAGAAATTTAGCACAGTAGCATCAAGAGGCTGCTGAGTAGCTTGAATCATGCGTAGGCTTATAGTTTGGTCGTAGTTAGAGTCTCTCTCTCTCTCTCTCTCTCTCTCTCTCTCTCTCTCTCTCTCTCTTCAACATTGAGACTTTGATAACCATAAGTGCCCATTAAGTTGAGCGTGATTATAATCTATGTAATTACATGTAATTCGGAATGCTGGTTTGCAAGTGAGCACTGGTTGCTTTAATTCAAAGAATTTGGTAGGACTTTCTTGATTTAGATTTCACAATTTTTTTATTGCATGTACAGCTTAGTGCAAGCAAACATTACTCTACATAGCTAAATATAATTTTAAAAGTAGGAAGTTAATCTAAACAAATAAATCACTTTTTTTAGTAATTGTAGATTTTTTTTATTTTTTACATAGGAAACTTCTTCTTAGGTGAGCAATGAATCGACATACCTCTTGGGCTTTGACTGAATGATGTTTTCATTTCTCTCTCTACAATCCTTGTGTGGTGCAGTTGAGCTGGAAATTAATGGCTACCACGGAGAGTGAGAACTATCTCGCTCTGACTGGGCCTGCGCCAGACTTGGATTCATGGTCGGCCAGAGTTCCCTCCCAGCTGAACTCCAATGTGAAACACTGGAAGCCTTGTGGACTTTAGACTTGGATTCATTGATCTTCTTCACTTTTTTTATAAGAATATATTTTGCGAATTGCTTGAAAATATTTTTTATAAGAAACATGCTTATGAATGCCAGTTTGGGTGTGGTCAAACCCAGGTTGACCTTACTCTAAATAGGTTTGGCCTCAAAGTCAAGTCTAAAGGGAAAGGATATACATGACATGTTGCTGCTACAACGTCTCTCTCTCTCTCCAGTCCCTAAGAAAAAGCTTAGCTTCCCTTGCAGAGAGAGAGAGAGAGAGAGAGAGCTCAGAGGAAAGACCCACGTTGTGAACATGTTACAATCTATTACTATAAATCGGTGGGTCATCAACTAGTGGGCAAAAAAGTTATTGCCAATGGAGGGGAATTGGTTCCATTTCAGCCGCCTTTCTCTGCTGTCTTAAGATTCCGGCGCAACGGTGATCCCAATAGTAGCAATATGTTTCTTTTGCTGACGTAAGCAATATGGGCCTCCAAGCTGTCAACCTCCCGCCGCAACTATCACGTCGGGGTGCTCCCTGATTCGCGGGGTCTGCGGCGGACACCGCGGCGGCGGGGCTCGGTGCTAGCCCCGACCAACTCACCATTCCGACACGGAACTCCGAGGTCGTTAAACCAGTGCAACCCTCCTACTTGCCCCGTCCCACCACCCACCAACCCAAACCCATGGATACCCACGCCATAAATAACCACAACGAGGAAGAAGAAGAAGAAGAGAAGAAGAAGAAAAGCACCTTGTAGCTCTAGAGAGAGAGAAGAGAGATGGGTAAGGTGGCGAACTTGTGCGGGGTGGTGCTGGTGGTTGTCATGGCGGCGGCGGTGGCGGAGACGGCGGCGCAGGATACGTCCTGCCTGACGCAGCTGGTGCCGTGCCTGAACTTCACCAGCTCCAAGAGCACCCCACCAAGCAGCTGCTGCGAGCCGCTGAAGTCGCTGATCAGGACGAACCCACAGTGCCTCTGCAGCATTCTCCAGGACGATTCCCTCAAGAAGCAGAGCGGCGTCAACGCCACCGAGGCGCAGGGGCTGCCTTCCAGATGCGGCCTCAACGCCACCGCCGCCGCCTGCTCCGGTGAGCTCCCTCGCCGCCGCCGATTTCTTTTAGCGATCTTCTTCCGGTGAGCGAGCGACTGACGGGTACTGGTTTCGACGCAGGTTCTATCGACCCCGAGACGAAGAACAGCTCCGCCGACGGATCACCTCTCGCGAAGAAACTGCTGCTGGCGACCCTGTTCTTGATCATCCAGATGTGTTTATAGAGATCTTCGCTACGTTCTTGTGTTTGTTTTTATAAAAAAAACTCGGGTGATCAAATCTCCGCTGCGTCTGACCCATCTGGATTCGACCGAACCACGGGAGAGAGGGAGAGAAATCGATGAACGAAGAACGAGATATGACCAACCCGGTAGGGTTAGAGAGTGATCCTCCGAACAAGAACGAAACTACGGATTTCTAAGGCTGAAACACCATAGCCTAGATCTTATCTTGGAGATAAGCGGATACAAAGACTGCCATGGCTCCTCCCGAGACACCGAGGAGAAGCCCGGCGGGCATGAACTTGCGGGTGGACGCCAGTCTGATCCCTGCAGATCCGTGTAAAGCCGATTGAGCATCAACAGCAATTTTCAGGAGAAGAAGAAGAAGAAGAAGAAGAAGAAGAAGAAGATGATGATGATGATGATGATGATGACGAAAAGATTAGGGCAAACCAAAGATGGCGGTGAAGAGAGCGGCGCTTCCAAATCCCAGAGCTTCGCCTGCAGCCTTCGTCTCTGGGTTCTGCATCAGATAATACGCCTGCGAGCAGCGCAAAAACCATCACTCCCAGAAAATCGCAGAAGACCACCATCAGAGAGATTTTCTAATCCAACTCACAGAAGATCTCAGAGCTCGATATAACATTCAAACCATTTCGCAGCATGAGATTAAGCTGTAAACCGACGGGATGCTAACAATTGCAGAAGGTTGAAATGGAATCTAGGTAGATGTATGAGGAAGAGTGTTGACAGGAAGGATCATGAGGCTTCTTCAGCGATCTACTCGATCGATCTAAAAAAATAACGAGGAGGCTGCTATTGATCTACTTACAACAGCCATGAGCGCGGCTCCGGAGACTCCCCCTGAGATGGATCCAGTGCTCTTGGTCCTCGCATCTAGAGAACACGTAGAGGAAAATTAGGGAAAACTTCAGATCCAGTCGATGCATCCGGCAGCAGCAAGCAGAGGATCTTCCGATTGATTATAGGTAGGATAGGAAAGGACGCGGCTCACAAGCAAAGAGACCACCGCCGAGGAGGAGGGCACCGTAGGCCACAGAGGCGGCGGGGGCGAGCTCTGCAAAGTCCGAAAGGGCAGCGGAGCAGCGAACGGAGAAGCGAGGGGGGGAGCGGACGCCGCCGTCGCCACTCTTCCTGTCCAACGCGACTGGAGGGGGACTCGGATTGGAAAAGCAACGAGCCCTGCACAGTGGCTCAGCCAGCAAGCGGGGGAAGCCTGAGGCGGCGGCGGCGGCAGCGCCGCCGTAGCGGCGAGCGGTAGAAGCTGGCGCCGCCGCCGCTGGCAGAAGAAGCGAGGACACTGCAGACGCCGACATGGTTACCGTCGTATCTATCGCTTTCGTCCGAAGCGGCGGCCTGCAGGAAAGGGACAACTAAAAGGAGGGTAACGGATTTTTGGTCACGTTTGGCAATGCTTTCCGCGGAAACCTGATCCTAAAGCGATTCTCATTATTTCAATATTCTCCCTAATATTAGACATTTAAATGAGATATAAGACAAATAAAATCCAATAATAAATAAAAAGAGTGTCAATAGACTGGAGCCTCGGACCTTGTTGTCCTTCATTTTTACATAAAATAAAAATTATACAGAAATCCATCCATTGTAAAATTGCCAAAAATATTATGCACACGGGAAATTCATTATAAAAAGGATAATTGGAAAATTTTGAAATTAAAAAAATAATGATAAATACGTTTTTCAAACGAAGAAAAAATATATTTACTATGATCATCTTGATAGATGATAGGTCACCACTCTCTTACAAAGATTTTAATAAAAAAGGTCATATAATTAATATTATAATTTATATGCTACCACACCATCAAAAAAGGAGTTTAATTGGTCTTGGACCTGATTTTATTGATTAATATAACTTGTAAGCTGATTTAAGCATTTCACTCACAGTATTTTTTAGTGATTTTATTTACCAAACCTATTATATTCTTCAAGGACTACATCCTTATATTCTAGAAAATATTTCATGAAATACATTCAACCTTCACTAAATTTAATATCAGCAATAACTCAAAATATAATCCAAAAATTCTCATCCAAAGTTACAACTTTAGATTCATAGCTCTAGGAGGTTAAATAGAGGAGACCACTACTAGTTTTAAGATTAATAACTTTAGAGGGTCAAAGTAGATAAAGTTATTGTTGTACTCAACCTAATGATAATCATTTTTAAAAAATTCATCAATGTGAATGGGTTATATTATTTTATTTTTTTAACTCAAAGTTTATTAGAATTTTAATTCTTCTAAATTCTCATTACATAATGTTCTAATTAAAGATGAGCTTTTGTTGGCTTCGAGAACCTCAAAAGTTTTGATGCTGACAAAGAGTATATGGTAATCTATGGATATTAATTTTATTTTACACTTGATGAATTAACTTAAATTAAATAAGGTTGAAATTGGTGGGGGGGAAAATACTCTATATTCCTAACTCAAATAATTAAAATACATTTTTGTTGCAACACATACTGTAGTCAATGTTTGAATTGCCTCTAGCCATTGGCAACTCAAGTTGTACTTAACTTTGCCTCTTTTACATCAATAAATCAAGAGTATGAATGGCCAAAAAAGCTAACTAATGAAAATCCTTATAAAAGGGGGAGTTGGAAAATTTTGAACTAGCATAAATATGTGAATAAAGTTTTTTTTGTAAGAAGGAAAGCTAAATAATTTTATTACAACCATCATGATAGATGCCAAATCATCACTCATGTAAAAAAAAAATTTACTAAAAAAGGTCATGAAGTTAATGGTAGAATTTATATGGTAGTAAATGAAATTGGTTTTGGCTATAGTCAGGTCCACTTTTTTTTTTTTTTTTTTTTACTTTAACAATGGCTTTGATTGGAATACTAGAGAAATGGGAATACTCTGGTTTGGTGCTGATTTGATATTGGTTTGAATCTACCTTACCTACTACTCTTTAAGGTCCATGTCTTTGAATTTATCTAAGTATTTAATAAAATAAACATTGGATTAAGGCTTCATCCACATTCATTATCTAACTCAAGATTTAACCCATAAATGATCTTCTAAATATTCATTAACTTTAGGGGGCCAACCAAAACAGACCCACTCCTCTCTTTTGGATTATTGTATGTAAAAGAGACTCGCTCATCTCATCTACATTAACAACTTTTTTGAGAGGTTGAGTATAGAGAGTTATCATTGTACACAATCAGATGTTGACAAATTTCAACAATATGAATGAACTACCATTTCTATGGCATTCAACTCAAAGTTTCTAAGAGCTTTGATTCTTCTAGTTTCTCATTGCATAAGCTTCTCTATAGGAATGAGGTCTTTATTAGCTTTGAAAGCCTCTAAGGTTTTGATATCTATAGAGACCAATATGAAAGATACTTTTCTTTTCTATTTAGTGTGTAAATTTCCATAAGTTAACTCATGTGGAAATATGTCAAGAGCAAAATGGTATACATTCTTAACTCAAATAGCTAAAATATTCTTCAGTTGCAAGAAGTGTCATATATCTATCTAAAGAGGAACACAATGCAACGTATTGTGCCTTAAAATTAAGTATTTTCAAATTTTCATGAATTTGAAACTACTAATGGTTGTATTTTTTGATGTGAGCTGGACACAATAAAGACAACCCAACTAACCATTGAGACGACCATTATGGCCCAATAAGCTAGTTATAAAAGAGGGCTTTTTGCCCAAAACCTATGGGTAGGCATTTAGTGGTTCAATGAGAAAGTGAGAAGGGGAAGAGATTTTGTGAAGAACAGTGCACACAAGTCCCCTTAACACTCTTCCTCCTTGGAGTCAAAGCTAGATCATTGTCCTTAGCACTTCAAGATTCAAAAAAATCTATCATATTCAAGACAACATTAACTCCTCCCTCTTGAATTTTAAGAATTCCATCATTTGAAGAGATTGTTCCTCAAGCTAGGGAAGCTCTAGGCTGAATTGATAAGAACTTTAATAATTCTTAACCATATAAAAGCTTGGGTGATACCTTATTCTTCACCAAATACTTAGTGATGCAAAAAACACAATAAGTAGTAGGTAATTGTAGACATAATCAGACTCATCAGTTTGCTGACATTTATATATTCAATGGGGTTTCCTAGAACCAAAATTTAGTGTATTTCACTAAGAAGTTAGTAGAACCTAAGGACTTTGTCATAAGGGAGTGGAGTAAGTGTAATTGATTGAAACATTATGAAATCTTATGAATCAATTATGTGTGTTTGAAATGAAATTGATTGTATGGAAACCAAAAAATCAAATTTACCCCTCTTCAACAATAGTCTCATAAAAGATCAACCATCACATTTTTTCCTTTGTTGCTCTTCAATTTTTCCCATCTTGATTTTCGTATTGTTCCTTGTGTTCAAGGTTGAGAGTGTTTCTTATGTATCCACATGTTTTTATTATATTTTTTTCTGATTTTTTAATGATTTTTTAATGGATTGAAATGTAATTTTTCATAAAGGCTGCTCATCTCAATGATTATTTCCATTTTTGTCGCTTTGCACCACACCTAATGGTTGTCCCCTCATTATTTTCATACATTAGCATGAATCAACATATTTATTATAATATAAAAATGTGTGAGTAAAATTTTACAGTAATCCTAATAAATAATATAAATTAGTTTTGAGGATATGCAACTAGTTTGGACATTTTAAGGGTCAAAGAATATCCTCTTTAGCTTGTAATATACAATGATAATTTTATCCTTGATATTGACTTTCTCAATTTTAAGGATTTTCTCAAGAAAAATGATTTAAGATCATCCAAATAGTTAATTTTATAATAATAAAAATTTACAATTTATTCTTCTATATATTTTGTTCATCATCCAAACAACATGGGCTCATAAAGCTAATAGTTAATATAATAAATATTTCTATAAATGTATGAAAATAAAATTTTCTCACTTTTTTGCCCTCAATCTCATCCTCAGTGCGGTTGACCATTGTATTTTGTAAGCATCATCCATCTTGTTACCCATGGTTAGAACAAGATGTGAGCCAAAGATATCACCAACTGAATAATGTGGGAATTAGAAATGTTGCTCTTCTTCTCTTCTACTAGATGCTTGCCCACCATTAATATTCTTCCCCCATTAAGATAGGTCAGGGTCAATTATTTGGATAACGTTGGGCATGAGATGTCAAACAACTAAATTTGTGAAGTTGACATTGTCATCAAGATTGGATTGTATATATCTAAAAAAATAAAAAATAAAAAATATATTCCCCACTTATCAGCCTCCCACCATCACTGGTAGATCCCTACTTGGATGGATAAGGTTAGGGACCATCTGGGTTTCTAACCAATGGGAGTCCTCACTAACTTGTTAATAATACTTAGCAATGGCCAAGAGTCACCCTGATTAAAGGCCAAAGACTCTCTCCTCACCCTCTTCTTCCTTGAAAGTAACCCTACCACTTGGTAGCTAGGTAGAGCCTAGATTAGATATTTATTAAAGTGTGACCCACTTTAAAAATAAGTTAGAAACGAGTTATTTGATTTTTAAGTCTAATTTTGACAACAAAACCCAGAACAAAAATTCACAATCATGAAGTGGAAAGTGGTCAAGGACCACATCATTAGTGTTTGAAATATTTAGCAGTCAAAATTGTATATTAATTATTTATTAATGAGTCATGTATCTATTAGCCCTTTTCATTAATTGAAATAAGTGAAGCATAAGCACACAAAACTCTCTCCTTTTGGATAATAGCAGTCTATACTCATATTTTTAGATACCAATAATTATGTAAAAATGGTCTAAAAAAAATTCAAATAATTTGAGAACATTACAATCTCTAAGGATGTCAATGGGCCAGGCTAAGATGTCGACTTAGGGTCAAACCTCATTTCTCATTATTTTTTTGGTCAAATCCCTCTAGACTTGTAGGGGTAACTTAGAGATGCTGCATCTCTTGATAAACTTCTTTTTGAGTTTATTTATTTTTTACCCCCTACTAATAATTTGAAGCGGAAATAAATCCATATACCTTTGAAAATGTATATTTGGAGTCCTATCATCAGGAAAATAGTATTAAATACTATTTTTCGGAAAATACTCCGAATTTAGACTCCCTGGCACTTGAGTCATTTTCATAGTATTTATTACATTATATTCAATTAAAATGGTCCCTTCTTGGTATTGGATGGATTTGCTCGCATTTAATGACGCCGTAATTATTATCAGAAAATCGCTCATGCTTTTATTCGAAACGGCCACGTCGGTGAGCTATCCAGATTTTATGGGTTTTTTTTTTACTAAATAACGAGACTGCGCGGAGGACACGTGCCATCCTGTTAGCCTCGCTCCGCGAGGGCGTTCGCACGTGCCACTCACCACAACAATATCTCCTCTTGTCTCTCTGCGTCTGTCTGTCTGTCTGTCTGTCTCTCTCTCTCTCTCCTCTCTCTCGATATTCTCTCTCGAAGCGGCCACAACCGCTCTCCGCTTTCTTCGCTCCTAAATTTGTACCTGCAGCTGCGCATCTACCCCTGACCGGCCTTCTTCTCCATCTGCCAGACGTCCGCTGCCCTAAACTGAGGGGAAGAAGGTCGCGATCGCCGCGGAGAAGGGGCAGGGTTTGAGGCGGCGGAGAGGTCTTCTTGTTACACAACCGCAACACGAACCCCGTTCTAGACCGCCGCCCGCGAGACGGCGGAGAGTTCTTCTTTTCTCGGGCGACATGGAGCACCTGGCCGATGAGGAGGAGAAGCGGGTGGATTGCGCGAGCGATGGGCGGTCCCTCGCCGCAATTTCTTGCTCCATGCGGGGCTCGAGTTTCTACCGCGGAGGGGCTTCGGGAGCTCCGTCACCCTCGTCATGGTTTGAGATCCGTCTCTTCTATGTCCGGATAACTCCTTGCATCGCCGACGCTACCCCTCCCCACCTCACCCTATCCTACCTCCGCCGGGAGATCGGTGTGGCCCTGGAGATCAACGGGGCGAGGGTTCCGGCGTCGGATCCGACTTCCATCTTTCTCCGGAGGGACCGCGTCGATCGGGGGGCCTCCGAGGTGACCTATGTCAGCACAGACAGCGTCCGGCTATCTGGGGCGGTCGACTTCGAAGTTCGGGACGGGGATGACCTTCTGCTCTGTGGCGCCTTGGAGAGAATGGATACGCCGTGGGGAAACGGCGTTGTGCACAATCATCCAGGGCCTTTGGCGACGACTCTGTCATCTGATCAGGATCCGAAAACTGGGTGGGGTATGGACTGCTATTCGGCTGCATCTTTGGCATCGTCAGCGTTTGTCCAGCCGAAGGTTGGGGCCATGTTCCCCTCAATTGAAGTCTATGTGGCTGGTTGCTGCTCGGGTTTCCCCTTGATCCTCACCCAGACCGTCCAACACAGCCCTAGGAGGAAGGTTTCAAGGCAGGGGACGTTGGATGTAATTCCTGAAGGTGATGAGGCTAATGGGAAGGAGCAAAGGAAATCTGGCAGTGGAGAAATTAACCGAAGATCATTATCATTGGTTAGTGATTTGCCTATTTCCATAATTTAAGGGGAGTTGACGAAAATTACAATTGTCTCTTTAAATGATTTGCGAGACTTAGTTAATTTTTTTTTGATGCTTCGTCAACTTCCAAGAATGGATTTTCTTAATGCCTTCCATTTAATTTGAAATTAAAGCTTCAGCTCGTTTTCTTGTTTGCATAATGTTAATTAGTCTTCTACAACTGTATCTTTTTACTTAAAGTTTCTAGATGACAACATGCAGGATTGAATTTCGTTATCCACCGCAAAATCTTTTGGTAATTTTTTCACAATAGGGTGAGATTTAATACTAAAGTAATGAGTATTATTAAAAGGGCAGAATAGAGATGGCATGAGACATTTTATTACTGCTTATTCACCTCAGGAAGGTCTGCTTGTGTGCTGATTTTTTATTGAAATCCATGGTCGACGAATATCAATGTCTCATGCCATCTCTATTTGGTTTATTCAAGTTTGGGAATAATTTATCCGAAAATATGAAGCAGAAACGAAATTGTATTTTAAATAATCTTTGGAGACAATTGATTTCTATGTTCTCATTGATATCAGCAGCTCTCTGTTTTGTAGTTAATATAGCAGGTTCCTAACTAAAAGATGACGTGGGGGAATTGCCTTTTTAGTACATTTTTTTTTCTCCGTTTGAGTTGATGCATTCGGTATGCTCTGTAGAACTAATCTTTGTTTGTGGATGACTTATTCTTGCTTAAGAAATATCTTAGATTAACATATTACTATGTAAATTCATGTTTACTTGTCCTGCTAGTCCAAACAGGAACGGATCAAATTCGAAACAAGGACATGTAGACTGCTCAAACTGTTTGCAACTCTTTGAAAACATTAATTTTGACATTATAATCCTATAAAAGGCTATTCTGAGGACGACATTTATTTGCGTTAACAAGATGACCTGGGGGTTGAGAAATCTATTATATGGAATAATCATTATCAGATGCTAATATGAATGAGCTCCTGTTTTCTGTATACAAGGAGATGAATGGTATCAGTGGAATTATAGTGATGGGTCAATCTGAGAATAATTTGTTTGAGGTAGTTCTCTGTAGACCACAAGACAGACAAAGTCTTGAGACCCTGTAACTTTTCCCATAAAGTTTGAATATACGCACTGTGGTAAATAGAATTGAAACCGTCATTAAAATCTTTGAGAAAGAAACCGTGATTCAAAACGAACCTGGAATATTGACTTTTTGGTCAAAGGCTTAAAACAGTGGTAAACTGACTTGAACATGTTCAGGATTTCCTAATCTGGTATCAATCCAGAGTGGACAGCATTTTACTTCCATAGAGTGGGCAAAGCATTCGGAACTTTTGAAACCAATCTCAAGTCACAACCATCTGTTGTTCTGAAACTCTGCTGTGACAATCTTTTTTCTTCAAATTCTTTAGAGAAGTTGGGATGATCAGAGGGGAAATCTCACAGCAACGAGACGGCTTCTATCAAAACCCATTCTGTGGGCATATGTTAGTAAGAAGCATTGGGATTCATTATACCTGTGTATTGGCTTCATTTAATTGTGTTCAAATATAGAATATAGTGATGGAAAGTGTATGATCTTGAACTCTCGATTCATATCATCTGATTTTCCACTTCCTTTGATCCTCTAATTTTGTGCTTAATTTATGGTTCTTGCACTTTCCGCAGCTTGCTTGTTTTTATTGGTACATTGGTCTCAGGATAGCATCCCTTATCCAAAATAAGAAAGTTTTTTCCATTTCCCCGGCTCTCCTCAGCTCACAAGTACTGAAACTCTCTGGTGGAATCCTCCTGCAGGTAATGGAAGGCGAGAGCGATGAAGCAGAGATGGAGGAGAAGATGGTGCGAGGCCTGTACAGTGAGGAAGACGGGCAGCTCTCGTGGTTCAACGCCGGGGTGCGGGTCGGTGTGGGGATCGGGCTGGGGATGTGCCTGGGCCTGGGCCTTGGCGTCGGGCTGCTCATGCACTCGTACCAGGCCACCACCCGGAACTTCAAGAGGCGGTTCTTCTGAGGGCCACTGGAGAGTTTCCCTGCTGTGGGCAGCCAGTTTTGGCTTACGGTAATTGACCCCACCCTCCGTCTTGTTGATATACAGACATCTTTTTGTATGCATACACACTCCTGACCTCTCTCTCTCTCTCTCTCTCTTCTCTCTCTCTCTCTTTCTCTTTCTCTCTCTCTCTCTATCTTCTGGGCGCTTGAGCCTATGAAGAAGCCCAGCCATTGGGTCCCCTCCCAGAATTGTGCAGGCAGTTTTTGGCATATAATAATTCAAGCTAATGTATACACTTAGCATGTCTGTCTGTCTGTCTGTTTCTCTCTCTCTCTCTCTGTCGCTCGCTCGTTTTTGTGTATATATCTGCCATGGATTTTGGTGGCTGATCTTTCAATGCTAGTAAGAAGAGATGCGCTGTCTGTCTTCGTCTGTGTGTCTGCCTCTGCCGCGAGATCCGCCACTAATTCGCAGGAGGGGTACAAGAGACGGCGAAGTGTTATCAGGGGGGCATCGGGGGATCGGGGAGACCACCGCACCCGGCGGTGCCGCCGGTGGGCGGCGGCGGCGGTGGGTGATGGGTTTCAGAGTCGGGTGCGAGGTCGAAGAGACTGCGCCTTCGCTTCACGGGTTTGGCCTGGTAGAGGAAGTACTTCTGCGCGTGGCTCATCACCTGCTTGGTGGTCCTCGTCTTCACAAACTCGCTCGATATCGCCCGCCAGTTCCTCATCCCCTTCTCCGCCAGCCCCTCCAGGAATGCCTTGTGCTCCTCCTCCGTCCATGGACCACCTGTCATTGCAAACCCAGACGCATTAGAGAGAGAGAGAGAGAAAGAGAGAGAACCATTAGGGAGAAACCTCTCTCTCTCTGTCGCTCTCGCTCTCTATATATATATGTGTGTGTGTGTGTGTGTGTGTGTATGTACTGTTGTTGCTGATGCGGAGGTCTTCAGGGGGTGTGTCAGCGCCGCCGGCAGGACGAAGCTCCCTTCCATGCTCTTGCGGCCTTCGTTCGCTACCCTTTCCCGGCTGGTGAGGTGGTTCTTGTTGAGGGCAGCTGACCCACGTCCCGAACAGCCGTATGCTTCTCCCTCCACGGCCACCGCCGCCGCCGGCCCCGCCGGGGGATCTTCTGCCGGAAGCCATCAGCGGGGGATATGAACAGAGAAGGGAGCTGGGTTTTTAATCCAGCGGGGATATCCAAAGACCAACGGCGCAGATTTTGGAAGGTCCTGCTCTTCCACCGGAGAAGGCCTCCGGATTTGGAAAGTCGGGCTGTCGGATCGGAGGAGAACTCGCCCCGGATAGCCGTTGCGTTTCTTGACAGCTTCTCCCTCCGAAAACCCTCCTGCAGAGGGCCCCCGCACTTCGCGGAGGAAGACGACAGTTCTTCCCGCAACAGACAGACAAAGAGTGGGAGAATGATGACGTTTGGAATTAACTACCAACTGTCGTAGTCCGTCGGAGGGAGGTGATCTGCCCCAGGTTCGAATGAAGACCGTGAAGGCTCAGAGGAGTAAAGGTTAGCCCATTTTAGTAAAATACTTACACGTCCACCATATCCTCTTAACCCTTCTATGTTAATGCCACCCACTTGATTTGCTGCCATACTAAAAATGCTGGCTGAATAGCTTAAGATATGCAACAAATGTTATGGTACATGATATTCTCATTTTTTATATCATTTGCCTACTTTCTAAGAGATTAGAATTCTTCAATTTTTCATCATTTTTTATCCATTATTTCCTAACAGGACCTTGGTTTATTTTCCTAAAACTTAGCTAACATATGAACAAAGGTTAGCATAAGTTTTAAGACTCTGATATCACCAAGTCTATTGTTTGATGAGAGTTTTGTACCTTAATAAGTAATTATTTTCAGTTTATATTGATATCAAAGAAAAAGATAATTTATAGATTGATTTTCCTAAAATAGAAGTGCAATGTTTAAATATGACTTTTTGACTTTCTCATGATATTAACTATAAATTTCAACCCTTTTTTTGATATTAAGTGCTAATAAATGATAGATGGAATGAATAACTCGTGGATCCTCCAAAAAATGGTACAAGTACCATGCCAGGCTTTGAATCCCAAATTCAATTATGATAAAAAAATTTAAGAACTCCTCAGCTTGAAGTAATGACTTCTATTTTAGTGTTTAGAGTTTTATATCATAAAAGCTTACTGAAAAAACCCTTCTAACCAGGTTAGGATCTCCCAATGTTGACAAATTATAGTCAAGACTTGACATTGTAAACTTGATTTTCTTATGATTTATATAACAATGAGATTTTCAAGCAGTAGCACAGAATCTTGGTGTTGGCAACTAAGCTATAAGGGCTGAAACTTCTTTCTTGGTTTATGCTATTAATCAAATAAGAGGGAACACTTCCTCATCTAGATTTCCATACAAAGTATGTTTTTTCTTAACCTGTAGTTTTTCTTAATTCCGTCTCAACAACTAATTTATCTTTCCTCTCTCTCTCTCTCTCCTTCCATTTTATTGCATAGGTACATATTTATGATTTGTCCTAAGTAGTAATTGAGGCCTAACTTGAAGAACTACTTAATTTTGAATATTCATGAGTCCTAAACAAGATTTCTTTGCTGAAGCTATATTTATCTATGCCTTGATGCATTTTACCCAACCCTTGCATCTACAACTAACTAGAGCTTCTAACTATGCCTTGATACTACGTGCACATAAATGTGACAAGTGACCCACCTGGCCATTTGTTAAAATCTACTTTTTCTGATGAGATGATTTCAGGCTAAAGTAAAATCTCTCTAAATACTTTACCAACAACGAATTAAATATTTTGATCACAAAAAAATAAGTACACTTATTGTACATATTGATTTTTTAATTACTAGAATCTAGAATGGCTTGTTAAATTTTGATGTTACATCATTTCAAATATTTTAATATTAAATTCAACTTACTTTCAATCATACCATTGATAATAATAATATATTTTATTATTGTAATGCTATAGATTAAGTATTTTAATTATCATGTAGTTTGTTGGAATTAATTAAGTTGATCTTAGCTGTACTAAGACCACCAAGAAGGGGGGATTGAATTAACGTTTTTTTTTCATTTCATAGATAAACTCTCTTAGAAGATCAAGCTTCTCTCATGAAAATTGATCTTTCTTAGATAAGCTCTCTTATAAGTAAACTAAAAAACTTAGAGGTATGTTTTCTAATTTACTTAGAGTACATTATAGTTTTCTATTGATTCGGCCACCTACCTATGTCCACTCTCTAAAAATAATATTTGTGCTCAGACTTCACTAACAATAATCGTCCAATCATCTACTATTCTTTCATAGTTTCTATCTGATCTATTCATTAGTAATGATCATTTTTTTTTTAATTGGTCAAGTGGTACACTATTTTCTAGTGATTTGGCCACCTACCTATGTTCACTCTCTAAAAATAATCTTTGTTCTTAGGCTCCACTAACTATGACCATCCAATCACCAAGTATTCTTTCATACTTTTCATTTTATCTATTCATTAGTAATGGTCATATTTTTAAAAATTGACAAAGTGGTATGTACTTTCATGGCTCTTCTTTTTCTAACTAAAGCTAATTTAAATATCAATATTTTAAAAATAATTTAATTTAAAAATAATTTTTAAAAATATTTTATAAAGTTATTTTTTTCAACATTGATGTGATACTTGATAATACTTATTGGTTTTTCAAAAGATAATAATCATCGGAAAAGATCGTTGGATGCCATGAACCTCATCCTACAAGGAGACTTAGCCCTCATCATAGAAGGAGAGATAGTTCACAAGCAGTTACAAGTGAATTGATCACCTAGAAAGAAAGAAGAAAACCAATCTTAGTGGTTCTGAGCATACACTCTGAAGTGTTAATAGCATTCAAATTTGATGGCGCCCTGATCTTTTTGTCATGCTTAAGCCATTAAATTGATGAGAGATTGATTGCCATAAAGTAATCAGGTTGGCTGTGTTGGTAGCTAACTGACTCTTGGGAATGTTACCACCTAAGATAATCTTTGAGGAAGATTTAAATTGATCATAATTTTATTGGGGCATGTGATAAATTTCCTTATAATACCTTTTATGATAAGGACTTGTTCTTGTTCTATTTTCTTATTGACATCCTCATTTCTCCTTTAAACTGTAAGAAAATATGGGCAATGAATAAGGAAATACTATATAAATATTTTAGTTAATAACCAAGACCTAAATCAGGGTTTTTTACGCATATTTTTCTATTTTTTTCTCATAAATAAAATTATTTTTAATCAAGATTACACGGAGGAGGATGAATATATTCTACTTTTGGAAAGAAGTGGTTAAAACGGTGATAATGACGTCACCGTACGTTTTTACCCCGGGGCGGGGGGGGGAGGGGGGACGAGTAAAAAAGGGTCACGTGGAATCCTCCTCTTCTACGCCTCCTCACATTGAGCTGCTGCTGCTGCTGCTGCTGCCGCTGCCACCACTGCCGCTGCTATCACTGCCGCTGCCGCTGTAGACCGCGTAACCCTGTGCTTCTTTCCTCCGCTCATATGCTCCAACTTCGCCACCACCACCACCACCACCAGGGTGGCCATGGCGGTGGGATACCGGAGGGCCTGCCGCCTGATTTGCCCCTCGTCGTGTCCCTCAACTGCCTGGAGGATACCTCGCTGGAGGCGGAAGGCCTCAGCGGGGTCGCCATGGTGGAGCACGTCGGCCTGGGCCGGATCGCCGAGGGGCGGATCGAGTCCGCTGCTGCGGTTATCGTCCAATCCCTAGCCTTCCTCCCCCGCGCCGCACAGCGTCGCCTCCAGCCCTGGCAGCTCATCGTCTGCCTAGGCTCTGCTGACCGTTCTGTCGACACGGCGTTGGCGGCCGATCTTGGGCTTAGGATGGTCCATGTGGACGCCAACAGGGCCGAGGAGGTTGCCGACACTGTGATGGCGCTCTTTCTTGGGCTGCTCCGCCGGACACACCTGCTGTCCCGCCACGTCTCCTCGTCCGCAGCTGCATCCGGTTGGCTGGGGTCGATCCAGCCCCTATGTCGTGGTATGAGACGGTGTAGAGGCCTCGTGCTAGGGATTGTTGGGAGGTCTGCGTCGGCCAAGTGCTTAGCGACTCGGAGCCTTGCTTTCCGAATGAGCGTCCTCTATTTTGATGTCCAGGAGGTTCTCTTCTTATCCTTCAATCCTTTCCAAAATAGTTGCGGTTCTTCTGTTCTCATTTAATTTTTTTAACTTTTCCAGAGTTCATTTACGGCATTAGAAATACTCTGTTTTTGTGGAGCGCGTGCACTGTGACGAATAGTGTGCCTCTCTGTATGGAGCGTTCGAAGAACGCTAAGATTCTGTCGCTTTCAGGCGACTTTGTGTGTGCTGTTGGTTGGAATGGGCAAATGGAGAAATTAGTTTGTGTAGAAGGAACGTGATATACATCTAAAAGATCTGCGAAAGTTACCTTTCAATGGTTGACTTCAAAGCCCTTTGCCTTATGTACATCGGCGCCTATGTGTTCTCTGGACTCGTAATTGTGTGTTCTGAGAGGAGACAGCTCATGTCGGCTTGTTTAGTTTCTTAAGAGGGGATCGTAGAGTGATGAAATCATGAAAGATTTACTTACTCCGAAAATGAGTCGGAAAAGAAAAAAAAACAAAGATAACCAAGTGTCATGTTTTGTGTATAGTTGGTGAGATTAATCTATATTAAATGTCACGTGTTTGCATCTCTTAAGGAGGGCATTTGGGTTGGCGAGGATGTCCTTAGATTTAGATCTTTGACGTGATTGTGAGGTGTATACTGATCAGTTGGATACAAGCTATGGAATTGCAGCTCCTGTGGGGAGTCTTATGCTCGTAGTAGACTTATTTTTCCTCAATTATGTTGATTGTTAACAGCAACGTTTGTTCAGTGACAAGTACTTGGGATAATCTTATATTTTGTTTAATTTATGTGGCTGAAACTGAATACATCTAGAAAAATGTACCCACCAGCGAATCTCAGTTAATTACATCATGTAAGACCAACTAGATAAATAATGTATTGATTTTTGGTTTTTACAACAGCCATCCTAACTTGGTGGGTGATATTCTCATGCACCCTAACATCCATCCTTGACCCACTTATGATATGCATATATTTTCTTTTCTTCTGCATTTTTTGCCTTTGTAGTTTAATTTTATCTATGCTAAAAAGTATTACAGGATCATTGAGCTCAGTTATAGTCATTATTGGGATCCTGTTGAACACCATCGCTACCTATTTGTATCAACAATTTAGATGTGAAGAATAGTACTCAACTCAATTCTTTATAATTTTACTCTTTCTTAGGATTTTGAGGTACATTTTAATGGCAAAAGACGAGCTTAAGTTTTCCCCACCTCAAAAGGAACGTGGATGAAGCAAACATTAGTCTTGTGTGAGGATAATGTTGAGGCCCTTGCGCGTGAAGTTTTGCTTTGGATCTACTCTAAGAAAGTTTTAATAGCGAAATTCACGTTTTTGTGTTAAATGCAGCATACTTAAGATGCCTTGCTTTCTCCTCTATCCCTTTTACTTGTATCTATGTTATTTAACTATTTATTTGGTAAAAAGGGTAGCACTTATGCACCATTCATGCCGTGGTTTGGACCATTAACATGTTTTGATTTTATTTTTTTATGACCACTTCACATAGCTTGTCATGTTCAATATTTCTTGAATGAATTGAGTAGTTTTCAAAATGAACCGAGCACTTGGGATGTTATGTATAACTTTGTGATGGAATCTCATCCTTTTATCCCCAATTCTGCTGACTGCTATTAGCATGAAACTCTTTAATTTTTGTTATCTATGTTGGCTCTCTGAATGAGATTTATCTCATTCCATGTGCTGGATGCTGGATTGTTGGTGGACGTTAATGAACTTTCCGATTTGCATTTCAACTGATAGCTCAAATAATTTAAATACCTTTATCCTGTATTTTCCTCAGACGTCAGCTGTCAAATTATTGGTGCGAACATCCACCTTCAAGAGAATTTCAACTGATAGTTCCATAATCCTTGTGCAATGTTTTTGGATCATTACGACTCAAAAGGGACATCTATTAATTAAATAAATGGCTTGTGAATCAAATTCTGATTGCCACCGGAATTTTTCTCATGGTCAAACTCATCTGCAAATGTTTTTCTGCTTTAATGACTTTTTATGTAGTTAACGGGGACAATGTAATAAAAAAATTCTGGCTGTACTTTAAATAGGGATCTTGCTTCTTTGTCTTTCCCCCATTAATTGTTTCAATTTTCATTTCTTTAATTAATCGGCTATTTTTTTGATTTTTTTTTTTCGATCATCTTAATACTGGTTGAGGAAAATGAAAATCAACCCTGTCATAGTAATGAAGAATCTTAAATGTTTGTGCCATTACAAGTTTTACCTAATAATTTCAGGGATCATGTAAATAACTGTGGTAAATGAACATCTTATAATACCTGCACGTAATACGGTCAAAAGTGATCTACTGATTGGATTATTTTTGCTTTCGACTTTTATTCCTAGGGAAATGAAAATTCAGGAAGGCCGTTAAGCTTATTTCCTCGTGCTGCAAGAAGAATGGATACACTGAATGATCTACTTGCTGCTAGTGACCTGGTATCGCTACACTGTGCTTTAACAGACGAAACAATTCAGATCATCAATGAGGAGTGCCTGCAGCATATCAAACCTGGTAATCTTATTAGATGGTATCAATGTTCATTTCTTCGGAAGGCAGTTTTGTCTCTTAAGTTCTACTGAATATTGCAATCTTATCGGCCAGAAGTATGTCTTTTAAAATTGTAATGATGATCGCTGCCTTTTCTACAGGTGCATTCATTGTGAACACAGGCAGCAGCCAATTAATAGATGATTGTGCTCTAAAGCAGCTTTTGATTGATGGGACTGTTGCTGGTTGTGCTTTGGATGGTGCAGAAGGTCCTCAATGGATGGAAGCATGGGTATGAGCATTAGCTTTAGGGTATGCATTGTAGTCTTGGTGGTGTGTGTAGACTATGTAGATAACTTTTTTAAGATTTTTTTATTTTGGGAAACGTTTTTGCTTGCCTCATAGTCTAATTCAGCATCATCATACACTTATTTGTACATCAGTTATAGATTAGGCCTGGTGGTGAAATTAGTTATTGGGTGATATTTGTGCAAAATGAATATATTGAAGGGATATATCGTTTATTTAGGACATAAATTAGTTATTGGGATGAATTAGGTTTTGATTTATATACATTGGATGATGTCTTCTGTCCTTATCTATCGAGAACGAACTGCCCTTCCATGTGCTATGGGTGTCCAGATGTTCTAATTCCTCCGTACCTAGTTCAATGTCCCTAGTTCAACGTCCATTTGTGGCGTTTTAAGTGGGAAGGTGGTTTCTGGCTCAAGCATCTGCAATTAGCTGATGATACTGTTCTGTACTGTTCTGTTTAAAGAGGACGATGAGGCTAAGGGACCAAGTATCACTGAATTAGAGATTGATTTCCGAAGTTGTCAACAAGGGCACCGCTAGACAGATCTAATACCTTGATAAGTAAATGAAGGGATTGAAGATTGTAGTAGTTGCATCTGGTAGTTGATGCGTTCCTTGAAAGTTTGCACTTTCTAAGTTGGCAACCCACATCTTATTCTTGTATTACGATTCCAAGTCCGATAAGAGACAAAATCAAGGCTTTGGAGGTTCACTAGCCTGAAACTGAGCAAGGTACAGAACTATACCTTTACATATACACACAGACAGGGAGAGAGAGAGAGAGAGAGAGAGAGAGAGAGAGAGAGAGAGAGAGAGAGAGAGAGAGAGAGAGAGAGAGAGAGAGAGAGAGAGAGAGAGAGATGAAGGATAAATGTTGAAGAGAAAGTGAAGAAAGAGAAATGAGAAGCAAGGAAGACAGCAAGAGAAAAGCAGAGAGAAGAATGCACTGAGGAAAATATTCCAAGTATATTAATTGGCACTCTAATAATATACTTTGAATATTATTACAATGCTATCATCCTTGACCAACCTCCAGGCCTTTGCCTCTGGCTCTCACACATATCATCCCATTTACTAGATCAAACTTTTACCCCCTTTGTCATTATCTCTGAGTGTAATCTTCTCTTTCCCTGTCCACATTTCCATCCCCCTTCCCGCCGCCCTGACCTGACAAGTGGGAAGAGTTGGATTGTCAGTTCTTGCAATCCCAGATGGGATGTAGTGATCGTTAGAGGGGGAGCTCTCTTTCTCCCTTTTCCATTGAAAGGAGATATGAAACCTAATGTGATCTTTTGCTCGCTACTATCCTAAGTTTTCTCCTTTGACAAGTGGCATCGTGATCAGTAGTAACATAACTGGGACCCATCTCTCCATCATCTCTCTCTCTCTCTCTCTCCCCCGCAGCTGGAGAATTGTGCTTGATTATTTTTTCTCAATTTTTGCTCTTATTTTATGCAAAACTCTTGAGATAATATAATTAACATATTTACACGCTTTTCGTTTTATTTACCTTTTATTCTCCAGCGTTTTTTTAATGCCACTGTCATTCTCAGTTGTTAATTTGCCAAGCTGTTCTTATTCAGAATCCTTGTTAGTGACTACAATTCTTTCTCTTGGAAGTGATGGATTAGATGCTCTTTTCTCAACTAGAGATGTTTGAAGAAACAAAGATACTCTCGTTTAATCCATTGGGTATACTTTGATTGTGTCTCTAACGATTTCACTTGTTTCTATCTCTTTACAAGCTTTTTGTTCTTGTTCATCTTGTTGAATTTTTTTTCTCGTGCTGTAGTTTTCTCATATTTATCAGCACAACTTCCCTGCTTATTCGCACATCTCTCTCCCCCCCTCTCTCCATCCCTCCTCTTTCTCGCTCTGTCTGTATGCATGCATATATTTTCTATTTACATGCATTACTCCTTTGTCATGGCCGATTTCAGGTAAGGGAGATGCCAAATGTATTGATTCTTCCTCGAAGCGCCGACTACAGCGAAGAGGTTTGGATGGAAATTCGGGAGAAGGCTATTTCCACACTACATTCTTTCTTCCATGATGGGATCGTCCCTAAGGACGCTGTCTCTGATGAGGACGACGAAAAGAGTGAAGCCATGTACAGTGAGAACGATTCCGAAAGACGGGTGAGGACCACTTACTTGCAGGCCGATGAACCAGAACAGCAGACTGATGCAATCCTGTTAGAACCTGAGTACACCGCTCATCAGTTGAAAGATTCAGTTGCTCTGTCTCAGCATTCCACCATCTCTGAAAGCTCTCGCCCTCAGCCGTCAGAAGGTAGGCGCGGCAGGTCGGGCAAGAAGGGCAAGAAGAGACCTGCTCGCCGTAGATCTCAACGCAAGTCGGATGAATTCTCCGCCGCAGGCGACAGTAACTCCACCTTACAGCGTGACCAGGACACTGCTATAAGTGGTAGCAGAGATCAAGCTCAGAGCTCCAGCTCTCGGTTCGCCTCCCCAGAGGATGCTAGAAATAAGCAAATCTGCCTTGCCGATCAGGGCTCGGAGTCAACTCCTGTGAAACATCTCACGAAGAGCTCCGGCCCTGCTAAGAGTTCCGTCGACGATCTCAAGGAAGGATACGTCGTAGTGCTGCACCCAAAGGACAAACCTGGGCTCCATGCGTCCAGGCAGAGGGCTCCTGGCGGTGGTTGGTTCCTGGAGGTTATGACTAATGTCACAAGGAGGGATCCGGCTGCGCAGTTTCTCATCACGTTTACAAGCAAGGTCTGGTCTTCTGCTATCTTCTCCTCTGATCAACAGCTGATTGCCAGGCTCATATTCTAAAGCATTCTCTCTCCTTTTTTTTTTTTTTTTGAATTTATCCTCAGGGTGCAGTGGGACTGGGTTCCTTCAGCGCTGGTGGAAAACTACTGCAGGTATAAAAAGTTGAACTAATTTCCTCGATATGTCCTTCTGCGTTGGCATTCATAGTTATTTGACTTATTTCAATGAATATGATAAGGTGGAAATTAGGGGATATAGCCGCTTCTAATCATAGAACCCACCCAGCAGCAGATGCCTTTGATCTGTTAACTCGTGTGGTTCCCTTTTGAGCAACAGACGAACAGGAAGACGGAGATGGTCTTCGCCGGCCACAGCCTCGATGGGTGGGCGAGTTGGATTCTAGACGGCTCGATCCTCGAAGACTGTAAACTCGTCAACATTATGAACCCCCTGGTCAGCTCTCCTCGCCGATAATTATTTTTTGTATCGTCGATTACTTGGTTATAATTAATCGAGCTTCAAGAATCATAGGGTCTTGTGTGTGTGTGTGTGTTTAGGCTGCGTTGGACGTTTGGATGGAGATTGTGGCCGTGGTTGACGAGGATGGAGTCACCAGATGGCTGGGCTAAGTGAGTTCGAGGAAATTTTTCATTCGAGATGAAGATACACGTCTCTCTCTCTTTCTCTCCCTTCTCTCTCCTCTCTCCTCTCTCCTCTCTCTCCTCTCTCCTCCTCTCCTCTCTCTCCTCTCTCCTCTCTCCTCTCTCCTCTCTCCTCTCTCTCCTCTCTCCTCTCTCTCCTCTCTCCTCCTCTCCTCTCTCTCCTCTCTCCTCTCTCCTCTCTCTCCTCTCTTCTATCTTCTCTCTCTCTCTCTCTTCATTCTTGTATCTTGGTTGACTTTATTTTTTGCAGTAGATTTTAGGAGGGCATTCTTGGTCATGGTCGTCTCAATTATTCCTACAGTAGGTGTTTGTAAATGGGCCGGGCTGGGGGACCAGGCCCGAAGTTATGAGCTGTATCTTATCAGCCGAGCCCGGCCAGTTTAGTACTGGCCTCTCTCTCTTGAAAGACTGGCCCGATTTGGAGGCGGCAGTCCGGGCCGAGATAATGGACTCAGATTCAGAATGAATCGAAATTTTTATTCTGAGGCGGCCCAATATGAGCCCAATAGTAGAAATGAATGCAAACGTGAGAGATAGAGAGAGAAGAGAAGGGGACTACTCACTCTAGTTTCCGAAACCCCTCGCTTCTTCCTCATAGGTAGATAGATAGATAGAGAGAGAGAGAGAGAGAGAGAGAGAGAGAGAGAGAGAGTCACAGATATTACATTTCAATGGACATTGACCCCCCACCCTCTTCGTGTCATCAGGTTAAGGTAACCATAGATAGGCAAGGGCAGTTTGGCATATCAACTGGCAAGTGGGCATTAAATGCATTGGATACAAAGGGCTTCGTAGTTGACTTTTCTGCATTTTATAACCAGTCCCAGCTTCTTGGGCAGCTTGGCCCACATTGGAATCAAGGGTGAGTTTTCTTTCCCTTGTTCGTAGGTCAACCCAAATGTTGCAGTTTCGATCTTGAGCAGGATTCATAGCTTTTTTTACCTTTTCCGGGGTCAACCTCACAGATTTACCCTCATCGGGAGGCGTAACGTGGGTCGTGATTCGTCTCTTGACAATTCCGAAGTCGCCAACTTTCCAAGCCCCGCCGGAATCTATCACGGAGTCCAGCCCCCCATTTGGCACGTGGTGCTCCTTGGCGGCACGCTGACGCGGCGCCCGACGCTCTGATCAGCCTCCGGCGGCTGCACCGCCCCTCCCGAGATCGCGGTCAACGCGACGCCCCACCACAGTGCGCCGTACGGTCGCCGACCCTCCCCTTCCATGACGGCTCTCTTGTCCACTCCCAATCCCCACCCCCACAAATAACCACAGCGCCACCGTGACCGCCACCGCCTCAGTCGTTGTTGACCTCTCCTCCTCCTCCGCCGTCTCCATGCCCCCTGATTCCCCCTCCGGTGGCGGCGCCTCTGCCGACGTCGACCTGAAGCGTGATCCTTCCCCTTACAGCTCGAGCAGGCGACTGCCCCCACCTTGCTGGGCCCACGAGGAGACGGGTGCCCTAATACAGTCATATTCCCAGAAATGGCACGCTCTCCAGCGGGGGAACCTCAAGGCGGCCCACTGGGAGGAGGTAGCCGGTGCCGTCGCCGTCCGCTGCCGCCCGCTGTACGCCGCCGCCCATCACGCCGGCAACAGCCCCAAGACCGCCGTGCAGTGCCGCCACAAGATGGAGAAGCTCCGCAAGCGCTACCGATCTGAGCGGCGGCGCCACAACCACTCCTCCTGGGTCCACTTCCCGCAGATGCACGCCATGGAGATGGGGGCGCCCCTCTTCATCCATGGCGGCGGCGGCGGCGCCGACCGCTCGAAGGCGGCGGTGGCGACTACAGTACCGCCCACCCACATCGACGATGACTCCGCCGGCGCCCTACGATTTCAGATCACAAAGGCATTGAGGGCGACCTCCCCGGGCCTGGTGAACGGCCATGCCGAAGAGCTCCTCCCGCCTGCGGAGCCGCCGTCGGCCGCTGGAGATATGCGGCGGAGGAAGAAGAGGGCGGCTGGAGTGCCGTTGCTCGGGGAGATGGCGGCGGCGGTGAGGATGGCGAGTGACGGGTTCCTGAGAGTGGAGGAGATGAAGATGGCGGCGGCGAGGGAGATGGAGAAGCAGAAGATGGAGATGGAGCTGCGGCGCACGGAGATGATGATCGAGACTCAGAACCGGATTGTCAACGCTTTCATAAGAGGCTTCTCTCAGAGCAAGAAAAAGAGGCCCAAAGTCAACCCCGAGCCCTGAAGAAGATAAACAAGGAAGAAGAATAAGGCTAAATTTATTATTATTATTATTATTACTTTATATAGAATCTCTTCTTCTCGGGCAGCTGGTCGCATCTCCTGTAAAGCTCTTTAAAAACTCGTTGCTGCTCAGTGTCTTGCTTTACCTCGAAGTCATGTTCTCTCTCTCTCTCTCTCTCTCTCCCTCCTCTTTCTCCTCGGCGGGTAAGTCAAACCCTTTAAAGGGAGCCCCCAAAAGACTTCACCGATTATTTCTGAGCAATCCGATCAGTAGTTATGAGTAGAGGTGAATGCCCACCAAATCACGAAACAAGATGAACTGGAGATAGTAAGTAACCAGATCCAATACCAAGTCAACGCCTTTTCGCAGAAAGAAAGAGCTCCCAGATTGAAGACACCAACCAGGACCATTCTTGAACTGGGTGGGGGAGGAGGTTCCACTCAGAGCGGGTTCCTGTTCACATCCTTGTACAGCAGATACCTCGTCCTTGACTTGCCGAGCGCCGCGTACCTGGACACCACAGAGAGCCCTCAGATTATGCCGCGTGTCCATGGCAGAAGCTGGGGGGAGGGACGTCAGCGAGAAAGGCCGCCACCCACCATTGAGGCACGAATGGCGCCATCCAGATGGCGTCCCCCGCCTGCACCGGATACCTGTTTGAAGAGAACAGCAGATGCCCGTGGGCACTGATGATCAGATGGCATGGCGGAACAAAAAACTAACATAAACATGCATGCAGATTCATTTCCATTTTTTGCATTACATTACATTTTTTTTGGTATTTATTACCAAAAACGGCACTATGGAAGTATTTGAGTGATTGAGTCAACGATAAACTACTGATTATGGAAGTAGATGCTTTTAGGGCACACCAGTCATCCCCCAAGCGATAGATGCCCTGCCCTTCTAAAAGCAGCAAACCATGCTGATTGTAGTGGACTTCCTGTGCCAAGATCAAACGAGCAGTGAGTGTAACTGATGAACATATTTTTCTATAATCCAAAAAATATTATACAGCGACTAGACAGTTTTTTTTTTAATTTTAAAAAAGAAAACAGGGAAAATTTTGTAAACAACATCCAATCTTGGGAAGCTCAGTATGGAAATAGATGTGTGTTTTAGAAGAAACCTTCACATTAAGATATTCTCCAGGCTGAAAATCCATGATCTGCAAGATGGAGGTCAACGAGTATGGTGAGTCTAGGAAGCAATAATTTCTGAAGCAAATAATGGCATCTGATGTATCCTTATTCCTATCAGATGACAAAGAAAGATATAGTTTTCACTTGAACGATGAGAAGAGTCTCATAACCCTTTTAAAACCCAGAAAAGACAAAGAACCATAGTCTTATAATAGCAAAAAAATGGAAATTGATGTATGACATCTGAAAGTTTCTAGTTTCCTAAAGAAAATTAATTTTGTGTCCTTCCCAAGTAATAAAAAGTAAGAAAAAGTCAAGGAGGTGTGATGCCAAGTTTTCATATTTATAATCCACTGGGATTTCATATGGGGACATCATTTGAGGATGGATGACAAAACGTGTTAATAAGACAAAAAAGGAAACTTATCTAAATCTGTAATGAAATTAGTGGTTGCTCACATGGATATTGAAGTCGTAGGGAATCGAAGCTGGCAGCAATTTTCTTAGTTCAAAAACCTGAAATGATAAGAAAAAGCAGAATTGGAGGCGTCAGTCAGCTGAAGAGAGGGAAGAGAAGAATTGGACCAAGACAGGATAGATAGATGAACTTCAGCAAACGCTTGCTTCGAATGATAAAACAGGATAAGATTCACAGAACGTGAGTTGAATTTGATTAGCACCTCTCCTGGAGTTTCAAGAAGAGGTTGCTGGTTAGTTGACCCAACGATCAATTCTGGAAAATGATTTTCCAGGCTGGAGAACCTGTTCAAGGAAAATTTTCAATCTCCTCATGATAAATGGAAATAATAAAGCAGAGTAATGAAATATAAAAGGCAAAAAATAGAAAATTATTCAAACATAAAAATGTCAATAAGAAAATAAATTCGGGTAATCAAACTATGAAGGATAATGTGCGTAAAAAAAAATCCATGGTAGAAAATTTTAGCTAGCTTTCAGTCATCCTAATGCCGGTACAGGTAACAAAGGTTGTACTTTCACAGAATCCCATTGCAATGGCGATGATATTTTCTCAGTGATCAATTGGCCGACTCACGTCACACAGTGTCTAGACTTGAGTGATCAAGAGTCAGACTAACTTAGATCCGTCTGATTTAATTCATGCACAAAGCTCTTCAGTTAAATAAAAGTGCGACCATGACGTGTATCAGTGATCGAAATCATGAACACCTGATCCGAAGGTTGGATCGAGAAAGAAAACAATGGCTGGAAATTACCAAAATTACAAGGCCACCGGCAGGTTCTAGGGGATATCAACTGCTTTCACCAGGTAAAGTAGCGAAGGTGGTCATGCCCACTTTGGCCCATACAAGGTAAGCCTTCAGTTTCTTCACCATTGCCCAATATGAAGAAGATTTATGGTGGTTGCTAAAGGACATCTGAGACAATCTCAACTATTGTATTGACGAGGAAGTGCAGGTGGCCACACTCTCTGCTTCATCCCTGTTTTTGAAATAATCCAAATCATGCTCTTCATACCCCCCCCAACCAGAAGGCATAACAGTGATTTTAAGAGGAAAAAGCTCATAGGGCATGCATATCTAAGGGTCACAAGGAGAGAGCGAAGATGAGAAACCGAAACATGAGGATACTAATGTGATTTTTAACAGATGAAGAAAACGGTCACCTTCGTTCAAATACCACCAGTGTCGCAGCTTCATCAGCTTTCAGAGAATGACTGGAATTAGCAGGTAAGTATGCATAAGAGTCGACCTACATCCAACCATGTACAAATTAGGACCATCTTGAAGAAAAATATCCAAGAGATTGGTGACCTAAACCAGCAGTATTCAGTATCAAAAGCATGACAATTCAAAGTCAAAGTCATTCAATAAGAGATGACGAATGGAAACGTATCTCTAATAAATTGTTCAGTAGGGTTTCCATAGTAACAGGAATAACCGTCTAGACATAGAGATGTGACCCAGCAGCCGCCATGCCCTATGAGCAAGGTTTAGAGACCAAGTTAAGATAAACACATGGGAAAGATGGACAGTGCAAAAGTTTGCTGCATGAGGGATTGTCAGTCAAAAAATAAGTTCCGATAAATTTTGGCCAAATAAAGTGAACATAATTCTACATAACATTATTTATTGTATCTTCTTAGGATTATTCCATATTTTCATCTTCTAAAAACACAATCATTACATCATATGCATAGTAAGATGGCACTACTCACTTATTCCGAACTGTGAGAAACTTGAAAGGGAATCTCTCAAGATAGAAGAAGCCGAGGTGTAAAGATGCTACAAGACTATGATGAAAAGCCAACATGGATTTAACTCTCTCCAGAATAGACTATGAACGGCATAATGCACGAAAATATATACTTCCAGGCATATTAAGAAGTGAAAGAGCTTCGGAGTGTTGTAATGGCAGAGATTCTAAAACGTTGCCCACGAAAAGTAGAGAACTAGAAAAATAAAAAAGGTAGCAGTCCTAAGAAGTACATTATGAAATCATGAAGAGAAAATCCATTGAGTCCAATTATTTCAGTTAAGTTGCTAGTCAATCAAAACATGCAAAACATATTCACATGATAGTAAGTATGTAAATGGGATATCTATCTTTATAATAATCAAGCACGCTCCAAATTAATTACATATCAATTCAAGCTCCACCAGAAATACGTCTGCCAAAAAACATACCGACTTGGTAGGCGAAGGTAACTGAATGCGGTCACAATCCAGTAAATTTATGAGTGCTACCTTCTGAGCCCGAAATGATCCATTTTCAGAAAACTAAAATTGATGTCTTCTTGATCACCAAAATTTTTTAAAGGCGTCATCCCCAATGACGAAACTGAGGAGAAATCACGGATTGACATGCCAGAACTGTTTACATGTTCTTTTGGTCTAAACATTTTCTACATATGTAATAATTTCCATAATCGTAATGGGATTAGTACATCTTACACTCATCAAATAGCTAGTTCCAGATCCACATGATAATGTAGCAGCACCCGCAACAACAAAGAAGAACCTAGAAGGATGATTCGACAAACAGTGTCAGATGAAAAAAAGGTCGGTGGAGCAATTAAAAATCTGCCAAAATCATGGAGTTACGAAAATATTTCCAAAAAAAGGTCTTGGACAATTGAGCAGAGAAATTTCGCGGACTGAATCAAAAGAACATAGCAGCGACATGCGCAGTGAACTGAGTTGGAGGTGGATTCGTAGGTCATGCACATTACAATGAGCAGGATGAGGAAGCCTAAGTTGTCTTAGGATACATCCATGGCTGGTGAAGCACAACATGACCACACAACTTGACCCATTTGCCTATGAAAGAGCTCAGAAAATGATTGAACTATACTTCTCTCAGATGTTGGGAAGTTTCCTCTCTTTTCTTTTCTCTTTTTTCTTTTGCTTTCCCTCTTTCATTTTGGGGCTGGGTAGGGGGCTCTGTCATGCATTCACCTTTCGACATCTTGTGGAGGTAGAGCAGACTTAGAACTTGCTGCATAGAAGATGAGTACTAATCAGAACTAGATCTTTTGAGCGTGGAATATTGAGAGCAAATTGGTTCAATAAAAAAAGGAAGCAGTAATAAATTCAGGCATAAACCAAGTCTGAATTTCTGAGAAATAGAAAAGACACATCTTCGGCCATAATTGTTTCCTTTTCCAAAGGAAAGTATAGCCCATAGTGTGAAACTTATGGTCCAGAGTTAAAATGCGCCACGACTGTATATTTTATTTTATTATAGAAATTCAAATTTTACTCATCCAGTTAGCCTCAGGAAAAAAATTAAGAGATGATTCCTTTAAATAAAAGACACCATTGAAAAGTGTACTATTGAATCGGTATACCTGCCAGCCACCGAGAAATCCTTAATGCATTTTACAGAACTAGCCTCTGAAAATAAAATAACAAATCTAGAGCCAAAACTAATATTTACGAGTAGCCGGGTCAGCTTATAACATGATGTCAAATGAATAACTATAAACTGATATTCTACCCATCCTCTTTAGAAGATTTCCTGCTGTATTGAATCAAATCCCATTCTGCTCATGATCTGTGGTAGGATGATCCAGGAACCCCTAAATAAATAAAAATTATATTGTTAAAACTGTCTTAGTACTTAGAAAATGACTCTGAGAGTTCCAGTGAGTATTCCCATCATGAACCATAAATACGGATATAGATGTCCCACAGCATGACACGCCACTTCTGCTTAGCTATCAATTCACCAAAAGAATAGTTTGCATACTCCTCATGTGCATTCCCTAAACCAGA
The DNA here is from genome assembly GCA_902729315.2 of Spirodela intermedia. Classification (NCBI taxonomy): domain Eukaryota; kingdom Viridiplantae; phylum Streptophyta; class Magnoliopsida; order Alismatales; family Araceae; genus Spirodela; species Spirodela intermedia. The sequence goes on from LR746265.1 coordinate 7,414,433, forward strand.
AAATGCAGGAAAGAAAATGCCCTTAATTGGAAACATTGCAGAATGTTTTCTTTCCAACTTTCAACCCCAGAACTTATCTGTTTCACATTTATCACTAGTTCACGTTAATAATTCCAAGTTTGGCGGACAATACGCAGTTCTTGCACAAATTTGGAGAAAAAGGGATACTTTATCATGGTGCATGAAATGCACAAAACTATCAACCATGACTTTTTTTCTTATTCAGCATCAATTACCCACTAGCTTCAGAAATTAGAAAAAGCTGACCTACAAGTAGTATGCCCTAAATTTTTTGTCAAAGAGATAATTCATTTCATCAACAGAAACCTCCATGACGTTGATGAGCTTTATTCCACTGACAGCACCGCCGCTCCCCCCCCCCACATGAATAAGATAGAAATATAGGCGACCAACAGTAGAGGTATGCTATTCTTGATGACATGCCAGTTATGTCTCATTTACCTGAGAACATTTTTTTTTAACGTTATTCAAGAATTTTCATCGCTAAGTACGGAGAAATTATGACTTATTAATGTGGAGTCATACATTGCATCTTCGCCAAGTACATTGAGAAGTGCGACCCGATTGCTGGAGTGATTAAGTAAGCCCCCAAAGTATTGATCCTGCAAGGGAAGTCGGGATGATTAAAAGAAGGGACTACATTCCGAGATCTTCAGCTAAAAATGTGACGATTCAAGTGCAATGCGATAGTACCAGTCAGGCAGAGGGCTGAACACATGACTCTCTGGAGTGATGACAGCATATTCCCTTCGGTAAACACTGCGTGTGAAGCCCGGGAGATCTGCCAAGATACGATATAATAGCTATTTTACTGTGCTTGATTGACGAGGACAACTCCAGATCGTTAATGTCTCAAACCTTAGTTCAACTTTCAGCACCAATAACAAGGAAAATAAAAGCGATCGCTAAGGATACTTTATGCGAGAATCTAAAGCAAGGAACGATAGCCCAGACGGAAGACCACCTTCGAGATGCGCAGGGGCCAGCGTGGGGTTGGTGACCTTCCAGTATAGCGGTTTCGCCGAATCAGTGACGCACCCGTCGCCAGGAGACACCTTACAGAACCCTTCCTCAGCAGCTGCCCATCCCATCTCACCTGCCCGAGGCATCCGTCAGCCTCTCTTCGTCGCCCACAGGAAGGAAACAGCCCCCGCTTACCCGGAGGGAAGGGACAGACGTGGAGAACGCATTCTTACCGCATCGCGCAACAACCACAACGAGAAGGATGAAGTACCGCGCATCCAGAAGCAGAAAGCAGCGCAGTCCCTCGGCAGTCACCATCTCCGATGGCGGGGGCTCGTCGTGTCGCTCGGAGGAAGGAGCAGGAGAAGGGCGATGAAGTATGAGAGCGAGTGGGCTTTTTCGGAGACTGTGGCTATCATCATGACGTCATCATGATATCATAATAAGGCGCCATTTCATACTAGCTCTAAATGTGCCTCGCAAGCCCCGCTTGGGCCTCAGAATCAAGCTCATGAGTACTAAGTAGATAACTCCGTAAGCCAGTTTTCGAGCACTTGCTCGGGCCGGGGCTTGCCAAGCCCGGCTTGCCCATGGTAAAACAATTTTAATTAATTATGAGGATTACTCCTTTAATTTATTTATTTTTTTAAATGGGGTAAAATTCTTTCTTCTGGCTGTCCTCTAAAAAACAAAAAATTATATGACAGGGAAATGATCACAAAAAAATATTTTAATGTCTAGGATAAACTTAACACATGATTTGATCACCATTAATCTTGTAAATATGAAGCTAGTAATGTTACTATTCAATATTTATGTTTTATAAAATCCCTAACCAAAAAGACAATTCTATTTTATAAATAACATAGTGAAAGATTGAAATTAAAAAATTTAAACATTCACTAGACTCTTTTTATTCCACTCTGAAAGATAATGAGAGAGTGCATTTAACTTTTGGTAGGAGCCTTCAGCGAATCATGGAGATTGACTAATATCTATCAATGAAATATGTTCAGATTCTATTCTTAGAGCCTTTACTAGAATATGATAAATGAGTCTTCATACATATACTAAGTAGATAACTAGTACCTTTTGCTGCAGTTTTTTTCCCAAAAAGTATCACTTGACCATATTAAAATGATAAATGATCCCCAGATTAGCATAACAAAGATATTTTTCACATCCTCACTATCTTTAGCCTTTGCTATTTGCTCTTCTATCATCCTTGTCTTAAAAGATCAAGAGATGTTTTGAAAGATGTTCTTGTAGAATATAGATGTCATTTTTTAGGCTTTGAAGGCTAATACTAGTGCTAAAACTAATATTGCTATCACTAGTATTTGTGTCTCTCATATCTCCTAGAAAATTTGTATTAATATCCCTTTCAAAGAATGTAGTGGATGATAATAGACTACCACAATCTGTTATCCCTCCATTGCAAAGCTTGGTTCCAATGCTATACAAAGAGAACTTTTGAATAATGTTTAACATTTCACGAACTTTCTTCTCTATAGGTGTTCTTCATCTTGAATCTTCCATTGAATCTCTGTGCTTATTTCAATATCCTCTATGGACTTTTTCTCCTTACTTTTGATCCTTTACTAATAGCTGAGTTGGGTATTGTAACTACGTTGCCTAAATCATTTGTGCCATTTCTTACATCATGATTCCTAAGCTCTTTTTCATTCATATTGACTTTGTAGATAGCTTTATATCTCTAGTACCTATCACAACTTGTTCATCATCTCTTCAATTTCCTTCTCCAATGTTTCCAACCTCACATATTTGATTTCAGGTGCCATTGAGCCAACTCTAATATCAACTTATAGGAACCCAAAGTAAAGTAAGTTAACAAGTAAAGAATTAAAAACATATAGTAGAATCACACTAGTTTCACTTTCAAGACAAACCTAGAGTTTGGAATCTCCTTGCTGACCATGAGTAACTTGACAAAAATGTATATGTAAATAAGGATGAAAACACTAATTTTGAAGTCATATGAAGTAAATGTAGGCAAAGGCTTTCTAAATTGGAAAAGCTAAGAATAAAAAGACAAAATAAAGGTTACAACCAACAATAATTAAAGGATGCGACATAATAGTTTCCATCTATCTCATGAAAAGTGACATTATGAGATCAATTACCTTTTTATAATTAGCCAGGGTTTTAGTAGTATTCAGTGTGCAACTATCATGGCATTATGAGATGCCTATAGAAATACTAGGAGCCACACAAAGCACGTGCACATCACTCTCCTTCTACATCACTAGGGGCCAGCTAGGCATGGGGTAAAGAGTGATTGTACATGTGTATGTGAGGGCAGACCACTTGGCTTAGTCCTCTCTCAAGGTGGTCTTAGCCATTTCGTTTTTGAGAGAGGGCATTCGAAGACAAAACAAATGTTTACAAATATATGTCTAAAACATCGAGACATAACCAATGTAGGATTAAACTTTCAACAATGCTTGTTGGTGGTGTTTTAATTATTTTATTACTTCAAATATCCTTACATTATAAGAAGAAAATGTGCTCATAATGTCATTAGGTCAAGGGTATGTAGGTAATTAGTTAACCTTCTCTCACATTGTTAGGCGACTACTGAGGCTTTGAATTTTAGTTAAAATTCATATTTTTATTTATTTAAATTATAATTTTTCTGTAGAGTGTCAGTCAATAATCAAGCTAGTAAACTTATTTGATCATCAACATGAATTTTATTGACCTAATTCATGAAGTATCATTATCAATTGACAAATAATTTTAGATGAAAAGATCATGAATTTATTGAGAAAATTATCTCATGTTGGTCAATGAACAAACCATCATTAAAAATATAGCGATTCATTGAGAGATTTGTCATGATTTCTTGAGAGCGTACCGAATGTAATAAGAGCCTCCTCTTGTTTTGTGAACTTGAGAATGAAGCTCTCTAAGATACACTCTACCTTAGCTCAACTTATTTATGTCGGCTAGCGACCACTAGAGATTCTATCACCATCAAACTTTCGCTCCACCAAGTGATAGTTGTCAGAAATACTTCATCAACCAATTTTATTAATTTTTGGACTTCGTAAAGAGATCCAAAGATTATCTATGTCATCCAAACATAAGGAGAACCTTTTTGAGGCCAAATACGTCACATGTTCAAAATTCTAACAATCGTCACCATGATGTTAGGACTATATTTTATATATTTTATATTAATAATATTTTATATGATTTCAAGTTTTGAAATTATTCTTTAATTAGTTAATTTTTTTAGCTTTTATAGATCTTAATTTAATCAATTAAGTCATCTATAATTACTTACACAATAATCATCAAGTGAAACCTGAATTATATTCATTGAGACATTGACATCATTTTAATGTCAGCACCCAAAATTTTCTTTTTTTGAACTTTTAAATAATTTTTCTCCTCATCATTTAGTTTAAATTTTATAAAAAAATGTATTCTTCAAGGAAAAAATTGAAATTTTAACTTACGTTATCTTAGGTCCTTATGATTGATCTAAAAAAATTATTATTATATTATGAGCCTTTTATCTAGTTAAAATTAATATATTTACGTTAAAATACTTCAAAAAATCTTAAAATTAATATTTTCTAATTTTATGAATCTTAAATTTACGTGATTTATTATACAATGATTAAGTCATGTCACTAACTCATACTCTTCTTTATTCCCTATATGCTATGGCTATAAAACATGGGTAGGGCTTGACATGGATTCAAATTGATGGATGAAGAATGTAAAATATTTCTTAAAAATTAAAGTTACACAGATTTTTAGATCTTGAGTTTCCCTTAGATGCCTAAAGCTTCATTTTAATACAAACAAAACTAGTAAGATACCCCATAAGCGCCCTTCATTAATCATGATTAGTGAAGTACTAGATCAACACCCTTCCCTCAAGAAAGTAGGAATCCACTAAGGGTAATGCAATGTTGTTCCCCAGTGAATGAATGGTTGTGATTATAATCCTGAAATTTTTTGGGTTTTGTGGGCGTTGGATTTGTATGGTTTTTGCCATCTTGAAACTTCTAACTTGTTTTTTAAAGAAAAATATCAATATACTATGCATCAAATGTTGTTTTTAATTTTGGTTCTCATTTACAAGATCTAATCTTGTCATCTATGGTCTATGTAATCATTCTTCTCCATTATAGTTTTTTCCCTATTTTTGGCCTTACATAGTTTTTCTGAGCTCTTAGAATTGGGATAAGCATTTCACATTTTATAGTTGGGACTCACTAGTCTAAGATATGGCAATTATCTAGCAACTTGTCTTAATATTTTCATTTATAAGTTCTACTTTTTAAAATTTAATGTTAATCAATTTCCTTGTAGTTTCTAATGTATGAAGTGAATGGTGTCATGTTATACATCAATGTAAAAAGAGATTGCCCCTTTATTTATCTGTCATTTGGATTGTGTGATTTCATTGGATGCTTATCCTTTGAGCTTGTTTCTAGGTGCGGCTCTACTTTTTTTTTATTTCTCTTGGACTTGTAGCACAGTGCGTTTCGTAGAACATGACTTTATACAATCGATTTCATTTTATTTGTAGTTCCTGGTCCATTTTCTTTTCATGTTGCTGAGGTCTTGTTATGAATTTCTTCTCTCAGATTTATTGCAAATTAGTGGGTCTTTTTATCTAATGTATATGATAAAAAAGATTCAATTAGAAGTTCTTACAGGCCCAGACAGGTAGCTACGATTTAATTAAGGTTTTCTGCTGTCCTTGTGTGGGTGTAATTTCTAGCTGGCTCAACTTGATCTCCTTGTTTTTGGCAAAAAGGACTATCCGTTGCGTTTAATATCAGGCTGTGGTGTGATTTCGAGTTATACGGGGAATGGGGCTCCTGAACTACATATGGATGCTTTTGGTGGGCAGCATTGGACTAATTTTGTGAATAATGATGGTACTAGTGCAGCCAGGTTGAATGAATGAACTTTGAAACACCGTGGTTGGCTTTTTAATGAGCAATGGCTAAGGGTGAATATGATCTAGGGTGGGTGTTAATAAAAGCAAATAAGATAACGAAGTTGCATAAAAAACCTCCATTCTATATGGATCATGAACCTTACCATTGCACTTTTTCTGATGATTTGTTATCATTTTTTTGCTGATTCTTTACTATCGTTTCAGTGCAACACTATGCTAAAATGGAGTGATCTTTGTTTCATGTAGAAGAACTTCAGATGCTAAAATGGTATTTGCAGAAATTTGATTTCAGTATTTTGTTGGCCCTGTTCACTTCTATCCTAGATTGATGCATGAATGATTCGTTAAGTTTGATACATTTTCATGTCGAAAAGATGGTTTTTTCCCTATGTGCAACAAAAACAATTGTTAAGGTTATCACACTGATCTCGATAATCGACACCGCTTTTGTGCCTACTTTACAGTTCCTATAAGTGCTCTTATATCTTGCTCGTTTAGATAGGATTATCAGAGCACATAGAAATCTGCTTCTCGTCTTTTAATTTATTAAACTTATTATCATGCCAATTCGAAAGCTTATGAGTTAATATACTCGGTTTTATTGAACTGTGAGATGGCCATGGATTGTCGAGAAATTTATGTGAAATTGAAGCAGAGGGGATCTAGGTACAAAAGTAATATACCAGAACAAAGTCATTAGAAAGAAATGAAGAGGGAGAGAGAGAGAGAGAGAGAGAGAGTTAAAGTGTCCTCTAACTCAGAAGCGTGGAAACGGATAAAAGTAAAAAAAAGCAGTCGGTACAGGATACTCCTCTCTTGGTCTACATTTTCATGGAAGTAAAACCTTGGTGTTTTCCAACCTAACTTAAGCTGACCCATTTTCCATCAACATACCCTAAAATCTTCTTTTGTTTCGCCTGACTCGAATCGTCTAAATACCCTTCATTCGAGGTTCCTCGTCCCAGCTTCCTTTCTTTCCAGTTTTACATGATCTGGAAGCCTGCATTACATGATCCAACAGCGTTCTGTGAGCTTCCACTGTCCTTAAATCAGCAATACGTTCTTATACGTTCACTAGTCATGATCCTTGCACTCTATTTGCTATTTACTTCACGCACTGAATTGTTTTTGCTCAGCTACATGATTTTCCAACTATCACGTTCATTTTGTTTATCATCTGTTAGCTCAATTTCCCATTGAAGTTACCTCCTAACTTCAGGGTTTCCCCATCTGTTTAAGAAAAGAACGCTGAGCCGGCAGAACACGCTCCAGGCCGATAATCTCTCCGCCCTCTCAGCCACCACCAGGGCAGGATGCTTCCACTGTTAAACCGAACTTGGAGTGCAAGTCCAGTACGAAGCTAGTAAGCAATCCCTTCAAGGTCCTCATTCTCGTCTGATCTCGTCACACCTTAGGCTGCTCTGATGTAATTCGATTCCGGCAGGAAGAGGGAGGGAAGGCAGCTGAAGGCCGTCGTCAGCCATCCCGCATTCCACGCAGCTGCTGATCTCGAAGCCGGCGAAGAAAGATAGAGGGGAAAAGGGGTCGACGTGGAAGAAGCGGCAGTGGTCCACAGGCGTGAAATATCTGGAGATGTAGCTCTCTGGACAGTCCCCTCTTCCCCCTTCTACACAGAGAACTCCGGCGACGTTTCCCCCGAAGGGTCTGATGCCTACCTCTTCTCCGGCGAGCGTACGGTCTCAAGCCGCTGTATCAGCCGGTGTTCATCAGCCTGTTACTTCCTTTTTCTTAATTCATGATCCTGTATCACTTGGTATTTTTGTTTTCGTCATTGGTGAGAAAGAGAACGGGATCATCCCTGCGGCAAGGTGAGAGCGGGAGTTATGGCTGCGGCAAATGAGCTTCACGTGGGCGGCAGCAATTAAGAAGACAGCACTCCCCTGCCACGGAAGCCCGTCTGCAGCACCTAGAAAGCGCGCAGCCGCTTATCTCGAAGCCGGCGAAGAAAGACAGAGAGGGAAAGGGGTCGACGAGGAAGAAGCGGTAGCGGTCTACAGGCGTGAAATACATGGAGATGTAGCTCTCTGGACAGCCCCTCCTTCGCCCCCTTCTACACAGAGAACTCCGACGGTATGAGCGTTGCAGAAGGGGCATGAAAAACGATTGACGCTCTCTCCGGCACCTTCCAGAGAAGCGATTGACGCTCCGGCGGTACCAAAACCCTTCCTTTCCCAAAGCTATTGATTCCGCTTTTTCCACCTTCCACTCCGCCGTAGGCGCCCATCGGAGGCAGGTCATGGCTGTGGCTCACCTTGCCTCTCTCACTTGTCTCGTCGCCTTCCACCTAGCGTGGGCCTCGTCTTGTTGTCCTCTAAGGGGGGCGTTGTCTCGCCAACGCATCCTGCAGTTTCACCTCCACCCGCTGGATCTACCTCGTTGGCCGTACCTGACTGCGAACAGACCTTGGAAGCTCCTCCCTCGTGACCACACTTGTCAACACGCTTCCAATTTCTCAGCTCGATCAAGTCACGGCTCTTATCTTCAGTCGTGAAAATCTGTCATCGTTTGGGATTTGGGCATGGGCTCAACGTCAGCTCATGGGAGATTCTACAGCCACACTTCACTCTGAATATTTGGGCGTTTCCTATGTAGATTTCACAGCGAATTAAACAGCAGAAGACATGCAACCGCCAATCAGGACCACTGGCCACACCGCAGGGCCCTCTCTTGTGGGTCTGGCCTGTCTACCATGTATACCGCGTGAATGGAGCAGCCAAAGCAGATCCATTCCATCGACGGCAATTAAGAGCCCACTGGCACTGAAGGACGACGTCTCATATCCGTCGCTAGCAAACATATCCATTGGCGCGATCCAGTTCAATGGCCGCGTCGGCCTCCGCGTCGGGCGTAAAACCTCCAGACGCTCAGCAGCGCGTGCACACGGGTTCTGGATTTCTTGCTTCGCGCTGTCTCCCATTTATCTCTCGGCGCCAAGCACACAGGTTTTTGCTCATAATCCGCACAACATCTGCTAGTTCTCTGATCATAACTCTTCTAAGCTCTCTTGGACTAGCTGATGAAAAGAACGAAAGATAAGCTGATAGACGGATAGGTAGATACAAAGAGAGATAGAAAGATAGATAAATTGATCAATTGTTAATTTCAACAGATCACACACACCAATTATTTTAAAAATACTATGTCAGCCCCGCTTACGACAGAAACGTACGCATTCATCTCCTCACCTACTGTAGAATCAGCATTCTAAGTGATATGTTGTAGATTTTGGAGAAATTTAATATATCCTAACATTAAGCCCTAGTAAGCAACAAATTAATGATCATTATGAAATTTAGAAGAATTGAACCATTAAATCTCATTTTAACTGACTAAAAGAACTTGATTTATGTTTCATTGATCAATGGGGATAATGATGCATTCATTCATTCATCTACTCATACTTATGGGATACCATTCACATGTGCTTAACAATTTTTCTTAATAAAACCATAAAGAAAGGTTTTGAAGGCATATGATTTTGATCCAAGTGTTCAACGGTTTCGAATAATTGATGTTTATAAAGGAAATTTTCTTTGTAAGTAAAGAAAATAATTAGTATTTTATTCATATTCTCATATAATTTAACATTGAATATTTTGAGTGTCACCATCATCAATGTCATTATCTATTATTATTTTTACCGTTGTTGTGATCATTATCTATTATTTAACATTCATAGTCTTTTCAACCAATTAAACCTTATCAATGAGATAGAGTCATCCATTACTTTTTGATCGGACAACATGCAGTAGTTATGACGGAGTTTTCATGATTTACCATCACGTCATAAATTTTTATCATTGGATCATGACAATCTGAAAATGGTATCTTATTTTGTATTTCTTTCCTTTTAAGTTATTGACATGATTGTATTGAAAGTTCTGAGAAATGTTGGCTACGTCCAAATTTCTCGATATTGGTTTTTTGAGGAATAACATGAGTGAAACAAGATATTTTCGTCTTTACTACACTAGTCGTTACTTCATACTTCTCATATTTTCATTAGTCGTAGAGTATTTCACAGGGGTGGATTCGATGGACAATTAAACCGAAAGAAAATGAATCTGTAACCTCTCTCGTCACGTGCGCTTAAATTATTAGAAAAAAATAATCAATAATTAACTTTTAAAGAGTAAAATTTAGAGGCGATGCCAAACAGATTGAACTGAAAATCGATTTTTAAATCCGCATTATTGTTTATATTGTGGGCACAATACTCATGCTTGAGAATCAATTCGGGTGCCCTTCATATGTTCGGGAAAGGGACGGACGATGTTTCCCGGCTAGCTCCCATCATCGGCCACGGCACCTCCTCAACTCGGACATCTGCCCATCGCCACGCGGCCATATGAACCTCTTATAGTTGCACATCCTGAACCCGGAGATTCCGGGAATGGAAAACATTCCGCAGCGCAGGAGCACGATACCTTCCTGGCCTTCCGCTGCCTTCATTAACAAACGGGGAGAGGAGGAAGGAATCAAAGGAGCAGGAGAGAAGACCACCCTCCAAGCGATTCAGAGAAGCATATTATGGAAGGTGGGAAGATCTTGGTTATCAGTGTTCTCCTTCTGGAGACGCTTCTCGTTGCCGTCCTCGCCGCTTCCGCCCCAGACCCCTTCGCAGGCCTTCGAGTCGGAGGTGCCCTCTGGCACTTTTCTTCTTTTTCTTCTGCCTCTTTCAATTCTGCACCACCATCATCGACGTCAATTCATTATTCTAGGGAAAGAAGGGTTGCCCAAGGGCGAGATCGACTGCTGCGACAATTGCAAATGCGGTGGAGATATGACCTCGTGCATCTGCCAAGATAGCTTAACCGGCGGCTGCGCCGACGGTTGCAAGGACTGCCACCGCGAGCATGGTCTCTACCGCTGCCGGGATGTCATGGACGTCTGCCCCGAGTCCTGCGACTACGATTACGACGACGAAGGCGTGTGGCGAGCGGGGAGACTACGGCTTAGAGCGGCGGGCTCCCCCTTTCACGTCTGACTGATGGAGGAGGCTACGAGAGTGAATCTGCCTTCACAGTTCCACAGACGGAGTTTTCCGATCACTCGTTCTATAGAGGCCATGTAGAGCAACAGCGCTGTTATCTCTTGATCCCGGGAATGATTTATAGTGATAGGTGCATAGATGCCCCCGTTACATTCGAGAGTCTCATGGCACTTCATCCTTTCCAGTAGATTCAATAAGCAATTAACGAGGCCGCTTATCTGCGATCCATTGCACGCAGTCCTTCCTGTCGCCCATTCACTCTTCCTGCTTATTTAGCAATTGCACCCAGATTAGATGGCCCTATGAAGCTTTGATGTATAACGTTTCATAAAAAGAAAACGGAAAAGAAGGGCTATGCATGCCCAATACAAACTCATGCGAGACAAGGAGCTTCTTCTTACTTCGTCGTCCATGCGAGCACTAAATGGCTAAGCGATGTATAGATAGCCACCCAGGAAGATAGAGAGTGACACGGCTTCAATAAACTGAGTGATTTATCATTAGAACTGATGAGCCCCGGGCCCAAACTAGATCCAGCTGATGAGCCCACAGCGGGTGGGCGGAGGATAGCTGGACCAGTTTAAGCTCGGAGGCACCCATGTGGCCATTATTAAAGAAGACATGCGGAAGGAAGCTGGTATCCACGTCGACAGCTGAAAACGACGAAAAAATCAGTAATGGTGTTCTGTCAACAATGAAGAGGAAATACCTTTTTATTAAAGACCGTTGCCAGAGTGTTCAACTTCGACTCCTGTCGATATCTCACAAAGAATCCTTTGCTTCTTCTGGCAGTACACGTTTTGCCATTTTATGTCGATTTAGTGAGAAAACACATCGAAATGGAGTTCGATGGTTTTGGCGTCGTTGACGGATGCCTAGATTTGGGGAGTGAAGAGAAGCACTAGGGAGGGTGTATTAGGTAGCTAGCCGCTCGTGGTAAGAACAGCTCAGATTTGGATTCCGCTTCCTCCCTCAGCTGTGTCCATATCTTTCATTTGCTGTGTTCTCACGGAGATCATTGACGGCAGCTTTCAGTCGGTGCCGTCTGATTCGATTCTCCTCCGGTTTGAGAAGAAGACCACTTGGGGCAGATCTGATCACCAGAAGGGACTCATCGAGGAAGTAGCCAGCTCCAACAAAGCAAGGGACTAATCGTAACGTCACATGACATCAATGACACGTGTTTGCAGGTGAAGGTTCAGTACGGACGCCTCAGGCTCCGAAACCTAACTTTGCGGTGTTGGCGGACAGGGGCGAGAGAGAGAGAGTAGGATAAAATTATACGGGACGGGTAACTAAATAATTAAATAATTCAGTCTTTTTTAACCTCAAATGGCACGAATTTTTTGATAATCAATTTTAAAAGTTTGTTAAAATCGTAAATTGCTAAATAGTTTCTGCATTTGAATGGAGTTGTCATTATCTTCGAATTTAACTAATACTTACCTCGTGCTGCTAACAATACTTTTAACTAAATTTAGCCTAACGATCAAGAAAGAAAATAAAAAAGATGGAATATGGAGAAAATTAATAAAAAGGAAAATTTTAAGTTTCTAGCAAATTCGTATCGTTGAACTTGAAGTTTATACAAATAATATTAGCATTGAAGCATAATAGTGAATATATTTTTTTTTTCGGATCACCTCTCCTCTCTTGATCCTCATTAAAAAAATGTTTCGCTCGTGATCAGCAGACCAGCCATCTTTATTCCGAGCTCTAACTTTTCCGCAAGATGTTGGCTTTATGTCGCGCTGGCCATGTTACCAACACTAGAATATTTAATGAGGAAGACCCCAGAAGTTCTGCTTCTCCAGGATAAGCTCTGCAGACGACGGCCACTTTCGACAGTGGAAGAACGTGCCGCGCTGGCCATGTTACCCAGAAAAGATCAGTACACTAGAATATTTAATGAGGAAGACCCTAGAAGTTCTGCTTCTCCAGGAAAAGATCTGCAGACGACGGCGACTTTCGACAGTGGAAGAACGTGCTTTGTATTATTTATGAGGATTTCGTGTGCCCGGTTCCCCCAAGCACGTTTTATCTAAACAGCCGCACGCGATTTTTTTTCCTCTCCTAAAATTTTACCTATAAAGTGCACTGCTTCAGTAAGAAGTTGTATCGTCCGGAGCGAGCGAGGGAGAGAGAGAGAGAGATGGAGGGTGGCAAGTCTTTTGTTGCCGCTGTGATGGTTCTGCTACTTATCATGCCCATGTTGGGTTCCTCCACACGACAGCCCCTTGGCGGCGGCGCTGACGCCCTCCGCGCACTGGTAGACCCCGGGAAGCAGAAGCGTGTCGGGGGATCGCCCTGGTGCTGCGACAAATGCGATTACGTCAATTCGATGAATTCCTACATGTGCTTGGACAGGACGGCGCGGGAGGTGGGATGCAACGCTGGTTGCGAATACTGCATCTGCGAACACGGACGCTATGCCACTTGCATCTGCTACGATAGTCTTGATTCCTGCCCTCAGCTTTGCAGCGACTACGAGCCCCCCGTCGGAAACCGGGACTCCCGCCGCGGCGCCTAAACACCGCCTTAGGAACGCGGGAGGGAATGCATCTCGCTGTGCCGACTCTCCCCAAGAATAAGGGCGAAGTAAAGAAATGTTTCTACTGTGCTTGTGTGCTCATCATCCTGAATAATAGTCTAAGAAATGCTGGTATTATTTGTTATTTTTCATCAAAGGGATGTAAACATGTGTTTGCATGAAGAATGGAAAAAAAATATGAACCGTGTCATCTCTGGAAAAAGTTTTTCCTAAGGATTATAAGCGTCCTGCGATCGAGTAGGATCAAAATTTAAGCGACATCGTATTTTCTTCTTCTTATAATATCAACAGGCATACTGTAGGGAATAACAGGTGGAAAATATGGCATGAATGCACTGAATACTAGTCAATAAAAAAACATAAAAAATAAAATCTCCCTTTGAAAGATGCTTCCATGAGGTAATTATTGGTCTTAAAGTAGCCCACATGGGGTGTTAAGAGAGGGGGCGAAATGATTAGTTAAATTTTCACGCTTTTGTTGGGCATTTAACTATTTTCCTTTGACTGTTCTATGCGGGTCGACTATCTTGGGTCAACGAATTACATAAAGATTAGTGGAGGCCACAATCTTTTATAATTGTTCCACCTTCCCCTGCTTATTTTCACCTCCCAAGGGTTCATACCCTTAGTTACACTATTTTCTTTTAGATAATAACAATTTAAATTCATGGCAGCGGCAAATCTATCTTATAAAATAGATTTCATGGATGATAAAAGATTGTGTGACTTGTGCCTTGCTCACCTTTCTCCCGTGTTACTAAACTTGACAAACAAATATGGGAGATCCTTTGACTTACTGATGATTTGAAGCTCTTACATGTGCATCCTTGATTTGGTGAGCATTTGAAGGCTTGAGCATATTTGGGTTTTGTAGCACTTGCAAAAGAAAGCACATGTGAAAATTTAGTACTGAATTTTTGAACTGATCTTTCCATCAGTCATATGTGAAAATTCTTTGAATTTTTTTTTTATAGCATTTGAATCTCTGAAATTTAATTAATCAAAAATTATCTTACTTGACCATATGTTTTTCGACTTTTGGCTAGGCCACTTAGTAGATGTGTTTATGTGAGATTGTAGTTCTTCTGCTTCTAGGATGAATTCCCCTTTTATTGATTTTTTTTAATGTTTGATGAGTCACCATATGTTATAGCTATAAAAAATGTTGAGGAATGTGTAAGGTTGTTTTGAGATGTTTGATGTGTTAGATATCTAAGAGAGATTCTTCCTTTTTCTCTTGTTAAAGCTAACGTCAATAGTTGGGCCAATCTATGGGTTGAAACATTGAACTTTTATGGTTATGTTTTTCTTGTCATTTTGACTTAGTAGTTGTTGTGTCACCTCACTTTAGTGTTCATCTGCTCATGCTTCCACTATATATTCATTTCTAAATCATCCTTTCAATCTTTTATGATATCTTTTTCCTAATGAATCTTTTCAATATTTGGTGTGTAAAAAAAATAATAGAACAGAAAATGAACCAGATCTAATGAGTTATATATCCTCATCAAAGTATTTGACCAAATGAATGACATATTTTGTGATTATTTGATTGTTATATCATTGATGACTATTCATCAACATCAAAATACTAATATGAAAGGGCTAAAAACTATGAAGCCCATATGAAATGATTTTGATGAGGTCCTCAATTTTTAAGCCCATATGAAATAATTTTGACAACTCATTAGTTACAAGGATTTTCTTTGCTTAAATCCATAACAAATAAAATCTTCTTAAAACAATAATAACCTTATTACTGGTAGTCTCCTTAAAAATTTTAAGTCCCACCTTTAAATAACCAAAAGTATTTTTTACTCAACCGTTTAAATTACACAAGTTAATAAAATAATATAAAATCTTGTTAATATGAAACTATTTACTAGTCCAAATTGTGTTCTCCACAGTTAAAGGTCTACTTACTTAAATTTTTAGCATGGATGTGTTCTAGTCATTGTTATCAAAACACTCCAATTTTAATAAATTCTATTTCTGAATTTGATGAAGAATTAAACATAATTTTGATGAATCTAGGTTGATCACTATGCTGGTTGTCAATAATATTATATTATATTCTCCTCTCAAACTTTATTGAATTAGAGATAACATGTGAATTGAAATAAATTACTCAATGATTTAGTCATTCCCTAACAGAAAAATCTGGCTTTAGAGTACGATGACATTTGAAGTCAATATGAATTATCGATTTCTGTCAACAAAAGATGTATGAGAGAAAATGAGTATAGACTACCTACAAAATATGATGAAGCTCAATTTTATCAAGTTATTATTAAAGTCATGACTTTGACAAAAGGGACCAAATCAATTAGAACATATGTTAGTGAACTAGAAAGGTTATGGCAAGAAGTTGATAGATATTGACCAATCCCTACTAGAAATCCAAATGATGGAATATGTTTTAGATGATATGTTGAGAAAGATAGGATTTGTAGTTTTTTGTGGGTCTTAACCTTTAGTATAACCATGTTCAAACCGAAACCTTAGGGAGAGACGGAATCATAAATCTAGAACATGTAAGTGTGAGCATAAACAATAAAGAAACCATGAGGAGTCTTATCGTAGAACAATAAATATTGATAATAGTATTTGTGGTAAAACATGAGGAAGAGAGAGGATAATTACCACCACAATAGGCCAAAGAAAGAAGAAAGGTGTCTATAGGGACACCTTATAGGGACATATTACCAAACATTGTTATAAGTTGTACACTGGTTATTGATAGCAAGCTTTGTGATGTGTATGATTGGGTAATGGAGGGTTCTGGTATCTCATCTCAGATAGGAACATGGAGGGTTCTGGTATCTCAGAATATCAAGTCAAAATTGTACCATAGAACCAGATGGTCCATTATGACCTAAAACTTTTGCCTTGGTAGAGATCAAAACAAATTGGTTGTATCATTGTCGTCTTGGACAACAATCCTATATAATGATGAAGACTATAGTTCCACATTTGGTTCAAAATGTGAAGTTAAAAAAACAAGTTTGATGCTTGTCCTTTTATTTAGTGACATGAATACTTCTCCTTTTATTTAATTCACAGTGATACTTGAAGACCATCATCTGCTCCCATTATCTTTAGAGCAACTTAGTCCATTACTTTATTGATGACATCATGAAATATATAGATTTTCATATTTAATCACAAGTTAGATGTGAGTAAGGTCCAACAGTTTTGTTAATTGGTAAAAATTAATTTAGGACAGATTAATTTTTTTTAAAGATAATATAAAAATAATCACGTTATTATATAATATTTCTAAGCGAAGGAGAAAATTCATAAATCCATATGCATCAATACCCTATAACAAAATGGAGTAGAAAAAAGGAAGAATGACCATACCTTAAGAAATGATGAGGATAGTTCTATTCCAAACTCGTGTACCTAAGAATTTTAGGGGTGAAGTGGTCATAATGCTCATACACCTCATTAGTAGGTTATTCCCTTGAGTTCTATGGCTTAAGAGCCCAGAGATTTTATCTTAGTTTTATCCAAACACTCAACTTAACAACAATCTAATCCCTACGATATTTGGGTTTATATTTGTCCATAGGTTAGATCAAAACAAGGCAAACTTAATCCATGAGCACCTAAGTGCATATTTTTCAGATAAACAAAAAAGGGGTACATGTTATCACCCAACGTTGAAGACATTTTTCATTTCAATTGATGTTACTCTTAGTGAGCATAAATCCATTTTTGATCAAATCGCTTGTGAGGGAGAAACTAAGATTATGGATAAGAATAAAGAATATGAAGAAGGAAATTGTGTAACTAATTATGCTTTGAAGAGTACCTACATCATCAAGAGTGACATCTATAGAACCTCAAATACAAGATTCACTAGAACTAGAAAAACCTTATGGACTCTTAGAAGTTACTTAAGATATTGATAATAGTCAAGAACTAATACCCTTTTTCTAATCAACATTCTATACTGGTTGAGAGTAATGAAGAATTGTCCATTGCTCTTACCAAAAGGAAAAGAAAAGCCTAAAAAATCCAAGATATCCTATGTCAAATTTTTTATCTTATAGTTGTCTATCATCCTAATATAGGGCATTCTTTACAACTCTGAATTCCATGTCATCCCTATTTAATGTAATATAAGTATTAAGTCAAGATGGATGGAAATAAGTCATGAATGAGCAGATGAGAGCATTAGAGATAAAGTAGACATGAAAATTAGTCAATCTATTATAGGAAAAAATACTAAGTTACAAGTAGACCTTTATGATTAAATATAGTGCAGATGGTACAATAGAGAGGTACAAGGTTCACTTGGTGGCCAAAAGGTATAACCAAACTTGTAACACTTTATTCAGTTACATTTGTCCCTATTGGCAAAATGAGTATAATTAAAATTTTACTCACTATAGTAAGAAACTATGTTTTAGATATTTGACTATTCAATGTAAAGTATGCTTTTTTTACATAGAGAATTAGAGGGTTAAATTTGTATCGATGTTCCTCAAGAGTGTAATAAAGGCAAGGAGAGAGGTGTGATATGTAAGATAAAAAGAAGTATTATATGGACATAAACCATGACCTAGAGCTTAGTTTGATAAATTTACCAAGATAATGGATGTAATGCAAACCACACACGTCATCAAGTAGTCACTATCAGGAGGAATAGCCCCTTTAATATATGCAGATGATATAATAGTAATCAGAAATAATAATGGTAAAAATAAAATTCTAAGTGCCTATTAAAGGAATTTGGCATTAACATCTTGTATCTTTTATAAGATATTAAAAAATTAGGTCATAATCCCATGAGTAGTATGAATCTGAACAACAAACTTAGTAATGTAAAAGAAAATAATCATGTAACAATGCCACTATCTCAAAGTTTTGTAAAACATTTATTAGAATAGGCCCACTAAACCGATTAGGCCCATTTTAGACTTATTCTCTCCATGTCTCTATTATTCTCTCTCTCTTTATTCCTTTCTTCTGTATAACCTCTTATACTTTTCTTCAAGATATCAATATCAATTCTAGAGTTTTCTCTTCCTCTTATGAACATGGTCTCAGAGCCCTAGGGTTTCTCAATCGCTGCCGCTCTGCCTCCTCTCTTATCTCGGTGTCACCTATCTTCTCCTGGTGTAATCTCCTATAGTGCTGCCTTGCACGCCTACTCAGTGCCCAATCTACATAGCCTTGCACACCTACTACCACACACACCTACATGCCTGTCCCGCACTTGCCCAACATCATCTTGCACGCCTGTCCAGTGTGCCACTGCACTTGCATGCCTAGCGGCACCATCTCCCGCCAGTGCCCTATGCACCAACTGCAAGCACTGCATGTGCCGCCTCCCAAAACCGCCCCCTCGGCACTGTCCTCACACCACCTCCTAGCACCCCACGCATCACCTCCCGATGCCCTGCGTGTCGCCTCCTAGTGCCTTGCATGCTGCCTTCGGCAGCTCATGTGGCTTCGAGGATGTCCACTACAAGTGTCATCTCATCTCGCACTAATCCTGATCTATGGATCTAGTGCGCGAATCGATGATGTGTTAGGCACCTCCTCCGTCAATTCTTTACTCATCTATCGCTCTTCCTCTAATCGGGTCAGCTACTCCAAGCATTTCATCACAATACAACTCATTCGATTAGCATACATATTCAATAGACATAATTATGCATTGTGGGCCTCTAGATTCGAGTACTTCTTGATGTCACACAACGTTGTCCACCAATTTTCTACTAATCCGCTTGGCCTCACTTATCCGTCTTTTTTTCATGGTCTCAACTAGATTAAGTCATCCTTATCTAGATGCTTCAAAGTATTAAGCTAAGTATTATTGAGCTTCTCACCCAAATTCACCTTGCACAACTCTAGATGAGTGGAGAACATATACGTCAATTAAAAAATATCAATTACACGGCTGAGAAATTCGTGTTACTTCTTGCCTATAAGTAGGGCGACTCCTCACCTCATGCTCATTTTGGTTGTCTCCAGACCATGATGTAGGAGTTTACCATCTATCAGCCTTCGATCATTGACCTCTGGACATTCGAGTGTTACTATCAAGAGTTACTTGCTGAAGTTTATCTAAGTGGAAACTTCATCTATTGATTATCTCTTAGATTCATGGGACAATCTTCTCTGGAGATCAAGTACTTGATATCTCTCACATTTTCTTTGCTATACTTCATGTAAGTATAGACACTTGATCTGCACTTATCATTGTGTTTAAATGCACATTATCTAATAATATTTATAACTAAGACTTAATCAAAAATCAGTATAGAAGTAAGTATTAGGTCAAACATAAGGGGATTGATTAATCTGTTGTGAAAACTAATTAGTTTATATATAAAGGGATTTTAATATTTTATTAATATTTAACAGAAATAATAAAATAAAAGGGTAAGGTGGAAAGAATAAAGAAAGGGAAGTAGAAAAAGGAAATAGGAAAAGAGCAAAGAGAGAGAGAAGAGTGAGCTCTCATGAGAGAAAAAGGGATGAGATCTCTCATGAAAGGAAGAGAAAGAGAGAGGAGGAGAGAAAGCTCTCATGAGAGAGAGAAGGGATGAGATCTCTCATTAAAGGGAGAGAAAGAGAGAGGAGGAGAGAAATCTCATATGAGACTGAGAGAGAGAAAAGTCTCATGAGAAAGAGAGAGAGGGAGATCGATCGAGAGAGAGAAAGAGAAGGAAATCGATCGAGAGAGAAGGAGAGAGAAGGACTTCGATTGAGAGAGAGAAAGAGAAGGAGATCGATCGAGAGAGAAGGAGAGAAAGGGAGAGATCTCAGAGGAGACGGAGAGAGAAAAAAGGTCTCATGAGAGGGAGAGAGAAAATAAGATGAAAATGAAGAAAGAGAGAAATACAGTCAACTTGTTTTCACGGTGATCATTATTTTCGGATAAATGTGTGCTTGAGGATTCACATACATGACATGAGGTCAGTCTTGATTGTCTCTAGTTTATTTTAACAATTGAGCACTCATTAATCAACCTTTAATCTCGGTGATTTTGCATTCAAAAATAGAAAAATACACATTATTCACAAAATGTTGGGAATATGAATATGTTGAGATTCGACTGAGAAAATCAATAAAAATAAGTTAAAAAGGATCTTAAATTAATCTCAGACGAGTTTCAGAGGATTTAGAAGAAGAACGAAGATCATTCATCAAGTTTTGAATTAGTTATACTCATTTCAATCGAAACGTGCATGAAATGGAAATAACATGCCGTAAAATATAAATAAATGACAAAAAAGTAGGTAAGTAAATATTGAAAGTAGAAAATAAATTGTTACCCAAATTTAGTCTATCTCTTGGGCAACTAGAGACACCGGTGTGGTGGCTTGGTTTGTCTAGATGTGCCACACCATGCCGAAAGTCACAAAAGTATCGTCCGGAAGCATTACCCCAATTATTGGAGAGATCTGCTAAAAGAGAAGTCGGCCACACTATCACCATCATTTGGGAAGAGAAGGGAAGAGTTGACTACTCATCGAAGGCCTTGAGTGCAGTCGGGGGAGGAAGGAACCAGCTTGTCAATCATCAGAGACGTCGATCGCGCAAAATGAAAGAAGAACAAATTGTCATATTCACGATTGTTGTCGGGATTCTAAAGATAATCAATAATGTTTATTTTACCTGATAGTAATTTATTATTGTCTTTATATCCCTAATAGTCATACATGCAAGAGCTTAAGTTCTTGGTATCGTGGCGTTTTGGGAGCCACTAGATCAGATGTGTTTGGTCATGTGGTGCACTAAACGACGTAGGATCAATCTGTTGTGAACTACTACTGACTGGCAACTTAAGTCCCTAGTATTGTGGTGCATCCTTAAATGTCGAATCATCCTTTAAGGCCACATGCATGCTAAGCCACATTGGATTCACAAACTACTGATGGATCGCTTTACACATCTAGTATCGTGGCGGTTTGCGAGCCGTAGGATCTATCTATTATGATGATGTGGCTCACTAAGTACCGCCGGATCACACCGTGCTTTAGATGACTACATTGAAATAGACGAAATAGTTAGTCCCACATCAAAAGTTTATCATTGTTTAAGCTGAATATAAATCAAAGTTTATCTCTATCAATTGAGATCCCTTCTCCCAAAATAAAATAAAACCTAGGACCCTCTTGGGAGAAGGCAAAAAGGTGGTCTGCCATCATGTGCACACGTGTACAGGTGCTCCTTACCCCACGACCATTTGGCCACCGGGACGTGGAAGGGGAGTGACGCACACATGCGCAAAGTGAGGCCTTCACCACTTGAGCCCAGCTCGTGGCTCCCCTGATCTAGGTCTACTTGCTCAACCACTACCCCTCCCCCCTCCAAGTTAGCTACCAAGTGCTGGCTTGCCAATGGGTAGAAGATTTTTTATATTTTATTCTTTTTATTTGAATAATAAAAAAATATGTTATGTATTTTAACTTCAAGCTTTTAAAATTAAAAATATATTCTATATTTATTCTGCAAGTTAACAAAATAAAATCAAATAATAAAACTGATTAAAACTCATAGATCTAACTTTAATAGCATTCCTTTTGCTATTACTAGCGGCACATCTACTCCTTCGGTGATGTCTGTC
Source organism: Spirodela intermedia (assembly GCA_902729315.2). Lineage (NCBI taxonomy): Eukaryota > Viridiplantae > Streptophyta > Magnoliopsida > Alismatales > Araceae > Spirodela > Spirodela intermedia. The sequence goes on from LR746265.1 coordinate 7,436,520, forward strand.
TCCACTCTTCGAGTGCCACATGACCTTCCTACTTTGAAACCAGATAGTGGTTGTCTGTCATAAGGAAAGGGTTGCAACTTTTTTTTTAGATTTCCTACTAACCTCTTATTTATTAGTGCCATTACTCGAGACATCATTTGCTCTATTATATTTTTTTCATTTTCATTGTACCTTCTAAGATTTATGTATCGGTCAAAGAATTGATTTGGAGTGTGAGAATAAATGGTGTTTATGAACTAATTCAATGAACCTTCTTCTAGCTTTCGGACTCTTTTTGTTTCCTCTATGGCCCCTTTATCTCTTTTGTGGCATCATCATTTAAGATATCTTATTTTAAAAAACTTCAAAAAATCTTATCTTAACTTTCTCTTAATAAATGTGTGTGAGTTATGTCAATTAAACAAACACCATGATGGTTCATACTCAAGTCGAAATGAAATTTTATCCACATGATCCTTTGACTTCATTCATTGTGATGTTTGGAGGCTGTACTCTATCTATCTTGGGTCATTGTTACTACATTATCTTTGTCGATGACTACACTTGGGTGAGTTAGGTTTATCTTCTCTAAAATCGTACTCAAGTTCAGACCATAGTTGTTCACTTCATTACTAAGGTCATCATTCAATACTTTACTATGCCCAAGATTTTTCACGCCGACAATACTTTGAACTTGGTTCATGATTCACTTAGCACATTTTGTGCTGATTGTGGTATTCTTCATCAAACCACATGTCTACACACATCCCAACAAAATGATGTTACCGAACAAAAAATATGGTAACTATTTGATATTGCTTGCACACACTCATTAAGATGAATGTTCCTTATTATCTCTGGTTTGACACTCTTCTGATAGCCACATATCTCTAGAGTTGACTTCCTTCTGCTCCACTTAATAGAGTCATTTTACTTCATCGTCTTTCACCTGATTCTTTTTTTTTCTTTACCCCCTCGTGTTTTTGAATGCACTACTTTCGTACAAAATCTTCTCCTTCTCTTTCTAAATTAGCCCCTCGTGCTCCCAAAAGAATATTTATTAGTTATTCACAAATAAAAATAAGTTATCAGGTCTATTTTCCTAATACTCTTACTATGTGACATTAGTTGACGTTACTTTTCATGAGGAGTTTTCTTTCTTTTCTCTAGCATCAACTCCTTGTTGATCTGTTATATTTTTACTACCTGATTTTTCTCTTATAGTGATCATTGTAGATCCCTCTCTTACTCTTCTTATTTGTCTAGTTTCTCCCTCATTAGTTCTTCCTCCAACACCTTCGACTTCGTCATCATCCAACTTCTTTACTCTTAGATTAGATTTGTCTTCACCCTCTATCAATAAGCCTCTTCTAATTGTCTCTTCTGAAACTCAAGTGAATGACCTTCATCTTCTTATTGCTCTCCACAAAGGTACATGTGCATCCACTATACATCTCATTTTTCACTTTATTTTTTACAACTGCCTTTCTCTTTTCTTTCATACCTTTGCTCTTTTTGTGACCTACAAGTCAATTCCACAATCGTATGTTGAGACTAGATAGATACTTGAATAGAAGGTGGCCATGGGCTTAGAAGTGGATGCCTTGGTGTCTCGAGAAACTTGGACACTTGTATATTGTCCACACAATGGCAACATCGTCATATACAAGTGGGTTTTTCACACTCAAGTATAACCCAAATGGATCTATTGCACATTACAAGGTGATGAACTAGATTTAGTAGTTAGATATGTTGTTGTGATATAACTAAGTTTATGTAGATAATATTTATAAAACATCACTCTTACATTTAAGATGAGGGTCGATTCTCAAGGAGTGTGGGTAATGAGAGTAAGAATTTTACTTATTTTATTTATTATATATATAAATATACATGAGGTCATGAAAGGTAGAATTAACTAACAAGGGTAAAGACAAGAGAAATAAAAATCATGAAAAAAGAGAGAATAGATCTAATACAATGGAATGATAGAATAAATGATAAAATTAGTTTGAATTAAAAGTTAATCTATCTATGAAGAGGATTACAAAGATGTCCTAAATTTGAATCTTGTACAAATCTCATTGTGCGTTAGTCCTAGACTGAGTGATGTTTGATCTATGATGATCTCTATATGCCTTAGGTAATATTTTCTCCATGATGATCTTGGACATGAAAATGTCATTGATCAGACCTTGATTTTCTTTCTATTTCCTTTGGCTAGTCATTGTTAGAGAGGGATCCAAAAATTGTCCTTCAAGAGGGGGGTGAGATGTTTTAATTCTCTCAAGAATTAGGCCTCTAATAAATAATTATGATTAATAACTAACACTCTTGGTGGACAATCTAAATTCTTCTATAAGGGCGGCACTCTAATCCTTCTCTTAATCTCATCTTAAAGCACCTAAGATAGACAACCTAGATCTTATCTCTTAATAGTCCTTTTAGGTTCAAATAAGCTAGGCCAAGGTGACGCCCTCTTTTGAGCCTATAACATATTAGGCTGGCCCTCTCTATAAGATTTAGGCTTTTCTTTAGTTTGAAGTCTTGAGTTTTTTTCATTATGTCCAACTCATAATAAAAGTTCACCTAAGTCCTTGTAATCAAATAATTATCAAGAAAATGTGAGAGAATCACTAAACTTCATAAAAGTCAAGTAGGGTTACTCTCATAATATAAATAAAATAATATATATTAAGACTTAAATATAAAATATTATGAATGACATAATGATTCGATAACACATATATAATTATATTATCTACCTATTAATTAACATTTATATATCAAATATTAATATATAGATGTAACTACTCATTTATAATTATCACAAGGCTCGTCTAGTTGTTTGTGGGTTCACCTAAGCTTATGGTATTGATTACATTGAGACATTCTCTCTAGTGGTTCAACTCAACTCTATTCGAATGATACTTTATCTGACAGTGAATCAAGCATGGTTTTTACATCAATTTTATATTTTTAATATGTTTTTCTATGGTGACTTTAAAGAATAATTATTTATGGAGCAACTTTCTAAATATGTTGTTAAGTCATCAAAAGTGTCCTTTGTAAAATATCATTGACAAACTTAAATATAGTCCACATACTTGGTTTATTAAGTTCAGTAGTCTTTTGTTGTAATTTAGATTCTCACCATATTTTGTGGATCCCATAGTACTTACAAAGACTATTAAAGTTAGCATTATTATCCTACTTGTTTATGTGAATGACATTATTGTGATAGAAAATGATGAAGCAAACATTCAATCTACCAAATTATACTTATAATAACACTTCAATATACAAGATCTGGAGGTTCCATAATACTTCTTTAAGATTGAGTTTATCTTTCAAGATGACAAACTCACTCTCTCTCAACAAAAGCATGTTTTTTTTTTATATGCTTCAAAAGACTAAGTTACTTGGGTGCAAGTTAGAGTCATCACCTATGGAGGCATGACTGCACTTCTAAGATACGTTGTCTCCACTCTTAGAGGATGCTAATCAGTATAGACGATTGTTGGGGAAGATGATCTACCTCACCGTCACTCTGCCCCCACATCATGTATATGGTTAGTGTCCTTAATTAGTTCATATAGAAACCTTAATAAGTTCATTAGGAAGAAGCTTTATGGGTTTGACATATATCAAAAGAGCTCTTGAGAGAGGGCTTATCTATCAAAGATATGAACATCTTCATATTGAAGCCTACTTGAATACAAAATATATTAGTGATAAGGGAGATCGTAAGTCCACTGATTATTGCATATATGTGTGTGACAATCTTGTCATGTAGCATTAAAAAAAGTAAAAGGTGGTATCTTACTTTAGTGCTAAGTTTGAGTGTCACACCATAGTCAAGATGACATGAGAGATGGTGTGGCTTAGTTCACTCATCAAAGACTTTGGCATCTCATCGCTTACACTAATACTTATGTACTATGATAATCAAGCTGTCATCTTCATTGTTAGAAACCCTATGTTTTATGAGTAGACAATGCATATTGAGATTGATTGTCATTACACTCGAGATAAGATAATGTTAGGTGTTATCTTTACTTTGCATATCGTTTTATCTCATCAGCTTGTGAACGTCTTCATCAAGAGTCTTGCGAGGATCTCTTATGATACGACGTGCATCAAGTTAGATATATTTAACTTATATGCTCTAGCTTGAAGAAAAGTGTTAGAATAGACCCATTAAGCCCACCAAGCCTATTTTAGACTTACTCTCTCTATGTCCTTATTCTTCTCTCTCTTTCTTCCTTTCTTCTATATAATCTTATGTACTCCTCTTCTTCAAAATATCAATATCAATTCTAGGGTTTTCTCTTCCTCTTGTCAATAAAATTTAATCTATCTTCTCTCATATTAGACTTAAAATTTCATATGCAGTGGACATCCAAATTAAATTCATGTACAATCTAAGAAAAGTTCATCCTCTTACAACTAAGAGAGATCTACAACATTTGAAGAAAATACTTCATAGAGGTAGCTTATTCAAGAAAGGTAAAAGGTTAGATATTGAAGTTTACATTGATCTTGATTATGTAGGTTTCATTGTCAATCAACAATCTACTTCAGACCACTATAATCTTCTTGGTAGAAGTTTCTTATATGGTGCAATAAGAAATAATAAGTGGTGTGAGATCAAGTGTAGAATCTAAATTTCAAGCAATAATGTAAAGAATTTACAAAGTATCATGAGTAAAATGTATTCTAAAAGACTTGAGAATCAAGTGGCACATACTCACAAAGCTATATTGTGATAATAAATGAGCCATTAGTATAGTTCATAACCTAGTACAACATGATCTAACAAAACACAGATATATTAGCACTTTATGAAGGATAAGTTAGAAAGTGGCATCATTTATACATCATATGTTTCAACTCATAATCATATTATGGACATACTCACAAAGGGATTGAGCATACCTACTTTTTAAAAGATGATATCTAAGCTGAGATTGGATAATATCCACTCACTAGCTTAAAGGGGAAAGCCATATATTACCGTGTTATTTATTCTCAATATATATTATGTTTTATTTTATTTTTTCGTATTATTTGGTTCATGTTTAATATAAGTGAAACCCAATCAGATATATTTTACCTGATCGTTGAGTCGTTTATAAGACTATATCTATTTTCATTTCAAGTTAATCAAGTAATCTTTGCCTTCTTTCTCAAATCAAGCCCAAGGGTAATGGCTCTTTCTAGCGACGACCACACTCCTGGCAGTGGCTAAACATCTGGCTACCAGGAAGATTCGACATGATGCATAACTTTATATTCATGTCCACTTAAATGGATTGCCCAATGATTGGATGGTCATCTAAGTTAAAATCCACACAAGTGGAGCAAGCCCAATTTATAACTAGCTCACGATAACTGAGTCTGATCTACAATCTTCACAGTCTGAGCTAAAAGCGCTTGGGCAGTGTCAAGGAAGAACTAAGGTGTCACCTGTCCTTAGCCAGTACAGTCCCCAAGGGAAAGGTTTGCCATCCTCTCTATCTCTCTCTTTCCATCTTTCATAGCTGGTCCTTGAGAGTTTAAGAATGTTAGAATCAGAGAACCACCAAACAGGGTGCAGATTATGAGCAAACACTTTGTGCCTGGCACCGAGAAGTAAATGAGAGTGGGGAAGCAAGGAATCCAGAACTCGTATGAACATTTTATCCCTGATGTCCGACACCAGGATGGAACTGGATCACGGCCATGAAAATGGTCAGACGTCGTCCTTCAATGGTAGCGCAGAGCAGGCTCTTAATTGTCGTTGATCCAAATGGATCTCTTTTGACTGCAGCATTTGTGTGGTCGATGCGGTCGCCACACCAAAGCCACATGAGAGGGACTTGAGATGTCATCAGTGCTCCTCATCTGCGGTTGTATGACTTCTGCAGTTTAATCCATTGAAAGGTCTACAAATAGGAAACATCTGAATATTCAGAGTGAAGCATGGCTGTGGAATCTCCTTGCCATCTAATTGGATTACAATGCTGCCAAATCGGCTGTGGGGATGTTTCTAATGACTCTCATGAGTTTGTTTCATCCCTCTAAGATTTTTTATTTTCATTCCATCAGTGAACGACATGCAATAGTTTGGTAACTCCTGACATTGAGTCCATGCTCACACCCCAAATGATGACAAATTTTGATGTAGCCCGAAAACTACTGCCAAACGAGGGATGTAAGGTTTTTAACCTAGGCAGAGAATCTAATAGAATCTGCATCAAAAGAGCTAAAAAGTAATAGAATGGAGTACAACAAAGTCTTAGACCAATTCAAGTGAATTAGAGACTCAAGAGACGTGAAAACTCTATTTGGTTCAAATTCAGCTTGGAATGACACAATAAGAGATTTGGTCACATATTTAATATGCCTAAATCTCAAATTTGTATATTTTATTCATGTTAAATAACTCCCATGTTTTGTTTTATTTCTTAGGGGTAGTCTAACATAATCTTCCTTTTTTGTAGAAAAGTTTAATCTTTTTTTTTTTCTATTTTCTAGGATCATAACCATTTTCCCTTTTATAGGTTAGTTATAACTAATTTTCTGCTTATAAATAAGCCCCCCCTTATAGCCCCAAAGGAAATACACGTTTTATCAATCAATTTCGAGTTTTCCTTCTTTCTGGAGATTCTCCCCTTCTACTACTGGATTCTAGTACCCCTATGGACTTAAGGAACTATTTTCGATCCTATGGATTCAGGATCAACCTCTTGTGGACTCAAGGAGTGAAATCTCTTCGTTCTATGGATTCAGGGTAAGTGTTTTCAACCAAGACATGTTTCTTTTAGATTCAAGGTCATGATTTTGTTTCCAAAATACACAGCCAAAGCTGAAACGTGATCAAGTTAATCAATTCTTCAAATTTCTACTGCGTCAAATTTTCACGACAATTGTTGGCCAATGTTCATCGATCGTTATTGAAGAGATGATGAACATATCCACACATTCCAACAACTGCACAGTCAAAGCACTCATTCAAGATGGTGTCGGACTTCGGCACTTCATCTTTGGATGCGATGGCACCTTGGGATCCTGCCGCCAGACGTCGCTGGTGCTCACACAGCAGAGTCCTTGCCGGGGATGGAGAGGAAGCTGTGGCAAGGGGGAGGACAGCTCTTCAAGAAATCGAGGCAGATGCAAGGCGGGACTAAGAATCTTTCGCAGGTGCAGCTGTTGCACCCGTAGGCGCATCGGATCTCCTCATGTGTCAGGTCCCCGCACATGTAAACGCCAATACTTTCATCGTAAGCACAATCGTTGCAGCACCAGAGCGAGCTCCCGACGGGCTTCTGCTTCCCGGACAACACTAGTGCGCGGAAGGCGTCCGCACGCTGGACTGCACCGCCGCCGCCAATGGGCCGCCGGGCGGAGGCAGCGAGCAGGGCCATAGAAAGAAGAACCAGAACTGCGACAGCCGCCACGGCATGAGCCTTGCCACTCTCCATCTCTATTTCTCTCTCTGGTGAATCCGTTGAACTTTTGCTGCTTCAACAACCCTTTTTTTAGGCAAATAGGAAGGAGGAGAATTGAGCCGGCCCTCCGTGGCAGAATAGCGCCGTCTTCTTCATTGCCGCCGCTTCACGTGGAACTGGTTGGCTACACCAACACCTCTCATTCTCACACGGCCCATAGCCGCCCCCTTCACCGGGTCTTCCTCTCTCTCTCTCTCTCTCTTTTTCTAGTAACGCTCGAGTGGGGATCTTCCGGGCGCATTTCCTGTCGTCCTTTACTGGGAACTACCATCTTCGAAAGAATGAGAGCGAGAGAGAAGGCCCATGTGGCCTGTTGATGGACAACATCAGATATCAGAACACGCCACCTAACAGAGACTGATAAGAAGATGAAGCCTTCGAATTAGTGATAGATACAAGGATTTGGGAGACCGGAAGGACACGGCATAAGTCAGGTGACGGGCAGCAAGAAGGTGCAAGGGCGACGGGGCCACCGCAAGCCAAGGATATCGACCGCACAATTCGTGCTAGCCTGACAAGGTAGCGTGTCTATCCACTTGAAGAAATCCGTGGCGCGCGGTGGCGATTAAGATCAGGGGCCGAGCCACCGTTGGAGTGCCCTTGCGCATTATCCACTGCTAGTCAGTGATGACTGAGAGTGGGTAGCATGCGTCTTTAATGGTCGATGCGAGAACCGAAAAGCAGAACACTGCGAATTCAACCCGAGGACATGATCTAGCGCCATGTCAGCTTCGGCGTCGAGGGCTAAACAGTGTTTCTCCTCATCTATTGGGTTTCCCTCCGTTTTCGCAGGACCTCCATTCCTATTCTTTTAATCTCTTTCAAGACCCACAGAGAATTATCTTGTTTATCGTCCTCGCCGTCAGATCGCCAGAGAGAGAGAGGAGTGGTGTACTACAAGCACATTCCACTGAAAACGTTAGCAATCGCATGCTGTACAAAGGGGAGAGAGAGACTATCTTAAAACTTGTTGGCGCTAAAGAGACAATAGCCATTATTAAGACTTCATAGTTACCAGTCAAAATATTTCTTAAGAAATAAAGGGTTGTTGCCAGACGAACATTTATTTTTCATCCTTTTGGAACTTCTCTTCATATCCTCTACTACATTCATTATAGAAAATTGCGACACGCAAATTTCTAAATATCATGTAAATGAGGCCACGTCATTATATCTTGATACAAAGTTATGGTTATTATTGAGGCATTAAAGAGTGGTACTTGATGAGTGAAAGAAGCGTAGCTTTCTCAATAGGATTTATTTTTACCGACCCATGACTCATTTAAATAATCTATAACTTTTTATTCATGCCCACTTCAATAAATTGCTGAATGATTAGATCATGTCTCTTTAAATCCACTCGTAATGGGTAGAACAAGCCCAATTTACCACAATATTATTGTATTTTTATATGGACTAAAGTAAGACTATCTAGTGAAGAATGAAGCAGCGGAAACCTACAACCACGTCGACACCGCTTCGGCCCAGCCCCATTCAAGATCGATTTCCATTATTATTAATTATTTTTATTTCTGAACTCTGATAAATACTCTCATATTTCTAGAATGAGGGCTGGGAAGAATTTGAGGAATTTACATATTTCGCTCCATGATGGAGAGGCCATGAGGGTCAACCAACTACCCTTTGTGAAATGGAGGGTGTCTATCTGCTGCCACCTTCCTTTGCCGTTGCCTATTGCCAACCATCCGTCCATAGACTTCCACCACTGCCCATCTTCAAACTGTTGCCTTTCTGTCATTATTCGCCTTCCACTCTTCGTCGCCGTCACCCTTTGCCACTGTCCATCGTCTACTGCCACCTAATCCCACTGCCCTCCTGTCTTCGCCCATTGCCAACGACCACCACACACCCCTTCCTCCGCCATCCTTTGCTACTGCTGCCACTATTTGCCCCACCACCGCCGTCTGGCAGCGCTGTCCTGCCCTGCCGTTCTGATCATCTGCTCCTTTTGTCGCCTCTCACTCCGTGTTTTGCGATAATGGTTGTGGTCTCTTTAGCGCCAACAAGTTTTAAGATAGCCTCTCTCTCCCCCCCCTTATGTACAGCATGCGATTCCCAACGTTTTCAGTGGAACGTGCTTGTTTCAGGTCCAAGCCAACCCACCGCTCCGGTCCAGACTGTTTGGTCTATGCCAATCCACTTTGCCTAATTCAAAGTTATCTACCCCCACAACCAGGCCAATGTGGTCAACTATCAACGACTAAGGGTCAACAGTGAAACTATTTGGTCAATGGTCAAACTACTTGGTCAACATCCACGGTGCGCAATTGGTTGACTCTCACAGCCTTTCGTTCATAGAGTAAAATAAGTAAATTCCTCAAATGGGGCTGGGCTGAGTTCAGAAATCAAAACAAAGAAATAGCAAAAAATAATTAATAATAAAGGAAATCACTCCTAAATGGGCTGGGCTGATGCACTGTCGACGTGGTCGTAGGTTCCGGCTGCTTTTATCCTCACCATTATCCCGCGAAACTGTCTGATCTTCAGTGGTCACATCTGTGAGCTGTCCACAGTCGGCGCAGTTCCCAAGGAAACAGTTTATCCTTCTTCCCCACCCCCCACCGACGAAGCGCAGTCCTAGAAATGTTGTAGAATGTTACGATCAGCGAACTAGTTGTCTGGGACCGAGAAGTACATGAGAGAGAGGGAGAAGCAAGGAATCCAGAACCCATGTGCACGCGCTGCTGAGCGTCAGGACGTTTTCCTCCCGACGCCGGCATGGAACTGGATCGTGGCAATGGATATGTTTGCCAGCCACGGCTATGGTGAGACGACCTCCTTCAGTGGCGGCGCAGAGCGGGCTTTAAATCGCCGTCTCTCCGGATGGATCTGCTCTGGCTGCAGCATTCATGCGGACGACAATGCCGCCAGAAGGCCAGATCCACACAAGACGGGCCCTGCGATGTCGCCAGTGCTCCTCATCGGCGGTTGCATGACTTCATCTAAGAAGTAGCAAATGTCTAAGTATTCAGAGTGAAGCATGCCTGTAGAATCTCTCCGTCATCTAACTGGATAACATGATACCACCAAATTGGCCATGGCAACGTTTCAAGAAACTCCCATCGGTCGTCATTCAAGAGACGATAAAAGCATATCCACGCACTCCAACCGCCACATATAGCCGAAGTACTCCACCAAGATGGGAATCTCACGTACGGAGCCAGCACAGACACGGACCCTTATCCTTCGGGTGCGATGGCACCTCTGAGACGCCGCCGCGGGACGTCGCTGTTGCTCCGGCGACGAAGTCCTTGCCTGACAAGGAGAGGTTGTCACCACAAGGCGGAAGGCAGCTATCCAGATAGTCGGTGCACAAGCAAAACGGGTTAACGCTCGTGGGCACGACCCATCTCCGTCTGTCCTTTACCAGCACTTGAAATAGCCAATCCTTTTAAAATCTCTCTCAACCCTTAGCTCTCTCCAGTGTATCTGCGTGTGCGTCTCCCTACCGATCTATACACCCTCGAATCTAGTGAACAGCTTAGTCGAGGAATATCTATAAATGTCCGTTAATAAGATAGTAACCTTCTGCGGAATAGAGATGATGAATCAAGATCACGAGGTGAAAAAACAGAATGCACAGGCGGATCAACATTGGCCGGCACAGCAGCCTGAGACCTTAAGCTCGCCGGAGAAGAGGTGTGCATCGTGCCCATCTGGAGAAACCTCGCCGAAATTGTCAGAGTAGGAGGGGGATGAGAGGAGGGGTTCTCTGTGCTTGGGGCCAGTCCAGAGAGCTACGTCTCCATGGATTTCACGCCTGTAGACCGCTGCCGCCTCTTCCTCGTCGACCTCTTCCCCTCTCCGTCTTTCTTCGCCGGCTTCGAGACCAGCGGCTGCGTGCTTTCGAGGTGCTGCCGGATGGCGGCGACTGGGTCCGACTGGAATGCGGGATGGCTGAAGACGGCCTGTAGCTGCTTTCCCTCTCTCTCCCTGCGGGAATCAGACGCCATAAGAGCGGTCGGAACTGGGACGAGATCCAACAAGAATGAGGAAGCTGAAAGGGACTGTACACTAGCTTCGTCCTGGACTTGCAGTTGAATTTCAGTTTAGCAGTGGGACCGTCCTGCTGTGGCGGTGGGCTATTTTCATCCGGCAAGGTGGCAGAGAGTGCAGAGAGATCATAGGCTTTGAGTTTCTTCTGCCGGCTTCGTGTTCTTTTCTTCTGCAGAGGAAACCCTAGAGTAGATGACTTCCATGGGGAATTGGACTGAAAAAATACTAAACAAGATGAATATTGATCATTTAGCACTCATAGAGGGAGAACAGTGAGACTGGTGACCATACATCGATGCATTGCCGATTAAAGGACAGCGCAAGCTCACAGAAGGCCATTAGAGAGGTGGCAAAATTGAATGATCACCACCTTAAAAAAATTCAGAGAAATGATTCAAAGCAGTTTCGTCACAAACCCACGTCAAGAAATCATGCGGATGACTCTAGATGGTGTAATTGAATCCGGGCAAAAATCTCTGAATTTCTTGCGTTCAATCAAGTATTGGACGAGTTCTTGTTGATGAGAATGAGGATCAGGATGGAATGAGATGAAAGTACACCATAAGAAACTCTATAAAGACCAGTGGCTAATAGAATGTCTGGGGGAGAATCATGTTTGAGCGATGGAAACTCATAAAATATGCCTCTACATGTGAGAAACCTAAAGTGGAGATCAAACCAAGCTGTGATGGAACAGCGAGACCGCCGCCCGTCTTTGTGGATTGCGGGAGCAGACAAGGCATGTCCAAAGTTCAATGAATCCTGGGCCTGAAGTAAAACTGGAAAGAAAGAAAGAAAGTTTGGACGATGAAGCTCGCAGGGAAGGTATTAGAGACGATTTGTGTCAAGAGAAACAGGTGAAGATTCCAAGGTATGTGAAGACAGGAAGAGCGCATCGTCACAGCATCTCCTTGTTGATGGAAAATGGGTCAGCTTGAGTTTTCACATACATTTCTCGACAATCCATGACCATCGCTTAAAAGATGAAGAAACAGCTTTAAAGTTGCTTTGATAATCCCTCATAAACGAGCAAGATATAACAGCACTTCAAGAAACTCTAAAAGAGGCACAAAAGCGGTGTCAAATGATCAAAGAGCAGTGTGAAACCTTGCTGATTGTTTTTGTAGCAGATAGGGAAACGGCAACCTTTTTGACATCTGAAAACATATCAAACGTGAAGAATAATTTAAGCATCAGTATTTTCTAGAAGGGAAAAGGATGAAAAAATAAATACTGAAATCAAATTGCAGCTAGACCATTTAGCAGTTCAAGATTTAAGACTCAATAAAATGACCACTCAAATAAAATATAACAGAAGAATAAAAAAAAAATGATAAGAATGGCACCATAACACCGACAGGTGAAGATTGTATATCTCCTTTATATGATCATAAAAATCAATAAGTCCAATGTTCTTTTACAGCCCATCAGTTTTGCAAATGACTGAAGATCCAGGCAGCCTGGCTAAAGAATAGCATGGTCTAAGGCCATGCTTTCCACATCCAGCTGGCGATCCATATCAGAGACTCCTTTTCTTTGCATGTTCTCTGAGAAACAAGGGACTCTCAACCTTTGCTGGGAAATATTGAAATCAATAACATAGAAGACGGAAGAAGGAGACGTGTGCATAGAACATGGGAGGAATTCAGGAGACCTCCATAGATCAGAAGTCTCAGACGAGATCATCTGAGAACTATAAATAGCGCCTGGAGAAACAGAGTAAGAGAGAACAGTGAACCTGGAGAGGCAGGGAATCCTCTCGAATCCCATCCCCACCCCCACTTCTCTCCTTCCCCTCTATTTCGATAGAACTATCATTCTGACATTCTATCAACACTACACTGTCCAATGTTGCTATATCAACATTGTTGATTTTCTTTCCCCTGATTCGTTCTGATCTGATCCTTCCAAAGAGGATCATATTAGCATGTTGCGATAGATGAATGAAAGAAATAAAGTAGTGAACTGAAATCAAGTCCACAAAAACACAGTTAAATAGGCCCTAGCACCAACGCATCAAAGACCATAGTCACCAGTCTGAAATTACACCAGCTCAATTCATGTAAGGGAAACTCATAAAGCAAACATACGAATCATGATTATATGTTGATCGTCCAAGGTCAACCAGGGTGTTTTAAAGTTGCCTTTCATTGAATCTGGCTGCAACTAGTACCATTCTTATTTAGAAGATTATCGCAATATTGCCCATCCCAGCATCCATCTGTAGTTCAGGAGCCACATTCCCTGTATAGCCCCAAATGACACCACAGATTAACATCATACGCACGAGATAGTCCTTGGCAAACCAGTGAGACCAAGATGAGTCAACCTGAAATTACACCCAGACATGAACTTGGTCCAACATAGCATCAAATGGTATAAATATAAGAATAAAAATTTTAAATTTATAAATTCCCCATGGAAACATTGAATATAGGACTTGATTGACAACATGTTTTAATATAAGGTTCATGAATTCAGTATAAATCTCATATCAACAAATGGTGGTTCGAATTAAAATTTCAAATAATATCACAACAGTTTTCAATTCTCAGAAGTTGGCAACAAAAAAATTTAAACAAGAAAGAGATTAATTACCCAGTTTTTTTAAAATTTCGTGTTTTAAGAAACTCTCGTCCTCATTAAAATCTCCTGCCTTGCCACTATCCTAACTCCATTGGAAAGGATGAAAGCGAAATCAGGCAGATGGGCTGTGACCACAGTGACCACAGCAAATTGCTGCACATAGTCAGGGCGAACAATGTAGAGCACCAACAGAAGTTTTTCCTTTTCCAACACTTTCCAGTTTCAGTTTGCTGCTTCTCCCACTACAAACTCATTTCTAGTCCTTTATCCATTGGCTCTCCAGCAGACTCCTCTCCCTTTTATACTTCATTTCTATAAAATTATGTCTCTTTCCAACATGAAAGGGTGTCAACGAAAGAGCAATTGCAGTTAGAACCAAGCTGCGTGATTGAGACCATCAAATTTCCATGTAAGCAATTCGGTTCCCTTTTTCCTTAATTGTCGATTATTTTGTAGGTTCTCCATCATAATTCATGGAAGCCTCCAATTTCAGCTCAAATCAACAGATCAGAATCGGAATCTACTGACCGAGAATGCAATAGTCCAGGATTAGAACTATGACAATTAATCAATCTTTAGGAACTGTTACCAATCAAGCTGCAATGCACCAGCAATCTTTAATCGATAAAGCAGCCAAACCTTACTCCTTGACCATTTTTTCTAATTTTCTCTATTTTAAGCTAATACAACATGGGCAACAAAAATATAAATCCGTGTCAAGTGCAGTTAAAGCTCCACACACGAAAAGAAAATTCCAGCCCGACATTATTAGAAATATTGTGGTTATAATTGACTATCGACAAGGACAACACATGAAAAACAAAAATTTCTGTTTAAATATTTACTTGAAGAGGTAATATGACTGTAATAAGTATATCTCATCTCACTATGCAGAAAAGAAGTATGCCATCCAACTGAGAAGAATGAAATACATTTATTACTGGGGTTGCATGACACAACTCAGAATTTAGTTCCGCAAGATCCTTCTCACCTTCTACTGACAGAATCATTTCGATGGCTGAAATAGATATTCAAAGGCATATGTACGATCTCATTATTACTTTTTCTGTTTTGAATCAAGAATCCTCGTATATTGAAGACAGATAAGTACTTTCAGAGAAGATTATATAAGTTATACAATAGAAACTTTACAGTTTCATATACATTAGAATTCTTTCATTTTTAATTATCAAGTGCGTCAAAAGCACAATAACGAGTGAAAAAGAAAATGAAATGATCATGTAATCCACTTTATTCAATAGCTTTTGAAAAGAAAGAAGAAAAAAATATCAGAGCTGATCCTATACCTTAAACATATGAAAGCGAAAAAGAAACTAGAGAACAGTGAGTTCGGTGGAATCAAGCCTATTACATCAAATACTTACATAGCATCCATAATTTACATAAATGAAGAACTTTAACAAAAATGAAAAACTTACGCTCATAGAAATGCTTTCGTTTCTCAAATTTCAGGGAGTGCCTAGAAACCTTTCCGGAGTTCGATCTGAAATCAGGTAACGGTTACTGTTAACTGATAGAAATAAAGCAAAGCACAGCTGAAAAAAAATTGAATGTTAAGGTTTAATTATGTCTTAAACTCAGACAGTAAGCAGATCTTCATATACATTAGCTGACAAGCCCCATTTATTTGTAATAAATCCGAGAGAAGAAATTCAAAACAAGGCCTCAGCAACATGAAAAGCAAATAAACAAAAAATTCACATAAAACGTAAACAGATGGTACGGTGTGACGATTTGAACAAAACGAATAGTGAGAACAAGAAAAAACAGCGCTAAAAGCACACGAAAAATCCAAGAAAAAGTATAGTTTAATCTCAAAACGTAAAAGCATAAAAGAAAAGCATCCTACGAAATCAAACTACCTGAACAACAAAATGAATGGAATGGCAATCTCTTTTCACATTGATGTATAATATGATACCATTCACAACATACATTTGAAACTACCTAAGAAAAGTGATTAACTTCAAAATTTAAAAAATACACCTTGTAAATGAAAATTTAGACAAGTTGCGAGAGGATCGCCATACCTCAGACTAGCGAGCCCCATTTATTAAATGTGAAAAACTGATCCCAATTCAAAGAACTCAGAAATCCTATCAAAAGCCAAGAACCAGTAAAAACACTATAACAGTAAAGAACGATTATAAAGGCTATAGGTGACAATCTTAGATGCTCTAAACAATAACCAAAATTTAAAGGAAGCAATATCTACAACATAGTGCATATGATATCATTCTTCGAAAATAGATTAGAAGTTTCAGGATGGCAAAAACCAGATAACTCCAAGACCAACAAAAAACAAAGAAATTTAGGATCTATGTTCACTGCCATTCATTTATTTGGGGCACCATCATTGCATTACTCTTAATGTATTCCTTCTTTCTCTGAGGGAGGTTGTTAATCTGAGCACTTTACTAATCATGATTAATGAAGGGTGCTTATCGTGTATCCGGCCGCTTTTGCATTCGTTGAAATACAGCTGATGACATTTATGCCTCTAGCCTAAGGGAATTAACCAGAGTAAGAAATAACAAGCATAAAAAAAGATTCAAATTCAAGCACAATACCAATGGATCGCATGATGGAAGTTTCAGTCTTCATAAGTATATATCAATATTGGATATTATTTGATTCATTAAAAATTTCTGTATCACATAAAAGCAGACAAATAATGTTCACACTATGTATAAGAGATCCTCAAGCAAAAGTTAAAAATCTACGTCTGTTAAATGCACTAAAGAAGTAAAGTGACTTTACTTCCCAGTCTAACACAATGAAGAAGGTATAAAACTCTTCTATGCATCATAACTTAACCATGTTCATGTGCCAAATGCACAAATATCTTCTAGACATCTGGTAAAATCATTACAAAGATGAATGCCTTGACTCACAATTTTTATAGGAAATGAATGCTGGATAACTGATTTCATCAGAAAATATTTGAAATCCCAAAACCCAATGGATATATGCAAAAAGAATAAGTCAAGAGTATTGATAAAGTAAGCACAAGCACACACCATAAATCACCATCACAATTAAGCATCTCTCACTACACTTCCATGATGAACATAGTACCATAGGCATCTCATAGTGCCACGATAGTGGCACACTGAATTACACAGTAACCCTGGCTAATTATAAAAAGGTGACTGATTCATTGAGAAGGATATAGAGCACCTCACTGAGTTTTATCTGAATACGAACTCAACTTGAATATTTAATCAATCACAATAAATAGATACGCAAAGGATACATGTTCATGATATTAGTTGCTTTCAGTGATAGATATTCCTCCCGAAACGAAGCACAAGAATTATGATAATGACGCCCGTTAATCTATTCAAATCAGTAAAATGTCAGACATTCTATAAACTTTAGGAAAGAAAAATAAGTTTTGAGGATAGATGATCCGAATGTAGTATTTACCTCGATCACGTTTTTTTAGAGGATCTGATATACTATTGTTAAAATGACTGGCGCCGGCTGTGAAATTGCAATGAAGTTGTGAAGCGTTTGGGTCCACACATAGGGGTGTGAAGAAAGAGAGGTATTTATCATGTGTGCCTTTAAAAGAAAGAAAGGCAGAGAGAGAGAGAGAGAGAGAGAGAGAGAGATAATTCTATTTAGTGCTATTAGTCAACATCAAAATACTTAAATGAACAGAATCTGCAAATGAGCCACAAAGAGAATAGCGTAGGGCTAGAGTGACTTTCCATGATAAAAGTTGAGATTTCTCATTTTATTGATAGGAGTAGGTTATGGATCAAGTCACCCTATTTAAGAAGAACTTTGTTAGTCGAAGCACTTTCCCGTCTGCCAACAAAAGGACCAATTCATCTCCCCTCCTATTTCCTATTTCCTATTGTGGCCCACTTGGAACCAACACATTAAATGTAGCTAAGCCTTCTGTTAGAGTTGGGCTCATGTAAGTAAACAAGTAAAATCAATGCAAGCAGATTAACCTGTGGAATAAACAAATCAAATAACGTTAAAGAGTAGCCTTTTAGGAAAAATAGGGCACATGAAAGGCAGTTCAACAACAGCAAGCCCCTTGCAATTCAAAAATTTTACTCACCCTTCCCTCTAAGCCATCCGCGCTTTACTCTGAGCCTTCTGTGTTGTAATCTATGGATTTTCTCCGCCTTCTGTCCAATAGAGGAGAACCAACCAAATCCTTTCGCTTCCGGAGGCCCGAGAAGAGGCCGGTGATCTGTGGAGGTCGGGGACCCTGGAGAGCGAACTTGGTCGATCCGGGCCAGAGGGTGGGGTAGAGGAGCCGCCGAAGGCCGCATAGGACGACTTGCTCCTCAGTGTCACGGGCTCAAGGACAACCAGACCTCGATTTTCGCCCCGGACCGGCCTTGGTCTCCCTCGCCGGCACCAAGCAACCTCTCTACAAGTCGCGGAAGATTTTTCTTAGCCGGCACAGAGCAAGTCTCTCTTAGAGTAACAGGAGGAAGGCCCCGCTTCGTCTTTCCACGCTTGATTCCCCTCTCCATTTTACAGGGCACATCCCGTTTTTGCCCTAACGGGCCGCGATCTGGGCCGCCCAGAAATCCCGCCAAGCCCCCGTTATTTCCTCTTCTCACGGCAGAACGTGCGTCGAACGATTTTCCCGCCTACAGCGACCCTCCGGTGCATTGTTCCGCCGGTTCGCCCGAAACTCTGGTCCACCGCGAAGAGCCGTTCATTCTCTGGTTCCGTCGTAACGGGTCGACCACCCTGCCCCTATCCTGGTCCGTTGGCTCGTGTCCTGTGGGGTCCCTTCCGGCGGCGGTGAGAATCTGCAATCAGCGCCTCAACAGAGAAGCTGATGCAGTGGGTGATTGACGAGGTCCGCCTCGATCTAGTATCCAACACAAAAAGAGTGAGGAGCACTGCGCAAGGATGGAAGAAGAAGAAGAAGAATCTGATCGAGAGGAGGTTGCCAAAGGGAGAACGAGAAGAAGATGAAGAACAGACCAGATGCCAAGAGGCCTCTGACTAAGAAGTGGTTCATCTTCTGATTTATCAACTGTGCTCTCATCCGGTCGCTCTCTCTCGTCTCTTCGTATTGGCTCTCTGTATGCATCACTCGGCACACGCGACTGCATTCTCCAGCGTCCTGGCTAACAATGCGGAGAGGAGACCCAAAAAACCCCAAAAGTTGTGCAAACGACGGTACGTCTCTCCACTCCTCTGCGATTATGTAAAGGTTCATAACATATTTGATTCCACTAGTCATTCCTTCCCGCTTTGTCCGAAGAATCTAGTTTGAGGACCAGTTTATTGAGGAATGTGATTACTTTGGTGAGATGAATGATATTGGCTGTGAGATGATCGCTGGTCAGTTGTCTTCTACTTCAGCTGCTGGTTGGTATGTAAATCAAAACCGTGAGCATCTTTCTGTCTGCGGTCAGAAATTCCATGGCTGACAATCAGGACATAGAAAGCTTCCCAAAGAGATGTCTCTTGGTTCATGGGAGAAACCAGTCACGGGAATGTCGTCAAGATTTGATACTTGTAAAAGAGCATAATCATATTATCAAATGCCAGTTCTTAAAGAACTTAATTGCTAGGTTTACTTGGGAAATGGTTGATGGAAGCGTGGGAAGTCGGTATTTTTTATCTGATGGTCTCGTATTGATCGAAGTTCTCTCGTTTCTCCCCTCTGCTTTCCTGAACAGGTGTGAAGATGATTCATCCCTTCTTTGGCCCATCTTAGGGCATTCCATCCCAAGTGTGGAGACTACCATGGTTCACTTTCCGTCTATTCCCTTCGTTTTATAAGACACACTAGGACTTCACTGCAAGGTAATTTGTTTATTAAACTGCAATAGCGATATCACTTCTCTATCATACCTTTTTCCTCCTAAAGAAAGTTACCACTCCTGGCCGCCATCATTTTGGATGGATTATTCATCATGTTCGCTAATTCCCTTAGCTCGTGACGGTGTACCTCTAAGGTCAAGCCTACCAATGAATTACTTTTCTCTTCTTGTTTTATTTCTTCTGTGGTGGGTAGGACAGTCAAGAAGCAGATGGATGCTTTGAATGTGAAGTTTTGAATCTCTGTCAGAAGTCCTCTCCTTGCAGATTCATTTCTCCTTTCCGCTTGCTCCCTTCGGTTCCTTGAAACATTAGATAGTCGATTCCAACAAGCAGATTGCCCTGGGGGAAACACATGAGCTCGATTCTCCTTATAACGAACATTTGAAGAAAGCTCACAACGGCGGATTGTTGGCCTAGTGTTGTCTGGTTTTATTGCCCTCACTATGGTTCAGACATGGAATAGGATGGCTTTCATGTTGATTTCTAGTCCTGGGTTTCAGGCGCAGGTAGATAAGTACAAGGAAGACCTTCAGGTGCACTCTTCCAAGTTCTACTATGCTTTGAGGAATGTTTTCTAGGGTTATGCTACTATATTCATAAGGGTTATGCAACTAGATCATGACCCAGTTACCTTTGAAAATAATAAATTAGGAGGCAAAAGAATAAATTCACATAGTAGTCCCGTCCCATATTTGAAAAGAAGAAGCATCAATATATCCATATTCTGTTCCCCACTGTCTAGAGTAACTGTAATAATTTTATTCTCAGGAAAAGTCGTATTTATTAAAATATGATAATAAGGTCAAACCATAAACCTACAAGGAAAAAAAAGAGAGACTTGGATCTGCAAAGAGAACATTCTGAAAAAATTAGGCTATAAAGTTTTCTCTTTCTGCATTCCATCATTCCTAGAATATGGGAAAATTATTTGCGGGTCTTGAAACAAATTAGATCAGACCAACAAGGTGCTAAAATGAAGGATATACAAAACTAGAGAAATACTAAGTAGGTAATAAGCCCATTTGATATCTCTTCATCCCCAAAGAATTCTCGACATGAAAACACACAGACAAAATGTTATATTTTAGTTCCCAATGTTTTATTCATGTGGACCTTACTAGCTCTAGTTTTAAGCTTCAATTTTGCATCATTTTATTTTACATTAAAATGGCTTGGTTTTTACTAGTAGATGCTAGTCATAGGAATTTCTAATTTGTTCAAAGCATGAATACTGATTTTCTTAATAGCTCTTTTCCCTTTACATTCCACAATTAAAATTTTTATTTAAAATCCAAAAATTAAGATCAATTAAAGAATGAAAACTAATATCTTACTTGTATTCATTTATGTTACTTTTTTTATTATCAGCATAAAAATATGTATTCAAAAGTTTGATATTAGAAAGTTGTGAATATTGTCAACATCAAGGTGTCTAGTTTATCATGAAGTTAAATAATGTGTCAACTCATGCCATTTAAGGTTATTGAGGAATAACTATGTATTTAGGCACCAAATTATATCAACCTTTCTGTCATCCTAAATTTCAAAAGTAAAAGTTTACTAAAATCACAATCAAATAGGAATACTATGTCCTTTATGATATATGACCATGGGTTGATTATTTTGTATCAAGTTTAGCTATTTTTTGAAAGTTTAGACTACTTTCAGTTGTTTTAAGTTACATTTTTTTATACATTCATAATCATCCCTAAGAAAAACTTAGTATAGGCACAAAGACATGCTAAAAGCAATAAAGATGAAAATGATTTACCAATGAATATAAACATGAAATCAAACTGCTCAAAAATAAAATGCATGTCTATATGCATGCAATCATGAAATAAAATTTGTAGAAAGAATGGGCCAATGATCTAGACACCCCAACACCAGAATGAGAGGTGCCATAAAATGGGTCTACAAAAAATTCAATGCCTCACATATGCAAAGTGTATATGGCTTTGATGTGAAACATACAAAACATTGTATATTGAGGTATGTTTTTATTCATTCTAAAGAATGAAAGGCAACCCACTTTA
The DNA here is from genome assembly GCA_902729315.2 of Spirodela intermedia. Lineage (NCBI taxonomy): Eukaryota > Viridiplantae > Streptophyta > Magnoliopsida > Alismatales > Araceae > Spirodela > Spirodela intermedia. The sequence continues at coordinate 7,458,466 of LR746265.1, forward strand.
TGGCATATGCTTCCTATGTACTTAGAATATAATGATTTATCAATGCATTAGAATTGAAACTTATTAAAGTCCCTTTCAACAACTTTGATTGTTCTGATCTGTGTTACATATTTATGATGATGATTGTACACAAACCTTTTGATCATATCTCTTTTGGTAAATCTATTTTATGAATTATATATTAGATTTCATGTTTTTAGTTGAAAACTAACTTGTTGGACAAATTGTGAATACAATGTAACACATGAGAATGTTTGAATCGGTATTTAAATAGGCTACTTGAATCTAACAAGTAGTATCATTATAAATTAATTGGAGACATGAATCAAAGTTGATTTTTCAAATCTTAAATGATCAATGTTCTTGACTCATTTTGTTTTTGTCATCACCAAAAAGGAGATTATTAGAAAATTAATTAAAAAATGAAACTTTGATGATGAGAAATTTGACATAAATAAATGGAATAGATTATGCTGATTATTCACTTTATATCAAGTGTTTGTTAATATTTTTTTAACATGAACATGAAATTTATTGAGTAAAAGTTCCTAAATAATGCAATATAATGATGTTAAGTGTCTAAAGAGAAATACAAGGAATGTAGTTAGTATATTATCTTGAATATTAAAATTTTAGATGAAATTATTGCTTAAATTATCATGTTATTAAATATTGTGTCAATTGCTAATATGAATGAGCATTTCTACTAAAGGAAAGTGGTGAATAACACATTGAATTTCACAACAATTGTTAAACTAAAATGAGTATGAAATTTGAATCAATATACTTTATGTATATGAATTTAAGTTCATTATACCTATAAGTTTGTGATGATGAATTAATGAATTTAATTTGGCCTATTTAAATGACTGCTTATGATTTTTTGAATATTGATAAAATATTAATTAAAAAAATGTTGAAATATCATGTAGCTAAAATATTGGTAATTTATATCAAAATGTGTATTCAATGTTTAATTTATATTTCCAGTTTATTTTAAGATATTTTTATTATTTTTTAATGGAAATGATTACTTTATTAAGAGAGGTGTTCTTGGTAATGTTTTAATGATAACTATTCTTATCGCATACACTTAGACCAGTAAGCTTTGGACATATATATTAATGTTTAATGACTACACATATTGGGTCTACTTTAAAGGATACGTTGTATTGGTTTCTGGCTATTCAAATTTCTAGCTTTAGAATCGTAACAATGAACAAGAATGAGAAATAGGAGAGATGTTTGAATTATATTTCTATATAAATTCAGCCTCTCTTTAATGGGTAATGAGCTCTCAATAATCATCCCTGATCTATACCATCTCAAGAATCTTTCTAACAATTTTTCTAACATGAAAATTAGAACAAACTTTGATGCTTCTTCAAAGAGTAAGAAGATGCTAAGTTGAGGAGGAATGTTTCATTTAATTGTGATCATCACCAATCTGTTTGAAGTGCTAATGTTTTCATTAACTAAAAAACTTCCTTATGTGGAGAGAAGAAAGACAATGTAGCCAAATTTTACTTCCTCTTCCCTGAATTTTATGTATTTATCAATTGTCAAAAAAATCACATGATAAAATTCTTATTGATTTTTATTTTAGAAAATTATCAAAGGATTTAGTTACTTAAGGGTGCTGATCTCATAACCAGAAGTGGGCCACCTAGAGACATGAATCTGTGAGACTATTTCATATGCAAGACATTGATTAGGCATTGGTTTCTTCAACAGGGTTCAAGCTTGAATTTTTGTTGTCCTATTCCTGTAACAATTTTGGCGGTATACAAATGGGGTCACAGCTTGAACCTAACTAATCAAGGATAAACCTTGGATGCTAAAAAGTAACTGCTCAAGCCATCACTTGAGTTTGACTAACAACAAAAGACTAAATAGTAAACTTGAGATCATAGAGAAAAAAACTATGATCATTATGAACTAACTAATTATTAAAAAGATGCAGTTATAGAGAGATCAAGCTCAAAAGTCTTCTCAAATTTTCTTGATCTTCTAATGTTTTCTTAGAAAAATTATTTAAAAACTCAAATGGTGAGATAACCAATATGAAATGTTCATTAATGGTGTCCTTGATATAAATTAGTACATAATTCTATTAGAACACAACATCTATATCCAAAGTGTATTAATTTAGTCAAATTTTGATAAACACGAATTAATATTAAAATAGAGACTATGATACATGCCTAGTTAAGATAGTCATTTAGAAACCAAATATCATTTTAATAATTTCAAGTAAAATACTATTGTTATAATCATTGTTTCTGTGATTCAAAATATTTAAAAATATTTCCAAAAATATAATCAGAAGATCTTGTGTGATAGAATGAGCAATATGAATCACTCAATTAGATTCATGTCAGAATCATTCAAAGATGATGATTCAATGTCATAGATACATAAGGTTTCAAACTCATATTTTATTTCACAAGGATTCATTGATTTGAGTGTCCTAATTACTCATTTTTTTACTGCGGTAGTTTTCATAAATATTAGTAACTTCCACTATAATATACAAAATTATAACTTCACATAGTGAAATCAATCAAAGAAATGAATTGAATATGATGGGTCACAAATATACTTCGTATTTTTTATTTAAATATTAATAATATTATTTGGATTTATCTATGAATATTTTTGATATTTACTTTCATATCAAGCATATTATTATTAGACATAATTAAATATTTTAATTGATCAGATAACTACTTTTCATTGTCAAAACATCATACATTTAATGTTCTAATAATATTGACTTTGACATTTCCATGCTAATCACGTGATGGCAATTTGTCATCTTGATCTAGACTTTCTCATATTTATTTTGTAACAAATTATTGTCATGTGTTACACAATTTTATTCATGTGTTACGAATTGTTAGACAATGCCAGGTGTCACTTGCATTCAATACTTGTCGTATGTAAACCTTACACCTTGTGTCATTTGAATTGAGCTTGACACGATTTCATCATTTTCTCACTCCTGACCAAATATGCGTCAACACATATTTTTGTGGGTTGACACTCCTCTTTCTTCTTATTTAGGTTGACACACTTTTACTGGGTCTATACACTCATTGGCCTATTTTCTAACTACTTTATTTTGATCTAAAATGACTTGTTTCAATCCTTTTTTGTCTTGGACTCATTCGATTACAACCCCAACTTCTTGGGACTTCTCACCCATCTCAGAGGTACCCTTGACAACAACGTTGATAAGTCAACCATCAACGATGATAAACCATGACATGAATGTGAGAAAATGGTCAGTTATAAGACGAACATGGATACAAGAATTTCAGTCCCTTAATGTTTTAACAAGGTCATAGTATGCATGGAAGATGATCAAGATTTTGGGTAGTTCCCTATGGATGCTGGGGCTGAAAGAGAGTGGAAGGGCTCTTGAACGTCCCCACTGACTCTAGGATTCTATGGAGCCCAGTCTACATTTTCTTTTATTTTATCTTCTATTTCCATCTCTATTTTTGCATTTCTATTGTGGTTTTTCATCGAGATCTAGGATCCTACCAATTTGGTATCAGACTTAGTTTCCTGTGAAGGGAGATGGCACCCAAATTCAGAGATAAAAGGCTGGAAAAGTTGGAGAAAGCAATAGAGAAATTGTGAGAAGATTTTCGATGGCATACAAGGAGGGAGATATACCTACAGAAATTCTTAGAGGTTGATGGCTGCCTAAGAGCATCTCAATGTTGCTAATACATAAAGAGTTTGACTTAGAGGTTAGCACAACATGGACAAGAGAGGAAGTCATGGTGGGAAGACTAGTGACAAGAGCATGGGATGAGGGCGAGAAAAGATTTATTGATTAAGTGTACACAGATGATGACGCCAAGAGAAGAAAAACCTTATCAAACACAAGAAATAAAAGACCGATCACTAGGGAACCACCTGAAATTGACAACAGTGGTGGGGCCAACTTGCCATTCTAATCTAGATAAGCTGAAACAAAGATAGGAGATCCCAATTTTTGAAAAAGAAGGATTATCCGAGGGGGAACTTGCTCTATTACCTATAAACAAACTGAAGACCACTCACGGTGCTTTTGACCTAGAATTTAAAGTTAGTTCAGCAGTCATATTTAGAGATGGTTTTTGGAAATTTTTAGGAAGAGATAGATTTCGCTATAATGACTTGTATTGTTGCCCTGTGATCCCTTATGAAGGTTTTGACACGCTGAACAACATTTCAGATGATATGAGAAAAAGGTTCACCAACAAAATATTTTATCCACAGAAGGGGATTATGAAGCTAGTAAAAGCATAATGTTTTTTGACACCTATTTCCTCCTGGAAAAAAGTTCACTAAAAATTTGAATTCATCAAAAGATAAAGACCTGACTCTTTGAACATTGAGTCATATGAACCTGAATCTGTTGACTTGCGCGTTGGTGAATCTGCTGACTCCAAAGCTACAGCATGAGGTTATGATGAAAATTGTGTGTTTGGATGCTTATGAGACAATCTGATCTGCGTTAAATGTTTTCAAGGGTACCCAAGGCTGGAATAGTTTCGCAGATACTCGCCAAGGTGCCATCTCCTTGGATATGCAATTTTCTCCAATTCAGTACCACACCTGCGACTTACACGTTGAAGGAAAGGTGGATTTCATGGGCTGGGGGTTAATGCCAAGACTTCTCACTCACGTTAGAGGCACTCTCAACCATCAGTGATGATGAACCAAAATGTGAACGTGACAATGAACGACATGAGATATGGCAAACGTGGCCATGTGAATTTCGGCCCATTAACGTTTAAAAGAAGGCTGTATCAAATATCCCAACAGATTCTAGGCTTGTATGGAACCCAAGCTACTCTTTCTCCTATTATATCTTCTATTCCCCTCTCTATTTGTTATATTTCTATTGTGCTTCTCTGCCGAGATCTCTAGGGTGTCTGCCGAGATGGATGACTTTTGACACTATCATGGGTGATTTTTGGGAGCTCTAATCACAAAACCATCTTAAAGGTTTGAAAATTTTCAAAGGATAAAGGTTGCTCTTTGGATTTCATTCACATTGTTTCCTTCATGCAATTCCAAGATGACACTTTGCCATTGGCTAAATGCGTAGATGAAACTGGAACACGTAGGGCTTCTGAGAAAAGTGTCTCAGTTAACTTGGCAATTCTTTACAAATAAGTAAAGGCTATATTTCCTCATACTCTTCGAGTAGCAACCTGCAATATTCATAACCTCTCAATTAGGCATCCATCTTGTCTATTCATAGGAATTCTGGAGAAACGTATCTTCTTCCCATAAGATACATTACACCAGGAAATAACTCATTTATCCTCATTGATATTCGGATCTTGTCACGTGTTACCAATCCTCAACTTTATTTTCTAAAATTTTCCAAACATTTATCCATATTTGAATGGCTGAAGAAATCGTGCTAAAATAGGGTTTATTGGATTTCAATCAATTTATGACCACCACAATAGTTAGTCGTGACCATGCTTGACAAACCATTCGAACACATAACTGTGCAGCAGAAAAAAATGTTGATACTGGTTCGATAAGGTTCACCCCAGAGGGAAACAGAGCTGCACTCGTGTGCATAACTTGTCTATTGATATGGATAAATAAATGTATCTTGGCTATTAGAATTTTACTATGAGAACAGTAGATCAAATAGTTGTGCGAAGGTAGGATCATTGTTTCTTATTCAGCGTGAATAAAAATCTGTAGCCGGGTGAGTGCCTTTGAAGAAAAAACGAAAGTCATGCCACGTAGTGTGGGGTGAGTCGGCGGAAGTCATGCCACGACCGGCATGTCTATCTGGTATTCTTAATGGCGACAGTGCAGAGCGCCGCGTGGTCACCCGGCGTTGAAGATTAAAACAATCTTTATCTTGGAGGATCCACAGGCGTTTGCGTTTGTCTTTCGTTTCTCCACCTCACACACCTATTTTGTCCATCATCCTCGTCGCCCGCGCACCGACAGGGGCAAGATATATCTGAAGCATTGCTAAAACGTTCCACAAAGATAAGCATAGATCCGGAGATTCCCTTACAGATTGACCTTTGGAACTGCTTCTAAATCCACGGATAGGCAAGAGACAAGGTGATGAACTAAAACATCATAGTAGCAACCAAAGTACGTCTTCATTTGTTTCATTGACGGATTACAACTTAGACTGACCCATCTTAGGAAGAACAACCTAAATTTCGCTACAAGGGAAAGTTTGTTTTGAAGCAAGCCCACATACATATCGTAGAGTGGTATCATAACTGGACTCAGAAACTTGACAAGCCATGAAGGCGGCCGCCAAGGCTAGAACGTTCCACTCACATGGCTTTGTGTTGGAAAGGGTAAGGGTGAGAGAGAGAGAGAGAGAGAGAGCACGAGGGAGATCAGGACTTGGTCAACGAAAGCCGCCCCGCCTGGATGCCAGCTCACACAGGACTGTGCTATCGTCATTCTTTGTTGCAGACTATGATGAGCCGATTCATGGAACGACAGTATGCTCGTAGCACATGCGATGTGCGATCCGACCCTTTCTTTCCTGCTCTTGCATTCGGAGGTGCTCTCCCCCGCCTTTCTTCTTCTCCGTCCAACTTACCGCTCATCATACAATCCTGTCTTCATCCCACAGGAGGAGGGGGGGTGGTTGCAGACGAGCGTGCTCAGCTGCTACAATAATTGCCTTCGCGACGTGAGCTTCTACCTTGACAGCATTCCATTCTCTTCCCTTGGTTACTTGGACTGCCAGTGGATGGCATCCACCTCCAATACAATGACTTACTAGACAGCTGCCCCGAAATCTGCCAAAATGACAAGGAAGGTGGCACGGCGCGGGCTAGTAGGCTACGCTACCGGGGACCGCACATCTGAATGACGGAGGCGGCATCAGGAGTTAGCGTGCCTTCTTGCTTCCACTGACGGAGTTTGCCGATCAGTCGTTCTATAGACGTCTTCTTACATCACAAAACTGCTACTTATCTATCTGGAATCTAATGGCCGATGAGAGAACAGCAAAACTGAACGGCGCGATCAATCCGAGGATGATCTAGCGCCATGGAAGCTTCGGCGTCGGGGGTTAAACAGTGTTTCTCTGTGTTCATTGGCTTTCCCCTTGTTGTAGGACCCGAACTCCTATTCTTTTTTCGCGTACAAAACACATTGAGAATTATCTTGTTTATCGTTCTCGCCATTAGATGCCCGCAGTGAGAATTACTTTAATATAAAGCTATGCATTAGTGTGACTATCCTACATCAACTGAGCCTAGCACTCGACCGGCTTCCAGAAACAGTAAGGTATCACTTGTCCAAAGCCAGAGCGGTCCCCAAGGACACGGTTTATCTACCACCCTCCTCCCCCTTTCCCTCTTCCCTCTCTCTTGGTTGTTCATAAGCCGGTCTTAAAGAGCTTAGGAATGTTACGATCAGAAAACCACCAAATGGCGTACGGATTAAGAGCAAACACCTTTGTGCCTGGCAACGAGAAGTATATGAGAGAGTGGGAGAAGCAAGGAATACAGAACACCTATGCACGCGCTGCTGAGCGTCTGGATGTTTTACCCCCGACGACGATGCCGGCATGGAACTGGATACAATAACGGAGATGTTCGCCGTTGACGGATATGGTGGCACGTCGTCCTTCTGTGGCGGAGCAGTGGGGGCTCTTAGCTTCCGTCGATCCGAATGGATATGTTTCGACTGCAGCATTTACATGCCCGACACGGTCCCCACGCCAGAGCCACACGAGAGGAACCCGGGATTTCGTCAGTGCTCCTCATCTGCGGTTGCAGGACTTCTGCGGTTTAATCCATTGTAAGATCTAGTTACGAAACGTCTAAAGATTAAGAGTGAAGCGTGGCTTTAGAATGTCCCCATCATTCGGTTGGATTACAATACCACCAAAACGCCCATGGGAACGTTTCAAGCAGCTCCCAAGAGTTTGTTTCCTCTCTCAAAGATCGCTTATTTTAACTCCATCGGTGAAAGACGTAACAGTTTGATAACTCCTGACGTTGAGCCACGCTCACGCCCCAAACGATGACAGATTTTCACGACGTTTGTGGGTCAATGTTCATCGGACGTCGTTCAAGAGATGATGAATAACATATCCACGCACATACTCGAGCACCACAATCAACGAAACCACACGTACGGACTCCGGTCACAGACTCTGGGCCGTTATTCTTCTTCGAGCGCGATGGCACCCAAACGATGACAGATTTTCACGACGTTTGTGGGTCAATGTTCATCGGACGTCATTCAAGAGATGATGAACATATCCACATACATACTCGAGCACCATAATCAACGGAACCACACGTACGGACGCCGGTCACAGACTCGGGGCCGTTATTCTTCTTCGAGTGCGATGGCACCCAGAATGCCATCGCCGGACGTCGCTTGTGCTCACGCAGCGAAGTCCTTGCCAGAGATGGAGAGTTAGTCACCGCAAGTGGGAGGGCAGGTTGTCAGAAGGTCCAAGCAGGCGCAAAATGAGGGGAGCTTGAAGCAGGAGCAGTCGGAGCACCCGTCGGCACATCCGTCCCTCGCTTTATCCATGCACATGACACGGCCAATTATTACGGAAGCTCGGCAATCGTTGCAGGACGAGAGCGAGCTCTCGATGACGTCCTGCTTCCCGGGGCTCACCAGTGCGGAGAGGTCGTCCGCGCGCTAGACTTCGCTCCCGCCGGCAAGGGGCTGCCTAGCGGAGGCTGCCAGCGAAGGCATAAAAAGAACTAGAACTACGAGAGCCGCCACTGTAAGAGCCTTGCCACTCTCCATCTCTTTCTCTCTCTGGAGCATCCGATGCACTTCTTACTGCTTCAAGGACGTTTATTTATAGGCAAGTAGTAAGGCCTCCGTGCAGAGAAGCACCGTATTCTTAATTGCTGCTGCACCACGCGGCAAGATATGGTTTGCTGCATCCACAGCTCCCATTCTCACTTTTCGCAGGGCCTATCTTGTAGGGTCCCTTGTTAGAGTCAAACTCCATTAAGGTGACTTTTCTAATCAAATTGTACATTAATGTAATTATAAATGATTTGTGATATTAGGGTTTACCCGAAGCAAAACAGTAATATAGTTATGGAGTGTATTATATAAAGGCCTGCCCTTGGGGTTTCAACACAACAGAACAATACAATTCTTTCGGAGACACTCCATCCATAGGAGAGAGGTTCTGATTGTAGGGATCAAACAGAAGAAAAGAAGAGAAAAATCATTAGACATTTGTCATTTTCTGCATTGATGGTGAATACAGGTACCCACTCGACCACAGTGCACCCCTCTGGGTCAGCTGCCGAGTGCTGGCTTGCCAGCAGGCGGAATATTCTTTTATATTTTTAAATAATTTAGAATTACCTCTAAGTATTTTGAACTTCAGACTTCTAAAATTAACAATATATCCTGTATTTATTCTTCAAGTTAATGAAATAAAATAATAAAATTAATTAAAACATAAAAATCTAGCTCTAACTAATATCTCCAACTTTGAATTTTTGCTAGTCCCTAGCAATAATCAAAAGACTTACAAAGTTAAAGTTATTTATTAATTCTTTTACATGAATCATTTATTTTCTCATTTTTCCACTAGAGATGGCATTCAAATAAATATTTAGATATCCTGTGATTCGAAATAGTTTCCTACAAGATCAAAATAAAAAAAATATTTCCATATCTAAATGAACTATTTTAAAAACTACTCATCTTAACTTTCATTCTCTTCAATGTATCAATATCTTTCATTTTCAGAAATCACTAATTAAATGATCAAAAGTTTACTCAAGTTTTCAAACTATCTTTAGCCTTCTCTTCTAGATTCATGCACCCAAGTAACATATTCTATTTGTCTTGTATTATTATTATTATTATTATAAACATCATAGACAAGTAGCTTTCCTCATATAGCTTCTTTTTCATGTCTAAATCACACATGTGGAAAGCCTCTGATGTAGGACAGGCTTATAAACCAGCCTTGACAACTAAATATGGGTGAGGTAACAAGGGACGGGAACTCTACACGCCACGAGTAATGTTAACCAAGGACTCTAGATGATGAATGCCGAACTCACTAAGTGCAGGCGATAACTGAAGTGCCGTGATGCCGATGAACACTTGCGTCTGGGTGTCGCCAAGTGATGTTAATCTAAGGTGATCCTCTGAGACCATGTCTGAAAGGCGAGGGCTTAATATCGTCGACGTGACTCCGCCACAAGTGCTTGACATCCAACGTGACAATTTTGGCACGCACATCAGAGTCGCACGGTGGAACGTCCTATTCTGTTCTAACCTAGCTAGGTCCAATGGCGGTGGAGCAAGTGCGAAAGATACTGGACGTAGTAAATGTCTCGGTGGAAAGGGGATAAGAGCTGACCTATGGGGCTGAGGTCCGGTTGGTGTGCGATGGGGTGCATAGCTGACTCCGTGGACAGGCATTCCAGTGGGCTTGCCACTCTCCGGGGGAAACAAGTCGTCGACCCCAAGTGGGCATCAGCTGGGGGTGCGGCTAGGCTCAGGCATATGGGTTCAGACGGGATCTAGAGGAAGGGGCACGACCAGGTGGCAAGGGAGCTCGGGTTAGCACCCTTGGTCAGGCGCATGGGCGAGCCCCGAGGGGCAGGCGCGGTGACGCCCAGGCGGGTGCGAGGCGTGCGCGGCTGGCAGGCGCGCGTGGCTAGCGGGCTCGCACGGGGGGTGGACGTACTGGCTGGCGCGCTGGCGGCCGCGCGACGGGCTGCTGACAGTCCAGTAGCAGCGGCTGCGACCTGGAAGCGCTTCCCCTTCCTCTCATATCCTCTCTGAACGAGATTTTTCAACCAAAACATGCTTTCTCCTTAAGATGACGGCTCTGTCCCTTGGGGGTGGCTCTCCACCCCTAATATAGGGCCCCAAATGGGCCAAGGGTGGAGGGCCATGCTTGAGGCCCAAGATGCCAAAGCCCAAATGATAATAGCCCAAAAGAGAAGAGAGGCGAGGAAAGGGAGGACGCCCTCTTCTCTAATTAGGCCCAAACATGTATGGCCCGAGAGGAGAAGAGAGGAAAGAAAAGAAAACAAAGGGAAATGGGCCTTCACATCGCTGCCATGGGCCCAACACGAACCCTAGGGATGGGAGGCCCCCACACGAAGCTGAACTAGAACCCACACAGTTCACAAACGAGGGAAACGAGCAAGGAAAACATAAGACGTGGAAAACATAAGACGTGGAAAACATAAAGACACCGCAGGTGGTGTAGCAGAACCCGGGGTCCTTGGTCTTCGTGCTTGTGCTCCTAGATCCGGTTGGACACGTGAGGGTGAGGTCTCTTCTGTTGTCTCGAGCTCGTGCAATGGTGAAGACAAGTCCCGTCGCCACCAACCTCCATGAGACAAGTGAGAAATCCCCATAGAAGCATTTACACTCACTTTTTATTTTCTTTTTTTTTAATCTTGTCCTAGTCTCACATATAGAAAAGTCTCTATGCGACAAGTGGGAAATCCCCATATATATATATTTTTTGTGAGTTGGGTCTTACACTCTACCATATGATGATTGTTTTTCCATATATATATATAAGACAAATGGTCAATTACTTAGGATTCCGCATACTAAGAATGTCTAACTTCCAATAATTCTTATGCAATTTCAACTTCATCACATTCAACTTCATGATTTCTACTAATTCAAAATCCAAATTCATAACATATGGATCATAATCATTAAGATATTTTTAAAATATTTTATTTTTTCAATGTACTACATTTTTTTTCTATCACTTAAAGTCACTAAATGTAACACACTTTCCATCCAATAAAACAAAAGAAGTATAAATCTCCAAAATAATAGCTAGGAATATTGCAAATAGAGCCATTGTGACTCCCATAAAGAGAATAGTATCACAGTCGAGAGCTACTTGACCATATTCCGAATTCAATAGTTTCAATAAATCCCCTACAAGAGTTCATCTTGGCCCATAAGGTATGCCTTCTATACTACTTTAGGCTACCCTCCCAACAACAACCCCTTTTCTCTTTTCGGTCCATGACGACTATTTGAAAAGCAACAAGAGGTTCCTTTTGTTTTGAAGGCGGTCTCATGGATTAGTTGCCTTTGGTACTTTTGTCCTTCATACTTAAACAAAATTACCATCCTATAGGAAAAATGTAGAAATTCATGAATTGATCACTACTAATTTTAAATTTTTCTTCTATGCTAATTATTCATGAAATAAATCTAACTGAATTTTCTTTGCTCCCCCTAATTAAAATCAGAATTGTACTCAATGATATGAAATATATTATCAAATTAAACTGCAAAGCAAAAGATATATACTCATAAATCAACAAGTCTAAAATTAATTGATAAAATATAAATATCTGAGGTACTACTTAAATGAAATAAGGAGCAACAAAATTCTAAATTTATTAACTACAAAACACAAATTAAATTATACAAAATTAAAATTATTGGGTTGCCTCCTAATTAGTGCTAAGTTTAATGTCTTTAGACAAACACAAGTCTATGATGATTATATGAATGCTATGTCATCATCTAATGTCTCTTTCCTATAATATTTTTAACCTAATCATGGGCATGGAATGAAAAAATTAATTGATCAACTTGCTGAACATAATTCAATTCCTCTATACAAAAATCAATTACCTTAAGATCTTCATAATTATCATCTTTTTTTATAAAAATCTTAAAATTTTAAAAATATTTAAAGAGATGCTTTGACCTTCATATTTCATATTTATAATCTCTTTTTTGTAATTAATCTTTTCGTTGGCTGTGACAAGAAATGAGCATCCTAATATGATTGGTGCATGAGTAAGATTATCTAAAATACGAATATCTAAAATTTGAAAATCTACTAAAAATGTACATCTTTTAACATAGATAATGACATCTTCTAGGAGACCCCTAGGTGTTTTAATGGATCTATCAACTAGCTGAAGTTTCACTAAAGTTGGTTTTAGTTCTCCTAATTTTAATTTTTTTAAAACAGCTAAAGGTAATAAATTAACACTTACTCTCAAATCGAAGAGCACACTTCTAAATATAGTTTCACTCAATTTACATGAGATAAGAGGTGCTCTTGGATCTTTACATTTCCTAGGCAAAGAATGAAAAATAATGTCACTAGCCTCTTCGAATAAAGATATCTTCTAAGGTGACCTACGAGGTGTTCATAATTCTTTTTAAAAAAATTCATATGTAGATATATATTTGATTGTATCTATCAAAAAAATAGAAATATGTACTTGTTTAAATGTTTTCATAAGCTCTTCATTAGGTTCAGCTGTTCTTCTAAGTTTTGATTATAATGCCTTCAGAAAGGAGACTCTTTTTTTAAGTTCAACTTGTTGTGATAAAATAAGAATGGGTGGTACTTCTGATTTTTCCTCTTTTGATTCTTGTTTTTCTTTTAAGTTATCATCATCAGAAAATAAACTATTATGATCATAATCATCATCATTCAACACTTCATTGTCATGAACTTATTTTTTCTAAAAAATTTGATGCATATGGATCTTTGAGTTGCTTTCCCCTCCTCAAAGTGGTCACCGTCTACATTTTCAAAACCTTGAGATGTAGATCGTTCATAACTACTAGAAGGTTGATTTCATCGATTCATGATGGGTTAACTAAGAAGATGACCTGTTTCATGTTTTGAATGGGCCAAGGCTAGTTTAGTTATTTCTTTTTCTAACTTAAGAGTTGTTTGTTGGTTTTCTTGCCTAATTTGCTCCATCATCTTCATTATAGATGTATTTATTTCCTAAAATTGTTACATCATTTGCCCCATAAATTGTTGCATCAAATTTAAATTCATGTCTGATTGATTTTGATATAAATTAGGATATTGTGGGCTAAAATTAGGGACTAAACTTCAAGAAGAAGGGTTAAAATTATGGACTGTTGGTTGATGAGTACTGACGTGACTTAGTCATTGTATATTAAATCACGCAAATATAAAATTTATAAAACTAGAAAATACGAATTTTTGGATATTAGAAGTATTTCTGAATAAATATATCAATTATAATTCCATAAAGCTTCCAAAAATAGCGATAATTTTCTAGGTCAATCACAGGGATATAATATAATATCTGGTAGTTATTCAGAATTTTCCTCAGATAATACTATTTTATATGATTTTTATACTAAGAAATGAAAAGGAAATATATTTAAAATTCACAAAAAAAGGAAATAAGGTTGCAGGCATCAGGATGACGTCAGCGCCCGGCAAATGCGAATCGGGCAGAAACAAAGTTCCGCCTGGCGATTCTTACGTAAGTGATTACAGATGATTTAATTGATCAAATTAAGATCTGTAAAATACAAAAGAATCGTAATGAAATGAATTAGATGTTGGTAAATTTAAAATCAACAAATTATCACTAAATGAAACGAAAATTAAGTTGAAAGCAGGAAAACAGAGTTCCGGCGTCGCGACGGCGATGCGTTGGCGATGCACCGAAATTCTGAGTGTTTGGGAGGATCGTCGTGCAGTGTCCACGGTCTTGAAGGCTCTCCTTGGATAAGGACGACGTGGGCAATCTCTAGATCTTCTCGCGAAGTCTAGAGATTAATGAAATGGATCATCAAGTCGTCTCCGGCAGCTGTCACCCGGCAGAGCGGAAAAACGGCGACTTTGAGGCTCTCCGGCGGTTGTCACCCGACGGAGAGGAGCTGGATGGAGGTGGGGCGCGTGTCAGGGAGCTTCATCCTCAGGTCCGCGCAGCAAGAGGAGGCTCTTCATCGCATCTGATACGCTCTCAAGAGGTGGTGACTCATCTCCCAGCGGATTGTCCTCTTCTCGACGACGGCTTGTTTGTCGATCAATCGGAGATGATTTACTCGATGGATTCGTGATCCTTTTATCGCGAATCGTTCATCAATTTTAGTAGCAATGCTCCGCAAATCATGTTGACGAGATTTTCGCCGATGATCCAGGGATTCTCGTTGCTTAATCCTTCACCGGCGATCTGCAGGAAAGCCGCGATAATCAGATAAAAATATATGAATTTTGACTCTGGGAGGATTCAAACTCGCGCCGGTTGTCCGCCCCTTCTGAGGAAGGTGTGATGCGGGTTTAGTCCCACATCAGTTGTGCGCTGATTTTTCAGGTGAATATATAGTAATGTTAGCTTTCCAAGCAAAGTTCCTTCTCTCACATGTATGACCACTCCTTGCCCCACAGCTGGCTGGCCACCGGTGACGTGGAAGGGGAGTGGCACACACGTGCCCCTATCGGTCCAAGCCGCTTGAGCCCCCCTGCTCGCGGCTACTCCCCGACTGAGCTTCCGACCCGCTTGCCCAGCTAGCCGGCGGGTACTCTTTAACACAAATATAAGTCTATTTATCATGAGTTAAGGCTAAAACTATATTATTTACTAATTATTAACTCATGATAATGAAGACTTATCAAGTACCTTGTTGGAAATTATGAGTATTTTAATAAAAATAGGGTTTAGCATTATATTGTGGTTGATGAGGAGGTCTAAACATATGATTAGGTCTAGGAAATGATTGAGAATCCATAGCATGATTTTGATAATTTGAGAAATTGTTTTGATTTTTTCAAGGAGGATGATTGATTCCTATGATCATGAAGTGCGTGTGCATGCTCTTTATCTAAATTAAGACATTGAGATTTATAATTATCAGTCCTATTACATAATGAATATCTAGAATATGAATGTTGTGCAGACTGTGTAAGTTCCCTTTTATGCACCAAATGATCATATAAAATATTCAGCTTTTGATGAACTTCACTAACTTCATTTCTAATGTCTAATGCATCATGATTTCTGACCTCAAATTCATCTTTTATTTTTAATATTATTGTGATCATATAAAGCAAAAGATTCACGTTCAATAGAATTTTCACTTAAATTTTTATATAATCTATAAATTTCATTTTCATTCTTACTCATGAATGTGCCTCCACATGCTGCATCTATAGTATTCTTGTGCTATTCAAATACATCATCATAAAATACACGATTTGATTGCTATTTGGTAATTCCATAATGTGAACATCTCTATTAAAGCTCCTTGAATCTTTTTCAAGATTCATGGAATGCTTCTTCTGATTTTTGAGTAAATTAGAGAATGACTTTCACATGGCATAAGTCTTGCCAATGAGATAAAATTTTCTCAAAAATATTTGTTCTACTTCTAATCATGTGGTGATCTCATGTGGTAATGACATGAGTCAATCTGTCATTTTCTCATGCAATGAATATGGAAAGAGACATAACCTAAGTGCATCTTGAGGAATATTAAGATATGAATAAGTTCACATGCAGCTAAAAATCGAAGAATATGTTGATGTGGTTCCTCATTAGCTAACTTGCAAAATTCAATAAGCATTTGTAGAGTGCTATGACAAAAATCAAAATGAACATTTAGCAAAATAAGAGGTTTAACCTGCAAAGTAGGTCTATATAAATCAGGTGTAAAATAATCATGCATAGGTTTATAAGGTTGAGTACTTTCAACCTAGGTGATTCTACTTCCGTAAAAGATAATTGTTTTCCTTTTTCTATTGCTAAAGTCTCTAATATGGGTAGCAAATTTCATTTTTCTTGTGCCCCTAAATTCTTAGATTGGTTGGTAGCTAGATTTTCTAAGATTGGTTGCAAGTTGTATCTACTATTCATAAATCAGATTTTTCGGAATTTAAATCTAGCAATGATTATGACATAAATATATGATTCTAATAAATATGTCAAAAAGGAGTATAGATTTGATGTGAAATTTTAATATTCAAGTAAATAAATAAAAACTAAAGATGTAAAATTCTAACTTATGAAATAAATGTAAAAATAAATCAAATGAGCATAATAAACTTTCTTTTCTTTTTTTGAAATACTATTTAAATGAAAATAATAAAACAATGAAAGTTATAATAATTATATTTAAAAAAAATCACTGAAATATGAAAAACTAAATCAATTACCACCAATTAAAAACAAATCTCCTTGAAAATGCCAAAAAGATGATGTCTTATGAGAGAGAGGGCGATCGATTGATGAAAAAAAAAGAGAAGGAGATCGATCGAGAGAGAGGGAGAGAAAAGGAAAGATCTCACGAGAGATGGAGAAAGAAGAAAAGGTCTCACGAGAGAGGGAGAGAGAGAGAAATAAGACAATAATAAAGAAAGAGAGAAATACAGTCAACTCGTTTCATAGTGATCATTATTCTTAGACAAATGTATGCTCAAGAATTCACACACATGACACGAGGTCAACCATGAATGCCTCTAATTTATTTTAACTGTCGAATGCTCATTAGTCAGCCTTTAATCTCAGTGATTTCACATTCGAAAATAGAAAAATACTCGTTATTTGTAGAATGTTAGAAACATGAATACGTCAAGATTTGATTGTGAAAATCAATAGAAAATAAGTTGAAAATAATTTTAGCTTAATGTTAGATGTGTTTTAGAGGATTCAAAAGAAGAACAAAGATCATTCATCAATTTTTAAATTAGTTCTACTCATTACAATCGAAATATGTATGAAACTAAAATAACTTGTCATAAAATTTAAATAAATGATAAAAGTAGATAAGTAAATACTGAAAGTAAGAAATAAATTATTGGCCAAGTTTAGTCAGCCTCTTGGGCAACTGAAGACACCAATGTGACGGCTTAATTTTGTCTGAACGTGTTACACAACACTGGAAGTCACAGAAGTATTGTCTAGAAGTGTTGCATCACTTGTCAAAAAGAACCACTAAAAGAGGGGTCAACCATGTTGTCATCGTCATCTGAGGGGAGAAGGAAAGAGCTGATCACTTGCTAGAGGCCTTAAGTGTAGTCAGGGGAAGGAGGAACGAACATGCCGATTGTCAAAGATGTTGATCACACAAAAAGAGGGAGGAAATAGATTATTGTATTTGCAACTACTATTGGGATTTTATAGATAATCAATAAATTTTTTTTTACTGGATAACAATCTATTACTCTCTTTATATCCTTAATTGTGATACGTGCGAGAGCTTCAGTTCTCAATATCATGGTGGTCTAAGAGCTATTGAATCATATGTGTTTGGTCACGTGGGGTGTTGAGCGACATAGGATCAATCCACCACAAATCCTTACCAATTGAGAATTTAAGTCTCTAGTACCATGGTGACTCCTTAGCCGTTAGATCATCCTTTAAGGCCATGTACATGTTGAGCGGTGTCGGATTCACAAACTGTTGATGGATCACTTTACGCATCTGGTATCGTGGTGACTCGCCCATTGTAGGATCTATCTTATTTGATGACGTGACTTGTTAAATATCATTGGATCACACCATGATCTAGATGGTCAACTTGAGACACACGAGAACGTTTAGTACCACATTAAAAATATTTTGTCACATGAGCCAAATATAAATCAAAGCTACCGTTTCTCATCGGAGATCACTTCTCTCAAAGTAAAATAATGCCCAGGACCATCTCAGGAGAAGACAAAAAGGTGGTCCACCTTCGCGCACGCACGTTTGGTTGACCACTAGGACGTGGTAGAGAGTGACGCACATGTGTGCAGAGTGAGTCCTTCACCACTCGAGCACAACTTGTGGCTCACTCAATCTGGGTCTACTCACTCAATTGCAGCACCCCCTAGGTAGTTGTTGAGTGCCTACTTGCAAGCGAGCATAATATTTTTTATATTTTTAAATAATATAAAATTATGTTAAGTATTTTAACTTCAAACTTCTAAAATTAATGATATGTCCTATATTTATTCTACAAGTTAACAAAATAAAATGAAATAATAAAACTAATTAAAACATAAAATTCTAGCTTTAACAATAGACTAAGCTTTCAAATTATACTTGACTTCTTAATCTCTCATTATTTTTAATTTGCTTACCATTACTTTCTCATGATGGCATATTCTTTTAATATTATATTTTCCACAACAATAAATAATATGATCATTTCAAAATATGTAAATTCAATATGCTGACATGATACATGTTCAATAGATTCTCATTTAAATGTTTAACATCATTCATTATGTCACTTCCACATTTATCTTGATATAACATATTTTCAAAATAAGAAATAATTTGATCATTTGAATTCATCTCAAACTTATCTATCATCATCAAAATGTATGCATTCAATGTTCCAACATTTGCATGTATGGAAATATAACTACTCACATTTATGAAAAACTCAAACTCCTGAAATATATTAAACTTTAGTTTTCAACAAAGCCTTTTTCACTCTTTATATAAAAGTTCAATACTTTGAAGCCATTTCAAGCCCTTTGTATTTTTGATACCTCAAGCCTATAAGTAATAAACTAAATTAAGCAATAAAGAGCATAAACAAAGCTCAAAATTCAAGAACAATATCAATTGATCAAATGATGGATGTTTCAATCTTCATTGTTAT
Source organism: Spirodela intermedia (assembly GCA_902729315.2). Classification (NCBI taxonomy): domain Eukaryota; kingdom Viridiplantae; phylum Streptophyta; class Magnoliopsida; order Alismatales; family Araceae; genus Spirodela; species Spirodela intermedia. The sequence goes on from LR746265.1 coordinate 7,477,855, forward strand.
ACATCAATAGTGGATATTATTTTATTTATTAAAAAATTCTAGATCACATAAACAAGAAAAATCATGCTAGCACTATACATAAGAGGCCCTCAAGCATATATGAAAATTTATTTTTGTCATGCTCATTAAAGAAGTAACATAACATTTCTCTTTGGTCTAACTAAATGAAAGAAGGTATAAAATTGTATCATATGCATCATAGCTTGACAATTTTCATAAAGCCAAATCCACATGCCACTTCTAGAAATCTTGTAAAATCTTTACAAAAGTGAACATCTTTATTCATATTTGTAAGTAATAATACCTTACAAAGATTTCTCCTTTCCACTGCATTCCACAATTAAGAACTCTTATTAAAAATCACCAAGTTTAAGATGAGTATTGATAAGTTTCAAATTAGAAAATTGTAAAATTTCTAACATCAAAATAAAAAATTTAACATGAAGTTAAATGATGGATAAAGTCATGCAATAAGGCTATTTTGGAAAATGAGAGAATGGAGTAGTAATTTTGTGTTGTGGTACTAAATTATATCAGCCTTTCTCTAATTTTGAATTTCAAGAAATAATAGTTTGATGAAATCACAATCAAGTGACAATATTATACCCTTGAAATATGCTTATCTATTGATTATTTATCTAAATCAAGCTTCACTTTTTTCAATGAGTATGGCTGTTTACAATTATCAAGTTATATTTTCTATACAAGAAATCATACTTGAGAAAGACATTATAGATCCAAAGCAAATCTGAAAATGACAATTGAAATACATTTAATGAAATGACTCTTAAAGAAAAAGTCCAAAAGGTTTAATATGTATGAATGCACCCTTTTGTGCAAGTAATCATCAAATAATATTTCAAGGAAATAATGAACCAATAATGTTGACACCTCAATGGTGCAAAAAGGTGACCCATAAAATGGGTATTTATGAAATTGAATGTCTTACACATATAAAGTCCTGCATACTTTTCAAACATTAAATATTGAGATAGATTTCATTTCTTACAAAGAATAAAAAGAAATCATTTATAACATGTTTCCCAAGCACTTAAAACACAAATGACTTAATGGTGTAAGAATTGAAACTTATAAAAAGCCCTTTTAATAAATTGATTCAGTCAAATGCCAATAAACATGGACATTTTACCCCCATATTTTAGCATTATGACGAGCTAAGCTAAGTGAGGGGTTACTAATTTGAGTTCATGTGGACATTTTTGTGCTTTAATCAGTGCCTTCTTTGGTCTTGAACATCACAAGAGAGAACTGAACTGGGGCTGGACTTGGACAGATTAGAGTCAACTTTGCCCCTTTGGTACCCCCGCAGGCGTAGAACTATTAATAACTTTCTTCTCAAAATACTTAATACAGAAATACGATCATGTGATGGTCGGCAGACTTCGAAGCCCGGTCCACCTAAATTGGGCCGGCCCATTTACGGTTCAGGCTGCTCTGGATAGAGGAGAGAAAGAAGCAACTTCAGCAGTCTACTTTGGGGCTGAGGACGATGTGGCCGTTACGAAACACATGTCAGAGAAAGCTTCTATCCACGTCAGCAGTCCGTCGCCGCCAACACGAGATGGCGTTCAAAAACCGGCGAAAACACGACAAAACAATCAGTAATGGTGCCCGCCGACAGTAAAGGGAAGAAAGACGCCTCTTTTAGTTAATTAAAGCCGTTGCCAGCCACCAGCCCCTCCGGTGGCACGGCCGTCTGTCGCCACATCCTCTCCACGGCTAGAATAAATTTGAAACCTTGCCAGCTGCAGTGCCTCTCTCTCTCTCTCTCTCTCTCTCTCTCTCTCTCTCTCTCTCTCCACCCCGACCATTCTCGCTTTCCTTCGTGCTCTCTCGGAGTAGCCGTCTCTCTCTCACTTGTTTCCGAAGGAAGCGAGGCGGGTTCGTTCTGTTTTACAGCGTGTTCGACTTCCTGTCGATATCTCAGAATCCTTTGCTTCTTCTAGCAGGATATGTTTCGCCATTTGATGTGGATTTAGAGGGAAAACTTGTCGAAATGGAGGATTCCGCCGGTTTGGTGTCGTCGGCGGATGCGTTGATTTGAGGCATGAAGCACCAGGAACGGAGGAGCGTGTGTTAGGTAGCTGTCTGGGGGCAAGAACAACTCAGCTTTGGCTTCCGCGGCGGTGGCGGCGGCGGAGGAGGAGGTGGAAGAGATAGGGGAGGGATGTCGTTCATCAGCGGGGCGTTCCTGAACAGCGAGCTCTCCAGGCCAACCTCCATCTTTGGGCTGCGGCTTTGGGTTGTGGTTGGGATCTGCGTGGGCGCCTTCATCGTCCTCTTCCTCTTCGTCGTTTCCGTCTGCCTCACCTGCCGGTGCCGCAGTGGCTCCCGCCGCCGGAGCCGAAGTCCCTTCTCCCCCATCAAACGGCACCACCGCCAGGACCCCACACCCCCCATCTCCAAAGAGATCCTCGAGATCTTCCCCCCGCCCCCAGAACGCCGCCCTGCAGCTGCGGCGGCGGCGCCGGCTCCGGCGCCGGCGGAGATTCAGATCGATATTGGGGGAAAGTCCGACCACCGGGTGGTGTTCTCCGAAGGGGGGAGCCAGAGGCCGTTGGGAGGATCTGCTGCAACGAGCGGTGGCGAGAGCGGGCGGTCCGATGGGGCGTCGTCGGTGGCGTCCGCTGGAGGGCGAGGGCCACCGGAGGTGTCGCATTTGGGGTGGGGGCACTGGTACACGCTGAGGGAGCTGGAAGAGGCGACAGATGGGCTGGCGGAGGAGAACGTGATCGGAGAAGGAGGGTACGGCATCGTCTACAGGGGGGTTCTCGCCGACGGCACCGTGGTCGCCGTGAAGAACCTCCTCAACAACAGGTGGGTATCCCCCTTCACTCTGCCTCCTCTCCTGCGTTCTCTGAATTAGTTCTTATTTGAGATCCTCTCCTGGATCTCTTCCTTATGATTTGGACGAGCGCTGGTTCTTTGGTCAGAATGGAGACTCGTGGGATGGATTCCGATCTCCGCCGAGTTCCGCGGTAGACTTGTTTGCTTGTTGATGGCTGCCCCATGTTGACTTTGTTTTCTTGTCCTTCACAACGAGTCAATGCAAGGCAGATCTCCACCGCTTCACTCGGGTTCTTTGTCGTGATATTTCGGACCAAGATGGCACCTTGATGCCAAACGCCCCCGATTTGCGGGCGGAATGTTCTCCGTTCGGCTTCTGTTTCTTCTCCTAGATGGGTCACCGAGAACAGATCTCAAACCATGGTCGGAAAATCATCTACAAACCCTAATGTTCTGCGAACCATGGCAGGGGCCAAGCAGAGAAGGACTTCAAGATGGAAGTCGAGGTGATCGGGCGCGTCCGGCACAAGAACCTCGTCAGACTGCTTGGGTACTGCGTCGAGGGGGCTTACAGGTGAACCTCCGGTTCTTCATGGTGGATAGATTTTAGTCAACTCTCTGATAATCAGCTCGACCCTGGTTCAAGGATCCTTGTGTACGAGTACGTGGGCAGAGGCAACCTCGAGCAGTGGCTGCACGGAGATCCGGGGTGCGTTGACCCGCTCCCGTGGGAGACAAGGATGAACATCATCCTCGGGACAGCCAAAGGGTACTCGACAAGTTTGAATTCTCCTATCCTCTCGTTGACCTCCGCCTCTCTTCGGAGCGCTGATCTCCGCCTCCTTCATGGGCAGCCTGGCCTACCTCCACGAGGGCCTCGAGCCGAAGGTCGTCCACCGGGACGTGAAGGCCAGCAACATACTCCTCGACGGGCAGTGGAACGCCAAGGTCTCCGACTTCGGGCTCGCCAAGCTGCTCTGCTCTGAGCGCAGCTACGTGACGACCCGCGTTATGGGGACATTCGGGTCAGCGCCCTCATCCTCTTCCTCCTCCTCCACCTTCAACCTTCAAACCTCACGTCCAATCTCGCCGGCGGCTTCAATCGTGTTCGTTCCGTGGTCGGCGCAGGTACGTGGCTCCCGAATACGCCAGCACGGGGATGCTGACCGAGCGGAGCGACGTCTACAGCTTCGGCGTGCTGGTAATGGAGATCGTCTCCGGGAGGGTCCCCGTTGACTACACCAGGCCTCCAGGAGAGGTGGGTCCTCTCCTCGCCTGTTAATTTTTAGGGTTCCGATCCCATCTCCGGCCATGGCTGGTCCTCTGAACTCAATTACCTGGTCGTCTGCCTGAAGGTGAACCTGGTGGACTGGCTCAAGGACCTGGTGGGAGACCGCAAGGCCGAGCAGGTGGTGGATCCGAGGCTTCCGCAGGCGCCGCCGCCCAAGGCCCTGAAGCGGGTCCTCCTGGTGGCGCTCCGCTGCGTTGACCCCGACGCCCAGAAGCGCCCCAAGATGGGGCACGTGGTCCACATGCTTGAGATGGACGAGCTCCTCTCTCGTGACGTACGTTCGGTGATATCTTCTTGCCCCGGTGGCTGGGCTCTCTCTCTCTCTCTCTTTCTCTCTCTGTCTCGGTTTCTGTCTCAGAACCGGCGTTTTACTTTCCCGCAGGACGACCGGCGGCAGGCCCCGAAGCAGTCGAGGAGGACACTAGGAAGGACGGGATGAAGAAGACCAACCCAGGAAGCTCCAGTCATTCATTTCTCTGAGGTCCCCTCCCTCTTCTGTGCCATTATTTTCCATTTGCAGTCATCTCGTCGTGGAGATCTCTGAAGGCAGCTCCCCTCTGAATCACTTCTCCTCCTAAGCCACGGGCAGATCTGAGATTCACATGGCGGAAGTAGCCAACTCCGACGTTAATGCGGAGGGTCCGGGGGAAGTAGCCTCCTACTGCAACACAGCATGTGGGACTCCCCTGTTCTCCGGGTCGTTGGAGGAGGGTGGTCATAGTAATCTGAACCGTTCTGGCCTGCCGTCGACGCACGTGATCGCACAGCTGTCTCCCGTGGGCGGGCTAAGCTTTTAGTTACGTGGCTCACGGTCGGTTTGCCTCGCAGGAGTCCGGCACGTGAGGTGAGAGAGAGGGTGAAAGAGAATAGGATAAAAATTACACAAGGTTGGTAAGTAAACAATGAAAAAATTTAGGGTATTTCAGGGAGGATAGGAGGCGCTTGATGGCGAATCTCCCGCCTTGTGAGGTTAGATGGCGATGAAAGCGGTAGAAGAAGGGGAAAGGCCCGCACGCCTTCTCGGTCAACATCGCTCTCTCCCCTCGGGTTTACATCCCGCCGGTGAGTGATAGCTTCCTTTCCTCGGTTTCAGATAGTATTGGAGTCGAGACTGTGGACGTCAACTTGAGCCTCCAATGTTTCTGCCATCTGAATCTTTTTTCTCTCTCTTTGGCGGCATTCTATCCCCTTTTGATCCATATTTTAAAATGTTTCGGTCGACACCGGGAGAGCCATCGTGATCCGGAGGTCGATTGTTTCTGCAAGATAGCATGTTCCCTTCGCGCTGGCCAGGACTAGACTTCGCTGGAGATGTAGTTCTTAGTAGATCAGCCTTTAATGAACCCCGAGTTCTCATTATGGTGATGCAGAAGTCATTTACTTCGGGATCCGCAATTCCCAGAAAAATATCTTCCGACAAGTTTCCTTGCTATGTCACAGCTAGAAAAATTCAGTACATGAGAAAAAATCACAAGAAAATTCCCCAAAGATCCACTCAAACCAATGGGAAATCTTCACTATGTTAGGCTGAATTTTCTCTGGTTCTAAGGGTGATCTGATCTTAGGTTTGAGGCAATGGTTGATGAAATTTCATTCACCTCAGTGACTAATCAGGCTAATAAAAGAGAATGTAAAAGCACTAAGGATAGCAAGAATAAGAGAATACAAAGCATCTTGTAATAGAGAAGATTTCATTAGAAATAGAAGATAAGTTGACACTCATAAGAAAAACTATTTTCACAAGAATTAAATTCTTCAATCAACTTATGTAAACACTCATATATTATTTTTACAAGCTTTGGCCTACCTATTAATGTAGCCCAAATATTGTTGTCAAATCAGGGATGAAAAGTTTTTCAACAGAGGTGGCCAAAAATATATATTTAGAGGTGCCATAATTTTGTGAACAACTTCAATACACATTTTCAGATCATCTCAATTCAAACAAAATGATGCGACTTAGTTTAAATCCTATTTCAATTGAACCAGAGGTTCATGAGACATGAAGATCTTTTTGCCCCAAATTTAGCTCAAAATGATCCAATATGAGATTTGAACACATGTTTAATGTGTCAAAATCTCAATTCTCATTTTTACTATTTTTCATGATTTATTAATGTAAAGTAATCTCCCTATTGTTATCAAGGTGTTCCTATTTCTTAAGGACACTCTAACAAAATTCCCCTTTCTTTAAAACTATTCTAACAGAACCTTCGTACTTTTAGGGTTTAGATGTCCTTCAAGAGAAATACATTTAGCTATAAGTACTAACATATTTATCTGAAATCTATTTATTCAAATGAGTTCTATAAAATTTATTATCATCAATATAGAATTGAGAATAAATATCTAAATACAATAATAATTTTGCATTCAAAACTAATTCAGATTATCTCAAATACATCATGTGATACCAAAGAGACACATTAAATTATAATATCAATATAAATCATCATTATCTTGGTCACTTTTTGTTAGGTTTAAGTTCACACTTGATCAAGGAGAGGTTAACTTGATTGATTTCTACTCATTATTAGGATAAGTCCTCTGTAAAAAAAAATAAAAAAATTCTTAACTTCTAAGGTATTTTAAAGTAGTTCAATTTAGTGGTTATATCCACTCTTCGAGAACAAGACTTATTCTTCAACAACTATTGAGTGTTGGAATAAGTTCCTATAGAATTTTCCCCAAAAGTTGTCTTATAGACTCCAAGATGCCAACAATTGAATAATGGGTTAACTCTTTTGAGTGATTAACTAAAGGTTAATCACACATTTATCCCATTAAGAATATGAAAGATTCCACTAAAAGTTACTTTTCAAAAGATGATGCTAATTAAAAGTGTGTTTTGAGTTTCAATGAAGGAGAAGAAGCTTGAAGCTTGATTTTTGTTGACCTTTTTCAGTAGTGATGTTAATACATGATTGGGGGGCTGCATATTACAAATGCTAGATAAGGAAGACTATTTGATACTTGAAAAATATTCAACTTAATGACTTTACATATTTAGAACAACCAGCTAGGATGTTTACTTCTATATATATTGTATTGTGGAAATACTCAATGGCAAGCTTGAGATGATAAAGTAAGGATGATTATTCTCTTCTAATCAATTGTTAGAAAAATATAGTATTTATAGAAAAATCATGTTTGAAAAACTTATCAGATTTGCACAATCTTTCAACTACTACTTTATCTATAATAACTAAGTGAATGACTACTAAATTGATATGAGATATTCATTAAATAATTTAGACATCTTTAAGTGAAACCAATATGGAATCTTATTTAGACAACATCTATATCCAAATTGTATCCATTCAAATTAGTTTGTTAATGATATGATATCATAAACATTAAAATGATAATAGATCTGTCACTAGAACATTGGTTTAACAGTTAAAATTAATCTGAATCATGTCAATTAAAATATAATCATCAAGAAGACATCTTGACATATAAAATAACAACGTGAATTGTTCAGAATATTAAAATGACTTTATGAAATATAAGTATTAATATTCTAAAATTCTGTACAATAATTTTTTTTATAAGATTTCAATCAACTAATTCAATATAAAGTTTATCTAGATGTATTAATATGAATACTTGAGTACATAGTGGACTGAGTAACTTTCATACCTATATTTTGCTTAACAAAATCTTGTTGACTTGAGTATATCATAATCACTCCATTTCTCATTACAATATTTCTTATAAATATTGATGATTTCTAGAGAAATTTATAAATTAATAGTTTGATCATTTAATTGATGTTATAATTATTTGTCATCATCAAAATTATGAATTTAACATTTATGACATATAAAATTATGCCTCAGATAATATTCTCTAACATTCTAAAAATCTTAAGAAACAATATAAACAGTTTACATGCAATGAATTAGTTTGATATCAAGAATAATCAGAAGTAATTATTTTACAAGGCATTCATCTAGCACATATTGAATAAGTTTACATGCCCATGTCTTTCATCTAGATTGACACAATAGATGACTAGTTTTTGGAGTTGACAACATAAATTGAGCCATTGATATCATCTCAATTAATGCAGTTGAGACTTAATTGTTATCACTTTGCTAAAGTATAATAACTTATTCTCATGTTATGTTAAGTAAGATAGTCACCCAATAATTTTAATCTTAACAAAAATGAGATTATACATCGGACATAGCAATTTCTCATTTTTTTCACATATATGAGAATATAGCATCCATTGTGATCATCATCAGAGAGTAGGAGACTTCTCTTGTATATTGGATCCGCATCTGCATGTGTGGAATATCATCTTTGAAACTTATGTGACTCTGAAGCGTTAGTAGACCACCATTTTGCATAAGGAACAATACTCTCATTGGTACCCTTATTTAGAACTAACATCAATGCATGATATAATTTCTGAGAACAATGGCCATATTCTCCATAAATTTGACCTTATCTTCTAAGCCTTGATTATCGTGGGCGAGTATTCTCCCAAGTCAAACTATCCATTAAAGACTGCGCAGTAGTCCTTGTCTCGAATCCGGCTTTCTCTCAACCAAGCTCCCAGAAAAGCCCAGTCCACGCCGAAGGTTTGCCAAGTCGAGTTAGGACATGAGAATCTATGGTCTTTACCAGGTTAAGACACGCAGATGTCTGTGATCTATCCAGAATTTCGTGCTCAGTTTTTCTGAAAAGAAGCTCTTTACACAGCTGACGTCGATAGTTGACTTTGATCTGCAGGGATTTCTTTAGACCTGGAAACGGTCTCTTGGCAGCCGATCTACCCTGCTAGCGTGGCCGTGGGCCGTGAAGACCGAGGCGCTGTGGGTATAGACGTTTCGTCGGCGTTGACCTGCCCTCTTCGAAGTCCTCCTCCATCCCTGCTCGACTGGCCTTCCGCCATTAACCCCGACGGGCAATAGGAATGAGGAAAAAGGGAACTTGCCACCTACCTCCGACTCTCCGCGGGAGTGTCCGCTTCATTCCGTCACATCATAGTTTACCGCAGCAGGTGGGGGAAGGGAGCAGGAATCTCTAGAAATTCTCTGAGGGGAAGCTTCGGGGGCCACGGCCCTGTGGTGCGGTACGCACCGTATGAACTCGCAATTTCGGACCAGGCGAGGACAGAGGAAGGGGTCGCTTGGTTTGTCTTCGGTTCCTTCCATCCGTCTCCCCTCCGCGGCTTCCCCTCCCGTCGTGCGGTGGAGCGCCATCCCAGGCAGGATGGCGGCCCCCCTGGGTTTGTTGATGTTCGTCTTCACCCTCGTACTCGTCGGTTATGTCACCTGGGAAAAGGTCTTCGCTACCGGCGCTTCGTCCTTTTCTCACCAAGTTCTCCTTTCGGAGAGTTCTCCCGCGCGGGGAACCGCCGTGTATTCCATTGAGGTGGTCAAAGAGTACCACCATGATCCTGATGCCTTCACGCAGGTAGGCCATTTATGCGTTTCTTCCCTTCTCGTCTTCCTTTCAGAACTAGAATTTGGACGTCTCCAATTCTTGCCAATAACTGCAGTATCTGCAAATTGTCGATCACGAAAGGTTTACTTCTTGCTACCGCATCCTCTGCTAGATATCTTCAGGTATTGCCATTGAAGGCGGGAACGACTAATTAAGGGAGTTAACGAAGTAGCATGAAACCTAAATTGGATAGTCTTCTCTCCATCTTTTTTCATCTCTCATGGAATGCATTAGGAACAGATCTTAGCCAAAGACAGCGTTTAGAAACCAGAGAATTTTTTTCTACGTTGCTGAAAATGCCCAAATCCATTCGTTTCAGACATGAAGGCAGACATTTTCGCTACATTACCGAGAACTTGAATGGTCAGATTGCTCAGATAAGCCCTGCCACACGCATGGTACCAATTTCTGGAGATGTTGCTCCATGCCTAGCCCTATTGGTCTCGAAGAAACGTTGCTTAAATGTGGGAGGAATGGGAGTGATCACTGTTTTTGAGCTTGATGCCATGGTGAACTATGTTTAATTGGTCTATGCACGAATGAGCTCACTAAAGATTCATAAGATTCCTGATAAACCTAGAGCCATCGCCCTTCCCTTATAAGTTTTTGCTACTTTGTTTCTTCTCTTATAGCAATGATTCAAGGCATGGCAAAGCTCCCCCAATGGGTCAAGTCTGTCAGTGTCTCTACATCGTATTATATCTTCTTCTTCCTTCCTTCTAGGTTCTCTTTCCCTCTTCTCTCCCATGTTTTCGTCACCTCTGCTTCTATTTATTTCTTTGGATATCCTCAAACACAACAGGTATGATTCATGGTGAACTGAGTGCTGGCTGGTTTGAAATTTCAGTTGCACCCTCCATCTTATTCATGTGATATATTGCCGTATATTCCTGTAAATGGGTGACTATCACAGTTTCTGTGCTCTGTATTTCTTTATTTCTTACTGGACAAGTTTGTTTTCTGGCCAGAGGAATCATTAACGCAGGACGTAGAGAGGGAGTTCACAAGCGTCCATACCACAAGATTGATTTTTGACGGAATGAAAAAGACATATATAGTAGAATCGTAAGCGTAGGGTGCCACCCTAATCGAAAATATTTCCCCAGGGGTTATCTGAAACCTCCAATCAATAGAATGGTGTAAGAAAATAACAAATATATCAAATAATTTGCTGGAAGGCATGAAACGAATTGAAAACAGAAAAAATCGTAGCAAAAAGGAGTGGCACTTTTGAAGAGTTATGTTTTACAATAAAATATAATTCGGTCGTCTAATTGGGCTTAAAGCACCTGCATTAAGTGCAAAAAAAACAATATACATTTTACAGATCCGTCTAATTGGGTAATTCTTGCCGTACACAATCTTCTTCTCATACCTCATTTACTATAAGAAGCCATTCTAACTAAGACAGCTGGCAGGACTAGATATAGTTTAAGGATGATCCAAAAGTCTATCCGAATTGTATTTGCACACATAGGGCAAATTGATTTTTGTATCATGGGAGGAGCTCATGATCAACAGTGAGGGCATGAGTCGGTTAAGTGTTGGAGATATATTTTGATGATCTTACATCAATAATATGAGATCAGTCCTTTGTCTGGGACGGAAATTGATAACTATAGAATCTTCAGCAGCCTTTGCTTGAAGCAGCTGCCATGAATCGAGGGGGCGCCTAACAAACCCTCTTTTGGTTTATAATTACGCACAGAATAAAGCTAAAATATGGTATTTATTACTTTTAAGACAGTGCATAAAATCAGGGTAACTGTGTGATAAAATCATTGGAAGTGATAATTACTTGCTGTTGGCTAATTCAGTGGGCTTTCATAAGGCATTTTTTCATAGATATGTGTCTGGTCATCATCATCATCATCATCATCATCATCATCATCATTATTATTATTTTATTCTCTTTTTATTTATCTCCATTCTCTTGATTGCTCTCCAGCTCTAACCACAGAAACCTGAATACCTCTAAAGGAATGTGCTTGGGTGGTTGACAGACGCTGTTTTTTTTTCAAGAAAATCAACGTGATAGTTCTTTTCTTTTTATTAGAATATTTTTAAGGTCAAGTACCCTAAGGATAGCAAGGGTCAAATGGTACAAATTGTTTATGAATCTCTGAAATTTCATAAGCTGCTAGCGAGTTTTTCTCTTCAGTGGGTTGAAGCTTGAGTGACCCTGGTTTGTGTGTTAGGTTTATTATGATGGCAGTTTACATGCATGCAGATTGAGCTTTTCTCTTGCTGAAAATATTTGATTCATGTGCGGACTGAGTTGCAACAAGATAGAAAACCCTGCACACTTCATAGAATATTTTTTACTTTTGTAATATTTGGTTTCAATGATTTTTTATATTGTGTTACCATTGTTTTATTTTTAAGTAATTGACAGGGGTTTCCTCTTAATTTCAGGGACTCCTATATGCTGGAAATGACACACTATTCGAATCTACTGGTCTTTATGGGCATGTAAGTTAATGCTCTTCAATAAATCTGTCAACCAATTGGTCCTTTTATGTTAATTGTACCAATAAAACATGTCATAAATTTAAGACTTAGGCTGATCTATATCCACATTTAAGTTTGATGACACCTTAACTTATTGTATGCTTGAATAGAATATGGTGTCATTTCTGTGATTTTCTTTTAATTAACGAAAATAAAATAAGGTCATCCTAAAAAACGCATACAATCGTATATAATAATTGCTGCAGAAGAATGATTTCCTTTCCTTGTTACGAGTAAGCCAATGGTAGGCATAGAATGCGCTGATCACATGGCTAGGTAGTACATCTTTAAAGAAAATGCCATGTTTTTCTGATTTCCTTCAACAATTTTCAAGGAAAAACCTGAGAACTCTATAAAGGAATTGCCTGGTTGGAATGACTTATGTGCAGCACGGTACTTGATTTAAAGATTTGTTCTTTAGACATTTGACTAATCTAATACTGTATTTGTGATCTTTTGCCTGGCCCATGTACATATTTTCTCAAAGCTGGAATAATACAGAAATTCGACTTTCTTCATTATTCAATAAACTATATGTCTGAATGTACATTTTTCAGGATTTTTAGTATGAAATAGTGGTGAAGTCCAACTAAGCCTAAATTTACTTTAATGTGCATAGCTATGTGTAAATATTGCTCCGTGTGCCTTTATTGTGGATGTTCCTTAATTTTGTGCTTATTATTTCATCTGATTGAATTCCAGTCTCTTGATTATGTGATTGATTTTATTGACATCATAGTCACTGTTCATAATGCCGCTAAAACGTCAGAAAATATTATGGCCATTGTAAACTGATAGTATCCTTTGCAGCTGATTTCACTTTATTGAGCTCAACACTGTGCAGCTTATTTTGCCTAAAATAAGTTTAGTTTCGTTCGTACAATGTTCTTGTAAGATAAACTGTCAGCGCAAACTTCTGGGGCACGAATGAGATGAAAAGTGGATTTTCCCTCCAGCACAATCACGTAGGGTTCCCACGATGGCCATTATTAAAGGGTTATGAATATATCTTTGGACTGCTTATGATGATCACGATTGGTTTCACTGTCTGATGGCCCATTTAATTTTTCATTTGAAAAATAACTTATGCACTTCATAGTACTAGTCTTCCCTAAATCCTTGTGTATTAACTTGTTGAAGTAACATGAGTGGTGCTAAGAATTTAAATTTTACCCAGTTTAATGAGTTAGTCTTACTATGCATTGAAATTTATATTATGAAATAAACATATATTTCAAATATTTTTGGAAAATATTTTATAAGTAACAAAATATGTTTATACTTTTTGTTTTCCTGCCCCACAGATACGTCGAATTGGTCATGGATATTTTTCTATATTCCTTTGCCCATACCAATACTTCTCATAGAAGTAAACTCTTTACGTCAAAAGTTGCAAGAAATAGAGTTTATTTTCTGAAATGATAACAGTATCCTAATTATATCCTAACATCTGTTTCTCCATTCGGTTACTAAAACCAAGTTTTCTCGATTTTCCTTCCTCTTCCTCTCGTAGTTGGTTGTTCTCTTCTTTTCTACCCCCTTTTCGCTTCCCTTATCTTTTACTTCGCTGTTCTACTAGGGGAGGGAGAGGTTGCTGAGGTGCAAAAGAAAAAGTGGAATGGAGATAACTTGAGGCGGAGGTTGGGGGGGGGAGGTGTAGTGGAGGTGTTGGGTGGGAACCCCTATAGAAAGTCAGCAACAGTAGGGATGATGGAGGACTGGAAAGTCGGCTTAGGGAGTAGCTTAAGGAGTGGGAAAAAGTGGCTTAGAGAAAGATTGGGGGGTGTGAGGAGGTGGAAAATCAAAGGCAGAGGGATGTAGAAAGACTGGGGAGAGGAAGAGAGAGAGAGTCATTTCGACCATCTGTTTGAGGAGGATAAACTATTGTCTACTCTTTCCAAACTAATGCCCTTAATTGGAAGGCTTATTTCTAATGTTTGGGATCTTTTTATGCAGTTTTTTCTTTGTAAATATGATGAAAAATGTTGATTGTATCGAATTATTATCATTTTTATTAGTTGTGTGTTACCAAACTCATTTAGCCTTCGTTATTTAATATTTTTTGAGTTTTTTTATCACATGCTTTGCTTAATGTTCCATTGCCCTGGTAGAATTTTCAGAAACCTTTGGCATCCATTGATAAATTAGGCCATGGATGTTTGACTAGTGTTTAAAATATTTGCTCTTTTCAGTCATCTGTTCGCAAGGTTCTTCTCCAGACTGGGAAGGTAATTATCATTGTTTAAGTTACCAGATACGGTTTGAGTTACCCTTCCTCAAATTATTCTACTTTCTTTCAATTGAAGGTTTATGATATCGTCACTACTGTTTTCTAAAGCCAAGCACAGTACGAATTAGTATGTTGTTCTGTTCTTTTAACCAAGACCTCCCGTTCTAGGGTTAAGGTAAGGGGTTGCTTCATATTACAAAATTTGCAAAGCAGAATGATTGAGCTGTGCACATCAGGAGCATTGGCACATCCATCATAAATTGAGGGGTTGTGGAGTCATAGGATGACTCCGTCTTCTGCCCTTTCTATTGTGCTTTTTTTGATGTAGTCCCTTCTATTGCTCACTATTCTCAATAGCACTAGATCTTACAACTTAGCTATCCTTCCTCACTTTTTTTTCCTTTGACTCTCCCTAGTCAGAGCATCAACAGGATTTGACTGATTGAATTCCTCATTGACGGTATTTCTAAAGGAAGTGATAATGTCTTTTCAATTTGATTTCTATTTAGAGTTTACACATTAAGTGTCAGCATATGGCTGTAGATGCTGACACTTCTCCAACTACCACCTTTGTCAGCATTGTGGTCTGACTTTGCATTATTAGGAAGTTGAAACTCTTTATCTTCGAACCCATTAAATTTGATGTTCAGTGCTTTGTTGACGAGGCAAAGGATCTTCAATGAAGGGTGAGGAAGGCATGTTATCGCTGTCGAATTTGGTAACAAGAAAGAAGGGTGAGGAAGGGTTTCCTACAACTGGATTATAACCTTAAGAGGAGGCTCAGAGCCATGTATGGAAGCTGTAAAATGAGCATCAAATAATTTGTTGCAAGAGTCACCATCAGTCTATGTTTGTTCTTAAGAATAGTGTACCGGAAGAAGAGCACTTTTATTAGTGATGTTAATGAGCTTATGGTTGAACTGTGTACCCAATGTTTTTTTTAATAATTGTTGTCCTTTATTTGAGTGCTCCAGTAAAAACGAAGGTTCAACTTTTAACTTGTTAAAATACAATGCATTTCACGGTTATCAGATTCTCTAAGAATTTCATTTGGTTGATATATAGGGTAAATGATTTGATTAACTGTAGAGTGATTTGTTGTGGAAACATGTTTGAGTGTTTGAAATTCTTCACGAACTTGGAGTTGGTGTAGGCTCCACCACGAAAAAGATAGAAATTTCGGTGAATGTCTCAGTTGAAAGGAAGAGTCTTTGGCTCAGACAAAGTGATGATTCCGTGAGCAGTTGGACGAATTTCAAGGTTTTAAAATATTTATTAACGAATATCTAACTTGATCCACGTGAATGGGCTTTTTCATTTGAACGAATTCGATTCAACAAAGGTTTTAAAATGAAAACTTGGACCCTGGGAATTTACAATGAAGCTTCTGTGTGTATCACCATGTGCCAAAATGAGCAGTTGGACAAAATGATAGCGAATTCTGATGAATGAGGTGGTGAGGGAAACCTGAGATGTCTGATGAACCTTGGTGTCTTGGTCATCCACGTGGTGCTTGCCATTGGCTTTCTGAGTAATGGAAAGAAAAGGAAGGAAAGCTGAATAAGTGTGGGAAAAATGAGATAAGAATTTGGCAATACAGGAGATGATAGAGGGATTTTTTAGAAAGAGGGAGGGAGAGGGCTGACTGTATGAATAGAAGAAAGCCTGGGAAAGTGTAGACAGGTCCGAAAGTGGAAGAAGAAAGGACGGGAGATGAATCGGTCTCGTTATGAATCCATTGCATTTGATATTTGAGCAATAAGATTGAAGCTGACAACACATTTGTGCAAAAGTCAACAATTCGACCCAGGTCTTGGAAACTGTAGGTGAAGCCAATTTGACGAAAATCAGAACGATCGGGGAGTGTTACAATTCCAGCAGACTGAGCTAACCATATGGGAATTGGTCTAGAAGCTAATGCAAAAGGGTTTTTGGAAGGATGAACTAAAAGGGAAACTTTCGATCATGGCTCAGGTTTCTCACCAGGGACCTGAACTGTATAGAATACAATAAGGGCATTTCCATAGGAAACAAGTGCTTTCATGGATGCTAGCGAGGGTATTTACTTTTGACAAACATTACGTTGAGTGTTCATAGGAGGGCACCCACCGTACAAATAAGGTAAGTGGTAAGAACCTTGATCTAGAAAGAGTAGGATTCTTTTCGAGGGGAACGGGAAACAGGGGTTAGGGAAAGAAGGTTTGAGTCATGGAGACCAAATCTGTTCCACCACAAGTAGGTGGAGGATCTCCAGGAACCTCTAGGACCAAGTGCTTTTTTCCTGGCCCCCTAAACAACTGAGTCCCCTTATTTATAGCCTTGGCCTCTCCCCTTTGCACGTAGATGCTTACTAACTTCCACGGTGGTTCGACCCGTAGAAGCTGGGAGCTTCTTCCTTCATGTCTTGATTGGAGGCTTATCAGTAAGCTAATGGTGTTCGACACAATGAGCCACACTAATAGTGGCACTGTAGTCTGCAAAATGAAATGAAAAACGACAAAGATAGAAGTCAAAGCTTCGGGTTCCTTCAAAACATGAAGAGTTTGGACATTAACGCTGTGTCTTGTAATATGGTCCTGCAGAGGGTTCATTCATATCCCAGGAAATTTAAGGTACCTTTCTGGAATTTAAACTTCCATCTGGGTAAATTTTCTCTAGAAGCTTAAGCTGCTGTAAATTTGCAGACATTAATGGAATTCAATTGGTCTTCGCAGAATTTTTGGATGATGTTTTATCGCTACAAAACATTGTACCCAATCAAGTATTTAACAGTGACCCCAAGATTTCAAGGAGTTGGAACCGTAGGGCTATACATTTAATTTGTTGATGATGTTCAATGACTTGATTTAAGCAAGCATTGAACTACCATAGTGGTGCAAGCCAATAAATAATTATGATGAATGGAATATAATACAGTATGATTTTAGAGAAAGGTAGTTCATTGCATAACGGTTTGGCATGCAATAATTTCACCATTAGCTGATTAGTCATTCTTTATAGGTTAGCTGACCCTACAGTTTATTCCTCCAAATATGCACCAATTACTTTGATTAAAATGTTCTTTTTTGCTTATTTTTCGCAATATTTTTTGTCTTTTTTCCTCTATTTTCATTTTTCCCTTTAATCACACCCTTTGATGTTGAAGTCGGATAACTTTCGTGCATGGTTTACTATCTACCTTAAATAACTGATTTCACTTTCTATGAACAGCGGTTCATATATACACAATATGAAAGTCCTTAGGGGCACATTTGATACGTATTATAGAATTTTGTGGTGTAACATTGTTCGTGTTCATAGGTTAAGATCATCCATCGTATGGATTCCAGCTTTTTTGGTGAAGGGCTTACTCTTCTTGGTGAAAGGTTGGTAGAGATCTTTTTGCTGTTCAAAGCAGATTCATAGTTCTTCCAGAAAATAAAAAACGTCTAGTTTGTGTAAAATGTTACATTTATGCTCATGTTAGTGACCGGCTGCTTAACAATGGGACTACTTTCTGAAAAGATGTCGTACTGTTGCCCCATTTCTGTCTTGGATTCTGTTTTTTTTAGAATGGTGGGTAATGCCGTGTATTTCCTGAAATAAATATTATTTTTGTTGCTTAAGGGACACCTTTGGCAATTTGGGTTCTAAAAATGGTGTAAATCAAAATGGAAATATGATTGATATTTTGTAGGTAAATGACCAGAGATTGTGGATGGCAATGAAATGCCAATGTGGCTATATTTTGTATCTGTTTTAGAAAAATCCTGAACAATGAAATGACATGTCAGCTTCAATATACTTTATCATAGAAACTATTAAAATTATGTGATCATCCCCTTTAAAAACAATTACGGATGAGTTATAACCACAAATTTCTTTTTTTACCAACTCTAATTTTAACATGCCTTCTCAAGTGTTTTGGCTCTGTCGCATGCACAATAAATGGGGCGTGTGCACCTTACGAGGAATCATTGGCTCTGATACTATGTTAAAGTCATGATCATGTTGAACTTGAAAAAGATCAATCATTAGTGGAGTGGACCTCTTCTATGGTCTTAAGCAGACGAGCTTAAACTAAAGGATAGAAATTTTATGTCAAACTCATAGATTGAGCAGTGAACTTTATGTTGTCCGGCTCTAAGTTGAAATAATTTCTGCAGATAGATAGCAAGATCAAAATTGCCATCGTTTTTCTTCTTTGTAGAACTACTAATTATATGTTGGCTGAATTCTTCTGTGCTTTCTACTTGTTACAACAAGCGTGGCATTCATTAGAAAACATGGTAAGAAATTTCATTTTTGGGGGCTCACAATTTTTACTACTTTTATGCTTTTATTTAGATCTTTCTACTCTCATCTTGATATCCATGTGATTTACTATGCATATTTCATATGTGAAACCTAAAAAATTGCATTTTGATTGCTCTGTTCTGTTTTTTGTAGACTCTACCAGGTTGCTTGGAGGACCAGAACTGGTTTCATTTACGATAAGCATAGTCTTAAGAAAGTTCGTCCATACCTACCTTTCGTTTACTTTTTCCTTTTACCATTGAATCAAGTTTGTTAACAAACTATATGTACTGAAAAAAATTGCACTATACCCGATACTTGCATGCTTTCAAAAATAAGTTAATTGTTCAGTAAACCCGTCCTGTGTGGCTAGAGTCACAGTGTTAATTGATTCCTCTGCCCACGTAGTCAATGGAGTCACTTTCCAAGATCCCCCTTGCAACTCTGTTCTGCAATCTATAGAGAACCCCTAAACCACTCTGCGAGTTGTGCCTTTTCAAGGTTGGCACTATATAATTTCATATCCATGCTGATGTTGTGTTTTTTAAAATTTTCAAGAATATCTAAGACATATTTTGTAAGGCATATCTTCAAAGATTTATGGAGTATCTACGATTTCATTATAACCACCAAATTTCATGTAACTGATTCCGTGGCTCGTGTCACTAAATTAGATAAGCTAAATGTCTAAGAAAATGAAGTAATGGTGCATTAGCTAGTTATAATTTTGTAGTGCTCTATCTGTGGCAAATAGCCCCTTAAGTCATTTTTGGTGAACTTTTTGGCATTGATTAATTAGAGAATTGCATTTCGACGGCACAGACGAGTTTTTTTTTTATAGGATTTTAAAATATGACTGTCTCACTCTTAGCAAGCTCAGACAGTGGGAATCGGCAATGCCCCTGGCTGAATTTTCTTGCATGATCTTGATGAATAGATCTTCTGTCAAGTTCGGATTTGAGGCAGTAGTATATGGAGGCTTTCCGAGACCCTTGATCTCGTTTCTCTTCCCAAAGTACCTTGGTATAATGCGGCATCTCCACACACAATGGTGAAGCAGCATTTGGAGATAATGATTGCTTGGTCTTCGGAAGTGGCTGATCTACATCGACATGCGAAGATGTCTGTTAATCTGACGATGTGATAGTGTTCTTGAGAAAAGAAGGGTGTGCTATTGCTAGTTATAATTAGTTGATCCCATAAAAGACTTGATCACGTAAGATTCTCAGTACAATAAGGTGCGGCTGATATTCTGAACCCGACAAATGCTTCAACGAGTTTGAATGTTGTTGATCGATTTTCATGATATCCACTTGCTCTGTTGACTGTAAACACAAGGATGAGTTTTCTTAAAGTAAAAGGGACTGATGCAGAAGATTGTACAGCTCGGTATAATGATAAACTGCATAATTCTAAGTTTGAGAAATAATGGGTGATACAGCTGGTTGACTATATAGGTTCTACTCTAGCCTAAACGCAGTCTTTTACGTATGTTTTAAGTTTTATCTTTGTACAAGACCGAATTGCCCCTGATAAGTTTTCATACTCTCCCTCATATTGGGTC
The DNA here is from genome assembly GCA_902729315.2 of Spirodela intermedia. Lineage (NCBI taxonomy): Eukaryota > Viridiplantae > Streptophyta > Magnoliopsida > Alismatales > Araceae > Spirodela > Spirodela intermedia. Next base: position 7,497,994 of record LR746265.1, read on the forward strand.
TCATCTCCCTATCTGCTGTCTTCCACCTTTAGATGAAAACTAATGCTGTGACTATGTAGCTATAGCTCCTGCTAGTCGTTACTAGCAGCCCAATATCCATGCTTTTTCTTTCCTTCTCTTTCTCTTTTGCTTTTTCTACTTCTGGATTTCCTGTCTCATCTTTGGATGTCTGCATTGTCTTCTGTCACCAAATTTGGCTCAACCATGGTGTCATTGACCATAGTCGATTATGGAGGTTGAGGCTAAGATACAGAAATGAATTGAGATTAATGTCAATAAATGCTCAAGGTATCTTGTTATATATTTGCCTCACGTTGTGAGCATTTCTGATCTTGTAAGTATCAACTCAAATCTCCAGATATCACTGCTGTTGTTATTCATTTGCTGGCCAGAATTTTTTTTCTGAAACTTATAACGATATTGTGGCAACATAATCTATGTATTCACGGGATGAATATACTCTCTCTAATGGATGTCAGAAGCTGTGCCCTTTCTTTCACTGTTCTTATTCTTTGAGCTGAAACTTTTAAGTACTTGTTGCAGGTGAAGAAATTCACCCATCAGATGGACGATGGCTGGGGACTAGCCACTGACGGGAAAGTCATATTTGGCAGTGATGGAGGTTCAACACTGTATCAATTGGAACCCCAGAGCCTGAAAGGTTTCAGTCTACTTCATTTTACGGGCGTTTTTCGCAGAGTTTCTCATGTTTTGTCTCACCGAGTTTCTTATGTTCTCTATTGTACAGTCATAAAGAGTACAGTAGTCAAATACAATGGTCAGGCCGTTTTTGATCTAAATGAGCTGGAGTTCATAGATGGCGAAGTATGGGCAAATGTCTGGCAGGTATGACCACAGTTTTCTGTTTCTTCACCATCACCCTTTCTTGAATGACAGAATTTTCCAGATGCTATTTTGTTCTTCTTTCAATTCAATGCAAAATCATTGTTTTACTCAATCATTTTATACTGCATTTCTCCTTTGGTGAGGCTTTGCCACACAGAAACGTCTGCCCTTTACTCATATATGAAAGTGCTTAGTCAATGATCATGATTGGTAACAGCAGAAAGGCATATTCCTCAATCTTTTTCCACCTGGCATCAACCAGTAACTTAGATAAATGCAATCTCTTGTTCGTCCCCTTCATTTCTCATTTGGCTGTGGGACTTGGTATGAAGTGATGGGCATATTCTTATTATCGTCTACTCTCAAAGTAATTTAGTTGCACTGTGCAGACCGACTGTATAGCCAGAATCTCGCACGAAGATGGAAAGGTGCTTGGCTGGATCCTTCTCCACGGGCTTAGGTTAGCACATATCATCTTCATTGGAATATTTAGCATCCTTCTTCATTCTGTCCAGCCTCACGAATCTTCATGTTGCAGGGAAAGCTTGATCCAAACCTGGAACAAAGTAAGCCGACCATGATCCCTCCCCCTCTTCTCTTTATGATGCCCTCTTATGCGTCGGTGACTGAGCCTCAAGTTCTTCATGATCCCACTCGCTGTAGTAGGAGGCAATCGTTTCTAGACTGATTTAAGTTCACAAACCTTTCGGCGTTTGACTAGTTTCATCGTTTGGGTGGCGTCAGGAAATCGATGTTCTGAATGGAATTGCGTGGGATCAAGAAAATGGGCGCATCTTCGGTACGCTCCTTGACCTTTTCTCCTGCGGAAGATTTCCCGGATGCCGTCGTCGCTCTGACGTCCGCTCTCTGTAATCATCATCGTCGTCATCTCATGTGCTGTCGCGGACGACAGTGACGGGGAAGCTGTGGCCGAAGCTTTATGAGATCAAGCTTAGAGAACTGACCGGCCCACTGAACGGCACGGTGGAAGATATCTGCCGTCTGAGGCTGTTCTGAGGGAGCGTGGCAGCGACAGACCTCGTCGAGCGGCGGCGCCGGGGGAATCTAGAACGCCAGCGTCACACAATCAACCCCTAACTACGATTGAAGCCTGGAGAGTTGAGAGGGTTGTCGTTGTTCAGGCCAGCTGTGTCTGGGTGGAGTGAAGGCGACGCCTTTCTGACTCCTTGCTGTGGCGGTAGCTTGTATGAACTTCTCTTAAGAATGCCGGCGATAATAAGAATTTCTCCAGTGGACGTCACAGCGAGATGCGTAGCTGCCTCACGAACTTGGGGAGTGGCGCAACTCGGTTGCACGATAAGGCGTCGACGAGAAAGCGCTTCCCGTACTGTGCCGCGTCAACACGCCCGGTTGACCAAGGGCCCCGCACGGAATATTTTACCTACTCGCGGCCCCGCTTTGCTTCCCTGCACCAATCGCAGACAAGCGTGATCCCCGGTGGGCCCGCGCACAAATCTCTGACACAACGGAGGGGAGAAGACCATGGTGGCGGCGATCTCAGCCGCCGCCAATAAATTTTTGGGTTTTTTGTACACGTAGATCTACGGCCGAGAAATCGCTGACTTTACCGCCGCAACTGAGGAATTGCAGATCAAAAAATGTACACGGAAGGCCAACCGAGAGAGAGAGAGAGAGAGAGAGAGGAAGGATGCACAAAGGGGATGCTGACCTACGGAAGGGTCAGCTCTTTCCTCATTACGTAGCAGTGGAGGGATCGTGAGAGGCGCCGTGGCTGAGGCAATCGAGGATCTCCGCCCGGCTGAGGACTACCCGGTGGAAGACCTCCCTCAGCGACCGCTGCAGCGGGCTGAGGTTGTTTTCCATGGCCTGGCAAGTCGCCGCCAGCTCGACGGAGACGTTCGCAAGCAGCTGCTCCTCACACTGCCCGTCCAGCTCCGCCAGCACGCGCCCGCACCGCACCATCGCTTGCAGCTCCGCCAGAATTCCCGGCGCCGACGAGCCCCTGCGGTCCCTCTTCCCGTCGTCGGTCACCCGCTCCTGCAGGGCCGCCATGGGCGCCGCCCACGGCAGCTGCTTCAGTAGCGGCGGGAAGCTCGCCGGCACCTGCCCCGAGAAGGCCGTCACCAGCGTCCACATCACGAACACGTTGACGGCGTTCATCGTGTACACGGCCGCGACAAGCGCCGAAGTCTCGGCGGCGCGCGGCGGGGCGAGGCTGGCCCACATAGACTGGATTTGCCTTGCTGCCGACCAGTTCCTGTACACGTTCAGCGAGAGGCACTGCCGAATATTGCCGGAGCTGCCGCCGCTGCTGCTGCCGTCGACGCGAGAGCTCCGACCGAAGGAAGACGCCCTCTCCGTGGTGGCGGCTCCGCGCGGGTAGCGGTGGCTGGGGGCGAGGGAGGCGAGGAGCTTCGAGAGGGCCCTCCTTGCCCGGTGAAGCTGGGCCTCCCCGAAGGCGCCGCTTGGGGCCAGCGCAGAGGCGGCGATCTCGGCCTGCTTCTGGCAGAAACCCAGCGACTCGAGGGCCTGCGTGACGGCGTTGCATATGTCCAGAGACTTGACGGCGGCGTCGAGGAAGCTGTCCACGAGGCCGTTGACGGGCGGCCGGGAGAGGAGGACCGGATCTCGGAAGAGCAGCTGCAGCAGCAGCGCCTTGAACTCCTCCTCGATGCAGATGAAGGCGTCCAGCAGCTTCTGCAGGAAGGAGAGGGTCACCAGCGGGCCGTGGTGCTCACGGTCATCTTTGCCCTCGCCGTCGGTGGCCAGGGAGGAAAGGCGCTCGGCGACGTGAGCCTGGAAGAGTTCGAGCTCTCGCAACTCCAGCTCCTGGGCGTTCTCCATGGAGACCACCTGGTTGTTCCGCCGCAGGCTGATCATCGAGCGGGCGCGGACCACGAACGAGACGGAGGAGTATACGTGGCCGCCGATCGAGGAGGACGAAGGTCCTCCTCTCTGCTCCGACCGCCTCATCTTCTTTCCCCACTGGATCACTGCCCTTGCGATCGATTTTGGGAGCGGAGCTCCTCTCCGCCGTCTTCCACGATCGATGGCGGGGAGGCGGCGGCGGCGGAGGGGATTAGGCTGCTGCGATCAGAGAAAGAGGGCAGATTTGGGGCAGATGGGGAAGGTGTAGAGGAATATATACCAGCACACGTCACGAAGGTCAGATAAGGCACGCAGATCGGAGGGCAAGAACGGTTCAAAGAGAAAGGAAGACCAAGTGTTGTACGGTGTTGATTTACCCAACCGTAGGCTGACTTGGCTCCGGTTCCGGGCCGCCCGCCCACCCCTCACTCGCCCCCTCCACCATTGGATAATTTATTGAACGTCACGACAAAAGCATACACGCAGTTTAACGGTGACGGAAACCGTGAAAAAAAATTCCGCTCCTACGCGGAAAAGACCCTTCGCCCTCTCTCTCTCTCTACCTGCCAATATATTATCTATATATAAAACGAGGGAAGTACGGTATAACGAGCGATCACGCACGAGGCAGAAAGAATGAGTCAACGAGGCGTCGATGGTCCACCTGACGATTTCCGTTGGGGCGAACCGAGTCGACGGCTATGGGGCCCGCATTCCGATTGTACAGTCCCGCCAAGAGACCGCGTGGGACGCGGACGGATACGGTCCTCCGCTCAGCGTCCAGGCCATCTTACCGCGGGGATCTCGGAAGAAGATCTTCGTCGCCGCCGTTCCCTTTGCATGAAAATCACGGCAGACCTCTCTGTCTGACTCGACGACCTCGCCAGCAGATCGGCCCCACACGCGGACATCCCCCCGGCTGACTCGCATAGACAAGTCGAAAAGAGTAAATCACTTCGTACTATGCCCACGTGAGACCCGCGATTCAACGACCTGCCGAGTGGATGTACTCTGAGTGTGAGCATTTATGGTTTTATTCGCCCTAAGTCAACGAAGATAATAGTTTTAAAGAATGGTCCACAGTTTTTGGAAGGAAAGGCTGGGGGGGTGTTCATGTACGGCTCAATTCTGGCTAGGAATTTCTCGTGCTTGGAATCGGAATTGTGCTGGAAAATACTAAGTTCTTGGGCCCGGCTCAATATCCATCCAAGTCAAATATTGTGGGATCTAAGCCCAAAATTTTCAGACGTATTTATTTTGCTAGATATAGCACATTGCTGCTCACAATGCATCACATACGATGTTCGTCCCACCACGCTTCACAATGTGCCTGAGGAAATATGAGTAGAGTTAGGAGACAAGGGAAGCCTAGATTGGAAGAAAAACTCACTGACAACCAGCTCATTTCTCTTCTTACTAGCCTAAACAAGAGCAGCTCACGATGTTGGTCGTTGCTTAACATTAGGTATTATTCTCACCACCTCCTTCAGATGAAGACCTCTTCCATTAGGCCCCTTAATCCCTTTTCCTACCGTATTCATTTTTATAGATAGGCAGAAGCATTGCAAGATATGGTGGTAATCATTACCAAATCAGATGGTTTAGTCTCAAGGATAAAAAGATTTCTAAAGGTCACATGCTCATTTGCACCTCCTAGAAGGCCATATGATTGGGAACATATAAAGGTCATCATCCATCTTATTTCCAAGCGGTCCTTACATTGAAATCAATTTTCATATTTGACAGAATCCTTACTCTCAAGTAATTTCGTTATTAGAAAAAATACAAACTATATACATTTTAAAAGAAGAATGAAATATCTATAAGAAATTTTCGGTTCATAGGTGATTTTAAAGTTTCTATAAGTACTATATGTTGAATGATGAAGTAAAGAAATATAAAGTTCAATTAAAATAAAAATAATTTTTTATTCAATCATATCTTCTTTTTCATTTCAAGCTAGAAATATTTGGAAAGTATCTTATTTACCCATCAAATCAAAAAGTTCTGCAAATAGTATTCTACCTGATGATGATGTAAACAAATAAGAAGCTAAATACAAAAGGACTAATTGGGAATAAGTGTTATATTTAATACAAACCCTTTACTTACTAAAATGAAAAGCCTTTAGTTGATCTATAATTTAGACAATATTTGAGAGTTTAGTTACGTAAATTAGTTGCATAGATTTTAATGATCTTGAGTCAAATGAAATATCTTATAGAATGGCCAAAAGAAAAAGTGTTATTCTACCATATAAATTAGGAGTTCTTAATCACTAGAATTCAGGATGGCTATTTTAATCGTGCACATCATACTGTTTCAAAAATTGATTCTAACATCAAATATTAAGAATGCTTTTATCAACCATGGATAAATGTATTGGTCATTATAATAATTTTCTGGATTCAATTAGCATACTCAACTATATGTTACATATTTATCTATTAGAATGTTTAATTAAGTGTACATGATTCTAATCAGCCCAATGTACATTGAACATTGCGATTACCATCATAAATTTTTGAGTAGTCTTAGGACTAACCTGATCATCGTATTTGTTGTAAAACCTTGATTTAGGAATCAAATTGATAAAAAGTCTCATCTTGTGAAGAGTAACAATTGAATACCAGATCATACAAATAGTTTTAGACTTAATTTTTTCTCACAAGCATAGGCATGTTCAAATTAAAAAGATATTTGAAAGAAAAAAATTATGCAATGGACAGAAAAAAAAATAACGATTTAAATTTTTATGTATTTTTTAAGAAAAATTTACATTTTGTGATGTTTAAATTTATGATCTGATGGTATGGTGAACAATCTAATTTCCCACTATTGTAAATGAATATTCGGTGCCTCAAAATTCAGCATAAGAAATGAAGACATTGCTCCTCATCTAAGGTTGAAGAGATTGAGAATCACAATGGCCATCTCTATAAGACCAGTAAGTTTCTGGAAGAATCATAACCCATACATATTGTGTTATTTGTTTAGAGTAGTAACACATTGTGCTCAAGTCAACCTAGATTCATCAATATATAAGACCTTGATCAATATGACCAGTGATTTTGAATCATTTTACATTATTCTTGTGTCCTTCATGGTTAAAATAATTGCATTTAAAACCTTTTCTCATCAATTACTAAATAATAGGACATTATAAATATGTTTTTTGTTCTTTCAAGAGTTTTAATTCTATTTTCAAAAAAATATTCACAAGTAAATAAGTTTAAAAATCACATTCTAAAAATTGTTTCTAAAGGATCAAAAACACATTATTAAGGACAACTTTGATTCCCATTAACTGTCTTTATTCAGTTCATTATTTAATGAATTGAAACTCAAATAAGCTTTCAAACTGATATATGATTATTTTCAAAAAAAAAATTCAAAAGCTAGTATGTCAACCCATTTAACATTTTGATTTAGTAATGGAAACATTAACAAATGGAAAATATATTCCAAAAAAATATTTATTTTCCAAGAAGTTTCATTGTCTTTTTATTTCATCAAAAGTAATGTCTACAGACCAAATCAAAAGTATAATACCATTAAATGACAATAAAATAAAGTAGAAAAACTCTTAAATGAGATATATACAATTTTTAAAATATCTTAAAATCATTGTGTCAAGATGAAGAAAATCATGTTGGCCAATTAAAGATTTCTATTTTAGAATTTATAAAACTTATTATTAACTAAAATATTTGTTTCTAGCCATTTGTATCCAATTATTGATTTCATAGTTAGCGGATAGCCATTGACAGAAGTTTGAAATGGGTTCTTAACTACAAGGACACAAACTAATTGATTATTTCCTTTAGAGTTTTAATTTATATTTTTTTTATAATTGACCATTTATAGAAAATATAACACAAGTTCACCCATGAAAGCCTTTTCTTTTTTAAATGGAAAAATAATAATACTAAGTAAAATCATTATCTCTTGTATTTTTTGTTATAAAGATTATTATTTATCAAAAAATTCAAAATTTCCCAACCATAAAGTTGATGTACATTCCTTATAAAGAATACTATCTTTTGGGATGTTTCTTGTTTTTTAATATTTCTTTTATAATGTGAAAACAATCAAGTTTGACATTACAACATATTTTGAAATAGAAAAAAAAGGACTATAACTAATATATCTTTAGGTATTAACTTTTTATTATTTAAAAACTTATTTTTATTCCATTATTAAAAAGAATACTATTGATAGAAAAATTGAAATAAATTATAAAATGAAGTGCATCAGAAATGTCTCTTGTTTTAAAAAGTTTTAACTGATATTTTAAAAGGTTATTACGTAGAAATCAGATAAAAAGAGGTTTTCCTCCTAAAATTCTTTATTTTTAAAATGGAAAAGGATATTATTTAATAAATATTTTTTCTTCTTTTAGTTCCTAATTTCTTCACATAATTATTAGAAATATTACCATTGTCATACAAAATCAAGTTTATTTCATCTATTAATACATGATCGTTGGAAATTTCAAGTAAAACTTGTTTAATGAAATTAAGAATGCATGTGATTAATCCATTCTGATTTTTTAACATCAAGTGAATCTTGTGCTTGAGAATTTATAGATACTATTTCTGTTTGAAAATATTTTTTCCCTCACAGATATATAGATGACTCCTTGTATTACATCTATCTCCATATTAGAGAGAGTCATTTGTATCAATATGATAATGGTATAACATAGGCTTGCCATTCATTATGTTATAGGACCAAGATTTTTAGATTATTTCTTCCTTTAACCATTCAACATTGTATCTACACACGTCATGCATCCCCCAAAATAGGCAATTCATTTAACATCATTATCTTGATAAGATTTGCAATTCCTAGGGATGGAAAGAAATCTATCTTAATAAATAATAGGAAGGAGACTTTTCCTCATTATCTTTGTGTTAACATTTGTTAATCTCCAAGGTATATATAAAGCAGTTGCATTCGATTCTAGTGGGGAGGAGAAAACATTTTTTGAAAGAGTTTCGTTTGTACTTTGGTCACTCTTTTGGTTCTTGTACTATTCTTGCCAATTATTTTTGTATTGCGAGCATTCATACTCAACACGAGCTATTCTGTACATCGTGAACTCACCATTCCATGATATCCTTTGTTGTAGGCGATCAACAAACTAGGACTACCATGGATGCCATTTTTTCGATTATTTTTCCACATGGACTTCAAGCTATGATAGTTGACGAGGATCATATATGCTTATCAATCATAACAAACTTGCTAAAAGAATGCAAATTCAAAGGTAACTATTGTCACATAATAGGGTCTATGGTTTTATGCTAAATTTCAATATAAAAAGAGACTTATGTGTTGATCTATCTGCATTTTTGTATTATTTTCAATTTCCATTGATCATTAATGAGTTTCATCGACCACTTGTTTTTACGTTACGTCTTCTATCCAATTAGTTAACTAATGTTGCGGTTTTTCAACATTGCAAGATTCACTAGAATACTTCTGGTGATGCAAGGGCAGCAAAATCAATCTTGATGAGAGCATCAGTTGTAGATGAAAATCAAAATTTAAAAACATAATGATAAAAAATTAGGGTAAAACATGAAAATCAACAATTTCAAAGCATAACAATGGCGCCATAAAAAATAATACTAGGATCGTTCCGTTGCAAATTAATTTTTCTTTTGACTTTTCTCTAGGCCTAATCTCGATAACATACTTAATAGTCATGATGTAATGTCTTTAATGATATTTTCTGACAAATTATGTGAAGTGGAAGCTGGCTAGTGATGCTGTGATGACTGAATAGCATCTTCATGGGATCATTTCCTAGTTATTTTCGAATATAGGATTAATGTAACTGGCGATTTAGAAAATTTATAAGATGGACGAGGCTAGGGTGGGATAGACTTTCTTGATTAAGGTGGTCTCTTCCCTGCATGATATCTATTTTGTCCAACCGGAGTTTCTTTTCTTAGTATGAGAAGGGTTTCCTTACCTTCTAATGTACGTCTTGATATGCAAGGTATACTACTGTAATTCTATTTCTAGTTGCCACCAGAGATCGAATAGACGTTGTAGCTCGAAAGGGCATTTTATTCTGGGCCCTCCTTTCCATTTGCTAGGAATCTATGGTTTTAAAATACTCCCATGTCCAATATCGCAGTAGCACAATTCACCAAACCAAGCGTCGCCCTTAGTACGTTCCGGGTGGAAGGAAGCGGATGCCATCTGATCGTGATAGCAGTCCCCACAATGGAGATGGATGCGTTTTCACTCCTCGAAGAAGCGAGGAAGGAGCACCACGTTCCAGCTTTGAGTGAGCATCATCCACGCCTTGACAGCAATCGTTCCTCCTTCCTCTCCTTCCCTTGTCTTTACGCCGCTCTTGTCGTGCAGTGATGACCCGCAGGCCATCGCCGGAGGTTGCAGAGAAATGCAAGAGCTACGGGGACTGCTACTATCTGCACCTCCCCACCGGAGTGCCCGAACTAATGAACTTCGTTTTCGACGCACTTAGCTGGTGGTGGAGTCGCACGACATACGCTGCAAAGGGATCTGAAGCCAGAAATCAACTATCCCAGGATGTTCAGACCGCCGTCCCTCCACCCCGGGATTGGTTCTTCGTGAGGGGGACAGAGGAGGCGTTGGACAGAGGGGGCGCCGGCCGGAGCAGCACTGAAGAAGATATGGCGCCGGAGACGAAGAAGGCGATCTCAGATGCTCTCGACAAACTTGATGCCCACTGTGAGGGACACGATGGCTATTTGTTTGTGGAACCTCATTACATCGTTGGATAAGCCTGCATCCCTATTCTTGCAGTGTCTGTGGCGAAGAAGGTTATCGGAATGAGGGGCCGGGTACCGTCCATCAGCGAGGGGAGCGGCAAGTACCAGACAAACTCCAAGTAATTGCTGGCGGTATAGCCCATGAATATTCACCTGCACTGACCCCATCTCGGAGCAGTATCCCGAGACAGACTTTGGTGGTATGCTTTGCTTCGGCTGACGTCCGTATCAGTTGTTTGGGCTTCGGTTTGTGGGTTTTCATTTTATTAGAGCGGTGACTAGTAGTAGTGATCTTGGGCCTAATGAGACTAGAAGGCGAATAAAACTTGACATTCTTATTTTCCAAATATAATATCATGAATTTCATTGGTATCTATAGATTAACGCAATTATGGGTTTTGTGGTACCAATTGATGTAACTGGCATGCGATACAATCTTGATGACTTGATAGGGTTCTTCCATTTAAATCGCTTAATTTTTTGGTGATCTATGAAGGTAATCCTTTTAAGTGTCTCACGTTGACCTTACGATTGTGGACAGATCTTTCTTTGTTGTGAGACATGTTTTACAAGCATGGTACATATCTGGTCTATGGAGTACGGTCAACTGATTTTGTTCTCCCATGTGAGCCTTGATTGTTGCCTTATTAACGCTGATCAGATACCCCACTGTAACTCAAGGCATGAACCCCCACTAACTATATATCTCTAAGCACCCAAAAATAGTTGTGGCGTGGTGTTGGCCACCCACCCTGGTGATTGGTGTCACTACATTAACTGTTCTGATGCCATGACGAAGGTAAGACCTACATTCGCAATAGTTGATGGGCACTATGTGCTGATGTCCCATTCTCCTTTCCTCTGATGTCCATCCCACGTAGTATTTCTAGCAACTGCACCCCATCACATGACGTTGCCTAATCAGGTGTGCAATTGTGTCGTAGCATGCCAATTAGCCTGTATCTACCTCATGTTACTTTTCTTGTTGTGCCGTAAAATCCTAGTTAGCTTGAAAGTTTCATGCGATACCTCTTTGAACTTTTATACGCCCTAATGGGACTCTTCACCTAAAAGGCATATGCTCTCATGGGAGCTTCCTTCCTTTTGTGCTTTCATAGATCCATGTACTCATTGGAAGGATATTGGAAACGAGCGAAAACCAAGTACTATTGAAGCAAATGTCGTCTTCCCCTCAAGAGGAGCTCCTACACCATTCAAGTAAAGATACTCACACTTACAGAAACTTTGGGCAATGTGAAAGAATCATAACCCATTCATATTGTGTTATTTGTGTAGAGTAATAACTCATTGTGCTCAAGTCAACCTAGACCCATCAATATATAAGAGATTAGTGGGGTGCTGATTTTGTTCAGTTGACCTTGATCTATAAAGTTCAAATTATAGTGGCCATCAATCTTATATTTAATACATATTTATTTTAGGTTTCTGGAAGTTCTAAAAACTAGTAAGCTTGATTATATCGAATGTATAAAGAAAGAACTTTGAAAGTTACAGCAAGAAGAATTTATACAAGACTTGATTTAATAAACATTGGAAATATTTTTGTCAATATTATACTTCTAAAGGAGGAGGTGAAGAAATAAAAATCTAAGCAACAAAATGTGATTGGGAATAGCTATTTCGTTTAGCTGTGATCTCTTTACGTTTCTAAAATACAAGGCTTTTAATTGGTGAAACAATTCAAAAGTACTTCAAGTGCATGTTTCTTAATAACTGGTAAAAAATTTCTATAGCTATTGTTAGCCTTAATGATGCCATAAATAATTAAGGAGTTGAATCATTCAATAAGCATTTGGAATAAATATTATTTTTGATGTAATTAATTTGCCACTTAAAATTAAAACCTGTTAACCAATGAAGTGATTTGATTTGAAATATTAATGATATTCTTCTCAAAAGGAAGTTAAAACTCTTTGAATCAGCCATAGCTTCTTTAAATACAACTCTACATAGTAGTTGTTTGTAAAAGTCTTTAATATTATTCTTTCTAATAATTTTGCATTGAAGAAAGATCAATGACAAGAGGTATTTAGTTCATTATAGTCTTTTTCCCATCTAAAACAGATATAAATGGGTGAACTTGATTCTAATATGATCAATACATAGTACTTCTTTAAAAAAATAGGTTTAAACTCTTGTAGACACTGACCAAAATTATTTGAAATTTAGTTTTAGTTAATAATTGGTAAGATTTTTTGTGAATTGCAAGTATAAATCATTAAGTAAAAATATGGGAAATTGAAGCAAGAAAAATTCGTTAGGTAGTTTTTTATTTAAGACTACTTCCCAAACATTTGAGTCTAATTATTTAAAATTATATTGTATGACAACTTCTATGGTTGTCAAGTTTTAAAATGATAGATTGATCTTAAATGTCTTATTTGATAGCTTTGGAAAGTAGACAATAGATACAACCAACTCAAATTGAAAGTTTTTTTAACTCATACTAAATTCTCTAACACGATCAAGCTGCAACTTGCACTATACTTTGTTCCTAATTTCTAAACTTATTCTAATATCTCAAACTTTCCATATCCATGTACAACATTGGTGAACTCTTTCACACGATTTATTGAATATTTATTAAAACTTGTGTACATTGAGGGTTTAAACTAGCATCCAGCATCAAATCCTCAGAAAACCAGCAATGACTCCTTGAAATTGAACAATGGAACCCCAAACTTGATTTAGTCGACTTAATCCAATGACTGCAGCAACTCTAATGAAGACTTTTTCATGCATTTAAAACTGAACAAGCACCATATACGTATCAATGGTTAAAGTTTGCATAATAGGTTTAGGAGACCTGAAACAATATGTTCATTAAAAGAAAATATTTACAAATATGGACATTCTATTCATCACACTTCAACCACACCATTCCACAAATTATTGTGAAATAATGTCTTGGCTCAATGTTGAATTGGGTTTTTGACTTTCAAGCCAATTTTGATTAGGGGTGGATAAGTGTAAGCGGCACTCTCTATGGCTCAGTTCTAAGACCAAGCAAGATTAAGCATGTTAACTAAGGGCTGGCTTGGGGTTCTACTTTTACGGTGGCACCCTTGTTCTAGTCACAAGTTGAAGTCTGTGGTCGAACAGGGTTCTCACCGTTGGACTCTCTCCGGCTGAATGACTTGAACAGCGTTTCCGATTGAATTTGGTTTGTCTATAACAGGCCGCTGGTGACCCGCTCAGTCATCGAACTCTGGTTCTAACCAATTATAAAATCGCTGCAAGGAGCCACGAGCCGGCCCACGTAGGAACGAGGCTCGATGGATGGCAGAAGGGCCGGAAATGGAGGCCAGCCTTGGTGGGCCGGAGTGGAGGAAGTCGGAGTGGTGTAAAGATTGCTACAGAGGGCGCGCGCAGGAGGCGGGCGGGAGGGATTAGGCCATCGGGAGAATCGAGCAGATCGCCGGATCTGCCGTGGATGATGGGTTGGTTACGCTGGTACTTGGTTCCAAGCGCAAAGAAGATGATCTCCTCCGAAGGGGGAGAGATGTCATAATTGTCGGGGAGACGGTCGCCATTTCACGCGATTCAACGCTGAGGATCGGTAGAAAGGTCCCTGCTCTCTCTCTCTCTCTCTGTTGCGCGCCGTACATTGTTCATCTCTGCTCGCCGGTAGAGGCATCCCCCTCGATGCATCGGCTCCGGGCTCTTCTGGTCTCCGGGTGCGGCGTTTCCCAGAGCGCCGGCGGCTCACTCGTGGGATCGTCTGTTCTTCGGCGCACCTGGCCTACGCATCATGCTATTTCGCCGACGGAGTCTACCGGGTTTCGTCGCCCACTCAGCGAGGTTCTCAGGATGCCAACAAGGAGTCTGATCGTCGAAACGCTCGCTCAACAGCCGGTGAGGTTGGAGAGGCTCTCCGGCCCCGATAACGGTAATGCTACACCCTCTTTGTTCTCTCGGTGGAGCTTGCCTCTTCGGGGTAATGCCGAATGTTCTGTTGGATTTGGTTGCAGGTATTGTTGCGCTGAAGTTGGATAGGCCGGAAGCGAAGAACGCCATCAGTAAAGATATGCTGAAGGGAATTCAGAGTACCCTGCATTCGCTGAGGGGGGACATGTCGGCTACTGTCATGATGGTTTGCAGCTGTGTTTCCAGAGTCTTCTGCGCCGGTGCTGACCTCAAGGTTAAGACCGGACTTTTCCTTTTCTCATCATTCTACGAGTTCGCGGTCATTTTGAAAGAAACAATAAATGGGGAATGCTTTTCATATGGCTGGAGTAGGTGAGCCATGATTGAGTGTTGAAAGAGACGCCCGCATCAAAATTTTAAGTAGACATTATATGTAGGACACTTGTGGCCTTCTGAAGATACGATTTGATATTTTACAGCTTTGTCTTGAGGTGACTCGTTCTTTCCAAACTGAAACGTAAGAACCGTACAAAGATGGAAGATAGAAATATTTCGGTAGTTCATTTCTTAAGCTTGAAGTCATTCTGTTCGATGGGCTTGACACTGGCTCTTTCTTTCATATTACTCAGATAAACAAATTTAAACTCTTCGTAGGATGTTAACAGCTTAGAGTAGGAGGCATACACCCGTGCCATGACCGGTTCTGATTTATACTAAATTTGCTTCCAAGTCTGTCTAACATCTGCCCCAATTTTATGAAATATTGGAGGAAGAGGTTGATACCAATTTTCTCCACATCTGTATTTCTTTTCCATCTTAGGCTTTATAAGAAGCAAAATTTATGGCATTTTTTCACAGTACACATCTTTTTTTAATGAACTACTAGAAATAAAACCCAGCACCCAATGCCCTTTATTTTAATGAGCAACTGTAAATCAGATCAAGTGAATGAAAATCATCGCTCTTTTGCTAGTTCTCACGGCAAGTATTTATGAAGGGCTTCAGGTTTCTGGCAGTGGTGAGACTTGAGTCCCATGATGTCAGCTTGCATGTATAAGGGAACTATTTAAATATTTTCTCTGGTCAGCTTCATGCAACAAGAATAACCCTCAGAGTGTTGCAACATTCTAGGGACTTTCAATCTGGAAAGGAAATTGGTGTATTGCGGTCTTATCTACAAAATGTATTTCCCTCGTATGTTTACTTTTGAATAGTAGAAATCATTCTTCAGATTTCTTTGATGATGGTTTCGCTCGTAAAAGTTATCTAGTTATATGTTGTCCATTGATAGCAGCCACTGCCAAAGAAATCAGTCACAAAACTTGCGAATTTATCTATCTATTTATTCATCTTAAGGATTTTCTCTATTGCCTTTCATAGGTGAGACTGTTATGTAAACATCCTGGCAGATCTTTTTAGGCAATTTTTTCTAGCCATCATTCTGCCATTCTAGAGAGTTGGTTCTGTCATCCGAAGTTTTCTTGTGTGAATCAATTGGAATCCATTGTAAGAGATATAATGGTGGTTTTAACAGCAAATCTTGAATTTAATTTAAGGTGGATGTTACTCTCTTGTCTAGGTGTTCCTTTTAGTGGAATACATCAGTCACGAACTCGGAATGTGATTTGATTAAAGGTAATATGTATTTATCCTCGTGAGATCTTTCTTTCTGTCTTTATTTGTATCCCTTAGGTCCATGTTGGCCCATCTTTTTATTGTTTGTAATTTTATATCGGACAAGTTGAACCCTGACTCAGCTCATTAATATCTATGCCATATAAGTGATTTGGAGAAAAGCAATTCCTACGGGATCATGTTGTGATCTGGAAATGATTTTGAATAGGTCTAGGAGAACATGCCTAGGTAACGATGAAGTAGACTTTGATATAGCCAGCATTGCTTCAACTGAACTTTGCAATCATATAATTTCATTGTATCCTTTTCACTTCAAAACCCCTGGAGAGGTTTGTATCTTCGGCGTGTAATTACTGTAATCCTGTCAGAACTGCTTTTAAATTTTAATTTATGCACGGTGGCAGTATTATTTGCCATGTCACTTGACTTATGTCGTTATCATGATTCTTGAATGAGGGATGATTCTTAAAAGGGTGTTCAAGCGACTGTGATTGTGGGTGTGTTTTCCTGGGTACACTTTTTCTAGATATTTGTTTTCTAACTTGGTTCATGCAGTTAGGCCGTTGGGCATATCATTAACTTTTTAGTTATTTTAAACTAGTATAGTAATTCTCTTAGCCATGTTTTTAAAAATTTGCAGATCGTTACAAGATATGTATCACAAGTTTCAAGGGCAATAGTTCGTTGATTAGGAAAAGATACTGATAAGTCCCTTGTGTGTGTGTGGTAAATCGAGGGTAATTACTTCGGTCTACTATCAAACCAGAAGGTCCTTTACCATGAGGCTGATCTCTAGCATCTTGGGTGTAGCTCTTATCTTACTTTTTGTCTTCTCTGCTTCCCATCATCTATCTCCTTTTGCTGTTTTCTCCCGTCCTGAATAATCCTTAAATAGTTATCTTCACATCTATTGACCCAGTCAATGACCGCAAACAATTCTAGACCAGAGGCACATTTCCAGTCTCTCATTACAACCTATCCACAACTGTATTCTTCGCATGCAACAATGAAGAAAGCTGATCCATGGAGATTCACATAGATTTAGTCCATAACCACCCCTTGCAAAGAACCGATCGGATCTTTCATGACATGCCTACTTCCTTCCAGTTTCGCCTCACACAGACAATGTTTTTTGTCCTGCGCGTTTTAAATCAGACCCAACTATCGAATTGCATAAAAAAGGATGTATCTTGTGGAAACTTAATGTATTAATGCATACAAAAGAGTTTGGTACTGCCTCTGTCTGACTTCCTTGGCTTTATGATTTGAAAGAATGGTACTGAGTATTCAGTTTTGCTGGGTACAGACCGGTAAAACTTCAGCTTGAGTTTTGGTCGGCAGCTGAGGCTGTGTTTTATTTTTCACATTCTTAAGTAGCGAAGGTGAGAGTGTTCTTGGTGAACGAAGGTGGCATGTTTACGCCTTTCATACAACATTTTCTTGTAATTTAGTTTTATTGTCAATAAAATATTTTCTTCCTTCCTG
Source organism: Spirodela intermedia (assembly GCA_902729315.2). Lineage (NCBI taxonomy): Eukaryota > Viridiplantae > Streptophyta > Magnoliopsida > Alismatales > Araceae > Spirodela > Spirodela intermedia. Next base: position 7,515,471 of record LR746265.1, read on the forward strand.
GTGTGGAAAATCACTTTCAATTGTCGTTAAATCCAGTTTACCTTGAGCTATAACTAATTATCCTTTTCAGCTGGTAGATCGGCTAAATGTTTGAATGATTATGAAAAAAATGTCCTTTTTCCTCTCTTGAAACTTTCTCGATAGTTTCGGGTTTCTACATTGCCTTGATGCAATCTTAAAGCCATTCAACTCGGAGACAGAAAGTGCGTAGGGTTACTGTTGACTCCATCACTCTCTTTCTTCACAGTACCCATTTTCTCTTTTTCATATGTCAATCAGCACAATTTTTTTTTCTTTTAATAGATATTTCATCTGAAACGCCACTTGTTATGTTTTGTTAATATGCATGAATAACTGTGGTGATGGGTTACGCTTTCTTTGGATTTTCCTTGAGAGTACTGGTCTCTGTTCCTAGACCAACAAAGACCTTGAATACTGAACCATATTTGACCATTATTTTTCTGTAGGAGCGCAAGCTTATGAGTCCTTCAGAGGTGAAGGATTTTGTGAACTCTTTGCGGTCAGCATTCACAGTCATGGAGGTTGTTCTCTCGATGCCCTTTCTGAAAATGTTTCAAATCCCTTCACTCATAAAGAAGTATTATGGCTGAATCCTGTTAAATGAAGTGACACCATTATCTCTGAAAAGGTTATACATTGTTCATCAGTAGGCACCAATAATTTCCTACCAGAAAATAGTTTTATCGGCTGCAAAGGGCTCGTTTTAAGCAGGTGCTTCCTATCCCCACAATCGCTGTCATTGAAGGTGCTGCATTGGGTGGAGGATTAGAGCTGGCGCTCTCATGTGATCTTCGAATATGTGGTACCACCCTCTTCAACATGCCCAACTTCCATATATCACTTGTATTAGTGTAGATCTCACTGAATTATGAACTTAATTCTAATCCCTTACTTAGGAGAAGATGCAGTATTTGCCTTGCCCGAAACTGGGCTCGCTATAATACCCGGGTATATACTTCATCTAAGTTCTCTATGCTTTGTACAAAAATGGAACATGACCAAAATGCTCATTTTTATTTGAAACTCTTGTTCATCTCTATTTCTAGGGCGGGTGGGACGCAAAGGCTACCAAGAATAATAGGGAAAGCTTCTGCGAAGGAGCTGATCTTCACTGGTCGGAAGGTTGATGCAAAGGAAGCTATGGCTCTCGGTATCTCCCTTGCTTTTTTTTTTTAATGATATCGTGGGTTTCTGTTTCCTTCCCCTGGCCATGTATTTCATAGATTCATCCATAAATCTCTTGCACAGGCCTTGTTAATCACTGTGTTCCTCCTGGAGATGCTTATCACAAGGCCCTTGAAATCGCCCGAGATATAAACCAGAAGGTACAGATTGTCCTCCGGTGGGATCTCCATCTTCTCTCAAATCTCTTCTCCTCGGATGAATCATGGCTGCTTTCAGGGTCCGTTGGCTTTAAGGATGGCCAAGCATGCAATCAACGAGGGGCTGGAGGTTGAGATGTCTTCTGCTCTGGCGGTGGAGGAGCGTTGCTATAACAGCCTTTTGAACACGAACGATCGCCTTGAAGGATTGGCGGCCTTTGCGGAGAAGAGAAAGCCAAGATACACCGGCAAGTGATTTGCCCCCCCAACTGTGGTTCTTCCTCTCTCTCTCTCTCTCTCTCTCACTGCCCTCTCTGTCACCTTCCAACTGCATGAAACACTACATAGTGGCTAATGCCCAACCTCTTTCGCTGTACGAGTGTGATTCCCGTGGCCCCCAGTGGTGGAAAATCTCTAGAGAGAAATCAATGTGACGGATGGCGCAGGTGCGGTGGCGTACGTCGGCGCGCAGCACTGGACGTAGAGGCTCGCGGGCTGGCACGACAGCTCGCACCAGCACGACGGCATAGGGCATGCTTGCGTGTGCGAGGGCGCGCCGGAGCGGATATCTGATAAACGCGGGGTAGCAGGAAAGGCAGCCGGTAAAGTGCTTTTCGTCGGTATCTCTTTCGTCGGTGGAAGCCCCCTCCGTCAAGGGCGGCCCTTTTCCGTCCCATTTGTCCCCGAGCCTCATCTTCTTAACTACGGCTGCGGGAAGTCATTTGTCTCCGAGCCTACCCAGACCTCTCGGAGAGAGAGGGAGGAACGGCGGCAGAGGGAGCAAGTCCCGTACAGAGCATTTCCGACAGTCCAGCGTTCGACGGAGGAGCCAACCTTTAGAAGGAAGGGCCAGTCTGCCGGCATCCTGCCCCCTTAATCTCCATCTCGGATTCATCTTTTCCAGCCGGGTTCGCTCATGGAAGTGTAAGAATTTTCGTGCAGAACCACTGAACTGATCTCATTTCAATCCTGTTTCGACCATTGGAGAAGGCGATTCCTCGTCTCAGCAAACTGCTTCCCATTTTCCTCCTCCCTCTAATGTGTGCCCTAATTTCTCTTTCAGCTCTGAAGGAAGCCCCAAAGGGTATGACCGGACGGGGAGAGATGGCGGTGGGGGCTCCGCGAGAACCACGAGCATCCATGTTACTGCGCTTGATGGGCTGGTGAACGTGAACTCCTTGTTCACCATTGCCGTCTTCGTGGGTCTGTCGATCGCCGCGCCGGGCCAGCGCAGCCTGGAGGGCAAGTCGGCGTGCGACGCAGGGCCCCAAGTGGCCGAGAATCTCCTGGTTTTCGAAGTGGTGTCCTTCAGCTCCTTCCTCTTCTCCAGCCTGGTGGCGCAGGGGCTCAAGCTGGCCATCAATCTGCTCAACAGCAAGGATGTGGACGAGGCCTTCCGCGCCCACATCAACATCAAGGTGCTGCGCTTCGGCATGCTGCTGTCGGCGGGTGGCTCGGTGCTCGGCTGCATCTTCCTGGTGCTTTCCATGGTGAACGTCATTCAGATTCGGCTGGGCATGCTCTCCTGCGGCAGTCGAGCGGCAGTACGGGCGGTTACTACACTTGTCACCCTCGTGTCGTCGGCGCTTATTCTCTACATCTCCACAGTTCTCTACTCCTTCAAGCAGTGACATCCTCCCAAGTTGGTATTGCGATGCTCTCTCAGTCTAACTCGTAGATGGTTTCGATGTGTGCTTGAATATTTAAGAGTGATACTCGTTTTGGTTTCAACTATTCATCATCTTTAGCATGTTTAAAGTTCGCATACGCCTGCGATCAGATTTGAAGAGCTTGAAGAGTTTCGAATATGGATTCAAGGACGAACATATGGTGCAGAAATTCCATTCGTCTGTGAATTTCTATAGGGACTCAATGCCCACTCCTGTTCGAATAAATCGACGAGACAGGACTAAAACATAAGTCGAAACACTTGTTGAACCCGTTATTTTTCCTCACACGAGATTAACTGGAATGAACGTGTTAATTTGCTCCAGCTGGTGGGGAAGCTGGTGATGATGATGATGATGATTTTATGAGTTATTTGCGCATGGTTTCACAAGCACCATCTATCTGCAACATGATTATCTAGGGAACCCACCCCATTGGAGGCACTTTTGTTTCATGACTAACACATTGGGGAATCCTTGTCCCATGGTCCTGACAACCCGTTATCACAGGAATTAATCAAAACATTATCCAAAAAGCCGCTCTCTTTGCAGTTTTATTTATATGGGAAATTAATTAAACGTCTGTTGAATGTGCAGCTATTTCAGTATGCCATTGTTCCTTGGAGGGTTTGTCGTTCTCTGTTTGATAACATGGGATAGGAGCAGGAATTTGAGGGGGAGACTGATATAGCGATGATGCTCTAGAACAGGAATTTCAGTGGAATGGATGTGAATGGACCAAACAGGCATAATTCCAATGAAAACTCTTCACAACTCGACGAATGAGAAGGTAAAAGCCTGAAGAAAAGAGAAATCGATATCTCCAGAAAAATATCTAAAAATATAGAGAAATCATGTAAACTCAGAAAATAACCAGAAATCAAAAACCTAAAAGATTCATAGAAGAAGATGTTGACTAGTTGAGCAACCATATCTGCTTACATCCAGATTCATGTGCTTTTCTATTGGCTATTTCTCAGCTTGATTGCTGGCCTTTTCTATGTTTGGATATACATTCTTGTGTCCAAGTTTCTCTTGCTATGAAGGGGAGCTTTAACATATTGTGGTGAATATCAATATTGGTGTGTTAATACTCACATTTTTTCTATTTATGTCAAAAGCCTCCTCGGACTCGCTTGTATCTGTCCTAATGTTTGATGCATTAGGTACAAAAGGAATAAATGTATGATATAGAACAGGGGTCTGAGGGACTTCAACTACTATGGAAACTTGGATAGGTCCACCGTATGGTTGAGTGACAAACCTTAGAGAAAGCATGTGACTCTTTGAATTGTCAATGGGTGTCAGAGAGGAAAGCATGTAGACGGATAAGAATTGTTGGTTCACAGATAGTCTAAGTATAGGAAAAGGGCCAATAAATTAGTTTTCTAATGATTTTTATCATTTTTTGATGCTTTTAATGTAATTATGTAAATTATAGATAAAATGGGTCAACACAATACTGTTAGTCGACATAGTGGGTTAGCATAAGATTTTGTGATTTGGCACATCATTTAAGTGGGTTAACATGTTAACTTGTAAATTTACTTAGACATCAAGATTTATAAAGTTTGAGCATTCTCTTGGCCTACATACTCTTTCCAAGAGTCATAACACGATTTTCACTATTCTCATCCTAAAACTATAGTTATAACTCGTGACATTAATAATCTGTAGTTAGACAAGAAATTTCTAGGGATTGTCACCTCACACTAAACACCAAGGTTTACCTATCTAGCCATGTTACAACCACTATCCCAAGCTTCACATATAAAATGACAATTTCTGAACTTACAATAATATTTGAGTACTTTGAGGTTGCTTTCCTATTGACATAGACAATTTGGCCAAAGGAGGTAGTTTAAGCACATGGGCTTGCAAAAGTAGATCAGATTTTCCAAAGTTGATGCATTATTTGAAAGGTCGTTCAAGGAACTTTTCACATGGACTTCAAATGACTAAGATATAATTGGTCAAATATTCTCTTGCTTGACACATGGGTTGACTTGTTGGCAGGTTGTGTGATCAAATTGGCCAAGATGGTCAATTTAACCAACTTTTGATACTGCCAAACTATGTACATATCCATCAAAGATCTTCTAATGTTTCATTGATCTTGATGTGTCACGGTACAATGTGCTTGTCAGATTCTACCAACACATGTCAACTGCCATGCCAAAATAGTTTCTAAGACTTTTTCGTCATTATATTCATATAAGAGATACATTGTTCTTGTCTGATTCTTCTCCCCACGATATCGTATGTTCTATTTGAGATTTTTCACATGTTAAATGATTGGCAGACCTTTGCCACATGTCCAATACATGTGTTGATCTATTTTGCATATCAACTTAGACAAATCGACTTAGCCACATTTCATTTGCACATTCAGACCTTTCCACATGTCTTAAAGATTGTAGACTATGTTGCCATTTGTTACTTTTTGTTGGACTTTTGCTTCATGTCGTTGTTGTGTCACATGTCACCATGATTCAAACATTTGCTACATTGATCTTGCATTGGATGATTGTTATATGTTACTTGCATTTTATTCTTGCTTTTTCATCTAAACTAATCTCTTTTATGTTGATTTGACTTGGCTTGAGACACATTTCTAACATATCTTCTTTTCATCAGGTTTGAAATATATATTTAAATAATAATCAAATTTAGATCTAAAGATTTTGATTTTGATTTTGATTTGGAGATTAGTGCATTTCAACATATTTTCAATCATATATTTTCATTGATAGTACCATGAAGCTTACTTCACCCTATCATGTTTCAACCTCCAATTGAGCTCTATGTAGGGCATCATAGGGTACGTGCCACCAAGTTGACAACCTTGATCTTCTCCCTCATTGTAACTACATTGGGCCCAATTGAGGCCATTTTTTCTCTAGTAGAATATTGTGGCTTGTCTTACTATTGATTATTATGGTCATTGGGTGGTAACTTATGTTGGGTTCTAGATAAAACCTTGGCTCACTTTGGCTTGTAGATTTTCGTCCACTATTGCAAGGTACCAAGTAGATGAGAATGATTCAACAATAGACTACTAATCTCCATCAACATCTCTTGTGCCATGTTCATTGCTTCTCTACTTGCTTGAGTTGGACACTCATTTGGACAATGTGGATCATCCTACAACACAATTGATGTGAACTTGTGCATTCTTTGGCCCTACTGATAGAATTGCTTGTAGTTGCCTCCAAAATACCTACTTCAGTTAATGCCTTTGCTGTCACCACACTGATGGTCTTTTCTAACATTGTCTCAATGCTTGGCACCAATGTTCAGTTCAATTGGATTGCAACTCTTGTAGTCCAATGTTGTAAGTTATCACCATGAATAAATGAAAGTATTAAGCTCCCTACCATCAAAACTCTACTTGCACCCAACCTTAAAGACTTCTATACAATTAGAGAGTTTGTCCTTGTTGATCATATTCTTGATTGGAGGATTAAATTAAATAACATAATATAATCTTATACAAAACTCATATGTCGTTACCTTAAAGGGTATTTCTTACCATTCATGTTCTATTAGCGGAAGGGAATCAATCCTTTGATTCTTTCAAACAGTCATCTTTGGTGTTGACAATGGCTCTACTCATTCCTTTGTCATTGTCTGCCACTACAAGTTAGTGTTGAATGATAGGTGCACGCTCTCTATTGTAACCTTTGTTGGTTTTGAGATGTGCATCTCTTAGAAGTAGTGATTAAAATTTGATAGAAATTTGTATTTTACTAGACATTTAGTGCACCATGAGGGTCTTTAGCTCTAAGACCTTTTGTCATATTGCACTACTCATCAATAATTCCTTAAGTAGTGCTATGTCTACAACCAATCTTTTAGTACCTCATGCAACTTGTTGGCACTCATGACATCATGTACAAGTAATGTAAATACATAATATTTTGATGATGACAAACACACAAGCTCAATCTAAAAATCAAATTATGCTTACTATGCATATTTAATTTATAGATAAGTATTCTATTGTAGATGAGTTCGAATGTGAATTTAAGAATAATTTAAATTAATAAAATAATAATAATAATAATTCGAAGAATGTGTGAGAACGTCATAATGTTGAATTCCCAAATTTGATTGATTTTACCTCGAATTATTAATTAATATATTACCATAAAAAAATATCAATATTTATAAAAACTACCACTAGAAAAATAATTATTAGCCCTTCAAAATCAACAAGAATTCATGACGTCATATATGAGTATGATTATTAACTAATATATTAGATATTCATGATGATAAATCATTACTTCTAGTTCTTGATGATATTAAATTAATTTATTGGAGTCATAGTATTCATACTATTGCCCATGATTATTTGAATATTAAGTATTATTATTTAAGACTAATTTTTTATATTTTATATCCTCAAAGTCATGATTTTACATATGCATATTTTACTTGGCCATAAGGTCATGCTTCAATATATCCACTTGTCAATCACGATTTGTTTCAAGTGATTTGGATAAGGTTTTGATTGTTAAATCATTGTTTTATTTTTAGATGTATTATCAATTCTATTGTGATGATAATAGATCATCAAACCTGATTGAACCAATATATTTTGGATGTATATATATATGTTGATGTTTTAATGATCATATGTACTAGTTTCTCATAAGGGATTCAAACCCTTAAAAGATGTTCAAATTGTTAACCATTCTAATTTATAATTAATTTTATAATTTAAATGTTCAATGACAACAAAAATTAAGAAAGATGTCTAAATTGAATTTCTTTATGAATTGAGCACCTCTCTGATGGAAAGTTAATTCTAAATGATCACTTTTTATTTCTCTACCATTTTGAAAGTCTTCTACATATTTTATACAAAAACAATTATGCAAATTTAAGAGGTATTTGATGTTTATCAAACATTAAGAACCTAATAGATTTTCAAACTTCATCAAATGTTAAGGAACTAAATTCAAGTTTCAAGAGATTTTCATTGATCAGATCAAAGTGTCAATGCTTTTTGCATTTAGTCTACTTCCTTATGAAAAGGGGACAGCAAGAATTAAGTCTTCACCATCATCATCTTCATCAAATTTTTGGATATAATCAAAGTCAATGGTAACTTTCATAAACAACTCACACTGAAATATTTCTTTATTTATATGTGGGTAAATTTGGGATTACAATTTAACTTAATTACTCAAAGGAGTTGAACCTTGTAATCAATTTTTAGCCTCTTAAAGTCATTAATGTAGAAGATAATGTAAAATTCCATGAGAACTAAACTTAAAAATCAACATTTTTGATTGATGGATACTTGAACTAATGGAACCTACCATCAGAGTTATTCTCAAATTTTATGAGTTACTTACTTTTAGAACTAGAAATATAGTAGGATTTAGGATTTGGAATATAAGAACAACAGTGTTATAAATAGTTGACTAAAGTAAAGCATTAGAATTCAATCAATTCAAGCCCTCCCCTCCTTTTGTTGATATCACATTGTCGTGTGAGTTTTGACTAAATTTATATATTTTTTCTCCTCAATGTCAACCACAACAGCAGCTACAGTCCTAGGGTGTGGTATTCTTCATTCTACAAGGAAAATACATTATGAGATGAACCTCTGGAAATTCATAACTCTTATTTCATGGTTCTTAATTCATTTTTCCTGTCCCTTCTAATTATGGGCCATTTCCTTATATAGGAGAACAACCTTACACTATGGAACAATCATAACTAACCCCATAATGACTTTAGGTAGTCATGAGATACTACTATTTTAAAGTAGCAATCCTAACTAATCAACAGCTTAACAACCTTAACGGTCCATATAACAAAGTCAGGTGGTTATGAGGTAGTACCAGCAAGTCAACGTAACTACCCAGTCACACGTGTACGGGACTCTATGCACTTCACACATGCTACATTATAATTGTGATATGTCGCATCATGCTACATGTCAGGTTGTGCCATTGTTATGTCACCTCATGGCAGCAGCCTTTGGGGTTCACTGACTTGATTCCTTGAACCTCTTGTTTGTACTAACGAAGTTGTCTGCCTGAATTATGCACCAATGCACAAGCCCTGTGTGCCTTACATTATGTGTATCTAATTGAGTTGTTAAAAGAAATCATTTTACATCGGTCCATGCATTATGGAAGCATTCATTTTTTACATTTAGTCATAGGTGACATATATCGATGCATACATAATCATTTGGAGTCGTAACTATTTTTACAGTATAGAAGATGCCCAAATCTTAGGCACTATGAATAGTAAACGGGATGTGTCCTGACAAATCCTCTTTTAATGAGTTATCTTCTATAAGACACCCATGCTATGGTCTCTAATCTACTTATGGTACAGTCAAATTTCCATAAGTATGACTTCTAACAGAAAGCTGGTATAAAGGGGTGAAAATTATAATGAAACTTATTTATAACAAGTATTTAAATGATATTTAAACAAACCCATTCGCACTATGCCACCATACACTAGCCTTCGTCACTTGCACATGCTGCACTATGCCACCATGCACCTTCATGCACAAGCTATATATTTTCGCGTGCACTGCATCATGCCACATAGTATCCACGAACAACAGTCTCTGTGTATGTGTGTGTGTCATTACACGTGTCAAGACACATGATGGTGGCATGGTTACAATAGATGTGTCACCATAGATGATAGCCTATCCAAACTTTATCTCTCACTTTAACGTATCTTAATTGGGTTTCAATGATCCAAATATTTACTCCATAAGGCCATATTCTTTGAATCCATATTTTATGAAACATTTCTCAATGAAAGATGATGGATAAATTTTAGACTTGATGGGAATAGTTTGGGCGATCACTATCGCTCATAGAGCCAACATCTGACGATCTTCATTCCTCCGATTTCTAGAGAAAAAGTTGGGCAGTGAGATGAAGAAAGGAGCGGGTGAAGGGCGTCGGTTACGTTATCACGCACTCCTACGTCTCTCCGAAAGAAGCCAGAACTCTCGTTTTGCGCAAATTGTCGCATCCGAACTGTGGAAAAAAATGGATTGTTTAGTAAATCCTCCTCAGCCTTCACTTCTATCATTTCACCAATTCGCAGATCCAATCAATGTCTGGTAAGTCGGACTCGTCTCCACGTTCGACGTCGTCACCAGCGATCTCCAGCCTTCTTATGTCCTCCGTTACGTCGGCGCAGTCCCTGTCAAAAGATGACGAGGAGGAAGATGGCGACGGCTCCTCCCTCACTGCGCCTACGCAGCTTCCGCAGCAGCGTCGCTGGGGCCGCCAGTCCCCGCCGCACCCACAGCCACCGCAGCCCAGCGGGCGCAGCTGCTCCGGTGTGTGGGCGAAGAAGCAGACCTTGCGTTGGCACTGCATGCCGGCCTTGCAGGGGCGCGTGCGGTACCTGGCCGGGTGCAGCCAAAATTCGAACACGCCGTGGGAGAACTGGCAGAGCTGGCCCTTGCTGCAGGCGCCCGCGCGGCGGAACTCGGCGCAGGAGACGCCATGGTATGGGAACTTGCGGGGGTCTCGCCGGCGGGCCTTCTCACCGCGGTGGGCGTAGGGACACTGTGTCCAGTCGTGGCTCCTCGTCTTGCTGCACCGCCTGATCTTGAAGCAGTACATGCGGAACTCGTCCGACTCCTCCAGCGCCTGTCCCTCGGGCGCGGGAAATTGTGGTACCATGGGCGGACAGGAACTGGTTACATCAAGGTCCACCTGAGCAAGGCCGATGAGAGTGCGGGCATGCGAGAGAAAGAGATCGAAATCAGGGAATACATGAAGAGAGAGAGAGAGAGAGAGGGAATCAAGACTAAGGTTTCACGTATGACTCAGACGCATAGTTGAGGACGGGAAGGACACGTACCATTGTCATGACGACCAAGAAGATCAGAAGCAGAACTCAGCTGGAGCATGAGAAGAGCAAGGAGAGGAGTTAGCTGGCTCGCAATAGACCACATGAAGGGGGAGAGAGGAGACAACGTTCTCCGTCTACTCCTCTCCCCCCGGGTTCCGCGGGGTCTTCTTCTTGAAAGAGAAGGAAACCGTAGGCTTTATTTATAGGACCAGTTGTGCTTCTCTCTTCAAAACTTTTTCTCCCTCCCTCGTTGCCTTCTCCGTCCCCTCTCACTGTTAAGATAAGCCGTAAGGGAGGATCACCATAACGTACGGACCAGTTACTTATCTCTCTCTCTCTCCCTCCCCCCACCCCATTCCACTGCCTTGCTCAGAGAGAAGGGCGGTAATGTTGACGCCTATGTCACATGCCGCGCATGCAGAGCCACATGGACTAGTTCCATTCGTTCTGTTTCCCGGCCGACGTGTTCTCGAGACCTTGTCAGTCCACGTGCCCTGCCCACTTGTCGAGGGCTCTCTCAACGTGCCCTACTGCCATCGTCGAAGCCGCAGGCAGAGCCACCCCCATCCTTCCTTCCACGTCTCTGACGCCTACACAGGGGCGGGGGGCGCAGCTGGGTCATGTAGAAAGGAAATAAACGGGAGACAAGGTAAAGTAAATAAAGGAAATGATCAGGCGTGCTCATCGGCGTAGACGTCCCCTACTTGCCATCTCGAGTACCACTAGTGGCCGCCACAGCACGAGGCTTACAGATACGTGAGCGACGGCAACGTCCATGTTCTTTCGAAAGCACAAGAATGAACAACCCAGCCAATAATTGGTTTATCTCACTACAGAGGGCATCAGCATGGCTTGGAATCAGAAGCTTCGCTCTGGTATTTCTCCAGCAGTAGGTTACAAGAGTTCATGGAGCGGGCATCCAGTAGGCTGTGGTTCCACAGCTTTATCATGAACAGCCTCCAACACCTGATCACAGAGCCACGTCACTAGATGCGTACATGCATTGTTTTTCTTATAAGAGAAAACTTTACTTTAAATGAAAATGTGATGCAGGCAATGAACCGAACTACGGAAATATGCTTTAAGTCATAGTTTAAAGAAAAAATAAACGCAAGAGGGGAGTGGTTAGTACTGAAGAAAGAGAGACGATACCAGATCAGAGCTGGTTCTCTGACAAAATCAGGCCCGTGCAGCTTGGTGAATGCCTCACAGGCCCAAGGAATGTGACCATCTGCCAACACCCTGGCAAGAGATAACAAACTTGGTCAAACAGAAGTTGAAGGTAATGCAGAAATTTTCAATTAATTGAATTAAAAAAAAAACTGTTCTTCGTGTAGCAGAATCCACGGGAAGAACAGCATTTGATGAAGGATTTGCGAGCGCTACAGTATCTTAGACAAGAATATGGCATCCATTGTGTTACGAGATTTCTTCTAGCATATGGGAACACATCTCCCAATAATAATAAGTCACGGCAGAAGGGCATTGAGAAACAACAGGGAAGTGTGCACTTCTCCCAAAGGAGGTACCTCTGCCTCCTCACAAATGAGTTCCACAAATGCATGATCCTCTTCTCATCTTTGGTCACATCAACGAAATCGTCGAGCATCTATAAATGGTATGAACAGAAATATTAAGATAACTGCTTAAGTCTGCTGATTCAACTGATCGAAATTGGCAGGAACACATTGCGTCTTCAGGAGTAATGTAAAAATTGGTCTCTTGAACGTACCCTTCTGTCTTCAAAGTCGGCAATGTCATCGTCAACTTCATCTTCACTGTCCCGATCAGAAAGTACTTGCTCTAATGCCATTGGCTGGAAACAAATCATAAGTTTCAACACCGTTCGACAAATGTCTCCCATTACGCAAAAGAACTAGCAACAGAAACAGCATGTAAAATAGAAAACTAATCATGCACGTAGCATGAAAGTGTCGCTCGTAAATTTGCATAACATACTAAAATGGAAATGTACTTTCTCAGATAGTATTATTGCTTTAAGTATATGAGGCAACTGCGCTCGATATCTGCATTCTCCTTACAATTCATAATGATCTATTGATGCATCAACCGAAGCAGAAAACTTTTAAACACAAAAGTGAGACAGAATAATTGACATCCAAATCTAGGCACAGTTTATTTTCAACAAAAGAATTAGTTAACATTAGTTCCTTTGGCTCACATTCTTCATAGCGTCACAAACAAACTCAGAAACCGTATTAAAGGTCCCTTTGTACTCTCATCAATGAGAATAGAAGAAGGAATAGACAAAATACTACATAGCAAAGGTAATACCTTAGGAAGGAGAAAAACTCTAGAACCTCAATCATTCATAGTCTTATATGAAAAACCTCCAAGTGACTAGTACAAGCCATAAACACCAAGTGACTATGATCTTAAATCTGGTTACTTCCCGATATTTTAGAATCTTTGAAAAGAAACTTTACATCTCCCAGGCATCAAGTCTAAGGAAGAGACCAAAAAACTGTGTACGCTGCATAATTATTGCACCAAGGCACTAAAGAGAGAAACGCTAGCAGGGTGGGTAAGCATGGTAGCCATTTGTTGATGATCTCAGAGAGAGAGAGAGAGAGAGATGAGAGAAGGAAGGAAAGAGAGAAATGCAGAGATGGGCAATAGGAAGGTTGACGAACAGATAGAGCAGAAAATGGGCAAAGAGAAGAAAGAAAGAGAACATGGCAGAGGCGGAGGGAGTTGATACAGACAGCAGGGGTATGGCGGGGCATAAGCTCATTGTTACCTATTTTGCAAAAATACTAGATCAATTAAATACTGTCCATGACAACTAGATACCGAGCATAAGGCTCATTTCACATTCTGAACTCCCCCGTATATTGGGAATGAGTGTCCTAGATGCACACATGAGAACATGTAGTATGACTGTTACATCAAATAGCTCTCACTCGTGAAGTCCAACCACCTTTTTTCAAAAGTCGAGCACCAGAACAGTGCTCGATTTGGGCCTGTCTGGTGATGTCAGAAAGAGTATCATCTGGCAGCTGTATCAAGCAATACCTATGCTATCAACAGGAGAAAAGGCATCTAGGAATAAAAATATTCTCAATTATAATCAGATAACTCCAATCGAAAGTTACTGCCCCTGACAATTATTGAACATTCTTTCAAATTAATGACAGATGGAGAAGGTCCGAATCCCAGCATTAGGTACCAATTGGCACCCTCAAATGATGCTGTCAACGTGTCACCAAATCTTCGATTCGTCACTCAGTGCCAGGGCTGCGGTCCACATGATAACGTAGCAGTTTCAACAATGCATCTAGGACCCAAATGTTTGAAAGTTAGTTATTGAAATCAAATAAATCCCTGCCCTATCAACCCAAATGTTTCAAATTGACAATCAAGATTCAGCCATTGTCCTTCTGCTCCCAATAACTTTATTGCACAGCCGACAAATTCCAGGTTATCTCAATAATTCCGTCTAAAATAAATGAATGAAAAAAAATTATCATACTCAAAGAACAGAGGTTCAAAACTACTATTCCAAACTTGCAGATTATTCTTTTGCTTCAGTGATAAGTACGTTTCTTTGATTTCATATTGCCAAAATAAACAGATTTTCAATGGACAAAAATAGCTCGCCATTTGAACTTTTCAGAAAAGTTTTATACGTCTACTATAATTTTCCTGCATCCATTTCTTTAGTCAATCCTTTATTCTATGAGTTGAATGACCCATAATGTTTTCCTAACCCAAGGATAAATCCTCCAGATAGCAATGCAATATTTTCTCTAAGCAAGAATAATACGGACTCGTATGTGGAGCCATTGATGGTTTTTCCAAGACTTTCACATTTCGAAGCTCAAGAAGTGGATACTTGACATCATAGATTCCTCTTGGGATATAGCGTCTCTTAGAGATTATTCAATTTTGATTTAACTACGGTGTCTCATCTGCTATTATGTCCCAACCCATCATAAATAAACTGTTGTACATTACACCTAAATCTTTTTCTTTACATTTCATTACAAAAATGGAGATACTTCTGTCATCTCACAGCCTAGAGAGAAAAAAATAAAAGATAACGATAGAAAGACAAAGACCATCAGAGAAAGAGCATTTATGCATTTATAAGGAGGATTGAATGAAATTAAACAAGGAAAGAAAAGATTCAGTGGCCTTCAACCAAGCACATCAACATCAAGAGTTGTATCTCACCTGAGCTCTGTGAGAGTGGAAAAACTGACGTTTCTGCAGCAGTGTACGACTACAAAAGAAGAAAAAAATTACACGCATGCCCTGGAAAATAATTGCAAAATTTTTATGCATCTAAAGATAAGAATGAATCCCACTTCCGTAAATAATGGTGTCAATATATATTACCCGTAAGGAAAACGATTGAAAACAACTTACCTCCTAGGATCAGCTCGTTCAACAGGAGCCTTCCTTGTCTTCGCTAATTGAAGGATTACAGAAGCGGTAGTGTTGTTAACTCCAGATACTTGTTGACCACATTCATCAACAGAAGGTTGAGCTGAAGCTGCACAAATAGTTATGGCACTAGGGCTACCGTTAATCTGTTCCATGCGTTCTGCAGGAGAAGCATTTTCTGCCCCGTAAATTTCACCCTTATATCTGGAGAATTTGGAGTGGCTACCATAGGGAAGGGATTTAGAATACCCATCCTCCTTGGTTGTCGAATCACCTGAAAGATATTATCTCAATGAGACTTTTTAATTTTCAGGAGACTGTTGTTAAAGGAAAATTTGAAGTACTAACTAGCAGTGATTCAATGCATCAGAAGCTCACCATTACTTATCCCATTATCTTTCCCGTGTGCACCAGCCTGAAAAAATTCCCTAGGCACTTTTGGGGAGTCTGACCTCAAAGTATGTGGATGGACATGTTTTACATTTGGTCCTGGAGCTTTTGGTCTTCTGCGTCGATTTAGCCTTGACCTGACATCCATTAGACGGGTTTCAAACAAATGCCTGTTTTGGTTCAATTTGAAGGGCCTAATAATAATCCATTAACACAGAGACGTGAAAAAACGGAATGGGATTTCAGTGAAACAGAAAAACTTGTATTTACTCACCATTAGAGTGCATGAGTTTATAGAAGAGACTTGTAAAAACAACGGGTCCTATTCAAAAGCTTTCAAGGATGCCGTAAATTCTTAAGTTGCATAACATAATCAGATACGAGCTGGCTGATCGAGAAACCACGGTTATGTAATTGACAAACAAGATACAACCTGTCAAAAGATAATCGTTTAAAATAATGCTGTAAAGTCAATTCTCAAAACAATAGGTACCAATAGTAAAATGTCTGCAGCCTTGGATCAACACCATCTGCCACAATCTGAAAGAATGCATACCAAGAGTTAGATTTCTCAATCTGAGAAATGTAAAACAGTCTAAAGCCAGTAAATAATCCTAAAAGGTCAAAAAGCTATTAAATGCCAACATTTTTAACTAGATACATAGAACACCGGTTATTATAGATATCTATATCTCCCAGTTCACATTAATATAAGCATCTTTTTATTAAACAAAGAAAAATGTAAACCAAAAGCTAGGATTATAAAACATCCCAAAGGAAAAAGTACAGATTGCAAAGGCCAAAATAAAGGAGCACAGATCATATTGCCAAAGGACATAAGAAGTCGGTAAGAGTCGTTTCTGGACTGAAGTTCTGAAAGGCTTTAGAGTCGATTGAGCCCAGATCCCATGAATTTAAGCCAACAAGTTCGACAGAATTTGTCCACACAAAAGGACTTTGGGAAACATGGGGCATCTTCTAACTTCTGTTCATCTTCTACTGGCATCCTCATTGAACTTCGCCTAATTCCCATATCTATGACTCACCAATGGTAGCAAGGCGCCACTCCACGCAGGTTCCTTAATGCAGATCTCCACTTCGACATTCCGTGCCTACTCGTGGCAAAAAATTATGGCTTCACTTGTCACGGCAAGAATACATAACCCATGAAGAATCAATATTTTTCTGTTCCCAAATTGAATGTTTCAACTTCCTAGGCATGAATGTCTCACTGCCAAATTATCTGGAGGAACTTCCAACTACTTGGGCTCGGGCTCACTAATTAGGCACTACTTAGGCTTGGGCTTGGACCCCTGGGTCATGATATGCAGGGAGATGGTTGGATAGAACAAAGCTAAAACTCCATGAGTCAAATAAATTTTAATGCATAATCCCTCTGATTAAGACTTATTGGAGTCAACTCAATTCTGACTCATGCCATATCGCACAGCTCATCATGATATGTTCAGTAGGCAGCAGCAGTTCCACAAATTTATCCTCCGTTATTTTCCTTCACCTCCATAACCCTTCTCTTCTTGCTGAGTCTAACCATGGTGCGATTTCTAGCATTTAAGAAGTGCTAAAAAAACTTGAAACCTGAAAGTGAGATAACAACGTCTATTGAATTAACTTAATCAGAGCCTCTCTGCCTATAACACTGGGCTCAAATTGGACTGCTCATTGGAAATAAACTCTGTAAAGAAAACTAGATCAATTCCCATGGTGGTACCAAAGGATCCCCCAAATCGTAAAGTCAAAGCGAAAAGCCTCTCCACATCATCAAAAAAAACGGAAAAGAAATTAGAAAGGATGTGTTAACTCAAGACAACATTGTAACAGAGCATCTATTTCATTATAAATCCACCCCCCAATCCTCCCATACTTTCGTGTGTAAGAAAAATTATATATATCCCCCAGCTAGCTGCATTGTACAGTAATCATGTACTTCTTTCATGTACTTATTTTACAACCTTTAGATAGAGTGCAAGATGGAAAGCCAAAGACACATCAAAACATAGTTGGCGCGTAAAGAGTAACATTAGGAGTTTTTTTTCCTTCAGGTATCTTATTGGGATATGAACTTTCCAAATAAGTTGGCAATATGGCACTTCTCAATATAGAACTTTCCATTTCTTTCGGATATTTGCAATACTGAGTCAAACATTGTAAGCACTATGACAAAATGAAACTTCTCTTGATAAAAGAACGATGAGGATACAACTTCATGAGCATTGAGATGGCTTCATGTCAACAACAATTCTATCAATATCTCTCCTGTTCAATGTCATGGTCTTTGATTTCGTCAAAGAAACTAGCTATGTGCACAGACAAAAATAGGATCCCAATGTGGTCGACCACAAAACTACCCTCTAGATGCTCATTAGAAGCCTTTATTGATAGGCATTGACATCAGAACAAAAAAGTTTACAAGTATTACCCAACCAAATAAGGCAATTGATTGAAGAAAAGTCGTACTCTTTTATTTTATATAATTCAAGATCGAAAAACGTCCACACATCCAGAACTAACAAAACAAATGATCCAAAAGGCATATATGAACGAGAAAAAAAAAGGATCAAACTGTAAGTCAATCCATCCAGTAACAAAATTCTTAATAAGAAAAAACAGTGTTGACAGCAAGGACAACATCTCGTCACCTCAGATCTCCATATATCAGTCTTAACAGTAACATTGACAGCCTGATACTCTTCCGTCACCTACACAATGATTAGACAGGCTTCAAGTGACTTTCCACAAAGCTGATGTAGCAGAATTGACAGGAGACTTCAGTAGTTTTACCAACCCAAAACTCAAAGTTGAAAAGGTCATGGCACGAAGTCAAATGATATCGTAGTCCCTACATAATACCAATTATAAATATCACAAGTGGATGCTAATATTGTGAATGAGGACATAAAGCATGCTAACTATGAAACAAAGCGATATTATACAAAACAGACCTTATAGCTTCCACATCTCACCAAGCAAAATGGACAGGAAAAATCTTCAGTGACTGTAAATCGTAAAAATGGAATGATTAGAGAACCATAAACAGAAGAGAATCTTAAAAGTAAATAAGCATCGGTTTATCTAAACTAAAAAATATATATTATACTTGGATATAGACTAAATGAATCCCCACAAACAAATGGCTCCGATTTCAACAATTAAAAAAATCTCATAAATTGAAAATCGACAACACTGCCAAGAACCTGATTGAGTTTCAGAAATTCTTCCAGTTCCCCATCTGGTAGTCTCATTGAGTGCCCACGCTTCTAATAGTAACAAAAGAACCTTTACTCTAGAAATTATGGGCTTGGAAACAGAACAGAAAGATTACTTTCCAGATGCATGTATCTTCCCAAACCATAGTCGTTTTCCCAATTTGAGATATGATTAAACCCCTCATGATAATGAAGAATGCATATTCTGGAAAAAGATTCCGAAGTCAATCTGATATAGTCCTCGGCAGCTTTTTTTTCCTCACAATCCTAACCCAGCACACCTTCATTAACCCGTTTCCACAACCACAAGATAACGTTCGTTTCGGAAGCTCCTTTCCCTGAATATTCTTCCCATGCTGACATATGCACCAAATTGCTCTTCTTTCCAAAACAAAGAATAATTAAATCCTAATCCTTTCATTATCGTGAACTTCTTTTAGAAGTATCAATATCATAACATTGGATAGCACTAATCTCAACAAAATGAATCGTTCCCTGCTGACAAGACTCTGGAAATCTATCCATCGAATAAGTTTTAAGTTGATTACATTTCAATCTTACAAAGACAATGCGGAATTTCTATAAATTGTGAGTAAAAAATAGAATTTCTAATGTCTAGAAATTTCCTCGCCAAAATCAACATGTTAGTCTATATAGAAAAATTAGAAAATGAGTTAAGAAGTGATATGTTATAGATTCCGAGACGATTTATTTGTATGCAAAAATCCAAGAGAACACTTGACCGACCTTCTGTCTTCTGTAGAGTGTTATTGTAGTACCTATAGTTAAAGATGACATTCCCCGCTCTCAACCTATAATTCGCAAACAAAGAGTATCAATCTTGGATAGACTAAAACAAGAGTTTACCAAGTCAAAGTAAGGACTTGAAAGAAAGCATCATGTCACAGATAAAACAAACTCAAAAAGTAAATAGCTATTTAGAATAACATTAAACTGCACATGAATAAACAAAATAATTAAGCTCATGTCAAGACAGGCCCGATTCTCTCAACAGATTTCAGAGTTCACAGAGTAAAATTCAGCAAACCTAGTAGCTGGAAACAGTAAAGTGAGAAAAGCTGCATAAGCAGATCCAAGATAGAGCAATATTTGGTTGCCCACGTCTCTATGCAGAATTTTACAACTTCACTAAATCCGCAAAACGTCAACTAACATCTGGCTGCTGCAACAAGCTGAATATGACGACATAATGTAATTCACCCAAATTCCTAGTATATAGAACTCATTGGCTCCTAGTATTATTTGCATTGACAACAAATGTGATTCACCCATTGTCACTTCTAATGTAGACTTCGGCTTTCCTCTTCTCTACTTTTATCCTTTCAGACCTATGAGTGCATTGTCCATCACCAACCACATCCTGCCTCTTATCCATCTTTTAAACAATGACATCGCCCACCTTATCTTTGTCACAATCCCTGAAGGAGCTCACTTCTGGCCATGCTTCAATAAGTCCCAAGATCCTCTGCCTTGTGGACTATTTGCTTCAATACCGCATTTTTTAAGAAATGCCTGTCTAAATAAAAAGCAAAAAGCAGATATCACATGAAATCACTTAAACATGATATTTTTCATTTGAGAAATAATGAAAAGAAGGTCACATGACATTAGATAAATAAACTTAGGAGTAACTTGAAGATCCAAGCATTACAGTGTCACCAGAGAAATTTGTAACAGGCTTCATACGAAAACCAGGTGCTGACTGAGAAGAATAACTATAATACCAAGGGTATTAAGAGAACACCACACTCTTGAGAGAGAGAGAGAGAGAGAGAGAGAGAGAGAGATAGGGAGAGAACCCTCATTATCAAGGGATGAAGTTAGAATTCGACAGGCCTTTGGCATCCTATGGCCTTCAAATGATAAATTGAAATGAAAGATGATTTCGCAAACAAGGCAAACACCATTTAAAACACTAGAAAGAACACAGAATGTAGAACAAAATATGAAGGGCCATTCAGTTACCGAATAATATGTGCTGGTACATCATCATATGAATAAGAGTCATAAGGGGATCTTTCTCTTGATCCAACTTCCTGAGCAGAAATATTCAATTTCACTTGCTTCACCATACCCTGCAACATGTATGAAACATACATATGACATATAAGAGGAAAACAAGCATCTAATGTACACTATAAATAATGGAAAATGAGATCACCTCTGTTCCAGAATTAGGTGCCATTTGGAAACGTATATAGTTGTTCACGTCCAGAAAGGTAGGCTGTAAATGTAAAAGAAAGATTCAAACAAAAACTCCCCTCTATCAGATTTCTGTTTACACTCGGTAAACTTGTACCAGAACACTAAAGAACACAGTCTACGACTAAAAGCTGCAACAAACATAGATACAGCACAACTCAGACACAGCATTTGTTTTGAAACAGAATAACAAAGTTTGCTACAAAATAGAACGCACACAAGGGTATAGCAAAGATCATATCTTTGTCAAAAAATATAAATATTACATTTATTAATTCTTAAGGGAACATATAGTCAAGCTAAAATGAATCTCTACCTTGCAATCATAATTCAATCCAAGTATTGTTGGGGAACGAGAATCATAAATGTCACTTCCAACAAAATATCACGTATTGTTGAATTTATTTGAATCAGAGAATAAATCCACAACAAGATATCACTTCCAACACATTAAAAACATTTGAGACTGTTGGAAATTCTAGGTCGTAAGAAAATTCTGTAAAAAAATGAGGGTGTTTTGCAAAAATTATGTAAGGTTCCTCCCTATATGATGGGGGCTAGAGGTGAATGAATCTTGAGGTGGCTTCCACCGTTCTCCCCTCTATCCTCCGTAATAGAGTTTGGTCTCCGTTTCCAACACAGTGTCGTCTCCATTTCCAATAGTAACAGATGGAAGTAACTATATAAACAGCTACTTTTCCGATTCAAATAAATCACAAGTAGGAGACAGCATAAACTCCCTATATTTGGTTCAATTTAAAACAATGTGAAGTTGGCATAAAAAAAAAGAAATAAGTTTAAGTGGTTATTGTTTTTGTACATTTTAGTCAGAGTTGTTACTATTGTCTTAATTAGATAATAGAGCAAATCTTCCAAGATTATTACCCTTTTTGTCCTTTTTAAAATGCTAAAAGAAGTATGGTCTATCCTTCTCTCCAAGACTGGATCCGAAATTTTCTCCACTGCTCTATCGGACTATGGAGATTTTCCAATCCCGATTTCAGTTCCACAAACGTCTGATGCTTGCGATTTAGTGTCCATAAGTTTATATGGATTCAGCCAATTTTGTAAAGCAGATAAACCATGTGGACTGAATGAGCCCAAACATTCACTATACGTAGAAGTATCCAGGATAGACGTTTCTGAAAAAATATGGTCCAACTCCTGCGGATAAACCATGATCTACAATTCGTTTCTGTAGTCACTTTTTCTCTTTATGTAGCCAAAACATTGAAAAATTCGTTTGAATCAAAATTCCCGTTTTACAAAGAAACCAATATGCTCTGAAAGAAGGTTATCCCACCTAATGCCCTCCAGAATGTGGAGTACATTTGTAAAGAAACGATAAGCCAACAATAGAGACACTTGGATATGCGTAACTCAAAGAAAATACCTCTAAAGTGCACGAATACATGTCGACGGCTGAAAGAACCTCAACTCTCTGACCCAAGTTCAAGTTTGCATGCATCTCTGGCGATGAAAGAAGAAACTCTAAGGGAAGCTTGCCCCAAATGCAATTCCCTACAAGTTTATCTAGAACTGACAGCAGTAAATAGCAGATAAATAGCCAAAGAATTGAGTAATGTATCAAGCAGAAACGTGAAAGGTGTCGAACATAACACCACTTTCTGCATCAGAAACAATAAATGAAAGGTGTCCAACAATAGAACGCAACTGCGCATTATCCAGATTTCTCAAGGAGAAACTTCCAGAATCTACACATTATCCCTATATTGATGTTGTAAAGAAGACACATACTAAACTAGTTCATTGTATGAAAAAAGGCATAATACAAGCCAGTACCGGATTCACTTTCAGAAAAATGAGTCTACAACAATATCCAAGGAATTTATCATCTACAATCTGTAATTAGTGGAGCAGCCTTTGGTGTTAATCTACATCTTTAATTGTGCCTCCTCATGAACAAGCATTTGAGAACTCATCATGTGCAAGTATGACTTTTTATGAGGTATGAGAGATAAAAAGGAATGCCGAAAAAAATTCTGATACTGCTAAACAGCTACACTAAACATTCTGTTTGAGGAGACAGCTTCCAAATATACATGAGCAGCGAACGTCAGTCGAAGAGGTGTCATGATCAAAAATCTACCTGATTCTAAACATGCAATGGTATGGAAATCAGTAACATGTAAACGAAATTAAGCGTTCGTTTCCTTGTTCTGCTAATACATTCATCATGGTAAACTGTTGTATTAAAACGATCTCATTCAAACAAAAAAATAATGTTAAAGTGTGTATTTTTCGACAGTCAGAATACCACTGTAAAGGAGGTGAGAGAAGGCAAGAGATAGATATAGAGAGAGAGACAGAAAGTGAGGGGAAGCAGTGTACCGAAGGGAAAGGCCAATATGCAACTGAATTAGTCAAAGATGAATCAAAAAGCATGTAGATTCGAGGAATTAGTGGTATATGCCTCAAAATCCATAAATAAAGGCATTGGAATTCAATGTTTTCTGTGATAAATTCTTCTCCTTCTCATGCATTTCTTATTCTTAAAAATTGTTTTAAGTTACAAAAATAAAATATTTCTCATTAACATGCATGCAGATCGATAATCTGTGCCAGATGTAAACATATTCCCCCATTTTCATCATCCTACTTTGTCTAGAAATGGTATACAAATAGAACAACAAGAGTATCTTCTTCTACATTATTTACAGAGATTCTTCAAGACTTTAGAAATTAACCACTCTTCCAGGGCATGATAGTGAATTAAAGAGCTAAACAGAGGCTTTTATTTTCATTTAACCACAAATACACAAAAAACAGTTCAATTGAAGATTATGGCACTAATTGAAAGGATGCCCCAAGAAAAGTAATACCAAACTTGAGAGCCGTAATAAAGAAAAAATAAATTTTATGAAGTTTTTAAAGCCATGTAATCAAGCTACAAGTTTTGGACTATTTAACTATTACGGCTCAAAATTAAAACTTCATCCCTATTACTTTCAGTCTCCGCTTCTAAGCCAAGAGAAATGGAAAGATTTTGATGTGAGAAACTTCTGCGTAATATGCTATGAAACGTTTTTGTTAGATTAAAACGTGGAATGCTACAAAAACAGACTTGGCATCCATCCCATTTAAGTTATGTTCACTTTTCTCCCTTTTTCAGTTTCTACAGTGGGACATATCAATGTCATTATAGAGCCTAAACATTATATCTTTCATGTTCCATATCTACAAACTAATCATATTCCAGAACGTATCTTAATTAGAAAGCATCTTACTAGCAAATGTCGCGACATCATTTCCATCTCTGGTTGTAGGTCTTTCGCTGGGATCTTCCCCTGCCAGCAAGCCAAAAGTTTTGTTATGCTACTATAGATGAACTCTGAGATATTGACCATCAAATGAGTGTCGTACCATGACTGACAAGAATAATGGTCAGATTCCTAGACCTCATATCAGCAAAGAGCTTCCTGACCTCAGGAACAACGAAATTGGCTTCTACTTGATTACTCCTCCCAAGTTCATTAAAAACATGTAGTTTACACACACGACAGAGATGATAAACTGCTGTGTGCTGTCCACAACAAACATAAGTGAAAGTTCAAAGTTTCATTCAGAGAACAAAAAAAGCAGACAATTGCAGGAAATGTAGACAGTTCTAGAGAAAGAAGATGATATAGTACCTCTGCTTGTGATGTTTCAGTGACAGGTCTTGCCAACAAAATGTACAGGGGGGATAAATTATGTGAATGTAGTTCATCACTCATATTTGCAGAAACTGAGGCAGTTATTCGTATTCTGCATAATGAGTAGTTACAACAAGATTAACAAAGTAAACACCAGAAGATGCAGAGAAATCCAAAAATCCTGGAAAAGAATGAATAAAAACTCAAAAAAGCAAGTTGGAAAACATGTAGCGTCAGATATGGTCTATGGATGACTAAACCTAAGAAGGAACATTTCAATCATTAGTGCCACCATGATACATTAAGCATTGACCCTATTGTTTGGAACATTGAAGTCGAATATGAATCAGCAGAGAATCCCTTCAAACATCATTTCCTCAACCAATCCAACTATCAACGTAATTTTCCAGATGAAACTTATAACCTGACTGGTAAACCAAACAATGAAATGAGGAATTGGATCCACATATTGAGAAGGTAAATTAAACTTCGAAGGAATTTCGAAGATTGTATGCTGATAAGAACTGAAATTATGTTTACTTTCACAACTCATAAACTAGTTGATTCACTTTTCATCAAATCCCGCAACATACAGAGTTGTATTCATACAATCCCAACTCAAGTGTATTTCCTAAAATCTAACTTAAAACCAGATATCTCATGCCCTATATCTTAATTATGTAAAGTTCCATGTCCTAATGAGTAGCGAATACGTTTCAAAGAATAAATACTCCATTCATGTGCCCAAGGTTAGCTGACAATTATGCAACCGTGAAAAGTTTCATTAGTCTAAAATTTAAACCTTTTCAGCACCTACACTTGGAAAATAACATAAAATTCCAACAGTTAATTGATGAGGTTTTACTTGTAATATACTGATGACTTCAATCATATGATAATTAGTCATTCTCCCACCAGATCAATTCAACGAAATAGAAACCATTGGGCCCTCCAATCGTTATTTGTTTTGATTCTGAAACGTGATTTTATGATGACTTCTGATGAAGGGTCTGGCATCCTTCATCATATTTGGACTAACTATCCATTTTAATCTGTAACGTTCTAGTTTCAAATCTGCAGTAGACTGGAAAAATTGATAAGTTCTTGATTCTAGCTCTAACATTCCAATTATTTTTGCCAAACTTTCAAGGAGATCGATTCGGAGAATTATTTTTATGCACTAGCCACAGTATGAAAGAAAGTATTATCAACCCCCCTGTTTCAGCCATAGCACTTTGACAACTTATTTTCATTCAACTTTTTCTTTTGACAGTCCATTGTATAGACTTTATCCCAAAGAATAGCCATTCCTTACTTTCCTAAAGCCAAAATGTCCAGAGCAATGTAAATCTGATAGACCCCTGGATCAGCAAACCAGACTCAACAAACAAGACGATCTATTGAAAAAGTCAGATTTAGATGAAAATAAGATTCAAAGGAAATTTTCCCAGATTAAAAAAGTATATATAGTCTAAACATAAAGCAGAAAACTAAAGAAAATTACTTGGAACTCTAAGTAAGATATAACCTTGAAAAATTAATTGTCATTTTGAAACGGGAGGGATGTAAATGCAGACTACATGAAAGGAATTTGGGAGGCAGGGCAAATATCGGCTTTAGAAATTGGCAACCAGCAGTTCTGAGTTTCTTCCTCTTTTACTCCCTTCAACAACCCTGATCTAGCAAGTGTCACGCTCTCTTTCAACTTTTCTTATTCTGAAAAGAGTGAAAAGCCGAATTGTCCTGGGAATCAACGATTCCAATCAATATCAACCTAGTCTCATTTGTTTACACCTTTTCAATTCCAAACCAACTAATCTTGATTGTGCATGTCGTCAAAGTGTTTGTAACACATCATTCCCTGGACTACTGATCAGAGGTGAATTACAAATCGCAGACCAAATTTAAACAAATCCAAGAACATGCACTGTGAACTGCACAAAAAATAAAATGTTCCACTTGCATGACCTGAGA
This sequence comes from Spirodela intermedia, assembly GCA_902729315.2. Taxonomy (NCBI): domain Eukaryota; kingdom Viridiplantae; phylum Streptophyta; class Magnoliopsida; order Alismatales; family Araceae; genus Spirodela; species Spirodela intermedia. The sequence goes on from LR746265.1 coordinate 7,542,215, forward strand.
AGCATAAAAACAGACAATAATCTATCAGAACTTGAAGCATACTAGTCTATGGATACTTGAAAGTCAATGTGGTTCCAAAACGAAAGATAACCTGGAGAATCGATCTGCACAAAATGGAAACAAGATTTATCTTCATTGTGAAGACTGTTCATCATAATAGGGCCACCAAAAAATTATCTTGAGTCAAGATAATATTATCTATTCTCATTTCCAACCTGCCCATAGCTGGCGTGCAGATATCTATTCCACCAAACCCCAGTCAGATTTACATATACCAAATGTGATCATTGACACTGACTGAAATTTCTTCACCTGGCATAGGATATCGTACTTAAAAGATCCAAGAGTCTCTCTAAAAAAATTTAAAAGATATCTTCCAAATATTGAATTTGAATTTCTTAGCCTCATCAGTTAATGCAAGATACAATTGATGAAGAAACAAAAAATCAAAACCAAACGTTGGAATGCAGTCAGTCTCATCAAATACTGTATGCACTTGTACGGAAACAAATATTACTCAACCTTAATGATCAGGAAAACTCAGATTTCAATTAAAACAAGAAAACAAAACACAAGAAAGAAATTAAACCAAGAGTTCCTCAAAGGCTTGCTCCTCATAAAAGAAAGAATGCAACATAACTGTGGTCCAATAATATAAGACACTTAATGAAATTAAGCAACAAAATAGTTCAACTGAATAATTATAGATTTAAGAAAGCACCTGTGCTTGTGCCTTGCTTGTATTCTGTAGCGTAGACATCTTTGAAGAAATAGTGGCTGTAAATAGAGCAGCATTATTTTAGAAAGAGAACCAAATAGGCCACATAGACCAAACACAACAAACATTGACAACAGGAAGTCCCACCAACCATAGTGAAAAAAAGTTCAAAAAAAAAAAAACAAATGGAACCTATTTCAGTGCTGCCATTCATATTGTGGTTACTGCCCTAACTATGCAGTTTGGCCCCCGTGAGAGGTGATGAGCTAAGGCATGACAAGAATGGGGACTAGAGAGCTAGGAGGCTTCACTCTTCCTCACTCAACCTCCCTGCAATCAAGGCTGCAAAACTGAAAAGCCTTGCACAGGGCCATCCGCAACACCTCATCCTGCCAAGGGGGTAACACAGGCATGACAAGCCTTACATGAGATAACAGTACCTCAACCAAATGCCAATGCAGGACACAGAACTCCTCACCGGTCTCACATATATCACATCCCCCATCAAACGTTCTGGATCGAACCCTATCTTGTCCCCACTCACGGGCCATGTTGAATGCCGGGCAACCAACACTATCAGGCAAACCTCGTCAGGCAAACAAGCCAGTATGAGCTTCCCAAACCACAAGATCTGCGGAAACGAAAGCTACAATAGCACGCCACTACACTGGCCACAAGTGGCACAAACACCTCAATTTCTGGTGCCTAGTTTGACCATACCATCTCCCGCATAGTTCTCTCCACAACGCCCTTCAACATGACCTCTAAGATCATATCTGTTTGCTCACAGAACTGCATTCTAGCTCGTGAGGTAACTAAATGAACCATTTCAAACAATCGCCAGTCTATATTATTTATTTCGCTAGAATGCACCCCTCTTGTGACACAGCAGAAAACCATCAATGATGCTGATTCAGTCTAATCATTCTAGGAGCTCCCCCCACCCAGTAACTGCAAGTCTTCGATGGTCACCAATTAGAAGTCAGATTTTGGTGATTATGGAGGCGACAGAATTTTAGAAGACAGTGAATTCTCTTGCACACCTATGTGTTCAATGGAAGTGAAACAATTGAAAAAAAAATATACACAGGTCATCAAACGAGCCATCCTATCACCGGTTAAATTGGGTACATGCCATAGAGTTTAGCAGCGAGAATTTAACATGAATGTGAACAAAGTTGTGAGCAATAGCAACTAAAGATCAGAAAAAAGAGGCAGTTTCATACTTCAATGACAAAGGGTTACAGAATGGAAGAAACAATACTTGATTTGCCCTTTATTTTCAACAAATGAAAATTATAGCCACTTGGTCTCTGCATGATTTTCAACTTTCTCCAACATAAATGAAATCTTAATGCGTGCAAAACTCTTCACACAGGTTACCGTGGCAAAGCAAGAATCATTAGAAGCGAGTAGGCCTCCACATATCTGAACTAATGAAACATGCAGCACCTTACAATGGATCTTTGCATTGTCATAGAATTGACGAATATCTCAAGCGTTTAAAAAAATTCCAAGGATCTGATAACCGTGAAATACATATTGAAGATCAAGACTAATTATGCATACCAGATTTCCTAAAACCCTACACTTCCAAATGAACATTATTGGTTCGCTCATGTAAATGATGTATACAAAGCCTTTACTAAAAGTATCAAAAATATGTTGCACAAACATTTTAAAACACGATGTGAGAACCTAGATGAACCAAAAATTGTAAAAAATTAACATGAAATATCAACAAAAGTGATGGGAGATGTTTTCTATGAAAATATATTCAGAGCCTGAACTAAATACTTACATTGTATAAAGCACGACGCAAAAGAATATTATAGAGCTCTACTGGTTTGCAATAGACTGACAGACTTTCCTCAGCAGCGAGAGCCTCTTCAGGACTCAAGTTGTTCCGGAAGTTCTGGCGGCACATTTGGTCAGCCGTCCTGGAACGGCTGCAGCTGCATCAATGAATAAATGAATATATAAAAAGAGTTTCAGTGATTTCACAATTTACAGAATTTTAGTAGACGCAGTGGGTCTAACTAAGTAACTATGTCATAGAGAACTAGAATTGGCAGAGTTAAACTGAGCTGATTCTACAGAAGTAGACAAGAAATTCATACGTCGTTTCACGAGCCACCAAGGGTAATCCAGGCATTCTTCCGCGCAGATTTCTGGAGACAAGCAAAACTCATGCCGTTCCCAGACTGCAGACGAGAGTCAGAGCAATCCCCGCTGAGTCGTCGCACATCCTGTCAATTCATCAATCCCCCAAGTACCGCCGACTTCTGAGGGGTTTCTCAAATAGCTTGAAGAAATTGATGAAAACCTTTGGATAAAAGATACAAGGTTAATAAGAATAGCTGGAGGGAAGTCGATCGTTCTTCGCGACGTACTGAAGCGCTCAAAGATTATAAAACCCTCCTTCCACCCAAAGGAAAACGAGTGCCGGCTTACAGGCCAAATGGAGGTTGAAAGATAATATGATATAAATGTCGCCCCTCACCCAGGCCAGAGACCGCAATTGCAAGAAATTAAGCGCAAAGCAACGAAAAATCAAGGAATAATTCTTTTCCTCAAAGAAATCTACGCGCTGAAAACGACATATACAATCAGGAGCCCTTTTCCACCGAGGAAGAGCCACACGGATGGTCGCGCCGCTAAGATGCGAGGAGCAAATGCACGGAACCGAACAAATAGTAGTCATCCTCGTCCACACCGGATTTCTCACCAGACTCGCTGCTGCGGAAGCAGGACAGCTGAAATCTCTGGAAGAGATGAGGCGTACCTCCGCCTTCAGAAGAGTCCCCCGCACTGCCCGAAGGACGTTCTGTTGAGATCCATCTGCGAAGGGAAACCTCCGCCCGCCCTCCAGCAGAGCATAACAATTTGTTTCGTTTCGAGGAGGTGCGATCTCTCTTTCGGATTTCGGATCTCCGCGACCACTGCTCCGTATCAAGCGACCCTCCCCTGCCCGTTTTAGGATCCGACGGTCTCGGTCATCGCCGCGTGCAGCCCGGACGTAGTAGACCAGATGGTCTCGTAGATCAACAAAAATGGCAACTTTGTATTGATGGGGCTCCACGCGGCAGATTTAGAAGATTGTTTCTGACTCTTTGATGTCTGTACACATCAAAAGGTCGTTCCAAGGACTACATAAGAGTTATTTAAGGACATAAATGACGATTTTATATTTATGAGCCGTTAGGGGGATGCAACTTCTTGCACAACTGTGCAAGATGGTTGAAGTCAGCCTTCCATACTTTTTTGTTGGTTTTGAAGAGAAACCAAGAGGTGGATTGCTATTTTTAGGTTATTTTCTACTTCATTGTCTGAGAAAAACTGTCCTTGGGTTATATCAAAACTTTAATGAAATATGCTTAGTATTAAGGTATCACCAAATATTCACATTGAACAACGTAGTCATGACAAATCTCCACTAAATAAAAAGGTCTAAGTAATCACCTATTGAACACAAAGACCTCAACGAGCCCAAATGCTAAACATAGAGGCTTCGACGAGCTGATCTACTAAAACACTGAAGCCTTAGTATGCTTGTTTGTTGAACACTACAGCATTAGCTTAGTTGTTCAGCCCTATAGTCTCAACAAACCTATCTTTTGAACATTCTGACCTTAGTGAGAGTCTTTAAAATTTGAAAATCATAGGAAGTCTACATTGGATTTATCAGCTTCGAGAACCAAATAACATGTCATGCTAAAGGAAAGAAAAGCTTCTATTGCTTGTTTTCCTTTGATGAAAGATGTGGAACTATTTGATGCGTGATGGAGTATTTGATAATTTAAGCAACTAATGTGTAGAAGTAGCTAATCCTCTAGTTATTACATCTATGTTTGAAGATTAAGCTTCAGATAACATTTGTTATTATAGTAAAAATCTTAATAACTTGATAAGTTCAAATTTTTATGTGCCATTTTTTGAATTGTGTTATTCTTTCAATTAAGGTTTCATCACAATGTAAGATGTTACATCTATACTTGAAACTTAAGCTTCATAAAACATTTGTTCTTCTTATAAAATTTATAATAAATTTAATTTTAAAACTTTATATGTCACTTATTTCATGTTCTTATTTCAATTATCTTTCCATTGAATATTGTAGCTCGACAAAAATTGCATCTAAAAAATGGATCAATCATTTGAGGTCAATATATAGACAATTTTTCCCTTAGGCATATTTTGCATCAGGAGATATAGTTATATTATTATGAAATTACAATTATATTTTGAGATATAGCCTTATGAGCAAGCTCTAAGAATAATTAGAGATGCTTTGGAGTGGGAAGCATAGAATCTCATTCACTTCTTCATTTGTGAATTTATGATTAGTGTGTTTAAACATTAATCATGTAAAAATTAATCATATATATTTATCTAGTTTATTTGTTAACACACAAATTTCTTATCCTATCAAATGGATATAGTGGGAAATTGGAGGAACTCTAATATTTTAGATTCACAACACTATGGGATCAAAATAAGAGGAGAACCTCTTCTTGTGCAAGCTTAAGTTTTGAGGATGTGGTGTTTGCCCTTGATTTTTTCATTTTTTTTTGCCCTGGATCTTAAAATATTTGTGGATCCTCTCTACATTTGTATTAAACAGTGTTCCATTTTTGCTATGAAATCATCCATTGATATCAAGGTTTTCTAATTGAAAATTATGGTAGAAAATTGGTCTTTTTGTGGGACTTGACATGCCACAATGCCAAACTTAATGTTTTCTTCTCTTTACTCTTGTGCTGACATTTGTCTATGCTTGAATTAGGGGATACAAAAGTTTTTATCTCCTCTTGTATTAAACAAATGTGTAATATATTAAATAAATTGTTCAAATAAATGGAATTTTTCATAATAAAAAATATTTATTAGGGGAAAGAATATTCAATTTAGCTTTTGATGTAAAATAACTATTTTATCATTGGTCTTGGCTTTCCTAATTTGAATACTTTCCTCATTTATTATGATCATCAAAGTACATAATTAAATAATATTAATCTATATTAATAAATATCTTTTAATATGTTTTGTTCATCATCACAATATGATTGGCTGCTAAGGTCAACATACATAGTGGATGTTTAACCTTTATAAATTGAGAGGCATGATTGGTTCATCTTCATTAGATTTTTATTTAGGCCAAGTTATAGAAAAATAAGTTTGAGGAAAAAGTATCTTCAAGGGTTAACACCCTCTGTCCATATGAAATATATGTTTCTAATACTTCTACCATGTTCACATAGTTATTTACATTATGACATCATAATGTCTTCCCACAAATCACACTAATTATATTTTTGATTCAATAGGCAATTAACTAGATCAAAAATCCTAGTAAATCCTAATGATAGATTTATAGAATTATGTCCAACCAACCTCTATAAAAGCTTCCTTCAATCATATATTTTCAATGTTTTAAGTAGGGGTTGTTAACATATCATTTTTTAAGGATAACAAGGGATAGGTGATTAAAAAATTACCATTGTAACCTAAATCAAAGTTAATGAAATTTAGTGAAAAAACTCCAAAATAGATTTTAGAAACATTTTAGATTTTTTATTTAAATCTATATATTAACCTTAAAAAAATATGTTTAAATCCTTTGATTATAATCTAACATGATATCCAAGTCATGACCTTGATAAATATTTTTTGTTTCTTTTTGTTTTTCTCTCTTTCTTGTAGTCAAAAGTTTATTGGATGTAATGGGCCAGTCACAATCGGCCCATGATGAAGGCCAATTAAGCCATGGTTTAAATTTGATAAGAGAAGGAGAGGGAAAAGGGGGAAAACCTTGGTGGGAGTTAGGGCACGTAGCCTCCATGACCACTCCCCTCCATGTGGTGAGAGTGATAGTGGCAGATGATGATGTGATGGCAAGCTCTTACCTAGTTATAAGTTTTACAAGGTGACACGATAAAGAGGACAACACAATAGAAGAACAAGAACCCCCTCCAATTTACATACTTTTATTATGAGTTGGTGATTGTATTTCAATTTGTGTCCTCCCTCCTTTGATTCTTGGTTGACCCAAAAGTCAAAGGAAAGCTTTTCTCTCCAACTTTCATTATCTACTAAGTGACACAATGGAGAACAAAGACTCATTATTGTCTTCTTACAATATTTTAATGATGTTGACTTGATACACATTACTCCTCTTTAGAATCCCCATGTGACACAAAATCTGTAATAGATTATTTTCTCTAGTTCTACTCTTTTTCTTACATTCCTAATTTCTTCCATGTTCTTATCCATTGAGTGGGTGAAACATATGATGGAGAGGAATTGATTCCTTATTTTCTTAATTGAGGAAAATAAACTCAGAGAAAAATATTCCTCTAATATTATAACCTAAATTGGATATCAAAGTGACCTTTGAACATCTGTAAATTTACTTCATATCATCAAACATTATTTATGGTTCAACACATAAGTTCACATATAAGTGAAAGAGGACATCAAGTCCAAGATGAAGGAAAAAGAGGGGGGAGGGAGTGATTTACTTGTTAGAGCACACCCCAATCAAGAAAGGGTGAATCTTTTCTATAATTGTAAAGACAATTCACCAAATTAATAATTTATAAATATTATAAAATAAGCTAATTTATGATAATTTAATTTTCTAAGGGTTTTCCAAGTTGAACATAAGGATGATAAAAAACAATTCTAATTATATTTATAATTTATAATGGATAAATTATTTTTTTATAATTTTAATTATGAAACTTAATAAAAATACTTTAACATAAAAAAATGAGAGATTCTGATGTCAACTGACATCAGCCTATGAAGAACATCCTCAAATTCAAGTCATCATAAATACGTCAACTCATATTTCTCAAAATCAAAGCTAAAATACTTTGAAATAAATTATGATTTCAAAAGAGAAATTGTTTGTAAACATAATGTAGAACTAAATAGAACTTTTTATAAATGTAAAATAAATTAAATTATGCAAAGATTCAAGTTTTACAAATGAATGGGCGAAATAGTCATCGATCAAATTTTCACTCAAATTCAATTGATTTGTGCAGGCATGGTGCACCAAATGGATTCCTACACATCTCGAGTCAATGAATGATAATGCTAGAAATTGTCACTTGATGTAACCAATTGATGGTGGTGGTTTGACTCTGAGCGTGCCACAACATTCAAAGAAGGATCTTTGGAAGAAATTCTTTCTCGTTTGTATCAAGCAAAGAACATAATGAGTTCATGCATAAAATTCAACTTCTATAGGGGCTAAATCAAGGAGAAATCAAGATTAAATAAAGCATTTGTATTAGATGAATGATTTTGGTGAATCTTACATTCATCATCACTAGAGGAGAGAGAAAATAATTGTGGAGAATGCTAAATTCATTGAAGATTCTCCATTCTTTTTGTCCCAACATTTTTCCATCTTCATGTGCATTAATTTTGTCGATTTCGTCGAATCATCAGTTGTACTTCTCGATGTATTTGGTATGTCCATTATTGATGCAGAAAATCGAAAAAAAGAAATTAGTATTATATTTTAAATTTTTATTATATTATAATTATTTATCATAAATGCTCAAAAAAATCAAGAAAATTTACAAAAAAATCATAAATTTAATTAACATAAAAGCATTTTGATAATAATATTAATCATTGGTAAAACTATCAAAATATTTCATAGTCAATTTCATCATGTAATTTTTAGAAACTAATAATATAATCATATAAATAAGTCTAATATTATTTTTTTGATATTAAAGTAATTTATAAATATTTTTTGTAAAATTAAATTATAAATTAATAATTATTAAGAATTTTATCATGTAATTAATGAGAATTATCAGGCCTAATTTTTTATTATTGAATGATCATTTAAATTTTTTTTAAAAATCATTAGGTAGCAAAAGAATGTATCCCCAAAGTTCCCAAGAAGGAAAAATCATTTAAAATGTCAAATTAAGAATCAAACAAGGGCAAAGACTTCCTTAACAAGGTACTTTCATGCTATTGACATAAATTAAACCCTCTTAAAGTAATGAGCTGCCACACCTAGAACAACAACTCATCACATTTGTATTATATTACTTTTGCTGCTCAAGTTGATAGAGAATCTAAATCTTGAAAGGGTTAACTGTGTACTAATCCATTTAACTATGTACTAGTTGTGAATCAAGAGAAGTCCCATCAGAATTTAGAATCTAGAAGAGAGTAGATCTTTATTTATCTTTGTTACAGTTATAAATCTAAATGTGAGTTTTTAAGTGAAATGATTGAGTTGATTATAGTTATTGAGTCTAGTGAAGACTAACAAGGCCTTTTTATGTTCAATCTAATCTTAATGAGAAACTAGTCTAAGTATATGGTCCTTATAGTGTAGAGTAAGCCATGGAAGTTGAATTGATATAAATCTTGTGTATGGGTAAATCCAAAAAAATATTAGGAAAATCTTTGACATCACAAAAAATTCAATTCGCCTCCCCTCTTAAATCTCCATTTCATCATATCATATTCAATATACCTTAATTCTTTGTTTCAACAAAGTGTCATATTTCAAACTATTAAAAGGACTAGTTTTAGAATAGGTAAATGGTAAAAATAATTAAAATTTGAAATTTATTATTTGACTCAAAATTGGGCCACTAATTCTTTTAAGTTTTCTAAGAGATTTAACCTTTTATGTGTGGTAAAAAAGATTAATAATGACATAAAATAATCCATTTTAGGTCATTTATATTTAATTCATTTTAAAAAACATTTTCTAGTATGCAAAACAGGAAAGTTGACTTACTCAATTCTCATGAAATCATCAATCAAATCATTTGTCTTTGTTTCAGCAAAAGAACCTTCATTACCTTTTATAGAAATATTTTGTTCTAGGTCCAAATTAAATACTAATAAAGCCCAAACTAATGAAATACTTGCATGATTAATTCCTCAAATTGGCTTGCCATTTTCATAAATGATAAATTGACGACTAAAGTTGGAAGCTATCCATCCCCTTCTTACAGAATATCTTTTTGAAAAAAAATATTGATCAATTTCTTCCATTCGTTGTGGGTCAAATTAATCCAAAATGCTTCTTCCTAGTTGGTGTGTGATCCATTGGACATATGTTCAATTTTTCATTTTTATTCCTTAGAATTAAAATATCTCATTTCTAATTTTATCAAATTGCCACCATGCTTGGATATCCCCAAAAGGTATTTTGAGTTCAATACCCTCTTTTTTTTTCTCCACTCTCACCAATCCACCTCCTATACTTCTTGTATTAACATTGAGTGGTGTATCCATTCCAATAACAATATTTGTTTGAACCACCACCTTCTGGACAATGAAAGGAATCATTCCACTTTAATTTGGTATCTTGGACTTCATTCATTCCACCTCCTCCGATTATTGAACCAATGTCTATAGTTGATATATTATAGTATTGGGGCAAAATAAGAAAGAATACTATTACCATAGAGCTAATTGAAAAAGGTTTTGCTTTATTTGGAAGCATCTCCCTCTCAAGTTTCCTGTTTAGGCAATGATTTTAGGCCCAAATTGGGAAGAAAATGGGTATTAAAATAATTAGCTTATGAAGCCCATTGACTCCCACGGGGAAAGCCCAATACATTTTCCTGAGTTTAAATAGACAGGAATTCAAGGAAAAAACCTTCCCAACTTGTGCGTCAATTATCTGGACTGGAATCTTGTCCAGGTTAGGAAAGGCTTTGGCCCTACTAATCTGTGAGAAACGGAGCCTGAGCCCGTTCCCAGCAGCTAACCTTTTCCGCAGGACGAGAGGATGCTATTCCCTAGCCTCAGAAATGCGTTGTGTTGGTACACGTTAAGAAAATGTGTTCCGCGAGACAATACATTCTCATCCCGCTCGATTTCCATTCGGAATTTTTATTCTCAAGCAGGAAGCTTCTGGAAACCGTTGCGAGAGGCGAATTCGCAAGGAAGCCCACCTAATGACAGAGGACTCTCTAGAAACAACGTTGTAGAAGGACCTAGAAGCACCTTCCTTCTTGTATAAATTCTACCAGCAAGCCTCGCCTGCGACCGCGTACAGAATTGGTGCTCTTTCTTCTGCTTCTCTTGCGCTTGTCTTCACAACTTCGTTCTTCCATCTTTGTGCAATGGCTGACGTGCAAATGGCGGGGGAGACGGAGACGTTCGCCTTCCAGGCGGAGATCAACCAGCTCCTCAGTCTCATCATCAATACCTTCTATTCAAACAAGGAGATCTTCCTCCGGGAGCTGATCAGCAACTCTTCAGATGTACTCCTTCTTACTTCCCATTTACCTCTCTTATCTGCTAATTCATCGTAAACAGTTTCTTCGTGTTTTGGTTTCACCTGATTTTGCTTAATTTATTTCCATTAATTGTTGATATACTTGTTCAGGCATTGGACAAGATCCGCTTCGAGAGCTTGACGGACAAGAGTAAGTTGGATGGCCAGCCGGAACTCTTTATCCGGCTTGTTCCCGACAAAGCCAACAAGACGCTGTCCATAATTGACAGCGGTATCGGCATGACCAAGGCCGGTGAGTGTGATGCTTTGATTCAGCAGACTGTCTTCATTTCCTTCACAGCCGCATCGTGTTTAAGTCATCCGTTGCGATCGGGAAGAATTACATCCTGGATCGAACGCTAAATTGTCACGCGGAATCCGAGTAATTTCTGAGGTTCTAATTTTCAATGTGCTTGCTTCAACGTTGGCATGCTTCGAACGGTGACCTCAGCTTCGATTTTAGACGGACACGACATTTGTGTTTCCAAGATATTTTCATTGTTTATTAATCTCTGTAGTTTGCTTTTTCTCTCGTTGCTTCTTCGCAATGGAGAAATTGATCTCTGTTTTGTCCTTGTCGCTTCCACCCTGTGACGCAGTGCTCACTGCATTGCTCGTTTAGAGGGTCCAATAACTTGTTCAACCTTTAGTCGTTCAGTATTATTGAGCCGGATCTCTGTAAGAGTCAGGGAATTCTCACAAATTATGGAAAAGTCTGGCAGGCAATGAAAGCAACGGTTCATCTTTGGCAATTCTAACTAGGGTTTAATATTTAGGTTTCTTGTCATGTTGGTTCTCTTGTATCACGCAAGATTATTAATAGTCTGCACCCATTTGCAGATTTGGTCAACAACTTGGGAACAATTGCCAGGTCTGGGACGAAAGAATTCATGGAGGCCCTGCAAGCTGGGGCAGATGTGAGCATGATCGGCCAATTTGGTGTGGGATTCTATTCAGCGTACTTGGTTGCTGAGAAGGTCGTCGTGACCACCAAACACAACGATGATGAGCAGTATATCTGGGAATCTCAGGCAGGAGGCTCTTTTTCAGTGACCAGGGATGTTGATGGAGAACAGCTTGGCAGAGGAACCAAAATCACTCTATTTCTCAAGGAGGATCAGGTAATTTCTTCTTTCTCTGTATTCATTAATCGTACAGTTCACTAGTTTCTTCATGAGGTAGTAATTCTCAATGTACAATTTACGTGCAGCTCGATTACTTGGAGGAGAGGAGGATTAAAGATCTAGTGAAGAAGCACTCAGAATTCATCAGCTATCCGATCTCTCTCTGGACAGAAAAGACCACGGAAAAGGAAATCAGTGATGACGAGGAGGACACTAAGAAAGAAGAGGAAGGTGATGTGGAAGAAGTGGACGAGGAGGACACTAAGAAATCCAAGAAGAAGAAGGTGAAGGAAGTGTCTCACGAATGGTCGGTCATTAACAAGCAGAAGCCGATCTGGCTACGGAAGCCGGAGGAGATCACCAAAGATGAGTATGCATCTTTCTACAAAAGCTTGACAAACGACTGGGAAGACCACCTTGCTGTCAAACACTTCTCTGTTGAGGGGCAACTCGAGTTTAAGGCCATCCTCTTCGTTCCCAAGAGGGCTCCATTTGATCTCTTCGACACTAGGAAGAAGATGAATAATATCAAGCTATATGTTCGGAGAGTCTTTATTATGGACAACTGCGAGGAGCTCATTCCCGAGTATCTGGGATTTGTCAAGGGAGTCGTCGATTCGGATGACTTGCCCCTGAACATTTCTCGTGAGATGCTCCAGCAGAACAAGATCCTTAAGGTCATCAGGAAGAATCTTATTAAGAAATGCCTTGAGATGTTTGCAGAGATTGCAGAGAACAAGGATGATTACAACAAATTCTACGAAGCCTTCGCTAAAAATCTGAAGTTGGGCATCCACGAAGACAGCCAAAACAGAGCGAAGCTGGCCGACCTTCTCCGCTACCACTCCACTAAAAGTGGTGAGGACATGACAAGTCTCAAGGATTATGTCACGAGGATGAAGGAAGGCCAGAAGGACATCTACTACATCACCGGTGAGAGCAAGAAGGCCGTGGAGAACTCCCCCTTCCTCGAGAGACTGAAGAAGAAGGGCTACGAGGTTCTCTTCATGGTCGATGCCATTGACGAGTATGCAGTGGGTCAGTTGAAGGAATATGACAGCAAGAAGTTAGTTTCTGCAACGAAGGAGGGTCTCAAGCTGGAGGAGACGGAAGAGGAGAAGAAGAAAAGGGAGGAGAAGAAGACAGCCTTCGAGAACCTTTGTAAGACAATGAAGGACATTTTAGGCGACAAGGTGGAGAAGGTTGTGGTCTCGGACAGGATCGTCGACTCTCCCTGCTGTCTGGTCACCGGCGAGTATGGCTGGACGGCCAACATGGAGAGAATAATGAAGGCCCAGGCGCTGAGAGACAGCAGCATGAGTTCCTACATGTCGAGCAAGAAGACGATGGAGATCAACCCAGAGAACGGTATAATGGAAGAGTTGAGGAAGAGGGCGGAAGTCGACAAGAACGACAAGTCGGTGAAAGATCTTGTACTGCTGCTGTTCGAGACCGCCCTGCTCACTTCCGGATTCAGCCTGGACGACCCCAACACCTTTGCAGGGAGGATTCACAGGATGCTGAAGCTGGGCCTCAGCATCGATGAGGATGAAACTGCAGCGGACGACACTGAAATGCCGGCACTCGAGGAGAACGGGAACGAGGAAAGCAAGATGGAGGAAGTAGATTGAGGGGATCGAGCTGCTCTCCTTCCCTTTGGTCACTCACTTTGAAGGCGCTCTTCTTGGCTTATATACTCGGGTCGTCTTTTTCCTTCCTCTTCTCTTTTTCCCTTTGGCCAACGATCGGACTTGCATTGAATTTGATGTAAGGCAGCTTGTTGGTTCCTCCAATCCGTTTAACTGTAATGCTTTGTCCATCTCTCCCTCTCTCTCTCTCCCCCCCTCCCTCTCTCTCTCTCTCTCTCTCTCTCTCTCTCTCTCTCTTCCCCTCCCTCTCTCTCTCTCTTCCCCTCCCTCCCTCTCCCTCTCTAATAACGAGCAAGGGGAACTTTCATGAGGCGGTCACTCGAAAAACTGCACAATGGCCGCCGCTCGATTGTCTTCTGAAGTAAGAATCACCGATGTGGTTACACACTACGAGATTCCAAGTACCACATCGACCTGAAACTTATACAATAAGTGTGTAATTTTGTTGAGATCTTTGACATACAATGAAGGTAGAGAGAGAGAGAGAGAGAATAGATACTGAATGAGGGCAGAGAGAGAGAGAGAGATAATAGATATAGAGTGTAGAGAGAGAGGGAATAGATATAGATTGAGGGTAGAAATAGGAGTCACCGGTGTGGATACACACTAATAATGTGTATAATCTTTTTGAGACGCATTCAATGTGATAGTTAATAGTCGCGCTAAAAGTCATATGTATCTGGTCATGAATGCCTAGAATTAGGGTCTATAGATCAAGGACTTTGTCCCACATCAGAAGCTAATAACGAACAAAGCCACAAAAACTCATCTAACATCCACAATATTACAAGTAAGAGCCTGAAATTGTGGGAGAGCCGATGCTACTCGACACTTTCAAACATGTTAATTGGTAAAAGATCTAGAGCTGCCCTAACTACTTAAGGAAAGATCTAAGCCCACTCAACTCTATGAAGATCTCCAACTATATCTCTAGTGTACACTCAACAAATAGCTGCATACTAAGATAACAATGTAGAGCTTAATTATTATGATATGGAATTGTGTACGGTACAATTTTTTTAGTAAACACATTTACACTTGATTTGTGGGCTGAACCCTAAAAGGGTAATGGTGCAATAATTGCTTAAGAGCAATCTTATTGATAACCCTATGAGCATATGGGAAAGCTTTTCACTTAAGTTGAAGGAAAAATTACTCTAAATTGCATGTATGTTGATTTGTTTTCTGTGTGTTCTCTAGTTTTGTGTATGTCTATTATGTTCTAGTCACCAATGGTTGATTTACCTCAATTAGATAAAATATTTAAATTATAATCTTAAATATTTAGCTATATTATTTTTACTTATGCTGAATATTTCTTTGAAAATTTTAAAAATAGACCATAAGTAATATGGCATTGAATTATGCAGGTTAATTTTGTACAACACTCGATTGGGTCTGTGTACCCTGCTCTAGATTGTACTTACATCTAATCTCCTTCAAGTAGCACATTTATTTTAGTTTATTTTATTGATTAATTGTTATGCGGAGAAGTTGAGCCAATGTTTTACAAAATTGCTAAAGTATATTATTTATTCTAAATGAATAATTAATGATGATGATTCGTTCATTTTTTTCAAAAAAGTGGAATAATCTAGAGTAATTGAAGATTATCTATAATAGTGACTTGAATTTTTTTTAAAAAATACCCATTAGAATTATTTTTTTTGCAACGTTCAAGTTTCTACATATGTGATTAAAATATTTCACAAAAAAATTAGTTTTCTATGAGATGAACAAAAGATTCTAGCTCTAAGCACCATTATGAGACAATTCAACCTGTTTCTCATTTACTCTAATTTATCATAATAACAACAGATTCAAAAGCTAAAAAAATACCATTTGTGGAAACTTCATCAACTTCAAAGGTGGTGTGTATGTAAAAGGTTAGATGGAGCTGATTGAAAGTGAAGAGGTTTGCGTTTTATTGTCACAAGAGTCACCACTAAGGCATCTTAAAATCATTTTTCCATGTAATCTAGTCGTCCACAAAACTAAATTAAAATAGATAAAATAAAGGAAAAAAATGATTTTCCATTGTATATTAAGATTATTACCATAAAAATCCGAAGCTGCAACGAAGACTCAACAGGATCTACAAATTCGTTGAAATATGACGGTTTTATCGAATTAAGATGGCTATTTGGGGCATGACTTGTCCTTTCTGTAACTCCGGTCAAAATGAACGCCCGGCCAAAGTGGAAACTTTGACCGCTTCTGGGGGACTGTATATAAAGCATCGGGATTCGGGACAGCCAGGGACAATATACAACCGGGGACGCCCGGTTCGGTCAACTCCGGTCCGGTGGACTGGCCCTTGACAGGCTTTAATGCCCCTGTGGCAGCAGAACCGTTGCTTTGGCTTCGGGCGAGAGGAAGGCAACGGTAACAAATATAGTATAAATGGCGGGTATGAAAAAAATCCGTCAGAGAGAGAGAGAGAGATGGGGGCGGGGGAGGAGGGAGTGAGTTCCAAGAAAGCAAAAGCGAAAGCGAAAGCCGCGACGTCTATGGATTAGCAAAAGCAGCACCTGTCCTCTTTCCTCTCTCTCTCTCTCTAACGGATTCTGTGTCCATTTAGTGGACACTCTCCGGGGGCACCTGTGATTCTCTCTTTCCTCTTCCCACAGTTGTACAGAGAGAGAGTAGGCGAGTGTCGACGAGGCACTGGAGCAGCATTAGAGTGGAGAGATCTGAGGCAGCCTGGATTTATCCTACCATCGGGCGCAGACGTGTTCTCCTCTAGATCGTGCTCTGTTGCTCGCTAACGGTCTCGGAGTGGTTCAGATGTTTGTTCTCCAAGTATGCTCTCAACTCTTGCCCGTTTCTCTTATTCTTTTCCTTTGTCTTGCGTCCTCTTCTGACTTGTTTCGAGATAATCCTTTGATGTGTATTAAGTTCATCCGTCTACTATTTATTTCGTAAATTTTGTTCTTCCATTCTTCTGTGAAATCAGTGCCTATTGACGTCTTATGTTGCTCTCATGGGCATGCAGATTTTCCTTCTCCTTCCGATTAAGGAATTGTGAATGTGCCTAATGAGCCTCCCAATTATTGCAGAGGCTCTGCGGGTGCTGAGAATTACTACATTTAGTTGAGGATTCTCTCAAGCGCTTAGGCCTGGGAAATAAAAAGAGCTTCAGGGGCGGGCCGACTGTCTGGCAAGACTGTGGAGCATTTGGTGCATCTGACCGCATTTCACTATTATACACCCTAACCATGTGAATCTGGTTGTTTCTTTTGGTGGTAATTTCGTGCATTCTCCGTCTGGTTAGATCAAATCATCCGGTTACGTTGTTGTTGGCGGTTTAGGGTCTGAGGGTGACTTTGTATCGGTGATTCTGGGTGAAGCCAGAGCCCTTATTGATGGATCGGAACCCTGGAGCCAAGAAGGTTACAGGGACCCCGGCAACTGATAATTTATTTCCAAGATCTGTGAGAGAACAATGGCTGCCGCATTTTCCTGCACATATTTCTCACTTTTCAGGGGTAGCTGCTCCACTCACCAAAACATGGAAGGGAAAGGGATTTGCGCAAGAATTTGAGTTGAACCCCGAGATTATTGCATTGAAGGATGATGATATGTTAGAGGGAGTAGGCCCTAGTTCTTTTTCTGGGGCTAGCCATCCACCAGAACCTGTTGATACTGATCTGATGAGGCCTGTCTATGTGGCAATAGATCAAAAGCAATTGGACGGAGGTTTCTTGAAAAAACAACCGTCTATGAAAGATCCTTGCATTGAAGATCTTTCGATCATGGTTCCTGATGTGAAGCTTGGTGCAGCTTCTGCTTCACCCAGAGAAAGCATGGTTGAGCATGATGAATCAGGTGCAGCATCATCTCCATTCGTTGCCCCTTCTGGATTGCAAGCTACAGACAGTCCTCTTTGTCTGCCAGATTCGGAAGAAAAGGAATGCATATGGGATTCCTCACTACCGCCCAGTGGGAACGTCAGCCCTCTTAGCAGCATCAACAGTGCTGGCATTTTTACAGCTGCAAGTACTGTGAACAGCTGCTGCACAAGCATATGTAGAAGTGACGGCATTACCAGTGATGGTTTGCTTAGTATGGAGAGAAACTGTGGAAGCACAAAAGGAAGCAGAAGAACGGAGTCATTGGAAAGTGGGAAGACTAGTCTGAGCAGACGAAGTGATAGCAGTGGCCTCAGTGATGATAGTAATTGGAGCAATTTTACTGGAAGTGCAAATAAGCCTCACAAGGGCAATGATTTGAGATGGAAGGCCATTTTGGCCGTTCGCTCCAGGGATGGCATACTAGGAATGGGTCACTTTCGGTTACTCAAGCGGCTGGGTTGTGGTGATATTGGTAGTGTGTATCTTTCAGAGTTGAGCGGCACCAAGTGCCCCTTTGCAATGAAGGTCATGGACAAGGCTTCCCTTGCAAGCAGGAAGAAACTGATGAGGGCTCATACAGAGAGGGAGATTCTTCAGCTGCTGGATCACCCATTCCTCCCAACTTTATACACCCATTTCGAGACCGATAGGTTTACATGTTTGGTGATGGAGTTTTGCCCGGGGGGTGATCTGCACACATTGAGGCAACGGCAACCAGGGAAACATTTCTCTGAGTATGCAGCAAGGTGCGGTCAAATTTAATCTTTCTTTGAAAAATAATCGAAAATAATCGCATCAATATATTAAGGCATACAAAACGATCAACCAACGAGATCTTCTTAATTCTACCTTTTGGGGTCCCTCCCTCATTTAAGTTTACTCGTGATCATCTTCTTGAATTAAATACCCTTATTGGCTGTTTCGGTCATGAATCATCTGTAACTTTCTGATTTATATCAAACATATACTTTTCATTGATTGATATTATACGTAATATCTTTGAGTTGACCGCTCAAATCATTAAATTCTTTTTGCAATTTCAAGAAATAAATTCCTCAGGCTTTATGTGATTTTAGCCTTCGAATTCTTTCTAACCTGGGAATGATCTAACTGTCTTCTACATATTGTATAGGCTTCTTTTATTCATCGATAACTTACTGTTGTTTAATAAAATGTGTTTTATTAAGTTAATTTATATGGGAGAGAGAAGATTGTGCCAGATCTTATGCCTTAGTTGACTCGAATGATTGATGATGGAATCACTGGATGCGCAGAGACCAACTCATGGGAAAATCAAATGAGGGATGGGTTGAATGTGCACTCTACTTTTCCCATGATTTCCTCCGGACCAGTCATTATTATCCTGAGGATTCAAGAGAAAAGAATTCAAATATCTAATTTCAAATCTTCATAGAGGGATAACAAGACAGCCCCCTGAACATTTTGATTTTGAGGAACCCTTTTGAACACTGATGCGCCAAGTCTTCTGAGATTTGGAGTTCTGGGAATCTTTGGAACACAACAAGGATCATGAGTAATGTGCAGGATGCCAAAATTGTTATCATACTTTCTTCTAACTGATCATGAATATTCTTAGAGGGTACTAGCTTGATGAGTGGGAGTGATGGTGATACTCTTTTCCTCCACATACGGCATGTTGGTAACAGATTTTGTTATTTCTTTTCTGAAGACGTGTGTTGAGAAATGTGGCCACCTTTCACCTTCCCTTTTGACCGACCACCTTTGTAACAGGTGCAAATGTAAGCCTCATTATCCCATGTTTATTGCTCCATTATTTGTTTGAATCGAGGCATAAATGACGTTTGAAGAGATTTCCACCTGGTGTTTTGGTGTTTCTGCGTCAATTCATGCTTCTGCTAAACAGAAGCAGAGTTAACAGCTGTTTTCAAGGGAAAGTAGTGACCTTTTTCATCTGTTTGTGAACAGATTTTACGCAGCTGAGGTGCTCTTGGCTCTGGAATATCTCCACATGCTGGGGGTGGTATACAGGGACTTAAAGCCAGAGAATGTTCTCGTCCGTGACGATGGCCACATAATGCTCTCGGACTTCGATCTGTCTCTGCGATGCGCAGTGTCACCAACGCTGATAAGGACCTCCGCACTCGCCTCCGACCCTGCGAAGCAAACCTCGGGGGCCTTCTGCGTTCAACCCGCCTGCATGGAGCCCTCCTCGTCTGCCTGCATCCGGCCCGCTTGCTTCATGCCGAAGCTCTTCTCCCCGAATAAGAACAGCAAGGGTGGAAGGAGAAGAAAACCTCGAGCGGAGCAGTCGGGAGGGCACTCTGCGACCCTGCTTGAGCTGGTGGCGGAGCCCACGGCGGCGCGATCCATGTCCTTCGTGGGGACCCACGAGTACCTCGCGCCGGAGATCATCAAAGGCGAGGGCCACGGCAGCGCGGTGGACTGGTGGACGTTCGGCATCTTCCTCCACGAGCTCTTGTACGGCAAGACCCCGTTCAAGGGCTCCAGCAACCGGGCCACCCTGTTCAACGTGGTCGGGCAGCAGCTCAGATTCCCAGAGTCGCCCGGCACCAGCTACTCCGGCAGGGACCTCATCCGAGGCCTCCTGGTCAAGGAGCCCCAGCACCGGCTGGGCATGAAGAGGGGGGCGACCGAGATCAAGCAGCACCCGTTCTTCGAAGGAGTCAACTGGGCGCTGATCCGTTGCAGCACCCCGCCGGAGATCCCACGGCCGGCGGAGATGGAGCTTCCTGGAC
Source organism: Spirodela intermedia (assembly GCA_902729315.2). NCBI lineage: Eukaryota > Viridiplantae > Streptophyta > Magnoliopsida > Alismatales > Araceae > Spirodela > Spirodela intermedia. The sequence continues at coordinate 7,562,577 of LR746265.1, forward strand.
GACTTGTTCTTGCTGGGGCCGCGGATGCCGCGGCGGCGGCAGGTAGCAGCAGCAAGAGGATGGCTGGAGGTGATGCCAAGCCCGGCGGCAAGTACCTTGATTTCGAGTTCTTCTAAGCCTTCTAGCCCAGCTTTTCCTTGTCATTCTCCCTCCAGTGGATCTCCTCGAGTAAACATGGTGACGTCCTTTTGAAAGGATCTGCGCGCTCGGGGTCCTGTGGTACTATAAATCCCAGGGATGAGAACACGGCCTGTCTGTTCCTCGGCGATGGCCCGCTGGACCGGAGTCCTGAGGGTGGCGCTCGACGATCCCGGCGGCCCTCTGTTCAAGATAGCCGTTTCTCTGCGGCTCTCCTCCTCCACCGCCCTGGCCGCGCCCGCCATCAACGCCGTCTTCTTCACGGGAGACCGAATCGAGGGGACGGGAAACTCGGTCATCGAGGAGCTCTCGGATTCGGGGAACATCGCGCGCTTGCTGGTCTCGAAGCTGGGCGGGTCCGATGCGGCCGTAAACGCCTGGGTGGTGGACGCCGCCTCCTTCAGCGGCTCCTTCGCCGTCTACAAAGAGTTTGTTCCCTCGGTGGACTCGCGGGGCGACCCGCTAGGCTACGACCCGGAGGGGCTTCCGGCTTCCAGGTCCATCGTGTCGCTCTTCTCCAAGTGCATCCGGCAGGTTCGTCTCCTCCCATTCCCATCCCCCCCTCCTCCCCCCCGGGGACGATTGCCGCTTCCCCCCCTGGCATTCTCTTTCCGATTTTCCCGGGGAAGAACTTGATTGGAGAACCTCAAGATCCTGGAAGGGTCAACGAGCCTGTTGAAATCGTGAGTGGAAGGTTTCGATGGTGTGGGCGTATGAACGGAACCCTAATCAGGAACGGAGATCAACTTAATCCCAACGATCATGACCTAATGGGCATATTTTCATGTCTTCTGGATTCGTTCATGCCGATCTGCTCTTTACCTAAAGGTTACTGGCGTGATTGGAGCCGGACGGCAGGAGTCGGCAGCAGCCCACGCGCATCCGAGGACGGTGCTCTTGGGATTCAGCAAGGGCGGAATCGTCTTGAACCAGATCCTCTCGGAAATCTCCAGCATAACATCTGACTCTCTGGCCTGCTCCCTGGGCGGCCGCACCAGCGCTGAAGACAGCATATTTCCTGCCTCGGAAGGCAGGTTCCTCCGCAGCATCTCAGCGTTCCATTTCGTGGACGTCGGCCTGAACCGCGCGGGGGCGTATCTGACCGATGCCAGCGCGGTTGGGAGGATCGTGGAGATCTTCCGTCTCTGGGACAGCAGCAAGGTCGTCAGATTCGTTCTCCACGGTACCCCTCGTCAATGGCGCGACAGCCGACGCCCGTGGATTCGCAGGGAGAAGGCTAGGCTTGCCCAGCTGCTGCGCGAGGAGGAAGCCGGTGATGGGAGGGGGACAGTAAGCATCCAGGAGGTGCTCTACTTCCCAACGACGGCCCCTAGCTTGCAGATGCACTTCGAAATCATAGAAGCTATGCAACTGGGTTGAGAGGAGGAGGAGCTCAAGTGTGAACGTGACGTCAGCTAGTTGACTTAGTCCATTTGGTTGACGTGTTCTATCCCTGCACGATCGCCGTGGAGACCGACGTGGCTAATTTTTGGGGGCATATATAATTTTATTATTTATGTATCCTATTTCCAAGAGGGTCAGAGATTTTAAATAGCGAAAAGACAAGGAAGGAGGCTTCGTTGGAGGCCGCTGGAAGGCCGTAGGAAGCAACATCTGGGTGCCCATAAAATTCCCCTTCCCCACCCCCTTTCATCACGCTCACTCCAGCGGTCATCGCCTCCATCTCCTCCTCACCTCGCCCTCGTCTTCCAGCTCGTTCTTCATCGATGGCCGCCGGTGGCGAGGCCTCCTCCACCATCGAGCTCATCAAGCAGCACCTTTTCGGCGATTCCCTCCCCTCCCCGCGTGCCCCTCTCGTCCTCTCCGGCGAACCTATCTTCGAATCATTCCCGGAGGGCCACAGATCCGCCCCCTCCTCCTCCTCCTCCTCCTCATCCGGGTCCTTGGACTCCCGCCCCTCCCTGCTCATCGCGAGGCCACGTGCGCCGAACGTCGAGTGGACCGACGCCTCCTCGGCCTCGACGGCGGGGGATTTCAGGCACTACAGGGGGGTGAGGCAGAGGCCGTGGGGGAAGTACGCAGCGGAGATTAGGGACCCCAAGCGGCGGGGGTCGCGGGTGTGGCTGGGGACCTACGACTCCCCCGTCGAGGCCGCACGGGCGTACGACCGTGCCGCCTTCCAGATGAGGGGCAGCAAGGCCATCCTCAACTTTCCCAACGAGCTGGGCAGGTCCACCGACCAGCCGGCGCCGATAAGCGAGGGCTACCGCCAGGCGGAGACCGCCAGCCGGTGCTCCAAGAGGGAGAGGTCGCCGGAGTGCCAAGTGGATTTGGACCAAGTTTTCCGGCCAGCCAAGAGGGAAAGGGGGGAAGACGGCTTGGCGGCGCCGCCTAGCCCACCGCTGACGCCCTCGAGCTGGAGTAGCATCTGGGGAAGCGGCGATCCCATAGGGATCTTCAGCCTGCCGCCGCTCTCCCCTCTTTCTCCGCACCCGTCGATGGGCTTCGCCCAAGTCATGGTGATCTGAAGCAGTCAGACCTCCTGGCTGGACACCAATTTTGTTTTTTCCTCCTCTCTGAAAGAATTACTTCTCTTCGTCCAAACTTTACAGCATGATTTCCGCTTATAATCTGAAAGTTGCCATAGTTACGTCTCTTCCCCGTCACATTGCGGCCTCTAAAGCTACCTGCAAGATGCGCTATCTCGATGAATAGAAGAAACGTCGAACGTTCCTGCAACTTTTCGGGTTCCCCGTCGGCAATCTCGATTATCTTGACAGCGCGCCGTATAACAGACAAAGCCCCTTCAGGTCTCTTTTGTCCGGACGCCTAGCGACGTCACGGACTGACACCTCCATCGATTATTCAGAAGTATTATCTCTTTCATCCACGTCTTCGTGTCGGCCGAATTATTCATTCTGCCGACGTCCAAAATAGGGGAGATGGAGATGAGGCCTCAGACCTGTCGCGGCCCAGCGCGTGGTGCCATCAACAGACGTTTCCGAGATGGAGGACGGGTGCTTCGTTATCGTCGGCCTAGAGCATCTCTGCCGTCCGCTGTGGCGTTGGCCTGCCCCATACTCGCTAGTGAGAGGAAATAGGGCGACTGTAGTGATGACGAGGAAGGGAAGACATACCCGTTGTATCGGAAGGTCGCATCTAGCGGTCAGGCTCGATGACATTAGCCGAGCTGAGGTTCGTCGGTCGAACTTGGATTGGCTGACGGCGCACCTATCCTCCAGTTCCCTTATATTTCACTAAAACTGTACAGAGCTCCAAATGGCCCCACTTTTGCAATAAATATTATTTATTGATCAAATTTTGATTGGCCCATTGTTTAGAGGCCACAGGCATAATTTTTTATGCAAACATGTTCTGTTTTCCCTCTTCTTCCCACAGCTCTAGGTAAATAATGATCATAGCGTGGGGCAGTGTTGACATGAAATCCACTAAACTATTGTCAGCAAGTTCAGATGGAAACGTAAAGGCTCTTCTATTATTTCTTTTAGCTCCCATTTGATTATGTTCTTAATGAAGGCTTTGGGAGCTTGAGTTTTTTTAATGATGATTGTATTCATGGAAGAGTATTCTATTAACTTCACAATGGTAAAATTTTATAAGTATTATTTTGATTGGTGTATACTTAGGAAGGTTTGTCAACTCTCAGTAAAACTTTCTCGATGACAGAAAATTCATCTTCAATGATCACCACCTTCCTTGAAGGAGTCTACACTAGTTTGCTGCAAGCTTGAGCGCCTAAGAGCTACAAAGATCTAGTGCTGCTCAAGCTTGTCAATGACTCCTCTATGCCAAGCTTCTTCAGGAACAAAGTCAAAAGGATTATGATCCTCTGACAAACTTAGAGCTGAATGCCTAGAACATTACACGTTCACTTTATATTTAAAGGCGATTGTACACAAGGCCAAATAGGTACTTAATCTAGATGACATTTACTTGGGTTAATCTCACTAGAGTACCTAGGGCCTGAAATTTAGAAGAGAAGTGGGGCTTTCCTGTGATTTGGTCCTTTATAGCCTTGAATCTGAAAGCTGAGACTTGGGTGGAATCTTGAGTTGGCTAGAGTGGTGAAATATAGTGGTAAGACATCTGAAGCACATAATTCAACTTGTATTTTACTACTGACTTACTAGAACCTAAGAAAGTGGTGTTGTACACAATGCTTAGAGAATGGGGCAGATTTGATGACTGAACCATCATAAGAGAGAAACGAAATCATTTGAGTGATAAGAAAATTATGACTTTATCAATTCACCCCCATCTTTATGACATGATGTAATGAATAAATGAATTAATATTAAAACATACCTCAATACATGGGGAGTAAATATCCTTGGGGAGTATATCCAAATGGCAATAAATTCGGGATGAAATCTAGAATAATCTTCCACCCATGAGCCTCCCTTCTAAATATAATAGATCAAGTTATATATTTTGGAAAGAATGGACAAGAATTTATGTTCAGACCACAAATATTAATGTATGAAAGTGATTACAAATGGCCCATGTGAGGTGAAAGGTGATCTTTTGAGTGAGTAGATACGTAAATTGGTGTCATTGAATACAGGAGTAATGAACATATTATTTTGTGCTTTATAAATAAATAAATTCAATGGAGTCTCTATTTACAATATTCCAAATAAATTGAGACAATTTAGAAAATTATGAAATAATCACTCAAGCTAAGACGTAAAAAATTAATCAATCGGTTTGTGAATATGAATTATTCTCAATCCATGAAAGTGAATGCATTCAAATTTCTACAAGATTTACACATACACTCAATTGATTGAAGAGTCTCAAAAATATATACATTAATGTTGAATTTAATACAAAGATGTCAAATCTACCATCACGAGTTAGAGACCAAACATTTTTGAGCGGTTGAAGACAAGGATTTAATAAAATTTACATTAGATGACCTAATGAGTTCACTATTCATATATATGATTAGACTATTCAAATCATTGGGAATCATAGAAAGTAGTCCAAGAAAATAGTAACCCTTGGATAGAGAATTCCAACAAGGTATCTAGTGATAGTGGAGATGGAAAATAATAGCTTTGATCTTTGCGAAATTACGAAATTTCTTATTAGAAAGGGGACTAAGAAGTCCCCTGTTCACGTAGATATTCCATCACACCCCTGATTATAGGAGAATGAGCATCGAGTGATTTTCCTACTCACAGCATTCATCTAGTCCCCTGATATGTTGGTTTGTCCAATCTGACACCAGATGCGCTGGTACAATCATGAATATTTTCTTGATCCACTAATCCATTGTGAACCATGATCTACCTGCTATTGGTGTCAATCTGCTCCACAAACTTGGATCCAAAAAGCTTTAGGTGTAACATTCTCCGCCACCGATAAAGTCTAACATTTTCGTCGGAGGAAGCTCTTCGTCGCCTTCTTTGTATCCCACGAGTGTTGTACCTGCTGACGCACTCCCCGTCCACATCCCGTTGTGGGCGTGCTCTCCAGGGAGCTCACCTACTTGCTTGCTGCCGCAGCGCACCTAGCCGCCATCAGAACATGGCTAGGTGTCACACACTCGGCATACTCTATAGTTAGATCCGAGGCGGGATGCCCTTTGTTCCGTTCCCAGATAGTGACGTACGGCCCTCGTCACCTCCTCTGCGCATACCACGTATGCCACACCCGCTGTGTACTTTGCACTGCCCTGAAAGTGTGTGCCTTCATGCATGTTGTGTGCCCTTGCACTCGCCACACATGTCACTAGTGTTGCCACACGCCCCCGTATGCCGCTGCGTACTTTACACTGCCCTGAAAGTGTGCCTTCATGCATGTTGTGTGCCCTTGCACGCGCCACACATGTCACTAGTGGTGTCACACGCCCCCGTATGTGCAGTTCCTATGTGGATGCTACCCATTTTTCTCCCATACTGTCGCATCACGCTGCCCGTGTATGTGCACACCATGCCACACCCTTAACATGACCAATTGGAGCAGGGGGCTTTGCCACCTACAGCTGTCGACTCCTTTCTCAACTTCTCCTATACGGCTCGAAAGCAGGCTTCCATGGCTTTTAAGATGGCTAGTTGAGTATTCCACTCCTCCACTCAAGCAATCCTCAACTAGGGCGGCGCGATACAAAAATGTCATAACGTCAAGATTGACTTCACCCGAACCTTGATCAGCTTTGTCAACACAAAGCAGCCTCTCCGCAAGTAGAAGAATTCTTCAACAATGGAAAATGTGTGTTCTTTGTCATAGAACACAAGAGAATATTCTACTTCACTTTTCCAAGCTTGAAATTCCCTCTACATTCATAAGAGAGACTCTCTCAAGATCCCCCATTTCTAGTCTTAAAAACCTTAGCATAATAGAGAGGTCTTAGCTTGTATCATGAAATAACATATAGTGATGATCTTGTTGTCATTAGACCCCTTCCACTCAGCTTCTACTTCATAATCCACTCACACCCTTATCTAACAAGTTTTCTCCTTGTCTCAACTTGGAATGTAATAAAACCAAGGTCAACTGAAGAACAAAAAGCCTTGAAGAAAAGGATTCTAGGAGGATGCTTCCAAAGCACCAATTATTCTAAACGAAAATAGCAAACAAGACTCTAGAGTACCAAAACTGGTCTAATAAGCAAAGGAGATGATTACCAATTCAAAATGGAGAACTTCTCAATGTTATGGGCTTACCCCCACTATAAACACATGATACCTTAAACAGAATGTATCTTACTAGATAATTAAGGTAATGTATACCTCTAAGTGGCATATGTGCAACAGCCAGAGGGAAGGAAGGTTAGGCACCAGATGATGTAAACTTTCCTTTTCATTTTCTCTTATGTAATTTTAATTTTGAATCAATGATGAGATTTTTACCATGAAATATTTTGTGTAATTTTTTAACATCATCGTGAATATGTATTAGTTCTGAATAAAGTTCTCACATTTTGACAATCTTAGCTGGGTCCTGTACCAGTAGGCCCAGTCCAAGGCCGGCCCATTAACACTAGTCAGAGCCGTTTGAGACCTGCCCGCCCAGATTTCAAAACAGGAGGGAAGAGGACTCCATTTATTTCACTTTCACCCGCTCCCTAAGGCATCTTCCCTCCTCTCTCGCTCTCTCACAGGCCTCACCGGCAGAAGCGCCGTCTTGTCCTCCTAGGGCAATGGAGATGCCTCTGCTGTGGTGACCAGTCTGATCTAGGGTTGTCGCAGCGTCTCGGATTCCTAGGGATGGTAGTTGCGTATGTTGTCCACCATTTTCTCCGTTTTTACCTTGGCAATTTATTTCAATATTCGTGCTTCCATTTCCCTCTTGATATTATGGCAAAGGGGTCCTCGGATCGGGATCGCGGATGTTAGGGTTTGGCGTCGACTCTCATATGACAGGAGGCTGTTTTGTGGCAGTTGTCGAAAGGGGGGGGAGTGGGGGGGGGGTTAGGGTAGGGTTTTGTTCCAGAAAGTCGGCTGATAATTTAGTTCTCATCTTTTCTTCGTCCTATTTCCTTGTGATTAATGTGAGATCCTTTTCGTCTTCAAATGATGGAGTTCCGTCGTATTTTATGTCGGGCCTTTCTCCGTTGATGCAATTTCTGTGGTTGTGTTATCTTCCTTTCAGATTATGATCTAATGCTCAAATGGGAAATATTTTCTCCAGCTTAATCTGGCCGGGCAGCTTTACAATTAACGTCGGTGCTACTCAGTAAAGAGTGCATGGCAAAGGTTGCGGTGGTTGAGCCTATGAAGGCGAAAACCTTCGCAGTGGGAAGATCTCAATCTGATATCATGACGAAAAGGAGGACCCCATCAGAGCTGCGGGTGTGTACTCTGCAGCCATTTTTTACATATCTATATTCTTTCCTTCATCCAATGCATACTATGTCATCTTTTGCGCTGTTTACTACTGTAGCCCCTTACCCCATGCTCTTTATTATATGACTAGTTTTGAATGATTTTTCATCAATTTTCCTTCATTTTCTAATAAATTTTAGCTGGCATTTTCACTTCTCCCACTATTATCCCGGGATACATGCACAAAGTGTATGTTTAGGTCCTCTATCTTGGATATGACTAGTGGGTTGATAATTTTAATTTCTCCTCCTGCTCCACCTACGACCTTTGTTTAGGTGAAAACTGATCCTATTTTTCTGTTCATGTTATATCTTTGACGGGTAAGTCATTGTCTCCAAGTTAGACATGGTCCAAGTATATCTTTTCTTTATTCCTCTTCAATAACGAACTCATGAGCTATTCCTTTGTTGAAACATTCTTTTTACTGGCTTTTTCGGTGTACTGCCTGTTTTGTGATGTACAGACTAGTGGAAGGTTTTTGCCAATGCTTTCATCCTCATATTTTTTTTTTTTTTCATGATTTCTCGCCAATCAAACCCATGCCATAACTTTATATTAATTTTATCTTTTTTCCCTCTATTAATGGAAGTTGTGTTGGCCCTTATTTATTCGGGAAAGTGATTTTCCAGTTAATCCTCTTGAGGACTCTTATGTGACAGGGTGAGCAGTTAAAGCGACTAAGATGTGGAACATCTGCAGATTCACAGTTAGTTTCTTGCCTTTGACAGGCGCTGGCTTTATATAATATAGATGGTATTTTCTAATGTAGTTCGTGCTGACAGTCCAATTTTCACCAGACTTTTTGATTTGGCAAGAGGGCACAAAAAACCTGAATCTCTGAGGGGTCCAAAATATATTGACACAAGGGTTGATGAGGTCTATACTGCTCGAAAGTTTGGTGACAAGTGGAGAATGCCCAGTGAAAAGGAAAAGACCAAGGTTGTTGCTGTACTGTAGATTATCTTATGTTCTGCATCTGACATTAATATTTTTTTTCCATGTAGTTCTCATTGTTTAAATCTAGCTATTTTTATTGACTTCTGCGTTAACTGTTCCTCTTCAAACTTCTTGTTGCAGGATTCTGCCCTCAGTATTGAAAAAACTGATAGGTAAAATCAGCATCCCACCACTATTAAATCATATGGAGATGCAAAATCCCTGATATCACGTTATACTGTTGAAATAAGACATGTCAGTGGCTTTGTCGCATATTCTTACCGTCCCCATGAATCATTGATTTTTGATGCAGTGATGATGCTAGAAATTCTTGTACATCAGGAAGTGCTGTCCTGATTGGAAAGAGCATCAATGATAAAACTTCTCATAATCTTGAGAAATGTAGCCGTAATACGTTCCTCACAGTTAAGCAGCTTTCTCTGGGTGATGAAAGAGTCCAAGGCCCTCCGAACATTGACATGGTAACCTTTAATGAATGCTCTTTGGTCTTAATCGTTGTGTACAGTTTCTGACTGACAGTACTTAAATTATTTGTAGGACAAAGCACTAAGGGGCCTAACAGTTCGAGAAGTCATTCATAATTCTGCCTTCTCAACAGAGTTTTCTGGAAAGCATGGTGTCCCGCCATCTTTGTCTTCCAGAAAATTTAACTCTGAATTTTGTCTTCCTGGACATAAATCGCCACTGGATTTTACTTTAAAAACTGCATTGAGGCTGGTATCTTCCTCTTCGGTGAAATGGTGTGTCTAAAAGGCCTTTTTTATGAATTTTATCTTATGATTTTTGTTATGTATAAAATGCATTACTGAGAATTTCAGAAAATCATATTTTTACTCATAAGTTGACAGGCAATGGATGAGGTTGTCATTTTGCTTGACCTCTCAGTTTGTCATTCGTTACAGAACCATGTTAAACATAAAATATTCTATAGGGAGGTAGAAATTTATATTTAAAGATACTAGGCGCCTATATCTTGGAGTGCCTTTATTTTGGCCCTTTTGTCATTGACACTTGATAACATTGCTGCCCTTATCGTGTATCACCAAAAGAACTGAAATCAGCTGTTATGATGTTGAAATATCACTAGGCTTCCTACCATAAATTTTTGTATGCGAAAATTTGAGTTGTCTTCTCATTTTATTCCCATTCTTAGTGATCACATTCTATTATTATTTCTTAGGCATGCTTTAATATCTTTATGTGGACGTTCTTGCATCAGTTTTTTATCATTCCGGATTTTTTATGGTGTATGATCATACATGCTTGGAAAGATGTTAAAAAGGAAGCGTAAAATATATTTGTTGTATCAGATTTCCCAAGAATGGAATTCTCCTTTCCATCAATCAGGTTTAGATTAAAAAAAATCAAAATTATTTTGGGGTTTGCTCAATTTTGGTGTATCAAATTTCCCAAGAATGCTCAATTATCATGCTCATCATTGGGTTTATTCCATTAATCTTGATAAGGAGGGACATGATATTGGGAATAGGAAAAATGATGCTTTCCTATCTGGTTATTATTCCATCTTTGCATTTGTCAAGGCATAAATTTTTGTAAGAAAAATTGTTGTTCTTGCTGATCAAGAAACTAATATTAAACACATTCAAATTGTGCTTATTAAGAATTTTAAATTTTGGAAAAAAATGTTTTCATTTTCTATGAAGAATATACTCATCCTTAGGTGATAATATCCACAAATTCGGTAGTTGATTAGTGGTATATCTTTGATATAAATTCTTTATACAACTTATTCAAATGATTCTTAGAATTTTTCTGTATAGATTTCTAACTTAACAACGTTTTGGGGTCGGTTTGAAGTTGGTTTGGAATTTTCATTTCGGACGAATTGAAGAGGCTCATGGAAATTAATAGGACTGTGCTTGGAAGAAAATTTAGTTTTCAAAATAATCTTTTAAGGTAGGATAAAGCACACCATCATTGCTGAACTAAATGATCACTCAATAGGATTTCGATCTCTGTAAGACGCCACTAGAAATGGGTTGATTGAGTAACTTGATTCAGTGATGGAAGGAAAAAAAAATATTCTGGTCAACGGACGAACTTGTAGGTACTTTATTAATTCAATGGGTTTTGCATCTGGGTGGTACTTTCACACCATTGTTCATCGCATTAGATCCTGAATTCGATGTAGATTATGGCTATGTATGGAGGTCTAGTCAAAGAAGTGGTAAAGAGGGACTATCAACTTGCAATTTAACAACGCTGGGTTCATTATCTGGTGACATGTATCATGTGTATTTAGGATACCCAATGGACCATTTTCAAATATTACCGTGAGTTTCAAATCCTTCAAGACGTGAGGATAAAAGTTACGCAATAAATAGTAGCTATAGGAACAAGATTGCAGCATAAATTGTTAACCGTTTGTTTCTATGTTATTTCTTCTCCGTCATGCGACTAATTAGATTCCATTTCGTCTTTTGGCATAATAGACAATAGAGGAGAGCTATAATCAGAAACTATCTGCAGAAAATTTCAGATGATTCACTGCTCTGCTCTTGCAGATTTTCTCTTTATATTTGCTTGGCATGATGGTATCTATCGTATTATTTATAATTCTTCACAATCCAAAACAACATACTTCGTTCCTATCAATGGCAATTCCTCTCTGATGTGTATCTAGCATAAGACCATAGAACCGTGGACTACAAGCTTGGCGACTCATTAACTTGTTATGGTGGGAATAATTAACCTGATTGATTGACCTATGGAGCAAGACTGCACATCCCTAGTCAATGTCTTTCATTTTGGCCGGAGAAGTGAAGGGGTCATCAAAACTTATTGATGATCTTGAGTCAATGCACAACGTAGCACCTCTCTGATCCTTGGTTGTGTTTCTAGAGAAACGTATCAGTTCCTATCATAAAACGCTTGGTGAACTGGGCAAAGCAACGGGTATTGTTATGTTGTCTGGGAAAGGGTTCTTGTGGAGACCTTGAGTTCTTACATAACTGTGTAATGATCTTTTGGTTTACTATTGGTTATAGTTCATGATTTTTGATTGTACATCTCTTATCCTTTTTTTCTTTTCGAACTTGTAGGTGTCACAAGTTATCAGCAAGTTGGGTTTACAGTGATGCCATCCAGTATCATGATGCATTTGATGTCTGCTACACTAAAGCTTTGAATACGTGGACATATCCACAGTCCTCTCTACCTTCTTCTGTAGTCTCTGCGATGTCTTTCACATCATCACAGGCAGGTTTGTCTCCTTATATCTGTGAACAGTTGTGTTCAGGATCACAACTTGGATTCCCATAATGTTATTTCATGCAGAATCCAGCTTCTTGCTTAAGCGGCAACAAGATTGGGATGATTCATTTCGGAGTCTATACTACATGCTAAGAAAGAGTCTTTGTAATATTTTTTACGGTACTCTTCTTTTGCTTCCCCCTTTTTTGTTGATTATGGCAACATATGGCCTTTTGCCTTGGCTATGCTTATAAATTGTTCTTTATTTCTAAACAGACAGGAACACTTGAAATATTAAGCACGATAACATCGTTTTTTTTTACCTTTTAAATACGGGGGACTGTCATGTGTTATCATATTCTTCATTTGAATCTCAGTGGCTATAGCACTGCCCTTTTAAGCGATTTTTTTGACCTGGTGGAGATTTTGAACTTATATATTGCCTTAGCGCAAGTACCAAAGTTTCCTGTGTTTTAAAAGGGCTAGTGCCAAATTATCATATACCTGGCTGCCTCTTGGAGTGAATTAAGGCCTGGTATGTTCAGTGCTGTGCAGCTCATCCTGTATACAGATCCTGTATAGAGTGAATTAAGGCCTCTTAGAGTGAATTATGGCTTGCCTATTTTTTCTGTTGTAACGAATGGATTCGTATATTGTCCATGAGAGTGTGATTTATAATTATCTTTCTGATAATTTCTCAATGTGAAGAATTCTTCTGATTTTTCTTGCCTAAAGTTGAAAATTTCTTAGAGTCTGGAGTGATTGATATACACTGAGATCATTGATTATCATTGTACTGTTGGGGGAGACCAGATGCAGAGAGAATGGCTAGGAAGAGTTTTTTAATATTCTAAAGAGATCTTTCTTTTGTAAGGCGGCCTAATTTGATTGATACGAGGCAGGTGATGACCCAATGATTTGCTTTTTATCCTTGGGCATCAGTGTATTTTTAGTTTTAACATCCAGGCAGTTAAACGTGAATATGCTCATCTTTAATGCCATTGATTCAATGCAAGTACGTTCTATTTTTGTACACTGTCATATAGAAAGTGTTGATTATGTGGATTTGCAGTTCATACTACGCAATTCGTGGCAATGTTCGTTGGTGGCCAGTTCTTGGAGAAGAAAAAACGTTCCATCAACGCATACATTTCACAGTCAACTACTGGATTACGTTCTTTGCTCAGAGAGCATGTATGATACGTCTCCTTGGCCTCATTCTTCGCATATGTTGCAATTCTTTTGACTAATATACATTAGATAGTTTTTGGACTGAAAACCTGAAAAATAAGTTTTTGGACCATAGCATCCAGAAATGTATGCAGAAACCTTTGCTGTTCAGTCTTATCATTTCTCCATGTTCATGATTACAATCAGGATGTAGCTTTTTCCATGCCTCTTTGCCATTCTGAGGCTGAGCAGGCCGCTGAAGATGATCTTGTGGAGCTCTCTGAGATTGAGAACCAAAGCCTTGGCCGGGTATCCATCCTCTCTCTCTCTCTCTCTCTCTCTGTCTGTCTCTCTCTCTTTGTCTCTCTCTCGTGTCCTCTAAACTCTCATTCATGCTTTAATACCTGATTAAGAAATGGCCCGTCCATCCATCCATGCAGGCGCTTCATTTGGATGCCCTTTCTGATGTTGACAGCAGTCCTCAATCTTTGCTGGCGTTCACTGGAAACCACAACGTTCATGCCCTATATGACTTCCTGTTGAATCATAGGCAAGGACCCACGAATCTCTTTGCTGGGGACTTAACACCATGGGCTCGATGGGTGATTAATCTCTTCTCCTCCTTTCAGGTATTTCTCCAGCTCTCTGGCTGGGGTCGATGTTCCAATGCTGTACTCCCCTATGCCTTTTCAAAATGCCTCTGTTTGTATTCCCGAGGTTAGTGGTTGATCATAATATAATATGCATGTATGTATTCTCTCTCTCTCTCCCTCTCTCACATTTAGCCTTACCTGCTTTTATGTTTGGTCGTTATTTGGATTCCCCCAGGTGAGATGCAAGGAGATGAAGAGAGCTGACGCAGTGGAGGGCAAGGCTTGGGGCGGCTTCATGTCCTACAGCATTGAGATCAAGGACGCTGTTCTCCCACCATGGGTAGTTTCTGGGCTTTGTGCGGCCATGGGAGCTCGAGGAAGCAGCTTCCAGTCCAGGTATGCCTGAATCCTAAGCTGCTCAGCCTCCTCTTGGAGCATCAGGCCCAGGTCATGCTTTTGTGGATAGTCGTTCAGGCTTCATTCTGAGGCTGGAGCCTAGATGGTTACTCGGATGAGTCTAGAAATTAAAGCAAAAAGGATGCTCTCTGCAGCTTTACGACAGAGCCAATGTCCATGGGGCTGAACGTTGCTCTCAATTCGATTTTTGGCAAGTCAACGTCATCCTCTGCACCAGACGAGTGCACCCCCCTGTCCGGCAGCACTCTTGGCTTTCCTGAAGCTGTCATTACCCCACAGCTGAACTCTGCTTTCTTGAAAGAGCTAAGGTATGACAATGGCTCCTACGAGGCCCATCTCACCCCACTTTGAGTTACTCTATCCAGCCCGCAGGATCTCTCCATATCTCTGCCGATTCTTCAAGCCCTGCTGATCTTCTTCTCTCTGGTGGTGGAATTCTCAATGTGAATCTGTGATAGCTGTTGGAATTTCTTTTCTGTGAGAGAACTTTAATGCCATCTTAATATGAGGTCGCTTAAGTGGCTTGCTCTCGTTAGACAGATGATTGTCTTGGTCTGCCGCCCTGTACCTCAGTTTGCTCTCTCTCTCTCTCTCTCTCTCTCTACATTGAAATGTAGAAATCCAGCACTGTAAGTGTTCCTCAAGGGAGAGGGCAGACCTACATTGGGCGACTTTCTCTGCTATTTTTGTCTAAGCATTATGTCTCAGATCTACATTGAAAGAAGACTTTTCTGGTTAGGGCAAATGCTCTTCAGTCAGCAATTTTTCAGCTAGGGAAGAGCAGTAGCCCCAATGCTTTCAGGCACCCCTTCTCCCTTGCTATGGGCGAGATGTTGCCTCAAAACTGTACCATGAACTGCAATCTTTATGGATAACGAATGCTAGCAAGGATCTTGCTGTGGAATCTGACGTAATATTTTGTTGTGGTCTTGTAATAATAATAATATATACATTTTTTATTTTATAAATATAATTCAAGGGTCCATTCTTACTAATTTACGTGCTGCCATTGTACGATTTTTTTTCCCTTTTCGAATATAATTATCAAATCTAAATAATGGCTTTTTGTGTCTATGTGATGGTATAGCGAAGCAGTTTAGCCCAGAAATCAGTTGGGTGTAGGTGGATGGCAAATTTAGCATCTTTATTCTTGACGAGTGTACTGGTCAAGCGGTCCATAGCCTCTCCCTTGTCCTGACGGGCTCTTCCCCCTGTTATTGGGCCGGGCAGAGGAACCCGAGGTCCAGCAGGTGCGTTTAATGGGGCCCCGCACCGGACCGTTGAGCTCGCGTCCAACTGTATTCCATTTTACGAGCGGACCTCGAGAGGGAGGGGGGGTTTAGGTTTTCAACTCCCTCGTGTTCAGTTCCTCGGAGGTGGGGAGGTTTAGCGACCTGGTCGGCGACCGTGACGGAGATGGCAACGTCGGCGAGGTGGTCGGCGATCCGCCTTCTCCCCGCACTTCGGCGAGCCGAGACCAGGGCATCGGTCGCGTCTGCGGCGTCGTTAGCAGACCTCGCGGCCTCACCGCCGGGGCTGCTGCTGCTGTTTAGATCGCTGTCGACGGCGGCGGCGCGGGCGGGTAAAGAGGAGGCTCGCTGGAAGGAGGCGTTGGATAAGCTCAGGAACATCGGGATATCGGCTCACATCGACTCTGGGAAGACGACCCTTACAGAACGGATACTGTACTACACGGGTAGGATCCATGAGATTCACGAGGTACGGGGGCGGGATGGCGTTGGGGCCAAGATGGACTCCATGGACCTGGAGCGAGAGAAGGGCATCACCATCCAGTCAGCTGCCACGTACTGCGCCTGGAATGGCTACCAGGTTCTTTCGTTAGACTTGGTGTCTCTTGTTTTCAAGTAAACATATTCTGTTTATTGATGTCACCTTTGAGCGTTGTATTTTGTTTCAGGAATCTATGAAAGTGTTTTTCTCCTGTTAACTCTACTGTTCTTTAATGAGAACATGTGACTCTGTCTTCACTGTGGTACTTCTGATCGATTGCTTGAAATTTTGTTCGGAACTACACGGCTGGATATTTACTTTCTTATGCTTTTCGTGTTGTCTCTCCCGACCATAACTCAGCCATGTTTCCTCTAATCGGAGAGGAAGGCCTGTAACAGTTTGTAGTTTTTATATCGTTCGTCTGAATCATAATCGTTAGAGCGTTTAACAAAGAAGGTAGAAGCTTACTGCTTTAGCTGCTTTTACAACAGGATATCATTCCACACTTAAGCCTTAATATTATGAAAAATAAAAGTGAAAACTAAATCTACAAGTGTCACCAGTCTCTAATTTGTCAATTTGCTCTCATGCCGATTTGAAGCAGTGACAATGGTGAACAATTCGTTTCCATATAAATTGAGGTCAAATAAAACAATCCCTATTTGCGAAACGTTATGAAGAAGTTCATGTTTTTTATCATAGCTATCACATCTAGCTTTTAGCCATATTAGGTGATAAGCTTATTGATAAAGCAATACTTTCTATTCCTTCTTAAAAATGTTAGTGTACCTTTATTTTGAAAATGTAGTCGCTTCTAGACTCAGTTCGACTAAAGTTTGGAGTTGGAACATACTCTATTTGTCTATCAAAATGCGAACCTTAGCTATAATCACAAATCAGGGGATTATGTTTATCGATATCCCTTGTTCACCAACGATTCTTCCTGAGTAAGAACACTCTTTACTAATTGATGTCTGTTTCAGTGTACTGTGGTTGTCTTTAATTTTTTTAATGTAAAGTTTTTAACATTTTAGTAAAAACCCGTAGATGAGCAAGGTTTATGCCATTTAAGCTTCCATACAAATGCCTTGTTTTCTATAGTGTGCTTCAGCAGTGCCAAATGCGATAGTTGAATCCTGGGCGAGCTACTGAGATATGAATAGGTGTTTCTCCATTGCCTTTTCTGAATCATGTCCTTAACTGTATATTTATTTTGGTTACCCGGGTTGCTCTTGATTTATGGTGATGGTAAGGGTTTTGTATATTGGCAAAAAGTAGTGTCAGCTTCTGGAAGGCATTTAATGATATGATAATGATTCATGAAATTAATATTGATAGGGTCTCGAACAGGTCCCTTCCAAGGCAGCGAACTGAATGCACGGACAAGAGAGGGATAGAGAGATGAACACAGGATGACTAAAATAGGACGAGACCAGAACAGAAAAGGAGAAAAGGGTTTCTGAAGGAAACCCTAGGATAGTTCAGGACAAATTTGAGAGTATCCCACTCTCCCGCTGACTTTCCTCCAAAAGTGTCCCCCACAGTAGGGGCCGCAGGGTTCCTTATATGTCCTGCTTACTAGCCCCCTTGTCCCACCTATAGCTTACCCTTTCCTCTCCCGGCGTAAGTAACCCAGGCAGTTTGCCTGGTAATGGGCCGAATAGTTTTGGTCATAACATATTCCAAGAGAAATGATAGAAAGGTTGAGGGAAAGAAGGTGGCGACTCATGGTTTTTTATGTTTTTTATGTACAGGTACGATTTTTAACTGTTCAAAAACGTGTTAATGAAGTAGATATCTGTGTTATACAGATCCCTGCTCATCCTAGGACTTACTTGGGAATGGTCCTCCTATTTCGTCCTCTTCTCCTACTTCTACTGTTTTTACTTTCTCCTGTTATCTAGAAGCGAACTTGTCTATGTTGTCCAGCACAAGAGTGTATTTTTATTCTAGATCACTGGAAGGACTAGTGATAAAATACCCTGGTCTATGCTGTTAACATAACGCCAGAGAAAGATCATGTAATTAGGATGCTGATACTTTTTCTTGTCCTGGTGCAAATCTGTGTTTTTTTAGGATATTCATTGCATGCCCCAAAAATATAGGTAGTACGTGCTGCCTAGGCAAGTGTTCTCACTCATTTTTCAACAATTGCTTTTCACAGATGAGTGGCAGTTGCTTTGCACCATTTGCATTAATTTTTTTAAAATATTTAATCAGTACATATTTTTAATGATTTTTATCAATTATATCCTTCACTGAGCGTTCTTCTGGATCAAGGAAAGAAAGGGAGGGCCACCAAAATGATAGTCCTTTGAAGGAAGGTGCATCACACATCTGGGCAGGCCATTGGAGTAGCCCAAATAATGGCATTTTTGTGTCGATTGGAATATTTCCCTACATGGAATGGCTCAATTCTGTCCTCATGAAAGACTTCCCATTTTGGTGTTGTTGTCGAAAACGTTCTTCATGTTCTATAGAATTCAACGAATTGGATTTGACAAGTAAACCAGTTTCCTTTGCTCCACTTTTCGTCAGCTTCATGCAGTCCTGCTTGTTGATCTTTTTGGTTGCTTGCTACCCCAATGTATGTGAAGTGAGAAGTTCCACAACGATTCCCCATCTTGTCAGAAGAATAATAGCTGACCATGACTTGTTTTGCATCTATTTTTAATGCTGGTGTGTCGGCTGTTTTTGTTACTTCACCTTTATTCTCCATGATGAGCTGCGATGTTTTATGGTGGATCTACACTTTAACTGAACTATCTTTCTTTATGTTTTCACTAGCGTCCAATAAAAGAAATTGATATCAATATTTATTCCTAAACTAGTTAGTCCTTTTCTGCCAATAAAATGTGAGTTTCGCATTAATTTGGCGTGTTGGCGGTAGTCCCATATCAGATGGTTCAAAAGCACCTGCCTGGACCTGAATGGTGCCATAGAAATGGGGGAGTATGACAGTTAAACATCGTACCTAGAGATCTATGACACGTTTTTGAACCCAAATATATCCTTAAATAATCCAATGTCCCCGCTCAACCTATTTATTTGATTCCATTGATTGGTTCCAACACCCCTAAAGAAATCCCAGAAGATCATTCCCCCGTCTTTCTTTTTTCTGCAATATTTAATTCTTGGGTACGCTATGGATTCGTCATTCTTGAACACTCTCATATGATAATTCAGATCAAGGAAAATACATACATACTGTTAATGTTGTGCATTCTTTGATAGAGGAAGTTTTTTAAGTAACATTTTGAAAAATGATGTGGCATTGTTTCCTAATTCTTTTGTCAATTGTGTTGCTAAAGGCATCTTAAGTACTTCTGGTTCATTGCAGGTCAATATAATTGATACACCAGGTCATGTGGATTTCACGATTGAAGTTGAAAGAGCACTTCGTGTTCTTGATGGTGCAATTCTCGTCCTTTGTAGTGTTGGAGGAGTACAAAGCCAGTCCATTACTGTTGATCGTCAAATGAGACGATATGAAGTCCCTCGTGTGGGTTTTATTAACAAACTTGACCGAATGGGAGCTGATCCTTGGAAAGTTCTTAGTCAGGTCCTTATGTGACGATCTATGAAAATTTTGAGTTTGTAATTTATCATATCTTTTTGATCTTGTCATAAATTTTCTGTGATAACTGCATAACTGATGTTTCTGGTCTTTCACATGATACATTGCATAAATAGCTCTTCATGTGAGAGATCAACTAAAATATTTTATGATTATAGGATAACTTAGAAGTCTGATCTGGCTTATTGTAGTGTTCTGAATCGTAGGCTAGAAGTTACCTTTCGTCTGTTTTGGCTATTGTATATTTTGAGTATCTTCGAATTGGGTTTGTATATTCTTCATATATTTTGTGATTAGAATTTGTGAATTCTAGCTTGTGGTGATGGTACAGTACCTTTTTCGCTAATTGTTTTGTATGACTTGATAGTATCATAGCTGACTATTTCGTATTTTTTTAGCTTTGTGAATAATGATCAACAATGGGTACAAGGATCAACTGCGATGGAAAAATGCTAATGATGGAGTTATTTATGATATTTTCAGGCAAGATCTAAGCTCAGACATCACAGTGCTGCAGTGCAAGTCCCAATTGGATTGGAGGAAGATTTTCAGGGTCTCATTGACCTTGTCCAGTTGAAAGCTTATTATTTTCAGGGTTCCAGCGGGTTTGTACCAATCTGTTTGTCACGATTTCCTTGTTGTGAACTCTAAGAACGTACTCAAACAAATTTTATTTTGATTTATGTCAGTGAAAACGTTGTCACTGCTGATGTTCCTCTTAATATGGAGGCTATTGTAGCAGAAAAACGTCACGAGCTGATTGAAACTGTGTCAGAAGTTGATGACAAACTTGCAGAATTTTTTCTTAGTGATGAGCCTGTATCTTCCAGTGACCTTGATGTAAGTCCATTAAAATATGATCTTTAAAAGCTTCTGCTTCTCTTGCTGCGAAGTGTTGTGTGATGATCGAGAGTATTTCTACATTTTAATTTCTTTATGTTGTACCATGAATCTGGACCTTTATTTTTCCTGACATGATTATTACACTAATGGAACCTTGTACTTCTTAAACTTGACTTACCTTTCTTGATATGGGGAATCTCTTGTTGTCCATGGAGTGCTTTTTCTCTGCTTCATCTGATTTCTGACTCTGTGGTGGTTATGCTGATGGACTTTCGGATTTTTTGTCTCGAAGTGTGTAACGCTTATTATTATGATTCTTGGTCAAAATCATAGCATATTATTATGATCCCAGTGATATTTTTTGAAAAGTCAAAAAACACCATATAATCACTAATTATTAAAAAGAATGGAGATACTTGAACATGCATTCGCATGTACCCTCAGGGTTTCTATTCAACAATTAGAGACAATGCCAAGATGGCATGTGCTCATTCTTATTCAAAATGACTATTTCCTTGTTTTTTTTCTTCTGATTTTCGGTGACTGGGGAGATCGTCAGCGTTCTTAGTTCCTAGGGGATGTAAGCTGAGAGTAGCTTAGGTTGAGTGCCTTTTTTGAAAACTAAACAATAAATTTAAGCACGAAATAGATGTGTAAATTTGTTTACGCAACTTGTTGAAGTGAATGAAGAATTAGATGTGTATGTACAGTTATTTATTACTATTTAATACTTAATTATCAAATAAAGTTTAATGCATGAACACCTGTTCATGATTGCCCTTTGCCAAGTTATGGGTCTTTGTGAACAGGAACTCAGTTATTTTTGAACAGAGACGAACATGAAAAACTATTTGTAAACTGTTATTCTATGAAGTAATGTTTTCCAAATGTTAGTTTCTTCATTTTTATAATTATTTGCGGATATTCTCAATAGAAAATCCACATCTGGTCGTTTGTGAAACTTCTTGCATTATTTGATGAATTTAAATCATGCGAATGTTCTTTGTCGGTTAACTGGTATTCTCGGCTTGTCCTGAAGCTTTCTTTAAGCTTGTAATGAGAAGAGATGGATGTTTTTTATTATTTTCTACAAGTGGCTCCATTATTGTTCTTTCTCAGACAGACACTTTTTTCATTTAAGTGAATCACGAATCTCAAGAATCCTGCGTGAAAAATGAATACTTTTTCTTAGATGTAGGGTACCCTATAGAACATTAACTTTCTCAGGTTAGTTGTGAGGGTTGTGAGCTGACTATTTTTTATTACTTGCTTTTGGACTTCACTGCATGCAAAGTTACTGTATATTGGAATAACCTTCATACGGTGTGGGCAGAAAGGATGGTTCTCGACCATGTGCCTTATCTAGAGCTTACAAGTACTTTTGAGCACGATAGTGTAGCTTTGAAATTAGGGGTGCCAATGGGCCGAAATAATTTGGTGGTTCGATCTGGCTCATTTTTTCGGTCGTTTGGGCGGAATATCAAAATGGTAATGAGTTGGCATGGCATAGCCTAGTGGTGTGAAAGGGCACTGACCCTTGATGGTAAAAATAAGCAGTGTTCTGCACTAAAATTTCGCTGCCGTCTGAGGAATTGATGGATATTTAGAGGTGCTGGCATGCCCTAATATATATGAGCATCATCTAATATTGAGTGATGGGGGTGCCAACATTGCCCTTTGGGACATGTTGTTCGGTGTGTGTAGCACAAAAAAGACATGGACCACATGAAAGTTAGCATATAAGATGGGTTTTGTTCTTTCCCTTCTTTGTAAAAGTTTGGTGTCTCATTTGAGTGCATTCATGACATATAAGTAGAGTTGCCTGTATTTGTTTGTTGTAAAAAATGGATATTGGAAGTCTAATTAGGCCCGAATGAAGAGGTAATTGTCATATCTGATTGGTTTTTCCAAATCTGCTATTATCAGGAACAGCAGAAGGAAATTGTGTTGGGAATCGCAAGATCACCTAGGATAGGTCAATTTTTGGTAATAACTATCAGGATGCCATCCAGATGAGGGTAGATCAAGTCAAAATATGTGCATGTAATTCTCAGTCTAGCTTTGTCACTAAATCGATTCTTCCCAGTCTCGATATCTTATTTATGGTGCATTCCCTGCTTATTATTCTCTTCTTAGTTCTTTAGGGATTTCCTTAAAACACAATCGTCTTCTCGGTTGTGAAAACTACATGCGGTCTTGGATCCCAACTGAAATTCTTTCCCCGTCGTATGAGCATATTGGTACTTCTCGTTTTGATGTTTAAATTTTTTTCAAGCAGATGGCAATCCGCAGGGCGACAATATCTCGAAAGTTCGTGCCTGTTTTCATGGGAAGTGCATTCAAGAACAAGGTACTCACTTTACTCTGGAAACCGTAGATTCCTCTCTTGGCACTTCTGATATAGGGAATCAGTCTTTGAAGAATTGTTTGGTGACGTCAAACAATCTGTGTCTTTTCTGCTCTCTTCTCTCTTTGTAAATCACCAATCTGTGTGGGTGATGAACCTATGAAGTTAATTTTAAGTAAACCATACTATTATTGACTGGAGAGACTTGGTATTATGAGGACAGTCTTGCAACCAGTCTATGAGTTGTGTTCAATCTACATATAAATGCATGGAGTGCTACCTATTTCCATTCTAGATATGTTTCATTCTTCTTTCTTTGTCGAGTTTTGTTTGTAGGGTGTCCAGCCTCTTCTGGATGGAGTTATTAGATACCTGCCTTGTCCAACTGAAGTTGAAAACTATGCACTTGACCAAACAAAGAATGAAGAAAAGGTACCTCGGACTACAGATTACTGTCAAATTCTTCTTCATATTTTTGTCATTATGTTCTAAAAGATGTGGGAGTCACTCCTCTAGGTTCTGTTATCTGGATCTCCAGCTGGACCTCTTGTTGCTTTGGCTTTCAAGTTGGAAGAAGGGCGTTTTGGCCAGTTGACTTATTTAAGGTTCTATTTTCTGCAATTTAACTTCTTGTAACTTTACTTTGCGTTCTCTTTTATCATGTTAAATTATATTTTCTGCTTGAAGACAATGCTAATTTTCTCTCCCTTTCTGAAGAATATATGAAGGTATCATTCGGAAAGGTGACTTCATAATCAACGTAAATACAGGGAAGAAGATCAAAGTAAGAATATAACTTCTTTCTTGTGCCCTCGGCATTTACATAAATGATTTCTTCTCGTCATGAATTTCCAATTTTAACAGCCAAATCGGCACTAATAACTGGAGTAGAAAAATTGACCCCCGTGGAAACGAACTGAGAAGGCAAGGCATTATCCTGGTTCAAATGTATGACTGAATGAGATTCTTTTAAGTGTTGAGAGGATCTTTGTTATCAGGTCTTGGAAAAATTCAACAACAATCAGTCACGATTCTTGTACCTACGGTTCTTGGAGATCAAACTTTATGGCTCTTTTGCATGGCTTCAGTTTTTCCGAAAATATTTATAGATTTCATTCAACCTTTCCCAGCATCGCATGTCGTGAGGTTCTAGATAGCCTGGTTTCTTTAGGCATGGTAATTTGCATCCTTTTCCACGAGGGATAGATGAGTGAATTCATGGTATCACCACTAATTATTATTCGCGAATTTATCTTGCTGAAGTCGAAGTTTTCATAAAGTTTTTCTGGCAGGATACTATTGTTTTTTTAAAAAATGATTTCTTGTTCAGGTTTTCAGAATCATTTTCTCTTTGAGGGATGATTCACAAGTCATTGATAATCCCCTGCATTCATCTTTGGTTGGGTACGGAAATCTTAGGTTTCTTCTATGACAAAATACCAGACGATTTGCACAGGTGCTAATATCAGTCTTTTTCTCACTCATTTATACACATAAAGTTAGTGTAAAATAGACAGATTCTCACTCAATAAATACAAATAGTAGAATCTACTTGGGTTTACTAGGTTTTGTAGGGGAATCAATCAGGATTAGGCCTAACATGTGGGGGTGAAATATGTATTATACTGTTCCTGTCTGCAAGTTATGACCCTGATTTGTTGTTACATCCTCCTTTGTAGTTTTTCTTATTTGTATGCTGCTTATTATTCGAACTTTGTTCATCCTCTGCAACTTCTGTGAACCCTTGTTTCAAACCTCTGGAAACCCGTAACCATTCATGACTTTAGCGCTTGTATTCAAATATTGTACTTCTGTACAATTATGCTGATGAGTTTTTTTGCCTTTTTCATGCACTGTCCACAGTATCTTTTTTATTTTCATCATTGGGGGTCACATGCTTAGGATGCAACTTTATGATTTTTTTTTTCTAAATACTATTATTTGCTTCATCCTCGTAAAATGCTTAGTTAAGATCATGCATAATAAGCGTAATTTATTGACATAACCTGATGGTTATATCTGCTTTTATCTTCGAAATTAGTTCTTGTTCCCTGAGATATCAATTATGGTTATTCTCCTGCTTAAGCTTGTTTTTGATTGTTGAACGTTTTGATATTGAGTACTACATACGTTTTCATCAAGTTTTTGGGGACAGAAGATCAAGTCTTTTGTTTAATACGTAAGGAAGGTTATTTTAATGCGCTTACTGGATTCTTATACTTCAAATTTCAGGTTCCCCGTCTAGTTCGAATGCATTCTGATGAGATGGAGGTTAGAATGCATAGTAGCATCCTTAGAAACTCTCCTCCGTTTCTATTATATCCTTTTTTTACATTTAAGTTCACTGTTTAATTTACTTTGTGTTGTGTTAGAGTATTCAATATTACGTTTTTATGATAATTTGAAATGCCCACACCACAGGACATTCAAGAGGCTTATGCAGGACAAATTGTTGCAGTGTTTGGGGTAGATTGTGCATCAGGTGATTTCTTCTCAGGCATTTTTTGCTGAAGAGATTTGTCTTCCATGGTTATAACTTGTTCTTTCTTTACTGCATTTTTAAGTCTGTATTAAATATGAATTGGCAGGCGATACCTTCACTGATGGGTCTGTCAAATACACTATGACATCTATGAATGTTCCTGAGCCAGTGATGTCTTTGGCTGTTTCACCCGTGTCTAAAGACTCTGGGGGACAAGTAAATTGTCAAGTCATCCAAATTTTCATGGCTGTTTATTGTGCAGAGTAATGCAACTAACTGTCATTCCTGTTCCATATCTCAGTTTTCAAAAGCTTTGAACCGCTTTCAGAAAGAGGACCCAACATTCCGAGTTGGCTTGGATGCTGAGAGTGGACAGGTATTCGATTTTTCAGTAAGTCTATTGTATTTTGTACCAGTGAAGAGCAATGCCTTAATATATTAATTTACAGACGATAATTTCGGGAATGGGAGAGTTGCATTTGGACATTTACGTCGAACGCATTCGCAGGGAATATAAGGTAGAGAGGTTTTCTTGTTTGATCCGATTAAAATTACTGAAATGGAGGCCTTATCTAAATGTCAGTATTTCCTAGGTTGATGCAGCTGTTGGAAAACCTCGTGTGAACTTTAGAGAGACGGTTACTCAACGTGCTGACTTTGATTATTTACATAAGAAACAGTCTGGTGGTCAAGGTCAATATGGTAGAGTTACGGGGTATGTATAAGTGGATTTCAAACCTTAGTCTTTTTTAAAGAAATGTATTTATTATCAGTTTGAGAATAAACATTATGATTATTTTTTTCGAACAATTGAATTCGGGATTGGATCTCCCATTTGGTTATTAGTAAAATCTGTGGACATAATCTCCTTTGCATCTAACTAATATTTGCTCCTTTGAAAATAAAGTTTATCTCATGATATTTGCTCCAGCGAAAGAGACTGTACAATTTCCCTTGAAATATATGGTGGATATTGTTTGATATCAAATTTTAATTTCTTTTTGCTAATTGCCTCGTGCAGATGATTAGATGCATCAACTGGATTTGATTTTATTTTTTTTCACTATTTCGTTTCAACGGGAACTTTGTTCTGCCTGAATCAAAACCCATAATTTCTGAGTTTTTTTTCTCCTTTTCTTAGAATTTCTGAGAGATGTTCAGATTAACGAGCTTTGTATATCTTCACGGTTGTATAATGAGACTTAAGTTCTGTGCTAGGTATTACAGTATGATGCTTTAATTGCAAAGACCATTGTAAGTAGCCAAGAGTCTCAATTCACTTGGTAATTTTTTTGGTTCTTAATCGAGCTGATGGGGAGGAAATTGAAGCTCTCTCCCAAATTGATGAGTAGACAAAGCGCATCACTGCTATGCTTGAGTACCTGTGACAAATATCACTATCAACTCTCATACTTAGGTGGGGTTTCTAGATGCCTCCCATTATGGCTTTAACGTCTATTTGGACTCGACCTTTGGCCAAACAGACCTTTAACTTCCAGCAAGATATCAGCTGCTTATCACGCTTGAGCTTGTCAAAGGAGTTGGCCTAGATTGCTGTCCTGGAGAGTTCTACTTTGCATTTACACATTAAGTCAAGGTAGAGGAGGCATACATTCATGAAGAAATTCGTGGCTTGGCATAAGAAGTTTGAGTCTGAACTGTAGAATAATCTTGAGCAAGAACCACAAGGGCTTAGTGCTCCACCATGGTACGGTTAGGTCCCTAACAGGCCTTATGCTAGGAGTAAGAAGGTCTGTGGGTCACATGAGGGTTAAGTAGAAGGTAATTAGGTAAAAGACAAAAGGGAGAGCGGGGGTATTAGGGATTGTTTGGTGGCAGGTGGTGTAGCCTGTCTCGACTCTGGTCTGTGGCAGAGTTCAAATGGGATTTTAAGATCATGTTGGCTTCTATGGATACGGGAATGGAACCTGTGTCTTTGACATGAAAAGATGATGTCCTAGCCACTGGATGAAAGGGACAAAAAAAATTCTTCGCAAGTGCCTGCTCCGCTCCGAGAATAGAAATGGTTCGCTTTGTTTCTATACGAAATTCGACGATGACTTATTAGAAGTACTGGAGAGCACCTTCCTCAAAGGATCAGAACCAGAGATCAGAGTAGAAGTTAGACTCCATAAACCATCCGACTGAGATCAATCATGAAGACATCACGATGAGTGGAAGAGAAGAATAGAACAATTAGGTTCGTTAGAGACCTCAATGACCCAGAACCATTTAGACCCAACTTCTGTGGAGTCAAGCACGTTCATGGGTTGTGGAAAACATAGGAATTTAGATCAAATTCTGAGCAGGACCCTTAAATTCGGAAAGGCCACCGAACCGCTACTGGATACAGCTACAAAATGGAGTTCGCAATCACCTGCTATGGGAGTTAGCCAACCCAACAATCGCAGTGAGGGAGTCAAGCAATGGTTAAATTTTACTGAGGCAGAGATAAAGCAAAAAGGGCCAAAGGATTATGGTTCTCCTTTGATGAAAAGTACGGGACCAATACACTTGTAAAAGAGACCTGCAAAGTTCTCTTGGTGCACGAAGATGATTGAGAGACTGGACTAAACTTAGAAGCAGAAACAGCAGAAGAATCGAACTGGGTGGAATACCAGAAGGTCGGAAGTGTTGATCTAAGGGGATGACTCAGTAATCTTTGAAGTCATCTGGGAGTCTGCAGCCACAATACAACAACAATTTATTGGATTCCACCTTGATGACAAGAGAGATCTCGTATGGGGGGAGTAATGTTAGGATCTTGATGGGCCTTACTTATGCCAGTAGTAAGAGGGCGTGTGGGTTATGTGAGGGCTAAGTAAGGGGGGTAATTAAGTAATGACATGCAAGGAAGAAGGGGGTTATAAGGGTTGGTTACGGGAAGAAAAGACGGGGATTGTTTGGTGGTAGGCAATGGCTTGTGGGAGAGAGTTGGTCCTCCACCATTGATATCTAACATAATATGTGAAAGAGTCCTGGAATAATGACGTGGTTTTCTTAAATATTTTCGGGAAATTATGGTTCGATGTACTAGTTTTCCTTCGAAATTCTTCACTGGTGAAAGGTTGATTTTGAACAGAAGAATGACTCACAGAGAAAATGAAGTGTTGATTCACTTTCAACTAGTTAATACTGATGTAGAAATCTACTTAAATTTGGATTCTCATTTGAAAACCATAGCTAGATTTCTTCAGTGTTATTAGATTTCTTCACTGGACGACGTGCATGTCAATCCAAGTGGTGACGAGGTCAGATTCTAAAAGTAGAACGACCCAGATAGAGGGGGAATCAAAGCAGAAGAAATGAGATGTGGCTACAAGAGAGGACATACGGATGCCACAACAAGAAATCAGTGAACAAAGAAGGAAAGTCTTGTCTGACAGCACCATTCCTTTGAAACAGGACAGTTCGACAGACTATTGGAGAGGAGGCCGAGGTCAGCTACTGACATTTGGAGGAAGTAATCCGGAAGGATGGATCAGCACTTGTTTGCCGTGCATCATATGGCATAAGCAGAGAAAATGATGGCTGCGGGAATGAGTTTCAAAGAAAAAGCTCTAGTCTGGGCGGACACCAAAAATCTTTTCGTCCAATGGTGGTACCTAAAGCAACAGTTATTGGAGTATTTCAGTCCATCCCAAGTAGGAAGCCTGTGCAAGCATTTCCTTGACAATAAGCAACAGGGATTGATTCTGGAGTATTGACGAGACTTTGAATTAATGTTATACTTGATGGAAGGGCTGAACAAAGAAATGTTGGACTGCACAGTTATAAAAGAGCTGAAGCATGAGATCAGGACGGAGGTCAAATTCCATGATTCTACTGGGATGGAGTCACTCATGAGGGTAGTGCAGCTAGCGAGAGGGATAATGCACTATGGCCATCAAGGGACCCAACCGGTCTAAGATTGTCAAAACTTAACTTATATGGCGGAGACACTGCAACGACAGTTCTCGAAGTTCCACCTTGAGGAAAAAGTGTCTCCTGCAGGGAGGGAGTAATGATAGGCCCTTAGTGGGCCTAGTGTACTCCAGACAGAAGGGGACCCAAAAGGGCCCAACAAAGGAACCCAACAACCCCTTCTCGTGAAGACTTTACTATATGGTCTTTTCCTAAAGAAGGGAAAAGGATACTTGGCTTGGGATCGGGCGATGGTTGGGGGGCATTGAGGGCTTTGAGAAGTCTAGAGGCAGCAGAGAGTCATGGTTCTCTCAAACGACCACCCCATCGCCAAGGGTTCCTCCGAGCCCTAAATTTTGTGTTCTATTTTGCCAACCTTCTATTTCAGTGCATCTTTATTTTCTATTCCGTATTTTTGCTATTTGCTGGAGGTTCCAGATCGAGGGTTCTATCAGATTGCCTTCCATTATCTCTTTGCGTGGATCAAGATCTGCTTCATTTGTTTCTTTATTGAACGCAAAGCATGCTTATTTGGTTGTACCAGATACATCGAACCACTTCCAGCAGGATCGCCGACAAAATTTGAGTTTGAAAACATGCTTGTTGGGCAAGCAATTCCGTCAAATTTCATCCCAGCCATTGAGAAGGGTTTCAAAGAAGCAGCCAACTCGTGAGTGCAATGGGTTGTCATGACAAGCTTAGATGTTTTGAACTTTTCTGTCTATCATATGAAAACCATTTCTTTGCAGGGGTTCGCTGATAGGGCACCCTGTTGAAAATATACGGGTCGTATTGACTGATGGGGCTTCACATGCTGTTGATTCCAGCGAGCTTGCATTCAAGCTTGCATCGATCTATGCGTTTAGACAGGTTGACTGAATTCTCCCAGATTTCTAGTACTTAAACTTGCGTCCTTTCATTTTTAGATGCTCTTAATGGAGATACATATACGCATATTGAGTGAGTAAGAATGGTTATTATTAGGGGCCTTCTCATTTGTGGGTTGTGCCAATTCTGGTCTTGTGTCTAGCCCAGCCCGTCAACGCCTCTACTAGTTATATATCTTGTCGTCCTGTTTTGTCTTTCTACTTCTCTTTCACAGAGACTAACGCTAACTCTCTTGTCCAGTGCTACTCTATGGCGAAGCCTGTCATATTGGAGCCCGTCATGCTGGTGGAGTTGAAAGTGCCCACCGAATTCCAGGGTTCTGTTACTGGTGATATCAATAAGTGCGTCAATTTTACGACTTTCCACTCGGTGATATTCTTTTTTGCTTTAGAGGTTGGCCTAATGAACTATGCATTTATATGCCTTATAGGAGAAAAGGTTTAATACTTGGGAACGACCAGGATGGAGATGACACAGTCATCACTGCAAATGTAGGTGCATAGATAGTTCTTCCTTTTCTGTATTACCGTTTTTAAACTGCCAATTTCTTCTGGTTAAGGCTCTTACCTTGCTGTCATGCTCCATCTTTGTCACTCCAGAGTCCAAAAAGGAACGGGTCATGAGAATGGCAGGCCTTCATGCCTTGCCTTGGCCCTACTGTTACCTATCCATCCATTCATAGGCACTTACCAACATATTCATGTCGGTGATGTCTTTCTGACAAATAAGACTTTCCACTCAGGCTTATATAAGACTGAGGGGAATGGAAAAGGCCCTGATCAATAGGCTCTGGGCCAGATTCATATGAAGACTGAGCATGATGGAGTGACAGTCCATTGGGAAGGGAGGGGGTCCGGCCTGTGAGTTGAGAGAGGTGACAGAGGATATGGGAGGAAAACTTAGACCCCACCTAGTAAACACTAGGCCAAGCTGATCCCATCATGCTCCCTAGCTTTCCCAGCTCGTTCAATTCCTTCATTTAGATTTACTTGCATAAATTTGAGGCTAGATTTCTGAGTTTTGCTCGATTATGAATCTCCCAGGTTCCCCTGAACAACATGTTTGGGTACTCAACGGCTCTTCGGTCCATGACGCAGGTAAAAGAAATCACTTCATCTGCATCATCGTCTCTTTCCATCTTCTCGACTTGCAGGGTCTGACACTATTTTTGGTTGTTGGGTGATTCAAATCGTCAGGGGAAGGGGGAGTTCACGATGGAATACAAGGAGCACCTGCCCGTCTCCCAGGATGTACAGATGCAGCTAGTTAACTCATACAAGGCCACTAGAGGTGGGGATTAGATTGGCTCCTCAGTCAGGTCTTCTCCTTCTTTTTGTTTCTTTCCTCTTTTTGTCCCAATTATTGAAGTTCTTTAGACACCCTCACACACCAAATGTGTAAGGTAAAGGCAGCTTATTTATTCTTGGTCATGTAATAAACTGAGGGCATGCATATACGAGGGGTCAGTGGAAGGCCAGCGGTTTCTTCTTTCCCTTGTGAAGGCCTTTCGATGTTGCCTGAAGAAAAACCAGGAAATGAACTTCGATGTGGATTCCCATGGGACGTAAACAACTGTCTGTTGGGATGGTATTCACTAATATTGTTATTGGAAAGGCCACCAAATGCGTATGAATTTCCCAAGCTTTTAGTGCAGGCCTGCCACAATGGTAAAAAAGCCCTTTTGTGCATGCTGTGGTGACATTACTTCAATTGGACGTCTCATTTCCTTTGTGAGTAGTCAATGATATGTTGGCTCTCATCTTCCTCTCCATGAACTCATCTACCCCTTAAGAACATGGCCTCTCTTATTGTGGCCCATTTAAGGTTTGTATCGATTGGAGTAGAAGCACAAAGATCCTAAAAATCTATGTAAGTTGGAGTTAGCTTGATTATGAAATTAGGCTCATAAAAAGGCATATTTTAAGACAACTATATTTAGATTTATCTTTTCATATTTTGTTTCCCTCTTATTTTAATGTCTTGCTGTTTTTATCTTCCTCTTATTTTTAGATCTTTTTTTTTTATCCTCTCTATTTTATACTATTATTTTTATTTCCCCATTTATTCTTATTCTTATTTTTATTATTTTTCTGTTTTTATTTCCAATTTCATTTGAAATTCAAATTTAAGCATCAAATTAAAAAACTTCTGCCTATTTTAAGGCACCCCATGTAACATAAGAGATTTTAGTTTGAATCAATAAATTTTGTGAGTTCATTTCTTTTAGAGTAACTTGTCTAGTGGACTTTATCACCCCTAAGAAGTCAAACATTGATTACTTCAAACCCTTTGATTGCAAGTGCTTTGTTTTAAATAATAGGAGAGGATAATTAAGAAAGTTTGATCAAAAGAGTGGTGAAAGAATCTTCTTGGATTAATCTGAAAAATAAAAATATATTAAATCTATAATAATAGAATATTGGTTGTTGAAATTAACAAGCCACTAGATGTGATTGGTAATAAGAATTGAGAGTGAAGAAATTCTGCATTTAGATCTTAATCTTGAGATGACTTTCCCTAGGAGTCAGAAATGGAAAAAGGGTCATCCAAAAGAAAATATCTTAGGTGACTTAAATGATAAGATTTGAACAAGATCAGTTCTTATAGAAAATATCCACATGACATTTACTTCACAAATAGAACCTAAAAAATGTGGATGTTGTAGTTCTTGATGTAGAATGGGTAAATGCAATAGATGAGGAGTTAGAAAATTTTAAATGAAATAATATTTGGTACCTAGTTTCAAGAACTAATCATCAAAAGGTGATTAGCACGAAATAAGACTTTAAAATAATATAAATGTGTAAAGATTAGCTTTGAAAGCAAGGCAACACTAATAGATCAAGGTTATGTTTAAGAAGAAACAATTAGTTATGAAGAAACATATACACCAATAGCTAGGCTTGAAATAATTATATTCTTATGCTTAAATGTGTAGATAATTTTAGGTTTTATCATTTGAATGTCAAAAGTGTATTTTTGAATTAGCTAATTAAAGAAG
Source organism: Spirodela intermedia (assembly GCA_902729315.2). Taxonomy (NCBI): domain Eukaryota; kingdom Viridiplantae; phylum Streptophyta; class Magnoliopsida; order Alismatales; family Araceae; genus Spirodela; species Spirodela intermedia. The sequence continues at coordinate 7,595,651 of LR746265.1, forward strand.
AATTATATGTGGAGTAGCCCATGATTTAGGATTTAAATTATAGGATATAGCGTTCATTCACACTTGATTAACAATTAGAAATCCTTGGTATGTAAATCACACATCTATATCATCTTAGATTTATGTGAACTTGTAACATCTATTTTTCTTGAAATAAACATAGATCTGAATGGCCAAGAATCAGATATAATATGTTATTAAACAACTCAGATATTCTTATGTGAAAACAACACTTTATCTCATTAAGGCATAAGGTTCATGTCTAATTTGCATCAATTTAAATTAATTCCTTAATAATCGAATAATGTGAACACACCGAATAACATGTCACATTTAAGCAGTAATTTAATAATCAAACTAACGCCAATTGCTTCAAATAAAATATGGTCATCAAGAAGATTATAATCATAGATTTTGGTAATTCATAATATTTTAATTTTTTTTTCAAAGTATACTCATTGATATTCATAAAATCATGTTTGACATAATCAAAAATTAAAATTTGGTTAATTAGTTCAATATCAAAATTATTTGAGAGTTGATGTAGCCTAGAAATTATTTTCAGATGAGGGATTGAAAACTTTTGACTAGGTGACAAAAAAATAATATTTAGAGGCATTAAAGTGCCTCAATTTAATTTTATGATTATCTTTAACACAAATACTTCCATATCAGCTCAGATCAAGCAAATGACATAGTCCACTTTCAACCCAATTCAACTGAACTAGAGGCACATGAGGTGTGAAGACTATGTTTGGCCCAAATTCAACTTGAAATGGTTCAATAAGAAATTTGGGTACACGTTAAATATGTCAAAATCTCAATTCCCACATTCATTTTTTTCTATATGTTTTATGTGAAATAATCTCTCTATTCTATTTAAGGCATTCCTATTCCTTAGGGGCTTTATAAAATAATCCTTTTGCTTCTTAGAACATTGTAATAGAACCCCCTCCTTTCTATGTTAATTATAACAAGATTTTTGCCTACAACAAAGCCTCATTTGTAGTCCTATAGTCATCCAAGTTTATTTATATCAATCGTAAAAAAAAATATTCTTTTGAAATTATATTGCTATATTAGTGGATTTTAGCATCCTCTGTGAATTTAGGTAATTATTTTGATCATGTGGACAAGATCAAATCTTTGTAGAGTAAAGGGGTCAATATTTCTTCTTCTTGTGGACTTGGGATGAAAGATATTCATAGAAATAATATTTTATGTAGAATCAAGGACAAGATTTCAACATTCTACAACTCATGTTATGCCAACTTGCCCAAACTATCATCAAGTTAATATTTTTACTACATCAATTTTCCTCTTTGGAGATTTTATTTATCTATTAGTGGATTTCAACATCCTCTATGGATTTAGGAGAACTATTTTTATCATGTAGATTTAGGATCTAGTCTTTGTGGAGTCAAAGGTTGAGGTTTGTTCATTCCATGAACTCAAGGTAAAGCACAAAAATCAAGCATGTGATGAACTGAATGATGAGATTTTAACTATGTGCTACTTAGGTTGCACTAACCTACTCAAATCATCATTAAATCTTTTAGTTTGACCTGCATCAATTGGTACCAGAACATGTATGAAGGTTTGTATAACATCAGAAAGATTTTGTGATCCTTTAGGATTTAAAGATTACCTAGATCAATTCTTCTAGAATTAAGGATTGAGGGAAATTCAAATGTTGCGAATTCAAGGTTTAATCATCATTATTAATGAACTCTATTTGGTGCTTTCACATTTTTGACAATTTTTTAGCATTCTACTTTTTAGTCTCATAGTGGTATATAGAGGAATCCTATTTCTCATAATCTAATTCATTCAGCATCTGGCTTGTCTATTTCAGAATTTCAATTGAACTTGAATTATTGAAACTTTGTTGGGAAATATTATAGTAGCCCCATCAATATAAATTTTTTTTTGAACCAAAAATCATTTTCATATATTGGTTTTAAATATAGATTTACATGAGGAAGATGATTAATCTAAATGTAATAATTTTTAAAAAATATTTATTATTTACAAATAAATTGATGTTATTATTAATAATAATATTAGTGCTAATTATAATTCACCATATATGATTTATAAAATTAGGTTGAAAGTAAAAAATATCATGATCTGTAAAAATAAGGTTTGGATAACAATTGTTTTGGAAGTAGATGTTACAGAAGCTTATTTAGTGAAAGGTTTTATAATGTAATATATTTTGATAAGATTGAATGTGAAGAAATTGATATGGATTCTTGTCATATGCTGTTAGCAGGGTCTTGACAATTTCATTTAAATGTAAATATAATTTTGGAAGAAATCAATATGCATTTTAAAAAATGGTTGAAAGTTGATATTTTGCTCGCTCAAAAGTTTTTCAGAAACAAGGAAGAAAGGAGAAGAGAAATATACAGAAAATCAAAGTAGAATAGATTAGAAAAGTTTGAACTGAAAAGTAGAAAAACTTCTTCCAAAGAAAATTATTGATAACATTATTTACACTATGGATGTCACAATTTAAGTAGGGTCAATAATATCTTAAGTTCATATTTGAGCATATTGACTATGGTCATAACTGAATTATGTTGAATAATTCAGATAGCAACAGAAAATAATTTTTTTTGTATCACATCAATAGAACTAAGGTATTAAATGTATGAAAGAATAGATATCATCAAGAGAACTAAATTAGAAAAATAGGAAAAAGAGGTTATACCTCGAAATGTATGAAAGAAGTATATGTTTTTTATGATTTATAGGTTAAGTTATTTCTCTAACATTTATGTAAAAAGGGGTTATGAGAAATTTCAGCTCCATGTATTTGAGAAGTCAACAAATTAATGTCACCTAGGTAGAACTTCAACACAATATGTAAATATTTTTGATTTGATCAATTTACACTTCGAAATAGATAAGATTGCAGATGATGACTATTATATGAATTTAAAATCAAATTTTCAAAGATTACATAGGTCAAATGTAGAAAGTATGTGTAATGATGAGTTTTCTTTAAGCAATTGAAACTAGTCTAGCCCAATAAAACCTATCAAAAGAAGGATGAAAGGTCTTTTCCTTAGGTGGAGAAAATTAACCTGCTATGCATTCTTGGAGCTGAAAAGATATTAGTTCCATGCTCAAATCATGTACAACCACAATTTCAGTCCAATTCAAGTAAACTATAAGCCTAGGATGTGTGAAGAGACAATTCTACCCCAAATTTAGTTCTATATGACCCAATAAGAGATTTGGACACTTGTTAAATGTGTCAAAATCCTAGTTCTTTTGTTTTGTCTTTGTAAAATTATCCTCGTATTATATCAAGGGCATTGTTTTTCTTTAGGGTGGTCACTCTAACATAAACCCCCTTTCTCTAGGGGTGTTTTAACAACACCCTTCATTTCTAAGTTATAACTAGATTTTGGCTTTGAAAAATACTTCATTTGTAACCCTAGAGGCATTCATCAACATAATTTTTTTCTCTTTTGAGATTTTATTTATCTATTGATGGATTCATACTTCCTCTCTAGACTCAAGAGAACTATTTGTTGACTCAAGATCAAGCCCTTATTGACTAAAAGGATGAAATGTCTATATTCTATGGACTCATAGTGAATAATTTTCAACAAAATCATGTCCTTTGTTTCTAAAATTCTCACTCAAAATTAAACATGATTGTGCCATCAATCTCCTATTGATACAAATAATTTTTTCAACTCTAAACAAAAGCTTTTCAAATGTTGATGGCATCCAATACTTACTCTTATGTTTATATACATAATAAAAGCTTGGTGTTGGCCATCAAATGTTACTCGTTTGTATGACTTTTTTTCTTTCAAGATGTGGACTACTTAAAAGTAACAATTTAAATCCCACATAACTTATTAAGCATTGTATATGGCTACAAAATGACATAGTGACATGACTCAGTCGTTGTATAGTAAATCACATAAATTTAAAATTTATAAAACTAGAAAATATGAATTTTTAGATATTTAGAAGTATTTCTGAAAAAATATATCAATTATAATTCAATAAAACATCTAAAAATAGCGGTAATTTTTCAAGTCGATCATAGGGATGTAATATAATATCTGGTAATTATTTAGATTTTTTTTCAAAGAATAATATTTTCTATGAATTTTATACTAGGAAATGAAAAGAAAATATATTTAAAGTTCATGAAAAAGGAAAATAAGGGTACAAACATCAAGATGACGTTGGCGCCCGGCGAATGCAAATCAGGCGGAAATAGAGTTCCGTCCGACGATTCTTACGTAAGTAATTACATATGATTTAATTAATCAAATTAAGAACTGTAAAAGCTAGAAGAATCGTAATTGAACGAAGTATATTTTGGTAAATTAAAATCATACAAATTATCACTAAATGAAGTATAAAGTAAGTTGAAAGTAAAAAAATAGAGTTTCGGCGTCGTAGTGATGATGCGTTGGCGGTGCACCAGAATCTTGAGCGTTCGAGAGGATAGTCGTGCAGTGTCCACGGCCTTGAAGGCTCTCCTTGGACAAGGACGATGTGGGCAATCTCTAGATCTCCTTGCGAAGTCTAGAGATCAATGAAATGGGTCATTGAATCGTCTCCGGCGGCTGTCACCTGGCAGAGCGGAAAAATGGCAACTTTACGGCTCTCCGATGGCTGTCACCCGATGGAGAGGAGTTGGATGGAGGTGGGGCACGTGTCAGGGAGCTTCATCCTCAGGTCCGCGCAGCAAGAGGAGGCTCTTCATCGCATTTGGTACGCTCTCAGGAGGTGGCAACTTGTCTACCGGTGGATCGTCCTCTTCACGACGACGGCTTGTTCGTCGATCAAGTGGAGATGCTTTACTCGATGGATTCGCGATCCTTTTATCGCGAATCGTTCAGCAATTTTAGTAACAATACTCCGCGAATCGCATTGACGAGATTTTTGCCGATGATCTAGCGATTCTGGTTACTTAATCCTTCACCGGCGATCTACAGGAAAGTCGTGATAATCAGATAAAAATATGAATGTTGGCTCTAGGAGGATTCGAACCCGTGCTAGTTGCCCCGCCCTTTCTAGGGAAGGTGAGCGGGTTTAGTCCCACATCGTTTGTGTGCCAAATGTTCGGGCGAATATATAGTAATGTTACATTTGAAGGCAAGTCCCTTTCTCGCGCATGTACGACCACTCCTTGCCTCACAGCCGGCTGGTCATCGGTGACGTGGAAGGGGACTAGCGCACACGTGCCCCTATCGGTCCAAGCCCCTCGAGCCCCTGCTTGCGGCTACTCCTCGACTGTGCTTCTGACTCGCTTGCGGGCCCGGCTGGCCAGTATGTCCCCCATTTTGTCTTATTTTTATTTTAATTTCTTTTTCTTCATTTATCTCAAAAGTAAGACTGTAAAAATCATATAAAATTATATAAAATCACATAATTACTTGAAAATTCACGTTAATCAATTGAAAACCACTTTTCACATTTTAACACAAATATAAGTCTATTTATCATGAGTTAAGGCTGAAACTATATTATTTACTAATTATTAACTCATGATAATGAAGACTTATCACATAACCTCTAAGATATTATGTTGTCTATCCCTATTTGGTGTAGTTGTCTCAAGACCCATTAATAATATTACATTAGTATCATCTACCTATGTTGAGTTTGCATAAAGAAATGTTTCATTTGAAATATCTTAAATATATTTTGTATGTTTTTTTAGTACATTAATAAAGTTTTTACTAACTTGCAACATGGTTGCTAATATAGTCACCCACTCCTCTATTTAAGTGAGTCTCTAGTCTTTTATTTCAGTCTCACTGCCCATCACTACATTGTTTAAATTAAAAGAAAACGTACTCTAATATGATTTATCACATAGTCAACATGAGTGTCACTCTAAAACACTCAACTATATGTAACCTTAGGTATTTTAATACCAATCAATCTTAAACTCTATAGGGACTTTATGGAAGCACACAAGATAAGAGGAAATTATTATTACTTCATATTAAAAAGGATAAGAGAAGGAAGACTCAAGCATTCATTGCTCATTATCTTTGATGTCATAGGGTTCCTTTATAAGGTAATTGTGACAAGAGTAATATCACAAGATACTCTTGTCTTTGGATGATTTATGTTATATTTATCTATGTTATTAATGTTTTGTAAATTCACTCTCATTAGTTATTACTCTTGACTTAAGAGAAATGACATGGATAAAAAATTGATGAAGTTTGACATAGCATAAGTTACATAAAGTTCAAATCTTATTCTCAACTTATAAAATGATTAAATGATTTTTAAATGATTCTTAATCTTGAATCTATGGAATGAAGAATCTTTAATTCTTTAATCTATTAGGACTTGATATTTCAAAATCTATTCCAAAACACATCATGATAAAAAATGGAGCACACGAAAACATCCAACAACCAATTGTTGTTGAATCAGTCCCCCCCTTTCTACATGGTATGCCGGAAACTTGGCCACCACATGACCAATTGCTAGTTCAACTGCAAAGATAATGCATATCAAACCTTATACGAGAGTAGACCCAACGACCAAGCAAAGAAAAGAAAGAAGTATTATCAAGATGAACAAAATAACTCACCGAAGAAGAATCTAATAGGCACTTGGAGAAGAAGAGAAATAGAAAATATGCAAAAGAATGATTCTATATAACAAAGCATAAACAATAATAATGGGGATACTAACATAATCAACATCCAGCTCTCGGAGGAGCACTCTCTAGTCATAGACCATGAAACCATCATCAACAAGTGAATTTGACCTTCAACCATCGAAGAACAGAGTAATAAGAAAATCTCAAGATAAAACAAGCAATACTGAACCAACAGAGAACTCTCCTAAAATGAATAAAGACCGTAATCACCCCATTAATATAGACAACCAACTAATAGGTAACGTAAAAGATAGGAAAGTAACAAGAGGAGGAATAAACCAAATCGAGGAAAATAATGAAAAAATGATCAATAATTTAACTAAATTTGACAAGTAATGCTTCACCCCGCCACAAACATATAGCCACCTGCCTAACCCTGAGAACTTAAGAATTAATAGGGGGGATAACTAAATGTAAATTGAACCAACTAGAGGAAACAAGACTCACATCTCCTAGACATTCTGACCCCTAATTCATTACGATTAATAGACAAAAGATGAGTCTTTCTATTAGCAATAATGATATCTTAACTAGAAAAGAGGATGAAGAAGTTAGCTCTAGAAGACAATCCCTAAAACACCCAATCCCAATCCCAGTCAAAGAAAATGACAATCCTTATACGGCATCAACATCCAAAAGAAATGAAAAAGAACAAGAAGAGATAGATGAGGAAACATGCACTAAAGAAGATGACATCGACTTGGATGACCCCGACCTAGATGAAAGTATAATACGTCAATAGACTAGATCAGACGGAGATGAGGGAACCTCGAGTGCTCTATATAAAAAACATAGAATAAGTAAAAAGACCTCACACGATTATAGAAGATCAGAGAGAGATCGAGACCCTCTAGACCACCCTATTCCACAGATGTATCATATCCTTATTTGGAATTGTAAGGAAATAGGAAATTCATAAACAAAACATTGAATCAAGGAAATAATACAAAAGTATAAAATCAAATTAATAGTTATAATTGAGCCTATCCTAAAACAAGATAAAACAAATAGTATCAGAAGAGAACTAAAAATAGATTACTCCTAGACTAACAAAAATGATAAAATTTGGCTATTCTAGCAAAACATCATCTCAATTAACTTCATAGCAGAACATGAACAAGCCGTAACAGCATAAATAACTCATCATGATGTAACTGAGAAAATCAACATTATATATGAATCTTATGAAATGCATAAATGAAAAGAATTGTGGAATCACCTCAAAAATTTCACAAAATGAGACACTAACTCATGGTTAATTGGGGGGGATTTCAACATCATAAGACACTCCGAAGAAAAGAGAGGTGGAGCTAGTGCAAACTTCAATTAGATGAGTGAATTTAATGAAATAATTCAACACATAGGACTCTCGAAATAAAACATGAAGGAAACAATATGTCATGATTTAATAGAGCTAAGGGAGATAATAGAATTTACCAAAGACTAGACAAAGTCCTAGAGAACGAAAAATTTACTAGAAAAAAATAATTTAAAACCTTTCGAGAACATGTTCAAACCATGTCCTTGTCCTAATCACACAGAAGATGACAAAAAATAGCACCAGAACCCATTCTATTTCCAAAATATCTGGACACATGACAAACTATTCAAATCTTTTGTTAAAGAACACTGAGGAGGTCAAATCGCAACAAATAGCACGGACAACCTCAGTTATAAATTATGCAATTCAAAAATGTAACTAAAATGGTGTAAGAACATATTTGAGAACATCTAGACACAAATGGAAAATATGACGAAGACATTAGAAGAACTTGAAATCGAAATACAAGATAATTATGACGATAGAAAATATTAAGAATATTCCTGCCTCAAAATAGAATTAGATGAATCATCTGAACAACTCGAAACCTTTTGAAAACAAAAGGTTAAAATCCATTGGTTAAGAGAGGGTGATAGGAACATATTTTTTTTTCACACAACAACAAAATCAGAAACACTAATGATCCATTCAGTCAAATATTAAAGGAAACCAATGGCAATTGGAATTGTGTCCAAGAAGAAGGGATAAATCACTTCTCTAAATTACTACAAATAGAGACTCAAAATTATGACCAGACTCTTTTTAATGTAATCCCCAAATGTATTAACAAGGAAGACAATAAAGAATTATGCAAAATACCAGACAAAAAGAAATTAAAAAAACGAGTTTTGAAATGAGAAAAGATAGTGCACCAGGTCCAAACAGAATGGGCATTATGTTTTATACCGATTGCTGGGACATAATAGGAGATGATGTATACCAGACAATCAAAGAATTCATGTCATCAAACACACTTCCACGATCATGGAAATTCACATTCATAGCTTTAATTCCTAAATAGGAAACACCAAAAGTCTTTTCAGACTTTAGACCCATTAGTTTATGTAATGTGTGTTATAAAATATTATATAAACGACTCCAGACAATCTTACCCAAAATCATGTCACTTGAACAAGGAGCTTTTGTTAAAGGAAGATCAATCACTGAAAACATCGCAATAGTCCAAGAGACGACACAATCTATTAACAAAAAGGCCAATAGAAGTAACACCATTTTAAAACTAGATATGAAAAAAACATACGATAGAATTGAAGGGTGGTTCATCATGGAAGTCTTAAATAGATTTAGATTCAACCAAAGATGGATAGAATAGATAAAAGCTTGCATAGAAAACAACTAATTCTCTATACTAATCAATAGTAAAGCTTCACCGTTTTTCACAACTAGCAGAAGACTAAGACAAGGGGATCTTCTCTCCCCCACTCTATTCATAATTATCAAAGAAGTAATGAGTAGAGGTTTAACGCAATTATTTCATAAGGATAGAATAAACTAATATGTAATGATGAGAAATTGCCCATTGTTTTCATATGCCTTATTTGCAGATGATGTGTAAAATTTTCATTATTAGGAAAAATAAATCCATAAAGAGAGTGATGTAATTCCTAACTAGATATGAAGAAGTCTCAAGACAAAGAATTAATAAAGCCAAATCTACTTTCTACCTATGCTAAAATAGTCATAAGAGGAGATACAAACGAATAAAGAAACATATTGTTCACTTACCTTGGATGCCCCATATATAAGGGACACACAAAACAGTCCTATTTTGAATACATGCTTGAAAACATAAGGAAAAAGTTGGATGGATGGAAAAAAAAATTATTATCCCTAGGAGGAAGAATTATACTCATTAAAAGTGTTTTGTCTAGTATTCCAATTCATACCCTGGCAATATACGATATCTCGATGATCATCATAAAAAAATAGAAACCATGATGGCCAATTTCTTATGAGGCAGCTTAGAAAACAAGATGAAGCACCACTAGATATTATGGAAAAAAAATATGTCGACCAATTAATAAAAGAGGATTAGGAATTCAAAGGATAAAGGACCAACTTGAATGACTTAGAATGAAAATGGTATGATGATGTAGAACAAAAACATCAATATGGTCAGAACTAATTAGAACAAAATTTAAATAATGGGCCATGGAAAAATCAAAGATTAGAGGCCCAACAAGATGGAGAAGAATGCAAGAAATATGGATTGATATGAAAGAAGTCGTAAAATGGGAAATTGGCAAAGGAGAAATCAATGTATGAAATGAAAATAGGTTCGGATTTATAATTTTAACATAATTGGATACGATTGATACCCATAAACCAAGAATGACCATATCCCAACTAATGAATAAGAATTGACATGAAATCTTACTCGAGGCAGGGGTGAATCAAGGCCTTATAAAACAAATCAAAAATTCAATTCTCATAATAAATTTAGACAAAGATCTATCCATATGACCATTAATTGTGAATAGCGAATTTAGTGTCAAATCTACCTGAAAGTACTTCAGAAGTAAAGAGCCAAAAATAGATTGGGCAAACAAAGTCTGGAATAAGATCATTCCCACGAAAATCTCTTCTTTTATGTGAAAGCTCTTATTAAATCAATTAACACTAGATGTGAATATCTAAAAATTTAGAATCTAATTCCCATCAAAATGTGTTTGTTGTAGACATAACCCACATGAGGAATCCATGGATCATGTCTTCTTCAAGAGCAAATGGGCAGTCAAATGTTGGAAATGGTTGCTATAAAAATGAGAGCTATGGGGCAAGAGAGGCATAGTGATTAAAAACTACTTCGAACACATAATGTTAGGCAAAACAAACATACAAGAAAGAATAGTAGAAATAATGCACATGATACACATTTCATGCTTACTATGAGAACTATGGATAGGTAGGAATAAAGCTTGAATGAATTGAGACAAAATTACCATTCCCCTCATCATGCACGTGTAAAATGTGGATGAAAAACTTGGGGAGACTTATAGTCCCAAAAAACTAGCTTACACACAAAGAACACTCAATCCTATAGAGATGGGAAGTGGAAATCACAAGCATCGAATACAAACGATCATTAAAGATCATCAAATAGATTCACCCAAGGAGGGAGAATTGAAACTAAACACTGATGGAGCATCCAAAGGAAATCTTGGGCCATCGAGTGGAGGTGGAGTAATTCGAGATCACAATGGAAAACTAATAGCAACATTCTCAAACTAGTATGGAATACCTACCGACACGGAGGCTGAATGTAAAGCACTAGCCGACGGATTGAAACTTTGTGAAAAATTAAACTTATGTAATATTGTAGTTGAAATAGATTTGATGCCACTCATCAAGTTATTTGAAAAATAAGATTGTAAATAATAGAAACTAAGATGAATATGGAAAGAGAGAGTTACAAAAACATAGAATCAAATCCCTAATACATATTTATCACACCGGCAATCAAATTGATTGACTTCCTTGCCAATACGAGCATATAGTAACAAGGGGAGAAAATCTACAAGTGCATTCAAGACTTACCTTGGGAAGGGAGAGGCATATACAATCTAGAGCGCTGGGGCATGCCCTGTATCAAATGAACAATACAAAGGAGGCCTGATGCAATTTGTGAAGAATGAAAGGCACTAGAAAAAAGGAAGGGTACCACTAGCAACAGCAACAGTCAAAAATCAGCACAACTGAAACTACAATCAAAGTACGATGAAAGGTATGCTAAAGTCCCACATAACCCACTACTTTCTTTCAAGATACACTACTTTGGCTCCCCATTTAACACCCTCGAAAAATAGCATCATTCATCATACAAAAATGAGAGAAAAATAGGTAGAAAACATGACAGAAGGTTAAAGGAGGAATATAGGAAACATAGAAAATGTACAAACAACTCAAGAGTTAATTGAGAAAAATCAGAGAGTTGTATTGCATTTGACCAAACTGATGACCCCAATTATGAGAAGGACAAAATGAAGATCACGTCATAGTAAGGGAGACTGAAGGGAGTGAAAAGACCCAAAATGCCCACCCTTTCGACCATGAAAGAGTAAGGAAATCAAAAATTGAAGTATACGAGGAAGGAAAAACCAAAAAAAGAGTGAAAGCGCCAAAGTCGATAACTTTCTTTCCCCCCTCCCACCCCCTGTGAAAAGGAAAAAAAAAGAGAAAGAGAAAGAGAAAAGAAAAGGAAAGGAAGAGGAAAAAAGAAAGAATCCAAAATGAAAAAAAAAAAAAGTGGGGTGAAGGAGGGGAAAGGAGAGAAACAGTCCATGAGGAAAATGCCACCCTTCTATCCAATTACCTACCTTGTAGGAAAGATTTGGAGATGGAATGGCCTAAGTGGAAGAAAGGGAGGCAAGAAAGGTCCTAAAGGTCCCAGAGGTCTTCGAAAACATGGTCAGATTGGTACGAGTCCAATTGTAAAATGGGGCACAAAGTGGACAAACAAAAGTAGAAAGATACATGATTACCCATAACTAGGAAAGAGAGAGAGAGAGAGAGAGAGAGAAGAGATAAGAGAGAGAGCAGAGAAGAAAAAAAAAAGAAAGAAAAAAAAAAAGAAAAAAAAAAGAGAGGAAACATAGGGAACTATCTTTTAACTAAAATCAATTTTTGCCTCATATTACTTCTCGATGTATGGTCTACTGTGGTACTTCTGCTTATTATATAAGCCATAAGATGGAACGACTATGCAACAACTCTACTGAGAATGAGAAAGTAGAAGGAAAAAGAACACCACCAAGCTTTCCACTCAAGGAGGCGAAGGCCTGGAACACAAGCAGCCGAGGATTAGAAATTGTAAAAGACCCTCTATCGCTCCCCGTATCACAACGACCAGTCCAACTGCCATAGACTAGCCACTAGACCAGCTAAGAGACAAAAGGAGCTAACTGATGGTCATCTAAAAAGTAGGCCCACCCAATAGCAGAAGTTCAGGCCCAAACAACATGCTTTCCATATCATAAGCTCTCGTGTAATCTAGGGGAAGGAGCATAACGTATGTAATTCCACTACCCCAACCCCGTAGGACCCATCCTATGATGGATCTACAAGATCCGAAACATTGTATTCATTACAGATAAACAATGCATGAAACCTTTTTTTGAAAAAAGAAAAAAATAAAAAAATATTCTTCTAGATTCATAAACCTCTAGCACATCTAGATTTGGTTGTAGATGAAGTTTTGAGTCATTTCTAATGTATTTAGACACGTCTAAACATAACTCAAAATTGATGTGGACTGTTTTAGGTTACTCATCATTGTAAAGTAAATTTTAAGCACCATGAGTGTTGACTTACTAGTTTTAGGCCACTTGGGTCAAAAATGTTTTACCATCCTTTCCTTAGATTTTCATTCTACATTAACTCTAAATGTCTATTGGGTGTTTGCACTCTCTTGTGTGATGTAGTACTATGTCATACTCACCACACATGCACATATCATTGCATGCCATCATGTGCCTCTATTAAGCCCCTAATGGACCAAATTTACTTTAGTCGTAAGAGAAGACACCCATCACTTCAGCCCACAATGGCAGTAGAAGACAAAAGAGTTGTAAACACAACAAAAGAATAGACAAAAGGGTTGAGGTCTTAGGGTCACAAAGAAGGAATAGAAGGAGACAAAAAAGTTATTTCTATGGCAAATGTGGTTGATGGAATAACAAGAGTCTCTCGAGCATCCCCATTAACTTTAGGGATCTTTGGAGCTTGAGCCAAGTACTAGAAAATGATATTTTAAGTACAAGAAAGCAAGGCTAGGTGACAGAAGAAGAAAATTATATTTTAAGTAAAAATAAATCATCTAGAATTATTAATAAGGGTGGGACCAACTAACTACTCTAATTTGAGAAGTAGTGGATGGAAATAGGAGATGTCAATATCTAAAAACTAAAAATTATCAAACTTCCTAATTTATCTGTAAGAAATAGAGAATATTGATGGGATTGTTGGCCTAAACTTGATGATGAGTTCAAGCACCACACTTCAAAATAGCTTCAAAAAAATTTCAAAGAAATATGGATTTAATTATGGTGATTTGTATGATCATTTTTTAACACATAATGACACCTCTAATATTTTGAATGAAATTTCAACAGATGATGCAATAAAACTTTGGATGGACAATATCTCAATTGTCTATACTATTGATATGAAACCTACTATACTACCCATAGATCATAGATAATTATATTCTCTCATTAATCGAGGAGGCACACCATTTGTATTTCATATGACATAGATAACACATTCAAGATACCCTTCTTATACAGGTTTCAATGCAAGTGTCTAGTCTCAATATTTACTTTTCACATACAAGATATTACAACCTTATTAAATTTTTGGATATGACCTTTGGTTCACGAGGAACAAATGATCAAAATAGAGATAAGATAATTTGACATTAATTTTCACTAATGAGGTCATTCTTGTTTGGAGGGGAGATGAAAATAATTTGATTGAATGAAAACCTTATTATGATTCTCTTATTAAGCTTATATCTTTTATGTTTTGGAGTTTGAAATATATTAAAATAATCAAAGTTGTGTGAGCATAAGGGATCATATCATTTCGTATTAGAGAAGATGGCATCCCAACTTTTTGAGCTTGATGTGACTTAGTCATTGTATAATAAATCATATAAATTTAAAATTTATAAAACTATTAAATATTATTTTTGAATTTAAAAAATATTATAAAATAAATAAATTATTTATAATTAGATATGAGGTTTCAAAAATAATGAGGAATTTTCAAGTCAATCACATAGATTTAATGTAATATCAAGTAATATTTTAAAACTTTCTACCAAGAATACAATTTGTTATACTTTTTAGACTAAATAATAAACATAAAACATATTTAAAATTTGTGAAAATATAAATAAAGGTGCAGACATCATGATGATGTCATGGCTTGACAAACACAAATTGAACGGAAATAGAATTTTATCTAGTAATTCTTTCATAAGTGATCACAAATGATTAATTAATCAAATTAAGTTCTATAAAAGTTAAAATAATTATAATTGAATAAATAAGTTTCAAAATTTGAAATCACACAAAGTATTACTAAATTAAGTAAAAGTTAAGTTAAAAGTAGGAAAGACAATATTTCGACCTCGTGACAACGATTGTTGAAATTATATATATTCAAGAGGATTATCAAATGATGTCCACAACCTTAAAGTATGTCCTTAAACATGAACAATTTGGATAGTATCTAGATCTCTTTTTGAAGTCTAGAAATTAATGGTGAAAGTTAAATAAGTTAAAAATAGTAAAATAGAGTTTTAATATCACAATAGTAATGCGTTGAAATCTCAAGCATTTGGGAGGACTATAATTCAATGTCTACGATGTCAAAGGTTCTCATTGGACATGGACGATGTGAAATTTTTTTAGATCTTCTTGCGAAGTCTAGAAATTGATGAGATGAGTCGACAAATTATCTATGACAACTATCATCTAGTACAATAAAAAAATAATGACTTTATAAATTTTCAATTACTATCCTTTGTAAAAATAAGTTGAATAAAGGTGGAGCATATCTTATAGAGCCTAATCCTCATATCTGTACATTAAGATGAGGCTCTTCATCACATCTAGTACACCTAGGAGATGGTGACTCCTTTTTCTGTAGACCATCCTTTTTCTAATGATGACTTGCTCATTGATTAATTGAAGATAATTTACTTAGTAAATTTTTGATCATTTTATCTAAGGTAACGATGCTTCGTGAATTACTTTGATAAAAATTTTGTCGATAATTGAGTGATTATGATGGATTAATCATTGATCAACACTTTGTAGAAAAATCGTGATTTAATTAAATAAAAATATAAGTTTTGATTATGATGAGATTTGAACCCTTGTTAGTTGTCTACTTATATGAGAGATAATAAAATTAGTACGCAAATACCCTTATGATGACATCATATGGGTATCTATTTCTCACAAATCAGAGGTATTGTAAGTATTACAAATTATTGAAAACTTTTTCTATGAAGTTCTGAGTGGGTTTAGTCCCACATTACAAATTCTGAGTTTTTGAGTCACAAATCAAACTAATATGTAGTATTATGAGATTATATAATCAATAACTCCCTCTCTCACATTGTCTCACGCTCGACTAGCCACTAGTGACATGGAAAAGGAGTGACCCACACTTGTCTATATTTTTATTTTATTTTATTTATCTTGAAAAGAAGATTATTAAAATTATATAATTGACATAAAATCACATAATTAATCAAAATTGACATTAACCAACTAAAAATATTAAATAATTATTAATTTATGATAATGAAGACTTATCAAAACACTATCAAGTTCTAAAAAAAATGACTAAATGGTCTACTATTTGGTAGTACTAAACATCTTTTAAATTCACTATGTCATGTATTCTTTATCTCATAAATGAAATGAGATCTAGGAGTCAATGAATCATGCCAACTACTACTTATCACCTTTTACGAGGAGCTGAACTAAGCTATCAACCTATAGAAGATCTTAGCTACTCCTCACAAGGTATCGAAATACTTGTCTAGTGACACCACCTACCAACAATGGAAGTTTCATGACAAGTGGCAACAACACCAACAACAATAGAGAGTAATGAAGATAAGGTGAATTTTACAAAGGAGAGTAATGTTAGGCCCCCAATGAGCCTAATCGACTCCAACCATAAGAAAAGGGACCCATCACTCTAGCCACCATGATAGCAAAAGACCAAAGAACCCCAAAAAGTAGAAGATATAATAATTAGATAGAATGGTAAATGAGTCTTTATGATATAATGAGGTTAGGGTATTAGGTTTGAAAAAGAGGAACATAGGGGACATCAAGAAGTTATTAAAGGGCAACAATGGTTGAGGGAGAGCAGGGGGTCTCTTGAACATCCCCACTAATGTAATAGGGTTCTTCAAGTTAGATATTATAATTATTTATCTTTTATTCTAGAGTTGTTTTTCCAAATAATTTGAACATCTCCATCTTGAAGGTGTCATTATCAAATAAAGTTTTAGACACTAAATGATCATAAAATTGAGGAAGAGATGAGAAAAGAAGAATAAATGGATTTTCTATTTCCACCTTAAACTCCAAACTACAAAGCTGCAAAATCAGCATAAAGAAAATATTTATACTTTGTAATAGTTTACTCATATGTATGCAATACAATTTCTTTTCCAAATATAAATTACAACTTTGACATATATAATATTCTTAATTTATTTCATAAATTAGTACCAATTTATATATTAGTAACATGATACAACACACCATTAAATACACAATTTTATCCTATTAACTACTTTCAAATCTACCTAATATTAATGGTCATTACTTATTTTATTTTCTCAACTACAAAGAGCAAACACTCTCTTTTGTCATAAGCTAAAATCAATTTTTTCATCAAATTTCATAACTTCAAAATTTTCCACTGACATCTTTACGAAAACTAAACTTCATTAGAGCATTGCTAGCTTGGCTTATATATATATATATATATATATATATATATATATATATATCAGATGTTCTGATGAGTAGTTTTGAAAAATAGAGTTAAAAGAATGTCCAAAATATCAAAAGTTGGATCTCATGTATCAAATGTAGTTATTTAAATAACCAAAACATAATTCAAGGATAATAAATGTTAATGTATC
Source organism: Spirodela intermedia (assembly GCA_902729315.2). NCBI lineage: Eukaryota > Viridiplantae > Streptophyta > Magnoliopsida > Alismatales > Araceae > Spirodela > Spirodela intermedia. The sequence goes on from LR746265.1 coordinate 7,613,339, forward strand.
AAATGTATATTTCCCTTATAAGAACAGGTATATTTAAAGAGTCATAAGTAAACAATTACTATAAAGATCAAGTAATGGCAAAGCTGAATAACCTTATAACAATATTTAATAAGTGACGTTATTTGTGTGATTTTGAAAAAAACCTTCTATGTCGAAACCACGACGAATAGAGGCCTAGGTGGATAAATAAATGAAGGGGAATGTTTATCTCAGATCTCCCTCTTCCAAAAACTTAGGATAACAACATTTTTTCTTCTTGAAGCAAATTAAAATCACCTAATGAGATGGAGGAGAAAGTATTACCCTTTTTATTCTCTCCAAGCTAAATCTATAGCATGTAGCTGCTGCCTCTTTCCTCATGTCGTCCTTTCCTTTTTCTTACAATAATCCAACCCCTTAAAAGGAGGGGGAAAAAACACTTTCCCTTTTCTGCTTCTGGGCCGTTCTTACTTGCCCACTAGTCCAGGCAATCAACGAATCTAGCTGTGCATAATCATGGCCACAACTTCGCTTGGCCCCCCCTCTTCTAAGTTCTTCTTGCCCACTTTGGGCAAGAAGATGAGAGCCGCCGTCTCCACACAAATCTAGCCGGCAGCTTTCTAAGTGTAACAGGTGTCAAGTTTTTTCCCACGTGTCGACAACGCATCATGAGCTCCTAAGTATATTTTTTCTTTTTCCATTTATGAGAGTAGAGGCCTAGAGAGAGAAACTGGGGGAGCACACAATCGAACAACAGGCGTTAAGTTTCTCCCACATCACAGTAAAGCTTTAGCAGGATGTTCAACGCAGGAAGCACTCGTAAGATGCAGCAGCCGAACACCAAAAAAGCTCTCACATCCCACAAAACGTAGAAGCCCCTACAAAGCGAGACGGCATCTAGAGAGAGAAGGGCAGAGGAGAGCGAACACTAAGTTTCTCTTACATCCCAGTGAACAATCACACCACAAGGGCTTGCAAACAGAGACTTGGCTGATGAAGGAAGAAGGATAGTGAGAGAACATCTTACAAGGCAAGACAACATCTAGAGAGAGGAGAGAGAACAGAGAGAGCATAACGCAAGAAGCACACACAGATGTACCCATCTCCTGGGAAAGCAGTAGCAGCTACTAAGTTTCTCTCACATCCCACTGAACATCTACACCCTCAAGGTCTTGTAAATAGAGACTTGGCTGATGGAAGCACAGAACAGAGAGAGAAAGAACCTCCGCCCTACCCCCCCCCCCCATCATCCACAAACACAAGAGGAAAGAGGAAAAGAACTACGGCGACTGGCTACATCCTGCTCTCATAGCAGAGATTCAATACCTTGCCAGGAGCTTGAAGCATTCCGATCCCACACCCAGCTTTCAAGAGGGGTTTTGTAGGCCCTGATTAAGTAAGAAGGTGGAAATCCCTCCTTGAATGGGCGTCTCTGCTTCATCAGGTGATGAAATGAGAGCCCCAGCCGCTTCTGTGCAGCAACAACACCAACAAAAAAGACAAGAAGAAGAAGGAAAAAGAGTAAAAAAAATTAACAGAGATGAAGCAGAGGACTCGATGAATGAACATGGAGAAAGAAGAATACGGCCTGAATTCTGCAAGTTGACTTACTGTTTCTTGAAGAACTACTTGGCGGACATGGAGCGCCACCGGCAGTGGTCACGAGGCTGGTGGCGACGCTAGCCCAGCCCAGCACTGGCAAAGATTTCGGTGATTGCTAGTCGGAGTCCTCATAGACTTCTTCATCATCAGATGGCTCGTCGAGGGACCGCATGTCAAGCTGGTAGCGGAGCATCCCGCCAATACCACCAAAGCCCCTGCAGAACTGAGAGCCCTCCTGGGACTTGTTGGTGACAAACTCGAGCATGCAGCCAAACCTCTTGTACTCATTGGCGAACCACTCGAGCAGGGAGACCTTCTCCTGCACCTCCAGCTCAGCAGCTGTGGCAGCATCCCGGAAGTTACTCTGGTCCGCCTCCTGTTCCTTGCCCAGATGCTTTATGACATTCTCCCCAGTGGCAGCATTCTTCAACACGTACCTGTTGATCTCGAGGTTCTCCCATACGATGAGGGTCTCCACAGCACCCATCTCAAGGGCCTTCAAGGTGTCCTCCACACCAAAGACGTACTTCCCCGTGTCCTGGCTGATCTCCTCAAAGTACTTGCCAATAAGCCGCTTCTCCTGGATGAACTTGACGTTAGAGAGGATCTCTGCAGACAGCTCAATGGCCTGGTTGAAGCCGTTCTCCCCGCCATAGGAGACATCTACCACATTCAGGATCTTGGCCTGCAGACGGGGGTCAAACATGTCAGACTGGCTCAGCTCTGTCTTGAAGTCGGCCGAGCCAGCAAGGATGAGCCCAGCAACATTCGGCTGGCTGGTGGCCGGATTGATGAAGAACTGTGTGGCCAGCTCTGCTGTCTTGCGCACGTAGTTGTGCCGCTTCTCCATGCGGAGCCGAGCAAACCGCAGGGCTGACTGCCCTCCCCTGCCGTGCTTCTTTGGGAGGTCGACTGTGAACTTGTGGAGGACTTCCCGAGTGTTGCCACTCAGGGTGCCAAAGAGGGTCCCATTGCCGTCCATGACTATGAAGCCAAACTTGTCATCAGACTCCAAGAGCTCATTCAGGGCCTCCGTGTGGAACTTGTTGTCACAGAGGTAGAGGGAGGCATTGATTGGCTTGAAGGGCTCGAAGTCTATGGTCACCTTCTTCTCTTTGCCATCATCTGTCACAATAGTGCCTGTGTAGAGGACCAAGCCATTGGGGGGCACCTTGTTATAGAGCTTCAGCCGCTGCTGGGCGGAGGTGATGGCAGCCAGCACTGACTGGCGGTTGACCCGACTCTTGATGTTTGAGGCAGTCCCGTACTCATCACCGAGCATCTTGGTCACACGAGAAATCTGGTCCCGGGGCGGCATGATAAGGGAGATCATGCTTGTTCCATTCCCCCGGGCAGACTCCAGCGCCTTAATCAGCTTCTTGATCTTCCATATCTCGATGTTCTTGTCGGTTTCATGTCCATCAGCCATCTTCAAATACTTGGATTAAGTTAGACAAGAGCACCAGGTAACCTGCAGAGGGAATTATAATTATCAAGATACTGGTGCGAAAAATAAAGGAAGGTTCATGAGAATTATGAATAGGGAAGAGCCCAAATCAAGTTGATTATAGAGAATCCACCAACAGAGGTAATAGTTCAGAAGAACTATCGTTGATTACATTGAAGATAGCGAAGGGAAGAAAATAAATATCATTCGCATAGATTAAGGACAAATGAATATCGTCAAGGATCCAATGAACTGGTACCAAAAACGAACAATTATTTGCACACATAGCTCATCACAGAGAGATTTCAAGCGGACTTCTACCGAAACAGCCTTTTCCTATTATATGTGGCTTCAACAATTGGACAACCAAGACAGGCCGTTAATCATTTCCTGATGTGAAAATCTCAAATCAGTGTTTAGAGTATAAAATATTAAAGCAGGCCTTGTTTAGCAGTAATGTCCCAAATTTTCCCTAAAGGTTTCATTATCAGTCCCCATTAAATGGATCTTCACTTCACTTGACTTGCAAAGATAAGTCTTGTCCCTCTTGGAAAAAACGATGTTCAAACACTGTCGTCCCTCTATATTCAACATTCCAGCAGAAAGAACATATGAGAGTAACGAAATCATCCATTAACCAGGGAATATACATCGAGAAATAGGACTCACGTTCCGAAACCACAGGAGTTCGAGAGTGTAGCCGCCCTTTGCGAAAATCGAGTCAAAATAAGTATTTACAAAGCATTTCACGGTAACAAAATGAAAAAAATACTGAATCGTGTCAGAAGATGCCCCCTCTGATGTTCAACCTAATCGGAAAAAAAGCAAGGACGTTTAAAAGTATTCTGCACTAAAAAAGATATGAGCCCTAGGACGTGCCAGCGGAGAGCAAGCTTCTCTGTCAGATCTCCAGAATAGGCGAAGAAGTACCCCAAGAACAACCTCTTGACAAAAAGATCCGCAAAAAAAACCGAGGTTCAATAATAAAACCACAAAACGATAATCGAATTATGAACAATAGATCCGTTACAAAAGACCAAAAACTACGCCAGATCTCTAAGATACTACGGCAGATAATACCGCCTCCCTGAACAGCCATGACGCCGGTCATAAAAACTTTCAAAAGAGCGCATCAGAGAGGAGTACCTGAATAGCCACGCGAGGTTGAAATTCTCCGGCTGAGGTGGAACTGACGAAGATCCGCCGCAGCCTCAGACCCCGATTATGCTCCCTCCTCGCTGCTAGGGCTTCAAGACCTACCTACGTGTCCCCAGCGAGATGGCGGGCGCTCCTGTGGGCGAGTCGAGCGGATTTGGGTGAGAAAAGAACACCCGGGGGCCACAGGAGACGAAGGCGGCGGTGAGGAGGCGAGGGGTAGGGGTGGTGACAGTTTATATAGTGGTCTGAAATTTACATTTATACCCCCAAAAACTTCTAGAGTTTCTATGTAACGTCAAAGTTTTTTTAATTAATATTTTCTCACAAGACCGGTCTTTCTTTATATCAACAGAGGTTTTTATTTTCCTCCGTCGTTCTTACCCAAATTCCTCCCTATTTACATCCATGCCATTCCCCTCCTTGAAAGTATCCAACTTCCAATCGCATTTTAAAAATCGACAGCCAAATAATTATCCCTCATAATTTAATTGCACATATACTCCCAATATATTCATGAAAAATAACCATAAATAGCAACACAAGCTACTATCACTTCTACTATCACTACTTGTTGGACGACCCTTCTTTATCATTGAATGCTAAGAACAATGATGAATGAAGTATGAGAAGTGGGCGTTGACTTTTTAAATAGCTCATATTTAGATGCTAATAAAAATAGATGATTGGTGGTCAAAAGTAAAAATTCTGTTTTGGGGATCAAAGGAGAATGTGGGACTATTTTTTTGTGGTGAATTTTTGAAAAGGCATATGAAAATTATAGGAGTCTTAGAGTGGTGTTTGAGAGTAACCCTCATTGGCTGCTTGAAAAGGGCCGATTTTTCTGGGTATTTCAGGCTTACTCCCCCAAAAATAAGGAAACCCAAAACAAGTAATACCAGTTGACTTTTGGGCATTTCCTCTGCACTTTGCCCAGTTGAGTTACATTGTTTGTGCATGTTTAGCAGTGCATGATCCTGCCCACAACTTCACTTAACCTCCTCCCTCTTTTCTAAGTTCCAGTTAGACCCCCCAGTTTGGGCCGATGACCACTGCATCTAGGGAGAGAAGACGAGGAGCAAGTGGTTAGTACTTTGGACTTTGAATCTAGCGACTTGGGTTCGAATCCCGGTTGGACATCCTTCTCACACGCTGCTAATCTTTCATCCCGGCGTCAATTTTCTTCGTGATCTTGTTCTCCTCCCTCATATATGCCTATTGTTCTACCTCTAAGTTTAGTATAACATATACCCACCAAATAGCTTCCACTTCTTCCCCGGTTTACATTTCTAGTATTATACATTATACCCCGTTATTAATCAAATGGGCTTCTCCTGCGGCGGCGCCGCCGGGGGACCGCCGCTGCGTTGGTCGGAGGTAGATAGCTAGATAGAGGCGTTGACCTGAATCTTAAAGAAAAAGCAAGCAGAGTACTGTCTTCTTCGTGAGAGAATCCGAGTGACAGAGAGAGCGAGAATGGTAGCAGGCTAAGCGGAGGAGACGGGGGCGGCGAGGAAGGCGCGGCCGGGGAGGCGGTTAGCGAGTGGCCCGCGGCTTCCGAGTAGCTTGGCGTTGACCCCATCGGGGACGATGCGGCACTCCTCCTTCCACTTGAGATAATCGGTACGGCTGTACTTGGTGAAGCCCCACTTGCGGCTGACGATGATCTTCTGCCTGCCGGGGAACTTAAACTTGGCCCGGCGCAGCGCCTCCTGGGCGTTGCCGCCGTTGCCGTCCTTGCAGCGCACGGACATGAGCACCTGTCCGATGTCCACGCGCGCGCAGGTGCCTTGGGGCTTGCCGAAGGCACCGCGCATGCCGGTCTGGAGTCGGTCGGCGCCGGCGCAGGAGAGCATCTTGTTGATGCGGAGGACGTGGAAGGGGTGGACGCGGACGCGCAGGTGGAAGGCATCCTTGCCAGCGAACTTGGTCATGTACTTGTTGCAGGCGATGCGGGCAGCCTCCAGGGCCTCGCTGGTGACGTTCTCCTTCTCCCAGCTCACCAGGTGCACGCAGAAGGGGAACTCGTCCACTCCCTTCTTCTTCATCCCCACGTCATAGATCCGGATCTTCGGGTCAGGCACACCCCGGCAGTACCGCGATTTGGGGTACGGCTTGTTCTTGATCTGGCGATAGCACCGGGCCGGTCGGCGCCCCATCCTTCTTTCAATTATCTTCTCCCTGCAATGAAATCAATAAGAACATTAAAGGTACTAACTACTTTATTGATCCATCATCGGAGACTATATTATTAAGACAGCGAAGAGATAAAAAAAAGAGTAGACTGTTCTCCCTCAGAAAAGTAATTCTCAACAGAAAGATTATTCAGACAAGGCTGAAACTATTGGTCGTTGAAGAGTTCAATCACGGGGAGTAAGAGTTCGATACTGGGTTTTCATTATTGCTTCAAAAACGAAAAGAAAGCACAAAGGATCCTGAAGTAACAATTAACGAGCAAGACTGAGAAAAAAGAAAGATCAGAATATGTCTCAATGGCAAGAAACCAAAAAAAAAAAGAACCCGCGTACAAATAAAGCCTTAGCACATTTTTCTCTCTCGACTACTTTTATCTTGGTCTCTTCCGAACACAGTCCATAATTTTATAGAAATTAACTAACGCGGAACGAGAAAATAACCGGAAATTAATCGAAGATTACACAGACAACCATCCCTCAGTACTGAAAATATTCTCAATCATGGATAATGTCTGCCCACTACTTCTGTTGCTTTTCCAAACAACGGCATCATTGGGATGCAGACGGAAGATCAAAATTTCGCAGACACAAACGAGAGTGAGATACTTAAGCCTCGTCAAGATCAAAATCTCACGAAAATGAAAATGTTAGCAGATAGGAAGAAGTTTAACGGTGGATTTTCTCAGTTCAGGTCTCCATGAAGGTTCCGCACAGAGTTGTACTCCTAGGAAGAACGAAAGTTTTCATTTTCATCATCATCGAAGACCACCGTTTACCCATTGGAAATTAAAAACTATGCATTATAAATCTTACAAATCGATGAAACTTAAACGCGAATATAAAGTGGTAAATCTCCTCAGTTCAGGTCTCCAAAGGTTCCGCACGGAGCTGTGCTCCTAGGAAGAACGAAAGTTTTTTTTTTGCATCATCATCGAAGACCACCGGTCAACCACGGCAGTTAAAAACGTAAGCATAGTAAATCTTACAAAACTATGAAATCTAAAAGCGAAAAATAAAGAGGTGCGTCTCCTCAGTTCAGGTCTCCATAAAGGTTCCGCACGGAGCTGTACTCCTAGGAAGAACGAAAGTTTTCATTTGTATCGTCATCGAAGACCTCTCTCGACACCTCTAATCAGAAGAAGGATTCAACACGATAAATGCATCGGATCGATATTAACCAGAAGCGGTGCTAGAGTAAATCAACCTATTTCAGAACTCTGCACAGTTTTCGTCCGTAGTGAATCCCCATCGAAAGAACGAAGGAACACTTAGTCGTCCTCAGAAACCAAGGCTCATCCATCAAATCAAAAACATAAACTACAGAAAAAGGGAAACACGGATCGAAAGAGGCCGATCTCCTCGGTTCAGGTCTCCATGAGGCTCCGCACAGAGGAGGACCTCCTCGGAAGAACGAAAGTTATGCTGTGATCGCCATAGAAGACCCCCGACGAATCCAAAGAACAGGTAAGAGCAAGCGGCCATCACCTGCTCAGATCGCTACTTCGACCAGCTTCTCCCAGCCGCCAATCCTCAACTCTGAATGGGTACTTCGGCAATTTATAGGGGGCGCGTGAAAACCCTAGCCCTAGCTGTCGTGGCCACGACATCTTTAAACTGGGCCTCCATATCACAGACAGAGATACCCCTCCGCCGATGGGCCCAATGCTCATTTCACCGGCCCATTAAGGCATAATTTATTTATCATAAATATATATATGTAAATAATTTCGTGAATGGTATTTAAGAAAGCGTGGTCGTCGTCGGAGGTGGGGCCCACCGTTTTGAGAGGGTTCCCCTCTCGCGGGGGTACGTGAGAAGGTTAGACCTGTCCTGCTCGGTCTTCCGTCTTCTCGCCGGCGACAGGTCTGCCCTTCTCCGGCGCCGGCGACTTCTCCGGCGTCCCCGCCGCATCTCCGGCGAGATTGAGCACCGGCAGGGAGGCTCTGCCGCCGGCGAGCTTCCTCTGGATCCGTCTGCGGGGGCCCTCGACTCGCTGATTGCCGTCGGGTTATGAGGAGTTCGTTGACGCGGGCCGGGGGTTTCTCTTTGTTCTCTATCTGGTCCGTTCCATGGCGTACAGGAGGAAGAAGAGCAATCCGAGGTCGTCCACCTTGGAGGATTTTGCATCCACTGACGCTGTGGACGATTCGCTCGGAGGTCTCTCTCTCGCCGCGCAGGCCATTCGCGCCTCGTCCGCGCACCGCGACTCATCCCTCTCGTCCGCCTATGACGAATCAGCTATTTCATTGGCCTACAGGGATTCCGATCTTCAGATGTCGTCGTCCCAGCAGCGGGTGAGTCTGCCTCTTATCCATCTCCTTCAATCCGATCGCAGTGTTTGTTTTTTGTCCTGGGAATTCATTCGAATGAATAGCAACTTGGTCTGATAGGATGGAAATCACGTGCGTGTCTATTAATTCAATACACTTTTTCGATTTTCTTTTGTGTGATCGCTCCATTTATCTGGCAGTTTTTTTTATAACATCAAAGGAAGAAAATTAGTTGACCTGCCTTCTGTTTTTATTAATTGCGTGGAGTAGTTCACATTTAGGGAAAGTAATCGAGGGAGAGGTATTTAAATTGTTTATCAAGATAGCATTTAATCTATGGAGATACAATTAAAGTCAATATTTTAGTTTCCTTCAATGATGAATACTGAGTTTTTAATGATGATCTGGTAAATCTGCATTTTTCCATCACAGTCATGTTTTTATGGCTCATGAAATGTCGTTTCTTCTCAGGACTAAGACTTTTAAGATGGGAATGGTGTTAACTTTTTTTTTCCTCTTTTTCCTATGAAAATACTTTTATTTTGTCGTCTAGATTTATTGGGGAGGCATTTGGTGTGTTTTCAACGTTTCTCATCAATTTGTTAATGAATGCTCCTTTATTTTAGTTATTGTTTCACTGGTCCTTCCGAATTTCTCGTTTGTAAGTTTAAACCCTCCGAACATATTTCTTCATACCAGGTTGTATAGGTTATATCCTAATTACCTTCATCCGCTGCCATGACCAATGCCATCATTTATCTAACTGTTTTTAATTTTTCTCTCTCTTCCAGCATCCTCCCTTAAAGAATCTGTTTAGTATTATCCTGGTTTGGCAGTTATTACCAATTTTATTGAAAGATTATGTAGTATTTATGACGACTTTGCATGTTAACTTTTTAATGTATTACTTATGATCAAGGGTGCTGAGGAGGTTATGCAATTTAATAGATCCTCAGTGTGCTGAGGAGGATGCAAAGTTATGAAAGTGGGCAAGTTTTCTTAAGGAACTTAGGTGGTCTGGATATGGTTTAGGGGGTAATATGTGGTTGAACTTTTAAATCAAGTACTAACGTCAAAGTGCTGTAATATTGCACAGGTTATGTGATTTATAACAATACGACATAATTTATGCATATTTATTCATGTGCCTACCTTGTTAAAGAGACCTAAATACGAAAAATAAATCAGACAAGTAGACATATAACACCACACATTGTTATTGATATGATCAGCCTAATTAGAAATGTACAGGGGAAAATTAGCAAAAACCACAAAGTGAAAATTGTAGATTCCTTGACATGAGAAAATTACCCGTAGGATATATGCTGGGGAAACTGCTATGAAAAGCAAACGGATTTAAGCTTAACTGAGAGCCATTCGCCTCAGCTCAGTATTGCAGTTGGCAGGAAATGGGAAATTTCGTCAAGACTTTTTTAAATAAGAGGTAAATTCATACTGGAGAAAGAGAATGATTTAAGACTGGGAAATGTCCTGATTCACTGTCTTCTCAGAAGGTTTAGAGAGTCTACAGATGTGTTGCTGGTGGTCCTGGAAATGTTTCTGACATACTTTAACAAACGATAGCATTCTGTGGCAAGCTACTTGAGACAGGAAGCTGTCGTTTTCAAGAGTCTAGGTGCTTAAACATTAGGCCCTTTCAGCTGTACTAGTCGAAAGATTGTGCAGGAAAGGAAGAGACCGATGATAAAAATAAAAATGAATGGGTTTTGTGCCAGAAAGTATTCTAGACTTTATTAATGGCTAAAAATGGAATTACATCCGATCAGCAAGAGTTGTGGTTTCAGTTTTTTTTTCGTTCCTTTTTTGTAATTAAGACATTTTGATGGTCACAAAGACAATCTCACATGCACTCTCAATTTCATGTCATGCAATTTATGCATGGGCAAACTATGCTGAGAACTTGTGGGGTGCTATATCAAGTGATCTGGTTGAACACGGTGGTGTTCACACGCACCTTTTTTATATACTAGTATTATTATATAATTTATCTGTTATATTCATATTTTGCTATTCAATCGATTTTCATGAAAATATAACAGGTATTAAATATTTTCCTTTTTTTTTACTCAAATGTATCTTATGTTTTTTTTTATGTGAATATTTATCCGTGTAATTGTAGTATTATGTACCATTTTCCTCGTTTCTGTATCCCTCCAGAATTTTACCACGATTTATTTATCACATTTGTTAATGGACAACGACTACGATTTTGTACAGGACACAGCAGCGTACGAGTATACCTCTTTGAAAAACCTAAATGGGTCCAAAGCGGAAGGATTCTGGGAGGCTCTATCCAGAAAAGCTAAATCTATCATCGACGATGATAATCCAGCGCAGCAGCCCAAAAACCTCACCCAGAATCTGCCGCAGATGATGCTCAAGACACCAACTGCTACCCAGGTGGGAACGAAATCATACGATCTCTACTGTCTCGAAGGAGAAACCTTTGACCATCTAATACATTCAAAAAAAAGAAAATCTATTTCTTTCCTGTTCATGTGGCATGAATCTTTTTTTTCTATTTACAGCTCGATCAGCCCCGTCAGTCACCAGAGAGACACAAAAGGGTGGATAATCCGACGATTCAGAAAAGCCTAGGTGCTCTAACATCTTCCCTTCATTATATCGGCGGCACAATTGGGAATGCCTTGGAAGTAAGATACTCCTCCAATCTCATTTGCTGGGACCTGTGAACTAATATGTGTTGGATCCTCCATTTCATGGAGATCTGGATGCTTGAAAGCTTCTCAAGGTGATTCAATTCCGATTGCTGGCATCCTCAGGAAGGCCTGATGATCGTCGAGAATAAGACCGTGGACATCATCCAGGAGACAAAGAAGCTCAACATAAGAAGGAAGAACAGCGGATCACATGTTCAGAGCTCACTCTTGAACCCCTCTGGTCTTCCTCAGATGCCAGCCGACCATGAAACGCAGCTGAAGGCCTCTCGCGACGTAAGGTGGCAATAACGAATGCATCAGTAGATCTTTTGGCTTCCTCTTTTAGTTATTTTAATAATTTCTCCTGATGAAATATTACTGTTTATAGTATTGGATAAAACCCAATAAAATAGGTTTATTGAGTTGAAGAAAAATACCCCAAATTTGGAAAAATCTTAATTAGTCTCTCTCTCTCTCTCTCTTCCCATCTGAATCCTTGCGCATGCTGTATTTCGGATGACCATGAAACCCAGCTGAAGGCCTCTCATGCATCAGTAGATCTTGTGGTTTCCCCTTTTAGTTATTTTAATAATATATCCTGATGAAATATTACTATTTATAGTATTAGATAAAACCCAATAAAATGGGTTTATTGAGCTGAAGAAAAATACACCCCAAATTAAGAAAAACCTTAACCTTTGGGGCAGCATTCTCCCTAACATCTCGAGATATTTCATCTGTGTCGGGTAACTACAGGTGGCTAATGCAATGGCCGCCAAGGCCAAGCTGCTGCTGCGGGAGCTGAAGACCGTCAAGGCTGAACTGGCGTTTGCCAAGGAGCGAGGTGCCCAGTTGGAGGAGGAGAACAGACTCCTCAGAGAAAGTCGTGTGAAGGGCCACCACCACCCCGAGGAAGACGAAGACCTGGTAATGTGCTGGTTCCGGGTTCGGCGCGGAATCTCACGGGCTTTTATATGAATCGGCCCGAAATTGATCTGACGGACCCATGCCCGCTTTCTCCTCAGATCCGATTGCAGCTGGAGACGCTGCTGGCGGAGAAGGCCCGGCTGGCGCAGGAGAACTCCGTCTACGCCCGCGAGAATCGATTCCTGAGGGAGATTGTGGAGTACCACCAGCTCACCATGCAGGACCTCGTCTCCTTCAACGATGATGACGACCACCTCTTCCTCTCCTCCACCGCCGCCGCCGCCGCTGGGTCTCCTTCTTCCCCAGGTGCGTCCTCCCCATGACTTCTCTCTGTCTCTGTCTCTCTCTCTCTACCGCCGTGGGTCTTCGTCAGTTTGTTATTTCTCTCTCCTCTCTCTAGGGGAGGAAGGGGGTGGTGGTTTTACAGAAGAAATGCGTCGCCTGGTTGGTATGCGTCCATAGGCAGATATGCTTTGCATTGTGGCCATATGATTAAATTGCTTCATTCATATCTGTGTGAATATATAGATGTATATGTGGAGGCCCCTGATGAGAGAGCCAGAGAGAGAAAGAGAGAGTAGTTTTCATGTGGGTGAATGGGGGATCGACAAGTGGCAGGCGAAGGTGGGTTCTGGCCCAGGGCCAGTGTAGCTGTCTGGGCCCAGCCCGACGAAGTTATCCACGGGCCCCAGACCGGATTTGTGTGTGTGTGTGTGTGTGTGTGTGTGTGAGAGAGAGAGAGAGAGAGAGAGAGAGAGAGAGAGAGTAATGATAGGATGGATAATCGGCAAAAAATGGGTTATGATGGGCCGAGTCTCTTTCTAGGTAGGCCTTTTGTGGGAAGATGAAACCCTGGTTTTTATCTCATGTGGTGGCTCACGACGATCAATGACGTAGTACATCTCTCTCTCTCTCTCTCTCTCTCTCTCTCTCTCTCGGTGTCTGTCTCTCGCTCTCTATCTAACCCTTTATTCATCTCTCTTTCTCAGTCTGGCCCTTTATTCCTTTGCCCGTTTATTCCTCCCTCCTCAGTCAGTCAACGTGTCACTTTAATCTGTGTGTGTGTGTGTGTGTGTCTCTCTCTCTCTCTCTCTCTCTCGATCTCTTTCTCTCTCATCTATCTATTTTTTTGTCAATGCAAAGAGGTCATAAAAAATTGAAAATATAAAAAATTATGTATAATGCATTAATTTAGATTTGACAAATGAGATACTTAAAAAAGGAAAAAAGGACCCCCCGTTTAAAATTATATATATTTTAGTTATTCTCTTTACTATAAAAATGATGTGAAAGGAACAACATTTTCATAGGACCTTGTCCAAAAACAGTATGTTTGACTAAGATAGCCCTCTGTCACGTGGGAGCATCTGAGCGGTCGATTCCGAACCGATTGAAGGGTAATCGATGGGGCTATTCTAGGTATTTCACCATATCGGAACATCGAGAAACGGATAATTCCCGCAGATTCTCGGGTGTTTGACAACTGTTCTCTCTCTCTAAACCCAACAAAACCCAGTCTGCTCCGTTCCAGACGAGAAGAATCAGTGGAAATCGGCTAAGAATAGGAAGATCGAGTTCGATAAATTGTTGGAGAGGAGAGGTTTCTTCTCGGCAGGGGCTCGAGATCTCGCGATCCTTGTCGCTGGTGCCGCTGGGGATCTGAATCGGAAGGAACATGGGGGACAAGGCGCCGCCGCTGTCGCCGGAGGCTGCCGCCGCCATGGCGGCGGCGACGGCCGTGCAGCCATCATCGCCCCGCTTCTTCCCCCCCTCGCCGGCGGCGGGGAAGCACCGTCGGATCGCGATCGCCGTGGATCTGAGCGATGAGAGCGCCTATGCTGTCAGGTGGGCTGTGCAGAACTACCTCCGCCCGGGGGACTCCGTCGTCCTCCTCCATGTGAGCCCCACGAGCGTGCTCTACGGCGCCGACTGGGGCTCCGTCGACCTCTCGGTGTCGGCCCGCGCCGCCGCGGATGAGGGATCCGAGGAGTCGCAGCGGAAGCTGGAGGATGACTTCGATGCCTTGACCACCACTAAGGCACAAGACCTGGCGCTGCCGCTGCTGGAGGCGCAGATTCCGTTCAAGATCCACATCGTTAAGGATCACGACATGAAGGAGAGGCTGTGCCTCGAGATCGAGCGCCTCGGTCCGAGCGCGGTGATCATGGGATCGAGGGGATTTGGCGCCTCGCGGAGAACCATTAAAGGCAGACTGGGGAGCGTCAGCGACTACTGTGTCCACCATTGCGTCTCTCCCGTTGTGGTTGTCCGCTATCCGGAAGACAAGGATGGCGGCGGAGTGGTTTCTGTTTCTGTCGCGGAGCCGGAAGATGGTAGCGGCGCGGAGGATAACGCGGCGGTGTAGGAGCAGGAACACCATGACGCATCCGACGACAAGAAAGGTGAGATTATGTTCCGCGTCTGAGATGAACTTTTGAAAAAAATAAATTCCGTTTAAATTCCCTCCCTGCATCGCTCGATATTTGCATCCCCAAAACAATGATCAAGGATGCTAACTCGCGTCTTCTCCCTCGTCTTCCTGAATCTGTTATGGGTTTTGGAATTCCCCAACACTGAGGGAACAGTGTGCTTGGGGTTTTTCCTCTGTAGAACTACCGGATCTTGGTTTCCATGCCTTGGGATCGTCACCTTCTATTCAGCTTCATGTTCTTCATTATCCTGGATGATTACTTGCTGTCTCATCGGTCAACTTTTAGAAGGCCGTTTATTCTTGAAATCCATCATATAACATTTCAAGTTGCTCAAGCTGCTTTGAAATCATGATTTTGTGTTTTCTTTTATCTATTGATACTGTTTGAAATGTTCTTCCTGTTATGAATATTGGATTTCGAGAGGATTTCCTATTCTAAATCATTTGAACATATTTCTATTTCTCATGAAAGCAAAAAGAATTGATGTCATGAACCCACATCATTTCGCCTAAGTCTGCTTTGAAGATCATGATTCTATTTTTGGTCTTCTATCCATTGACGCTGTTTGAAATGTTCTTCCTGTTATGAACCTTTGATTTCGAGCAGATTTCCTATCGTAAATCAGTTAGATAGATTTTTTATTTCTCATGGAAGGCAAAAAGAATTGACGTCAGGAATCCAGCTCATTTCGCTTCAAAAGGTTATTCCTTGGTGAGGGTCATGGTAATGGTAACGAGTCAGATACCACCATGTCTCATCCCTGACGGAATAGAATACTAAGAACATGAACAAATCGTAGACAATATTCAAAGGTAAATTTCATGAGTTCTCTGAATTATCATCTTTGACAGTTGATTGGAGTCTCCCGACTGAAACCAATCACGGTTACGGTCTGAACAAGACTTCTCCGTTGGCCGCATCTACCTTTTTCTGGCACTGGACCTACTCTCAGTCGGAACTTGATTGAGGGAGTCCACATATGACACAAATGGATTCCCACAATTAGCAAAAACTTTTGCAGCTATAATATCACACTCAACCTTCATGTTTTTTGCCGGTTTCTTCAAGTCATATGCAACACAATGAATCTGGTTCATTGCAATGTCTGAATCAGAGTCCGCTGACTCGGATGGATGGCATTCGTGTTTTTACCTTTTTGCTTGACGTTTGCAGCACAATGGATCCGGTTCATTGCGATGTCTGAATCAGAGCCTGCTGACTAGGATGGATCCAGATGCCAGGCCATATCCTCCATCTTTATGTACACTAATCTCTTGAACCATGATATTTCCATATCAAGCCAAAGCCTCATTGGGAGACTTTGGAACAAAACCTGAAATGGATGATATGGGATTCGCAATCAATTGAGATGCTCCGTGCCATGGTTTTTGGTTTCCAAGTTTCAACTTCTCTCCCCCTCGAGGTCTCATAAGTTTCTTTTTTTGGGGTGTGAGCAGATAGAGAGGGGCGACCCTGGGTGAGAGGAGGGTGTGCTGTCTGAGAGAATTCGCTTGATTTTGCTGTCTTAATCTTAGTTTCATGCATATATAGTTTCTGTAAATCAAAGTCTCAGGATTTTTCTTCTGATTTGGGTGGCGGCATTATAGGTTGTTTGCCTCGTTGTGAGCTCCAATGGTGAATGCTGCATCAATGAGCTCTACTTGATATTATAAGATAGCTAAAACCAATGTCAGCCAGGTGGACCCTGTTCTCCCAGCTAGACGGCATATAATGTCGCAAGTGCTCTTTCAGCATCCCATTAACGTGCTCTGTCTAGCCTCGGGCATTATCATACCTAACGCCTGGTGAGACCGACCCAAGTTTCCTGTTTCGGAAAGTGGGAATTTATTTCCAGAAAATGATCTTATTATCTGTGGGTTTGAGCCACTTGGCAGAACCAATATGCTTGGAATATTCCCAAACCAGAACCAATATGCTTTCTATGACATTTTTATCAGTCGGATCTCTCTGTTTCTTCAGTCTCTGAGTCCTAATTTTGACAACGATCCTTATCACCACATGCATGATTCATAGAGGTTCTTGAGCAGATTTTCTGCTCTCTCTCTCTCTCTCTCTCTCTCTCTCCCTTTTTCTGGTGGTAACAACGGAACCTATATGGGTTTTGTTTTTCGGATAATTTTCCTATTTGTGGTGCCAGAGATCAGGCTCTCGGTATATATCCTAAAAAACTCTGCACTGCTTGGTATGATCTCTAGGTCGAGCATGACTTTGCCGATGATCATCTGCTCATGAGGGTTGGTTTTTATGGGCAGATGATCGGTCAGATGTTTATCCGAAAATGGGACAGCTTGATTAAATGTGGTTATTTTTCTCCTTTCCTTGGTGTGCAGATCAGAAATCTACAGATCAGCTACGGAATATTGTCCCCTCCCCCTTTTCGGTGGGGAATTCGCTGGAGCTTCCAGACCTGTCAGTTGTTGTGGTTTCTTGTCGGGGCTCCTCTTGGCTGTCCTTCGTTGCTGAGAACCTTCTGACATTTACCCCTCTCTCTCTCTCTCTCTCTCTTGACTGTCTTCATTTCTTGGTGAGAACATTCTTCCCATTAGTGGTCTCTCTGTCTGTCTGTCTTGTTTGGCTTGAATCTCTATGCTTCTCTCTCTAGCTTAAGACGACACTCAGCGCTAGGAATGAAACCAGTGAAGAACACAGTGTACCATAACAACGTACGATCATCGTCCCCAAAACCCACTCCCACATCGAGAGAGTGAGAGAGAGAGAGAGAGAGAGAGAGAGAGAAGGGAAGCTTAGAGGGCGCCCTCGCTCCGGATTCTACGAAGGGGATTGATGGGGCGCAGGCCGCTGAGCAGCCTCCCGCCGATCCCCGGCACGCCGCTGATCCCCTTCGATCCCCCATGCGGCTTCGGCGGAGCCGCTGCCGCCGTCCCACGGCTCCCCCGCCACCGGCCCCCCGCCGTCCCCGCGGAAGCCTTGAGAGGTCCGCTGGAGGCGGTGGCACCCCTCCGGGCGGCGGCGGTGGGGCGGCGGTGGTCCGATCTGACGCCGCCGCGGTCGCTGAGGGCCGCGGCGGCGGCACGATCGGCGAGATCCTTGGAGGAAACGGCCCTCACGGCGTGCCTGTTGAAGTAGACGAGGCGCGGGAGGAGGCCGAGGATGTGGCGGCGGAGCTGCTCCTCGCCGACGTTCCTCTGCGCCGGGTTCCCATCGAGATTGACGGCCTGCAGGGAGGCGTAGTTGGCGGCTAGCTGGCCGAGCGACTTGGCCGTGGAGATCTTGTTACCCCGCAGGTCGAGGACGCTCAGCTTCAGCAGCCGGTGGAGCCCCTCCACCTCCCCGATCTTGTTCCCGCCGAGGTACAGCTCCTTGAGTGACGAGCACCCCGCCAGCCCTGCCATGCATAAACAGATAGAACAATCAATGAGCACAGGCGTTTTTCTCAAATTCATTCAGATTGGGGGAGGGATTCTGATGCTCCTGAATTAGTAGATCAGTGTGGTGTTTGTTAACATTTAGAACAAAAGGTGGGTAATTGGTTGATACATTTCTGGATGAATTTTCAGTTTTTTTTCATTGAACAAGTAAGAATGAGATTCATGTTCACTAAGAACTTGAATAAAAGTAATAAATCAGACTAACTATGCATACTGAATGAAAAAAATTAAATTACCCAGATATTAATTAAGATTTCTTGAGGCAGCGAACAACATATATGCTCAGTAATAAATAAAAATAGATATTAATTATGATTTGAAGAGCTTAATGAACTTCAATGAGGATCATAACAATTATCCCCAATAAAAGTTTTAAAAAGCGAGCACCATTGAGACCAAGCAAATATCTCGAATATTCTTCTTTTTAAAAAAGAAAAATCAGATATTAACCGAGAACATCAAACTGACAATGGCGGAGGACTCTCACCATGTCCGATCCTCAGGATTCGATTGTAGCTCAGGTCAAGAACACGGAGGCGGGTCAGCTCCCGGAGACCTTCAATGGCTGAGATATTGTTCCTGGAGAGATTCAGCACGTGAAGGCCCCTTGGAAGGGCTCCCGAGGTCATCCTCACTGGAGAAAAATAGCAAAAGAAGAAGAAAAAAAAGAGCTGCTATTAGATCACCATCAGTCAGAGCTGTTAAATATATACACCCCATATTTTATAAGAAGTAATTAATCCTCATGAGAGATGATCGATCGATGTTCCATACCAATTGCATTGCCGGAGAGATCAAGAACCCTCAAACTGGTGAAGGCACCGAGAAATGGGATCACCACCAGCCCGAGATTCATCATCTGAGCCGAGGTCGAAGACGGGGCCAGGGCGGAGATATACCGGTGAGCCACCTCTGCACCGCCAATGCTGCCACCGCTACTGCCTCTGGGGTTTGGTCTGGTGGAATCCCTCCTCTCCTTGGGCTCAGAAGAGCGCTCCTCCAGCTCTTCCACAAAGCCGGCATCTTCAATGTCAATCTGACGGACCCACTCCTCGATCCTCCTCATATTCTGGATATGGCCCCCATCGGCGGCACCGCCATTGAACCCACCATCTTCCATGAAAACCTCGTCTCTATCAGGCCCTTCTCCGAATTCCATAAACATTCCTCCAGAATCTCCCACGGGGCCCAATGAAGCTGCCTCAAAAGGGTTAAATGGGATCTCAAACTGGATCCCTTCCTCCATAGAGCGCAAGTCCTTTGCCGATCGTGACCGGGAAGGCCGAGGGGAGGAAGATCCGCAGGCTGCCAAATTGGGTAAGGATCGCACCTTTGGGAGAGTCCTTGGGCCTAATCCAGCTGCCAGATGATCAGTAGATGCCTTCCTGCCATCATCTTCAGAGTACCCACCACCACCAAAGAAGGTGGCGCTGTTTGGCTGAGAATTATCTCCCTGGCTCTGATTCTGATTTGCCGTGATTCCAAAGGCCTCATCATGGAGGAGTTCTTCTCCAGGGATTGACCCTTGATCGGGTCCTTCATCTGGGTCCAGAAAAGGGAATCCTCCCTCTCGGCCCAGCTCGCTCCACACTGAGTGGCTCTTCTTAAGGCCTGGGCTCTGAGGAACCCCGATCGAGCCCGATTCCTCCACCTCCCAAGAACACCCAAGTTGAGAGGGCTTCATAATCTCCCAGTCTCTTGAGTCCAGAGAACTATTTGACATAAAAGAAGCTATAATGCCAGAGTTCTTAGAGAGAAAGAGGTAGGGGTGTATTTAGCCGTGGTCAAGAGAGAAACCCTTGAGGAGAAGGCATATATGCTGGTTATGGCAAGGCCGTGCCCAGAGTGGCGGCTGGGGTCCTGTCGACCCTGCTGGGTAGTTTCCCCACACCCACTTGGAGCGGTGAGATGGGGGAGGTCCCCTTGAAGGGGCCAGAGTGGAAATAAAAACCTAACCCAAGTTGGGGTACAAATGGAGCTGCAAGGATTCCACACCAACAACAACAACAAAAACAGTCATAATTGAATTGAAATAAGGTATTGTAGATATTTCAACACGATAGAGAATTTCTATGAAAATATTTTGTAAAAACCAGTCGACTTTGGCTCATCACCCAATTTCAAAGATTTCAGTGTTGAAGGGGGAGGATTTTTGAAGAAAGTATCTCTCCAATGATGGAGAGATTATGCAAAGTCTCAGCAACTTAGACCGAAAAATTGAAATTTGCAAGTGTTTCAGAGTTCTTGAGGATTTTTCAGGAAAATGCTTTTGCGATGCTGGAAATCATCGGCAAATACTCATCAACTTTGTCTTGGCACCCAAACATCGGCATAAAAAACTGAATTTAAGTATTCCAGTGTTCTTGAGGATTTTGCAAAAAAAGTTCATGCGTAATATAAACAAGAAAAATTAAACAAAGACCCCACCGCCTTACACTCAACAGGCTTGTGTTCAGTTGACGCCAGGAAATAATTGTGTTTGTGAGATTTTTCCTTGTAGCTTTAGCGAGAATAAACTCAACGGCAGACTCTTCAACCAAGAGAGAGGAAGACTGGTGGGATAAGACACCTCATGAGCTAATTATAATCCGCGTTCATCAGGAGACGCTACAAAATGGAATTTCACATCTCACTACTTCACCTCTAGTTCTGATTCTCCCTCCCTTTCCCTCTCTTTCCCTTCTGGGACTCACAGAGCCCAAGTCTATTTGTTTACTAGGATAAACCAAGGGCTTTGTCTGATGCAACTCCCCCTCTCTCTCTCTCTCTCTCTCTCTCTCTCTCTCTAATATCTGGGTTCCAAGATGGATTTAGAAAACATGTAGATTCGACTCATAGGAGTTTGAATGTGCATCAACCGAAAACTGATACATGACCAGTAACTGTCTCGAGAACTGATTCCACAAGTTTTACCCAGCCATCCAATTTCAGACTCCGTGAAACAGGAAATCACAGATAAAAAGGATAATACGGCTAAATCATCTTACCTAACGTGAGAAAAGTTGTTCCATAGATCGGAACGTCTTCATTCCTCCCGAAGAAAGATGAATCATCTAGCTGGGCTGATCAAAGCTAGTCGGTCGAAGCCGGGCCAAAAACCTGGCATACAGGACCAGAGAGAGAAAAAATTGAGCCGAAACTGACAGAGAAGGAAGGGGAAAGGTTAACGGGCCGCCGGGAAAGGAACCAGAATCCGAAAGAACGCGATGAAACGGAGAAAAGGTACCACGAACTTAGGAAGGAAGGATACTGTGAACCGGGAAGGTAACGAGGCCCTGGAGATCGAGGAGCAGCTCACCTTCCCCACCGCGGGGATCTGATCAGGAGTCACCAGAATCCGCCCTAGCACCTTGTTTCGCCGCCGCTGCGAAGCGGATGAAGACGGAGAGGAGAAGACCACGGCAACCGAATCATTTCCTCTCCATTTTCTATTTTTTCCTGGAGACCATGGCGGGCGACCGACCGCTATTTATAGGGCGGTTGGCATAGAGAGATAGAGATAGATAGAGAGAGAGAGAGAGAGTTAGAGATTGATAGAGCGAGAGCGAGCGAGAGAGAGAGATCGCCTGATGGGCCAGGTCGTTATTAAAGGGTCAATGCCTCATGAGCAGACTGGACACTCGACCCTCCTACTCTGAAAGGAACATTAACAATAAAACCCAAAAATAATATTTTAATTACAGAAACCTTATCAATAAGTTTAATTTAAAATTCACCCTTTTTGTCTTTCACTCCCATGAAACCCCACTAGACGTTAATGATTCGAGATGACACCAAATTTTACCTTCCTCCCGCTTTCTACATCACATAAATTTAAATATTTTTATTTAAAACCTTACTACTTTAAAATTAAATAACGCATTATTTTATTATTTTTGGACCCGTTCTATATATGAGCCTAATGAAAAGCCCAATAATTTTAATCTTGGTCGGAGAGGGAGAGAGAGAGAGAGAGAGAGAATGGAGTACAAAGACCGATTTAGCAAGAGGTCAACATAATTTTGGGTTGACCTCCTGCTGAAGGCTGAACGGGAGGATTTGAAGGTATTATTGGCCCATTATTTCAGCAGCCCATTTTATTATTTTAAACATTATTTTTCAAAATTAAATAACGCATTATTTCATTATTTTTAGACCTATATTTGAGCCTAATGAAAAGCCGAATAATTGTAATCTTGGCCGGGAGAGAGAGAGAGAGAGAGAGAGAGACCGATTTAGAAAAGAGGTCAACGCAATTTTGGGTTGACATCCTGGTGAAGGCTGAAGGGGAGCATTTGAGGGTATTAATGGGCCATTATTTGAACAGCCCATTTGGCCCAATCCGATCCCACCAACCGGGGTGGGAGGCCCAAAATTGGACTGATTTGTCATGAAACTCGTGAATTATTGGGCCGGGCCCATTTATTACAAAGGCCCACTATGAGCCCATGTGTCATTTACAGAAACCTAAACCCAAGGCCTTAGAATTCACGGAAAAAAAATCATTTGACACACATATACTAGATCCAGGTTGCCTTTCGGGCCTGAAAAAGGAGCTCCTATTAGGATAAATCTGGCATGGAAGATGGAAAAAACAGAGTTTCATGCCTGGCCCATGCGATCAAACCGGCACATTCTACATATTTTTTCTTCTCCCAGATTTTGCTTCTAAATTAGGAAATATCCAACTCTCTCTCTCTCCTCAGTCCTCCAGCTGATCATCATCTTCAGCCTTCCTTCCTCCCAAAGAGCTTGACAGGGGATGGGGGCTTGGGCTTTGGCTTCCCATCTGCCCTAATTGCGGTATCACCATCATCTCTGGTGATGATCCGCA
The DNA here is from genome assembly GCA_902729315.2 of Spirodela intermedia. Lineage (NCBI taxonomy): Eukaryota > Viridiplantae > Streptophyta > Magnoliopsida > Alismatales > Araceae > Spirodela > Spirodela intermedia. The sequence goes on from LR746265.1 coordinate 7,636,250, forward strand.
GAGGGTGGGCTTCGGTGTTGAAGACCCACTCGTCGAAGGAGATCACCGAAGGAGGGGAGAAGAGGAGGTAGAGATACTTGAGGGTCTCGGCGAGGAAGAAGCTCTGCATCTTGTTGTCCTTTGCCCCCGAGTTGACCTAAAAATGGGGAACAGAGGATCGGGCAGGGAGAAGGATCAGCCAAGAACCTGGAGGCATAATACGAATTTTACCATATGTAGGCATAGATGATCAAATAATAAAAGAACCGACTGAGAAACCAGAAGGATGCACTTTACAACAGTCTTTTCGGATGCAAATTCTTGATTTAATAATATTTTAAATCAAAACCAAAGAACAACCTGCTCATCTTGCAATCAGAAAAAAAATGGGGATTCCCTCTCTACGACTTGAAAAGTGGCCGCTCCAATAAATGGGCAGATCCTCCATAAAAACTAGGAAGATGTACTGTAATGCAGTTTTTTTTTTGCACAAAAACCCTTGGCTGAAACATAGTTCACATCAAAACCGAAGGAAAGTCATTTATCTTGCAACTGGAAGAATGTAATATTCTCTCTCTAGGACTTGGTTGGAAAGTGGCAGTTCAGTGAGTAGATTTCCCCTTAGAATCTAGGGAGATGGGCTTTGATAAGAGTTTTTAGCAGACTAACAGCCGATTTAAACATATTTTGAATCAATAGAAAAAGGAAAACCTACTAGTCTTGGGAAGATCAACAAGAGAGGATCATGAGCCCAGCAAGAAGTATAAGACAATTTATGTGAGATGCATGAGAAGGGCTGCAAAGGAGACTTACGTCCTTTAAACCAACGTAGCCAGAATCGATGCGAGAGTTCCTCTCAAATGCTTGGAATATGTTCCATCCCCACTCTTGATACGTTTTGTTCCCAGTAAACCGCCACAGGTACATGAGCGACTCCACAGTCTCAGGTCTCAAAATGTTCCACGCTGTACCCACATTCATATCCTGGAATGGAATTTCTTAACTTTTTTGTGGGAATTAGAAGAGAGAGAGAGAGAGAGAGAGAGAGAGAGAGAGAGAGAGAGAGAGAGAGAGAGGGAGGGCACAAGAATATAGGAAAAAGAAAAAAAAAAAAAAATTTCTAGGGAAGTTGTGTATCACACCTCCCCAGCTCGGAAAAAGTAGTTCTCTCCAGCCAGTTTTGTGGGGGTCAACTGGTAAAAGTTGTAGCAAGTTGAAGCAAGCTGCACATGAAGATATTTCTTTTCTTAGAAATAGAAGAGAATTCACGGATATATGGTTAATTAAAATAACAAAACTAGTGTTATTTGACGTTACAGGAAGAAAGAAAATAAATCTGGAAAGATTCAGAATCAATGTGCGAGCATCAAGATTTTATAGAATCCGAAGACTACAGCACTGAGACTCAGTTTGAGTGTATTCTTAAATAGACTAAGTTTATATGATCAAGAGAGGCACAGTCATCTTGTTAGTTTACTAATATTGTTCAAGTAGAAACCAAAATTTTGGACTACCGATTTAATGCCTTACAAGTCAATGAGACGAAAAACAAAACCCCAGAGTCAAAGGTCAACTATACGGCACGGAAAGATTTTCTGGCCTATGATTTCTGTCTATGAAATATGGGGATACAATTTAATATATAACACCTTTTATGATCCTTCAAAGAAGGTTTTACGCTTATAATTTATGAAGCACAATAAATTAACTCATGTAATTTATAATTTTTTATAAACAATTTTCTAAGAACATCTAAGAAGGTTTTATAATTTTAAGGCCAAAAGATTCTAAGAACTTCTTCAGTAGAAAGATCATGAATGGGCATGTATACCCAACAAGAGTACCTCTTCTGCAAGGGATAGAATTTTCGCGGCTTTCTCTGGACCATAACCAGACGATCCTAGCGCTAGCATCCCAGGAGCGAAGCATGCCAGTTCATCCATCTGCAATTTTAGAGTCAAGGCTCTCAGACAGTCAAACGCCAGAGTGCAACTACGCATGCAAAGAGAGAAAGCTACCTTATCCGAAAGAGAATTCCCACTTTTCTCGCAGATGTAGGAGAAAGAAGATGGCGTTGTCTTGCGAACCAAACTTTGAAGGCCCTCCATTGACGTCTCCCACATTTCTCTGTTTTTGCACATAAAAGTTCGGAGAAATATGGAGCAAGTAATTTAAATCGCTACTCATCGGTTTGATCATCACAATCAACAAAGGGAATGACGGATACCAAAGAATTTTTTTTGAAACGAACAAAAGCAATAGTTCTGAGAAAGTGGGGAATGACCAGAACTCAGACCTATAATGCTTCACGGCTTCAGTTTTATTCCCTTGTATCCACACTTTAAGCAAGTACTCATAAAAGCTGCAAAATATGAGTCCCATTGAGTCGATTTCAGCCTTGCGGGATAACAAATTAATACAATGTTGTTGTCAATATAGTTTTCATAGGTTATCATCGGAATTAACTGTGATTATAACATAAAGATGGGGCCCACTCAACTCATAGCCAATTGGTTTTGTTATCCTCTTAAAAAGGGAAAAATAAAAAATGTGTTCCTAACCGAGTCAAACCAGCTGCTATTTAAAGTTCCAAGATAGTTGGGATGGGCATTACTGAAATCTGATATAGGGGATAATCAGATGCTATACAAAAGTTATAAAATTGAAATGCAATAGTGATTATCTGCAAAGTATTAAATATTAACTTTTGCAAAAAATAATTCCAAAGGCAATGAATGACGTGAATAAATCTAAAATAGGAAGAGTTATGATGAAGCAAAAAAAAAAATATGACCTATCACCCATTGCGCCAAAAGTGACTGTTGCATGATAGGATGGCTTCCCGGAATGAGGGTTAATATATATCGGCAGCAGACCATCACTGGGGTACACTTTCTGGATTTCTTTAATTACTCTCTCCACCTAAACAGAGAAACAAGAAGCATTCAGTTTAGGATCCCAAAGCTTTCGCTAATTGCAACATTGAAGAAAGTACTATAATTTATTATTTAAAGGATGTGAATGAAAGTAAAAGCCCATTTAGGATGTAAAAGGATATACATATCTAGATATAGATATTTTTAGCGACCCATGATTTAAATGGAAACATAAACATCGAGTGGAGAAAAAGGTGGCATACATGAAGGATACGACAACCGATTATAAATCGGAATCCAAATTAAAACAGTTTCAATTATTTGGTTTTAATGAGTAAGGGATATCAACAAAAACTGATTCTATACGTATCACTCTTATTTTTGATATATATATATATATATATTTATGCATATACTGACGGGAATAAATGTTTAGGTGCCCACTTTCCACTAAGTGAAAGAAGAGATTTTTGTTCTATTATTGACAGAAAATGCGGGATGCTTTTTTGTCTTTTTGTTAATGCACTATTTCATAACATCTGGTGCCTGAGATCAATTACTAACTAATTCTAAAGATCTAAATATTTCGCAGGATTCCACATGAATCACGAATTTTTCAAAGCATATGCTTTAAAATATATTTTAAAAAACTATAGAAATAAATTGAAGGTAATAACTTGAAATCTAATTGACTAGAGAATATGTTGGTAAGACAATATAGTTCCAAAAATAATTAGAAGAATAAAACCCATTTTGCCTGATCAACGGTAGAGGGCTTGGAACCACATGCCATGAAGGTTTAAGTTTTCTTCATCATCCCTGAAGAAACGATACCTCTCCTTAGTGTCTTTACTGTATAACTATTTCTTTTTTACCCCTTTTGAACCACACTGCAAAAGTTCATCAGGTTACTTATTTTTATGGTACTTCCCCGACCTCAGAATTTGCGATTTGCTGCAATGCGTGTTCTACCCTTATTTCGTGAGATATTTAATCATTTAGCAGATTAAAAAAAGTTGGCAAGGCCTGAAGCACCAGGGATGCCAATTATTCGGACCTAGGGCCTTCGATTTATGAAACAATCAGGAACTACCGACACGACGCTTTGGCTACCTTCTGACTTGGACATGCTTTTCTACTCCAAGCAAGAATGGGAGAAAAATACTTGTAGTAACTGAATCACTCTTAGTAACATACAAATAACAAAACTATCGGAAAAAATGTTATCAAAGAAACTGGAATAAAAATAGTAAGCGTCATTTCTACACCAGCGTCGAGTGAAACTACCTTCTGCTGATACTTAGGGTCACCTGTCCTCTGGGATAAAGCAATAAATTCGAGCTGCTCGGTGCCCGAATCTGCTAAGATACTATCGCCCTGGTAGAATAAATGCAAAGCTTGTGAACTTCTTATATAGAAAAACAAGTATGATGGATCTTTTTATCTAACTGAAAATCTGCGGAATTTGTATTTACGAATTTCTCCAAACATATTCCATTTGGAGCCAAGGGCATCAGATACGACATTACAGGCATGCATAGCAAGAAATAATAATAAGTATCTGTTTTTCATTTGTGCAAGTTTTACAGATTTTCTTCAAAATCAGCAATCTACCTTTTTGCTGACAACTCTCTTTACTGTCATGTATTAATATTATTCAAAAAGTTCCTAAGATTGCATTTTACTTTTTCTTAGAAATCCAAGGAGACATCCAGTTTTATTGTATCCCAGTTAAATAAGGATAAACAGCGTGGGCTTCATATTATTCTTGTCTACTACCTGGGATCTTAGGTTTTCTGCTGCCCACAATCCAAGCCCCTCACAAAATGACATTTCAGTGAAGCCTGTCGGTTTGGAATTTTCCAATATAATATTTAGTGTACTCAAGAAGAGAATCAATGTATGATTGATTGCAAATACACCTCTGATAAATTGAACATGACCAGGTGAAGGAATGTTTTTGCATGATGAACCATTGATTGACTAGAATTTCAAGTACTGTCTTATGGCCATTAATTGAAATGTGAGTGGACGATGAAAATCTGGGGAAAGAGAACAATAAAGAACCTTTGGATGTTGCAATCACCATGATGTCTTAGATACCAACTAGGACATGACATACGTGGGACATCATCAATGAGACATACAAGACAATAAGGGAACACAACTTGGAAAAGCGTGTTTAAATAAATCTGTTTGAAGAACTTAAGAGAAATCTTCATACATAAAAAGATGGACAAATTCTAATGCATAACTTAGTAGTTGTCAGCAGGATCCCACATAAAGTGACTTGTTTGTCAAATTAAAGTAGTGAAGATTTAAGTGGCTTTCACTAAATGTATAAAAAGTCTGAATTGTGTCCTTTTCTTAAATATGGATTGACTAGTTGGTTTGATGATCCATCATGCCATTCACTCGTTGATCTTGGTTATGTTGGGTACTCAAGAAAGGAAAGGGATGCCTGCTTTGAAGGATTGAATGGGGCAATATAAGTCAGAGTAAGCCCATTTTAGGGAAAGATTGACCAAATGCGAGGAAGAATATTCAAGAAAGTAGATATATCAAAAAACTGATCAGAAAAATAAAAAAAGATAGAATAATTAGATCAGGATTAGGCAAATACACCTACTAGTATAATCAGACTAAATCTGTTCTCAATACATGTAACACTCGATACATGGATTAGAGTACAACAGACATAAATCGATCATCTAACATGCATATTTAAGATCTATTGAGATACTAACCATATCGATTTTAATAGCCTAACCAGAATTTAATAAATCAGAAAGTGATTCTAAGAAAGTAGTTGAATGATTGCTAAATGCTGAAATGATTTACAGTCCAAAGATAGTAATATCAACAAGCAGTTTCGACAGTCAAGCTCTCATACTATTAATGGTTCATGCTCCACTGTTTCAACACATCTTTGCACGTTTTAAGAAGTCAATTAGGTCAATTGACATTAGAGAATAGTCATTGTTGAACGCAACAAGTCCAATGAGAGCACCTATTAAGTGTGTGAAAAAGAACATACCCCTGTCCATCCAAAATTGTGTGGATTGCCACGCGCCAAATTTATACTGTTGTAAGGGATTCCAGACGGTGAATCCCAGGCAGGTAACAGCCTGTTTCCAATATCTTGAGCTTTTGAAAGAAATAGCTTGTCTCCAGAGAGATCATATGCACTCAACAGACCACCAACCACCCTGTAATTAAAGTGCAAAAGATAGGTGTAAGGAAATAGGCATGTGTACTATTGCAACATAATATTCACATAAGAGCCCACCAACTGTTCTTTGATTGAGCTGAAGTACCTAAGAAAAAAAAAAAGCACAAATGCAGTTGTGAGATGCTGATTTAAGATATTTCCGATTTCCATTGCTTTAGAATGTTTCTACTTCTGATATGAATGGGATAAAATACTTGAACATCACACTTATGTTGTCCAAATGAGTAGCATGCTAAGCTAGCCAAATAATTATGCAAATGGTCAAACGGTAAAAAAGATATGTCTCAAGCAAAAGATAACTGCGGTTAAGAAATCATGGTATATAGAACAATTAAAAAACCAAAACCTCACACCACGACCTTATGGTTGTCTCAAAGACACTGGCTTCATAGTCTTTGTTGAAATCCAAGGAGTTCGCAACCCACCTGCCATCAAAAGGTAATAAAACAGAATATCAAATGGAGAACAGTCAAAAAAAGCATTTAGTCGCTTCGGTACTACGATGGATAAGATTGGTGCCACATCTTTTGTGTTCCAAGGAGGATATGGTATTTCCTATTTCAAGTTTTCAACAACTACCCTGTAAAACATAAAGGTTTAAGTAAAGGTAAGATATTAATAGGCATCTGGTAATGACCAAAACCAGAACCGTTTGTAACTACAATAGTTTAGCCCATTTTCGACCGTGAAGCAATTGGTTTCTAAAAGTCATACTTTTACTGAAGGGCATGCATCCAGAAGTTTTACTATCAGCATTTTTACCACTAAAATATTTAGGGAGACATTTATAGATGCATACCATCGTTCTTCCCCCTTCAAATTAAAATATTTACAGGCCAACAGTTTCATATCATAGGAAAACATATTTGAATAAAAATTAATTAATTTATCCATAAAATATACTCATGACTATTGTAAAATCATGGAGAGAAACCTCTGTCCCAGAGGACAGAGGGGAGAACGACAGACCACCTCACTCATTCATTCACTCTTAATGTCCCTTAAATAGGGACGAACCCTGCATACAGATTTCTATGATACCCTTAGTTATTACAATATTACACTTAGATCCTCTAACTATAATATGTGATGTGAAAAAGTTTCCAAGTTTTGATTGTACATAAGGATATATTTGTTCAGCTCTGTCAAAAGGGAATCGATTCAGTTAAGCTATGGCTTCAAATGAATCAATCCCTTCGCAACTAGTTCTCTCTTTTTATTTCTTCCCACAAAAGTTCGGGATAAATGTAGAAAATCAATATCCTACTGACTGGATTTATCTTACAGCAAAATTTTATTCTTCATCCTTTAAATGATCTCACCTTTAAGCTATGCATTCTCCTTGACAGCATGCATGCAAACTTAGGAACACAAACTGGGCATTGGGTGAGATCAGCTCAGAAAGATCCTCATTAGATTCTGGTTCATCTGATCCCCAGTCGAATATGATGAATAAAGAATCGGCCCATTCTGTTCTGACTATAAAATGTTTACAGCAAAAGACAGCTAGGTCTGGTTCCTTTGGACTAGATCAAGGCTACATCCTGGGACATTGGAGAAGTCCAGAAGTAAACTAGATGAATTTTCTAATTCAAGTTCTTCACCATTATGAAGGTAGAGTTGGGGAAACTTTGGTATAAAAGTAGGATAGAATGACATTTTCCTCTATTTTTTAGATTGAAGAGGTCAAATCTGTCAGGATCTGAAGGAATATTTGGTCAGATGGATTGACAACCTCTGTAAGATCGCTCCAAATGCAAAACTCAAGAAGTCTGCAAGGGATCAAGGATGGAGTCTTAAAGTCAGAAGAAATATCACTGAACAAGGAACTGGTGTTTTCATCACATTGAAGCAGGCATCCGACAGCACATATCAACAACTCAATGAAAGAAAAAAGGTTACAGAGAATGGACATGGACCATCGAAAAAGGAAAAGTTTCAGTCGTGTGATAGGCAACAATGAAAAAGGATGGAAGGTTTAAGTAAAATTGTCGCATGGTATAGATGAGATTCCTACCAAGATAAGAACTTTCCTTTGAAAATCGTTTATTGGAAAATTCCTAAATGAAGCTGATTTCTAAAAAATATATATTGCCAAAATAGCATCAGGGATACCTTCAAAAAATTTAATGGAGGAAATTAGAGCATTTCTTTCTCCAAATCTGAAGAGAACTGCACGTTTTTTATCAGAGGCCTGTAATTTAGATTTTTGATGCAACAAGCAAAGGAAAACACTTTTCGATTGTTGCGGCCAAAAAAATTCCATCTCATGAGGTGAATGATTTTCAATGCCTCTGAGATATGATACTTTGAATGTACTGAAGATGAATACTTTACACGGAAATAGAAAAAAATGGGTAAAAAATAGATGAAAATTCAATGGTGGCAGCTTCGGTCATAAACATCTAAGTACAACAACGAAAGAGTAATAAAATAAATTTCAAGAGTCTGACTGTCATCAAAGATATCATCTCCAAAGGAAAGGACCTTATTGATGAAGGGGATACTGTAGCCAATGTTGAGAGTTCCAATATACTTCCCTTTGCCTCCATCTCAAAAAAAAAAGTGAGTAATTTATGTTCGTTACTCTTAGAGATAATTTAGCCTCCAGCTGACTATTGGGATATTTATTTATTTTAAAAATTTTCAGCACGTTTCTTATGCGTGTGTTGTAAATTCGCCTTTCATTAAAACAGCTGCGGTTCATTCCATCATCAGAAAACATACATGAATGAAAAAAATGAAGACCAGTAGGAAATTAAGAAAAAGGCCACCATTTTAGCAACAGAAGACATACTCTCTAGCCTCTTTAAACTGGTCATGAAGGCCCATTATGTACAATGTGTCGAGGGAGTCCACCAGAGTTGCTCCAAGACCACCAAAGCTATTGACACCATTCTTGGTTTGAGGCTGCCCAGAATAACATATATTGATATAAATTATATAATAAAAAGATATGATGCGCCTCAAGGCGTTGACTATAACAGCGATTGATATACATCTCAAGCTCGCAGCTAACCTGGAGTTCATCTTGGCCCCAGGCGTACTTTACATAGGAGCTCCAGGCGTGAAGCATCGCTTCTTTTACCTTCCCTCTACGTTCAGCATCAAGAGGATCGTCATGAAAAGCAATCTTCTTGGGTGATGCATCTAATTTCTCAAGAATGTTCTCACTAACATCCCCTGGACTCCCTGTTAATTGTTGTAGCTATATACATTTGGTAAAGATTAGAGACGTCTCTTCTGACTCTCTCAGATGACACAAAGTCAAGCAATTAAAAGACAACCATGATGGGGACATAAATAGTTACCTGATGGCGTAGTTGAGACAAATCCTCATTTAATTTAGAAATTTCTTCCTGCAAAAAAAAGTGACCCATTAATACCCATTTGTTAAAAAAATCAAGATGAATATCAAAAAGGGACACACACTTGTATGAGTGCACACATGTATATATAAGAATGACGTTGTGTTGTCAAGAAAGAAACTTTTTTCATACACTGGTTCAATGGAGCAAAGTGTAAAGATGTATAGCAATATATCTCTCCACGACAATGTACATATCTCGGATGGTACTAGTCGCCCACAGTTTAACACCAGCGGAAAATATCCTCGAAAATGCTCCTGCGTTCATCTCATCACGAGAGAAAGGTAGAAACCAATGGAGAGGAGACTCGTGAGGCCAGTGGGCGAGCAGAAAGGTATCCTCTTCCTCGCAAAATTAAAGCTCACGTTACTCTCCGGGAAGAAATTTTCCAGTATTTCTGGAAGGTGTGTACGCAAGAATGTGGTGACTTCCCAATCTCGTGCAATTGAAATCTCCGTTAATGACAGATCATGCACGGGTTACCCTTCTCCATCTAATCTCAGAAAAGGCAGAACGCTACATTGGCTCAAATTGACAAGGAAGGATATCAATATCAAGAGATTTGTCCTCCAACGAAAGCGAATCATCAGCACCAACGTGTGCGAGAAAACGACGGCGAGGGGGGGAGAACACACCTTGTGCTCGCGGACGAGGGTCTGCCGATCCCAGACGCCGATGGACACTACGACGAAGGCGATGACGAGGAGAGCCAGCCGCTTGGGGCGCCTCAGGTAGTACGACGGATGGATCCACCTCAACCTGCTCGACGATCTGGTCCGCGCCATCGGATCCGCCGTCCGCCGCCACCGACACGCCCTCAGAAACTGCAGCTCCGATCCCCCCCCTAGCTTCTCCTGGTCGAACTCATCTCCCCTCCCAATGAGATTCCTGATTCCGGAAGAAATCCCCGGAAGAAAGGAGACAGTCAGGACCTTCCAGAGCTCGGTTTCGCCTCCCCACCGATCTGGAATCGCCTTCAAGCTCTAGCTTTCCGAGCAGGTCGTCGCTGACGTCCTACCGACGACCGCCACATAGCGAGAGAGAGAGAGAGAGAGAGAGGACCGTTCGATTGAGGACTGAGAAAACTTCCACCGTGACGACGACCTACCTCGTTGACATCCTCAGAACTCTGGCCATCTCGTGGACCGGCTCTGCCCGGCCCGGCCCGCCGACCCCTGTAAAAATATTTAATTAAAAATTTATTTCCTGAAGATTATTGGTCAGGCAGCCCAAAAGATAAATCCAAATATGAATAAATTTTAAATCTGTAAAAAAAAATATTTAAAGACGGAAGCCTAGTAATCAGGGCAGCCCCGTGTGAGAGAGCCCATGGCCCGTCAGGGAGCCCAATAATTACGTTGATTAGCATAGAAACGTTGGTAGATACTCTCCATATATACTTCTCATGTTTTTTGATTTATACCCTAAATTTTGTTTCTAACTCCTTATCTTTTTTGAATTTTGAAAAAGCTCCCCACTAATTAATTATTGTTAGCACTAAACTCCTCTAACGCACCATTGAGTAGGTAGGGTTTAGGCGGGTTAGATCTTACCACACGAGGAAATGATGTATTTACCCCCTTCTCGTGAAATACGTTAATTTCCCTTTTCAGGTTCGGTTTTATGCTTTATGCTCGTGGGATAGAGAGTGGAGAGAGAGAGAGAGAGAGAGAAAGAGAGAGTTTCTGCTCGTTTGGATCGGCCATGGGAAGGGCGACAGTGGGGGATGGGGATGCTCACCATCACGAGCGGCAGCAGTGGCGGAGAGGGGAGGATGTGGCGGCGCGTGGCAGCAGGGGGGAAGGCGGTCAGGGGATTCGCTCCACAGGGCGGCAGGTGCGGCACCAGAAAGAATCGACGGCCGCGGTATTCGTGGCGCTGGATTACCTGTTCCTCCTGATCTTCTTCGGATTCCTAGGATTTTTCCTGATTCAGATCTGGCGCGGTGCGAGCGGCGGCAGATGATCAATGCGTCCAACCGGTCCGTTTCCCCATTTTTCCTTCGGCATTGTCTGTCCAGGGCTTCTTTCTTGATTTCCCTTTACAATAACGTGCGTTCCACATTCTTGTTCCGAACATTCGGTTATGAATCGAAGCATTACAATGATCTATTCTTAAGGCCGTAAGCCGCATTAAGTAATCACCAGATCCGGAGAAAAATGATCCACAATCATACTCAAGGGATTCCGGACATTGAACGGATTCGACAGCCCCCATGGATTCGCCTCGTGTTCTAGCAGACTCTATGGTTCCTCTTTCCTCTTTGTTTCTGAAGACCTTCCTGACAGTCTAGTAAAATCTCCAGGGCTGCTACCACTGATGAGATTTTCCTTTTCTCGTTCCATCTCGGAGTATCCAGATCTCGGATGCTCAATAACTTTGTTAAATCTGCGCGTCTTCATGAGATCCAGCTTGCTCAAACCTGATGGAAATCCACTGATGAATTCACATTGACGGAATCAGTGAGAATCTGTAGATCTTTGTTCAATCATGCTCGTTCCGACCTGATGGAATCTCTCTGAAACAGGGACAAGCTGCAGAAGATCATGTTCAAGTAGGTTTTCCATAATCTGTTTGCCCATACTCTCTAAACCACGGATTACAAAGCTTCCACGGATTACAAGTAGGAATCTCGTTTGACTGGATCAGGTTTATGGAATAGAAAGTGATATCATAATATGGAATGTATTATATAATTCTGCTCGAGAAAAAGGAGTGGATGGAAGGAGTGTCGGCCGGGCCGGGCCTTCGACCCGTAAATAATAAGATCTACTCAAGGAAGGGATGCATGGAGGGGGTTGGTTGGAGTTCGATCGGGCCGGGCCTCATCAAGCCCGCTCCGAGTCCTGGCCCGACCAACAGTCAGGTACAGAGAGAGACGTATAATAAAAAAAATTCTATTAAAAAAAGTTCTTCTTTCATCAAAACGTCTCATCGTCTGTTCCTCAACTTTGACGTGGCTGCCAAGGCGTGAGCCACGTCACCTGGTTATAGACCGTGTTTTGTCCGTTTCTGGTGCAGCGGGTGACTCCTCCTGGCCCCGGCTTCTGCTGCCTCTGTGTCCGAAGTCCCCGTTTCCTTCTTCCCGCCGGCAGCCGATCCGGCGAGGGAATCCGGCGGGCGGAGAGGAGAGTGACGGCTGTGATTTGGATAGTTGTCCGGCGGAAGTACGGGACGGCTCGGTTACTGTTCGAGTTTAGATCGATCGGACATGGAGGAGTCGAACTCTGCTCGTTCAACGGAGGCCGCCGCCGGCGGCGCCCCCTACGGCGAGGAGGAAGCTCAGAAGAAGGCGGCGTCCAAGAGGAAGAGGAATCCCCCCGGCATGCCAGGTGAGGAGTCGGAGGAGACATGGTTTGGGGATCCGATGAGGTTGTGCTGATATCTTGCCCCTTCTTGGTGTCGCTGTGTTCAGATCCGGATGCGGAGGTGGTAGCTCTGTCGCCGGAGGCGTTGATGGCGACGAACCGATTCGTCTGCGAGATCTGCGGCAAGGGATTCCCGAGGGATCAGAACCTGCAACTCCACCGACGGGAGCACAACCTGCCGTGGAATCTGCGGGGTTCCGGCGACAAGCCGCGCAAGCGGGTCTATGTCTGTCCGGTGCCGACCTGCGTTTACCACAGCCCCGCTAGGGCACTCGGGGACCTCACCGGCGTCAAGAAGCATTTCTTCAGGAAGCACGGAGGGGAGAAGAAGCACGAGTGCGAGCACTGCTCGAAGAAGTACGCCGTTCTCTCGGACTGGCAAGCCCATATGAGGGCGTGCAGCGGGTTCCCCGTGTTCAGGTGGCCGCCACTCCACCGTCGTAGACCTTCTTCTTCTCTCTTTATGTCGATTAACTCTTCCTTTGGGGAATGCAGGAGAAAGCACAAGGAACCTTGCGGAGAATCTGTGAAGGATAGTTCCGAGTTAAACTCGGCTGCAGCGCTGGCGTCAGTTTCTTACGTGGGGACGCTTAATGAGCAGAGGGGGGCAGCTGCTTCGCCTGTGATGAACCCCGTCCTGCAGCTTCAGCAGGTGCCGGCAACCGTGCTGCAGCAGCAACAGCAAGGTCAGCTTGTGTTGGTGGGGTTTTTGCTGTTCTACGACTGTAGTCAACAACCTCAAGGCAGTACAGCGATGGGGTAGCAGATCTTACAGAGTCGCCATAGCCTACGTAGCGAGTTGGCCCACCTTATGTTTTCTCAGGGACAGGATTCCCACTTATGTAGCTGCCAACAATCACCTTCTTCTTTGTCGGTGGTGATGAGGGAGGGTTGCACATATTTTCTCATTGGATCCCCATTTGAGAAGCTTGAAAAATCTCCTTTCTTCGTCAGTGCTTCCAAAGAAGAAGATGGAAGGTTCCATCTGGTTTCTGGTCTTAAAGTGTGATGTAGATTATGCACATGACATTAGGGTTCTCTCTTCATGTGGGAAGAAAGAGCTTCTCTAATCTCTACCTTCATGAGAAAAAGAAAGAAGGGGGAGATGGTGCTTTTCTCCCTGTAATCTTCCCTTTTTCATCGTCTGTCACCAGTTGCGAGGTGATGAGGTTATTTTTGCTATGTACATCAGATGCAAATGCATCTTGATGTATAATTTCTTCTGAGAATGTTTTGCCACTTCTTTTCATTGGATCTTTACTCTTTGAGTTTCCAAATACATGTCTCAGTCGTATGCTCCACTTGTGAGAGTGCTTCAATGAAAGTTATCTATTCCTTCAGAGAATTCATAGAGCTCTTGTTTTCTTAATTAATTTCCTTTTGTATTTTGGGTATATATTTTATTTACTTGAACTATTGTAGTTCCATTTTTCTTCATCCTCTTCTCTTTTTTTTTCCGGTGAAGGTCCTCAGAAATTGGTTGATCTTGTGAAGATGTTCGAACGATAATTATTGTTGCATTTATGCATGTTTTTTTGCCGTGTGAACTTGGGCTTTGTAACGTTTTACTTGAGGATTTTGTAAACTGTCTATCATTATCCTTTAGGCAAGATTATGCAATCTTTTCTTTCAAGAAACCCACTCTCTTATGGAATCAATCGCACATCATGACTTGGATATCTATCGGGTATGAAGAAAAAAAGGTGCCTTGATTTGCGATTGATTATCATCATGGCAGGTTCCTTTCATTAAATTGTTGCTTATTCATAGTTGCGTGCTCATTAAGAGGCCTTAAATACTCGGTGCTCATTTAATACTGAAGGTTCAATTCACATTTAAATTCATGGAGTCACTTGCTGGCGAATTTTATGACAGTATCGTCATATTTGTTGCTATCATCTCCTTGATTTGTAGGTATTTGTTTACTTTCATAGCATATCTTCAATCATAGCAATCCGATGAACAAAGTTGAAACATTCATTGTAAAATGTGTTAATTTGAAATAATCTGAGAATTTCTGTCTATCATTGTCCTCTAGGCAAATGTATATGCAATCTAATCCATCTTCAGTTGGCCTCAAGATATGCTCACCTCTCCCCTTCTCCTAGCTATTAACTGCATGGTAGCAATATCTTCTTTGAGGCCACTGTATTGGGTAAAAATACTCCAAAATTCTGGGACATTTTGGGCTTGCTTGATTACATAACACATCGATGTGTTTCTTTTCTATTTTCCTTCTTCCCTCTTGATCATCTAGTCTCACCCACTATCAACAGATCTGGATTAAAGATCCCCAGTTCACCAGAGTTAAAGTAATACCCTTCAAAATAAAGATGTTCAGTTTTTAACTTACTTGGTGGAATGAGTGGGAAATATGCAATTATTCTATGAACTATCTCTGCTGGATATCATTGTAATCTGCTCAAGATGGCCACTCATTGAAATCGTCTAAGACTTGAAATACTTGGAATGATCTGGGATAATTGATGAATGAGGGGAAGGATTTTGTTACACTCAGAAACCGACCCTTTGACTTTGTTTGATCAAAGTAGATCATGAAGATTCCTTTATATTATCATCAACAGGAGATCAAATGGATATGTCAATACTGAGCATTCCAGCAAAATAGATTCAATTTGATCAATACTCGAAAAATATTTGTGACTATAAAAAAACGCACCAATAAAGTGTGTGACTAATGTCCAAAAAACCTCTATAAAGGTTTCAAAAATGTTAGGCATTTGAATACTATAGTGTTCTTACCAAAAATGGCACAGTAACATTACTTATGTCTTGCAATTCATTTGTCCATGCAATATGGATTTTTCATGAATTTGGCTAATAAATAATGTGAATATAAAACGTAATTAATAATAATCTTCGCCAACTAGCGTACCTCTCATGAATTCATGCCCTAGTTAAGACAATGTAATAGTCATTTTGAAAGAGCTTTATCCATCTATTTGTGCTTCATAAATGACAATTGATTATAACATATTCAGACATTCTAAAAATGTATATAAATAAATATTGGCAAAAAAGCTGCATTTTTTATCAAAACGAATTTAATGACAGATTATCTCATTCTATTTCATGACTAGAGCTGACTCATAAGTTGCCTTACATAGTTACATGAGTTTTAGGTTCATAGTGATAAAGATACTATTTTAGTGTAATATGTTAGTAACTCTTGTCAAAAACCTTTACCCATTGGGATCTCAAAAATTATGTATTTACTTATTTTATAAGTTGTGAGATGAGTTACTTGGTCTTAGAAGTGATCAAATAGGTATAGAAATGACTTGACTCATGAAGAGTGCTTCATTCTTCAATTTTCTAGAAAGTTAGTTGACTCACCTAATAAGATAAGACTCAAGTTTAATTTACTTCTTAGGAAAATGAGTGGCTCATCAAGAAACAACAATCCTTAAATTTTAAGAAAGTGCATTCTAGGGTTAAATGATACATTAAAATTTATAAAAATATATTTTAACTATATTGTCTATTTATTCTTCATGGTTGGTAGACAGTTGTATATATAAAATGTAGATAAGAGGCATGACACTTGAGGAGAAAATAGGAAAGTGACAAAAGCTACAATACCTATGAAAGTTGGGCAACCCCTAGTTATTGGGGGATTATTTTAGAATTTTTAAAATGATTTTTAAATTGTAAAAGATGGAGATAAGTAAAGGTGATACATAAGGATAATTTCCCGAAATACCCAATGTAAGAAAAATTAACATTTTACTCTAACATTTTACACCCCCACACACCTTTTTGTATCTCTTATCTCAGGATGTCACATCATTAGAAGCTTTAAGCTTAAATAGAGTGCATCACAAGGAAGACTAGAACAATCTTATGCAAGTAGGCTTGTTGTAAAGAGAGAGAGAGAGAGAGAGAGAGAGAGAGGGCTTGATTTTTATTTTTTTGGAAATAAGGTTGCACTTAAACCAAGGAGCGGTTTAATTGGTTTGATCTAATTTATTTAATCTTTTATTCTTCTATTTTTCTCTTCTTCTTTCCTAATTCCTCAAGTGGTCAATGATGGATGAAAGAAATTTATAGTGGTTCAGTCTTCTTAACCTACTTCAGTCTCCAAATGCACCCATCCTCAGAGTTCTATTAAGCACTTAGTGTTTTGTCTACTAATTATAAATATTTAGTTCCCATAGTTTCACTCAAAATTTTCTCTAAATTTATGGCTCTATAATGCATAATCACTAATTATATGGATAAACTCCCTTGAGTGATAAATCACGCTTACCACAAATTTAACAATAGAATAATATAAAATATTATGTTGTGTGTGGAGATTCTGGAAAAAGTGTGTTGACAAGTTACTAAAATTTGATGAAGAAGATGGTTGATTTGCTCTTGATTATCCTCTTATTGTGTTGAAGCTCATTGAATGATGAAGTTTCAATAATTTCTGGTTGGGATGAAGCACTTTCTTGATTGAGTTACAGCCCTGAACTTCTTGTTTGTGTAGCTTTGACTTGAAATTCTTTTTGTTTTGATGTATAGCGTTAGTAGAAAACGATAAGAATAGATAGTTGAGATAATCAACTGAATGAACAAGAAAGAGTTTATTTATGAATGAAAGTTTGTTCTAGTCCTTTATTTTTTGCCTCATCAATGTTCTCTTTCTTAATTTAGAAAAAATCCAACTAAAATATCTAATACAATGCTTTATTTCACTCTTTCAAATTTATTTTAGATTTAAACTATTAGTAAAACCTTTAAATCATAACATATGTATGTGCTGATAATAGGTCCAAAAAATCCAAAACTAAATCTATTATACATAATGGTAATGCATGAATATTCATGAAACTAAATTATAATTTAAGATAAAAATAAAATCTAAATAATTTTAGACAAATTATGAGCATAAAATATCACCATTGAGGTATCATATCAGCACATTATGCCACTCATTTGTATCTTTTAGAACTCATAATCATTACTTCAAATTCAAGTAGGAAGAATAGTATACTTCAAAAGTAAAGAATGATTCCATACACAAATTCAATATATATCTTTATTATTAAATCCCCATGATATGAGATTTTGTTCATATCTTCATCCTAGCACTTTAAACTAAATCCATGAGTTATTTTTATATTCAAAATCATTAATTCCAAACCAAGGTATAACTTTTAGTTTTATTTCAAAATGTATAAGCTAGATAAAATAATTATTTTGAGCATATTTTAAACATTTTCACCAATATCAAATCATGAGGATTAAATATCATCTTGTATTTTTATCTAGACATACATGTGATAAGGAAGCTTAGAAAGATATCATAATTAATACTCTAGATATGAGTAATCAAATGTAACTATGATTTTATTATTTGATTATATATGTGGAGATCAATCACCAATATCAAGACTTTTGAAGGCAACACATTTAAGGACTTTTGATACTCTACCCAGCTTACAGTTGTGAATCTATAATAAATTAGTTAGATATGAATCTAGTACACCTTATATTTAGAAGATTTTATTTTAAGAAGTAATTGGGTTGAAAAATGCCAAACAATGAAGTGGAGATTACTTAAGGCCATATGTTCAAAATTTCTGCTAACTTAAGTTAATGGAACCTAAGGATATGATTCTTAAAGAATGGAGGAATCTGGTTGAGCTAAAATATTAGGAATATGGGGTCAAATAATTTTATAGAGATCCAAATTAAATGAGTAATTCGAAAATATTATTTCACCTTCTCATCTCTTGATTTAAACTTTGTCAAGATTTTAGCATTTCTCACAAGACGAGTTTTTTCACCATAGAAAATGAGAGATTGTTTATGATGACTAAAGAGATGGTAAGACATCTGGTAAGGTTGTCTATGATATGTCTATTTAATGATACTAATTTAATGCTCATTGAGGTGGAATTACTACAAGAGAAAATGTTCTCACTAAATCAAGTGATTAGGAGAAAATGATTTTAAGGAATAGATTATGTAATAAACACATGCAGTGAAATACTTGTTGAGAAGGATATCCTATGATTCTAATGCTGTAAATGGTGGATCAAAACTTCAGTATTCAAATTAATATAGATCCTGCATCACTACAATGTATTTAATGACTATTTTAATATAGAAATTGAGGTAGAGACATCTATTAGTGGAGTGAACTAGCTATTGAAACAACTATTTATCAACCTAGCATTGTATACAAAAGCTTATTCTTCACCCAATTTAGGATTTGAACCATATTTTGAAAGCTTCAAATGACCAAAGCATGTTTGAGCTTTCTTAAAGCAACTTTATCAATTCTCTATATCACAAGCATCTATAACTGCAAGAAACCAATATGTGTTTGAGCCCTCAACAATTTTACTTCACATTTAAAGCTTTTCAATCTACTATGCATTTATTAAAGCAAGTGTGTGCTTTTAAGGTAAACCCTACTAGGGTCATCATTATTCTAGGTTAGTCAAATACCTCAAGCATCAACAAAAGAGCAACCAAGGACTAAATTTACACCCTTAATTGAGTAAATGATGCTACAAGTTTAAAAAAGTTGTTTTAATCATTGATTTCAAACAATATGTATTCATTCCATAGTTGGTAGAGTAATGGGATAGTAAAAGTTTCTAATCCTCTACAATTTGGCTCATTAAACCATATAAGATGGGCAAAAGAACTTTGGGAATGCTTATTTTCTTATCATTTGACCTGTTCCCTAATCAATAAGTTCAATTGTGTGTTAAAATTACAAATATTGAACTTGTAATAAAATTCAAGGACAATTTTTTGAGGATAATGTAGATTGGTGACCAAATAATCATAAAGAGGGTTGTATTGATAGTGTGTAAAAAATAGGTTTATTTGAATAAATTGCCCTAAAATTAAGTGATATAAAGATCTATGATCATTATCTAGTGCTTGAGTTTCAAGGAATTAAGTTGTCATTATTATGTCTTATACCATTTCAACCCCCCTAGTGTGATAGTAGGTCAAGATAGTGTGCTAAAGTAGTAGGTGTTCTAGAATCATTGTCCATTCCAAATTTGAGTACAAAAATTCATTTCTATTAATTTCATTGTTGTATTATTAAAACTTGAAGGATATGGCATAATCTCCATTGTTGTGTAGCTTTTTCCATATATGTCATACTAGCATTGATACAAATGGAAAGCTTGATAAAAGAAGTTGTATGACTCTTCGTGGAAAATGCAGTGAAATTATGAGTCTTACAAGCAGTAACATCAACAATTGGAGCATGACAGAAATTGGCTAATTTTTGACAACCCTCTTCGAAAAGATGGGTCATAACCTCAATGTTTTAACAAACTTACATCCATGGATACATATATAAATCAAATGAGTCAAAAATAAGTTAGAGGGATACCTCTAACATTAGAAAACAAATAATCAAGACATCAAGTTGACTAACTAAATGTTGTCAACTTCTCTTACAACCTTCACCACAGCTCATCAATGGGCCAATTTCCATTTGAACTCGTGATGAGGAAAAAATCATAGACCTTAATATAGGTGACAAAATAGATTGGATCTATGCATTGAATAAAAAGTACACAAGTTTGCATAAGTAAGACAAGAGTGTGTGATGTAATAAGATAGATGGCTCATTGTACGGTGAAACATGGAGACTAGCAACAATGCAAATTGTATATGACATTGAAGATCATGTAATGCTTTGATGAAATCATAAAATGTATTCAACAACATTAAGGGCGGATGGTGCATTACAATAGATCATTTGAAATTATGGTAGAGATAGGAATATTGGCCCACCACCTTAATTTTCCAATAAGATTGGTGACCCATCCAATATTTCACATCTCATTGCTAAATTGATACATGCTTAAGTAGGAGGATGCACAGTACAACTATCCTCACTTGACATCACTGACTGTGCATGTCCATTTCTCCAAGAAGTTTGAGACCATCTTAAGTGAAAAAGTGATCAACAGAGGTGGTCAATTCAAAATAAATTGACATATCTATTTCTCTATCAAACAGAACAAAAGATCCCCATAAGAATGTGACATTGACCTCTAGCAATTCAAGGACCTAAGCAAAAAGTATCTCGATGTATGTCATTAGATGAAAATGTCAAATTCTTTGTATGGGAAAAGATGCAACATCTCTTGTACAATGGATTGAGATTCTAGGCACAAAACTAACTTTGTCAATATAAGGGTGTGTTGGAGTGTGTAGGTGTAGCCTCGCGTAGAAATATACTTGGTACAACATAAGCTAGGAGGTGTTTGTTGGTGTAGGCACATACAATTAAAGGGGTGCTAGTCTCAAAGTGGTGGGCAAAATATCAAGAGGTGGAATGGAATGATTGTCTTTTGTTGTTATAATTCTTCTCATTCCATAGAATTATGTTTGTAGAGAAATCACCAACACATACAATCTCTATAAACTTCATCCTTGGGGTCCACTATTCCCCAAGGGGCTTAATCTAAACTCCAAGTTCAACAACCCATTAAATTTAACACTTTCAGCTAACTCTAGATTTCTCGAATTCTTTTCTATATTTCATGACTCTAAGTGACCCACTCCCCTCTTTTAGATTTACGATTCTAGGTGACCCAACCAAAGCTAAAATCACACTCAAAATACAAAGTTCAAATGAGTCACCATTCTTGGCATTCAACTTCTAGGCTTCAATCCTTTGATTTCTAATTTTGGAAGCTTTGGTGAAGGTGTAGTTGAAGAATTTGAGCAGAAATTGATTTTTGATGCTTTTAGATTGCCAAGGATGTAGTAATATGACTTAGGATCCTCGTGGAAAGGTGGTGGCATGATACCCTTTTTCCAAGATTTTTCTCACAATTTTTGTGATTTCTTCTTCTTCTAAATCTCTTACTTATTTTTCCTCTCCTTCCTCTTCTTCTTCTTGTTCTTCTTTTCCCTTTCTACCCCCTCTTGTTCTCTCCCTTCACGCTCAGCCCTCGCGTGCAACTAATAGGGGTGATTAGTTTTTTTTGGGTGTAATACCCTAAATGCAATGTAATATTAAAACAAGCCGTTTCCATTTCTCGTATGCAGTAAACGGCATTCGGTTTCGGTTTTAATGACGAATAAGGAAAACGATCGTTCGTTTTCGATTTTAGTCACATATATGGTAAACGGTAGCAGTTTCAGTTTAACAGCGGGTACGATAAACAGTGTTCGGTTTTCTTTTTTAATCACGGATAAGGTAAACGGTGTTCAGCTTCGGTTCCAGTCACGATACCATAAACGGTATCGATTTCAGCTTTAATCACGGATAAGGTAAATTGATCAATCCAAAACCTTGTTGTCAGCGTCAGAAAAACAGATCCTAATAATAGATCATTTCACTTTAAATTCTGGTCTGATAACAAGTTTCATTACTCCTTATGTGCACTTCTTCTAACCTGAAATAAATCAAGATAAAATACAGAAATATTCCACACCATTGTTTTATAGATAATATTCAAACTAAGATGCCCAATTTTTTTTATCCTCTTAAATTCACTTAGAAATATTTTTTTTCACATTTAAAAATTATGCAGATAAAATAAGTTATCAGTTAAACTAACCAGAATATGTTGTGATCATCGAAATAACAGTTTCGAGATTACAAGAAGCTCTCGTAGTCTGGGCAGATGACCTCGCCAAGGCAGAACAAGGCTTAGGGAGGCATCTCAAGAAGCTCTAAGACCATCAACACGTAATTGCTTGGAGTCAGCATGGCAACGGCACGGTGTGGTACGTGATGTAGGCTTATAGGAGCAAATTAAGGTTGAGAAGATTAACGCAGGAACTTCACAGGGTGGTGCGCAAACGCGGTTATGCATATGCATGGTCGATGAGATCGGCAAAATGTCCTACAAGATCTGTGCATTTCAGCGAGATTCTTTGATCTGGGCGGGTTTAAGGAGTGAGAGGGGGGGAGAGGGGGTGTAGAGGGGGGGTAGAGGGAGAGAGGCAGTGGGGGAGAGAAGGAGCGAGGGAGAGAGAGGGGAGACGGAGAAGGGAGGGGGAGAGGTAGTAAGGAGAGGAGAGAGGAAGGGAGGGAGGGAAGGAGAGCGAGAGAGAGGGAGGGAGGGAGGGGAGGGAGAGAGACAGAGAGGGAGGGAGGGAGGAGAGGGAGGGAGGGAGGGAGGAGAGGGAGGGTGGGAGGGAGGGAGGAGAGAGAGGGAGGGAAGGGGGAGGAGAGAGAGAGAGAGAAAGAAGGACAGTGGGGGGGGGGGATGGAGGGGAAATGCAGCGAGAGAAAGGAAGAGAGAGAGGGAGAGGGGGTAGAAGGAGAGAACGAGGGACTGAAGGAAGGAGAGTGAAAGAGGGAAAGGGAGGGAGGGAGGGAGGCAGGGTGGAAGGGGAGGGAAGGACAGAGAAATACTTACACCAACTTATTCATTCCGGTCCTTGATGATATGGCCTCATTAAGAACATATTCCGTACAAGTCTGCCAGAGAGAAATAGGGGGAAAGCTGTAGAGAGGGGGACAGAGTTACACCAACTTGCTCATTCAGCAGCATTGAGTATTTATATGACCTCAGAAAGAGCATATTCTGTACCAGTCTGAGAGAGAGAGAGAGAGAGAGAGAGAGAGTTACGCCAACTTGTTAATTCACAAGCTCGGTGAGAATTACTCTTATCATATAGCGTGTAAGTGTACTGGAAAAAGCGTAATGCTTTACGCTGGATCCCCAAGAAGAGTATGAGAGCCCCTCACAATCTTCCCCCCTGTGGATCCCAACACTTTAATTATTCTCCTTGAATTTTCACCGTTCGGAGAACACCAGAGGACGCGACGAGCTCCCCCGTGGCATCTCGGCTAGAAGAGAGCTTCTGGGCAGGACAGACAAATCGAGAACTCAGTTGCACATCCTGGTGAGGAGACTCTCTCTCTCTCTCTCTCTCTTTCCCTCTCTCCCCTTCCTCACCCTTTCTGTGTCAGTCTCTTTCTCTGTCACCATCTTCCTCTCTCTCTCTCCGGTTTTTCTCTCTCTGTCACCATCTTCCTCTCTGTCTCTCTCCGGTTTTTCTCTTCCTGTCTACCTATCTAACACTCTTACTCACCCTACGTATATATGTATATACTTCTCGCTCTCTCTCTCTCTCACTCACACACACACACACATTCGAGCGCGCGCGCGCGAACACACAAAGAATGTGTATGAGAATATTTTTGGACATGTTTTGGGCCTTTAAAAACACTTTATGGGATTAAGTTAATAATTTCTTGAAATCAACAAAATTAGCGTACAGGGTGAGTCAAGAGTGTTGGCCATCAGCATACTACAGTGGTTGTTCAGCCACAATTTACTCTCCCCACCCCCATAATGTTCTGAAGAGAATTTATCAATTGAATCAAATTTATATAAACATTTCCATTGTACATGTGTGGTTTTCATATGTATTAATAAATTGTGCATTTATTACGTAATACTTAAGATTTTTTTTTTTGGAATCGAGATTCATAGAGCTTTAACATGAACTATTAATGAAAACTCTTCTAAGATTTAATACTGCATAAGAAAAACTTTGAAGAGATCAAAAGAAGAAAAAATTCTATAGCTATTCATGAAACTATGGTACTTGGGTCTACTGATCTTGATGAAGATTTGGTTTATCGGATCATCCCAACACACGTCCGATTTCGCCTGGCCCAGAATGTGATAAAGTCTTATTTAAAAGACAGCCCATTTTAATCTCTACGTGGCAATCTCACTGTCGCCCATGTAAGAAACATCTCTCTCTCTCTCTCTCTCTCTCTCTCTCTCTCTCTCTCTTTCTCTTTCTCTTCTCTTTCTCTATGTATCTATGTATCTATGTATCTATGTATCTATGTATCTATGTATGTATGTATCTATCTATCTATATATCTATTTATCTCTCTCTCTCTCTCTCTCAATCTATCTATCTATCTATCTATCTATCTATCTATCTATCTATCTATCTATCTATCTATCTATCTATCTATCTACGTATCTATTTATCTATCTATCTCGCTCCCCTTCTCTCTCTACGTATATTTTGTCAATTTAGTAGTAATAGTAGTACAGGCTTGCATAAATAGGCAAGTTCTGAGCTTCGTAACAGTCCGGGACAGAACCTAGTCCTCGGTCTTCAAAGTTTTGGGCTGTGTGAGTCCCAAGAGTGATGAGTTTAGAAACGAGGGTATGAAATTCTAATGAATCCAATTGTGTGTGTTGGAGGTGTTTGGGGGAGAGAGAGAGAGAGAGAGAGAGAGAGAGAGATTCTCTCGCCCATGACTCCGAGGTCTAGCCTGGGGGATTGGTGTCCTTCGCTCACTCCGTGTGAGCTCGTTACGATGAATTTCCTTTACAGCTAAGACTATAAGTTATTTTTTTTATTAAAACTATACGGGCACGACAAGAGGGAAAGTGTAGTTGCGCGTCGAGCCTTCCCCTCCACTCGGCATAGCTGGCTAGTTAACTGTTCTGCTAACCTTTTAAGAATGTTCTATTCGTTGTATTATGCTCCGGCATCGAACCTATAACACACGCCTGTGAGGGGGTGGGGGGCGCATCGGGAGGGGGAGAGAGAGAGAGTGAGAGAAGAAGGTAAAAGATGGGGAGAGGGAGAGGAGGAAGGCTGTGGTCCAGCCTGACTTCCAGCAGTCCATCAATGGCGACCAAATATGTAGAAACAAAGCGAAGGACTTGGGAACTCGAGAACAAAAGAATCCACTTTCGCCCATCATGTGAATCCCAAGACTTCAGTTATTCCCTGTAGTTTTTTTTTCCAACAACAAGAGAGACGTGCCAGATGTTGTATGCATAAATAGAGAGAGAGAGAGAGAGAGAGAGAGAGAGGAGGGACCAATTTGCTCATGGGGGATTTTGATGTTTTCCTCTTGTCATGAAGAGCAGATGCAAGAAAAGGGGGGATGAGAGAGAGAGTAGGGAGACAGATTGGAAAGGAGCGACAGGGATTCATGGATAGAGAGAAAGAGAGAGGAAGGGATAGAGGGATAGAGAGAGGAGAGAGAGAGCCTTAGCTCCACCTAGTTATCCCTACTGCTAAATTCAGCAACTGGTCGACAAACTTCCCCGCCCCACCTCTTCAATGAAGCCCCCACCCCCCGTTCACTTAGTTCTGAGTTTGGCACCAATTACCATTCTCCAACCCCAAACATGTGAATAACTTCAGCACCGCCTACCTCTTCCTAAAGCTCTCGCACTAGGGCTCTCAATTGCCCAGTAAACCCAGAGCCAGGCCCGTTCTCTTGTCACGTGGCTGACTCACAATCATTCACGTCATACTCCATTCTTCTTCCCTCATCCCCCCCTTCTCTCTCTTAAGGAAAAAAAATTAAAAAGAAAAAAAAGAAAAAAAAAGAAAAACCTAGCGCTGTCCATTTACATCCTTACCTTGCACACATCATTTCGCTGTCTATCTTCCCATTTCTTTCTATCATTCGACATGACTCGATTGACAATGAATGATATATAGTCATATACTTAATCATATGATTTAATAGTTTTTCTTTGGCATTCTTCTTTGTTCTGTGTTAGCCCAGGCTGTTAGTGAGAGAATCTAATTGCAGTTGCCCTCTCATCTCTCTAACCTGTAAGGTGCTCCAAACGTCGGGGTCCAGAAATCCGGTGTCGTCTCGTTGATGACCGGAAAGGTGCTGGAGATAGGGACCAGGCAGAGGCCTCGGCTCCGAAGATCATCCTTTGGGTCGTCGCTCTTAGATGAGTTGTCCGAGTCCTGTAGGAACATCGTTGTTGATCAGAGGGAGGGGTATGAACAACGACAGTAGAGAGACAGAGATGGACAGAGAAGCGGAGAATGAGGCTATTCAATTCAGAAGTAATTGGTAACTAGTAAAATGGGCTCATTAATTTAGCACGAGGTATAATTTTTCCTTAATGTGGAACTTGACGAGAAAGAGGGAGAGTGAGAGAGTATACTGCTCGCTTATGCTGCATAGAAGGACCGGTTTTCAAGTATGGAGTGGTTAGGACCTGAAATGCGGATAAAAGAAAAAATTTAAGCGTTCGTATTTCCTCGCTAACCGTAGACAAACCTAGATAAATGAATCCATGAACATAGAAAGATAGTGTGTGTGTGTGTGAGAGAGAGAGAGAGAGCGAGAGTGAGAGGAGAGGGGGGGGGGGGGGGGCTTACACCAACTTGCTCATGCAGGAGTTTGATGTACTCAATGGCTTCATAGAGAACAGATGCCGTATCAGTCTGCAAGAGAGAGAGGACGGTTCGTCTCAGCAATACCATATACATACCTTTAAGGGTGTTCTAAGGGTGTTCTAAAGTAACTACGATGCTCTCTGTATGAATCCACGAGAGCATAACCCTAGAGCCCACCTTTCCGAAAGGCGATACCAATTGCTGGAGAGCTGTGATTCTATCCCCCAGCTTCTCTTTCCTCACCTAGAAAGAGAGAGAGAGAGAGAGAGAGAGAGAGAGAGAAGAAAAAACAAGACCCATGATTCCTAATCTCCTCCTCCATGGATGTCGTCACTCTCGTCACCTACCTTGAAGCTCGGCAACGGCGAGGGCGTCTCCACTCTGGGTTTCTTCAACGCCGGAGCTCCGCCGTCTGTCTTCTTCATCGCCGAACCCTGGAACCACCTAAGACTTTTGGCAAAACCCTAACTACCAGAAAGGGACAAGAAGGAAGCTCTTCGAGAGGGACTCACTTTGGCCTTGACGGCGTCTCTCGTGGAGAACTGCCTTGAAAAGCCTTCTGCAGCGAAGCGATTGCTCGTCGGATAAGGGAAATCGTCGTTCAGAAGGCCGTGGAGCAGGAATCCTTGGTGGTCGAATGGTTTGGACTGAATTCCGGAGGTTCCGGTGCCCGTTTGGAATCCATTCGACCCCATGCTGGATTCCTGGGAAAGATAGGTTCTTGAGCTCAGATGGTCCTGGTGCATGGCTTGGAGATTTTCCTCAAGCCGGCTCCCACTTCTACCCGATAATTAAAAAGATGAAAAGAATTTGAGGTTAAGACGAAATTATAGCATAGTAATGTTGGAAAATCAGATAATTTCAGCTAAAGACTTTATCTCTGGGAAAAAAATAGAAACTCACATCAAGACTTGGCTCCAGTCCGTGGAGGAGGAGAGGGGGAGACTACTCGTCGGCACCGTCAGATCGTTCAGGAAGCCGCTGGCACCTGTCGGATCGGGGCCTTGGAAGGTTTCTGAATCTGCAGACTCCTCCCAGGACCATATTGGCTTGCTGACAGCTGCCTCCGCCGGCCACCGGTAGCTCCTCAGATCTCCCCCCGCCAAGCAGGACCCAGATGGTGCCGTCCCAGACCGCGGTTCCCCGTCAGCCCCGCCTTCTGCCGCGTTCCACCACCCCGCTCTACGGACCCCCGGACGAAATTCCTCCGCCATCTTCAATTTTCTCTCTCTAGCTCCCTCCCTCCCTCCCTCCCTCTCTCTCTCTCTCTCGCTCTCTCTCGTTCTTCTTCCTCTCCCTTATCTCGATGCTGTTAGTCCTTCGTTCCAATTTCTTTTCCCTAGTTGTCTCCTTCTTCCTCTCCACCCTCTCTCCTTCCCTCTCTCTCCCTCATTCCCTCCCTCCTTTCAGAGGAATGCCAGACCAAATGGGAAAGTCACCTGCTTATATAAAAGCAATAAGTGATCAAGAAAGCATGAGCAGACGAGAGAATCGGAGAGAGCAGGTCACGAAGGGATCGACATTTGACTTCGTGGCGGGAAGAGATCAGTCAGGTGGTCAATTTTCTCGCATATTATTATAATCTCCCTGCAGTCACTTAAATACAATTTCGAATAATTCTCTCAATATTCTTCTCACAAAGGGACATGATGTGATGCGTTGTCTCCCTTTCTGTTTACCCGCCGCTCTCTCTCTCTCTCTCTCTCTCTCTCTCTCTCTCTCTCTCTCTCTCTCTTGCACACATTTTTTTATGCAAATAGAGTCACAATGGGCCAAATTTAGCGTTGTAGATTGATACCTCGATTCATGAATACGCGTGGCAATTACATGAAAGCTTCGTGATGGAGTATAAATAATTTGACCACTTAGAAAGAACGAAGTTGGCCATAAATCAGATCAGCTAATTTTGCATCTCAAAATTCAAAGGAGATGACGATGCGATAGTAGCCAGACATAGATCAAGATTCCATCCGCATAAAGTGGGAGTGATGATCAACTATTGCTTTTGCTGGTTTGTAGATTGAATCCAAAACCCAATCCAGATAAGCTTGAAGTTGGGACAAATCATTTTTTTCTCTGGAAATTATTGATTTTTAGCTATATTACATAAAACCGGGATATCTATAATTATACATGACTAAGAATATCTTTTAGTAACTACCATCAAAATAATTGACTCATCAAGGATTTGGATAAGTTGATCTAGGCTCAGCATTGGTGATGATAACACTAGGGTTTAGTAACGAATGAGAGAATACCACATCGTCATACCTGGATCAGAGTGAGAATAACTTCTTGTCACTCTGATCAATGTCAACGGGGCCATCAATCAACCAAAAGCAACATATTTGGTGTGCATCCATGTATGAGCATACACATTCTACGAGTGTGTTAGATGAAGCATGCTGGAGAAAAACTCACGGGAGTACACCTATCATATGAAGATTGAACGATCATGATCGAACATGATGAATTATGATTCTGATTCGTTGAGTTTGATCAAGGTGGGAAAGATGATGTATAGTGAGAGCGGTTTAATCTGATGGATATCAGGTTGATCACAAAGTGAGAATTAAGACTTTGTATCGGACTCCGAAGGGAGTCCAATCTACTCTAGAGTTCATCGACTGACATTTAAAAGATTTGATTAGGATTCGATTCAACTGCTTTTAATCCTGCCTGGAATTTCAACTTGTGGGTCGTACGTGGCATGACTAATGTTGCCCTTTGCACGTGGGTGTTCCTCAACATATAACCATGATTGCCAATTTACCTCTTTCTTCCGTTAGCCAAACACGAAAGGAACAAAGAAAAAATATCATTTATGATTAACGAAGTTCATACGCGGGCTGTGTAGATTCCTTCCTAGCCTGAGCAATATTTGTTTAATATCTGGCCTGCAAGTCTGGAGAGAAAATTAATCATGGGTCGACATCTATTTGAACTAGGTCTAGGTTACGTCAGGGTATAATATAAAAGTCTAAAACATATTCTCTTATCACTTGGCATTCTCCAAGGTCAACTGAGCATTTCTATCTCTTTTTTCCAAAAAATCTGGCTTGATTTGCTGTAAACCTTACAAGAAGCGACAAAGAGTTTCAATACAAGACTTGAAGCTTGGTGGGGGTTTTCGACACCTTTCATTTGTGCATACTCATAATAGATAGAGGTTATTAGAATCCCAATAATTTCATCACCCATTTCTCCTCTCTTGGCCCGTCCATTATCTTTTGGGTTGCATACTCAAAGCGTAACATGGATAGTACAGATATCAAAGTTAATGCGTTCCAAACAAGGAATATTGATCCATTGACCTTATAAAAGTGAAGATTTTGGGGAATCATTAGAGATACGTTAGGTCTACTCCTAGGAAAAAGAAGAACTGATAAGAAACCCTAACCCTGATTATGGAATGTGCCCTTTCTTTTTAATTGTGTATCTTCCTTTACATTACCCGACCTATAGAATCCAGGTAGGTTGGGGGAAAATTTTATATGATCACCAAAAAGCAATCACAGGCTTTGATCCAAAGGGTTTTCAAAATATTTTTCAGCTCCAAATTGTGGATCCCCCTAAGCTGAAATTGGATCTTTCCAGTCTCAAGCCAGAGATGAGGCATCTCTTACACAGCCTATACCCACCCACTTAATCTTCTAGAGAGAAACTCAAAGTCTGGTCCAATAGCTGGACTACCACGGACCTCAGCCAGTGCAATCCTACCTTCATATTCGCCTCTGTGAGATATAGGGTGCATGATAGATAGATAGATAAATGAAAAGATAGATAGATAGATAGAAAGATATATATATATATATATATATATATAGCGAGAGAGAGAGAGAGAGGGAGAGAGAGAGAGAGAGAGAGAGAGAGAGAGAGAGAGAGAGAGAGAGAGAGAGAGAGAGAGAGAGAGAGAGAGAGAGGAGGGCTAGGAAACTGGTGGCTATTATGTGAATGACAAGAAATTGGGTGAATTTTGAGCCGAACACCATTCAAGTTCGCCCCCAGATGAATCATAAGGTTCAATGTCCTATGCTCACCTTAGACTATTCATAAATGAACCCTAATTTCTCAATTCATCATTTTCTAGAACAATTGGGGGAAGAGAGAGTGACGAAGAGAAAGAGAGAGACATACACGTAGGCAGAGAGAGAAATAATGGCTTGGATACGAGAAATTGTGAGATGGGTTCTTCGTGAGAAAAGTGGTGACTGGATTTCTCGATAAAGTTTTTGTCTAGTTAACATGGGAGCTGGGTCGGGCCTGAATTCTCTTTAAAACCTGGACTTCAAAGCCCATGCCTGGAGAGGCTTAGGTATGTTATTGGGTAACCCACGTCATTGAAACCTGTAAAGGGAATTACTGATTTAATTAAAAAATTAACAACTCTTAAAGGGAAGTACTTGGCTATTGGAAATCGTTGGCACCTCTTCACACTTGGAAATATGGAGGTTTATGACTATATATTAGTACAAAGTTAATCTAAAGTAGCTGAAATAAAAGTACGAAAATAAATTAAAAATTTCTTAAAATAGAAGAAAGTCTAAAGCTGCCACTTGTCAACACATGGCAAATCTTGACCGTCCATCAGCACAAATTCTCTCACTAGATAAAGTAGTTTGAAAAATCTTCTTTCCGCATCAAGAGCTAGATTGATCTGGCCCACCCTCTCTAGACATATTTATTATGGACCCTTTTTCATTCCTGTATTCCATTTATATCCTGACTATTTACGTGCTAGCCCTTACTTCCGGAGCAAGGGTGGCAAGTGGGTGAGGGCGAGGGGAGGGGAGGGGGTCCTTTCCAGAAAAGTGTTATTCCCCTCTTTTGGCATATTTTTCCACTTTTGGCCGAAAATGCCATGAAAAAGTAGCCAGTGGTGGTGACGTCATCGCTTTCAGAGTGGACCCAACCAAGCGCACGCGACGCACTCGAACCGAAAAGGACCGGTCTCAGTTGGGCCCGCTATCACACGCCTTTGACCCTTCTCCACGTAAGACACGTGGAAGGGCGTGAGAGATTTCTTGACCCTGGGCTCGATACCCACCGTGATAGAGAGAGAGAGAGTACTAGAAGTCAAATCCTGATTTGACTATCCCGGTTTCCAAGCGCAAAGCGAGATGCATATTACCCAATACGGACGTGTAATATTTAAGGGATTATATGTATCATAGAGTTTATTAAATTTCTATGAATGTATGATGGGGAACTTGGGTAAGCGAGAGCGAGGGAAGGGTCATTGAATGACAAGAAGCAAGAAGGTGGGAACTATGAGAGAGAGAGGGAGAGAGAGATGTAGGTAGAGAAATACGTCCGTAGGAAGACGACGGGAGACTTGTAAAGAAAGACAGAAAGAGGTAGGTAGATAGAGTAAGCGGGAGAGAGCGTCATAAGAAAGGAGAGAGGGAGGGAAGGAGAGAGAGAGTATCTACGCGTTTTAGATAGATCAACGAGAGAGAGAGAGAGTAAAAGGGAGAGAGAGAGTGTGTACGCTTTAGATAGATCAAAGAGGAGAGTAAGGGAGGGAGAGAAAGAGAGAGAGAGTAAAAGGCAGAGCCGAGTGTGTACGTTTTAGATAGATCGAAGAGGGACCGAGAGAGCGAGAGAGAGAGAGAGAGAGAGAGAGAGAGAGTAAAGGGTGAGAGTGTGTACGTTTTAGATAGATCAAAGAGGGACCGAGAGAGAGAGAGATCATGGGCCATCATATTCTATCGTGATGCCGGCGAAATTTTATAGGGAATGTCATTTTTTAAATGTATGACATATTTGTGGGGTCTGCGTAAAACGTTAAAAGGTCCGACAGGACGTCGTTTTTTCTTGATAGAATATCCAGCGATCTGGAGGCCCATAAATCATTTTTGCCCACCAAGTGACAGCCTCTTGCTTCAGTCTCTCGCTACGGTAAGGCGTACTCTTCGGATCCACGAGACAGATTCTCATCCCTCTTCCTCCTCTGCCCTCTCTCTCTCTCTCTCTCGCTAGCTATACATATATATATATATATATATATTTATTTCCCTCTCTTCTCTTTCTCTAGCTATCTCGCTAGGATACTGCGTAGTCATAAGATTCATGGGACTGCTCATCTCTCTCTCTCTCTCTCTCGCTCTTCTCCCCTAGCTATCTCGCTAGGATAATGAGTAGCATTGGGATTCATGTGACACCCCCCTGGCTCTCTCTCTCTTTTTCCCATAGATTCCTAGGCCTGAGCCTCATGTGAGACCTCTACGTCTCTTAGCATCTCTCGAATGGAGGCATATGCTAGGGCGTCATGCGGCAGCTCCATGCTATCTCTCTCTCTCTGTCGCTCTCTCTGTCGCGCTCTCTCTCTCTCTCTCTGCGTAGTCATTCTACGCATTCATTCGTGCATGTATCTGAGTGTCCGTGACTTGAAGCCGCAACTACTTTGGATCAGATGTATTACTCCTACC
Organism: Spirodela intermedia; assembly: GCA_902729315.2. Classification (NCBI taxonomy): domain Eukaryota; kingdom Viridiplantae; phylum Streptophyta; class Magnoliopsida; order Alismatales; family Araceae; genus Spirodela; species Spirodela intermedia. The sequence goes on from LR746265.1 coordinate 7,669,652, forward strand.
AGGTTCTCTTAAGCAACCAACGAGGATGGAATGGACAAGTGAATAAGAGAGAGAGAGAGAGAGCAGTGCACACTTCCTGTACTCTTCTCATTGATCCCTTCCCGCTTTCTCTCTCTAAGGAGACACGTCCCAATCTTCTTTCCCTTCACCGGGGGAGGTGGCCGTGTATCTCCTTCCTGTTAATGAGGGCTGTTTATGCCTTCTTGCCCATATCTCCGAATAGAAAACTTTTCTCTCTCCAAGAAAATACGCCTCTAGCTTAAAGAAAATGAGAAGATTTTACCTTGAAGAGGGGCATAAACCCCCCAATTTGCTGTTCGGCAGCCAACTTAACATTTGTAATTAGCATAAAATGCCTTTGATGATATCACATCTCTCTAACCCTCTCCGATCCTCACATTGACTCTCTTTCTCTCTTTCTCTCTCTCTCTCTCTCTCTCTCTCTCTCTCTCCCAATTCCCGGAAGAAACTCTAGCTCTATAATGGTTTTCTATCACATTGAAGCTGAGGATCGAGGGCGGGTGCTATTTCTCAGAGCCATTGTCCTTCAATTCCTCCATTGATGAAATGGAAGGAAAGTTTTCTAGAGTGATGAAGGCACATTGCTGAGCATGATCCAGCCTCTCTCTCTCTCTCTCTGACAACGATAGACAGAGAGGAATCTCTCTGATCAATTGAATGGAGGATTTTTGGATCCTGGACCTCCCAACTTCCCCTCTTGAGTGAAAAAGCGGGACTTTTTCCTTTCCTGTGGTCCCGAGAAATGTCTGTTCTGGGGCATGCGGCCTGTGAGCATCTCTCTCTATCTCTCCCCTTTCCCCTCTCTCTCCTCTCTCTGATGCCCACGGTTCTCTCCCAGTTCTCAGACAAAAGTGGTCCGAGGACGAACCCTAACGAACCCGTCGGAGAGGACGAAGAAGAAGAAGAAGAATACCCTCCCTTCCTCTCTCTCTCTCTCTCTCTCTCTCTCTCTCTCTCTCTCTCTCTCTCTGTCTTGGCTGCAGACTAGACAGGTCCGAAAGACGGTCTCTCAATTCGACCTCTGTGATTTCCGGAGCTGATTCCCTCCATAGGCGCATAGATACAATCAAGAGAGAGAGAGAGAGAGAGAGAGAGAGAGAGAGAGATTTAGTCAGACACGAGAATTTACTGAGCAGTTGACTCTACATAGCACATAATTTTTTAATATTTCTATATATATTAATTTTTTTTAGCAATTATGAATTTATTTACGCATGAAAGTCTTTATTAATAACATTATTATTAAAAGGAGGCCCGCCACAACGGGGGTTTCTATCTTGGCAGGTCAACGGGCTTCCATTGCAGATTTCACAGACCCCACCAAAATCTTACACGTAAAAGGTAAACCCCTTAGCTAAAAAAAATGAGAGTCAATAGAGAGGGACTGCTTGCCACGTGGGTGATTGAAATTAGCCCCCGAAGAGAGAAAATGATTCTGTTCTCATGCTGAATTCGCCCTAATTCGGGCCGGCCCGGTATCACAACCGGGCTGGGCCCAAAAAAAGTATGAGCGGCTCAGTTCCCACAATGGGCCAGGAAAACGAGCCCAAATGAAAACCTGACAAAGATTGGACCAAGAAAGGGTGGGAATCAATTAGTGGAGAAGAACAAGCAGAAAGGACTCAGCTGAAGCCCTTTTGGTTTTCATCCAACGAGCACAAGGGAGCGGATTGCAGCCGTCCGATCAAGATCAAGTGATTCTGATGAGAAGGACAACCATGATGAAGATGCAGGTCATCAAGAAGATCCCGAGCCACGTGAAGCAGGACGTCTTGGTGCTCTGGGAGTAGATTGCCATGGCCCTGGCGTTGACCCGGCCCGTGCCAGCCAGGCTGTGCTCCACCGCCTTCTCAGTCGAGTCTAGTACCTGCCGGACCATCAAGCCGAATCCGAGAGCATCAGAGAAAGGTCAACTCTTCCGATTGACTGCTTGGTCAGCCCAGCCGGGCTGGGGTTGACTGAATATGACGACCCACAGATTTCATGGGACGATCACCGATGGGCAAGGATTTCTGATATCAAGATTATTTAGAAAGAACTGATTTTTTTTATAAAAAAAGGTAGATTCGGGCTTCTCCAATTGATTGATTGGTCAACCCAGATTGAATCAGATGATCTGCCGAATCAGATAGATGATCCACAGAAAATGAAGCAGGATGGGGTTGACTGAATCAGACGACCCAATGAAAATGCAGCTGAATCAGACGGATCCACAGAACCCACCAAGATCTCGTTGACCAATCTCGATGAGATTTCATGAGCTCACTTATGAGCTGGCCTGGAGATTCTGGTATCAAGATTATCCCGAAAGAACTGATTTTTAAGAAATTAAATAATTTGGGCATTTTCAGAAGGGATGATGAGGCCCAGTACCTTCTCGGTGTCCTGCAAGGACCTGTTCATGAGGAGGCTGTTCTCCTTGAGTTGCTGAGCCAGAACGACCATCTCGTCAGTCAAATCCTCTTGAAGCTTCCTGTTCAGCATAAATAGAAAATGGATGCTAATTATGCTTAAAATCAAATATTACTTGCAGAGGACTGAAATAGGACTAGAAGTCAACGGGGATAGGAAGACTCCTACTCCATTTCTATGGGAGGATCTTATCATAATAATGTAACCAAAAGTGTCGATTCAACTGGTGATGGGCTACAATTAGCCAGAACCCTTTGACCAAAGGTTGATTCGTAGTGAATGCTAGTCTAAACTTAGAAAATCCCAAACAGCTCGGTCGGTTCTTGGCTAAACGGGCCCCCTTTGACCCGATGGGCCCAAATGAATTCTGTTCATCTCCTTCCTTCCTAAAGCTCAGATTGGAAAACCCAGATGGAAAGTCAAACCGATTCATGCCGCCCATCTCTCCTTCCCTCTGATTCACCTGATCAGATCAATCCAGCCACCTGATTCAATCCGAAATGGGTCTTTTTCCCACTGCCCATATCCTTATTTTATTTCTATTTTCAAGGGAAAAAAAATATAATTATAGACAAATACCTATGTTTATCGATGTGGGCATGCCCTGCAGTATCAAGCCTCACTGGAGCCATCCGATTGCCTTCTGTGTTCTCATCTGCCCTCTCAACAACAGCTTCTGTTTGATGCCTGGGAAGTTCCATTTAATATTTAAATGCAAACCGTTAAAAAAATTAAACGAATAAATAAATATTTATTTATTTACGAGATTTCTATTTATAAAAGTGGATTTCACTGACGTCAGTCTTCTTCTCAGCCCAGAAGAGGTTATTCTGTCAGGGTTGCTTGAGGGCTCCTCTTGAACGATTTCCACAGGCTCAAGCTCTTGAGGCTGACCACATGAATTAATTCCCAGCGAGGTAAATTAACAGCATTAAAAATTTCAATAAGCTGCTATATTTGGACGTTAATTTCCAAAGCATCCGTTAATTGCCATGCAGGGGGCTTGAAATTTCTCTCAAAAATATAATTTTTCGGGGAAAGAATTGTTTTAAATGACGACAAGAATGGAAATTAATAACAAGTACCAGAGGAGCAATCAGCTCTAATGCAAGAGCTTCAATCTTCTCTGAATATTCATTCAACTTTGCCTTGGAAACGCTGTAATCATACATTCAAATAAATCCCTGTTATATAATGGAAAATTGTAATAAATATTTTTCAAGAGAAATTATAAATATTAATGTTGCAGAATATAATATTCTCAAAATAAATATCACATAAAAATTAGATCGGGGACTGCTGACCATAAGAATTTTCGCTTTTAACTGACATTTTAAGTGCATATCTATAATAGTCAATAAGGCAATATTCTAGGTTTTCCGATTTAACACCATATTCGAATACCAAAAATGGGCTTACCCTAATGGGCCCACATTCTAAATGGCAGACTAACACCCTAATAGGCTGGGAGCTCAGGCTCTTCATTGAGCCCCGGCTGGGCTTGGGCTCATATTTTTAAAAATTAGAGCCCATTAGTGGCAACTGGCTGTCCTTGCTTGGGAACTGGTCTATAAAATGAGTAAGGCAATGAATTGTTTTCCTTAGTTTTCATCCCTATTCTAGGAACAAGAACGTAGAAAAGGTAGGATGGGCAGTGGTGTTTAATGCAAATTCAAGATAAAAAAAATATTAAAAAAAGAAAATTATAACAGGTGATGAAAAAATTTAAAGACCATATGAACCTCGTCAGTCCTTCTGGCGTTGTCTCCGCGCCCAATTCCTCCAGAAGTTCTCGCAACTTGGCAACATACTGCGTGTTCATGCACAAAGCTAGAGTGAGAAAAAGAAGGCACATCCAATAAAAAATGTTCACTGAGGGGTAATAAAAAGGGGAAAAAAAAAAAAAACAGATTCAGCCACTTGCAATCCCGAATGATCAGACCCATTTATCCATACATTTTTTTTATAGGTAACTTTGTGATTACCTTCAAGACTCTTTATTTTCTTTTATTACTGTGAGATGAACCAACATTGTGCCTAATATGAACAGATCTTAAAAGCATCTGTGAGAAAGAGTGAAGAAGACTATACAATTTCTACTCTGAAAGAACAGAGGCATTCAACTAGTCCACTGTTATGGCCCCATTACTGACATATAGAAGGCATAAGAGGGGGACATGTGGACAACGTGTGAGGACCATAAATAAACCTCGGGGGGTAATATCAAGGGGAGAACAGTTCGGAACTAAGAAAGGCAGGGGAATCCTCTCGAATTAATTCCGCACCCTTTTACTCTTCTTTCCTTCTTTCGTTTCTTGTACTTCGATAGAACTGTCATCCTTGACGTTCTATCTCAACAAAATTGTCCCGAGTTTGTGAATTCATACAATTGTTTCTCTCCTAATTCACTCAGATCCGATCCTTCCAAAAGGGATTGTATCACCCACCAAATCGCAGAGAAAAAAAATCCACTAAGTCTGCCAATAACCGGTTTGATTTGGATTTCCATCGTCATGCTTCTGGGTCTCCTCCAATAGAAGCTCAAAGATACGAGAAGAAATGATGGGATAAATAAACCCTTCCATAAAAAACCATAACTTTGTGTTCTTTAATTCCCCAAAGAATGAAAAAAACGGAGGGACTATGTAATTGAAGTTGAAACCAACCCTGAAATCTAGCCATCCCTATCAAAAAATCCAAGAAAACTCCATCATGCTCATAAATGTAGTGTTGAATAAAGAGGTTCTTTTCACAGCAAGTTTATGGAAGAAATGAAAAGATGATCAAGAGAGCATGCTTAGTTAATAACTTAAACGGCGAAAAAAATACCAAAAGAAGAAAGACAAAACAGATAATTTTTTTGAAATAATACTGTCCAGGAAAATGGACGAAATTGAAATGTCTCTCATACGATGTTATTGACAAGTCATAAAATTATAACTTTGTGGATTTCATCGATAGTAATTTGAGGATGAGAATTTGAACGAAGCATTTAAGGTACACATATGTTCTTCGTGCTCCTTTAATGGATATGAATATATGTGGATGAATTACCTTTTTATTTCCATTCAATGAATTTAAGATAGTCATAAAACACCATACTCACAGATATAAAAAGCTAAATTTAGTGGGTCCCCACGCATGCTCTCTTTTCGCCAAAATGTGAGTGGCCATCACGAAATTTGGCTATGGTGTTCCCAAGACAACATGATTGTTACTTGCTACAGGTACAAGAATCTAGTGTAGTAGTGTTTCACTAGTGTTTTATCTGGTTTAGGTAACAATCATATAACTACACATCTGGTAGGGTTAATGTCAAAGAAACACCAGATTAAACAAAAATTCAACTGTTTCATGCGGATCCTGGACCTAGTGAAGTTAATCTATTTTTTCTTAAAATTTTCTTGCATGCTATAAAATAAAATATATAATGAAGATATGTCTACAAGTTATATGACAAACATGAACTATAAAAAGAAAAAAGTTCATCAAGCAACTCAAACAAGAAAAATAGAAATGGCATCGATTTTGTGACTCACCTGTATCAATTTTGCCTGATTTTGTTGGTGCGGTGAAGCAACAAGCAACCTTCGTAAGTTGACCTCAGTCTTACTAATTCCCATGTCCAAAACCTACGATGATTAGACGAAGTAAGGGCTCCAAAATGAACCGTCCACAAGATACATCTTTGACTATGATTTGAATGACAACCAAGAGACACAAGTATAAAATATTAGTCCCAAATGCAGCATCCACGACTTATGATCACAGATTCATCACAGGAAGCTAGTGAAAGAAAGTCAAGGCAGACTTTGCATTCACCTGACGCATGAACCATTTGTATCAAGGATCGGGATTTAACAACATGAACAAAGTTTTCAAATGCTCGAATGGGGAAACACAGTGAAATTCTCATCTCAGAGACAAGGTAGGCATATGTCAACACACATGAGGTTGAAGGCCTCAATGATCCAAACTGAATTTCTGGTTACAAACCCTCATAATTCTTATCCAACTGAACTTCCTGTCTTCATCTCTCTCTATACCTATAAAGAAGAGGTCATGGCATGGACCTCAGGCTGTGATGATAGGTTCTGGAGATTTCAGCAAAACATGGTGAGGAGAGAGCATCAGGCAGGCTTAAAAATCAAGCATGTCGGGTACCTAAACAGCACATTCTGTGCTTCACAGAGAAATAAGAAAATGAACCCAGAAGAAAGGATGGAGAGGAAGGGAAATAAGAAAAACGTTTTCTAAATTTCAAAAGGGTCATTAATGTTCTGCAAAGGAAAATTTCATTCCAAGAGAACCAATCACTCTTGAACTAATTAAAAAATTCTAGAAAAGGAGGCAATTGTCGAGCAAGGGGCAGGGGATTGACATGTTGGAAAGCATCCCATTTGCAGAGAGAGGAGTCAAAAGAGGTCGATCTAATGCATTCATGTGGAATCTAATCGTGGGATTCTCCTTGGTGTCGTCTGTCTGCTGAATGTTTGGACGGAATTTTCACTTATTGGGGAAGGAGGCAGAGGTGGCAGGGTGATTGCATAGTCAAGGAGTTGACAGTACAGTCCAAGAATACCATAGAACAGAAGGAGGATAAAAAAATAGTAGAAGTTCACAAAGGTCCCAAGTCTTGTCCTTTGCTGATAGTCTAAAGAAATCCATATCAGCCAAGGAATTTAGGCTAGAATGGAGTGAAATCAGGGGAATATGTCTCACCACGAATAATATCGACGGGAAAAAAATTCCTCTCCGAGGAAGTATCGACAGGGCCACCACCTTTATTAAGACTGTGACTCGCCTAGAGAAGGTAAGAGGACCGGGCGAAATGAATCATTGAACCCAATGGGAGATGCTCGTCTCATTGCTCTGTGCACAACAGTGAACACACAACCGGGTATCATAATAAAACCAAGGTACAGTTACGAACTAATAGCAGAATATATCTCCATACTCGTCACCAATCACATCAGTAAATCAAGAAGTAAATTAAATCTCATGCCATCATCATCATCGTCATCATCGCCTAGAGTCTGGTTTCCGGAACAAAAACAGTAAGGCTACTCTGGCCAATCCAACATAAGAGCAATTCCACCCCTGCTTCCCTCTGAGCACTACCCATACCCCTCGGTTATTTGATTGTTAATTTTCATGTAATAATAAGACGTTGTAATCCAATCTGAACCTCTGATTGCGGTGCCATCAGAGATCGAAGGTCTGTCCCCTTCTCAGATGTCACCTAGTTCTACCCTCCTCTGCTTCAAAGTTATCATATCTCCGACTTCAACTTCTTCAGTACCATCTTCCACTTCAGTTTGCATCTGTCCCTCAAGGACGGTGGACTCGGGAGAATCCGCAGAGGCCCCGATGCCTTCCCTGATATCTCCGTTTCGGAAAAATAAGGGAGAAAAGAGGAGAAAAGGAGGAAGGAGAGGAAGAAGAGGCGTACCTGTTCGCTCGGAACATCCGGTGATGTCGCCGCTCCTCCTCGCGGGGGACCAGGAAGAAGCGGAAGGGGGAGGGGGCTCTCTGTCTCTGTCTCTGTCTCCCTCTTCTCTCTAGAAGTAAAATCTTTCAGTGGTCAGCATATTGACAACCGATCTAAGCCCAGGCTCTCATTACCCGGTATGGGCTCGGGGCCCAGGAGGGATAAATGGTCGTAAAATGCGCTTCGGCAGAAAGCCCATGAAATCTGGGCCCATCCCGAAGAACTTTCAAGTATATAGTTTTTGGGATAGCTCTCTCTCTCTCTCTCTCTCTCTCTCTCTCTCTCTCTCTCGCTATCTATCTATATTGTGAATGTTCTGAACTGAAAGTAGTTTCGTCTGCTGGAAAGACGGAAGGAGTTGAATGGACGTCAGATCTTAACAGACACAATCAGAGGAATGTAGGAGATGACATAAACTATCTCCGCCTGAGCAGCAGCCTGAAAAAAGGCTTCGATCTGTACAGTAGGCCGCATGCTTTCCGCGGAAATAAGGGGGAAAAAAGGAGGACAGAGAAGAGGGAGAAGAATGAAGTAGACTAGCTAGATCAGGACGCGAGAGAGGATCTCCAACACCTTCTTCATCTTGCCTTTATCGTACGGCTCAGAATCTCATGATCCATGGAACGGAAGTCGGGAAGCCCATTCAACGACGAATTCCCTGCGTTGGTTGGGAAGGAGCAGAGGTTATCTTCCAGATTCCTAAAAAATCACAACCCCTCCTCATATCGAGAGACGGAGAGGGAAATAGAGAGCGAGAAGAGATGATCACCTTTTGATCCAGGAGCGCGCCACCGCCATTGCGGCCGCCAAGGAGACTGATCTTCGAGGTTTCTTCCTCTTCACGGCGGCAGCATTCAGACGCGCCTCCTTGACCGCGGCGTCGTCTCCCTCCTCCGGTATTGGATCCAGCAGCGGCCGTCGCTCCTCCTCCGCTATCGGATCGAGCAGCGGCTGCCAGTCTGGCTCCTCCGCCCTGCGATGCCGCCACCATTCATCCACGCTCGTGCTGCTGCTCCTGCTACTCGGATGCCTATACACAGCCGCCGTCTCCTCCTCCCTCGCTAGCGCCGCGTCCGCCCTCTGGCGCCTCACCTTGCTGTAACTGACTAATACCAAAAACCGCATCCCCTCCATTCTCTCTCTACTCTCTCTTCGTCGCTATGAGTCGATGAAGAACGTACCGTCTCCCCGGCTGTATTTATAGGCTCCAGCCAGACGAGAGGCCTTCCCAGTTTCCCAGATTGCCCCCGATCGTAAAAATAAATGGAGGACATAATTGGAGTTCCAACCTTACAACATCCGGAAAAGCGCGGGAAGAATTAAATAAAATATAAAAAACTTTTCTTCTTTTTATATTAATCAAAATGTAACGACGTAAATTAGAAAACGGGTCACGCAAAGTCTGGAGATATTTTTCATACTATGAAATCTCCATTTACCCTTTTATGCTTTTCCTCTTAATAACTTTTATGAGAAACTTCATAGGTCTCTCTCTCTCTCTCTCTCTTTATCTCATTCTTAGAATTCAAAAGAGTAATGGATTTCTTGTGACCCAATGTGTGAGAGACTTTCTTATTTAAGAATCTAAAATCAAGTAAGAGTACTTAATTACATATAATGTATCTATAAATGGCAGACACAAGGTTATTTATGGGGTTGACAAATCCTTATCAAGTTGATAAGTTCTAGATGTATGCATTGATGCTTAACAATAACACATATTGGATGTCTGAACTCTAAATGCTCATGTTGTATTGATATTGAACTCTAAATAGATACTGAGCCTAAGTGCTCTAATTGCAAGAGGGCATCTTTTGTCATTAAACAATGTTCATAGGCTTGAAATGCTTCTTATATTTTTCACATAAAGTCTACCCATAAATCGATAAGAAGTCAGGTTTGACCTTTTGTCTATAGATGCCATTAGAGTAGTGACCATGCAGCATCTATTTACTATACTTCTAATTGAAGAGCAACTGAAAGTAATATTCTAATATGAGACTTCATGAGGTAAAATATGAGTATCATAGTTTACTATATATACCAGATATCAATGATGATAAAGTCCTTTGCTCCCAATGCCATGGCGTCATGTGTCTACCTACATAACACTCGTGTGATGTGCCATTCCCCATTTTGTCACTACTTCGTGTGTTCACATGCTCCACAAGACCTTGTCGGTGCTGATAGTGTTGTTCTACTCTTAGGCAGATGCTCCAACACTTTCACATTCTCCCCTTTTCATGCTCAGGTCCCTTGTGTAGGGGTTGTCACACCATGCTCTCAAGACCAAGTGTAGGCCTAGGACTCAACATGAATAAATAGTCATAAATGGTCATGACTTGGTATGAAACTTGGTCCCAACCTAAATAAAATGCTCATAATTGTTTTATGTGGGCTCTCTCTCTCTCTCTCTCTCTCTATGTGTGTATATACATATACACATTTTTTCTCCCATGCATTTTATAAGAAATATAAGAATTCTAGTTTCCAAGTTACATGAGAAAAGAAATAAATTATCTAAATGATCATCAATGATGCATATTCTCATTAGTGAGACTTCCAAATCTTTTGAAATGAAAATGATGCTATCAATTATGGTTCCCAAATTTTTTGTTGTACAAACAACAAGAGGAGTTGAATAAATGTAAGATCTTAGATGACAAATGAAAATATAGGAGGTGACATAAACAATTTTCGCTTGAGCAGTAGCCTGATTTGCCTTAACTTGTATGGGAGGCCACATGTGAGGCAGAAATAAAAGGACAAAAGAATAACAAATAAGAAGGAAAAGAATGAAGGAAGCTGAATCATGACTCAAGAGAGGATCGCCATCACTCCTTCTGGTCAACAACTTGTATGCCACTTTCTTCATCTTACCTTTACTTCACGACTCAAAATGTGATGCTAATTCAACACCTATCTCCATGTGTTGGTTGTGGAGAAGAAAACATAAGAGATCATTATTGAGATCTATGGAAATCCTAATCACAGAGAGAGAGAGAGAGAGAGAGAGAGAGAGAGAGGTGGTAAATAGAGAGAAGAGATAATCATCTTCTAAATTATGAGCATGTGGCAGCCATTGCAAGTGCCAAGGAAATGTATCTCCTAGGATTTTTTTTCTTTACAATAGTAGCATTCAGATTCACCTCCTTAGCATTGGACTCATCTCCCTTCTCTGATATTAGAATTAGTAGTGGCTGCCAATCTAGCTTCACCCTTAATGGCATTGTTATTCATTTGCCCCCCCTCTTAGCATTTCGCCTAGCTTTATAGTTCCAACAATCTCTACTATAATCCTAAGTTGTATTTACATATGAATGAAGAGGATTTATGAAATCCTCATATTGATCCCACTCATAATAATAGATGGGGGATATCATTGGAATTCTATATTTTCATGCCCCAAAAACAATGGAAGGAATTTAAATAAAATATAAAAATCATTTTGATTCTCATCAAATCTGACCATCTCTGACTTTACTTCTTACTTCTCTCTCTCTTTCTCTCTCTATCAATCTAAGTCAAATGGCTTTAGCATTGAGATTAATTTCATTGGAGAGGACCTCTCAAAACCTCTTACTCAAAGCCCTATTCATTATTCTACATGTATTGAAATGATATGTATTTCTATTTGTGAATACAATTTGGATGACCCACCTTACTCCTTTATTAGCCTATGAGGTACATCAAATGATTCCCTAAATCTTATTATCCTCTCTTTAAAGAAACATATATTAAATTCACATTCACTTGCAGCTATTCTCCATGTGCTATATATATTTCTTACTACTTGAGGAGGTACTAATTGAGCCTTATGGAACCTATAGATGTCCTTGTAGAGTCTATGCATTGTACAATTAGTATTCCTTGACTGATAAAACATGAACACTTAAATGAATTACCACACTTATTGACAAGTTGAATTAGTAAGTTAGTGCTCTCTCTCTCCCCCTATCTATCTATCTATTTCTGTCTTCATAAGGAAGATGACTAATTGTAGAGTCCAAGTAACATAATCAAAAGAGAAAATTGAAATATCACCGGTGTTGCATATTATGATTAGCGTGATTAGTAAATGTTTTGAACTGAAAGTAGTTTTATCAATCATGATCCCCAAATTCCTTGTTGGAAAGATGGAATGAGGAGTTGAATGAACATTAGATCTTATCAAACATAAGAGCAATATTGAAGACGGCATAAACTATCTCCACCTAGGCTCCAGCCTGATTTGCTTCGATGTGTACAATCGGTCACATGATTTCCATGGGAATGATGGTGGGAAATGGAGAACAGAGATGGAGAAGAATGAAGGAGGCTAGATAGATCAGGACCTCCACTACTTTCTTCATGTTCCCTTTATCGTATGGCTCAGAATGTCGTGGTCTATGGAACGGAAGCCAAAAGGCCAATTTAGCATCAAATTCCTTGTGGTAATTCTGAAAAAAAAGGATTAGAGATCACCCTCGAGATCCCTAGAAATCATGATCCAGCATAGCGAGAGAGCAAGAGAGAGAGAGAAGGGATGATCACCTTTTGGTGCAGGAGTGCACCCTTGCCATTGTGGTCACCAAGGAGACAAAACTCTATTGGCGGTGTCAGTCCATCGCAGTTGACTCATTCGGAGGCGTGCGAGTAAGAGGGCAGTGACATAGTGGTCACATCGACCCTTATGACTTGTTCTAGGGGTCATGTAGAGAGAGAGAATGAGGTGGTTGCAGCCATCACATTTGAGATGTGTGAGTGTGGTTGTACATAGATCGAGATGTAGTTGCATGTAGATTGAGATGTAGTTGCACATAGATTGAGATGCTTTCTTTTAGGGAGTGATTATTTTTTCGTGTTTTCTATAAATAGAACATGTAATCTCCTTTTTTAGTATAATAGACGACTATTTCTCTCTTGAGTCTATTTTCTCTTCATCAATTCTATTCCTTTTCTTGGTATCTTCTATCTCTTCTATTAGAGGTGAAGTTCTTATAGAAGGATAGAAGAGTCCACTATTGACTCTAGTGTGTGAGTTATCTAGAGGGCATCAAGACATGAATTAGAGGTGCTTGTTAGAAGTCTTGTTCTCATCAAGATTTCTAATAGCTTAGTAATGTCTCTTCTATTTGTTCTCATTAATACCTAGAAATTGAGTTTCTACTGTTATTAAAATTGTGTGCTTAGATATTTTCTTCTACAAGTGGTAACAAAATATTGGTTTAATTATTTCTAAATTTACTATGGCTTCTAAGGTGCATACTAATACCAAAAAGTTAGATAAGTCTTTTAACTTTAATATCTGAAAGCATTATGTGTATGATACATTACTGTAGACTGACTTGTATAGTACTTTGGATGGTCTAAAGTCAAACAAGATCAATGCTAATGATTGAGAGATAATGGAAAAAAAGGTTAAGAGTTTTATTCGTACATGTTTGTCTGATTAAGCTTTTCAACAAGTCATGAATGAATACAATCTAAAGAAACTCTAGAAGTTAGAGAAATGATGTGCACCAAAGTCGATGCTGAACAAATTGACATTGAGAAGAAAATTATTTGGATTATGCATGTCAGATGGAGATGATTTGGCATCTCATATTGATTATTTTAATCAATTATTGAATGACTTACTTCACATGGAAGTAGATTTTTCTAATGAGAACAAAGTTATTGTTTTACTTGTTTCTTTTCTTGATTCATATGATCATTTTGTTACGACTTTGTTGTATGGTAATATAACACTCGTTCTTGAAGATGTTATTGACTCATTGATGAAGTATTATCTTCATAAGAAGGATGTTGGTGAAGCTCGTGGTGAAGGTTTATATGTGAAGGGTGAAAGAGAACGTGGATGGTAGAAGGAAAAAAGATCTTTAGGAGAGAAGAAGAGTCAGACTAAGTTACAAATAAATTAGTTGAAAAATCATACTTGTCACAAGTGTTGTAGGTGAAACTTGTGTTGTGACATCAGATGATTCCATGATTGATTACACACTTTTATGACACTTGTGATTGGGTCATATAAGTGAGAGAAGTATGTCAAAGCTACATGTGCGAGGACTACTATTTGGTGTGAGAACTTGCAAATTGAATTTTTATTAGTATTGTATCATAGAAAAATAGTGTAGGGTAACATTTAAGATAACAAAATATGATACATGTGGTGTGTTGGATTATGTTCATTCATATGTATATGGTTTGGTTGATGTGACATCGATGGGTGATGCTTGATATTTTCTAACTTTTATTAATAATTATTTCAAGAAAGTTTGAATATTCTTCTTGAAGTAAAGTCTAAAGTATTTACAAAGTTTAAGACTTAGTGTGCAAAGGTGAAGAATCAAATGGAGAGGAAGATCAATGTCTTGCAAACTAACAATGGTACAAAATTTAATAATTCTGAATTTGATCAATTTTGTGATGAGCATGGTATTCAACGTCATTATATGGTGAAGAATACTCCACAGTAGAATGGTGTTGCTAAGTGGATGAATCACACAATTATTGAGATAATACAATATTTACAATTAAATAGTTACTTGCCTAAAAAATTTTGGGCGGGTGTTGTGAGTATGGTAGTTTATTCAGTGAATAGATCACCAAATTCTGGTCTTGATGGAAAGTTGTTGAAGAGATATGGACTAAACAATTTGTTGACTATTCAAATTTGTATATATTTAGATGTCTATAATATATCCTTACACCTATTGATGAAAGATCGAAGTTCGATCCAAAGTTGAATAAATGCATCTTCTTGGGCTATAGTACTAGCGTGAAGGAAAATTGACTTTGAGATTTAAAGGTGAAGAAAGTTATTTTTAGTTGGGATGTGATTTTTGATGAAGATCACATGTTGAAGTCTTTTTTTATAGAGTAGAAGATTTAGAAATCGAATAATACTTGAGTTGTAAATAGAGCAAGGCTAGAGATGCAAAGTCCTTCTAATTTTGTTGTGAATGAAGATCGAGTAGCAAAATCATTAGATGTTCCTAATTATATTACTACTAGATAGAGTAGGCGTGAAGTAAAACCTCCTACTCATCTTAATGATTATATTGACTTTGTATTATTTGTAGGAGATAATGAACCCACAACTTTTTAGGAGGTAATTAATTGTCTTGAAAAGTAAAAGTGGATGCAGATGATATTTGAGAAGTAAACATCTTTAGATAAGAACCATACTTGAGAATTAATGAATCTTCCTACAAGAAAGTGAGCTATTAAGTGCAAATAGGTATACAAGAAGAAGTCACTAATGATTAATAGTGATTAGCCTCAGTATAAAGTAAAGCTTATTATAAAGTTTTACATAGAAGTAAGGAATTGATTATATAGATATCTTTTTGCCCATTGTGAAGCACATGTCTATCTGCTTAGTGTTAACCATTGTCACATATGAAGATATGAAATCTGAGTAGTTGGATGTGAAGACACTATTTTTTCATGAAGATTTGGAAGAGACTATTTACATACAACAACTTGAGGGCTTTATTGTGTAAGGGTTAGAACATCTTATTTGTCAACTAAATAATTCTTTTTATGGTTGAAGTAGACACCAAAGTAATAGTATAAAAAGTTTAACTCTTATATGTTGAAGATTAGTTATACGAGGTGCGATTTTGACTGTTGTATTTTATGAGAACTTGTGATGATGATTCTCTAATTATTTGATATTTTATATTAATGATATGCTCATTAATCCATAGAATTCACAAGAGATTATTAGATTGAAAACACAATTGAATAAGAAATTTGACATGAAGAATCTTGATGTGACAAAGAAGATTCTTTGTATGAAGATCCATAGAGACTGGAAGTTAAGTCAACTATGGTTGACTTAGAGGAGCCATCTTTTAAAGGTGATAGATCTATTTGGTATGCGTAATGCTAAAATAGTGACCACTCCTCTAACTAGTTATTTCAGATTATCTACTACTCTAACATTTAAGGAAGATATCTTGAGATGAAGCAAATTCTTTATGTTAGTGTAGTCGGTTCTCTCATGTATGCTATGGTATGTACTAAATTAGATATTGCTCATGTAGTTGGGCTTGTAAGTTTATGAGGAATCTAGAAAAAAATAGTAGAGTATAGTGTAGTGAATTTCTAATATCTAAAAGGTTCCTTAGATTTTGAAATCTATTTTGACTAATAAAATTATCTTTCTACTATTAGCTTTGTTGATACAACTCAATTAGAAGTTTATACTTCAGACTACTATTGTACTATTTAAAACTGAGGTGGAGTACATGGTAGCTACTAAAGCGGCCAAGGAGGCCTTATGATAAAGAGATTATTGAGTGAACTTGAGATTTAATAGGGTAGAATTCCTCTACATTGTAACAGTTGGAGTGTTATTTACTTAGCAAAGAATCAGGTCTATTATGCATGATCAAAATATATTGATGTGTAATATCACAAAATTCATGAGTTGGTAAATTTTGGAGATATCTCTTTAGAGAAGATTCACATGGAAGGGAATGTTATGGATATGTTGACAAAGGTCATCACATTAGAGAAGTTCAAATATTATTTGAATTTGATTCATATTATAGGTACCTTATAGAAGGTGGAGACTTGTAACATTGATAGACATCGACTGTAGGTGTAGTTTGTTGGCTACTAAGATGAAGTTTGTTGGCAGTGTCAATCCATCACAGCTGACCCATTCGAGAGATGTGAGATAAAGCTCTCCCATCTAACTTGCTCGAGAGGTGCACAAGGAGTAAGAGGGTGGTGACACGGTGGTCACGTCAACTCTTATGACCCACTCTAGAGGTTGTGTAGAGAGAGAGAGAATGAGGGTGATTGTAGCCATCACATCTAAGATGTGTGGGCACGACTACATGTCGATTGAGGTACAATTACATGTAGATTGAGATGTAGTTGCATGTAGATCGAGATACTTCTATTTAGGAAATGATTATCTTTTCTTATTTTCTATAAATAGAACATGTAATCTCCTTTTTCAGTAAATAGATGACTATTTCTCTCTTAAGTCTATTCTCTCTCCATCAACTTGATTCTTTTTTTATATATCTTCTCTTTCTTCTATTGTAGGCGAAGTCCTTATAGAAGGAGAGAAGAGTCCACTGTTGACTCTAGTGTGTGAGACATCACGAAGGCATTGAGATGTGATTTAGAGGTGCTTGGTGGAAGTTTTATTCTTATCAGTACTTTTAATAGTTTGGTGATATCTCTTCTATTTGTTTTCATTGATATTTAGAAATTGAGTTTCTACAATTATTAAGATTATGTGCTTACATATTTTCTCCTACAAATTTTGAAACTTTTTTTTCTTCACAACAATAACAACTAGATGCACCTCTGTGACAACGGCTTTGTCTAGCTCCTCTAATATTGGATCAAGCAATGGCCAACACTTGAGCTCCTCCTTCTTGCGATGCTACCACCATTCCTCTACATTAGCGTCACCACTCCTGCTACTTGAGTGCCTGCACACAATAGCCATCTCCTCCTCTCCAGCACTGCTTACTATCTCTAGCGACTCACTTTGGCATAACTCACCAAAGCCAAAAACTGCATCCCCTCCATTCTCTCTCTACCCTCTCTACTCTCTCTCTTTCTCTCTTTCTCACTTGGCATCTCCTAGGCTGTATTTATAGGCTCCCACCCACACAAAAAGGAGGGCTTCCCAATTTCCCAGATTGTCCCCAATTGTAATAATAAATTGAGGACCTAATTGGAATTTGAACCATACAATGCCAAGAAAAGCACAGGAAAAATTCAAATAAAATATAACAAGCTTTTCTTCCTTTCTTCATGGATCAAAATGAAGCGATGTAAGTTAGAAAATTGGAATAATGTAAAATGACGTAAGCTTTTCTTCCTTTCACGTCTCTTCCTCTTTTCATGAATCATCTCTACCTTTGTTTCTAGCTCTCTCTCTCTCTCTCTCTCTCTCTCTCTCTTTAGCTATCTATCTCCATATTTGCATCAATAGTCCACTAAAAGATTTAAGTTTTAAAAATACTAATAAATTTTGGGCAGCATTGATTAATGATTTATAATGCAATGGCTGATCATGCAAAGTCTCTAATATTTTACATATTATGAAATCTTCATTTTACCTTGGTATGCTTTTCCTCATAATAATGGCTATGAGAAGCTTCATAGATCTCTCTCTATCTTTATCTCATTCTTAGAATTCAAAATACTAATAGATTTCTTGTGCCCCAATGTGTGAGTCTCTTTTTTATTTAATATTGTAAAATCAAATAAGAGTACTTAATTGCATATAATGTCTTTATAAATGGCAGGTAATATGCTATTTTTGGGCTTATCAAGTTTGGTTGCATTGATCCTTAACAATAACACATTGCTTTCTCATAAAGGATGTCTAAACTCTAAATTGTCGTATTGTATTGGTTTTGAACTCTACGTGGTCATTAATCCTATATGCTTCAGTTTCATGAGGACTCTTTTTGCCATCCAAATAATGTTCGTAGGCTTGAACTACTTTCTAAGTTTCCACACAAAGTCTGCCTATGAATTGACAAGA
Organism: Spirodela intermedia; assembly: GCA_902729315.2. NCBI lineage: Eukaryota > Viridiplantae > Streptophyta > Magnoliopsida > Alismatales > Araceae > Spirodela > Spirodela intermedia. The sequence goes on from LR746265.1 coordinate 7,688,086, forward strand.
GATTGAGCTTGACCCTTTATCCACATATGCCACTAGAGTCTAACTTTGTTTCTGAGGTACCTACCACCCAACATCAACCTCTACACTTCTAGTTGAAGACTAATTGAAAGGAATATTTCAATATGAAAATTTATGAGGTAAAATTAACATAGTATCTCATATGAAGAGAAAACTAAATTCAAGTTCAATTTTTCATCATGTTCATCAAGTTTCTGAATGATACTACATGCCAATGTCATCATTTAGAAATAATTAAAGCTGAAGTTATTTAGTATTTTTGTGGAAAAATACATTTTATTCAATGTAATATACAATCAGTCAAGTGAGTTGATCTCTACAATGAGTGGAGGGTCACTTAAAGTCATGAATCTAGAAGAAAACTTGAAAAAATAATTATATAATCCCTGAGCTCCTGATCAAAAAGTGATATATAGATGCTTTATAGGAAAAAACAAATAAAATGTTCTTAGAAATTGAATAAACGTAGGAGGCAGATCCGCTAAAACTTCACTTTTATTCTAGACTTAGAACTTAGAAGATGTAAGGGTTAGGATTGAGCAAAGAAGATCAAGATCATAGGTATACTTCACCAAAGTCTAATTAGGACAATGATCAATTAAACCTTCTTTTTGATAAATATAGCTTAAAATATAACAGTATCTAAATGAATATGGTGTTTATTTTCCCTAGTAAAACATAGACCAGATCTAGTTCTTTTTCTGTTACGCAGAATTAACATTTTGACACTAAATGAGTGATGTTGCACACCATAAAAAGAATCAAGAAAAACCCAAGACCACATGGACCACATGTTGATTCATAGGATATTAAAACTTCACTTTTTATTTTTTTCACTAACCTAATTCTAACCTATTTGAAAGCCTTACTATTATAACTTTGGGAAGACAACGAATAATAACAATTTTTCTCTCTTTATGGCTTTTCTTTTTGCTCGAAATACAAGAAACCCTTGTAGATACGGGGGGCATTATTTTGCATTAAATTTTTTCGCTCATATTAAGTTAAAGCATATGAAAAGTTAGTTCTCTTCCAGGAAAATGAATTACTGTGACCCAAGAAAGACTGGAAGGCAAAGTATTCATCAGATCTCTAATTTTGACAGCCCTCACATGCCATCAAACCAAGGGATAAAGATTTTCACAAGCCATGAAGTATTAAATGGTCGTGAATAAAATTTAATGATTAAATGACTATAGTAAAACATTCAATCTAGAGTATCAATTCTCATAACTTAAATATTTGAATGGCATGAGAGGTGAACATGATGTTTGAGCTACTTTTATAGAAGACCTTTAAAATAAATATTGATGCTTTTCTTTCAAATGACTAAGAATGAATTCAAGAACCCTTAGCATACAGATGTATCATTCATTAAAATATATAATAGGAACTACTTTTAAAATATGATAAAAACTTTCACTTTGTATGATCTTGCTTTTATTCCTATAGTTTAGACACAAGTAATGATAGGAGAGCCCAAGTCTATAAAATTTAACTTCAGCATTTGTTTATTTGAGTCTTGTTTGTACTTTTTCTATAGTGTGGGTTATATTTTATATTCTAATGTTAATTTATTTGATTACTAGTATCATTATCATTAGTCAAAATGGAAAGGCTGATTTTTTTTAAATGCTTCAAGTATTCATTTTCTCATTTCAGATAAATTTAGAAAGCTTTCTTTAGAGCATTATTTGGCACAAGACGTACGAAAACTTACAAGCTTGCATTTAGACCTTCCATATCTAACTGTATAACAGTGCGCCACTTCGGCTTCTGTTTACTGTTTCTTAGTATACTTGATGCAAAATTTCAACTACGATATTCTGAGTGGCAAGTAGTGTAAGCATCCACTTCTTCCAACCTGCTTTACTGTATGCCTACAAGTCCATGATCCTGAGTGGACTTAAAAAGGGAATCGGTCTTTTAGGTTTACTGTATGTCTAGGAGTCCATGAATACACAAATCCATGTATTCGATATCTATAGATTCCATAATTTAGGTTATTCCAAAGAATGATTTCATGCTTGGAGGCAACGACTTCGAAATAGTACCAACAAAAATCCAGCTGGTTCTCTCCACAGTCTACCCAGAACTCTAATACATCCACTTGATGCCATGCTAGCTTTATTCATATGGCCATATAAAGGATAGGTAATGACCACTCTGCCATGTATGTATGGCTATGGGGGATAAACTAGCTTAAGCTATTACAACTCCTCCTTTACCAACGACTGCCATGTATGTATTATAACTTTATTCAGTTTTACTATTGATATTTAATGACATTGATATTCTCCAACGTAATGAGCAGTAAATCCTAGAACGAAAACGTGAGACATTAGCATGGTCAAAACCTTTTCTCGATGAAATTATTGTTTGCAAGGGGATTTACGGCTGCCAATTCCATCGATGATATTCTAGTCTTCAGCTTGATATCTGGGTTTCTCGTAGATGAGATATCCAAGTGTGTGTGGCCCAGGTGACAATAAAGGGTGAGAATATTCGTCATGTACACATTAACTAGTATTGAATGCTTTTTCTTCATTGAATCGCCAAATAAATGTGGACACTATTTCATCTTTTTGCCACCCACTTATCCTTATCTTCTCACTTGCATGACGACTACCCGTGAACGACAATACGCCACTTGCAAGTTTCGTGTCAGAAGACACCTGGTCTTTGGTATAAATAGAAGGCCTATCCATGATCATGTTGCACCCAGTTTAAGTCAATTACTAGGGCAGCATTGCTTTTTGGGACTTGTGTGCAGCGAAGATGGTGGCGAAAAATCTCGTTTCCCTCCTCCTACTGATCCTCGCCTGTCTTCTCGTGTCCCCATGCTTGGCCAGGAGCGATCTTTATCGTGGAGAGAAACTCGTCGCCGCCGAATGCTTGGTAAAGGGCGATTTCACTTTATGTATGCAGACAAACTGCAACCTAGTGCTGCGGGAAGGAGGCGTTGTCAAGTGGTGTTCCCGTACAGCTGGCGAGGGAACGAACTGCCGCGCCATACTCCAGATGAATGGGAACTTCGTTATACGAAGTGGTACCGACAAAGTGTGGGAGACCAACACCAACAGTGGCGTCGTCGTCCTCCTAAAAAATGACGGCAATGTTGTCATCTACAACGCCCAAATGCAGCAAATCTGGGAAAGAGGCACCGGGCCCTGTACTGCTGGGGCAACCGTGTCACCACTTCAGAACACGTCCTCCATTCCTGCAGGCGTGACGTTTAGCAAGCCATAAACTCCAGCACTTTGAAAGCAATAATTAGGTACATCACATCGCATGTCTACTCCTAGCGAGCTGGGCCAACTAATAAGTGAGTACTTGGGTGCGTAGAAGGTGACTTGTGTACTCTCATCCTCTCGAACGGTGAAGAACCACTCTTTGAAGTTGAGGATCAGAGAAAATGTTTTGTCGGGTATGATTATGTTTGTGTTCGCCAGGAGAAAATATGGCTCTTTCTTGAATCTGCCACAAAACGATGGCATTTTACCGACTATGTACGATCTCTTGTAAGAAAGAAGGGACAATCACTACCAGGTTCCTGACAATTTGACTAATCTAGATATAATATCAGGGGAAATGAACAGGCTTCTGGTCCTTTCTGGCCCAGAGAGCTATGGGCAATTAATTTCTTAAGTGTTACACTATATAAGTATACATAGTGAGTAAGAAACCATGAAAATTTTCACACACGTAACCTGGCTCGCGAATGTGCCGGAACAAGTATTTGAGCGGTACTTGCTATTTAATGAAGCTGGACCGGCCTATTTTGCCAAATACTTCTCCCTTCACCGTCCTCTTTTCCCGCTCATCATCAACCGGAGTTCGGAGCGGGAAAGTTGGAGTGGAAAGAGCCAGAGAATCTCTCCGGCCGCCGTGTGGGGAGGAAACCTCCTTCATTGGTTGTAAGTTCCCTCGCCTTGATGGACGTATTCCTTTGATACATGTCTCGAATCTGAAATCGCCACCATGAATCGTGGATGAAATCCACTGCTGCCGCCTGCGGCGCATGATTGAAATGAGCATGGATGAGAAATTCCATGGTAGATTTCAAGGAGGCGATCAAAGTTTCATAGTCCAGTGACCGATTGACGTCATTTGGAGGAATTTTTCTCCATTCTCTTCAGTATTTTTTCTCCATTTGGATTTTTGTTGCTGTTCTTATTTGGAATCCCCCAATTTTCTCATGGAAATGAGAGGAGCCGGAGAAGCTGCTTCTAGAAGAGATGGAAAAGGCCGACTAGATCGTTCGATTTCTTCTATCTGCGATCAGCCCATCGATATTCATTCATTCCACTTCTGGATCGTCATCCTGGTTGGTACCTACCATTTTACAAGGGTTCTAAGTTGGGATTTTGTTTCGTTTCTTTGAAGTTATCAAATGATAACAACGTATTACTGATGATGGCTCTGCAGATGCGATCTCGCACCCGTTTGTGGACTGCTACCACTTTGTACACAAGTACTTCCTGCCGTGTAATGATACCTGTGGTCGCTTGCGTCACTCTCCTCAGGGTCATTTCTGCTTTCTCTGCGTACGTGCACCGGTGATCTCGAGTTAGAGGGACACTGTTGATTCCAGCCGAGAAGACCAGGAAAAGGAAGGATAAAGAATGTCATATCTCTCAGGAGCTAAATCAGTTCCCGATGAACAAGTAAGAATTGCGTCAACTAAAATTGAAGGAATTGGACCCAAAAAAGCCATTCAGGTTCGTTACCGATTAGGTATCAGTGGGAACATAAAGATGAATGAGTTAGCAAAGTATCAGATCGACCAAATTGAACAAATAATAGCTCAAGATCATCTTGTTCATTGGGAATTGAAGAGGGGAAAACGAGAAGACATCGAACGATTAATTTCTATTTCTCGTTATCGTGGAATTCGTCATCAAGATGGATCGCCCTTACGCGGTCAACGAACTCATACTAATGCAAGGACTTTTCGCAAGCAAATTCGGAAATGAAAGAAGCGCACTTGGTACTTGTCTGATCAATTACACTGTTCATCAATAGTTCACTGAAGTCGTTTTTTTTTTTTCTGTCTTTCACTGGTAACTAATGACGTATACGTATAGTAGGCCGCGCCCATACCCATAGCGAAATTCGGGCTATAACGAGAGTTTTGGGAATATGATGATAGATTCTCCGTTTAATTCAACAAAAGCTCGTTACAACTCACTTTTGTTTATAACTTCGAGGTTGTGTGACCTCTGGAGATACCCCAATTTTACTTGGGGTTCGACAACCACAGGGTACTGGTGCGCATGACACATGCGCACATGGGCATACATAGGCGGGCGGGCACGCACGTCATGTACGGGAGCTACTTAAAGGCGTGCGGGCGCGCACGCTATAAAAATATATTTATATATTTTTTCATACGCGCGCAAGCGCGCTTTTTAATTTATTTATTATAAATTATATATGCATGCACACATGCGTGTACACGCCCAGGAATACATATTAATACCCGATGCTGGAATCGAGGGAGAAGAAGAGGTAGCAGCCCCAACATAGAATAGCGATGTAATTTGAAAAGGAGGTGGACTGGATCCCCAGTTACCCGCTGCAACTTCAGAGTGGCTTTCCTGCTAGTGTTTAGCGTAAACCTGTTATTCCTAGTTTGTTGAATCTCTTTGTCACATACAGAAAGGGGTGATATTTGTGTGAGGTATGCTAATTGAGATCATTTAAATCCGTTATTTTTTTGGTTAATCCTGAGAAATTATAGACTGCATTTTGCTGAAGATTGTTAAAATTGTCGTGGTCTCATTACTTTTTTCCTCTTGATGTGCCTAGAATATTTTCTTTTACCATACAATGAAAGTTGAAAATCGAGTGTGACAATCAATAATAAAACTGTGCTGTGATCACTGTATACGGAGTATTTCAAGGGTTCCTAGTAAGCATTGTTCTTGACAAGCTCAAACAGGATCGAGACTTCTTAAATCAATTTTTTCTGTTTTTACGATCGAAAATATCAGATACATACCCATGGTGTTCAAGGAAGGCTATAATTCCTATATATGTCTCTTGGGGCAGCTTTAGCGTGCTTTAACCCCGCCCTGTAAAAATTTCAGGATACTGTTTCCTTACCCATTGGTTTAGTCATTTTACTCATTCCTTTTTGCCCAGTGACATATTGTTTAAGCATTTAAACTGGTCTTATTAAATCTTATAGCGGGCTAATGTGCCAGTCAGTTTATATCACCACCGCCATCCTCCTATAGGTCTCTGGTAAAGTGCTTTCTCGGAGCTGAAAGGTCCCCACTCTTTTGGGAAGCAGGTGATGGAGGTCTGTTCTTGGCTTTCTCAGAGCAGGCGCCACTTACTTTCAGAGACAAGGTCGATTCCGGGTTCGTCAGAGAGGATTTCAGCTCCTTATGGTGCAGTAATTGCTACCTTTGGGTGATTCTTCCTCCCTCCGGTCTCCTTTCCAAATACTTGGCTTGACAAATATGATCCTTCAACGCTAAGAAATGGTGTTTTTGCACAAAATTCATTGAAACATGGAGAAGTACCGTAATATTTTGACGGTTTCTCATCTTTTTGGCCTCGACCTCAACTTGGATGGGATCGCACTGGTTGCATCTGTGCAAGAATGGCGGATTTCAGGGCTGGGTTCGAGAATCAAACCAGTTGTCCTTTGGACCCACTATCCGTGAACATGGCCAGAACTTTGTCCGTTTGAGGATTCATAGAAGAACCCTCCATGCTTCCTGAAATGTATTTCAATTATTTAATTCGGCTATTAAAGGGACTGGTTCCAATGTGGGTCTTGTCCGTCTCCTCACTGGGTGATGGCGGATGTTGTTCCTAAGTTGAAGAGGGAGAGAGATTGAGAGAGATGAGTGATAGATAATGAGGCACCCATGTAGTGAGAGAAAACGTGATTTGGACTTATGGACCAGTTTTAGTGGGCATGATTCAGATCCCTAATAAAAACGAAGTCAACCCAGGGTTGAGGACTGATGGACCAGCTTTGGTGTCACGGGGGCTGAGGAGACGTGGATCGGGCGGACCGACAGATCGGGAAATCAAGCGACCGATGTAAGTGGAAAACCTCTTGACAGATGTTCTCCTATTATGGGGTGGATGGACGGGGGCGTGATGGGTTTTCTGGGCGGCTAAGAGTGGGGAAGTCGGGCGGGCTCTCCCCGGACTGAGAAGGACGCACGTGAGTAGAGGTGTACAGGTTTTTCTCCTCCAACAGAGTTCCTCCATTGACCATCAACATTATCATGTCATCTCGAAGAAGGCTGCTTGGGGCCTGTGAGGGCGACCAAGGCTGGGCTTGGTGCCTGTGAGGGCGAGAATAGAAGTGAGTCCAATACTTGACCTGTGACATTTGCGTTTGGGCCATTGACACCACCAACACCGGCAGTGATGTTTGGGCTTTTAATGGGCCTACATGACAAGTTTCTGTGATCAATTATACCTGTACTTGCAATGCAGTTTTCCAATGCTTGTTAAATTGGATTTAGATTTATTATCTTTTGGTGACCAGCTCCGTTCCGCAACGATTACAGAATGTTTCAAGTACATCTAGTAGGAATCTAACCTACATAAGCACATGGTTATGGCCCGTGTGAAGTCAGGCCCAGGCCCAGGCCCAGGCTCACCCCCCAACGTGGGGTAGGTGAGAGTGTTTGCCCAAATAATCCAAATGTGATTGGAGTAAAGGAAAAGATGGAAAAGCTTCAGGTTATTGATCCAATTATTGAGCCTTTTGGGCCTCGCTAGCCCCAATTAGTGGGCCCAATTATATCAGTTTTAATGAGGCCATTGAGACTCCAACTAAACCCTCTTTTCTTGCATGAGCTGCTTTAGTACTATTTTAAGGAGGATGGGGTCTACAGCTTAATATGTAACAAAGCTGAGGGCTATTCTTAAATAATTTCAATTCCACTACCAATTGTAATAAATGTGAGTACAGAGGGACATACTTGGAAAGAATGCTGTTTAGTAGGAACAATAAAGAGAAATTGACACTGGCCATGCCATACCGTTTCAATTCGTCTATCTGATGCTGATGTGGTCAACAAGGATCCATACTTTGTCCCACACGTTGACTATAAATTCTCAATTTATATACTTTTAGCTCAAGTGTACGACCCCGGTAAGCATCTTTCTGCCATCCAATGAGGATCCTTGCAATCAATCCTCAGTTTACGTTAATGGAACTCATCCTGCGGTTCAGTGGAAACCCTCATCGCCGATTGTAAGTAGCAAGTTAGACATGGAAGATCCCAACAGCCATCAGTAGGAGTCTCAATACATGTGATGGAATCAATATGAGGGTTCATTCCCTTAGGTGGACCCACAAGGAGGAAGAAGAGGGAGAAGAGGCCACGTCACCCATGCACCCCTTCTCCCCTAAGGAAAGAGTTTCTCCCTCCAAGAAACACTGCTTGGCATCCTTTCCTCTATTTTCTGTAAACACTCAAACTCAAGAATACTGGAAGGAGAAGTTGAAATTGACTTTAAAATCAAGAAGATTCATGTTATCCCTCTCACCTCTTGGATCAGGGGTTCCTTCTCCCTCATTCGCCCCTTGGACTGGGGGTTCCTCTCTCCTTTCATCGCCTCTTGGACTAGGGGCTTCCTCTCTTCTTCTCGCCCTCTTGGATTAGGGGGACCTCCATTTCTTCCTCTTCATGTCGTCCTCGCCTCCTGCCCCATCGCCGCCATTCCACCTTCTTGCCATCTGCCTCGTCGCTGCCATTCCGCCTCCTCGCCATTCACCTCGAAGCCACCGTTCCTCTTCCTCCTCGTCCACCCCGTCATCACTGTTCCCCCTCCTTGCCGTCACTTCCCTTCTCGCCAGCCACCTTGTCACCGTCGTCCTGCCTCCTCGCTGTCCGCCCCATCGCCATCGTCCCGCTTCCTCGCCGTCGCAAACCCTCTCCTTTTCTCTCTCCTGTTGCCACCACGAAACCCCCCCTTTTCCCTCCTGCTAATGCCCTCCTTCCGCCACCTTTTTGCTCACTCTCCACGAGAACTCCTCTCTCTCTCTCTCCTGCCAAAACCCTCTTTCTTCTCTCTCCCGCCGTCGCCACGTACCCCCTCATTTTCTTTCTCTCTCTTTCTCTCCCGCCAGAACCCTCTTTCTTCTCTCTCCTACCATCACCACGTACTCCCTCATTCTCTCTCTCTCTCTCTCGCCGACGTCCTCTCACTCTGCCCCTTTTTTCCTCTCTCCACCTTTTATTTCTTCTCATTATTATTTTATTCTATTATTCTTTCTATTCCTCATTTATCCAACTACTTCGTGGACCTTAACTGTCCAACCTAAATCGTCCATTCCCTTCAAATCATCACCCACTGAAAATCCCCAACAAGGCTTGTGGATCCCAAGCCACTCGAATCAATAAGAATCTTCAAGATATCAAAATTTTTCATTCCAAAGGTGTGTTGATTTTTAAATTACTTGTGAAGTTGGTCATTATTTTTAAATCTTTACTCTTAGAATTTGTGAGATTCATAGGATAGCCACTTGTGTGTGAAAGATTGATGGTCTTAATCCTAGTTGAGAAGTCTTGTTTGATTCTTTGAATTAGTTAACTTAATTGGTAATTAATGATCCTAATTCTCCTAAAAATTACGTGATCATCTGGATATTAAGTTCTCATCCCTTGTGTAGCTCTTTTTCTTTTAAGAACTATTTTGAGTCCCTTTGTCCTGCATCAACATGATTGTTAATGGAGTAGCCAAAATGACTACATTGTTGGCTTGGCCATCCAAAAGTTCAAGAATTAAAAGGGTCATAAATTCTTAGGATTAAAACATTTAACACACAATTCGATGAAAGCATTCTCAACTCAATCTAGGTTAATTGAGGTTAACTACACTTATAATCCATGTCATTTAGTAAGCACTGTGGGCATATTGGGTAATAAGCACTAAACAAAAGATATAGCCTCATTGGAATAGCCAACATGGATGAGTCTTTCTGCCGATATAGCCTCATTGGGACAGTTGAGATAGGCATATTGGGACATTCAGAAAATTTAAAACAATCTATGTGATACAAGACTCCTAAATGCCTTTTCTCCATCAATATGTAACTTATTTTCCCTTGTAGGAACACAAGACACATCTACTTCTTTTTCTATTACCTAGAAGAAATATTTTCAGTCTATATAACTCATGAAGTAGACAACTCAAAGAAACAAAAAAATCCAAAGACTTCATGTATTACATGTCGGATTCATAGTGTAATCATGACTGTACATTTTTTCATTTATCTTATTTTTTAACTCACCTGCTTTTTAAAGACATTTAGGCCAGACTTTCAGCTACTTATAGGCCTTGCCGTCATAGATTTTCAAGGATGATCAATAGTATGGTTTTTAATCTATCTAACAGTTTTCTTTTTCCTTGTCGATTCAAGAGATTTATTTTGATCCTTGTTGATTTTAGAATCATTTAAAGACATCCTTGGACTTAATACCTTTTATCCTTAATGAATAAAAGTATTTATTCAATTCGATTTTCATAAAAGAAAATTAAATTAGTGTGCTCCGTGACATACTTCCAAGAAAAGTATCCCTTAATATTCTAACTACTACTGATAAGTTGTGTCTTAGATGTTGACAAATTAATGGATAATGCAATTTCACAAGCCATGAAAAATTGAATAGTTTTATTATAGCTTTCACCATTTAGTTATTACAAATAAAAAGTCATCCTAACTCATATATGCACACAACTAATCTTATTTAGTTAAACGCGAAGAATAGATGTTTACAAAATTCAACACAAAATAGAGGTTTAAAGCCAAAGGGTGTCCAATATAATATTTGGGGACAAATCCCATTAATTCGTTTAATTTTTTCTTTCTAGTCAATTATTCTTGCCAATTATGAAAATAAATCTTTAAAACCACTACAAAGTAGTTAGTATATGCTTGTCATTGGGCGTTAAGAAGGCTAATCTCTCCAACGTTTGAGGTCAAAGAAATTTAAATGGTCAACTGAGTGATTCACTACCTAACTTCAGATGAAATTTATAAACATTCTTGAGAGCATTATTTGGAGGCAAATAGGGAAATTCCATCCTGTTCTTCAGAGCGTTTTGGGCCAAGTTCTCACTAGGTGACAAGTAGAGACAAGCATAGTAATGTTGGGCACTTACTGTTTTTATTTCTATTTTTATTTTGTTAGGTTTCTTTTTGTTACTTAAACCTTCATCTTGAAGACATGCACATGATAATTTTTATTATTTTAAATCTATTTATTACTACTTCAATGGATTTCATATTCAACTTTTGATACTCTTTCTTTAGATAAAAAATGAGTAGAGTGACATATAGTGTTTGCAAATTCAATTGTTTTTATTTCATTTTATTTTCTGTGTCAATTGTCTTTCAATGTCGCTGATAGGGGGATGATGAGATTAAGCCTTTTTTTTCACATTTTTTTCGCTATTAAAAATCTTTTATATTCTATTTTATTACTCTGATAATATTCTGATTTTGAGTGGTAGACAGGTCAAGTTCATACATTTTATGTCAATCTTTGTCCAATTTTAATTTTTCTAGTTAAATTTAACTTCATTGTAATCTTTAGGGAAAAAACTGGTTTTAATATATTTTATACGGATTCAAATCTAAATTATTTTCCCCATTTTCTATTGGCAGGGTCACCTTACTAGTAGACGATTTTCGTTTTTTTGTGTTATTTTAGGTAGTTATTTTCATGATTTTAGTTTCTTTGATGAGAGTTTGCATAGTTATGATGATCTAAACCAATTTATTTTGAATGATTTGTTGATTTTTCTTATCAGAATTCAGCCTAAATCCTTTTCTATTCAATATTTCCTTTCCTCTCTTCTCTCATTTTTTGCCCGATTTTAGTTTTTTTCTTTTATTTTCGTGTTTTTCTTCGCCATTTCTCTGAAATTTTTTCAAGACTTGAGTCAATGATTAAGGTGAATATGGATACACATCAAATGTGGAAGATTTAAAACGCAAAGAAGCTTTTCTTCCTTTTCTATTCTTTCTTTTTTTCTTACTTTACTAAATTATTTCAAACAAAATATTGATATTTAGATAGACCACCCTACATTCAGACGACCTAAATTCACAAAATTAAATTTAAATTATTTTTTTGAATTTTATTTATACATATGTAAAATTTGATCATTTTGTTCATAATGGCTAAAGTGATATCAATTTTTTGGTAGCATAGTTGGAGATAAATGTGATTGGAGTTCGAGTGATTTTTCCCTAAATAAGACTAAAGGCTTTATTAGTTTAGTTCATCCACTCAAATGTCCCTAGTTTCGTACATAAGTTATAGGGGTTGTAATCCTACTAACGCTTTTGATGAATTTCTTATGAAATGAAGCTAAACTATAAAAGCTCCTATTCTTAATGATGTTCTGAGGGGGGAAAAATTAATAAAGTCTACTATAAATCACTCTAGACCAAGTCAAAAGTAGACTAGAAAAATTCACACGATTTTGGTCTAGTGGTTACTAATTTTGACTCAACTGAATCTTGCAAAAGATTAAAAATAGGGTCTCCTATCCAATGATTAAGGATGTTTAGGATTTCATGAATCAAATCAAATCTAGAACAGTTACATGAATGACCAATAAAACATGAACAATTAGATGAATGGCAAATCTTCTTGATGTGTTGAATTAGTCGGCAAGCTTTTCTACATAGTGACACCACAACTTGGAATAGGTTATCAAAGCCGGAGAGTCACACTGATTTGTTGAGCAGCGTAGAACCATATGATCTCCAAGTTCATAAGAAGAGTGAATGGGATGACATACTATTTTACTCATTCTATTTTCAGAAATGAGATGACTTAAAACAAGAATGGACCAAATTAATGGACAAGATTAAGCATATTGATTGACTTGCTTACTTTTGTTGGTTTTCTGAAAAACCTAGTAACAACATAATGAGGGGGATGAATTACTTTCATTCTGTTATAAAATAGGTTAGAAACTATTTCTATAAATTAGGGTTTTTGGGGGTTGTCATATTATAGCTTGTATCAACACAGAATATTGCAAACGGCATAGAAAAGTTGATGGAGTATTTACATTGGTTGACTTTACTGAATTCAAAACCATCTTGGATACCAAGACTTATAATGATTTGGAATTATGACTTGACTTGATATGATATTCATATATGAATTTAAAGTGATGTACAAAAGCTTAAAAGGTGTCTCTATGCTGATGTAGATGATTTGAGCAAATAAAGCAGTTTGAACGTGAAAAAACATTGCCAAAATTTTCTCACAAGGATGATAAGATGAAATGGATGAAATATCACATGTTATTGTGGTGTAGGAACAATGTTGCATGTCACGTTGATGTTTTTTGGACGTTCATCATACAGATGTTGCATTGGGTGCTTGCCATGTGTCACTTATATATTTTGTTTTTGAGACCATTTTCTTCAACATGTTGTTTGCCACATGCCACTTGTCTCTTCAAATGTTGTTCTCGTTATTTCCTTTGATGGGTCAATGCACTGACTCTACGGGTTGACTCACTTGTCTGTCTTCTGGTGGTTTCATCTGATAGTTTTTGTTCTTTAACTCCTATTTCTGGTTATTTTTATTTGTTATAATATTACTCGATATCTACATGTTTTTTAAGGCCTGAAACCATATTTTTGAAAACAGATCAAACTAGATTTCGATGTTGGATTAGGTAATTTTCATCATAAATAAACATCTTTATAAAGTATTTCCAAGCATGAAAATAATTATTTGAACAAGTTCGTCTATTCAGCTTATAAGAAAAAGACTTAACTTTCTGTATCATCCAAACTAATCTTCCTGCTGGGACTTAATTATTAAGAAAAAGCGGAGCAATTGACAAATGAATACTTCACCAGATCAAAGATACTGTAATATTTTGCATACCATGTCAATGAACGTAGATCTTAACCAAACTTGTCAGAGGAATGTTGAAGACGACATAAACTATCTCTGCCTGAGCAGCGGCCTGATTTTGCTACGACCTGTGCAGCAGGCCGCATGGTTTTGGGTGGAAATAAGGGGGAAAAGAAGAATGGCAGCACCGCGCACTGTCTCCGGCGCCTCACCTTGCCGCCGTAACTCACCAATCCCAGAAACTGCATCTCCTCATACTCTCTCTCTCTCTCTCTCTCTCTTTGTGATTGTGTGTTTTGGGTTCCGGACTTAATGATGATGCATTGATCTTGTTATGAAATCTGGGTCACAAGTTTTTGGAGATCATGGAAAGAAATTTAAGAGTGTGATGGGTGAATTCATATATTTTCTAGGAATACAAATTAAAAATTAAAAGACACAATATTCATAAATTATTTACAATTTGTTAACTCTTAAAGAAGTATGGTCTTTCAAGTAAAAGAAAAAAAAAAAACACCCATAGATCAAAAATGATCTTGGAATTAACAGAATATCAATGGATTATAGAATATAGAGAGGAATGATGGCAACCTTGTTATGTTCAATGTTAACTAGTTTAGAAAACACTGTAGTGAGCAAGATAAAAATTCAATAATAGTAATAGAAAATTTCACGTGTCTTGAAAAAGGTACATTATTACTGCCTTGCCAATGGTTAAAGTTGAATGTGTAGTTATCAATTTCTATTGCACCCACTTTCTTAAGGTGAAATAATAACTAAAAGATTATATACTTATACAAACCTAAGTGAAGTGCGATAATACTCGTGTAATTAATTAGTAAAAAAAGTAAACATCTAGTAAAAATTGAGACACATCTACGTTCAAGAAGGGTTTTTCTTTATGATCATTTTTTGATATCAAACATGAATAAGCCAATATTTACTAATCCCAAGCACAAAAGAATTTATAGGTCTATGAGGAGAGATTTAGATGTGCTGAAAAGCACATAGGAAACTTAAAAAAATTATTCTGATCAAAGTTATTTCCATGGTTTGGATGACATCAACTGAAAATACTTTAAAAATGTAATTGAATGGTATGCGCTAGTATCATAAATTTATTGATATCTTATGAGTAACCCTTACTCTAGTTTTCTTCTCTCTAGAGTGAAGGTAGTCAGCATAAATATTTATTAATGCTAGTTAGAAACATAGAAAATGGAAAATAAAGGAGAACTAAAGTAAATGTTTGATAAATTTAAGCAACACTATTGGGTGATGGTTGACATACACATGGGAAATACCAACAAAGCTAAGAATATGAAGCTTGGTTCCCAAATTGTAACTTTGATTGATTAAAAATCGGATATTTCTTCTTCATCCGATTTTCATATCAGTCAAACGTACATAGTTTAGACCCCAATACATAGGGATAGCAATAAAAAATAGTTTTGATCAAATTTTGAACCCTGATCTCATCTCCAACAGTCAAGCTTGATCCAAACCCTTTATCTTTGGCTTACGAATCAATTGCTGTAATTTTCAAAAGCACAAAACTCCTAAAATCAAATATGATCCATAAAATGACTATGTTCAGACAAATCAATACCCACAAGGTAAAATGGAGCCTTAAAAACTTGCCTATTATTTTGTTACCAAGAGTCAAAAGCTGCCTTAAAGTTGCCTTCATATTGTAACTATTTGAAAACTGGATCATATGTTTATCCATATTTATCCATATCGATCCATAAAGTTGCCTTAAAGTCTGTCTTCAAATCAAAAGTCAATCTATCCATATTTGCATCTTGAATATAAAATAAGTAATTATATTTCAACATTTAATCCATCAATAATTCTTACTTAAAATCATGACGAATTTATTAAGTTTGAAGTAGTACTTTCGTTCTCGTAGAGATACAAATGATACATTTAGATACACTACACTCAGTAGAACATCTGCACCAATCGTTTTATAGTAATTGCTTCTGATGGTGAAGATCATGCTTCTGAATTTCCACCAAAAAAAAACGTAAAATTTAGGTCATCCCCATTATAAAACAATTGAAAATGTTCCCAATATAGAAAACATTGATTATTCTTGATGGTACATAATTATTTATCTTTCAAAAATAGCCTTGAATCTCACAACTAAGCTTTCATCCTACTCAAAAATGCTGATTCGTTACACCTTGTTACAGCTTAGTGTCTACTTTGCCTGAGACTCTTAAATGAGTTTTCTTGGCAACCTATACATCTGAATCTTCCACTTTCTAACTTATTGTAAAGGAGCAACTCCTGCTTAATCTTAAGAATATAATTGATGGCCTATCATATGAAGAAGCTGTAGACATCTTGGAGAGCTTAAAAATTATGAAAGGGGGATCATAGAAAATGGGATAGAAATGAATGAACATGAAAAAGAGTTTTTTACCTTTGCTATTTTTGAATTTTTAATGTTGTCTTTGAATTCAAAGAAAAGGCATTGTGATCTTAGAAATTCAATTCTTCAAATGCATGCTTTATTCAATCCTCTCATGAAACTCAAAATGACTTAGGATTTCATATGCATATGAAGCACATTTTATAAATGTCTTGAGTTAGAAAACTAGTTTTTCATCTTTACTATTTGATGAAATTAGAAATAAAGGTGATTTGAATTTGATAATATTCATTAATTCTAAAATGTGATATTGTTTTAAATTTTGTGACTATAAATCCGAATGATTTATGAAAGCCTAATTAACTTAGTTTCAAGACTTATTAAAAAAATTTATATTAATAAATATTATTTTGATAATAAAAAATACATATAAGATTAACTAAATAATTAAATTTCCTACTGGTTCATGAACTTGATTTATTTGTAAAGATGTTTTTATAGATGAGTATGATTTAATAAAGATCTATTAAGGAATAATTTTAATGAAAATTATCAAAACATGTCTTCATAGAACGTAATTAAAGTTTGTAATGTTAAACTCTTTAAAATATGGATTAGGATAACTAGTGTACAAGATACCTTATGGAAAATAACATTAGAAAATATTATTTTAAATTTATTTGAAGTATTCAAGATCATCAAAGTTATATTTTATATATGAGATTATGATTAATTTGTCTACGTAGGGATCCCAACTTGTTGCAAAATATTTTGGATTAGATGTTCGTAATCACTACCTTCTTAGATATATTATTTCATGAAAATTGAACATTATCAAATTAGATCAAACTGATAAGCTTTGGATATATACCTGATATTCTAGGATTGATTTTTCACAAAGAAATCCGAATCCCTAAAGATCATGCAACATTAGTTTCCAGTTATTCAAATTGTTAACTAATTTTCTAATTTATTCATTGAGAGACAGTAGATAATAGTAGAGGTTTTTGGATGAGATTTATCTACAAATTCAGCAGCTCCTCAATGGATAATAATTTATGAATGATCACATCTTCCCAACAATCATTTAAGTAGCCTTATTGATAACTTATGTAAATGATTCAATATAGATTTAAGTAGTCTTATCAACCAATAAAATGATAAGGAGGCAACGAGTTGAGGAACCAAATTTGAGCCACATTCAATCTTCATCGATCAGATCTAAACAACAACAATGAAATATACAATGTAAGTAGTTCTAAAGAGTAAAAGTTCTACATGAACTGATCCCCATAATTAGCTAGTAGTATGTGTTGAATGATTAATACAAAGAAACCCTAGAAAAGGGGTACTCTAGAAGTATGAATGTAGAAAGAAGATAAAACTACTTCAAAAATATTGAAAAATTTTACATTAATAATCCTTAAAGTATTGAGATAAGGATCAAATTCAAAGAGAAGAAAGATCTTACAAATAGTTCAACTAGATCAAGCAGCTAATATTTGACTGATCCAACCCTTTGATGATCTAAGAGCAACTGACAATCCAACAATTTTTTCATCACTGGACAATGGCAGACTATTGGAGTATTCAAGGAATAATATTTTGATCATGAGAAATGCACTTAAGATTCGATGGAATATATTAAACTTATTCATCTTTATAAAATGATTATGAAGAAAATTTATTTAAAAAAGAAGTAATGACCTTACATATCAAAAAGAATGTAATTGGATGTACATAATATATCATTCTAAGTTTTTTTATCTTTTTTATTAATTTTATTACTTTATATGATTTTCAGCATGATTAATATTCAGATAAACTAACATAAATAGAAGGTAATTATTGGCCTATAAATATTTATGAGAATATATTAGAGATAAAATATGAGTATGAAAGCTTCTTGATATAGTAGCTGTGAATAATATTAAATTATTCATTTAGATCATTCTTGATATCAAATTTATGCATTGCATGAAAATTAAATTAATTTGCTCACAAAACTTGAAATATTGAAAATGATAGTAAAAATATTATTGTGTTATAGGTCACTAAGATATTTATTATTCCTCCTAGTATCATCATCTCATGTCCATGTGGCACTCATGATTTATTTGAGGTCAATTAGTTACATATTGAATGAGAAGTCATCATATTATTTTATTGTCTCATTACATTTCTACAAAGACGCAGACCAATTTTCAAATTAATACTTCACCAGATCGAAGATAGTGCAATAGTTTGACATACCATGCCAATGAACGTCAGATCTTAACCAAACTTGTCAGAGGAATGTTGAAGACGACATAGACTATATCTGCCTGAGCAGGGGCCTGATTTTGCTACGATCTATACAGAAGGCCGCATGGTTTTGTGTGGAAATAAGGGGGATGGAAAAGGAGAAGAAGAATGGAGGAGGTCGGATCAGGACTCCTCGCCGTTCGACAGCTCTTCTGCTACTGCTTCGCCTTCCATTTGATGTACTCCTTAGAATGTCATGGTCCATGGGACGGAAGTCGGGAAGGCTGATTCACCGCCGATATCCCTGTGTTGGTTGCGGAGAAGAAGGATAAGAGAACGTCCTCGAGATCCACGGAAATCACGATCCTTCCTCATATCGAGTGTGTGTGTGTGAGAGAGAGAGAGGAGGAAAATAGAGAGCGAGAAGAGATGATCACCTTCTGAACCCGGAGCGCAGCACTGCCATTGCGGCCGCCAAGAAGACGGATCTCCCAGGCTTCTTCCTCTTCACAGCGGCAACAGTCGGATGCGCCACCTCGTCTTCCCCGGGGAAGACCTCCTCCTCCGGTATCGGATCGAGCACCGGTCGCCAGTGTGGCTCCGCCCTGCGCGGCCGCCGAAATTTCCTCGCGCTCGCGGCGCCGCTCCTGGTACTCGGATGTCTGGGCAAGGCGGCCATCTCCTCCTCCCTTGCCAGCACTGCGCACCGTTTCCGCCACCTCACCTTGCCGCCGAGACTCACCAATCCCAGAAAGTGCATCCCCTCTATTCTCTCTCTCTCTTTTCTCTCTCTGAACCGATGAAGGACTGGCCATCTACCGGTCTGTGGTTATATAGCTCCCGCCAGATCGAGAGGGGTCTTCCTAATTTCCCAGATTGCCCCCGATCGTAACAATATATGGAGGACAGAAATGGAAATCTATCTTTTCAAAACCCGGGAAAGCGCGGGAAGAATTCAAATAAAATATAACGAACTTTTCTTCTTTTTAAATGGATCAAAATGTAATTATGTAAATTAGAAAACAGAAATAGTGTGAAACGACTAAACTGGTCCAGATGCCGTTTATTATATTCCCACCTATTTTCTAGCCCTCTCTCTCTCTATCTCCTCCTCCTCTTTGTGAGTGTGTTTCGAGGAATACAAATTAAAATTTCAAAGACAAAATTCACAAGTGAATTAGAATTTTTTAACTCTTAGGGAAGTATGGTCTTCCAATTAGAAAAAAATCAAATGTTTTTCCCTAAATGGGTGACAAATGTCCTCAATTTTCCTTGTGAATTATAATTATAATTTCCTTCTATTCTTGTGAAGTTATAATTTTAATTTTCCTCAACTTATTTAGTAGATTTATCTGACAGAGATTGATAAATCTTGAAATCATAAGCGACCATTCCACAAGGATCTGAGTAAGTCAAAGGGAATGACAAGACAAGGCTTCAACAATATTTTCCCAAGAATCAATCAAATTGTGTTTTTAATAGAGACAAAAATGAAGAGAATAATTCTACAACTGTTTTGCTTGAGAGTTGCTGACAGGTAGATTTTGACTTTTTTTGAAGTTCCATTTCTGTTCTAAAATTAAAATATTTCAAGTCCATCCATAGCTGGTCAATGATTAAATGTTTCACTATCTATCATCACATACTGGGTTTTGTAAAGATGCCTCTATCTCTCTCTCTCTCAATATATATATATATATTTCTCACTCTATCTCTCTTTGTTTCCCTTTCTATCTCTAAAATTAAGAGTAATCACTTTGAAGTTGAGATGAATTTCCTTGGGGAGGCCCCCAAAGCCTCTTACTCAAAGCCTTGGTCATTATTTAACCCATGTGGAAACAACCTATGGCTATGTCAATTGTATTTCTATACATGGATAAGAGATAGAGAGAGAGAGAGAGAGAGAGATAGAGAGATGAGGTTAGCTCTCTTTACTCTTTCATTGGCCTATGAGGTTCATTAGATGTTTCTGCAAATCTTTTTGTCCTAGTACACATACTTATGCCATGGTCCAAAGAATGCACAAGAAGCTTCCATGATCCAGGTATCATATCATATCACCTGAGGAAGCATTACATAGGCCCTATTGAGCCCCCATCTAGTGTATAGTTTTCATTGCATTAGCTAGAAGACATGAACAATTTCATGAATGGCCAATCTTCCTGACTAGCTCCACACTTGGGTAAAGCCTTCTGCTAATGTTGAAATACAATAATATTGATCTTCATTGTTCATTGCCATAAGTGGTGTACGGTCATATAGGGTGTGCTTGAATGTATATATATATATATATAGATATATTTGTATGGTTAAGGACATTGATTTGTTATCATTTTTCTTAGTTTGTCATGTATAGTTGTTTTTCTTAAAATGATTTTTGCCATTTTCTTTATTTTATTCTTTTTCTCTATTCTTGTGGAGAAAAAGATGGAGTCATTTTTAAAAGAATAGTTATAATTATCAGAAAAATATTAGACGGTTTGACTCACTTCTTAATAAGTGGGTCAACTCATTCGTACTTGGTCATTTGTCACTCCAAGTGAGCTGATTCACTTCTAGCATGAGAATGAAGAAAGTATCTTTGATGTTATGAAACTATAACATATTCCTTTCTAATATTTTTCACCATGTAGAAGATAGAAATCACGAGTTGACTTCCTATATATAGAAAGATAATCTAGATAGTTACCAAATTTTCCAATATTCAAACAACATTATATCACTATTTTCGTAAAATAGTAAATATTCTCTCTCTCTCTCTCTCTCTCTCTTTAAGCTGGTGGATGCAAAGACTAAAAATATCAAATCAAAACAAAGATAATCTGGATAGTAAGAACCCAATACAACCAATATCCGACCAAAAATCCTATCATCATAAGTCTGGCAGTAAGAATAAACCAAGAGAAAGCCCTCCGTGGGCAAGCAAAAAATACCAACAATCTAAGAGCCCTTATCGGCTTTGGCTGCAGTGGCAGCGGCCTGGCCCCTGAGCCGCCCAGTCCTCCGAGCAGCAATGAGCCCAACCTTCTGCCCAGGGGGAGCATCACGGCGGACAGTGCTGGCATGGCCGATGTGCTGGTGGTTGCCTCCACCGTGGGGATGCTCCACAGGATTCATGGCCACACCCCGCACCTTTGGCCAGCAGTTCCTCTTCACCCTGTATTTGTGGAAGGCATTCCCGGCCTTGAGCATGGGCTTCTCAGTCCGACCCCCACCAGCCACCTGCCCGATCATGGCCCGGCAGCCGCTTGGCACAATCTTCTTGGCCCCTGATGGAAGCTTGATCCTGGTAGGGAGTAAAATCGGCCAAAAACGTCACGAACAACAAAGACAATTCAAAAGGTGGGGAGGGTCCGCTGATCCGCAATGAGATTCCATGAAACCAGTTATTGGCTTTGTTCTTGATAGAAATTAAAATTTACGAACACTTACGTTCGATTGTAAATTAAAAACTGTTTAAATGGGTGTCTAGGATTAAGATCAACGATACAAAAAATGTCATGAATTGAGATGGAGATTCTATCAACCCAGTTCTAAGCTGTCTCCAACCCGATTTGGTTGTGTTCTCTACACAGCCAATCGGTTGTGTAGAGGATGGTTTCGGTTCAGTCAACCTCATCCTATCCCGATCGGATTCTGTCCAACTTTCTCATTTCCGCTGGTGCATTCCTCGTTCTTTCCAAGAACCTTACTAATATTTTTTCAACCAAGAACAGATCACAATAGATTAGAGAGTTCAATGAAACGTTTGTTAAAGGCCACCACCATTCTCCCATAGCTTGTTCTTATAACTTATAAATGGGCCATATCGCTGCACAAAATTCAACATACTTCTGCTTCTGGGTCAAAAAAACACAATTTGTACACAGGATATTAGAGTTGTGCGAGCAAACTTTCTTCATATTAGAGTTGAATTAATCAACCAACGAGGAATCAAAAAATTTTAAATCTTCATCTTTTCGAAGATATGCTACAACCTATATTCCAAATGCAAATAAAAATTAACCATCAGGGAGTTGAATAAATTCTCAATCTTGTGCTATTCGCTTAAGTACTCAGCAGTATGTGTTGTCAGGTGAAAAGATAGGTAAACAATTTGAACAGCTCTTCAAGAAAGTGGTCTACTTCGTTCACAAACGATGCACCAGCAAGCACTGTGACAAACTTCGTTAATAACTATGGAAAAAAAGCTCCACTGAATCCATTTTTCATGTTCACACGTTCAGAGGCTTCAGAATGTTACTTCTTCCGTACTTTTAACATAGATTTCATAGATTCTGAGTTTATCCAATACAATAGGAAAACTAGCAACTACACTTGAAATTCAAATGAGCACCACAAGCTAAATCAAACAGGAGTAATGTGCGAAGTAATTGATCCGACTAGGTAACCGGATTGTTTTCAGAATAATATATCATCATTCGAAATTCTCATTCCGACGGGAATCATAGCCCTTTTCTTCATGGGCATAAGAAAACAAGCACAAGTATTAATTCACGTTGAATGGACGAATGGTTTCTTAACATTGAATCAAATTCGTTCAATTTGATGAAAAGCCCAATCAAATGACAAATGATATCAGAAACTGGGAAATTCTAAATCCAAAAAAAGGGTTTTGGAAATGAGAATCTGATCAAACAGCCTAAATTCTGCATACAGCGTTTCAATCATCAATCAAAGAGAGAGTCATACAGAAAACATCAAATCTCACAAAGTTCACCTCGATAAAAAATCTAGATTATACATCATTGAACACCATAAAGCACATGAAAACTAAAGGGAAAACTGAAACCAAGGAGAACAACAGATTTCTAGAGCAGATCTGCGGACATCAATATCAGATCCATCGAACTAGAAAGAGAGATCAAAATATCTTGTCGTTTAAGAGTAGTGAATACCTGCTGGTACCGTTATCAGGGTTGTGGCTGATGACAATAGCATAGTCCCCCGAGCACCGGGCGAAGACACCACGGTCGCCGACGTAGTGCTCAACGTTGCACACTACTGCTCCTTCCGGGATGGATCGGAGCGGGAGAACGTTGCCAACCATTAGGTTGGCCTTCTTCCCGCAGAACACGAACTGGCCGGTGTACATTCCCTCCGCCGCAACGAAGAGCTCCTTCTGTTGCTTGTAGCGGAAGGGATGGCGGAAGGTGACGCGTGCTAGTGGCGCGCCACGGCCGGGGTCATGGATAATATCTGTGACCACGCCCTTTAGGTATCCATTGCGCTCGCCGAAGTCGAGCGATCGGAACCTCGCCGGCCCCTTCCGGTGATGAGTGTGGGACTTGAACACGGAGCCGGCACCCTTCCTCTGCGCTCGGATGACCCTCCCCATCGCTCCTGAAGGTCGAGTCCAGCCGCGAGGCTAGGGTTTTGGAGACGCTCCTGCCGCCGCTCAGAGGAGGTGGAACGAGGAGGAGGCCTTTAATGGCACCTGCCGATGGACTTTCTTCACCAGTAGCGTCCACGAAAATTACGATTTCACCACGTCCGGTTCACTAACCCGGAGGGCGGGCTCAGAGCATGCTGGCCCATTAACAGTTTCCTCTTAATGGGTCCAGTAATGCTGACGTGTATTTCCCCACAAGATATATATGAGAATACTGATTTCCTAGGGGTCAAGGAATAATATATGGTTGGGGCCCACATGAGGGCACATCAATCCTCTCGCGTAGTAGGTACGTTTGGAGATTCCACGAGCCTACCAAATTGTCAACGCAGTGGATTAAGTTCACGAAATTACGATTTTACCACTTCCCGGACTGTGATCCGGCGGACCAGCTCAGGAGCTCAGGGCATGCCGGCTCATAAAGCATCCTCTTAATGGGTCTCCTCATTTTTCAAAATTCGAAGAAATTGACCAAACAAGTAGCGACCCATTTGTCCGGTGGGCCCATACAAAAGACGTCCACTCTAACCAACCCAGAGCGTTGTTTGCCCACTCCCTGGGGCCCACTAGGCGTCGTCAATGCGCCAGATGTAGACCTCGGAGTGGGCGTCGCTCCCACCTTCCTAGACCCCACGGGAGAAGCGATCGGTCAGGCCCACCCCCATGCCTATCCTTTACCTCCAGACCGGGTATCTAATTTACCAAAATACCCTTAAAGGTTATTTAATAGGTCCAGAGAAACCAGAGGCCGCCGCGGATCAGCTCTCCGGGTAGTAGTCGGCGGCAGCAGCGGCGGCGGCGGCGGCGGCGGCGGCGGCGGCGGAAGCGTGGAATAAACTCTCAAACTCTCCGCCGTGGAGAGAGAACGGGAGAGATAGAGAGATAGAGAGAGGAGTAAGAAAGAGGAGAGAGAGGGGGGAGATGGGGAATGTGGAGTTGAGCACGAATGGGGCGGCGCTGGGGAGGAAGCAGGCGGCGGCGGCGGTGAGAAAGCTTCCCCGAGGAGGGGGAGCGAGTGGGGCGGCGGGGCGGCGGTGGCGGCCGTCGCTGAGCGCGATCGCAGAGGAGGGGGTCTTCGGGGAGGGAGAGGGGGGCCAGGGAAGCAGGGCTCGATCGGGGCCTTCGGTGGTGAAGCTGAAGACGCCCCGGGGAGCAGCCTACTTCGCCGTGGCTGTGGCCAAATCTCGCCTCTGGACCGGGAGGTAACACCAATCTCTCTCTCTCTCTCTCTCTCTCTCTCTCTCTCTCTCTGACTCCCTCTGACTCTCTCTCTCTCCCACTGATCATCTCTCTCCCCTCTCTCTCTCTCTCTCCCTCCTCTCTCTCTCTTTTTGTCCCCCCGTCTCGTCTCTCTGTCTCTCTGGCTCTCTGGCTCTCTGGCTCTCTCTCCCTCTCTCTCCGTCTCCCTCTCCCTCTCTCTCTCTCTTTGTCCCCTGTATCGTCTCTCTGTCTCTCTGGCTCTCTCTCCCTCTCCCTCCCTCTCCGTCCCTCTCTCTCTCTCGCTCTCCCTCTTTCTGACTCTCCATCTCCCTCCCTCTCTCTCTGTCCCTCCATCTCCCCTCCCAGTCTCTCTGGCTTTCTCTCTCTCCCTCCCTCCTCTCCCTCTGCCCCCATCCCTCCCTCCCTCCGCCTCGCCCTTCCTCTCTTCCTCTTCCTCATTCTCTCTCTCTGTCCGTCTGTCTATCTGTCTCTCTCTCTCTCTCTCTGTCTCTAAACCGAAATCTGATCTGATGGCAGGGATTTCCACAGTCAGGCCCTGACGCTGAGTTTCACCCCGTCGCCCTTCATCTTCTGAGCTGCCGCCTCCGACGAGGACTGATCCGAGTCCTTCTTTTCTCTTCTTCTTCTTCTCCTTCTCTCCTCTTTCTTGTACAGCGTATGTTCACAAGGCCTATCAGTGGAAGATAGACAGGATCAGTTTGGCAGTGCAGAGTCTAATACACCGGGCCGCCCCGGGCCGGGCTTATCATTTGAACCTTGTTTGAATAAAACTCTATAATCGGGCTACTTATCATAGAGTTAGAAAGAGAGAAAAATGTGCCCACGCGGGTGTCCAGGCGGGCCCGGAACTTTAATCGAGCATCTTTTCCTTTTCTCTAACTATATTCATAGATTTACTGATATATGTATTCTGAGTATATTTTTCTTGACAATATGGTACTAGTGTAAATGTAACATTTTACTTTTATCATTACCAATTAAATAATCATATTATTTTATAATAAAAGGCCACCTTGTTTAAAAAATAAAAAATAAAAAACTGCTCTTCAATAGTTACAAGAGCTGAAGTCAGGGACTAAACAATTCTACGATTAAATGTTCCAAGGAATATAGTTTCATTTTTATATTTATAAACTGAGACATTCTTATTGGGCCTTGCACAAGTGGGCCCTTGGATAACAACATAGAGTGAAATGGGGTTGGCGACTGTTGCCGATACCGCGGGGGGGGGTGGGGAGAGAGAGAGAGGAGGGAGAGATAGGTACATAGAGAGAAAGAGAGGCGAGAGGGGTGGAGAGAGAGATAGAGAGCGAGAGGTCGAGAGAGATTGATGAGAGAGGGAGAGTTAGAGAGAGAGAGAGAGAGAGAGATTGATGAGAGAGGGAGAGAGAGAGAGAGCGACAGAGAGAGAGAGGGAGAGCGAGAGAGAGAGAGACAGAGAGAGCGACAGAGAGAGAGGGAGAGCGAGAGAGAGAGGGAGAGGTAGAGAGAGAGAGCGAGAGAGAGAGGGAGAGGGAGAGGTAGAGAGAGAGAGGGCAGAGAGAGAGAGGGAGGGAGAGAGAGAGAGAGAGAGAGAGAGAGAGAGAGAGAGAGAGAGAGAGAGAGAGAGAGAGAGAGAGAGAGAGAGAGAGAGAGAGAGAGAGAGAGAGAGAGAGAGAGAGAGAGAGAGAGAGAGAGAGAGAGAGATAGAGAGAGAAGAGAGAGGAAGATTACTCATGGATCTCCACAGAGGTAGGAAAGTAGGAGACGGAGGATCTTTCTGAGCCGTGAAGGGATCACTCAGGCGTGCAAAGACTTCCGTCTCCACCCAATTTAGGACAGTTCGGAGACTCTATAGCAACTCTTATTGGGCCACACGGATAAGGAAACGTGGTCCACTTAGACACCTGTGTACCGTATCAGAGAGGTCATGGATCTCGTTATTGGGCCGAGTAGAAGACGAGAAGCCGGAACGGAGGCTCACTAAAGCCATTCTCAACTTCCAGGACGTGTATTTTGGGCGGCCAATTTTGACGCCCAGGCCCAATAAATAAATACCTAACATACTCTTATACACTGGTTTATCAGAAAAGGGTAATGTTGGTTTTTTAGCGTATGAGCAACTACGCCTGGACGAGCCTATAAATCTCAGACTCAACCCTCCGCCGGCGATTCCTGGCAGAGAAACCAAAAACCCAGCGAGATAGAGAGAGAGAGAGAGGTGTTTGAAGATGGGGTTCCTGAGATTCATCCGCTGCGGCTGGAAGAGCGGAGAAGAGAAGAGAACCGTAGAAGAAGGGGGAGGAGGCAAGGAAGCGGCGACGGCGGCGGAGGAGGAGGCGGAAGATATGCGGCGTCTAAAGGCGCTACTCCGATGGCGGCCGTCGCTCGCCACCGTCGAGGAGGATGACGACGAGGGGGCCTGCGGAGGTGACATTGCGGCGGCGAAGGTGAATCATGGGATTGTCCACTGCATTTCTCTCTGCTTTCGGAGGTATCCCTATCTCTCTCTCTCGCAGTGTCTATCTATATCTTTGTCCCTCTCTTACTCTCTCTCTCTCTCTCTCAATCGTTCGCAGGGACATTGATGTCCATCTCCATCCAGGATCTGATTCGGCTGGAGTGTATAGGGAGGTCGCGGGGCCGGTATGATTATAAGCCCTGCATGGTAAGTTTCCAGAGTCTACGGTTGCTTCTATCCAGCCCGAGAACAGCACATTATTTGCCATTTTTAAATGCATTATATGTGAATAATTACTCTTGTTTGATTTTATAATACTAATAAAAAAGTGTCTCACAGATTAGGTCGGTTGAAGAGAGAGAGAGAGAGAGAGGAATGCCAGAGATGGTCAAACATGATGGGAGATAAATGGGGGCCACGTGGACTGACTGAGTCATTTCACACTGTTACAATTTTCTAATTTACGTAATTACATTTTTGATCCATTTAAAAAAGAAGAAAAGTTTGTTATATTTTATTTGAATTCTTCCCGCGGTTTCCGGGCGTTGTAAAGATGAAATTCCATTTATGTCCTCCATTTATTGTTATTATTGAGGGCAATCTGGGAAATTATGGAAGCTCTCTTCTCGGTCTGGCGGGAGCCTATAAACACAGCCCGGGTGATGGCTAGTCCTTGATCGACTCATAGCGGTAAAGAGAGAGAGAGAGAGAGAGAGAGAGAGAGAGCATATGGAGGGGATGCAGTTTCTGGGATTGGTGAGTTACTGCGGCGAGGTGAGGCGCCGGGGACAGTACGCGGCGCTAGCGAGGGAGAAGGTGATTATCTCTTTTCTCTGTCTACTTCCCTGCTCTCTCTCTCTCTCTCTCTCGCTCTCGATATGAGGAGGGATCGTAATTGCCGTGGATCTCGAGGAAGATCTCTTATCCTTCTTCTCCTCAATGAACACAGGGATATCTGCTGTGAATCAGCCTTCCCGACTTCCGTTCCATGGACCATGACATTCTAAGGAGTACATCAAACGGAAGGCGAAGCAGTAGCAGAAGAGCTGTCGAACGCGGAGGAGTCCTGATACGACCTCGTTCATTCCTCTTCTCTCCTTTTCCATTCTTCTTTCTCCCCTTATTTCCACACAAAACCATGCGGCCTGCTGTGTAGATCGTAGCAAAATCAGGCCGCTGCTCAGGCAGATATAGTTTATGTCGTCTTCAACATTGCTCTAAGCATTTTGGTTAAGATTTGACGCTCATCGACATGGTATGCCAAACTATTGCGGTATCTTCGATCTGGTGAAGTATTCATTTGACAATCGGTCTGCTTTTTCTTAGGAACTAATGAGACAACAAAAATAATATGATGATTTCACATTCAATATATTACTAATTAACCTCAAATAAATCGTGAGTGCCACATGGACATGATATGATGATACTAGGAAGAATAATAAATATCTGAGTGACCTATAACACATTAATATTTTGACTATTATTTTTCAATATTTCAAGTTTTGTGAGAAATATTTAATATAATTTTCATGCAATGCATAAATTTGATATCAAGAATGATCTAAATGAATAATTTAATATTATTCATCTACTATACCAAGAAAGCTTTCATACTCATATTTTATCTTTAATATATTCTCATAAATATTTATAGCCCAATAATTACCTTTTATTTATGTAGTTTATCCAAATACTAATCATGCTGAAAATCATACATAAAGTAATGAAATTAGTAAAAAAAGTAAAAAAGCTTAGGTTGATATATTATGTTAATCCAATTGCGTATCTTTTTATATTTAAAGTCATTATATTGGATTATTCCAGAATTTAATTGACATAAAGTAATGATTATGTTTAAAATAAGTTTATTCATAATTTTTTATAAATATGAATAATTTAAATTCAACCTATTGATCTTACATGCAGTCTTCATCATCAAAATATTATTCTTCTAAAATTAAAGAAAGTGGGTGTAATAGACAGTGATAAGTAGATATTGAACTTGAACCATTGACGAGACATTAAAAATATACCTTTTTCGATGCCCATGAAATTTTCTATTACTATCATTATGATTTTCTATCGTGCAGGCTATAGTGTTCTCTAATCTAGCTGACATCAAATATAACAAAGATGCTACTATTCCTCCATATTTTAGAATCCATTGATATTCTATTACTTTCAAGATTATTTTTTATCTTACAATCTATGCATATTTTTGTTTTCTTCTACTTGAAATATCATACTTCTTTAAGAGTTAACAAATTATAATTCACTAATGAATATCGTATCTTTAATTAAGTTTTATTCCTAGAAACTATCTAAATTCACTCATCATATTCATCTCAAATTTATTTACATGATTTCTGAAAGTTGTTTTCATCATAAGATCAATATGCCATTGTCAAATCGAAAGCCCAAAATAGCAATAGAGAGAGAGAAAGCTAGAAAGGAATGTCAAAGTTGGTCAAATAGTTGCCTTCAAATGTCACCTCCTCTATTCATTTTGTTCTGGAGTTTTTTTGATTGTGAGATGCCTTTTAATGTCATGTTTATTATAAAAATAACTCAAATTTTGATGATATAAAATTTCCCCCTCTATCTATTTGAAGAGTTTTTATCACATGTCCATTTAATTTTTCAGCAAAGGCTTTGAAATTAATAAAATTTTCAAATACTTTATATTTTTGAGAAGAAAATATATCCAACTCATGTGTGTAAAGTCATTAATAGTCAATAAAAAATGTTGACCATTGTTCAAGGATGGTGTTCTTGTCGGACCACAAATATTAGAATATAATAATTCAAGAGAAAGTCTTATTCTATAAGATTTTCTTATTTAAAAAGATAATCAATGTTATTTGTCATAGATACATCCTTCACACACTTTATTATTTACTAAAATAGATGATAAAATTCAGAAACCACATGCTTGTAATGTAGTAACTTCACTACATTAAAGTGAAAATGATCATATTGTAAATACCAAAATGAAGATAGATTATTCTCCTTATTAATCATACCAAAATTTAATTTCTGAAATATAAAGAGGAAACATTTTTTTTCAATTTTAGGAATCACCATAGAGCATTGTCAATTTTCTGATACTTGATAACATAGTTTCATCTTCATAATGAACAATATAATGAACGTTCTAATAATTGACCCACAATAATTAAATTGTGTGCTAATTTTAGAACAAAACATCATGAATCAAGGAATTTACACCTGATTTTATATGAGCTGAAGTAATACTACTGTCTTCAATTTCCATATTATTTTCATCACCAATCGTAACATCATGTACCATAGATGTATCCATATTTTGAAATAAATATCTCTCCTGTCATATGATTGCTACAATCACCATTAACAAATCAAATATTTGATTTACTTGTATTGAAGATGCAAAAGTAAGGAAAAAATTATTTAGATAATTTTTCTCAACAATATTTATTTTTTCTATTTTCTTATCATAATATTTTGCTTCAATATGTCCATACTTCTTGTAAAAATTACACATTTGATTAGAACTCCATGTTCTAACATTTTTTTATTTTTTACTTTTTCCCAACAATATGCTTCAATATATTCATATTTCTTATAAAATTGATATTACATCATTCTATAATTTGGCTTGTGATTTTGATTATTTCTATTATCATGCCTTTGCTATCCATAATTAGATCTACCATTTCCTCTTCGACAACCTTGATTGTGATAATTTCCTTGACTTCCATTTTTATTATTATGTCATTGGTATTATGTGCTTTCACTATTTTTCTTCCTTTTTGAAGTTTCAATTTTGACTTGAAATGGTTATTTGAGAGATTTTTCTATAAGTTTTTTTTCTTCATGTGTCAATAAATATCCCATCAATTTATTTTCAGTATAAATAGATAAATCTTTAAAGTCTTCTATGATATCAACAACATGATCAAATTTAGTATGAAGACTTCTCAACACTTTTTCAATTTTCCTATCTGAAATATCTTCACCAAAAAATGTCATTTGATTTTAATATCTGAGATTTGAGAAAAAAAAATCATGAATAGATTCATCATATTTCATATTTATAATTTCAAATTCTCTATGAAATGTTTGAAGGTTGATGACCATGACTTTATTGTCTCCATAAAATCCATCTCTCCAATTTTTCATGCTTCTCAAGAACTTGTGGTATTAGTAATAAGTGGAAAAATAATTTATGTAATGAATTGTTGTAAATAAATAATGCATTATTGTCTTATTTTAGAATTCCTTTTCTATCTTTTCCAGAACTCTCTCCTTACATATTTTCATTCTTAACTAAATTCCATAAATCTTGTGAAAGAAAAATTTCTTCATCTCAATACTCTAAAAATCATATTTCTTTGTGTTGAAAAATAAAGCAAAAGGTTGAGATAGCTCGAGGCAGTTACCATTCGCCATTCTCTAGGTCAATGTCATTACCTTTTCACAAATATAACTTTCACGTTCTTTATTATAATAAGGAATCTGAAAAAATATTCAAAAATCTTCATCAACTTTGTTTAATCTCCTTTGATATTGTTGTAGTCTCCACAGAAGAAGAAAACACCCAATAGATGAACTTGGCACTCTGGTAGGAAAAATGATGATGACTTTCTAAGATAATATATGAATTTTAGGAGAGAATGAAAGAAGTAGAGGAATTTCTCACAAAAAAAATTAGAATATTGGTTCATCATAAATACACTGCAAAGAGAGATAAATAGAGTACTTATACCATAGATAAATGCCATAAGTGGGCTGCTCCCCTTTGACCCACTAAAAACAAAAATAAGCCATAACCTTTTGGCCCAATATAGGCATAAAATAAGAAGCTTGATAATGAAAAAAACTAATAAATGCATCTCAAGTTTTTGCATTTACTACCAATAGAGAGGTCAGATATGGTGTGTGGTGCTGGTGAGGGAGGAGGAGATAGTCGCCATCGACAAGCATCGTAGTAGCAGGAGCAGTGGTGCGAGTGTGAGGAAATTGCAGTGGTCATGCAGGGTGGAGCCACATTGACGACCACTTCTCGATCCAATACCAAAGGATGGGATCTTCCCTAGGGGAGAAGAGGTGGTGCATCTTTCTGCCATCATGAACAGGAAGAAGCTTGGGAGATTTGTCTCTTTTGCGGCTGCAATGGTGGGGGTGCAGTCTTGGATCAAAAGATGATCATCTCCTCTCTCTCTTTCTCTCTCTCGTTGTCGATATGAGGAGATATCATGCTTTCCATGGATCTCGAGGATGATCTATTATCCTTCTTTTTCACAACAGACACATGGATATCAACAGTGAATTAGCCTTCCAAACTTCCTTTCATGGACCATAATATTCTAAGGAGTACAAAAAATGGAAGATGAAGCAGTAGAGAAGAGCTGTCAAACTATGAGGAGTCCTGATCCAACCTCCTTCAATCTTCTTATCCTTTTCCATTCTTCTTGTACCCCTTATTTCAACCCAAAACCATGGGGCCTTCTGTATGGATCATAGCAAAATCAAGCCCCTACTCAGGTAGATATAATTTATGTCATCTTCAACATTCTTCTTAGCAGCTTGGTTAAGATCTGATGTTCATTGACATGGTATACAAAATATTGCAGTATCTTTGATCTGGTAAAGTGTTCATTTGACACAGTCTGCTTTTTCTTCATAATTAGGTCCTAGTAGGCAGACTAGTTTCTTAGCTAGTCCAGAAATCCATGTCTTTTTGTTATATGATGAGTAGATGAGCTGCTTCAAATAATTTTTTCATCCTTAGAAAGAATTTATAAAGATGTTTATTTAAGATGAAAAATTACCTAATCCAACATTGAAATCTTTGCATCTAGTTTGATTTGTTTTCAAAAACATGCTTTCAGGCCTCAAACATGTAAATATCAAGTAACATTAAAACAAATCACAATGACCAAAATAGGAGCTAGAGAACCACAACTTTCAAGAACGTGAAAATTACTTTAAATTCATATATGAACATGTTATGAGAGATTGCTTGCAACCATCACATCTAGAGAAAGCTATTGTGCAAAGGGGGATTGCCAATCATATTGCATGAGAGAGGATAATGGAAACTGAGGCTTGAAACTTGGAAAAGGGACCAAATCATCATAAGTCTTGGTATCCTAGATATTTTTGATGTTAGTAAGTCAAGCCATGTATAATAGTGCATCAACCTACTATGTATCTTGGAATATTCTCTGTGCTTAATGTTGTCAACTAATTTGGTCCATTCTCATACTAAGTCATCTCATTTTCTGAAAATAGAATTAAGAAAATATTATTTCAAATGTGAAAAGTACCCTTTAGTCCATAATGTGGTCCCATTCTCTCTTCTTATAAACTCCCTAAAACCAAAAAGATATTGAATGGGCAATGAAAACTAGTTATTTTAAAAACATAAAAAATAAACCTCCGGTTTTATGAGACATAATTTTTTGATTACAACATTGAAACTATTGATTTTGCAGAATTATGCTGTCCGTATTTCCATTTTTCTACATGTAGCTAGTTGGCACAATCCAAAGTTTCTTAGATTTTTAAATATGACCTTTAATTATATGTTATCCTTATATTTTATTTTGAGAATAGTATCTGATTACACTTTACGATTCCCAATTAAGTAATCACATTTTTCCTAATAAGATTCTTCCTTCTTAAAAATCAAAAAGGTGTAAACAGAAAATATTATGAGAATATCCATTAAAATTAAATAAAAATGAAAAAGGAAGCAAAATTAGTTTATAATAACTTCTTCATAAGATTCTGCTTTTGTTTTTATATTTTGAAATGGAGCCAATTTATTAGGCTGTGGGCTTATATGGCCTATCAGATGAAGACATGGGAGTTTGGGACTTAAATTTCATAATACCATTTCATATACACTATAATGAAGATGTATCACTGAACTTTTAGAGGTGGATGTCCTCTGTAAAACCATAGTCTTATGAAAGTGTTTGCAACCCTAGTCAAGCTAGTGGGACAATTAAAATAGAGAGCGAGAGAGAGAAACAGAGAGAGAGAAAGAGAGAGAGAGAAGAGAGAGAGAGAGAGAGAAGAGAGAGAGAGAGAGAGAGAAGAGAGAGAGAGAGAGAGGAGAGAGAGAGAGAGAGAAGAGAGAGAGAGGGAGAGAGAAGAGAGAGAGAGAGAGAGAGAGAGAGAGAAGAGAGGGTCAAACATGATGGGAATATAAATGGGAACAAGGACTGATTGAGTCACTTCACATTATTCCAAATTTCTAATCTACACAGTACATTTTGATCCATTAAAAAGACCACGAAAGTGCTGTTATATTTTATTTGAATTCTTCCTATGCTTTTTTGGGCATCGTAAGGTTGGAATTCCAATTATGTCCTCCATTTATTGTTATGATCAGGGGCAATCTGAGAAACTGGGAAGCCCTCCTTGTCTGGTGGGAGCCTATAAATAGAGCTTGGGAGACGGGCCTTTTCTCCATCGACTCATAGCAAGAAAGAGAGACAATACAAAGATTGAGTGACTAGAGAGAGAGTATGGAGGGAATGTAGTTTCTTGGATTGGTGAGTTATGCCAAGGTGAGGTGTCAAAGATAGTATGTGGTGCTGGAGAAGTAGGATGATGGGCTTCTCATTAGAACTGGCCCACCTACCAAAAAGAGAAGTGGAGGAGGGAGAGCTCCTCAACGGGAACTGACATCACTTGTGACCATGCCGCTAGTTCAGTCCCCCCCCTCAACTACTGTAACAGTTGAAAGGCGGCGTAGAGTGGATGGTCGCAGTCTTTGGATCCACTTACTACTGAATCCGACCCAAAGGTTATTCTAGAAACATGGAAGTAGTTAACAAAGTTTAGGTCTGCTGCAGTCTATAAATAGTAGAGGAGAATCAAATCAGGGGAGTAGATGGATTGTGAGTCATTGACTGTATTTTCTTTTCTTTTTCTCTGAATAGTCTCTAGAGTTCCATTTGGGAGCTTCCTTTCTTTGTACTTTTCTGAAGCTTCAATAGAATTGTTCCAACATTCTCCTTGAAGATTTCGGGGTCCCATCAGAGGAGACGGCTGCTGTGTGCAGGGATCTGAGTAGTAGGAGCAGCGGTGTGGGCAAAGAGGAATGGCGGTGACGTCGCAGGATGGAGGAGCCCGATTGGTGACTGATAACATGCTATCTTACGCTATCGATAATATTATTTACACACGTTTTTAACAGTTTTTCAAATAATACGGCATGTTATCAAGCTTAAAATGATTTATTTTAGTTTTATAAGGATTCTTTGATTTTTACTATATTTTTAGGAATTTTCTCAGAATTTTTCTTGCACGAAATCACCTAGTTTTTTGTTAAATATACTATTGGTGATTTGTCTGTTATTTTATTATTTTAGGAAGATCTGATGATTGCGAGTGGCGAGGGAAGATCTGACGGCAATCATTGATAGACTGGCGATGGAATGGACGGCTGTCAAAGAGTCTCAGCAGTTGCTGACTTAGATGAATGATATCTGGATCCAACAGAGTCGCAATATAACGCAATCATCGGACGGTCACTATGGGTTCCGAAATAATAAAACAGGAAATTGTGGCCGCTGATGTCTGAGGAAGATCGGATGGTTGACGATTGTTGAGACCAGAGGAAGGAAAACTTTTCGGTATGTATAGTTGTTCTGTCACTCTTGTGAGGGGGAGAGTTTTATTTCGGCAGCTTTGTACTGTGATAGGGGAGAAGGGGCTGAAATGTACCCCACGCTTTGAATCTTTGAATAAAGGTTAGTATTTTGCATTGCTTTCTTACTTAGAGTTGTATTCAGAGTGTGGATCTTGGGTCAGGAGGCTCAGTGATCAATAGCCGGTCCCCAGCTTCGAAGAGGAAGCTCCTGACCTCGTCCATCCATGTTTTACATCTTGGGTAAGGTTGCTTTGCATGTTTATACAACGATTAGAGTCTATGAATTTCTAGAATACCTAGCTCTTAAGATTTCAACGTTTTTATCTTCTCTCTCTATCCATCACGAGATTGAGTCTAACATCTTGATTCCGTGATTTCTTTCCCTCTTTCTAAGCGTTTTAAATGGTTTATTCTCAATCTTCTCATCTTCCTTCATCATTGAATCAAATAGAGAAAAATCGGTTTTAAAACTGTCAGACTCCTAATTCCTTGTTCAACCTGAAGATATCCACCAAAGTAATCTTTCATTAATCTATCTTGGGTGACTAACCTCAGAAAAGTAAAAAATTAATGTGACCTAGTTTGAGAGTTTTAGAAGAATCTTGTAAGTGCAGCCAGTGGCCGCTGCTCAATTCAATATTAGAGGGTGACATGGCTGCTGTTGAGGAGGTGCATCCAATTATTGCTGCTGTGAATAGGAAGAAGGCTCGAAGATCCATCTCCTTGACGGCTGCAACAGTGGGGCCATGCCCTAGATAAAAGGTGATCATCTCTTCTCTCTCTCGCTTGCTCTCTTACTATGCCGGATCATGATTTTAGGGAGCTCACGGTTGATCTTTGATCCTTTTCTCTGTTACCACCATAGGGAATTAAGTGTTGAATTGGCCTTCTCGACTTCTATTCCATGGACTATGACATTTCGAGATGTATGGTAAAGGTGAGATGAAGAAAGTGGTGGAATTCATCTCTTCCATCTTGCTCTAGCTAGCTAATAAGTATTTATTATTATGAGTTAATAATATGTAAAATTTTTATTTTATAAATTAACTCATGATAAATATATACTTATTTATGTTAAATAGAGAAAATGAGTTTTTATGTGACTAATGTGAATTTTTTCTAATTATGTAATTTTATATAATTTTATGTACATTTTAGATTCATGTATTTGTGATAAAAAAAGGATAAAATGTAAAAAAAAGGAGACCCAGTAGCAAGCTATGACCTACAAGCTGACCTAGAGGGTGCTACACACAAGTTGAAAACTTAGTTAGGGAAATCATGAGTTGGGGCCTTGAGTAACCAAAGACTCATGTAGAACATGTGTACATCACTCCCCTTCTATTTTATTGGGGACTAGTTGAGCATGAGGCAGAGTATTTGTATACATGTGTATGTGGAGGGGGATCATGTTGAGACCTTAGCCTCAACAAGGAATCCACGTGGCCCAAGATCCCGGATCCAATCACAGAAGGTAATTGGGTGGACGGAACTTATGCAAGAA
The DNA here is from genome assembly GCA_902729315.2 of Spirodela intermedia. Taxonomy (NCBI): domain Eukaryota; kingdom Viridiplantae; phylum Streptophyta; class Magnoliopsida; order Alismatales; family Araceae; genus Spirodela; species Spirodela intermedia. The sequence continues at coordinate 7,725,815 of LR746265.1, forward strand.
ACATCTAACAGCTAGTGACAATCGAACAGTCAATGACCAATGAGGACGACGACTGTTAAGATCTGCTTAACGGTTAGCAGGGCTGGTCGAGCCGTTAGGCGACCACAAAGATTCGTATCGAACGACCTCAGTAACCTGGCAGCCCTCGGTTATAAGAAGTGGAAGAAGAGGAAGAGAGAAAGAAAACAAAAAGAAAGAAAGACTTATGGAGACCCGCCATCTCGAAGAGGCGACCCATCTGGAGAACTCATGCGAGAGCTCTCTATATCCTACCCTCCTGTGTATCTCTCCCCCTCCCCTAAGTTTTTCACGCTCTTCGGAGTCCGAGGATCCTCACTCTGTATTCGGGGTTCGTGAATCAGTGGAATTTCAGCATCTTATCTCCTCCTTCCTTCCTCAGTGGCCATCCTTGGGTCGAGTGTCGGTCATCCCACCTGAGGCATCTATCAACCTAGTATCAGAGCACAGTAGGCCCTCCGCCATGCCACCCAAGTCTCAGGACAACCAACTCGAATTCATGGAGAAAGAATTCAAGGAATCTCACTTAGAGCAACAACAACAATTCGCGGTTTCCAAGGCCGACAGAGACGCCCTTCAGAAAGAACAGGCCAAGCTCAAGCGCCAACTAGAAGACGTCAAGCAACAGCAAAGGACGACGAACCCCAACAGGAAGACGTCAAGCAGGAGCACATGACGAAGAACCAGCAACTTAATGCCGTTGCCAGGGCCCTTGAGTCCCTCCAGCTGACCTTGAATCAGTCCTTCTCCACAACCAACCATCGTTCCGGAAAAGAAAAGATATTCCGGAGTACCATTCATCTTCTTCGATGAATGGTATTCCGGAGAACCGAGCCACGAGAAATCTTACCCACCCAAAAAAAATGAAAAGGGATTTGCGAGACATCATAACTCAGTCCACGATCCTCCAGCCGGCCAACCAAGCTCTCACCGGCAGTCCACCAAATTATGGCAAGGGCGAATGGTGGAACTACCCACTTTCTATGGACCGGGACCCAAGAGCTGGATCTTCAGAGTCGAGCTATTTTTCTCCACGCATTGGGTTCCGGAGCAACAGAAACTCAAGTTAGCTGGATTAAGTATGGACGGGCTCGCTCTACACTGGTTTTAGTGGGCCATGGTTCGACACCCCTTCCAGAATTGGGACGATTTCCGCAATAATCTGTTGGAAAGTTATAACCCGAATCAATCCAACTCCTTATATGATAAACTATTGGGTCTCCGCCAATAGGGGGTATAATTGCCGAATACTGGGAAAACTTTGAGATCATCACCATCATCATTATGGACATCTTGGAGCCAATGCGGACAAACACCTTTCCACGTGGTCTAAAGGAAGAAATCCAGGCCGAGGTCGGGGTATTGTATCCCAAAGGACTTGAGAAAACAATGAAGACCGCTCAACGAGTGGAGGCCAAGCTTGAGACACTATCTCATCTGTCCAGAATGACCCAACCTCGTCTCTCGAGACCCTTAGAAGAGTTAGCAGTTGGCCGGGAACCCCGATGAACTGGAGTTACAGATTTCAGTAACATCCACCGAGGAGAGAAAGCCTGGGTTCCGGGGCTGCTTTAGCCGACTCGAGAATAGTGGACAATAGTGCGATGGATCAGAGGAAGAAATTGACTCTCATTGCTACACAAATTCAAGAACGATAGGTTAAAGGTCTGTGTTTCCATTGCAATGACATTTTCTCCCCAAGACAAAAGTGTCATAGAGAACTATAGATTCTCTTCACTCCAGTAGAGACAGATTTCTTAGAGTGCTAGGAGTCAACAAGGGAGACCCACCAATTACAAGCAGTTTGTTCTCAACATGGAGGCTATTCTACAGTGCTTAACAGACAAGCATGAAGCTTTGAAGTTTCAAGGAAAAATTAGGAGCAAACTTGTCACGATCCTGGTGGACACTGGTGCAACCCATAACTTCATCAACAACCAATTGGTCCGGGACCTGAGATTGCCCCTGATCCAAATTTCTCAATATAAAGTTATCACCAGATCCAGGGAGAAGGTGGAGGGCACGAAGCTGGCACCTCGGATTTTCGTGGACCTACAGAGCGTCCATATCTATGTGACTTCCTCTCCTTTCCTCTGGCCATAGTGAAAGTCATACTTAGTATGAAGTGGTTAAAATCTCTTCATCAATTTGACGTGGACCTTGATGCAAGAACCTTCTCCTTCCACTTTGGAATGGAATGAGTGGTCCTTAAGGTGGAGCAGACCGAAAAATTGGCAGAGATTGCACTCAAGTCATTATCCCATCAAGTAAAGGTAGGTGATCTTTGTTTTGAACTCTTTCAACTATCTCAGACTAACTAAAGTTCCAATCACACCTCGGGGGAGGAACGACTGCCGCAAGCATTCCTAGAGGTGTTTGCAAAGCCTTGTAGTTTGCCGCCACAATTGGAGGTTGATGATCAGATCAACTTACACCCAGAGGTTATGCCCGTCAATATCTGACCATTTCGCTACCCCTACTTCCAAAAAGACAGAACTAGAGAAGATGGTGGAAGAGATGCTTAAGACCGGCATTATACAGCACTCACAAAGCCCCTATTCGAGCCCATCATTACTAGTTAGGAAGAAAGACGACACTTGCAGGAAGAAAGATGATATGTTGATCTATAGCCAGGGTAAAGAGGAACACCAAGGTCACTTGAATCAACTCTTCGAGATTTTGAGCCAGTATCAGCTACGAATCCACCCAAAGAAATGTTGCTTCGAGTAGCATCAGATCATCTACCTCGAGCACTAGATCTTGGCAGAAGGGGTCGAGATGGACTAGGAAAAATTCCAAGTCGTGCAGAAGTAGCCAACCCCCCCGTAATCTACAAGAGTTGCGAGGATTCCTAGGCTTGTCTGGATATTACCGGCACTTTATTGTAGGATATGGGATGATTGCCCGCAGTCTAACCCAATTACTTAAACGCGATGCATTCCACTAGGGAGATGAGGTAGAAGAGATATTCCAACATCTCAACAAAGCCGTAACCTTTGCTCCAATTCTCTCCCTACTAGATTTCTCCTATCTGGGGCATCTATCAGATCACCTGGCTTAGTCCTCTCTCCAAGTGATCTTAGTCGTTTTGTTTATGGGAGAAGGAAGTCAAAGAGAGGAGGTAGAGAATTACAGTCATCTCAAATACTCGCATAAAATTGATGTGGGACTAAAACTTGGTCAAAACACATTGACAAAATAATACTTAAAATATCTCTATAGTATTAGAAGGAAATGTGGTCATGAACTCATTCTTTTGGGGTATTTTGGTCTTTTGATTAACCCTTTTTACATAATTAGATAATTGACAATTGTTTGAATCTCATTAGAACCAAAATTTATATTTTTATTTATTTAACTCGTGATTTTCTTAAAGAGTATTAGTCAATGATCAAGTACTCAGGATTACTCAATCATTAACAAAAAAATTGTCAACATTATTCACAAATTATCATTAGTAATTGACCAAGAATTTTGAACATAAAAATCATAAATTCTTTGAGAAAATCATCTCTAATTGATCAATGAGTATGCCATCATCAAGAATAAGATGATTTGTTGAGATACGAGTTGCCACCTCTTTAGAGCATACCAAATATAATACTAACATCTGACATTCCTCTGATTATGTCTATTAAGATTTGATGTCCATTCAACTTCTCTTTCTATCCTTTGATACACATGTTCACAAGTTTGCATAAACCAATGAGAGTATTATAGCATCTAACAAGTTTATGATGTACAAGTCACAATACATTGACTAATTTTTTTATAATAATGATTTTTCATATTGTTGAAAAGCATAAAACGTCAATTTTTTTTTTCAATGCATCGCTTTCTTGTGCTTAACAATTTAAAGAGTAATGTATAACCATCTTAAAAACTTGTGAACATGTGTATCAAAATTCTAATTTGCCATTCAAATTTATCAATGAAATTATGTTGATATATGATTATTTTGATGCTGACTAAGTGCTCATATATCATCAAAAATATTCGAGTGCAGCTTACCAAGCTTCACCCGTATGTGACAACTCATGTTGAAAAATATTAAAAGGCTAGCATCCAATCACTGTAGGACACTTGGTAGTCCTATATGCTTGATAACCATTGTAAATATATTTGATATGAGTTACAAAAAAGGCCACTAAATTCTGAATATGTTATTCATAACGAATTAATTAATTGAAATGAAATGGTCTTTATTATGCGGCGCGTGAAATCCAAGTCAATTGAGAAATCGTCATCCATGGAATTCACACGGCCTGGGTCCCACGTACATCCGCCCGTTCAAGCCATGCGGTAAAAGGTATGTGGAGTATGGGGAACTGTACTGTTGCAACCCCAAGCGCAGCGGCAAGCCGGGGCTGATGGGCGCATCAGCCACCTAAGCGGTTCCTCACTTGGTGAGCTCCATGATCCAGAGGCCGAAGGCGGTGCACACCTTGGCAAACCCCGTGAACCCCGCGCCCTTCGCCAGCGACTGGAATTCCTCCTCAGTCCTCTCTTTGCCGCCAGGGTTGTAGGCGAGCATGAGCAGATCCCCCAGGAACAGGGTCTGCGCCTCCCTGGTCCTCTCCGGGGTCTGCGGTAGAATGCTCTCCATGACGATGACCTTTCCCAGATCCGGCAGCGCCTTCCAGCGGTTCGTCAGAACCTTCAGGCAGTTCTCGTCGCTCCAGTCGTGAAGGATCCACTGCAAACCCAACTTCGAGAGAGTGTTAAAGCGAGTAGATAAGAGAGAGAGGAAGCAAAGCAGGGAAATCAATGGTGAGAGAGTCGATTACTTTCATGAAGATGGCGTCTCCACTGGGGACGCTCGCGAACATATTGCCCCCCACATGCTCCACTCCTACGCCAAGAAAAGGAGAATTCTTTCAATTAATGCCTACCTGGCTAATTCTTCCGTCGCCACAAGAAACTAGTGGATGTGAATGAACCGCGAGGACTGGGGGCTGTGCTGGCCTTTGTCGTACCTGAAAAGGAGGGCGCATCGGCGATGACATGGGGGAGATCGAAGTTGATACCCTTAATGGATGGGTGCTTGGAGATGATCATGTTGAGTGTCGCGCCGATCCCGCCACCAACGTCCATCAGAACCCCAAGCCCGTCGAACCCCCCGTAGATCTCCAGCATCGTCTTCACGGTGATGGTGGAGTTGTTGAACATTGTGGCCTTGAACAAATTGTTGAACCTGGGGTCGGTCCCATTGTACTCTGACGCCGTCATTCCGTGGGCCTTGTTGAAGGGGATTCCCCCCCTGCAGAACCGAGTCCTTCAAGTAATACCAGCTCTCGATGGAAACCTTGTCCTGGTTCATGAGAGTTAGAGGGGCCACAGAGACGCCATCCTCGTTCGGTGTGAGGAACCTTGAGACAGTGGCCCATAGCGTCTGCGGACCTTTCCGCCATCGCCGTTGACGACAGAGTAGGTGGGGATGTAGTAACTGGCGAGGAGGCGGAGGACACGGTCCACCATGACTGTCGCCTGCGGGTTCTCAGTGGGAGGCTAGGTGACAATCTCCTCGGGGAAGAGTTGGGCGCCGGAACCAGCCCGATTAATTATCTCGAAGAGGTTCAGCTCGATTGCCGCCTTGAGAGCCATCGGGAGAACGGTTGTCCATACCAGCTGCATGGCGTAGGTGAAAGCCTCGTGCTCCTCCTCCAGCGTGGTCATCCTCGCCTCGTCGGGGACCGATCTCGTGGGAACTACGATCTCTGATCTGGAGACTACTGACGCCTCCCTCTTCCCCTCTAAAGGTTTTTATTGAGTTTTTTTGCGCCTAGTCTCTGACTACCAACTAACTCAAGGTCTTTCGGGTCGTTGTCTGCTGGAACGATTTGGTCCACCAAATCCCTACTGAATCGGTATCTCTCGCTTCCTCTCTGTCCGTCCATGCGTCTCTGTCTCTGTCTGCCTTTATCTCTACGGCGTTGCAGATGCCCATTAATTAGAAAGCCGGAGCTTGATCTCTAGAGTCGACGTTGCTTAAACTGGGGTTGTTCTTCGTCAATCGAGCTCCTGCGTCCTTCCCCTGGATCACAAAAGGAGCTTTGTTGACTGGGTACCCGCTCTCGTTTGCCAAAAGGAAGGCCAGCGCCAACAAGTCCTCAGGTCTTCTTCGTTCACCAAGCCCGTCAACAAAAGAAACAGAGGTAGGAACCCACGGTACGCCGCTAGTGGCTATCTTCCCTACCTTCACTTTGAGTTGTGAATTAAAAATAACTAAACTATTTCAACAGTAACTCATTAGAACTAGAATAGGCTGAGTTATCCGAGTCTTTTGAAATAAATCATCATTCCGAACACGATGAAGTCACGTCAACTTGTTTGACTCATGGTCCATCAGTGGAACCCAACGCACTCAACTCATCAAATGAAGTATGCATTTGACCATTAGTTTGCTTTTTCTTAAAAATTAAGTCCCAGTAGGCAGATTAGTTTCTTGGCTGATACAGAAAATTAATTTTTTTTCTTTAAGATGAGTAGATGAACTTGTTCAAATAATTATTTTCATTCTAGGAAATAATTTATAAACATGTTTATTTATGATGAAAAATTACATAATCTAACATTGAATCTAGTTTGATTTTTTTTGAAAATATGGTTTTAGGCCTCAAAAATCATGTATATATCAAGTAATATTAAAAAAAATAAAAAGACCAGAATTAGGAGTTAAAGAAAATTATCAAATGAAACCATAAAAATTATCAAATGATTGTACACATAGGAAAAAGAGATTCATTACTTAGAAATATGATATTACTATATATTCACCTAAAACTTCAACGTATAAGTGATGTGGAAGAAAACCCGCATCACACCTTCCTCCAAAAGGCTTCGAAGATTTTAATATCTAAACTATCTCTTACTTATAATAAAGATATACTATGATGATGTCACTTGATAAGGGCATTAGAGTACTTATTTCAATCTCTCTCATGTAGGCGAGCAATTGGCATAGGTTTAAATCTTCTTAAAACTAAAATTCATATTTTTTATCTAATTATTGCAACTTTTTTGTAGATTGCCAGTAAAAGATTAAGTGGTCAGAATCGTTAAATCATCGACAAAAATTTCATCAATACGATTTGTGAAGTATGGTTATTAAAATTGTTGAACGATTTACGATAAAAAGATCATGAATCAATTGAGTAAATCACCTCTGATTGATTAACAAACAAGCCATCGTCGGGAAGAGGATGATCCGCCAAAAGATGAGTCGTCACCTCTTGAGAGCATACGGATGTGATGAAGAGCCTCCTCTTACTATGCAAACTTGAGGATGAAACTCCTTGACATATGCCCCACCTCCATCCAACTCTTTTTCGTCGGGTGACAGTTATCGGAGAGCTGCAAAGTTATTATTTTTCTGCTCTACTGAGTGACTACCATCAAAAATGATTCGACAACCTATTGTATTAATCTCTAGACTTCGCAAAGAGATATAAAGATTGTCCACATCATCTTTGTCCAAAGAAACCGTTTGAGGCTATGGACACTGTACGACAATCCTCCTGAACGCTCAAGATTCTAATACATCATCGACACAACTTAATTTCTACTTCATTTACTAATAATTTGTGTGATTTAAATTTTCTAAGTTATACTTTATTCAACTACAATTCTTTTGACTTTTATAGATCTTAATTTGATCAATTAAAACGTCTATAGTCACTTACGTATAAATTATCGGGCGGAACTCTATTTCTACTTGATTTGCGTTTGTTGGACATTGACATCACCTCAACGTCAGCACCCTTATTTCTTTTTTTTGTAATTTTAAATATATTTTATTTTTATTTCTTAGTATAAAATTGATAAAAACTCATATTCTTTGAAGACAATTCTAAAAAATTACCCAATCTTATATTACATCTATGTGATCAACCTAGAAAGTTATCACTATTTTAATAAGTTTTATTAAATTATAATTAATATATTTGTTCAGAAATACTTTTAAATATCTGAAAATTAATATTTTCTAGTTTTATAAATTTTAAATTTTAGGTGATTTACTATACAACGACTAAGTCACGTCAGCAAGTGAGTCAATCCCTAGAGTTTGTATTGTTCCATCAAAAGAAATAATAAGAACAACATTTGAAGGAACAAACAACATGTTCCAAGAAAAATGATTGCAAAAGCAAGATATATAGGTGACAAATGGTAATCATCTAACAACATCAGTATGAAGAACGTCCAAAAAACATCAAGGTGACATGTGACATTGTTCCCACACCACAATAACATGTGATATTTCATCTATTTCATCTTATGATCCTTGTGAGAAAATTTTGGCAAAGTTTTTTCACATTCAAATGGCTTTATTTGCTCAAATCATCTACATCAGCATAGAGACACCTTTTAAGCACCCATACATCACTTCAAATTCATATATGAAGATCATATGAAGTTAAGTCATAATTTCAAATCATTACAAGTCTTAGTATCCCAAATGGTTTTGAAGTTAGTAAGTCAAGCAATGTAAATACTGCATCAACTCTACTATGTCGTTCACAATATTATGTGTTGATACAAGCTATAATATGACAACCCTGAAAATTCGTAATTTATGGAAATAGCTTTAGTTCATCTAAACTATTGTATAATACAACAATAGTAATTCATCCCCTTCATTATGTTGTTATAGGGTTTTTAGAAAACCAACAGAAGCAAGCAAGTCAATCGTCAGTATGCTTAATCTTGTGCATTAATTTGGTCCGTTCTTGTATAAAGTCACCTCATTTTCTGAAAATAAAATCAAGAAAATAGTGTGTCAAATGTGACCATTAATTATATGTTACCATTAGATTTTCTTGAAGAATAATATCTGACTATACTTTATGATTCCCAATTAAATAATTACATTTTCCTAATAAAACTCTAAGGGCTTAATGTTTTTTATATTTATCTTCATGTTTTCAATGTCTACTAATAAAAAACTTCTTGATTTCTGGTAAACGAAGTAGTTCGGATAAAATAAATAATTTACAAAGCCAAACTCTCATACAAATTTAGCTTGAAATTCTTATATAAATCTATGACTGTGGTAGCTGAATTATTGATTATAGGGATCAACTCTTGTAAATAATTAAATACATAAGCAAGAACGTTAATTTGGTATTTTCTTGATGATAGTGTAGTTTGGATTATATTTGTACAGTTGGTGAAGATAATGATGAATTGTATCTTGATTTTCTTTATCCCTTTACATTAGGAAGCTGGCTGATTGATGAAGATTTTGTCACTTCAATAATGGTAGGAAGATGACATGTTCATTGAGTTTAGGTTTTCAAGTATTGTCTTATTGTTTTTTGACTAGTTATGACAATTTCTCAAATTCATAGTAATTTTTGCTGTAAAATGTTAGCGATAATCTAAAGATGGTGGAGTTAGAGGCAAATGTATGGATCTTACTAGTTGCTGGACATATACTGAACATATAAAGCTTCTTTTAGAAGCCTGCTCTATTTTCAACATCTCCCTAGTGAGAGTGCTTAAAATTAGTTAGAAATTTTATTGAAAGTAAGCACTACAACACAAATATCTGAAACTTAATGATAAATTCAATATCGTTAAAATAACACCTAATAACACAAGTCAAATAGACACATGAAATAATGATACTAATATGAAAAATTATTTTAATAACCAATAATAATATAATTATTTTCCAACTATTATTTTTCAATATTTAAACCTTCATGATAAATAATTTATAAAATATAGATAAAATTGATAAATTTAATATCTCAAATGATCAAAAGTTTTTATTTAATATTCTTAACAACTATTACACCAAGAAATCTTTCATACTCATTTGTCATCTGAAAAAATTCTCATTAATTTTAAATAGGCTAATTATTATGATCTATCATTGTTAGTTTATATAAATATTAGTGATTTGGACAATTATTTGGATTATTTTTTGGATATTTCAATATCATTACTATGTGTTATTCCCGAATTTATCCTGAGTTGAATCCATTATCATGTTTAAAATAAGTTTTATTCATAATTTTGTACACATTGATGAATAATCTTAATTCACCCCATCAATCTTGACACATTTTTTTATCATCAAAATGTTATTCATCTACTACTTTAACAATCTGGCTCTTTTTAGTGATAGCAATTGTTTGATTTTAGTTGGCACTTAGATCAAGGAAGTGTTGGATTTGTCAAATATTAATTATTCAACCTCAGTACACTATTTTTGTGATCTTCTATCTTGTTAAATTGATGCTAGTCTTAAACTTTTTTATTCTAAATGCAAAGGTTATTTGATATTTTGAAGCAGTTTGACCGCCTACCTACATTCATTCTTCAATTTTTCAGTTTGACCAGACCAATCATCTAACACTAAAACTATTCATTCTGAGGATCATATCTTGTCTAATTTCACTTTGAAATTTTATACCAGATTTATTACTCTATGAGGCCTGCTACTAATATACGATGCCATCCCTTGAGTGATCAAATCAAGATTGATCACAAGTTCTTCCAACAAACATGAAGAAGAAATTCACCATGGTTTTGGTAGACCAAGACATTGACTTAGAGTGCATTCAGATTTTTGAAGATGAAGATGGTGATAAAAACTTATTTTTACTGCCTTCTTCTAGTAGGAAAGCTAAGTAAATATATGGTTCATTGTTGCTTTGATCAGATCGAGGAGGATCTCAGGTAGCTCGATCTTTTTTCATTGATTCATTGTCTCCTTGTCATTTGACTGGCTGACAAGACTAATTTAATTTACACACAATCTTCTACACAAAATATCAACAATGTTCTTGAGATGATAGATGGGCCAAAGCTATGATCATTCCTCTCTATATTTTCTAATCTACAAGCTTTCTATTACTTTCAAGACCATTTTTCATCTTATAGTCTATGGGTGTTTTGGTTCTTTGTTTGTACTTAAAGACCATACTTCTTTAAGAGTTAACAAATTATAATTCACTTATGAATGTTGCATCTTCGAATTTTTTATTTGTATTCCTAGAAAAGATATAAATTCACCAATAATAGTTATCTCAAATTTATTTCCATGATCTCACAGATTTCCATCAGAAGATGCTGCCAGCAAGTGCAAAACCCAAAATAGAGAGAGAGAGAGAGAGAGAGAGAGAGAGAGAGAGAGAGGAGGTCAGAGATGGATAAACACGGTGGGAATATAAATGGGCATGTGAACCCATTCACTCGTTTCATAATATCCCAAGTTTCTAATTTATGTAGTTCTATTTTTCTCCGTTTAAAAGGAAGAAAAGTTTGTTATATTTTATTTGAATCCTTCTCGCGCTTTTCCGGGGGTAATAGACTTGAAACTCGGGTTATGTCCTCCATTTACTGTTACGATTGGGGGCAATCTGGGAAATTGGGAAGCCCTCCTCTCGCCCTTGCTGGAGGCTATATAAGTACAGCCCGGGAGATGGCCCGCTCTCCATCAACTCATAGCAAGAGAGCGAAAGAGAGAGGGAGAGAGTAGAGAGAGTATGGAGGGGTGGCAGTTTCTGGGATTGGTTAGTTATGGCGGCGAGGTGAGGCGCCGGGGACAGTACGCGGCGCTGGCTAGTGAGGAGGAGACGCCCGCTGTGTACAGGCATCCGAGTAGAGGGAACGGCGGCGCGAGCGCGGAGGAATGGCGGCGGCATCGGAGGGCGGAGCCAGGCTGGCGGCCGCTGCTCGATCCGTTACTGGAGGAGGGAGACGAGGCCGCTCTCCTGGAGGCGTTTTCTAATGTTGCCGCTGTGAAGAGGAAGAAGCCTCGGAGATCCGTCTCCTTGGCGGCCGCAATGGCACAGGCGTACTCCTGGATCAGAGGGTGATCATCTCTTCTCGCTCTCTATTTCCCTCTCTATCTGTCTCTCAATAAGAGGAGGAATCATTTTTTTTTAGGGATCTGGACGATAACCTCTGCTCCCTTTTCTTCCCAACTAACGCAGGGAATTCGTTGGTGAATCGGCCTTCCCGACTTCCGTTCCATGGACCATGACATTCTGAGCCGTACGGTAACGGCAAGACGAAGAAAGCGGCAGAGAGCTGTCGGGTGGAGATCCTCTCCTTCATTCTCCTTCTCTGCTCTTCTGTTTTCCCCCTTATTCCCGCGGAAAGCATGCGACCCATTGTACAGATCGAAGCCACTCAGTCTGCTGCTCAGGCGGGAGATAGTTTATGTCATCTCCAAATTCCTCTGATTGTGTCTGTCAAGATCTGACGTCCAATCCGTCTTTCCAGCAGATGATTTGGGGAGAGAGAGAGAGAGAGAGAGAGAGAGAGCGCGTCTTTTGCGTCTCTCCCCTTCCGCTTCTCCCGGCCCGTAGCGAGAAGCAGCCGCGGCTTCTTCCTCTTTCATATCTTCCCCCTCTTCTTTTTTCCCGAATCGGAGACCTCAGCGGTTGTCCATGGAACTCCCATGGCTGTCTCGACAGTAGATCTAAGACGTTCACTGCCTCGACAGTAGCTCTAGTTGGTTAGCGACGATATCGCATGCTTCTACCCTGCTCAACAAATCAGTCGACTCTCTTGCTTTGATACCTATTCCAGGTTGAGGTGTCACTACGCAGACAAGCTAGCCGACTACTTCAACTCGTCAGGAAGATTGGTCATTCGTCTGATTGTTCATGTTTTATCGGTCAGACAATGCTAACTGTACATAGAGAGAGAGAGAGAGAGAGAGAGAGAGATGAGAGAGAGATGAGAGAGAGGTGAGAGAGAGATGAGAGAGAGAGAGAGAGAGAGAGAGAAGTGGAGAGAGATGAGAGAGAGAGAGAGAGAGAGAGAGAGAGAGGAGAGAAAGATGAGAGAGAGATGAGAGAGAGAGAGAGAGAGATGAGAGAGAGATGAGAGAGAGATGAGAGAGAGATGAGAGAGAGATGAGAGAGAGAGAGAGAGAGATGAGAGAGAGAGATGAGAGAGAGATGAGAGAGAGAGAGAGAGTATGGAGGGGATGAAGTTACAGGGATTGGTGAGTTACTGCGGCAAGGTGAGGCGCCGGAGACAGTGCGCGGCGCTGGCGAAGGAGGAGGAGACAGCCGCCGTGCACAGGCATCCGAGTAGCAGGAGCGGCGCCGCGAGCGCGAGGAGACTGCGGCGGCCGCGCAGGGCGGAGACACACTGGCGACCGGTGCTCGATCCGATACCGGAGGAGGAGGTCTTCCCGAGGGAAGCGAGGCGGCGAATCCGACTGTTGCCGCTGCGAAGAGGAAGAGGCCTGGGAGACCCATCTCCTTGGCGGCCGCAATGGCGGGGGTGCGCTTCTGGTTCAGAAGGTCATCATCTCTTCTCGCTCTCCAGTTTCCTCCTCTATCTCTCTCATCGTTCCGTGGATCTCGAGGACGATCTCTTATCCTTCTTCTCCGCAACCAACACAGGGATATCGGCGGTGAATCGGCCTTCCCGACTTCCGTTCCCTGGACCATGACATTCTGAGCCACACAGCAAATGGAAGACGAAGCAGCAGGAGATGAACCGTCGAGAGGAAGTCCTGATCCAGCCTCCATTCTTCCTCTGCTTTCCTATTCTTCGTTTCCCCCTTATTTCCGCCAAAAAGCATGCGGCGTGCTGTATAGATCATGGCAAATCAGGCGCTGCTCAGGCTGATTTATGTCTTCTTCAACATTCCCATGAGCAGGTTGGTTTAAGATCTGACGTTCATCGACATGGTACGCAAAATCTTCTAGTATCGTTCATTGACGTTCATCTTTAGAAATTATCATTGGACACTTAGTTTGCTTTTTTCTTCATAATTTTTGTCTCAGTAGGCCGACTGGTTTCTTAGTTGTTATAAGATGAGTAGACAAACTTGTTTGAATAGTTATTTTTATGCCCGAAAATGATCTCTAAAGATATTTATGATGAAAACATACCAAATCCAAGATCCAAATCTTTAGATCTAGTCTAATTTGTTTTCAAAAATTTTGTTTCAGGCCTCAAAAATATTAAAACAAATCAAAAGAAGCAAAGATATGAGTTTAAGTATTATAAGAATAAAAAAATTTCAAGTTAAACCATTGGAAAAGAGGCGAATGAATCAACCCATAGAGTCATATACATATCAGCGAGAGTAAGTGCCAAGGCTCTAAAATGGCTGCAAGATTCCGTCGGCAAAACCCCTATCACTAGTACTTGCATATCAAACAATAACTCTAAAGAAAGGAGTCACATTATGAATTGAGATCCTCTGTAGAATTGGGAGCCATAGACCAGGATGATGACCAGAATGTGTAGTACGTGAATATCCATATGCTGATTGTAGACAGAAGAAATCCAACCATCTCGTCCGAAATCCCATCTCTTCTAGATAAAATTTCCCTGGCTCCAATCAGTGCCACGAAAGAATTGGGGATGCGAAATGAAAGCAGCAACACAATCATTTAGGGGTAAAATATAAAGAGAAATGATGAAAACTACCAAGATACTCCTCGGAATGAGGTCAAACCCTGATGGGACTATGAAGCCATAATCGCCTCTATGAAATATGCATCGTACTGTGCAAATTCTCATCCATGCTCATTTCCAGCATGCAGTTCAGCTGGTGGTGGCGGAGTTCATCAATGATCGTTCTCTGCGCAAGCGGATTCTCCTACCTGAGAAATGAATCTTCGACAATGCGTCGATCGGGACAAAGGAACTTACTAGCATAAAGGGAGATCTCCTCCTCCAGAGGCCAGAGAGATTCTCTGGATTTTTCCAGCTGAAGCCCTGCACTCTGAGCTCCGGCCAGTGTTTGAGAGGAGAAAGAGGAGTGGGAAAGGTACTAGCCACAATGGGCCAGCCCAGCCGTGCTAAATGGGTAGTCTCTCACATCTTTCTCCCTATTCAATTATCTATCAACCTGTCTATGCCTATGTTTGTGGCACAAATTTCCATTCAACATTAGTTTATTCATTTCATGCATGAATATTGATTGTTTTATCCATGAGTTTCTCTTAATGTATAGCTTTTTGTCGATAATCAATGGTCTATAGATCATACAAATTTATGATTCTAGTATGCGGAATTCACCAAATTATCTTTTACTGAATTTTTTTCATCATTAAAAAAGTTATACCTCTAAAACCTACAAAAAAAATGATCTCTGTCTATGAGAAATATGTACTCCTGTGTATGAGACTAAGAGTCCAACCTTCACCAGGTTAGGAACACAGCAGGAACAATTCCAGAGCAATCCCCAAATAACGGAAGACTGGAGGACTTGGAGCCTTGGCATTTACTCTCGCTGGTATGTATATATCATAGATTGCTTGCTGAACATGACTAGAAATATAGCACCTGATCTTCGTTTAAATCTCCATATATTGACATACTTGCTTATGTGCTGCATCATATCACATTGACTGAGATTCAGATATCCTTGTTATGTAATTAGCCACCATTTATTGGCAGTATGTTGCAATATATGCAATAAATGAAGTTTTGGTGGCACCCATTTTTATGGTTTCAATGATGGGTCGATAATTTCGCAGATGTTATATGTAGACTTCAAAGTTCGTCTCCATGAGAGTACAAAGTTTAAATTGAAACATAGCTCAAAGTTTTGGATAAGAGACCTAGAACATTGTCGAACATATTATATCTTGATTGAAGGTGTCTAGAACATGCTAGCCAGGGTCCCTTCTATGTTACATGTTATCATGCATAGCGTGGTCTTCGCTGGCTAAGAGGATGAGAGTAGACAAGAGAACTTAGGCACTCATAAGCACTGAGGTCTTATTTCTTCAGGCTCTCTGCAGGTAGTAGACATCATATATGATGTACCTGCTGATTATTTTAAGGTACTCACTATAGTTCAAGGGTTTTTGACCGCCGGAGCTGGCAGAGTGGAAGTCACATTCTTGCGGGGCGCTATGGTCACCCCGGCACCAAAGACGTTGGTGCCTGTTGCCCAGATCGCGCGTGCTCCCTCGTAGATGACAACATTGCGATCAGGTTGGAGGATAAGGACGTAGTCTGCGATGCCACCATTGGTGTTTGTCGCCCACACTGCACGGCTGCCGGTGTATATAACGAAGTTCCCATCGCTCTGCATTGTGGCACGGCAGTTCGTTCCCCTGCCGTTTGTACCGGAAGCCCACACGGCACCACCATCGTACAATACCAGGTTGCAGTCGCTCTGCATAGTGAAAACATAGTTGTTATAGTTCAAGGATTGGCGTTGGGTGAGGGTCTGTCCGCTACGAAGGGTGTTCCTGGCCGAGCATGGGGACGAGAGAAGACATAGGAGAATCAGTAGGGGGAGGGAAATCAGCTTTCTTGCCGCCATCGTCGCTTGCCCAGAGTCTCGGAAGGCAATGCTGCTCTCGTAGGAACTTAAAAAACTGGGGGTGCAAGAACATCATGAAAACGCTCTCTATTTATAAGGACATGTAGTCATCCGATGAGAGCTTGGTGTAATGGTTCATGACTTCATGACTAGTCCTCAGGTAAGAGAGGATCATGACGATTGGGTGGCAAAATATTCGTCGAAGCCTGTCCACATTTAGTTGGCGGCAGATTCAATGAAGAAGCATTCAATGCGACTCGATTGACATGACGAATAGCGTCCTCTTTTACGTTCGCTTGGGCCACAGACTTTGATATCCCACCGATATGAGGCCGACATATCGATGCCAAATCACAAAGTGAAGGTACGACATGAAGTGGATTTATCTAGTTCCAGATGGACGGTCTGAAGAGAACCAGCTGGATTTTCTCATTCAGATGTTTTTTGGGGCGTCATTGCCTTCAATCATGCAATGTTTCTTTGATGACTTCTTCAAGAGATTTCAAGTTATGAAACCATTCAATACCGAGCATGTGGAGTTCACCAGGGACCATGGACTTCAATGTTCTACCCATGATCAAGTCACATGCTAAAGCCATATGAGAAGGTAGGTAGATGCTGTGCATTGCTTTCCACACAGAACATCACACGTAGACGGTCACGAGATTTGAAGTCCACCATGGACCACCGACTTCAATGTTCTACCCATGACCGAGTCACATACTAAACCCACATGAGATAGAGGTAGGAAGAAGTGGACACTGTGCATTGCTTTCCACCCAGAACATCACACGTGGACGGTTTTTATGAAGTATACCAGGATACGAGCCTCTGTGCCACACACTTAGATGGTTGGATAGCTTTACATCGAGGTAATTATTTTTTTCGGTTGTGCATGAATCAATGTTTTAAAGAAAGATTGTAAATTTCATCTTAACTTACGACTTAATGCATCAGTTGAGCATTTTGACTATATATTTCGACCTCAAGCATTTGAAACCCAGCCTTTTTAATGCCTAGTGCCAAGCAGATGCCAGCTACTTTAAAATCGGGGTAAATAAATCATTTCATAAATGGCAAGTATACTTGCCAGGAAGAAGAACTAAGATAAAAAAATATGAACTTGGTAAAAAAAAATTATTAAACTTTCAATAGGTCACAAATGTTGATGGCAATATATTGATTTTTGCTCTTAGTCCTTTTTTAGTAATGTTGAACGACTATTTTCTCTTCTGCAGGGTTTGTAAAAATAAAATAAGGTTGACATCAAAGGCTAGTAAAAGCTAAACTCTAACTTTTCTATTAGGCTTTTATGTTTAATATTACTAATAATCAGAAATGGAAAAATATAATCAGAATAGTAGCAAGAATAACTAACGAATTGAAATATAACCCATAATTTTCAAAAAGTACCAACTAAACTCAAATAACCAAAAACCAAAGATATTTTTAATGAACTAGGGCTGACTTATCATTACTTATACAAGACCTAAGCATGCGACTGGAAATAGGTGTTGACTTCAAGATCTATTATCAGTCAAAATGGTTTTCATTCTAAAACCTATATATATGATGAATGAATGGATTAAATTATATTGAATATTCATCATACACATTGTACACATGAAAGATCTATTCAATAGATGCTTGAAGTTAACTAAATAAACTCTTAGAGAAGTAATATTAATTATATTTCAAATGTCCAGAAGGTACATTGAAAAATCTAGTTGATTCTCAAATTTTAAATGCTCGATTATGATGAAGTTACTCTTCAAGATAATTACCTTATTTAAACATTATTACTGTCAACGAGTGGGAAATTTTCCATTGACTAATGATTTCGGCATAAATCTTTACCTAGATCTTTGATGTAAAAACTTGATATGAGATTCTATCAGTATAATATATGTCATATTGTGCAAATTATTACTTTAAATAATTTCAGTTAAAAATAGTTGATCAAAACTGAACCACATGGATGACAATTTGGGATTTTTCGAATATTATTGAATATAAATTTAATTATATTGGAAATTTGTTACTTCAATAGATGTGTTTTTCTTTATGTTTAAGATAAGACATTATTATTAAACACAGTATAACAATTACAATTAGGTAAAGATATTAATGCTTAATGGTTTCATTTACTTATTTAACTTGATAAGATATCCAAGGATGCATTGTATTGATTCTCATTGGTTAAATTTCTCACAAATTTTAGAATTTTAAAAGTAAAAGAATGGCAAAAGTTTGGAAAGGTTGTGAATGAAGTTCCTCCTTAAATTTAGCCTCTATTCAATTACTAATTTATCTTGAACATTAATTTATCACATCTTTAGACTCTTGAATTTCTTTGTAACAAATTTAATGAAAATTAATTAAATGTAAAATTTTTGCCATTTTAGATGTTTGGTCTAGAGGTGAAAAGACATAAGGTTGAGAAGTAAAATTGGATTGAAATGTAAAATTCCCAAACTTGATTTGGAGACCATTATGTTCACTTATCAGATAACTTAACTTCTATTAGAGAAAACAAAAGTCAAGCATAATTATTTTCATGTTCATTGAATATCCTGACATATTAAAATTTTCAATTTTTCTGAAAAAAGTCTCAATGATATTGTTATTATATTGTAAGGAATTGACTTATAATTAAATATTTACATAATCACTAAAGGGAGATATACCACTATTGGTCGTTCTAATCAAAATGACCAAATTTTTGTTATATAAGTGATAACACTCAAATTTTATGTGATAAAAAGTTAAAATGGTATAATAATAATCTCTATTTATGATTGAATGCACATATTTTAATTATAATACATTTTACTTGTGCTGAAATACTATATAGAAAATTCATGATTAAACTTGCATTTTGGATGAATTTACTTTGATATTTTAATCTTATGTGATAATGCAATCATCTAAGGTTTATTACCTTTAGAGTATAGACTTATCAGCTACTCTTTGTCCTATACCACTTGTGTTCATATTTAAAGGCGCTATGTTCACCTAAATCATTCTAATCCTTTATATTTTTCAGCTAATCTTGAAACATTTTAGACAGCATTTTTCTCTATGACATAAAAATTACCTCTACTTGATTGATCTCTGACACACCATGGTCTGCTTTGAACCTTCATTGCATCCCACTAGACACCCTTCTGGTTAGTTCACTGATTAACTTCTTATATATGACGAATGCTCGATCAGATGCTTCAATCATTAACTTTCTTCATCTAACTACTGAAAATTTTAAGAGAGAATTTTTTTAAGTGTGGGACGCTCTGTCGATACATTCTACTTTTTTAAAGCGGAGGTTTATTATTCATCTTCGTGCTTGACATTGAACTTTGTTTGCATCTTAAAAGAAACTATTCTGGGAACATGTAGAGGCCATTTTGTGTACAGAGTAGCTCCTCCTCTCTCCGGTCTCATTTCCAGATCTGTATACTGATGTACGGCGAGAGAGAGAGAGAGAGAGAGAGATGCATGGTCATGACGCAGCCATGTAGTAAGAGAATACGTACTTCGGGCTTCTGGGCCACCTTTGTTGGGCTTGATTTGGTTCTGCCTAAAACAAGAACGATCAGCCCAAATAGCCATTCAGGCTTGGCCCTTTGACATCGCTAACGCAGAGGCAGTGATATTTCGGGCTTGTAATGAGCCTAGGTAATGAGCCACATAAAGTTCAACTCTGGCCCACCCCTATAGGGCGGAGGGGTGAGTATGCGGCTGATTAATCGAAATGTGCGGAGGGACATAAAAGATGAACGAGTTTCCCACCGAGACTTGTTAAAAGATCAGGCTTTTGAGCCTCGATCTTTTAACAAGTTCAACTTTGCTTGGATTATTGATTATGTTGAATGACAACTTATACTTATAAGATATAATTTGAATTGATAACTTTTGGGTATATACATAAGTAGTTAATGGTCTTTAATATTTTATTTTTCCTAGAAGATATCCAAACATATCAATAACATATCATATTAATTTCTGACCAGTCGAATTTTAATTAGTTTTAGAATTTAAAATCGAGAGTTAGAAACAAATAAGGGAAGTCTCTAAATATGAATTCAGTATAAATACAATGTCTCACTGATGATTAATTAGTTTATATAGTCACTTCTAACCTTTCTGCCATCTGGATCTTCCTGAAATCTTTGTTGAGAAATTTATGAGATTTTTAGCAGTCATAGAAATTTAGTCAAACTGTAAGAAGCCACCGATTGAGGAGAAAAATTAAATTGATTCAAGTTCAATTTTTCACGCTTCTCATCAAATTTCAAACGTACTGCATGCCAATGTCATTATTTAGAAATAATTATGCTGAAATTCTTCAGTAGCTTTGTGAGAAAAAAATGTCGTTAAATGTAGATATAAACACTCAAGTGAGTTGATCATTGTAATGAGAAGAGGATCTCTTAGAGTCATAAATCTAGAAGATAAATTCAAAGAAAAATTCTATAGGATCTTAGCTCTTGACCATCAAGTTATATACTATATATATGGTGTATAGGAATGCACGAACATAATATATAAGGGTTTGGACAGAGCAAAGAAGATCAAGATCTTAGGTATAGTTCATCAAATTTCTTGAATCCCCTTTTTGATGAATCTAGCATAAAATCTAGCAGTATCTATATAAATTTAGGAATTTTTTCCCTAGTTGAAACATAGGACATATCTAGTTCTTTTTCTAGTACCTAGAAAATGCACTTTGATACTATACAAGTGATGTAGATCACCACCAAAAGAATCAAGAAAAACCCAAGACAACATGGACTATATGTTGATTCATAGGATATTAAAGTTTTACACTTTACTTTCATGGATCTTTTTTTTCCCTAATGTAATGTTTAAGGACAATGATACTTAATTTTAGCCTATTTAAAAGCCTTACTGTTGTAACATTGGGAGCACCATGAATAATTCAATTTTTCTCTCTTTGTGAGTTTTCTTTTGCTTGAAAATAGAAGAAACCTTCATGGATTTGAAGGAATTATTTTGCATTAAAACCTTTCTCTACTGATGAATAAACGCATTACATACTAGAGCATAGCATCTTTTTCAGTTAGTACTCTTCAATGAAAATGAATTGCTATGACCCAAGAGAAACTTTTGAATCGTCCCTTACATACCATCAAACCATCAAACTAAGGGATCATAGAATTTCACAAGTCATGAAGTATTAAATTCTTTGTAAAGAAATTGCAAAATTTTATGATTATAGTAAAGCATTCAAACTAACCCATATATTCTCACCATTTATTTGAATGGCATGAGAAGTAGAAGCTAATAAAGAGTACCTCAAAATATGAATTTTAAGCAAAAGATTCACCAGTGTAAGTTGAACATGATGTTTGAACTAGTTTTGTAGATGACCACTTAAAGTATTGACGCTTTTCCTTCAAATGACTAAGAACGAGTTCAAGAACCTTTATCATGCAAGTATCGTACCCAATAAAATTTAAAATAATATATATAATATGATCTACTTTTGGAATATGATAGAACTTTCACTTCATATGATCTTAATTTTATTACCATAGTTAAGTTAGGTACAAGTATTGAAAGACGAGCTCAAGTCTATTAAAGATAACTTGGGCACTTGGTTATTGAGTCAAGTTCGTACTTTTTGAAGACTGTAGGTTCTGATTTATATTGTAATGTTAGTTAATTTGATTAGTAGTCTTATTATCATTGGGCATCTTCTCATGACAAATAATGGAAGTAATATGGAAAAGGGAGAGTTCAGATGTTTCTAGCCCTTGAGGTCAATCTCATGTTATTATTGCCAAACCATGTAATGAAAAAAAAGGTTTTTCCACATTACTCAAATAATTAATTGTAAATATGAATATATTTACAATAACACTACTGATGTATTCTGTCTAATTCATGTCAGTTTATCTAATTTATTTCTTCTTTCTAGCAAAGTATACTTGCCATTTATGAAGAGACCACTTTACTACTGTAAAATAGTAGGCATCTGCTTGTCACTAAGCATTAAAAAGGCTGAAATTTTCAAATGGTTCACGCAATTCATGTTCTAATTTCAGAGAAAACTTAGAAGCTTTCTTTAGGGCATTAATTGGTGGAAGAAAATTTATAATTTCGCATTTAAACCTTCCATATCTAATTGTAGCTGTACGCCACTTCGGCTTCTGCCTAAAATATCTCAGTATATTTGACTACTGGGATATTCTGAGCGGCGAGTAGTGCACACAGCATCCACTTCTTCCGACCTACTTTACTGTATGGCTATCCATGATCCTGATTGGACTTCAAAGCTCGTCAGTCTTATGGCTTTACTGTATGTGTAGAAGTCCATGAGCTACAGTGAACTTCAATACTCAAAAATTCCATGTATTCGGTATCTCTAAAGATTCCACATTTTCTAAATACATAAAATTTATTTCAAGAATCATTTCAAGATTGAAGGCAAAGACTTCCCAAAAGTCACTACGAGAAAAAATTTAGCTGGTTCTCTTCACATATCCAGAACTCTAAAGATCCACTTAATTGTAATTCCTATCAATTATATGGTGATATAAAGGATAGGTAATGCTATGTATTGCTATGGGCGAGAAACTAGTTTAGGTATTCCACCTCCGCCTGTACCAACTACTGCAACTTCTTATTTGTTTCTAATTACTACTTTTTTCTGAGTTTCAGTTTTACTATTATTCCACCTGAATTTAATGAGATTGATATACTCCAAGGTAATGAGCAGTAAATCCGATAACGAAAACGTGAGATATTAGCATGATCAAAACTTTATATTGACGATATTCTTCTTTGCAAGGTGACTTATGGCTGCCACTTACATCGGTGATCTTTTAGTCTTCAGCTTGTAATTTGGCACTGATATCTGGGTTTCTCACAGATGGGATATCGAAGTTTGGGGCTCAGGTGAACAGAAACGGCGAGAATATTCGTCATGTGCATTAACTAGAATTGAATGCTTTTTCTTCATTGAATTGCCAAATAAATGTGGATACTATTTCATCTTTCTGCCACCCACTTGTTCTTATCTTTTCACTTGCATGACGACTAGCCGTGAACAACATTACGCCACTTGCAAGTTCGCGTCGGAAGTCACCATGTCTTTCGTATAAAATAGATGGCCTATGCATGATCTTGTTGCACCCAGTTCCTGTTCAAACGATAGCAGCATTGTCTTTTGGGACTTGTGGGCAGCAAAGATGGTGGCGAGAAACATCATTTCCCTCCTCCTACTGATCCTTCCATTTCTTCTCTTGTCTCCATGCTCGGCCAAGAGCGAGCTTGACGGCGGAGAGAGTCTCGTCGCCCCCGGATACCTGGAAAATGGCAGATTCACTCTCCGTATGCAGCTCAACTGCAACCTAGTGTTGCGGTACGATAGCGTTGTCGTGTGGTGTTCCGGTACAGCTGGCAGGGGAACGGATTGCAGAGCCACAATGCAGAGAAATGGGAACTTCGTTATACGAAGTGGCAGCACTAAAGTGTGGGAGACCAACTCCGCCGGTGCCATCGGAACTTACGTCCTTGTCCTCAAAGATAACGGCAATCTTGTCATCTATAAGGGCCAAGGGCAAATAATCTGGGAAAGAGGCACTAGGGCCTGTACTGCTGTGCCGACCATGGCACCCCTTAAGAACGCGTCCTCCATTCCTGCAGATGTTGCGACTATAAAGCCATAAATGAAAGCAATAATTATGTCCATCGCATCTGACTCTACTCCTAGTGAGCTGGAACAGATAATAGGTGAGTACTTGTGTGCGTAGAAGGTGACTTGTCTACTCTCATCCCCTCGTAGGGAGAATAACACTCCTTGAAGTTGAGGAACAGAGCAAATCTTGTCTCATGAAGTATGATTATGTTTTTCTTCGCCAATAGAAAAGATGGATCTTTCTTGCATCTGCATAAAGGGTAACTTGTGGCTACTATATACGATGTCTTGTAAGGAAGAAGGAACCATGCCTACCGGGTTCCTGACTCATTCATTAATCTACATATAATATCAGAGGAAATGCACAGGCTTCTGGGCCTTTGTGGCCCAGAGACCTAAGGGTAAATAACCTTTTAAGTGTTATACGATATAAGACCAAATAGTGAGTAAGAAACCATCAGAATATTCATACATGTAATCTGGCCGGTGAATTGTCGGAAACTTCCTATTTAAGCCAGCTGGACCGACCCATTCTGCCAAATACATGTCCCTCCCCCCTCCTCTTTTCCCGCTCATTATCGACCGGAGCTCGGAGAGGGAGAGTTAGAGCGGAAAGAGCCAGAGAATCTCTCCGGCCGCCGTGTGGGGAGGAGACCTCTCTCATCGGTTGTAAGCTCCCTCGCGTTGATCGACGTATTCCCTTGATATATATCTCGGATCCGAGAGTCTGAATTCGCCACCATGAATCGTGACTGAACTCCGCTGCTGCTGTCTGAGCCGCGTGATGGAAATCAGCATGGATGAGAAATCCGACAGTATGATGCAGATTTCATGGAGGCGATCGAAGTTCCATAGTCCAGTTACGGATAGAAATAAAAAATTCGGAGGAATTTTTAGGCGCTTTTCTCTCTTCTCGTCTATATTTTTTCTCAACTGGTCAGTTCATTGATCAGCTTCTTATATATGAAAACTGCTAGCTCAAATACTTAAAAACGTTTTTCCTTGGGCTTACTGCTGAAGAATATTTAAGAGTAAACGTTGTTTACTGAGGCAAAAATTGTCACTCCATTGTAATTTTTTCACAGCACAGGTTTATTATTTATTGCCATGCTCGATTTTCAACATTCATTGTACTGTAAAAGAAAATATTCTAGGCACATCAAGAGGCCATTTTGTGTTTGTGATCTTGTATATAGAGTATTTCAAGGGATCCTCGTAAGTGTGTTCTTGACTGGCTCAAATATAGTTCCATCGAGCTTCACATTTCTCAAAACAGTTTTTTCAGTTTCCTGCCATCGATATCAGGCACATTTCCATTGTGTTGAAGGAAGGCTATAATTTCTATATATGTCCCTTGGGGGCAGCTTCAGCATGCTTACCTTCATGTTGTAAAAACTTTTGGGATATTGTTTACTTGTAGGTTTAGTCTTTTTACTTATTCAGTGTTGTTTGGTGACATATTGTTAAGCATTGAAGTTGGTTTATCATGTCTAATATCATGTTAATGTGGTAATAAGTCTTAATTCTTATGAGTTAATAATTGATTAATATTATATGTGACTAATGTAAAATTTTGGCTAATTTTTTATTTTATGTGAATTTATATAATTTTTAGATTAATATTTTTGAGTTAAAATAGAGAAAAAAAATGTAAGAAAATGAGGAACCTACTAACCAACCAAGACACGATAGTGACCTAGAGGGTGTTGCAAACATGTTGGAAGCATAGTTATGGGAGCCATAAGTTAGGGCCTTAATAAGCTTTTATTATCATGAGTTAATAATATATTAATAATATATTAATAATATCATGATAAATTTAAGTTAAATTGAGAAAAGTAATTTTTTATTAATTAATATTATTTTTAACTAATTATGTAAATTTATATGATTTGTATAAAGATATTTTTAACATGCCTAAAAATAAATATAAAAAATAGAAAAAGGAGGGACCCACAAGCTAGCCAAGCTCAATGAGTCGGAAGCACAATTGAGGGACCCACTAGCTAGCTAGACACTCAAGTGGATTAAGAGCATAGTCTAGTGGAGCCACAAGTAGGGAGGGGCCTTGAGTGGCTAAGGAACTAGTCAATAGGTTTTAAAGTTAGTTTTCTGTGTTTACTTTTTGAACTAGTAGAATAAATATAAGATATATTGTTAATTTTAAAAGTCTAATGTTAAAATACTTAGTATAATTTTAAATTATTTAAAAAAATATAAAAAATAATCCCCGTGCTAGTAAGCCGACACTTGGTAGCTGACCTAGAGGGGTGCTATGGTCAAGTGGGTAGACCTAGATCGAGAGAGCCACGAGCTAGGCTTGATGGTGAAGGACTCGCTCCATGCAAATATGCATCACTCCCCTACCACATCTTGGTGGCCAACTAGTCATAGAGCAAGAAGCGTCGTACATATGTATGCATGCAAAGGTGGACCACCTTTTTGCCTTCTCCCAAGATGGTCTTAGGTATTATTTTATTTTGAGAGAAGGAATTTCTAATGAGAGACAATAGCTTTGATTTATATTTGGCCCATGCATCCAAAATATTTTCGATGTGGAACTAAAGGTTTTCATCTATCTCGAGATAGTCATCTAGAGCACAGTGTAATTTAGTAGTATTCAATGAGCCACATCATCAGATAAGCGTGATCCTATGGTGGGTTAACTGTCACAATACTATACACGTAAAGTGATCAATCGATGGTTTACAAATCCGACACTGCTCAACATGCACATGGCTTTAAAGGATAATCCGATGGCTAAGGAGTCACCATAGTACCAAGAACTTAAGTTCTTGATTAGCAATGGTTCGTGGTGATTTGATCCTACGTTGCTCAGCATGCCACGTGGCTAAACACATCTGATCTAGCGGCTCACGAAGTGTCACGATATCAAAAACTTAAGTTCTCACACGTATCACTATTAAGGATATAAATAAAATAATTAATTATTGTCTAGTAAAATAGACATTATTGATTATCTTTAAAATCTTGATGGCAATCACAAATACAACAATCTGTTTTCTCCCTCCTTTTGCACAATCAATGCCTTCAGCTATTGGCAATTTCATTCCTTCCTCCCCTGACTACACTCAAGGCCTCTAACGAGTGGTTAACTCTTCCATTTTCCCCCTAGATGACGGTGACAACATGGTTGACCCCTCTTTTAATGGGTCTCTCCAACAAGTAGCACAATACTTTTGAACGATATTACTACTATTTATGATGTGGTGTGGCATGTCTAGACAAAACTAAGCCACCACACTAATGTCTCTAGTTGCCTATGAGACAAACTAAACTTAGGCAATAATTTATTTCCTTCTTTCAATGATTTACTTCTTACTTTTGTCATTTATATATGTACTTTTAACATTTTTTTACATTTTATGATAATTTATTTTCATTTCATATATATTTTGATTGAAATTAGAAAAACTAATTCAAAACTTGATGAATAATCTTTCTTTTCTTCTGAGCCCTCTAAAACTCATCTGAAATCAAGCTAAGATTATTTTTAACTTATTTTCTATTAGTTTTTGCAGTCAAATCTTGACATATTTATGTCTTGATGTTCCATGAATAATAAGTATTTTTCTACTATCAAACATGAAATCATCGAGATTAAAGGCTGATTAATGACCGCTCAATGGTTAAAAAAAAATTAGAGACATTCACGGCTGACCTTATGTTATATGTGTGAATTCTTGAGCACATATTCGTCCGAGATCTCATGGTCACCATGAAAATAGGTTAATCGTATTTCTCTCTTTCTTTATTTTCATCTTATTTTTCTCTCTCCCTCTCTCGTGAGACCTCTTCTTCTCTCTCCATCTCTCGTGAGATCTCTCTCTCTCTCGATCAATCGATCAGTCGATCAATCGATCTCCTTCTCTTTCTCTCCCTCTCTCTCTCTTTCATGAGACCTTTCTCTCTCTCCATCTCATATTAGATTTCCTCCTCTCTCTTCTCTCTCCCTTCTCTCTCTCATGAGATCTTTCTCTCTCTCCATCTCACGTGTGATTACTCTTCTCTCTTCTCTCTCTTCTCTCTCTCTTTTCCTCCTTTTTCTCCATTTCCCTTACTTTATTCTTTTCACCCCACCTTTCTATTTTATTATTTCTATTAAATATTATTAAAACATTAAAATCATTTTATAAATAAACTAAATTAATTTTCACAATGGATTAATCAATCTCACTATGTTCAACTTGAGACTTACTTCTATACTAATATTTTATTAAGTCATAATTATAAATATTATTAGATAATGTACATTTAAACACAATGACAAGTGCACATTAATAGGGCATGTGCAAGCAAAGGTATTTACATACTTATTGAACTCTTTCTTATACAGGTAAGAGATCCACAAGGGTTTGAATCGTACCAAAGCCAAAACTCATGTTTTTATTTGATTAAATCATGATTTTTTTGCAAAGCATCTATCAACGATTAAACTACTAGAATCACTTAATCATTAGTAAAAAATGTCATCAACAATATTTGTGAAGTATCCTTACCAACTAATAGATGATTCTAGATAAAAAGATTATCAATTCATCGAAGAAATCATCTTCGATTAATCGATAAACAAGTCGTTATTGAGAAGAATACAGTCTGTCAAGAGACAAGTTGTCACCTATTGAGAGCATATTAGATGCGATGAAGAACCTTCTCTTACTACAAGAACCAAAGGATGAAGTTCTATAAGACATGCCTCATGTCTATGTAACTTATTTTTGTCGGGTGATAGTCATAGGAGATCTAAAAAGTTATCATTTTTTCATTTCATTGAGTGACACCAACCAAAGATGATTCATTGACTCATTTTATTAATTTCTAGACTTCATAAGAAAATCTAAAGATTGCCAACATCATCTATGTCTAAGGGAAGCCTTTAAAACCATGGACATCACATAATAATTTTTTCAAACACAGAATTTCGATAGTTGTTATAGCAAAACTAAAAATTTGCATGTCCTACTTTAAATTTAATATTTTTTTAATTTATTGAGATTTTATGTGATTCTAATTTTGATTTTTTTAATTACAATTCTTCTAGCTTTTATAGATATTAATTTGATCAATTAAATCATATATAATCATTTATGTAAAAATTGACGCATGAACCTTTGTTTTTGCTCAAATTACATATATTAAGGTGATGACATCAACATGATGTTTGTACCCTTATTTTCTTTTTTTGTGAATTTTTAAATATATTTTATATTTATCAGTTAGTATAAAAATAATATTTCTAGATATTATCTTAAATCACTTTGATTGCCTTGAAAATTTTATACTATTTTTGAGCCCTTTAATCAAATTATAATTAATTTATTTATTTCAGAATATTTCTAAAAAATCTAAAAGTTAGTATTTTTCAAGTTTTATAAAATTTAAATTGATGTGATTTATCATACAATAATTAGGTCACGCAAAGCTCAAGTGGCTAGGGACTCACAACATAGAGTATGTGTGCCACTAACCTTCCACATTACTACAGGCCAACTAGGTGTAGGGCAAGAAGTGGTCATACACATGTGTATGTGGGGATGGACCCCCTGGCTTAGCTTTCTCCTCATGTAGTCCTTGTCATTTTGTTTTTTAGATAGGCACTTAAAGAGTAATGGGCGTACACACATATATGTACCTCAAACATTGAGAAACAACTAATATGAGACCAAACCCACGTCAATGCTCGCTAGTGATATGTTAATCTTAAAATTGCCCCTTCATTGTATTTAAAATGAACCCATTACATCACTAGGTCAAATTCAGGTAATTAGCTAACCCTCTCTCATGCAGCAAAGTGACTAGTGAAGGTTTGAATCTCACTAGAGCTAAAGTTCACACTTTTATCTATTTAACTCATAATTTTCTTATACAACACCAATCAATGATCAAGTTGCTAAAATTACTTGATTATCAATGAAAGTTTTATCAATGTTATTCATGGATAATTATTACTAACTCATGAATGATTTTTGATGAAAAGTTCATAAATTTATCAAAGAAATCATCTTCAATTGATCAATGAATACACCATCATTGAAAATAGGACAATCCACTAAGAAACAAGTCATCACCTCTTCAGAGCATATCAAATGCTACATAAACTGGAGGATGAAGCTCCTTAAGATGTATTTTACTTCTACCCAACTCATCTCTACAGGATGATAGTTGATAAAGAATTCATCACTCCTAAACTTCCACTCCACCAAGTGATATTAATTGGAGACGCTTTATTGATCTCCACCATCAATTTTTAAAGATTGCCTACATCATAAAGATTCAAAGAAAGTTTTTGGGGTTGTGAACATCACACAATAATCCTCTTGAACACAGAATTTTACTAATCAACATCATTATGCCAGAATTCTACTAGTTTTTAACATGACTAATATTTAAATAAGTGATATTTTCTATGATTTCACCCTTTGAAACTCTATTTTAGTCAATTATGATTCATTCATCTTTTATAGATATTTGATTTAATCAATTAAATCATCTATAATCAATTAAGTAATAATTGCTTTTATAATCATGATCATGTGAAGCTGTGTTCCCCTGAATTACATTCATTCAACCACTAATATCAGGTTTATGCCAATACTGAGATTATCCTTTTTTATGAACTTTTAAATAATTTTTTCTTTATCATTTTTTCTAAAAATCATAATCTTCAAGAAAAATTATGAAATTTATTTGATATTATCTTCTATATCAATGATTGATCATGCAAATTTCTACCATTTTTAAAGTCTTTTATCAAATTATAATGTATATATTTTTTCCAAAATATGTCAAATTTTTTGATTGAATAATTCTCATTTAATAAATAACACCCAAGTGATGTCAAATTTTGACACCATTGCAATAGATGTATTACATAAGATTTGGTATTTTCTATTTTTCTCTTAGAGTATGCAAAAAAATTCTTTCTTTCCCTATTTTTTATTACAAATAAAAAAGTGATAAAAACGAAGATCACCAAGTCAAGGATTAGAATGGATTGAAAAAGGGTAATCTATCCTGAAATTTTTACATAAATAAATTATGGATAACAGGTAAAGACATTTTGACGATTATTGCATGCCCAATTAATTTCTTAAAAGATGCAATATGATTATTGCCTAGTCGATTTATTGTTCCACAGATTTGGAGCTCAATTTAGTTCTATTGATAATTTTTCTGCAGCTCCTCCAGTACCTTTCAAGCATACAGCATCCAATTGTCAAAACTATCTAGAATCACATGATTTTCACTTTGATGCTCAACTTGATTCATTAACGTTTGAACAATAACTTTTAGAGAAAAATACTTATGGACTCAATTTTTTCAACCCATGATGGAATCATTGAGAATTAATCAAGAATTTTTAGATAGACAGCAAGAAAAAATGAATCATTTGATAGAAATTAAAAAGAATTCTAATGTCTAATTATAATTCTTCCTAATTTATATGAAATACTTTTAATCTTAGAATTCAGTTCTCATATCATTAATGTGATAATATTGATGCATCTTTTTATCCTTTAGAAACAACAACGTTTGAGCATCAACATTTTAGAGGAAGCATTGAGGAAGTACATGAGCCAATAAGAGGGAATGAAAATATTAAGGTTGAAGATAGAAATAGAAAATTTGAGTGAAATCATTTATTGCTCACAATTGATGGATGAATATAATGAGGATGATGGGGAGGAATAATATTTAGATGAAGAAATAATATCTGATTATGAAAATAGCATTCAATCTTTAGTAGATGGAAGAAAGGACATAAATGAAGAAAAATAAATTTTAGGTGAGGAAAAATAAGCTGATGGGGGAGATGTAGTAGAAGAAAATAACATGTCCAATCATTATTTTTTATCAATGGATTTGTTAGTGATGATGCATATCTTGTATGTAAATTAGAGGATGAAGAGGTTGATAAATGGAGAAACAAAAATCTTGAAAAGAGTCCGCTCAACTAATGGGGAGAAACAAAAATAATGAATATGAACATAGAGATAATTTGGAGAGAGAGAAAATTTTCATTTAAATGAATTCATTGAATATTAGATTAAAGTAGATAATTTTTCCATCTCTTAAAAACCACAGCTCCCTAGAATTAAGTCTAAGCTTGAATCATTTCAATCTTCACAAATTAAGCAATATGAAATTGAGATGAAATATAGAAATAGTGGATCATGCAAATAAAATAATGCTTCAAGAAATGGATGAGTGGAGCAATTAGATAAATCATTTTGGATGAAGCATGGTTACGTTGGGCAGTAGCTAACCTCATACACCCACTCTCATACACTTGTGGATTGAAGATGAAAAAAGAGAACAAGAGAGATTTGAGGGTGGTGTTTCACTTGGGCTCTTGTCAAGGCAACATATCTTCTTAGAATTATGGTGAAATTCAACTCAGCAATATAGTGAAGGATCGATCCTTTAACGCCAGTACTGTTGCGAGACTGGTACTTGGCGGCTCACGAGCAACATATAGACTAAGGTTGCCCATCACTCCCTCGCACCTTTTTTAAGGCCCACCGCTCCCCCTTTAATTAAGTACCTATGAAGTTCGTTTTGGGGCGAGTACTCAAGTTCCTCCATAATCACACTGAATGCTCAGCTTCGCAGAGCAGCTCTCTCCCCAGCCCACAGCAACGTGTGGAATCTAGATCTACTGTGTGTTCTGACTCTATTGGATCAAGTCAGATACTAAGCCTTCTACTACTACTACTACTATGGAGAGAAAATGCTCTATTTCAGAGATTGGACTCTCTTACTGTGATTAGTCTAGGCTGTTCCCGAGCCAGGTTCCCTGGATCCATTCTGACCTAAATGGATGAATGAAGAAGGGGGCAGTCAGATACGACGGCCACACACACCTCTTTTTAGCCAAAGAAAGCCAGATCCAGCAAACAGAGTTCAGCCGTAGTGCTTAAAACTTTTTGAAGCAGATTAAAGGTAGAATGGAAGCGGGGCTGCAGGCACGAAAAGCCGATAAAATCTGTTAAAGGAACAAAGCGGGCAAACAAGAAGATCTGACTGAGTTTATGATGGACCGGATCTCGAAAGGAACATTCATAAATACGTATGAGAAAGGGAGGGTTACTATTGGCTGCTGAAGACCACAATGGAGATATAGGTACGTGTTTCCTTTGTTTCTGTTTTCAGGTCTATCACAAGCCACAACCATGACATCATCATGGCGCTCATCCCATACCATCGATGTGGAATGCACTTTGCCTATCAACATAAGACGGACAACAAGGCACATCGTAATCCGCTCGGGTACACTACTTTCAATCATTACTCTCCTCATAATCACCTCACATCTATTATCTATCACCCTCAAGTAGTGAGGACATAGAACTATCAGCACATGTTGGCATCTGCCCACTTTTGAACTATAGGTCTATAGCACATCAGACCTGCCAAACTAGTTGTGAATCGCCAACCTAGCACCTCTCTCAAGATCTCATTAGTACCATCAGCCAGCTTGAACCCATGAGAAGGAAAGGATCTATATCCACAGGATTGACCCTCTCTCTTCTCTCTCTCTCTCGATTCTCTATTTCTTTCTCCCTCCCTTTCTCTCTTTTTTTTAAAAAAAAAAAAAAAAAAAAGACAGCCTCCTTCTTTTCCCAGAATCACTAGCCCATCATAGACAATTAGTGGAGGGTGAGGGAAAAGGCCCTCCAAAAAAAATTTAAAAAAATAAAAAATAAAAAAAGCAAGCAACTTATTTTCCTTCCCCCAATCACTAGACTCCAAAGGGAATTACCCTTGTACACCAAATAATGGGCATTAGTGGAGGGTAAAAGAAGAGGCCCTTAATCAAAAAAAAAAAAAAAAAAAAAAAAAAAGAGAAAGAAGAGAGAGAGAATAAGAGAAAAGAAAAGAGTTAGAAAAAGAGACCAAGTCATTCCTCGTGGGGTGAAAGGTTCTTTACCTACTTAGAGGAAGTACGGCAATTGATGGTACTAATAAGATCTTGGCCAGAGGGATTAGACGTGTGCAACACTAGGAAGGCAAATTCATATTTGGGCTTATTGTCATACTTCGGCATAGTTCTATACTCCTCACTGTCATAACAACTCTTTTCTCACCACTTTATATCATTTTATTTCTTTCTTAGAACCACTTACTGCAGCAAATTCTTGTCTTGCAAGAACACCTCATGGTGCACAACATGGAGGTTTACACGTCTTACTACTGTCAACCAGATATTCCAACTTCATGAACTCAAAGGCTCTTTCAGCCCAAATGCAGATCAACTAATTTCTTCAAATATGATGAGCGAACTGGAGTCTATCTCTAGTATTATCACATCCCCTCTAAAAAAAGAGGTCTTTCACCCTCCATGTCATCCTCGCCCCTTGTGCGAATGAGATCCCACTTATGTAACCTCAGAATGAGGTCAAACTTTTATCACTCAATCAAATTTCTTCATTTAAATAAAAAAAAAAAAAAAAACTCAGCAATACAGCACTGGAGCTCAATTGCCTCAGTTTGGTTAGCTCTTACCTACTTCTATCCACAAGGGACAATACACATGCTACATAAGGGGGGCAAAGTCAAGTTAACTGCATTTTATGCATATTTTTTAATTTTTTACAAAATTTTCTGCATTCATTTGCATCTTGCCCTAATATATGTACATATCCAACTTAGTATTCACCTTTGGAGGTAGCTTTCTTGATGACTTGCTCTTACCTTCATTGTGGGTAAATGTCTTGAGAAGTTTAGAGGTGGGTTAACTAAGTTACCCATTATCCTATCACTCACAAAGGTTCTCAGTGATCTCTTAAGAGTCTTAATGACAGCAAATATTTAGTCAACTAAGACACCTTGTGGATGGAAGCAATTGTCCCCAGTCATCTAATCTGAAGAACCATTTCTTGACCTTCAGCCAAGGAACCTTGATGTATAGATCTGCAAGTCCTTGGTAGCTGAAAAAGGCACTCCTGAAAGTCATAGAAAAATCCAAGCAGCAAAGGAAAAAAAGAGGGATAGAAAAATTCGAAGTGCAAAGAGAAATATGAATGTATGAAGGAAATGTAGAAGTAAAAAATTCTCCATTTTTCATCTCTATTCATCTATTCATCTCATTCCTTTCAAAAGCCAAAAAGAGGCAAGAAAATCAAAAAGAAATATAATGCTTACCCTAACCCTATAGCAATGACCTAGGCTTTTGCACCTCTCAGCAGAAAGGGGGATGTCAAGGATGATGTTTATAATGGGTGAAAGAAGAAAAGAATAGAATATCTATTGAGGTTCATAAAAGACTGAAGAGAGCTCAATTCACATAATTTTGTAAGTGTTTTGTAGGATAATGGAAGTCTTGAGAGGACTCTCACTTCTCATAGTACCTTACCCACAAGAAGTGAACAAGTTCAAATAGGAAGTTAGATACTAGAGAAAACACTAAGCTGAGTCATTATGCATGTCATTGCTATGGGACTAGTAATAAGATAAATAGGGATGTATGATAACATATGTTCATGCATTAGAGTTATGCTTATTCTATATGCATATACATTAATTGTTGGTGCATGTTATCATAGTACTGAATCACATTTATGCATTTCGTGTATGTTGATACAATTTATTAATTGTGCATGTTTTATGAGCATAGTTGATGATGAGTTAATCCTTTTTGACTTATATGAAGTCAAGTGGATTATTTCCTACAATTATCGTGAGTTTTTATGATACATAGGTAGAGATGGTCATGGCTTTCTCTACTATCCATTTCAGCCCATTTCAGAATGGACAATGAGCCTATTGTAGGAGCCCATTGAATGGATCAATAGAAGCCTTGAAGATGGATGTAGTCAACTAGTGATCCACTTTTCATGGAAGATGGTTTCCAGATCCAAAAATAGAGGAAAGAGGAGGAGAAAAACGGGGTGGCTCTCAAGAAAAATGCAGCCACATGTCAAGGCATTTTGGGCACCCAAAATGCCCTATAAATCATGGCCTTCTCCCTCTCTTCTCTCTCATTCCTACAGCTGCCCTAGAACCTGTCTGGCCGAGTGAAACGACACCCTTGAATCCCTCTTATCCTCCTTGTTTTTGATGAATGAAACTTGCATCTTTCATCTTCAATCCATAAGTGTATGAGAGTGAGTCCATGTTCAAGTTATTAGAGCATCTAAGACTGAAGGAGACCATCAAGGAGGTAGTGAAACTAAAGATAGGAGGTGGTGCAGCAGCATCTCCCTCCTCTTGGTGCTGATCTTTGTAAGTTGTCTTAATTCTTGCATTGTATTTAGAATAGAGTAGGTTAGAGGTTCTCAATAGGTTTTTAGATCTAAATCTACTCATTTTATCTTCTTCTTTTCTCATCTAAATTTAGATTTTTCATCTATATCTCCCTCTCTCTCCCTTTAATTCATATCTAGTTCATCTCCCTCATCTCCCTAATTCAGAATCCTAAAATTAACCTAAAATCCAATCCCTATGGATGGACCCCTAACTCACACTGTCTACCTAATTAGTGCAAGATTAGGGTTACATAAATATCTTTGATTGAATCTACTTAGGCCTAAACGACACTCTAAGTTCACATATCATCAATCACTATTTTATAGTACTAATTTTTGTCTCACATCATCATTTGAATAATCCTTTTTTCCTTATTTTAAAAAATATTTTCATATGATCTTTCAGTAGAAAAGTTATATTAAAATTTGTGAGCAAATCTAAAATTTTATCTAATATTATCTTACATCTCTATGATCCAATAATAAATTTTCACTATTTTTGGACCTCTTAAAAAATAAAAATTGATATATTTTTGTGAAAATAATTAATAAAATTTTAAATTTTTTAATTTTAAATTTATATGATTTAATATAAAATGACTAATTCACATCAACTACAATCAGATTCACTTATTTTCCATTATTACTTCAATTTTTACATATTTGACTCAAATCTTTTTATGTTTCTAATGTGGGAGAAACTAATATAGTGTACTCTTAATTAGTCTTGACAAACTCATAAGGAGACTAGAAAAATTCAAACGAATTTTAGAGTCTAGTGGTTATTAATTTTGATTTAATTGGATCCCAAAATGATTGAAAATATAATCTCCTATCCAATGATTAAGGATATCTAAGATTTAATGAATCCAATGAAATCTAGACATGGGTTTTAGAATCATCAATTAAAAATTTTGTTGCTAGCCTATAGGCATTCAAGTAAATTGCTAGTAGAAAATTAAATGAGAAGGTCAATGCAACTTGATAGAAGGGTTTTTTTTTTTTTTTTTTTTTTTTTAAAGAAAAAGAAATTTGATTGAGTGATAAAAGTTTGACCTCATTCCGAGGTTACATAAGTGGGATCTCATTCGCACAAGGGGCGAGGATGACATGAAGAATGAAAGACCTCTTTTGAAGAGGGGATGTGATGATACTGGAGATAGACTCCAAGGCGTTCATCATATTTGAGGAAGGTGATTGATTTGCATTGGGTTGAAAAAGCATTTGAGTTCATGAAAGTTGGAAGATCTGCTCAACAGGAGTAGAACGAGAGCTCCATGTTGTGCACCATGCAATGTTCCTGCAAGACAAGAGTTTGCTGCAGTAAGTGGTTCTAAGAGATAAATAAATTGATATAAAGTGGTGAGAAAAGAGTGATTAGGGCAGTGAAGAGGATAGAACTATGCTGAAGCATGACAATAAGCCCAAATATGAACTTGCCTTGCTAGTGTTGCACGCACCTAATCCCTCTGGCCAAGATCTTGTTAG
The DNA here is from genome assembly GCA_902729315.2 of Spirodela intermedia. Taxonomy (NCBI): domain Eukaryota; kingdom Viridiplantae; phylum Streptophyta; class Magnoliopsida; order Alismatales; family Araceae; genus Spirodela; species Spirodela intermedia. The sequence continues at coordinate 7,763,520 of LR746265.1, forward strand.
TATCATCAGTTGCCGTACTTCCTCTAAGTAGGTAAGGGACCTTTCACCCCACGAGGAATGACTTGGTCTCTGGTTCTAACTCTTTTCTTTTCTCTTATTCTCTCTCATTGAGGGCCACTTCTTTTACCCTCCACTAATGTCCATTATTTGGTGTACAAGGGTAATTCCCTTTGGAGTATTAGGCTAGTGATTAAGGGAAGGGAAAAAGGTTGGCCTTTTTTTTTTCTTTTTTTTTTTTCTTTTTTTTTTTTTTTTTGGTTTAGGGCCCTTTCCCTCACCCTCCACTAATTGTCTATGATGGGCTAGTGATTCCGGGAAAAGAAGTAGGCTGTCTTTTTTTTTTTTTTTTTTTTTTTTTCCTAGAGAGAGAAAGGGAGGGAGAAAGAAATAGAGAATCGAGAGAGAGAGAGAGGAGAGAGGGTCAATCCTATGGATATAGATCTTTACCTTCTCATGGGTTCAAGCTGGCTGATGGTACTAATAAGATCTTGAGAGAGGTGCTAGGTTGCCGATTCACAACTAGTTTGGCAGGTCTGATGTGCTATAGACCTATAGTTCAAAAGTGGGCCGATGCCAACATATGTTGATAGTTCTATGTCCTCACTACTTGAGCATGATAGATAGTAGATGTGATGTGATTATGAGGAGAGTAATGATTGGAAGTAATGTACCCGAGTGGATTACGATGTGCCTTGTTGTCCGTGTTGTGTTGATAGGCAAAATGCATTCCACATCAGTGGTATGGGATGAGCGCCATGGTGATGTCATGGTTGTGGCTTGTGATAGACCTGAAAATAGAGACAAAGGAAACACGTACCTATATCTCCATTGTGGTCTTCAGCGGCCAATAGTAACCACCCCTGATCTCCTCCAAGCAATACGCCACTATCGTGGAGGGGCCGATAGTGGAGTGCGGTGTATGCATAAAGAGGGTATGCCGAGTCGCTCAAGTCTATGAGCACCTCGGGCTTCCAGGGGCATGTCCTGCCAAAAAGAGAAGACTGTCCTCCGACGCGATCTGACTCCATGCGCAGTAAGGGCATCAGCTGTCTGATTCCCTTCTCGGAATTGATGCGTAATAGTTGTGATGCGTCCTCGACATCGCATGATGTCTGCCCAGATATTCTTGAGCCTCCAATGAGGACAAGAGTCTGCACGTAACATGTCCACTAACACTTTGGAATCAGATTCTAAGACAATGTTAGTAATATTTTGCTCCTCACAAAGAAACAAACCATCCCGTATTGTCATAGCCTCTGCCACAGTAATAGTTTGTATATTATAAAAGTTCGAAAAGGCAAAGAGAATGCATCCTGTACTATCGCGTAAGATACCGCCTCCTCCAGATGATCCTGAGTTGCCTTGAGATGCTCCGTCGACGTTGAGTTTCCACTGTCCAGCCCTCAGTGGTGTCCATCTAACAGATCGGACAGTAGTCCAGGTCTGTGTAGGTATAATATGGAGTCCCCAAAGCCCAAAAGCCTCACAAACAGAACGCGAGCGTTTCGTTTTATTTGGCACTAAGGAATGAGTACTCCGAAGCCATTGTGTTACGTGCCTCATAATCTCTGTGGCACGCATCACTTGGCATGCATATCGAGATGAGTTACGTCCCTTCCATATTTCCCATAACATATATGCTATGGAGATACGGATGAAAGGACAAACCTTGACACTCGTCGGTGAGTCAAAGACTCTCCTAAAGACCTCTAGTGGTGGTCTCGTAGGTCTGTACGAGAGCATTGGAAGCCAATTCGCTAGAAGTTGACTCCAACACTCGACAGCGATATCACTATGGAAAAATAAATGTTCCATACTTTCGTCTGTCGTGATGGAGCAACAATGACATTTCCTTTTCACCTCCTGATCAATGACAATCACTCGATCGTTGGTGGGTAGTCCTCGGTGCATGAACTTCCACAGGAAGAACGAAACACGAGATGTGATGGCCGGATGCCATATGAGATTTCCCCAAACTTGATAGAAGGGTTAAATCATGAATTTTGATCTCTTTGAACTCTCTTCTACACGACCCAAGGAAGTAATTAAAGAGCACTTGGCCTAAGGAATTTGTGGAAGGGAAGGGGTGGAAATGATGGAGCAAGTGAAAGATGAAGAAGGATCAAAACTAATACTTTGACCCTTTCAGCCTCTTCCTAAGGATAAAAGTTGACTCTCACAACCTCCCCTAGAAGGAGCAAATTTGGAAGATAATTCTTTACACAAGAAGGTTTCACAAATGTCACTAAATACATAAAAGTTTATCTCCCCATTTATAGGATAATTACAAGGATGAAACATAGAAGTCAAGGTTGTGCCTTATTCTTGTTGACTGATGAAGTGGGGTTGGCTCCTCAAAAGGTTGCCTTGAAGAGTTGTCTAGCCAACCCTCGGAAGTACCTCTTCCAAATGGGCCCCATTCTTTTGGGCTTCAGCTGAATTTTTGTCTAGCTGTCCCCCATCAGTTCACCATTGGTGGAATTTTTGTCCAAGTTCACCATGACCAAGTACAATTGGCCTTGCCTCCCAGTTAAAGTTCTGATTTTGGCTGACTTTGACCCCATCAGTTTCACCAGCAACATAGTTTCATTGTCAACAGCCATATTTTCTCTTACCTCTCCTTTTCTTTCTGATTTTAGGTTTAGTTTTTCTCAATTAATTTTATTTTATTTTTGAGATTTTTCCTATCATTTTCTTTAGAATATGTTTCAGGTCTTGAGTCATTTATCAATGATGAACGTGGGCACACATGAAATTAGAAGATTTAGGTTTCAAACACTTTCTGAAATGTTTAAGACATGGAGAAGATCATTTATTATTATTATTATTATTATTATTATTATTATTATTATTATTATTATTATTATTATTATTTTAAAATAAGTTATTTAAAATAAAAAATTGATATTGAGATTGACAATCATCCATGTGATGATGAATTCACAAAATTAAATCTTTATTCTTCTTTAAATTTAGTTTATAAATATGTTAAGTTGATCATTTTTTTTACAACAAAAAAATTGATATCAATTTATCTATTTTATCATCTTCCTCAGATGAATGTTTTGATCATTTAAAATATGTTTTTTCTAGATGTGTTAAAACAAACTAGGTTCTTAGTTGGGAGAAGAGTCAATTCATAGTTAGGGAAGGAATTGTACTAAGACAATGATTAGTGAAAAGGGGAGATAACTAGGCAAAGCTAAAGTAGAAGTGATCCAAAGCTTGATTCCACCCAACTATATAAAAAAACTTAGATAATTCCTTGAACATATTAGATTTTATACATGATTAATTAATAAATTCTCTAAAATTATTAAACCATTAATTGCACTCTTGGTAAAAGAGGCTCCTTTTCCTTTTTTATGTTGTATGCCTTGTAGCATTTAATGTCTTAAAGTTCTCATTAGTAGAAGCTCCTAATTGGAATTATATATTTGAGATCATGTGTGATGTGTCCAATTACACTTTAGGTGTATTCTTAGGACAGAAAATAGATAAAAAATTAGTAGTCATATATCATCCTAGCAAGATGATGAATGAAGGTCAGTTGAATCACACAACTAAAAAACTAGATGACATGTTTTTCCATTGGCTAATCACACAACTAAAAAATTAGTAGTCATATAAGAAGCACTTGTTGTTATTTTATAATTTCTATAAGCCCAAAGTGCATCATTCAACCTAAGGGACAAGTGCTTCTTATTAGACTTAACAACTATTTGTAACATATTTTTAATTCATTTATTTGAAATTTCAACCTAGCCATTAATTTGGGGGTGATATCGAGTTGCTATCCTATGGTTGACCACATATTTTCTAAGTAAACTTGTAAAATAACAATTGGTACAATAGGTGACTCCATCACTAATGATGGCTCTAGACATCCGAAGCTAGAGAAAAAAATTTGTTGGACAAATTTAATAACTACCTTACATTCATTAGTTCAACATGGAATAGCCTTAATCTACATGACAAATAATCAACAACTAACAAAATATATTAATGTCCAAAGTAGATTGGAAATAGTCTCATGAAATTGAGTCCCCCAAACATTAAAGATTTCTATGATGAAGTTGGACTCAAAGGCATCATATCTTTTCTTGACATATTAATAAAATTTTGACAACTAATATATTTTACCAAAATGATACACATCCTTAAATAATAATGACCAATAAAAATTGCTTTGTAACACTTTAGTTGTTGTTTTCCTTCTAGAGAAGTGATCTCCACAAGCTGACGAGTGACAAAACTCAAAAATACTATATTTATCTAAACCTAAGTGAAATAAAGATATCAACTAAAAATAAAAATTCATCTTGGAGAAAATCACATTCTTTCGTCTTGATTCCATCCTTTGAAAGTCTGTCTTGTCACTAGACAAATAATATGACGCAAACCAAGGCATTTTTTTGTTAGACAATTAATGTGTTCAGTAGGAAAGATATCATGTGATGGGTTATTCTCAAATAAATTTATTCTAGACAAATAACTTTTCACCACATTCTCACATCCTTGTCATGTCTGATCTCTAGATCAAACTGCACCAATAATAAAATCCACCTAATCACCTATAGCTTGGCTTCCATTTTCATGAGTAGATATTTAATAATGAATGGTTTGTATACAATCACTTTTGTTTCTAATAAGTATGACCTAAATTTTTCCAAGACCAAAACTACTACTAATCGAGAGAGAGAGAGAGAGAGAGAGAGAGAGAGAGATTGTCATGAAACCACCAATATTTAGTGAAAATGTGTTCTGGGGTTTTAGGTCACACTTATATATGTTTTGTTCGGTTGTCTAAGACTAGAAAGATCAGCCCAGCGTGTGCTTTAGGCTTGGTCCATTGACACCGCTAACATAAAAATCTGGTGGGGGCGAATTAACACTTCAAACCCATGATCGATCTTTCCCTTGGTTGACTCCGTGCTTTTTTTTTCAGAGGATGGGGTCTTTTTATCTGTAAAAAAGTTCGGGGCTATTCAAAAATATTTTACATTCCGCTTGCCTCTGTTCTTGTGCTTGGGCGAGACGGATTATTTGTCAGTATGTCCCTTCATCTATTATTTATGAAAAATCCAATCCCTCAGTTATTTTAAGCGCTCAGTTATTTTTTATTACTAAAATACTACAACCGTGCGATCGGGGCAAGGCGATGTACGGGTCTTCTGCGAAAATATATGCTCACGTTGGCGCGAATCCCTCTGACCAGACTTTGTCAGGGCCTGAACGGTCAGCCAATTTAGCCGCCGCCATCACGTGATCATCTTTCTAGCCGTCCAACAGGTTCTTCGCCATCACAGACCGTATCAGTCGGTAAGAAAACCCGGTTTACGTTAATGGGACCCATCCCGCGGTTCAACGGGAACCCCTAAACGGTAAAAGGATCACGACTTGGCCTCGGTCTCTACCACCGGTAGTCCGCTTCGTCTTCCTTCGCTCTAGTGCTTGCCTCTTTCAGGTTGTTTTTCACGGAGGTTGGTCTGCTGTCGGATAGGATCTTCGCATCACGGTGAAGAAAGGCATCAGACATTAACGAGTATCATTTCTTGAATTCTCATCAATCATAATTAAATATCGTGATTCAAGACAAACCTAAAAGCAAAGCATGAATCAATCATCTAATCGCTATTGTTGAATTGTGTCTTAGATGCCAACAAGTTAAATGGATGACACAATTTTACAGGCTACGAAGCATTGAATAATTCTGGAATGAAATGTCAGCATTTAGATTAATACATTAAAACACTCATCATTATGCAAGGTAGATCATGATGTTCCAGCTACCTTCAGTTATTACCAACTCAACAACTAGCTGGTAATGCTTTTCTTTCTCACTGCTAATAATGAGTCGAACAACCCGCAATATACAACAGTGCCTTTCCATGAAATATTTAATATGATCCCTTCATTCAATTTGATGTAACTTGTTTTTTCAATATGATCCTATTTGCGTTCTCGTGATTTGGTTAGATACCAGTAAGCGATCCGAGTCTATTGAAGATAACTTTGACTCTTTTAGCACTCCTTTCTTCAAGAGTTAGGTTCTCCTTTTTATTCTATTGTTAATTATCTTTAATACAACTCATTATCATTAGTAATTTTCTGACTATTATTAATAGTCGCCCTAATTGCTTCAATGATAGAGATAAAGGGAATATGTACGTAGAAAACTTTCTGACAAAGGGAGACTTCATGTGACTAGACTTTGAGGCCAATCTTACTTCCTTACTGTAAATATGATTGTTTTGATGATAACAATAGTGACCTATTGATAGCTTAATAAGATTCTTGTGGATCAAATTCATGACAGTTTATCTTCTGCTTTCTAGCGATGTATACCTGCTATTTATGAAAAGAATACCTTACAACTGCTGTAAAGTAGCTGGCATCTGCTTGTAACTTGCAGTAAGAAGGCTGATTTTTCAAATGCTTGAGGTGAAATAACTATACACTAAAACAGTCAACTCACGCATTCATTTCCTAACTTCAGATGAAACATAGAAGGTTTCTTCAGAGCAATAATTGATGCATAATGGATGAAAAGACTCCTGATTTCACATGTGATGTTCTGGGCTTCAATCAATGCACATCATCCACTTACCCCTAACTACTTTCTTATGTCTTTAATACCTGACTTGGTCATGAAAGCTCACAAGCCCATGTGGCAGTGTTGTATGCCTAGAAGTCCATAAATTCAACATGTTGGCGAATACCCACACGTGCTTCCTTTTTCTCGAATAAGTGATATGACAGAGGGGAAGAAATAAAAGTATTGATTGTAATAAGAACCATACGGACTAATTAGAGTGACGACCACAAGCCCGTCGGTCGCAAGAGATATTATCAATTATCAGCCATCCACCAGATCTTAGTGGACCAAACGGGGACTGACGAGTTTTCACTATTTAACAGTTCCATAACTTAAAAGCTCGTAAAGTATACAGTAATTAAACATTTCAGAATTGAAGACAAATACCTCCAAAATCATCAGCAATAGAAAATCCAGCTTGTTTTCTTCACATCATCCATCCTGACCTCAAATATATCTGCTTGATGTCATCCTCGCTTTATTTATATCCTGATTAAATGATTGTAATAGCCAGCCCGCCAAGTATATACTGCTATGGTCGAGAAACTGGCTTAACCTTGTTCTAACTACACTTGCGCCTTTGAACAACTGCAGCTTCTATGTTTCTTATTACTATTATTTCTGAGTTTACTGCTACTATTCTTTCAGTAGGAACGAATGACATGGATGTACTTCAAGCTCGTGGCGAATCAATCCAAACACCAAAGCGTGAGACTTCAGCATGATCAAAACCTTCCACCGATGATATTCTAGTTTGGGATTTATGCTGCCACTTCTTCATCTTCAGTGAAAACATGACAATCATTTGTGGGTTTCTCAGAGCGATCATGAAAGGGGACACTATTCGTATTAGCATTGAATACTTTTTAATTGAGTCTGCTGCCAAATAATTGTGGACAGTCTATCATCTTTTGCCACGCAGTTCATCATTATCTTCTCACTTGCTCCACGACTAGACGTAAAGCACACTATACCACGTGCAAGGTCTCATCAGAAGGGACCATTTCTTTCTTATAAATAGAGAGGTTTTCCACGATGCTCTCGTACTCAGTTGAGTCCATACAAGAGCAGGATTGCCTTTTGGGATCTCTGGGCAGCAACAATGGTCGCCCGAAACCTGATTTCCCTCCCCCTACTTATCCTCCTATGTCTTCTCTCGTCACCATGCTCGGCCAGGAACACCCTTCGTAGCGGACAGACCCTCTTCCAACGCCAATCCTTGAACTATAACAACTATTTCTTTACCATGCAGAGCGACTGCAACCTGGTGTTGTACGATGGCGGTGCCGTTTGGGCTTCCGGTACAAATGGCAGGGCAACGAATTGCCGTGCCACCATGCAGAGTGATGGGAACCTTGTTATCTACACTGGCAACAGACCAGTGTGGGCGAGCAACACAAATGGTGGCACCGCAGACTATGTCCTTATCCTCCAACCTGACCGTAATGTTGTCATCTACGACGGATCACGTGCGATCTGGGCAACAGGCACCAACGTCTTTGGTGCTGGAGTGACCATAGCGCCCCGTAAGAATGTGACTTCCACTCCGGCAGCTGTGGCGGTCAAGAAGCCTTAAACTACGGTGAGTACTTGGAAAGAAATAGTAAGAAGGTACATCGCATCGATGTCTACTACTAGTGAGCCTGAAGAAATAATGAGTACTTATGAGTGTGTAAGTTGTCTCGTCTACTCTCGTTCTCTCGGATTGCCAAGAACACCCTCTGAAGTGAGGACCAGAGGAAATGCGGTCTTGTGATTTAGGATTATGTTTGTGCGAGCCAGGGGAACAGGTGGATCTTTGTTAGGTCTCCCTTGAAGCGCAACCTATCCAAACTACCTATACATGTAATAAACAAGGGACCATGACTATCATGTTATAGAGACCTCAAATCCACATATAATAATACGTTCTACTATATTCTATATCTCTTATTTGTAAATTTTATGCGTAAATGTGACCAAAATAACACCGTTATCCAGTCATTGCAAGTGAATTCTGAATTTATGATAGGTGTAACCTCAGCACTAGATAATTATAAATTTACTATAGCCCATTGAAAACCATATTTATCAGCTTCTCTTATGCTGTTATAAAAGTAATTTTCAGATTCATTAACTCATCACATTTTCTCAAAAGAAAAGCTCAATCTTGACTGCTTGAATTAATGGGCTTAGGTGGGCATATGTTTGTTAAGTACTCAAACATGAGAATTAAACAACTAAATGCTCTTGTATGTATTGTTGGGGATGATAGTGCTTACCATCTATTGGCATGAGGTCATGGGCTTCATGGTGTACATACTTATTTTCAAGAAAAGTATAAGTTTTTTTTCGAACAAGGGAAATCCTACGTTGTTATCTGGTACGACAAGATTGATCAGCTTTACAAAGCTGATACGAGATGGGGAACAGAAACAGATATATAATGGGCTTATCTTGCGATTCAAGCTGATAGGCCTCTATCCTCCTAGATCGTCCTGTAGGCTCAAAAAATCGCGGTCACTCCTAGACCTCAGACTCCGCTGAACACAACGAAGCGAATCGCGCCGCCGTGCGCCATTCGTTCCCACTGGCGAGCACCTTGACCGCGTCACGCCCCGTTGATGCCATCCGCCCGGGTTACGCGCTTCCACACCTCAGCCTCCGCTGATCAGGGCGTGGCAAGCCGTGCCGTCGTGTGCCTCACGCGCCTGCCGAGGAGCACCTTGACCGCGTCACGCCCCGTTAATGCCATCCGCCCGGGTTACGCACTCCCACGCCTCAGCCTGCGCTGCTCACGGCGTGCCAACCGTGCCGTCGTGCGCCGCACGCGCCTGCCGACGAGCTCCTTGACCGCGTCATGCCCCATCGATACCATTCGCGCGGGTCATGCGGTTCCACGTGAGAGCCTAACAGTTAATCAATATCTTTTGCCACAGTTGATCGTTATCTTCTCACTTGCTCCACGACTAGACGTAAAGCACACTATACCACGTGCAAGGTCTCATCAGAAGGGACCATTTCTTTCTTATAAATGGAGAGCCTTTCTACGTACAAGAGCAGCACTGCCTTTTGGGATCTCTGGGCAGCAACAATGGTCGCTCGAAACCTGATTTCCCTCCCCCTACTTATTCTCCTTTGTCTTCTCTCGCCACCATGCTCGGCCAGGAATATCCTTCGTAGTGGAGAGACCCTCTTCCAACGCCAATCCTTGAACAATAACAACTATTTCTTTACCATGCAGAGCGATGGTAACCTTGTTATATACACTGGCGACAGTCCAGTGTGGGCGAGCAACACCAATGGTGGCACCGCAGACTACGTCCTTATCCTCCAACCTGACCGTAATGTTGTCATCTACGACGGATCACGTGCGATCTGGGCAACAGGCACCAACGTCTTTGGTGCTGGAGTGACCATAGCGCCCCGTAAGAATGTGACTTCCACTCCGGCAGCTGTGGCGGTCAAGAAGCCTTAAACTACGGTGAGTACTTGGAAAGAAATAGTAAGGTACATCACGTCGATGTCTACTACTAGTGAGTCTGAAGAAATAATGACTCATCTACTCTCGTTCTCTCAGATGGCGAAGAACACCCTTTGAAGTGAGGATCAGAGCAAATGCAGTCCTGTGAAGTATGATTATGTTTGTGTGAGCCAGGGGAACAGGTGTTTTTTTGTTGGGCCCCCCTTGAAGGGGCAACATATCCAAACTATGTATGATCACATGTAATAAAGAAGGAACCATGACTATCATGCTCTAGAAATCTCAAGTCCACGTACAATACGTTCTACCTATTCTAGGTTTCAAAAAAATTATAACTTTTTTCTTCTTTTTTTTTTAACAAGGGAAATCCTACGTTGCTATCTGGTATGATAAGATTGATCAGCTTTACAAAGCCGATACGAGATGGGGAAAAGAAACAAATATTTAAGGGGCTTATCTTGCTGATTCAAGCAGATAGACATCATCCTCCTAGATCGTCCTTTAGGCTCATAAAAGCGTGGGCAGCAGGCTACCCGCTGTTGGAATCCTTGCCGCCGCGTCCAGTCCACAAGACGTTTCTCACCGTAGCGGCGCTGGTGTGCGCGGCTTCCAAGCACGCGGCTGCGAGCAGTCCAAATTGGGTTCTCCAAGCGCCGGCGCTGAAATGCGCCGGTCCAAAGCTCGCCGCTTCGTGCGGTCCAAGTAGGGTCCTACCCGAGCCGGCGCTGATCCACGCCGGTCCAAAGCACGCCGCTGCACACCAAATTGAGTTCTCCCCGTGCCGTTGCTTCTACGCGTCACGTCCCGTCCAAGCCATCCGCCAGGGTTACGCACTCCCATCCTCAGCCTCACCTGGTCACGGCGTGGCAAGCCGTGCCGTCGTTCGACGCTTCAACCGCCTGCAGAGGAGCACCTTGACCGCGTCGCGCCCCGTCAATGCCATCTGCCCGGGTCATGCTTTTCTCCGCGAGAGCCTCCGCCGCTGTCGCGTAGCAGGCCGTGTAGCCGCTCGCCTGGCGTCGAGCGGCGGAACTCATGTCCTTCCTGCGACCGTCGTCACCTGGCGGCTCCGCAAGCATCCTCGCGCAGGCCACTCCAACTTCTACTGCGGCTCGTCCATCCGTGCCGACGCCGTCCATCAAAAGCACCGCTCGCCACTGCGCACCTCCAGCCGTGCCGGCGCCATTCCGCACGACATTGCGCACCACCGCGTGACTCCAATCGTGCGGACCACCGCGCAGCCTCCAGCCGCCAATGGGGTCTCGGCCACCGCAGAATACTCGACGTTGAGGTAAGAGAGACGATTCCATCCTGCATATACCCTGGAAGATCTTCGGGGGGGGAGCGGGGGGGGGCGGGTGGGGGGAGAACCATCCCCAAGAAAAGTATAACTTATATTTGAGAAAATGTGAAAATGTGTTCTGATAATTTTGGTCCCTTTTATATTTGAGGAAGGTTGACCTTATATAGGGTATTTTTTCATTATGTTTATGCGTTTTATGATGAAGAAATAGTTAGAAATTGTCAAACAACCAACTAGTTGCAAGTATATTAGTAGCTTGTCTTATTCCTATTTTCTCATGCATCATTTTGCCAACTTTAAGGCAAGTTCAATTAAAATCGACACATTGTAGACACGATTTCGTTTTTTGTGGGTTGGTATGGACTATTCCTCTTTCCTTGTTCCTATTTCGCCTTTCCAGTATCGTAAGTGTTTCCTCATAGGAACATCCTCAAGTTTGGTTTAATCAAGTGTAGAATGAATTCAAGGAGATATTCAAACAAATTCTGACCATCAGCCAGACAAATTTCACTTGAGCATCCAAATCTGAATTCAAGGAGAATTGAGTGTGTATTCAACAATTACATAGATAACATTTTATTATAAATTTATATTTTTCACATTTGTATGCATCTTCAATTTTGAGCCAGGTCCTTGGTAGGCTATATTTTCTAATGAGTTGAAAAAAGAAACTTCACAACCTCAAACAAGGAAATTTTCATTAGTTAGAATCCTTTGTCAACACCAATCCTAAAAGGGTTCTAAAGGCCAAAAGATTCCCATATGCACATAGTGGACCCAAATTTCTTACTCTTGTAAGGAATTTCTATATACACATCATTAAACCATCAAACTCAATTTATAGCTCAAGATATGAGTTGTGTGTTACATTTTGGATTGCAACACATCATCAAAGGGTAAATCCTTAATTTTTTCTTTACTCTGTAATTTTATAATTTCATTGGGTCCTAGGCTTTGGGACATTAATGAGGACATTTTAAATGCTATATTTATAATGGTTCAACCAAGGACCAACTCCAATTCTCAAATAGTTCAGTTCCTTGCATCTACCTTGGGTTCTATTAATACTGTAGTTAAATGCACATTGAATTAATGCTTCAGCAGTCTCACATGTTAGTTTGAATAACTCTAATCAACTTAGAATCCTCCCCATGAATCTACTCCACATTCATAACTCTAAGAGGAAAAGCATGAGAGTTCTCTTATCTAAATTTATAGCTCTATGAGTTCAACACATATTAACAATAGTCAATCTCCTCTAAATTATGACTCTAGATAGACACTCAATGTAATTGTACTTTAAACACAGAGTTAAAACATGTTACCATGCTTAGTCATTCAGCTCATTCCTTCTCAAAGACTTGTTCTCTTTTATGTTATTGAAGAAGTCGAAGGAGTCATTCAGGTCTTGAGCACACTATGTGGACATTTAGGTGCTTAGGATTGCAACAATCTGGTGTAGACTCTTGAAGGAAGGTAAACACTGAATCTCACTCTAAAGGTGAAACATGTTGATGCCCTTGGTATTGATACTACATGCAAAAAGTTATTTACTAAATATTTTCTTAGCATTTACTTAATATTACATAATATTCAATAAACATTATGAGAACTTATGTTAAACATTTCCTATCTCTAAGAAATATTCAAGGTGTATATTGATGGTGCTTGAATAGTCCTATGAATAACAAACTAATCCAATGAACTATAATATCCTTGAGATATTCATACATTGAATTCAATACAACATCATAAAGTTCATATGTATATACAAAAAATTAGGTGTCAACACATGTGATGTTCTAGAAAATTAAAAAAGATAAAGTCACATGTAGGATTCAAACTCAAAACTTGAGAAAAATAAAGTCAAATAGTTCAATAAGAAAATATTTAGAAAATTGAAGAACATCAAGTCAGGTACATGATGTAAGATCAAAACTTGAGTGACAAAAAGTTGAGAGCCTCAACAAGTAAAATCACTAAGAAATAAACACAATAGTGGCATTCAAACTTGAAACCTAGACAACAACTAATTCAACTACTATGCTTTTCAATCAAGAATTGAAAGCTACATCAATACTTCCTTCAAGCCCTAAGGCACATGAGTAGTGAGTTGAGAGATATTTAAACTAAGACATAGAGTGTTGACAAACTAACTATACTTAGTAAGGGTGTAATCTCTACAAAGACTAGACTAATGTAGTTGGGTTGTTGATCCTATAAACTTAATGTATATTTCTAAGAGAAAATAATGAACTCTAGTATGAAGGTTCCTTTGAGACTTGAAGTAGCCAAGTGAGAGGTGAACAAGTATAAAATCATTTTTGTTTTTGGTGGTGACAAGTGAATTGAGTTGAAACACAAGTAGAGAGAAAGAGAACCCTATGTAAACCCGTACACAAAATTAGGAAATTGTGTAATAACTGACGTGACTTAGTTGTTGTATAGTCAATAACGTAAATTTAAAATTTATAAAACTAGAAAATATGAATTTTTAGATATTTAGAAGTATTTATAAACAAATATATCAAATATAATTTAATAAAACTTTCAAAAATAGTGATAATTTTTCAAGTCGATCACAATTATAATATCTAGTAATTCTTCAAAATTTTCCTCAAAGAATACTATTTTTTATGAATTTTATACTAAGAAATGAAAATAAAATATATTTAAAATTTAAAAAAAAAGGAATAAGGGTGTAGACATCAAGATGACATCAGCATCTAGCAAACACGAATTGGACAGAAATAGAATTTCACTTGGTAGTTCTTACATAAGTGATTATAGATGATTTAATTGATCAAATTAAGATTTATAAAAGTTTGAAGAATTGTAATAGAATGAAGTATATCTTGGTATATTTAAATCACATAAATTATCACTAAATGAAATAAAAATTAAGTTGAAAGTAAGAAAATATTATTTCAGCATCGCGGTGGCGATGCATTGACAATATATTAGAATCTTGAGTATTCAGGAGGATCATTGTGGAGTGTCCATGGTCTCGAAGGCTCTCCTTAGACAAGGATGACGTGGATAGTCTTTAGATCTCATTGCAAAGTTTAGAGATCAATGAAATTAGTCATCAAATCATTTTTGACAGCTGTCACCTAGTGGAATAGAAAAGTAGTGACTTTACAATTCTTCGATGGCTATCACTTGATAGAGAGGAGCTAAATGAAGGTGGGGGGCGTGTAAAGGAGCTTCATACTCAAGACTACGTAGTAAGATGAGGCTCTTCATTGCATCCGGTACGCTCTCAGAAGGAGGTGACTCATTTCTCGATGAATCATCCTCTTCCTAATGATGACTTGTTCGTCGATCAATCAGAGATACTTTACTCAATAGATTTGCGATCCTTTTATCACGAATCATTCAGTAATTTTAGTAACAATACTCCACAAATCACGTTGATGAAATTTTTGCCGATGATCCAACAGTTCTAGTGACTTAATCCTTCACCGATGATCTACAAAAAAGTCAATAATCAGATAAAAAATATGAGTTTTGGATTTGAGAAGATTCGAACCCGCACTAGTTGTCATTCTTTGTGAAGAAAGTGTGATGTAAGTTTAGTCTCACATCGCTTGTGCACTAAAGTTTCTGACAAATATATAATAATATTATATTTGCAATCAAGTCTTTTCTCACATGTGTACAACCATTCCTTGCCTCACAACTAACTAGCCACCAATGACGTGAAAGGAGAGTGGCACACACATGCCCCTATCGGTCCTAGCCGCTTGAGCCCCAACTCACAGCTCCTCCCCGACTGCATTTCCAACTTGCTTGCGGGCCCAACTAGTTGACAAGTCCCCCTCCATTTTACTATATTTTTATTTTTATTTCTTTTTCTTTATTTATCTCAAAAGTAAGACTGTAAAAATCATATAAAATTGTATAAAATTACATAATAATCCAAAATTTCATGTTAATCAATTAAAAACCACTTTTCACACTTTAACATGATTATAAGTCTATTTATCATGAGTTAAGGCTAAAACTATATTATTTACTAATTATTAACTCATGATAATGAAGACTTATCAATAACCTATGTCAACACTTCCACTCATAGATAGAAAAAAAAGAGAAAAAAGAAAAAAAACTAAAACAAAAGTTGTAGAAAGCTAATTCACCCTTTCTCTTAGTGTTTAACCTACCTCATCAAATCTTTTAAAAAACTCTCTTGTTCTTCCTTTGAAATGGCTTTCATTAAGCTTAAACAAAGATCTCTCTATTCAGACCTGATCTCTAAGTTATTGGGTTGCTTCAATAGTTTCCTAACACCATTAAAAATGTCCAATTTTATTCTAAAAGTACACATTAATCATGTGAATGTTGGACCATCAAAATACATATTATTTTGATGATCAATAATAAACATAAGATCAATTAGAAGATCAAAATATGCTTACCCTTAATTATACATAATTAAGGGTAAGCATCTATCCTCCCACTGTGGATCAGAGGATTTCGCAACAGTTTCAATCGAGATGATCAACCTCGGTCGCATCTACCACTTCATCTTTCACTTACCACTTTTCAAAGAGAGCTATCTCTTGTCTTCCCTAGATCTCATGTATGAGGCCCAGGGATAAACATTATCTCAACATCAATATAATCGAATTTTTATTTTTAAAAAAATGCATAATACATGATTAAATATATTTTTATGTATAAGTATGAGGTTATTGCATAATGATAAAAAGTGATAAAAAAATATTTTGATATTTTTATGTAAGCATCCCATCATTGTTGAATTTGAGAATTTGATGAATCTCACTGAATAAAAGTATTACATTATATATTGATCAAAAAAATGTCAATATTATAAAAATTATCATTATGAGAGAGCAATGCTTAGCACATTTATATCAATAAGAATTGTTAACAAAATATTTTATGAAAGCTTACCCGGTCTATTATGTCATTATATTGCCTCATTAATTTAATATAGTTTTAGTATCAAATTAATTGGTTAAATTTATACCACTCATATTATCACCAAAAATTTTATTACTAAATCCTAACCTATGATCTCTTACTCAAATGTAACTCAATCCTCACCATCATTGCTTTGTTTCACTCATCAACATTTCTAATTTTTGAGACCTTTAATCCCTAAAATCAAATATGAATCATATAATCCTTGTCCTAGAAATTGACTTCTATCAATAAATTTGACTCAAGCCTTTGAAATCCTTATATATTATTATCTTTCAAAGGTGAGCTTTATCTTGATGTCATCCTTTCAAAGGTCATCACTAATAAGTCTTTATTATCATGAGTTAATATTCAATAAATAATAATGTTTTAGCCTTAAGTTATGCTAAATAGACTTCTTTTTATGATAAATTGTGAAAAGTATTTTTATTTAGTTAATGTGAATTTTTGGTTAATTATGTGATTTTATGTGAATTTATATAATTTTTATAATTCTAATTTTGAGATAAATAAAGAAAAACAAAATAAAATAAAAATATTAAAAAAGGGAGGGACCCACCAGCTAGCTGGGCCTACAAGTGGATTGAAAGTGTAGTTAGGGTAAAGCTACGAGTAGGGGCTCAAGCAACTATGGACCAATGGAGCCACTTGTGCGTCACTTCCTTCCATGTTATTAGTGGTTAATTAGGCGTGGGATAAGAAGTGGTCATACACATGCAAGAAAGGGACTCATTGATTCCCAAATCTTGTATTACTATATATTCATCCTAAAATTTAACATATAACTAATGTGTGATTAAATCCGAGTCACACCTTCCCTAAAATGATTCTAAAATTTTTAATACCTAAACTACCTCCTATTTGTAATAATAATTTATCATAATGATGTCATTATTTAAGAGTATTTGATTACTTATTTCACTCTCTCTTATGTTAGCAGACGATTGATGAGAGTTCAAATCTTTCAAGAGTCAAAACTCATATTTTATTTGATTAAATTGTGATTTTTTTATAGATCACTGATAAAGGATTAAGTTGTTAGAATTTCTTAATCATCAATTAAAAATTAAGTCAATATAATTTGTAGAGTATTATTATTAAAATTACTAATAACTACACAATAAAAGAATCAAGAATCTATTGAGTAAATCATCTCTGATTGATTGAGAAATAAATCATCATCAAGAAGAGAACGATCCGTCGGGAGACAAGTCACCACCTCCTGAGAGCGCACTAGATGTGATGAAGAGGCTCTTCTTTCTACATGTACTTGAAGATTGAAGCTCTCTAACACACACCTCACCTCTATCCAGCTCATCTCCATAGGCTGATAGCTATTGGAGAGCTATAAAATTATTATATTTTCATCTTGTTGGGTGAGAGTCGCTAGAGATAATTTGATAACTCATTTCATTGATTTTTAAACTTCACAAGAAGATCTAGAGACTACTCACATCATCCTTATTTAAAGAGATCCTTCAAAACTATGAACATTACACGACAATCCTCTCAAACACTCAAAATTCTACTATATCATTAATACATCACCATCGCAATATCAAAAATTTATTTTTCTTATTTTTAACTTAATTTTTATTTTATTTAGTGATAATTTATGTGATTTCGACTTTTTAAATCATTTTTTATTTAATTATAATTCTTCTAGTTTTTACAAATCCTAATTTGACTAATTAAATCATTTGTAATCGCTTACGTAAGAATCATCGAGAGTAACTTTATTTCTACTCAATTCATGTTCATTGGATGCTGATGTATTCTAACATTCACACTGTTATTTTCCATTTTCGTAAATTTTAAACATATTTCATTTTATTTTCATTTCATAGTATAAAATTTATAAAAACTCATATTCTTTGAAGAAAATTCTAAACTATTATCCAATATTATATTACATCCCTTTGATTGGCCTAAAAAAATTTCACTATGTTTGAAACTTTTATTAAATTATAATTTATTTATTTATATTTCAGAATTTTTCTCAAAAATTATTTTTTTATAAATTTTATACTAAAAAATAAAAATAAAATATATTTAAATTCACGAAAACGGAAAATAAGGGTATGGACATGAGGATAAAATTCAAAAAGTTAGAGAGAACGAAAATCTATAAAAAAAATTAAAAGAAAGAGAGAACAAAGATCAGCAAGACAAGGACTAGAGCAAACTAAAAGAGGATAATAGTTATTAAACTTTTTTCTTGTATTTATTGATTTTTATGGATGGTAGAAGATTCTTACACCTAAGGTCAGAAAATTCTTACACTATCTTGTCCAAAACTAAAAATTAGAAAGAAAAATCAATTTTGATAGATCTCGAAGGTAGTACAAGTTAAACTAAGAATAATCCCATGGCCATGAAAAATTATTATATCCTTGATTCATATCAACAAGCATCTAATATTAGAGTCTCATTAGCACCCATTATTAAATTTTTAAAATAAATCTAAGAATTTTTAAAATACTCCTTAATTTTCATAGATTACCTTTAAAAGAACCTAATCAGTATTTAGAAAAAAATTATATGGTCTATGATTTATTTAATCTCCCTCAAGTTATTAAGATGAAATTATTTCCTCATATACTTGGGGATAAGGCTAGTTATTAGCTATCCACATTAGATTGAGAATTTGTTAATGAGAAAGACATAGAACATGTATTTCTTTGAAAATTTTCTCCTTTAAGAAAAACTCAAAATATGAGAAACATATATGAAGTTTTGCTCAAAGGCTAGAAGAAATTTTGCATGACATATGGGAAAAATTTAAAGATTTACCTAGAAATTGTCATCATCATACTATACCTAGGTGGTAGCTCAATAGAATTTTTTATGATAGATTATTAAAATAATATAGAAATCTGATTGGTTCTATACATGTAGCTTTTATGGAGAAAATCCTTGATGAAATGTATAGCCTTTATAAGAATTTAAGTGAAAATTCTAAAGACCAAGTCTTTTTTTACTTATATGACATAGAGAAGAAAAAAGAATTTTATGAATTACATTATGATGATGATTCTAATTAAGTTAATCAAATTAATCAACAATTAAAAAAACTTGATTTACTTATTAATTATATTAGAAAGCCTCCTAAGCTTCAATTTAATGCATATAGTACTTGTCTTATATATAATAAAAATGATCATTTCGAATTTTAATATTCTAATTTAGATCAATCATTTTATCATAGACAAGAGTAAGTGCAAGTACCTCATGATTTTATTAAAAATAAGAAGCCTTTTTTCTAATTCTTATAATCTTGATTGAGGGAATAATTTTTTGTGAAGAGACCAAATAATATTTAAAATTCAGAAGCACTTAGACCCAATTCAAATTCTTAATTTTGTCTAAAATAGGAACCCAAATTTTAAAAAAATCAGCCATCTCAAATCTAACCTGATTTTATAAATACGATACAGAAAATGAGCCAAATAATGCAGCAAATAATGAATCAAATGATATTTCGGCAAGAATAATTTATAAAGGCTTTTGAGAATAAGATAGAAGGGGGACAATCACCTAATCAGCCCATAAAAAATTCAGAAAACTATACAATAGTAGAATTTTAGCAAGGAGAGTCTAGTTAGACAAATTTAAGAAAAACTCACGAAATAAAATTATTAAGATAGTGAATACATTGAGTGAGAATATTTTACTTGATCTTTATTCCCAAGTAGAGGAAATAGATGAAGAATTGTAAGTAAATGAGAATATTAAGGCTAAAGATATACTAACAAAAGTTTTTAATAAAATCATTTATGACTCACCATTGATGAATGAATATAGTGAGGATGATGAGGAGAAAAAGCCCTTAGATGAAGAAACATCAATTGATTATAGAAAAATCATCTAAATTTTAGTAGACGAGAGTAAGGACAAAAATGAAGAAAAATGGATTTCAGATGAAGAAAAATCAATTAATCTGAGAAATGTAGGAGACAAAATTAATCAATCTGTTTCAGCCTTGGAGGTTGAGAGTAATGATGATGATACATATCATATACCAAAATTAGAAGATAGCTCAAGAGATGATGAAGAATTTGATGTGTTGAGAAATGAAAAGCTAGAAAAAGACTTGATTCAACTAATAGGGAGAAATGAAAATAATGAATATGAATATAGAGATACTTTTGGAGGAGAAAATTTGAATTTTAATGAATTTATTAGATTTGAGATTAAAGTAGATGATTCTTTCATCCTTCAAAACCCATAGCTTATTAAAATTAAGTCTAAGCTTGAAATATTTCATTCCTCACAAATTGAACATATATGTAGGAAAGATAAAATAGAGCAAGGGAAGATTATGCAAATAAAATAATACATTAAGAAATGAGTGAATGGAAGAATTAGTGATATCAATTTAGATTAAAAAAAATTAGATTGGGTAAGAGCTAATTTGAAAATTATATGACCTAATCACATTTTATGGTCTATTAATAGAAAGTATTTACTAATGAATGAGAGCCTTAAAAAATGAGAGAAAAATGAGAAAAGGTTCTTTTCAAAATGAAAATATTATTTTTGGAAGAAAATATTAATTTTTATTTTCTTTTGACTAAAATCATGTCAAGGTATATATATGAAGCACATGAACTTATGCTAAATCTAAAAAGAATATCATGAAACTTACCTTGAGGTATAAATATATTTTGATGGCCATAGATCATCTTATATGATCTAAGAACTATTCAAGTGAAGACATCAAATTCAATGTTACATAGGAGGCAACCTATGGTTTTTATTTCATTTTTTTTTTAAGTTCTATTTTTCTTAGAATTTTATAATATTCGAAAAAGTGTAATAAGAGCAGTGTAAGATGAAGTGTAAAGTTGAAAACGAAGTTACAATGATGTCCTTCTGAGCTTTATCCTTTATGACAATATTTTTAGTGCTTAACTTTGCATATATGTATACTTTACTTGAATATTATATTTTATGCATATTCTATTCTAATTTTTTTGTCATTAAGGATAATGTCATTTTTAAGTTGGGGGGTGAAGTACTAAATATTAATTTATACTGTAGGATGATTAAGAACATATGTTTACATTTGTTTTCATGCTTACTTAAAAAAGCAACTAAAAAAATCAGAAAAACTACAACATCTATTTTCTAATTTTCTGTGAGGAATAGTAGAAAATAATTTACAAACTATCAAAAATAACAGAAAAAACAGCCCCAAATTTGAAATTCTAGAGACCCTTTTCTCACATTTTAATCCCCTAGATATATATTACTGAAATTTGAAATTACAACTATAAAAAAAATAGTTTTGATTTCTTTTTTATAAATTCATTTTTGCTGAAAAAAATTGAAAATAGAAAGTAGAATTGTTAAAACTATCTAATTTATAAATTTCTACATCATATTGCATGCACAAAAAATTAAATCAATTAGATTGATTGATACTAAAAGATATTAAGAAGATTATTATTGAGTTAAGAGAATGATTTAGTATAATAAAATGTTAAAATACTCTTTGAATACATGATGGATAATATTGATATAATTTTATAAATTTTCACTTCATGACTTGATGAATAGTATTTACTTGATGTGAAAATTTAATTCAATATTTGAGTCTAATGATGATTTTTATACCCTGATCTCTAAGACTTGTGAGGAGAAATCACTTATTTTGAAAAAAAAAAGAGTAAGATGAAAATTTTAAAAATGAAGAGTACACATAGAGGGTGTGAGACATCATTCTTCTTATAAAAAATTATCTATAGAAAAATACTTGTTGCAAAATAAATGGATAATGTGAAAGCCCTAAAAACAAAGAGTACACATAGAGGGTGTGAGAATCATTCTTGTTGTCAAATTTTATTTATAGAAAAAGCTACTTACCTAGTGTATAAAAAATAGGAAAAATATAGTACAAACTTTAAAAATTAAGCCATAAAAAAAGAAATATAGAATCAATATTATTCTTATATAAATATTGATAACTAGAACATCTTGTGAATTATATCTATGAGTAAAAAATTGATAAAGATGTGAATAGAAGAAGTGAAGTCTAAATTGTTATTCCAAAGAGTGCTTACACATTTAAGTGTTTGTCATCATTCTTAGATACTTGATATAAGAGCTCAAAGTGTCTAGCAATGTATTATTTCTAATTATATTTTTATATATTAAAATATAATATTTAAGATTTATGATTTTTTTTATTTTCGTAGTTCTATTACTAAAGGACTAGCAATGATTCAAGTTGAAAGGTGTGATAAGTCTTCATCATCATGAGTTAATAATTAATAAAAAAAAAAAATTAGTCTTAACTCATGATAAATAGACTTATATTTGGTTAATGTGAATTTTTAGTTAATTATGTGATTTTATGTGAATTTTTATAATTTTTTTAATCTTATTTTCGAGACAAATGAAGAAAAAAAAAGATAGAAAAAGAGGGGGCCAGTTGACCAGCCAAGTCCACAAATAGAACAGAAGTGTAGTCGAGGTAGACTTGTGAGTAGGGGCTCAAGTGGCTATAAATCGATGGAGAAACTTGTGCGTCACTCCCCCCCATGTCACTGGTGGCCAACTAGGCGTGGGGCAAGGAGTGGTCATACACATATGAGAAAGGGACTTGTTGATTTCCAAATCTCGTATTACTATACACTCATCTCAAAATTTGGTGTATAACCAATGTGAAACTAAATTTAGGTCACACCTTCCTTGAAATAATTTTATAATCTTAAATACCTAAACTACTCTTTACATCATGATGACATCACTGTATAAAAGTATTCGAGTACTTATTTCATTCTCTCTCATGTTAGCAGACAACTGAAAAGAGTTTGAATCTTACTAGAGCTAAAACTTACATTTTTATCTAATTAAATTGTGATTTTCTTACATATCGTTGGTGAAAGATTAAGCTACTAAAATTACTTAATTATTAGTAAAAATCTTTTCAACATGATTCGCATGGTATTGTTACTAAAATTGATGAATGATTTACAATAAAAGGATCGTGAATCCATTTAGTAAATCACATTCGATTGATTGACAAATAAGTCGTCATCGTCTTTATCCAATGAGAGCCTTCAAAGTCGTGGACACTACATAATAATCTACTTGAATGTTCAAGATTTTGATACATTACTGACCTATCACCGTTGTCACATTGGAACTCTGTTTTGTTACTTTCAACTTAATTTTCTCTATTATTCTTCATTTAATTATGATTCTTCTAACTTTTACAGTTCTTAATTTGATCAATTAAATTATTTGTAATTGCTTACATAAAAATTATCGAATGAAACTTTTTTTTGCTTGATTCACATTCATCAGGCACTAATGTCATCCTAATATCCACATCCTTATTTCTTTTCTGTGAGTTTTAAATATATTTTATTTTTATTTCTTAGTATAAAAATCATAAAAAAAATTATTTATTGAGAAAAATTATGAAATATTATCTAATATTATATTACATTCTTGTGATCGACTAAGAAAAATTCTACTATTTTTGAATTTTTTATTTAATTATAATTAATTTATTTGTTCAGTACTTCTAAATATCTAAAAATTAGTAGTTTTAAGTTTTATAAATTTTAAATTTTCGTGATTTATTAATCACTCATCTCCCTCAATACTACTAATTTGATCTTCAAATATAGTGATTTACTTTGACACATTTTATCTACTCATAATTTATAATTTCTTCTTCTAATGATTTATCCATCATTGAATCTACATAGATATATATATATATACTATAAGTCTGAAAAAAACTACATTCCTAGAGCATCATTCTCAAAGCAACTTAGAGCGTGAATCTTGATTATGACAATAAAGGGGAGAGAAAGTATAAATCTTGTGGAAAAGAAGCTCCATAAGTCAATGGGAGTATTGAAAGATCATCATGACTGAGGGGAGTATAGAAGGAGATCATTAGGAAAAAGGGAGCAATGAGAGAGAGAGAGAGAGGGACAAAAATGAAAAAAATCACTTGTTATTTTTCTCTGTTTTATTTTTTTTCACTCTTTAAAATTAATACTCTATTTTGAATTTAGTTATCTTTCTTTTAGTTACATTGTTATCTTAAATTTAATACAAGTATGTTTTTTGGACTACATTTGACATGAATAGTACTAAGATATCAAGACCACTCAAAATTCCATGTATTTCTCTACAGAAAATGTGAACAAGAATCTTAAGATGTTAGAGGGAGTTAGTGGTGATGCAAGACTAATTGACAATTAGGAAGAGGCTGAATTTATAGATAACCAAATTCAGAAGCCTCTTCTACTTTAAACCTAGTTAAAAATTTAAATAGTCAGAAACAAAATATAAGATATCTTCTAAAGATTCATATATCTTTTAAGATGAATAAAGATGTGCAATAATTAGGCATTAATGTCTCTATTAGAAACCTGTCATTTCAAACTATAATAGGATTTTTTATCATTAAAATAAATTGGTATTACATCTTATCATAAAGTTGTGATTTCTCATTTAAAATTTATTCTAATTACCTCAAAATAATCACAATTTTAAAATAGAAATTTGAGTTATGGTTTCAATTGGCACAACTATAACTTGGATAGCATTAGATATTTTTAATTCATTTTTAAACTAATACTTATTAATATTATGGAAATCTTGAGCAACCAAATCAACCTTTTTGAATTCAATCAATTAATTTGATACCAAAAATGATCAAAAGTAAATATTTTACATTATGACCATCTAATAGACAGATTTTTTAATCATTTTTATAATTGTGATGTAAAAGTAATTACTTTCCATAAGTGGTAGTATATGTAAACATTAACCATTTTTCATACTCACATATAAATGAATAAACATAAGTAGTAAAATTTACCAAATTCTTAAGCCTAATATTATGAGATTCAAAAACATCACTTAGATTCCTATTTATATATTTAGTATTAGTACTTTACACTCTTGGTGAGTCTATATTCAAGTAAATTCATGTTCATGCATAAAACAAATATTCGACTATACTTCATGTATAATGAGTAATTTTTATAAATTGATTTATTTATTTACTTATATGTGTATAATCATCTAAATATTATTTAATTAATAATCCAACACTAACTGGATCATGATGGAATCACTAGATCTAATGAAGAATCTTTAACATAAGAAAGTCAACTCAAGTCAGTGAAAGATGGTCAACTAGAGGCTCAACCTTTGAGGTCAATCCTTTCAAGAAAAAGTTGCAAGAATCAAGGTTCCAACATGGAATATTGGATCCAACATGGAAGAGTTCAACTCCAAGTCAATTGGTACCTTCCTCCTCTATTGGATCCAACATGGAATATTGGATCTACGACCAGTCGGTCTCTATCAGCAAGGAAGAGGATCCATCTACAAAGGATAGCCCAACAAGACGAAGAAGAAGAATTGAGAGAAGATGCTATGTCATCCTCACGTCCCTCCTCTCCTTAAATAGGATGTCGTTTCAACCAAGAGGTGCCACATGGCATCTCTTGGGAGAGGGTGTCTCCTTCACCCCTTTCTTCTCGTTCTCCCTCTATTCCGTGGAAAACCACCGCTCTCCCTTTCCTCTCTATAAATGCTAAGACTCGTGTTGTATTTGACACAGTGATTTTACAGAATTAATCAAGAAGTTTATCTTACCTTCTTGGATTAGAATGTCGTCCCTTCCCCCATCTCGCCCCTCGGACTGCGGGTTCCTCCCCTCCTTTCATTGCCTCTTGGACTAGGGGCTTCCTCTCTTCTTATCGCCCTCTTGGATTAGGAGAACCTCCATCTCTTCCTCTTCACGTCGTCCTTGCCTTTTTGTCATGTCGCCACCATTCCACCTCCTCTTCTGCCCCGTAGCCACCATTCACCCTGATGCTGCCGTTCCTCTTCCTCCTCATCCGCCCCGTCGTCGCCATTCCACCTCCTTGCCGTCCACCCCGTCGCCACCACTCTCCTTCTCACCAGCCACCCCATCACCATTGTCCCGTCTCCTTGCTGTCCGCCCCGTCGTCCTATCTCCTCGCCGTCCGTCCCCTCACCACCATTCCTCCTCACCGTCTGCTCTGTTGCCGCCACCTATTGACTTTTAGCCTCCCGTCCCGATGAAACCCCTTCTCTCTCTCTCCCGCTGACGCTCTCATTCGCAAGCTTTTTCTCCCTTCCTCATTAGTTATTATTTAATTATTCCCCAAGATTCTTATTACCACGAGAGGTCTCTCATTTTCTCTCTCCCGCCGTCGTCATAAATTTTTCAGGATGGGGTTTTAACGCTTATCTTGCCAAAGTTAGGGGCTATTCATAAATTTGTTACTAGTGCTTGAGCGAGAGGGGTTATTTATCAATATGTCCCTTCGTCTATTATTTATGAAAAAAAATGCAATCTTTCGTAATAAATGTGAGTACGGAGGGAATATGTGAAAAAAAATGTATTTTGGAAAATTCGATATTTCCGACCAATAAAGAGAAAATGACACCGGGCATACCGGTTTTTCCATAGGAGTATTTTCTTTGTCTCTTTTGATGCTGACGTGGTCCGGGTAGATCATGATCTGGTCTGACACGTCGGATGCTCGGCTTTTACGTTAAACAGTAATATTATTTTTTATTAGTAAAGTACCACCCCCGTGCAACCGGGACGAGGTGATGTGGGGGTATTTCCGAAAATATACGCCCACGTATGAGCGAATCCCCCTCGCCAGGCTTTGTCGGGGCCTGAGCGGCCAGCCGCATTAGCCGTCGGCATCACGTGAGCATCTTTATGGCCGCTTGATGTTGTCCCTCACCATCACAAGTCGTAACCAACGGTTCTAGATGCCAGTCTACGTTAACTGGACTCCGCTCGCGGTTCAGCGGAAACCCTCTAACCGGCAGAAGCAGCGAGGGCAGAGGGAGGGACGGCCTGTCTGCTCCGTGCGTTTAGCCCAGCAATCATGAGCAGCGGGGGAGGGATCGTGCGGCCGCCGCCTCAGATGGCTGTTATGCGGGGCCGAATGGTAGGTCTCCACGTGTACCTGGGGGGTTATAAAGCTCGGCTGGCCTTCGACCCCCGTCCACTACCAGTCGCCCTCTTCGTCTTCCTCCGGTCTTTTGGGTTTTGTCTCTTTCAGGTGGTTTTTCCATGGAGACTACTCTGCTGCCGGATGGGATCTTCGTCTCCCCCGCATTCCTCGCCCGTATGGCGGAGGGGATGGTCCCGCTCGACGCTGCGAGGACGACGACGATCTGCACCGGACGGGACCACCAGGATTGGGAGGAGGGGAGTGGGGGGACGGAGCAAACCGAGAGGATGATGCTGAAGGTGCCTAAGGTGGAGAAGCAGTCGACCGATGCGGATCTCACTGCCGCTGCAAAGAGGCTCCCATTTGAGGTGGACTGCGGGACGTTGAAGTGCCTGTCGCCAGGATCCCACCGCCTACCGGCGCTGCAGTCTCTCGAGCCAGGTCTCGATCCGAGGGAAAAGACGCATTCGGGATCGAGTGCTTGGGGTGTAGAGCTCGGCTCCGTCGTCGTCGAGCCCTCTCACAAACGGTTCCGCTCGATCCCGGCGGCGACGCCATCGTCTACCGCTGTTTCCTTCCCTTCGCCTCATCCTTTGTTCTCTCCTCCTCACCCTCAGCCTTCGAGCTCCGATGACCAGCGAGCTCTCCAGGCTGAGAAACCGGCATCGCGGCAGTTGATCCCCCCGAATTTGAGGTCTCGCGTCAGGCGCAAGGGCATCAGCGAGCGGATCAGGTTGCTGGCGAAGCTGATGCCGTGGGATAGGAAGATGAACACGAGCACCATGCTGGAGGAGGCACGCAACTACGTCAAGTTCCTGGAGGCGCAGGTCACCGTCCTCCAGTGCATGCCGGTGGAGTCTCGGTTCAGCTGCCCTCCCCCTTCCTCCTACGCGACCTCGGCATCGGTTCTCCGAGGACTAGAAAGACTGACTCGCCAGCAGCTGCTGCATGTGATGGTCAGATCCCCACTGGTTCAAGATAAGCTCTGCGGCCGCGGCCTCTGCGTGTTCTCCGTGGAGCAGGTGATCCTGATGCGGCAGGCCGCTGAGAGGAAGAAGATCCTCCACCACCAACACCACCAGCTTGAGCAACAGATGATTCTGGACAGCGGTTCCACCTCCACGATTAGCGACTAGACGCGATGACAGTCCCTCGTGCTCTCTCATCTACTCGGTTTCCCTTCCCGTCCTTGCTCGACATGCACACTCTTCTCTCCTGCGTGTTCATGGGTACTACGGCCCTCAGCTTTCGTATGCTGTTCACTCTCTTCTTTCCTTCGCTGTAACCGGGCATCAACCTGGTGGGGATATCCCCGTCTGCCCTCGAGGGCCACTGCTGTCTTAACCCACTGCCAAAATTATGCAGACCATGGAGGCCTGAACACCTGACCTTATGCCTCTTTTTGTAACGACAGGATACTCCTCCCGAGTCACCTCATCTTCGTCCACCCCGTTGCTACTGTTGATCGGATCTCTTCAGAAAATGGTGGCTGATGTTTTTTCTTAGCATTCTGAGGGAAGAAAACAAGATTAAGAGCAGCGTCTGAAGCCTAATGCGAGGATTCTTCTGGGACAGGAGAGGAAAGAACGAGGGAGAGAAGGTTCGGAATTCTCTGAACCCGTCAGCAGATGTCCCTGACACCGCGGGGTCACTCCCAGTGGCCGTTGCGGCGCCCTAGAGAGGTACATGTACGACCACCGCTCAGTGAAAGTTACGTCCCTCGTAATCCTTCTCCTCGCTTCCTCAGATTGGAGGTATTTCTGAAAGTTACGTGCTCCCGCCACTGCAGCTCTTCTGCCGCTTGCACCGGCGCACCCCTCGCCACCGGACCAGTACGGAAAGCGAGCTTCAGCGAGGGGCAACATGGCAGCTCCACGTGCGAGCTCCGCCGGTGGCCGCCGCCGCCGTGGGTACCGCCAAACCCGCCTCCTCTCTCTTTCTCTCTTCTGCTTCCCCCGCAGGATGGTGGCGGTGGCGGAGGAGCAGCGGCGCCACCCGGAGGACAGCATATGCCGCCCTCGCCCGGAAGAGGGGACTTGCAGTTTTCCCCTTTGCAGATTTATGCGGACATTCGTCAAGAAAGTACGGCAGCTCAACATCAAATCCCAAGGTCCGTGTTCCCACTGCTCTAGTGCACTAATGCTATTATTTTTGTTCTGTTTTTCGAGTATTACCAGGGCGATCCAAGCATGATGGTATGATAAAAATGAACAAAGAACTCAATAAATAAATAAATCCAACGTTTCCCCTCCAGATTATCAGGGAGTGCGTAGGTACGAAGCACCAAAGATGGGGGACTACGGAGGTTACTTTAGAGAAAATTTGCAGGCGCAGTATCGACAACCGAAATAAGTAAATTAAAAGGAAGTGCAGAAATCGGTTCCCTGCAGGCAGGAGAGCTCCCATATTGTTCTTCCTTTCCATCATGACATAACCTAATGGCCATCGCCGCAGAAAGAACAAGAGGTAGAGAGAGAGAGAGAGACAGACAGGACTGGTGAGGGGAGACTAAGAGAGAGGAAGCATAAACAAACGGTTTCTCTCTCTCTCTCCTGCTTTACCTCGCTCCCTCTCTCTCTCTCTCTCCCCCTTCCTCTCTCTCTCTCCCTCTCTCCTGCTTTACCTCGCTCCCTCTCTCTCTCTCTCTCTCCCTTCCTCTCTCTCACTCTATCCCTCTCTCTCTCCCTTTCTCTCTCTCTCTGTCAAAACAGTAGAGAAAAGCTCACACAACCTTGAAACGGGGAGCCCATCACAGAAGAGAAGGGAGTGGAAGCGGCGTTTGTTTTGACGGCGTCTATATTAATGGCGCAGCCGACGAGAGGGATGTCCGTCTGGGTGCACGTTGGCCATGCGCCGGCGCCAGAGGTCACAAACCGTCCGCGCCGGCGTCACTGGCAGTCTGCGTCATCTCACCGTCATGCCCCTGAAAAAAGTTATTTTTTCTAAATGTGCCAAACTGCAAACAATCAGTTTAAAATCTGCTTTATTCATATTTACGAATGAAAATTACGCATTTACAACATCACATCCGAACTCTGGTGCACCGAAAATAAAAAATAATTAATAAATAAGAGTAAGGAATTATCGAACTTCTCGGGACCCTCTGCACCCCATATCAAACTATACTCAGATTAGAGAGAGAGAGAGAGAGAGAGAGAGATATCAAATTTGATAAAATGTAAAAAACGATAAATAATACCATATATTTATAGCATATTAAGAAAAAGCATCAATAGAATGGAATTTTCTCTCTTTGGGTCTTAAATAAAATGGACTCAAGAGACTTCACTTGATCCTGAAAATAGATTCAAGGATCATGAAAATAGATTATCGTGGTGAATACATTTTACTCTTAAAGAATAAAAGTATATGACATTAGAGAGTAGCAGTTCTTCAGTCAATTCTCCTCAATCAAAATTAAATAGTGTGGTCCAAGAAAGATTTGGAAGCAAACTATCCATCAATTTTATGATTGAATTCCCCTTTGGATGTCTCCAAATTAATAGATAACATGATTTCACAAGCCCAGATGCATTGAACACTTCTAACATGAAACTTCATCATTTGATTATTACAATAAAACACTCAACCTAGTCCATATATCCTCATCACAACTTTATTATTTAAATAGTTAAGAAAAGTAGAAGTTAATAAATATTACCTCAAGATATAATTTTTTTAAAATCCAAAAAAATACCTAATGTTAGGTCATCATGACGTTCCCAGCTACTTTCATGTATGTGCACCTCAATAATCACTTTCTTTTCTAACTATCGATAATGCATGCCGACAATCAAATTTTTTAGAAATTTTGACTATATCCTTTACATTGTGATTCTTCCTCTTGATCTAACACATCAATCAAAGGTCTAAGGCCTTGAGAATTATCATAACTATGTCAGTTAGGCCTTGGAAGTGCCAAATCATCAATTAGAGCTGTGGAAGATCCTCTACATGAACTATTATCAAAAGTCAATAGAAGACCCAAACAAAGAAGAGAAATTAAAATCGGCGAAAGCAATGCCGACGAATTATCAAAGATGGCCAAATAATTGACTAAACCGACTTACCAATGGTTGGAAAAGGCACCAAGATATCTCATGACGCTTATAGAAACTCAATAAAGGTGTAAGCTACAGTGGTTAAGATATGATTAAGGGTTCTATTAGCACCAAAACCCACTGAATTCTATCTTTTCATCAAATTTTGGGACTAATTTTTGTATTGGTTGGGACCTATATATATATATATATATATCCTCAAATATGCTATAAATTATGGCATGAAGGGCGACGAGGTTACTTGTCCTTAGTCTTCACTTTACTCCTTGAAAATTTCATTATGTGCGGTCTTGAGTTCTCTTTCAGTTTTTTTCAGGCTTTAGCTAAAACGTTGACTTGCGATTCCAAAGGTCTTAGGGCAATAGTCAAGGATTGAAAGAAGCCTCATTTACTGCCTTTTCATGTGTATATTTTTATTCAATCAATTTATTGTTACGCTCTCAAGATATCTCAAGTGACAAAGTGAGAAGAGAGAATGCTAGTTATTCTGTAAGATCAACACCTTCTGCTTCACTTTATTTTCTGTATGATTTATGTGTTCATGTGAATAAGAATCATAAGATTGGATTGAATCAATTGAAGTATAAAATTTATATTTTTGGCTTCAGTTTTGTACACATTTTCATTCCACTATTTGGTCTTTAACTTCTAGATGATTCCTCTAGAGTATTTTGTAAATCACTCCTCATTTTATGAATTTTTAGACACCATTTTCGTAAAATTTCCTTCTGTTTTTCAAACTTTTCAATAAAATTGTCCCAACTATATTTCTGCTAGTAGAAAGACTCTGCCAATTGACCTTGCTATTCTTTTTTGATCGAATTTCATGTTTACGAATGGTTGAGAATCTGTTATTGATTCTTAAGGATCGTAAGACATCAAATTACAATCTGAAAGCAAAAACATTGAATCAAACAACCATTTCAACAATTCAAATCATCAATTAATCGACACCTAATTGGTGTAAATCATAACTTGCTGATTGTCTCTTAGCTCTTGTCTTAAGAGATGTCACATTTAAAATTTTAAAAATTGAATTTAGGTTAACAAAAATCAAGATTAAAATTATGGTAATTTATTTTATTCTCTAAATGAATCTAAATCTAGATGACAAAATAAAATAAATAAAAATAAAAAATAAATAATAGAAATGAGCAGTAGTAAAGATGTTTTGTGCTTCATCAATCAGGACTAGCTCCACCTTTCCACTGTTACCATCTAACTATTAATTGGCAGGAAAATAGACTAATAATAATGAAAATAAGAGCAGAGAGAGAAAATGCCTCCACTAGTGGGCCCTCTTATTGATGAAGAAATGAACAATAGCTTTTAGGAGAATTACATGCAACAATAGCTTTTACTATTCGGCCTCGTCCCAGAAGAATCTCCTTGGCTGAATGGTTCACGGGAGTTTGGAAAGTAAATAATTTTAAAGCAGCTGATGAATCAGATGCCTCCACAAACCACGTGGCGAGGACTGCCTGATTGACATACACGTGGCGACCGGGTGTCATATTTCACCCAGTGTCGCAGCTCGGAAGGGGTTTCATACGTGTAAGGTATACACTTGAAGCCAACCGTAGCCATTGGATGGAAAGTGAGATCGACGGCTAGAAATCTCAATCCTCGTGAACTCCGCTTGAAATCTTAGCTATAAATAGCCGCTGCCAACATTTGTCCTGCTGTTAGCTCTGTCTTTTATTTCTCTCTCTCTCTCTCTCTCTCTCTCTCTCTCGCTCTCGCTCTCCCTCTGACTGAGAAGGCGGTTGCTGAGTGAGGTGGTGGCAATGGCGGGGAGAGGGAAGGCGATTGGCAGTGGGGCCGCGAAGAAGGCGACGTCTAGGAGCAGCAAGGCGGGGCTCCAGTTCCCCGTCGGCCGAATCGCTCGCTTTCTGAAGGCCGGAAAGTACGCGGAGCGTGTCGGCGCCGGCGCTCCCGTGTATCTCGCGGCCGTTCTCGAGTATCTCGCGGCGGAGGTAGTGAGAGCTCTCAGCGTTCTAAATATTCCGCGCTCATCTCTCTCTCTCCCTCTCTCTCTCAGTGGATCTCTCGTTTGAATGGACATCAATTAGGGTTCCTCGTTTGCAGGATTGTTTCTGTCTAGGGTTCTGGGTTTTAGGGGTCAGTTGTTGCTCCTTTGAGAAATCTCCATGTAATAGCTTGCTCGTTGTACATCCATCCTCTTTTTGAACCAGAATTTTTAGATTCTTCGAGCGATTTGTGTAGCCGCTCGTTGTAATAGCTTGCTTCTCGAGTGGCTCGCACACTGGGGGTGGTGCGGCTGAGCCTGAGTGGGTTCAGCAGTCGGCCTATGTTTTCCTTAACTCTCTGTTGATCCTTTGAGTAGCAACCTCCGTCTGCAAGCTTTTGGATTCGTTATGATCTCGCATTCGTAAAGTTTTTCGAGCATTGTGCGATTCGATTTCTGTTTCACTTTCCTTCTCTCATCATTCATCGATCCTCTGAGAATACTTAAGAAGATATCGGTGGTCGATTGGTGGATTTATTTCCTTGTTTGCGAAATTCCGACGCCCTCTGATCGATCTCCAGGTCCTCGAGCTGGCTGGGAACGCCGCCCGCGACAACAAAAAGACGAGAATCGTGCCCCGCCACATCCAACTCGCCGTGCGGAACGACGAGGAGCTCTCCAGACTTCTCGGCGCCGTCACCATTGCCAGCGGCGGCGTCATGCCAAACATCCACAACCTGCTCCTCCCCAAGAAGACCGGCGGAGCCTCCAAGGGCGCCGCCGCCGAGGAGTAGATCTACCCGGTCTGGTTTCCCTCTTCTAATTCATCGACCCCGTGGAAGAAGAATAAGAAGAACACCTGTAGATCAACTTCCCTCCGATTCCTTCGATCCTCTCCCCATCTCAGCTATGTATCTACCTCAGGGATCTAGGAGCTTTCTACTGATCCATACTGTCTTCTCCGCCATTCTCCTCATTTGTTCATCCCCCTTTCTTCGATCGAAGGATTTCGTGCTCCAATCCACCTAAACTTACAACCCAGATGGTGGAAACTGGAATTTAGTCAAAGTCTAGGAAGATCTCCGTCTTTCTTCTGCGAGGATTTAGTAATGCAAAACCCAGATGCGCTGACCGTGCCGCAGATGGAAACAAATCGTAGTCAACCAAGTGGGGTATTACGCTTGCCACATTAAAGTGGTAATTATGATAAGTAACAAGGTGGGCTTAAATGGGCCTGTCTTAGATAATTGGGCCTAACTTTTTTTCGGAATGGGCTTCAATCGATGGGCCTGAATAAAATGCTTGGTGTGGAATTAATGGGGATCAATTACATGGTCAAGGCTGGGGGATTCATGTTATGTGGCCTGAATTAGATGGGCCGGACTTTCCAGATAATGGGCCTTGATTGGGATGCTCAGCTTATTGGGCCTGAATTGGATGCTCCGAGCTTGGGGGCGGTGAAATTTATCTCACAAGTCCATTTGAGCGTCTTGCGGTGGGAGGAACTGTGAAGAGAAGCCACGCCAAGAAACCTTCCGCCCGGACAAAAAGCGGAGTGGTCCATCGTCCCTGCACCTCTCCTTTCAGCTCTGGCTTCTTCTCTCTGTTTCTCTCTCTAAACGCGGACCCACAATCACAGCATACGACATGTGAAAAGACGATATATATATATTTTTCAAGAACATGAAGACATGCATGGATGTCTTTCAAACATTATTTGACCCCCCCCCTCTCTCTCTCTCCTCTCTCTTTCTCTCTCTTGCTCTCTAAGTCTATTCTATATGGATTTAGATCGATAGACAGCTGGATAGATAAGCTGATCGGTAGATAGACAGGTAGACCGGTGCTAGGATTGATGGGCTCTCTCTCTCTCTCTCTCTCCAATCATTTACGTCGTGGGCTTCATGAGATTCTACCAGAGAGGCAATGTTTGATTACTAACTTGTAAAAGCGTCCCGTTGAATGGAAATAGTTGACTATCTCCAATATGACCACCAAGGCGTCAATTTTTTGTTTATTATGCGATCTCTTTGTATCAAGGATGGATACTTAACCTCTTAAAGGAAGGGGTCCTATAAAGCATGCACTCATTGGAAATGAGTTAAAGGGTGGGTTTCCATCGATGTTTTGATTTTTCAGACGAGATTACAATGGACGTCTCATATCTTTGAGAGAGACTTAAAGAGAGAGAGAGTGAAATGGAAAGGAGAGAGAGAGAGTGAGAGTGAGAGAGACGAACAAGGGGAGAGAGAATCATTTGGAAGTGGTTCATTTTCATTTCTATTCCTCGCTTCATTTTTAGTAGTGATTGTTGAACCCAGCTTGAGTTGATCTGTTTCTCCTTGGCATCTAGATTAGGTTTGGCGAAAAGCCTAAAAATACAACTGTAAGATGACCATTTATGTTTAATCATAAAGTTCTACT
This sequence comes from Spirodela intermedia, assembly GCA_902729315.2. NCBI lineage: Eukaryota > Viridiplantae > Streptophyta > Magnoliopsida > Alismatales > Araceae > Spirodela > Spirodela intermedia. The sequence goes on from LR746265.1 coordinate 7,799,270, forward strand.
GGAATTGGTCCAATTTCCATAACTTTTTGGTGGCAATTTTCATTATATATTCTCTTTTACAACGAAATTAGGTATTTTAATCAGAAAATAATATAATTTTCATTTAAATAAGAAAAAATATACCTTCTATCAAGGTCTATGATTATTGCTCAATTGAAAGCAGAACCAGGAAAATATACCATTTAAAATTATTTTCTTATAGAAGAAAATCAAAGCGCAAATGATTTATTGGGAAGGTGGTTCTTTTTCTTATAGGTTTTGAACGATCCTAGAACGGTTTTTTGGGAAAAATATATCTCATTTATGGAAATAATAATATCTTAATGTGGTAATTTATGGTTCCGACTTCAATAAGATTCTTGATTAATGGCCCACATTAACTATGCTTCTTTGGAAGCGACGACACCCAACACTGCCCTCCTAGGGATTAAACACCTCGTATTGTTTAAATTAAGTCCCCAAATATAAAATTTGTTTGGTTTATGCCTTACTCTATTCTCCCGCCCCTCCCCCCTCGCTTCAACGTCCCTCACATCTGCAAGTTATGCAGAAGCCCCTTGGAATAAAATTCTCATGAAGTTACCCCTTTTTTGAAAAAAAATCTTATTAAGGGCTAACTTCTAATTACGTCTTGTCAGGTCATGAGGGCATATGCACAAATATAGTCATCACAGAGCCAAGACGACAGTTGGACAATAAACTGAACCCCACCCACACAGGCTCAGACGCCTTGGTCTCCGAGTCGTCCACGCCGTCCCACACTCGGTTTCAGACAGCCTGGGGAGTCGCCGCTGGTCCACATTTAATGCTCTTTTTACAGATAGCCCCCCCTTCCCGCTGCCATATTTAGTGCCCTGGAGAAGGCATATATACAAAACCGTCCCCCAAATTTGTCATATTATCATTACAAGGAGACATTAAATATTAGTCCTCATAAATAATTTAATACGCGATCACCCCCTAAATGCATCAAGTGACTAAATATAGTGCTTAGTGGCCTATTTTTTAATGTTGATTGGACTGATCTGATTATGTTTTGGAGAGTAAAATCAATGTATCGGGACACCACTTGCTTGTACGTCATCCTACACGTGGCATGCCATGTACATGCGTTTACGTCAACAATATTGGAGAGTATGTGGGCATTGCTAGATTTCCTTTGATAATGCGACTGATGAGAATATACAAAATATTCAAACTGTAGGGTTATTTTATAATTACATATTTTACTTATGGTTATAATGCACACCAGGAAGCTGTCTCATGGGTAAGCGTTACTATTATTATCATCATTATCACGAAGAATTATTATCATCATATACCCATAAAAATAGGGTACATGCGATATTACTAATGCTTTAGGGTTTTAAAAAATATTTGATCATAGTTTAACTTCCGAGATACCCGTCAAGTCCGGAGTTGACCTGCTAGATCCTGCAAAGGGACCGGACGCCACCATGGTGGAGCTACAATTGGCCGCTGGAGGCCTTCAATGCTGTTAGGTTTGCCTCCCTTTCTTCCACTGTCGTCTCCCCCCTCCGCCGGTGACAGGCTCTGTCCGTCTCTTCCGGGAAGGAAGGGAGGGAAAGGGTCCTCTTTTCTCACTGTAGCCGGAGCCGATTAGTGCTTCTGTCAGCTCGCCATTTATAGCTCCCAGGCCTGCTAGTGAGGAGGTTTTTAATGGCTTGAGGAGACATGGCGACCGAGTTCTTGTCACCCAAATGTTCTCCATGCTAACTACATTTCTGTAGCTCGCTTCCTTCTGACGTCTTCCTGTCGGGTGATACTGGTTTTTTCCGGGGAGCTTCTTCTCCGAACGGCCGACGATTATCTCTGGGGAAGCCCTTTGGGGGCCGCCGCCGGCGGGCAGCATTGAAAGCAGTCTGCGAGTGGGACGGCCGGTGTGTGGTTCTACGTTCCTTACGAAAACAATCTTCTTGATTTGCAGGTCCTCGAGCTCGTTAATGTCGGCTTGGTTTCCTACCATATAAGGGGGAAGAGCTGCCTGCCTTCTATTCGAAATGGTATGAAAGCTGGATGAATGGGGCAGAAGCGAGGGTGGAGGACAATGAAGACGTTTTGTGACAGATAAAAGGAGCATAAATCCATATAGTTTCCGTGTCGTGGAGGAGGGCGGGGAGGAAGAAGAAGAAGAAGAAGAAGAAGAAGAAGAAGAAGAAGAAGAAGAAGAAGCATAAGAAGAAGAGGAAGAAGAAGAATAAGAAGATGCCCACTGTCTGGTTGTCTCTGAGGAAATCTCTCCAGTGCAAATCTGAGCCATCGGATGTGTACGATCCCAAGGGGAGGGGAGCCCATCATTTGGGCACCATCCTCACCAAGAAGTCAGGGAGATCGGGTTGCTCCCGATCCATTGCCAACCTCAAGGACGTCATCCACGGCAGCAAGAGGCACCTCGATCAGCCCCCCAGCTGCAGCCCCCGGTCCATCGGCAGCAGCGAGTTCCTCAACCCCATCACCCACGAGGTCATCCTCAGCAACTCCACATGCGAGCTCAAGATCACAGGCTTAGCCGGCGCCGCCGCCGGTTCCACCTTCGTCGGCATGCTCCGCCCGGGCACGCCGGGCCCCGGCGGCTCCAACCTTGCCCTCCACCGCAGCCCTTCCTTCAGGACCTCCGTCGGCACCTCCCCGAGGAAGTTTCCTGTCCCGTTCACCGACAGGGAGGGTCATGTCCACGGCGGCTCTTTCCTCTCAAATGCTGTTTTTGGTAATGGTGGTGGAGCCCATCAGGGTTCTTCAGCGGTGGCCAGGGCCTCCATAGAGTCGGATTCTCATGTGTCCGCCGCTGCAGCCGCCGCCGCCGTGATCTGCCACAAGTGCGGGGAGCAGTTCGGGAAATGGGAAGCAGCCGAAGCCCATCACCTCTCGAAACATGCCGGTTAGGATCATTTCTTTCTCATTCTGCGTCACAAAAAATATACGCATTTCAGTTTGATGAATAAGGAGCATATTTCTAATACTTCCAATTAATTGGGTAATACGAAAGCTAGGCTATCTCTCAACTGAAGATGACATGATTTTCACTTTGAATGTAAAAAAGGAATTTGACAGAGTTTTTTAAAAACTGATTCTGCTCATTAAAGCTGTTGATTTCCTATAAT